>JAUIMM010000031.1:26479642-27825000 GCA_031769625.1 Taudactylus pleione
CGGGGAAAAACTGGCCCCGGGCAGACTGACCTATAGTAACGCTCCCCCTCGAAAGGAGGAGTGAAAAGCACAAACCGTGGTCCCCGCTGTTTCGGGGCCACTACGGGCAGGAAAGTGCTTTTCCCCCCCAGTGGTGCCAAACAGAACCCCCCTGCCAAAGGGGAGAGATTTCAAAGAAGGCTTGGATGCAGTGTCCGCATCCCAGGCGCAGAGCCAGACCTCCCTCCGAGCCGAGACAGCTGTAGTCAAAACCCTGGAAGCCACCTGACGCCGTCCTGGACGGCCTCACACACATATTCAGCTGCCCCGCGAAGCTGTTCTGCCAAATCTGCTAGTAAACCATCTCTGGACAAGCCACCTTGAAGTCCAGCAACCAGTTTGTCAGCCCACGTCTCCATAGCCCGAGCGACCCACGCAGAGGCCTGCAAAGGGTGAATAACGACCCCAGAGCCAATAAAAATGGACTTCCCTACTTCTTATCCAGTTAATCCTTGAAGGATGCCGAACCCAGCACTGGTAGCGCAGTGTGCTTAGCCAACCATGCCACTGCCGCATCAACCTTGGGAGGTTGCAAATTTGTGAGGGATGGAGAACTTTTTATCCAACACCTTCCACGCCTCCGCGATGAGATCCAAGAGATCTGAGGAAGCAGAGAAGAGTAACAATCTTCTTGCATCTATGCTTGACCGATCCCGCCGCTTCTGTCCAGAGACTGCTGCACCGCAGTAATGAGGTACTCCACACCTTGACCCAAAGAGGGCTCCGGACCCTACTCCTACGGAAGTCCCCCCTCCTCTTCTTCGGGAATCCGAAACATCTAACGGCCCCCTGGAAGAAGGCAGATGCTTATGAGCCTCGTGCAGCTTAGGATCCTCAAAGAACCATTCCATATAAGAGGAAACTTTCTCGAATCACACCAGTGTGCGCTCCATGGTACGAAGCAGAGGTGGATCGGGCTCTGGGTGGGGGACCACACCGGCCTCAGGCTGTGACCCAGGCCCCTGCATGGCAGAAACAGGCGCGACAGCCACTCAAGCCTGTTCCTCCCACTTAAGCACCATAAGCTTCACCAAGTTGGAGAGCGACCGACCCATAGCCTGTGCCCACACCGGCTCATCAGGGCCGAAAGCAGCACCTTGCAACTACTGTAGGGCCTCTGACAGTCTGAGCACAGCGCTCCGGTGTACCACTGGCAATTTCACATGACACTGGGCACACGTAAAAAATATCGCCATAGTAGTGTTTTTAACTTTGACAGACTTTGATTTGTCTGCAAAAGTTGCCACGTGGTTCCATAAAACCGCGGACGTACGTAGCCAGTAAAACAAGAAGAGGAGCTTGTGTCTGCTTTCACTTATCTCCCGCAGAGGCAGATGCGATGGCAGCTTCAAAGCAGCGTCCTATGCAGTTAACAAACTTCCATCGACTACTTTGCGCTGATAGGCTCCACCCCCATTATGCGCTGACAGTACGACTGCCGTTTGTTCTGTAGATGGGCAGCCTGTGTCCGCGCTCTCCCTCCAGGAGCCGCCTCTTAGACAGTTCGGCAAGATGGCGCCAGGCCCAAGTGGTCTCTGACGAGACCGGAGCGCTATGGGGGGTGCCGCTGGTCAGCGCACCCCTCCCCTGCTGTGGCTCCCGGCAAGATGCTAGAAGCAGCATACAGCAACCTTACTAAAACAGAAAATAACAATTACAAAGAAAAACAAAATAAGCCCTAGCTACAAAAGGGCGTCCTAAAACGTGCTGAACTCCGAAGGCACTTAAACTACACTGACGTGATGGGGTTGCAGAAGGGAAGAGCTTAGGGTCAAAGCTACAGGTTTAGATAAGTGCCAGCTCCTTGCAGTTCCATCTACAACCCCATTGTCCAGTGTCCCCCAGCCTGGATGAAGGACAAATAATATTTGGCAAATGTAGTTTCAGGCAATTTAAAACTGATTTTCCATAATGTTAATCCATGGCCATCCCGATGTTAGGTGGTGACCACTTATTTTCACTACCTCCTAAAAAGTGCAATAAATATTTTAGCAGGATCACATTTTCATCATTATCAACATCTAATACAGTACATGCCAGGGAACTGGACCGATTTTGGAAAGTGCCTCTCAGTTCACAGATTTCTTTTGTAGTTAATATCACTGTCAATACATGTTAGTCCGCGGCCACAGAAATTAGGTTGACCATGTGTTACCAATAACACAAATAGTTACACCTTATTGGGCATCATAGTGCATCCTGATGGGACGCCTTGGTTAATTGGTTTTTCTTGTCTCCTTTTAAAATTTCCAAAGCTACCTAAATGGTTACCCAGTACTGAGAAATGACAGTAGACAGACAGATAGATAATGAGATAGATAGACAGACAGACAGATATGAGATACGAGATAGACAGACAGACGGACGGGCAGAGATAGATGGAGTGGTATACTGTTGTTTAGTGATTCAGTGTAGCTGTGACTGTATATATGAACCTCTGTGTATGTTATATTAAATCTGCTTTATTACTTATCCATCTCAGTGTGAAGTATTGTTCTGCCCTGCACAGACATTATTTACCCTGGTTATCTTGTCCCATGTGTATCATGACATAAGATACAAATGGAAGAGATTGAGTAAATACATGGGAGGGGATGCAATCGGGAAGCCGGCTGACATTATACCGACAGCCGGCTTCCCGACTGTCATATCCCGGCGAGGGTGAAATGCCGGGAGTCTAGATGTAGACGGCGCTCATTTCACCGATGCCGGGCGCCGCGAGCGGACAGCCACGGGGAGGGGGGGGAGGGTTAGGTTTAGGGCTCCCGGGGGGGACTTAGGGTTAGGCACCCCCCCGGGAGATTAGGGTTAGGCTAGGGGGAGGGAGGGTTAGGGTTAGGCACCCCCGTGGGGGGAATTAGGGTTAGGCGGCGGGGAAGGGGGGGGGGTTAGGTTTAGGCACTTAGAGAGGGGATTAGGGTTAGGCACTTGGGGGGGAGGTTAGGCAACCCTAAGGGAGGGTTAGGGGGGTAGGTTAGTTCATATTTACCTGGGGACGATTGGGATTTCCAGCACTATCGGGCTGCCGCTGCCGGGATCTGTTCCTCTGTCGGCCTGACGCTGCCGGGAATCGAACTGCCATGCGGCCAGCAGTATTACATACCGATTCCCATGGGAGAGTTGGGTGTAAATACAATGGTGAGTCACAAAAATCTGCTTTCCTTATACTTACCTGAGTCAATCCCCAGAGTAACTGCATAATAAAGTTTATTTTGAACATAATATTACAAAATAAATTGGTCAAATGACAATCTACAGTATGTGTACTTCTATGTCCATCTAGTCCAGGAAATGTCCTGCATCCAGTATTATTGGTAGGAACATCTGACAGATACAAGATGAAGATGGTAACTACACATCATGTGAGGCTCCTGTCACACTGGTGCAGAACAGATCTCGTATAGAACGATGGTTACACATACAATTTACATTGCTACGTTATGCTCACCTGCCAGAGATACGCAAAGCCATACTGAAATTCTGTCTGACGGTGGTCTCTGTAGGCCCAGTAATTGTGATATTTCTTATAACATCTGAAATACAGAAGAATCTATTTTTGAAAATAACAATCAGCAAGTACCAGAGGATTAAGTACATTTTCTTTATATAGATAACAGGCTTCTTCTCTGTAAGGTTACTGAAAGGAGTTTAAATATACAGTATAACTTAAAAGGATAGCTCCACCTACTCGCGTGTTTAAAACAACCATGGCGGGTAGATAAGCCCTTAGTTCAAGTGATACTCTCCAGGCAGTTGAGTATCACTCAGCTGTTCAGACAATAATTTAATAATAAATTGCATTGGTAACTGATTTTATTTCACTGTGATAAGCGACGACTGAAAATTTTACACCTACACAAACCATGCTGCAATGCAAGAGGTGCAGATATATTTATTATATTTATTTATTGCATGCAGGGTAAATATTGGCTGTTTCTGCATGTAGCCCACAACAGCATCATTTTTACACTGCAGTTTGGAGTTCAGCTAAGACACACCCCTCCCAACTCTAAAGCTGGGTACACACTATAAGACACTGGTTCCCAAACTTTCTCAGTTTGAGGTATCCTTAAGGTCTCAAGGCACCCGTAAGCCATAGTAATTACAGAGCAGTCCAGTTTTTTAAGTAGTTGGGTCAAAATAATGTAATAAGTATATAAAAAAGAAAGAGGAAAACTGCTATTCTTACCCATTGCCCCCTCCGTCTCTCTCCTATTGCCCCCTCTATCTCTCTCTCATAGTCCCCTCAGTCTCTATCCCACTGCCCCCTCCATGTGTCTCACTTTGCCCCCTCCATGTCTTTCAATTTTCCCCTCTCCATGTACCCCCCCCTTACTTACCTTTAGCTGTGATTGTCTGTACACTTCCTGTCTGATCTTCCTGTCTGATCTCACACAACGCACTGCGTTGTAGGACCCCATTCAGCAACAGCCATCCCTAGGATTCACTGCCTGTTGCTTTACAGTGACAGCTATCCCCCTGCTCATCGCAACTCCCACAATGCTACACTCCACTCCGTGCAACCAACCCTTCTCCCACCCGTGCAAAAAAAAAAGGCCCCTGGGGCACCCCGGTGATAGTGCCACGGCGTTTGGGAACCACTGCTATAAGAAATATTGTATGATATATCGTTCGGACACAGATTGGAACAGTATATTGTGCGGATCATATACTGTGTACAGGCAGATAGGACAATGCAATGAGCGCCGCCATGCAGAATGTAACGGCACACTGTGCCATTGTACACTGGATCGCGCATGATGTATCGTTACACTACGTTGTTCCAATGCTGGGAAACACATCGTATAGTGTACACCCAGCTTAAGGTGTAAGGTTACTCCGTTTATTTGCTCTGCTCCCACCTCAGAATAATACTTGTCTACACTCCCGGAAGTTGCGGGAGGCTCACGATTTTTCGAGTAGTCACCCGCATCCCGCAAATGTCCTAGTAAAGTGGGCAGGATGGGGAGATTATACGGGAAATTGCGAATCACTACAGAGATGCGGGACTAAAATGAAGCAAATTGCCTAATGACGTCTAGGAATTTACTAGAGTTGGCAAGTATGCTCTGAATTGGTCCCCTCTGTATTACTGCCACAGATAAAAACATAGACACCTAGAACAAAGACACAGGCATAACACACAACACGGGAGCACACACCATGCACTAAGACTCACACACTATTTGTCACCTTCAGACCAAAAATACTGAGGACCTGTAATACTTCTTATGTGTGTGACCATGGAACTGACTCTGGGCCTGATTCAGATCCGCTCGCAAGCGCATAGCTCCGGCGCTTGCTACAAACGGGGCGGCTGTCGATGTTGATCAACAGCTCGCCCCGTTTTCTAGGCAGGGGGGGGGTGGCTGGACAAACGGAGGCATTCCTGAAGGAACGTGATGTCAGTAGTGAGCTTCCTGCTTAGCAAGCGGCCAGGAGGCCGGACCCCCCAAAAAAAGGCCCATCAGACCTGCGAGCTGCCTCCGGGTCTGAATCAGGGCCTCTGTGTGCAAATGGAAGATACAAATGCATCGTATTACAAATACAGAGAGGGGACTGATCTGCAGGATCTAAGGAGGAGGAGTAGACAAATTCTTGTTCATCCCCTTAAAATAGCTGCAGAATGGGGGTGTGAGTGGGAGGACCAATGAAAAGCTGCAATGTGTGTGATTGCGGCTTTTCATTGGTTCTCCAGATCACGCATCTAAACCGCCCCATCACATACGTAGTTCTGTTTTTTTTTTATAAAGTGCGATTTACGAAGCATAAAGTCACGCTAAAAACAGATATATCTTATATTTTACATTAATAAGTACCCTGTAATGTTAGCATGGCTGTGAAACTCCCTGTTTTTTTCTGGGAATGTCTTTCGTATTTGGAGTCATGAAGATGCGCAGAGACCTCAATTGATGCTTTGACGCTCCCGGGCATGGAATAATTGTGATAAACAGAAGGCTCCGACGTCACAATGGCCGTTCTAGGGAAGAGAGCATATATATAAATTCACAATAGAGGAAGATATACACAATGGGGGGAGATATATCAAATCTTCGAGAGAGATAAAGTGGAGCAGTTGCCCAAGGCAACCAATCAGCTTCTAACTGCCATTTTATAGACTGTGCTAGGTAAATGATACCTAGAAGGTGATTGGTTGCTGTGGGAAACTTCTACACTTTATGGGATAGATGTATCAAGTCTCCTAATGAATGGAGAAGTAGACAAGTGAAGAAGTTGCCCATAACAATCAATCTCCCCCTATCTCGCTGAAAGGTGTGATACATCTCCCCCTATCTCGCTGGAAGGTGTGATACATCTCCCCCTATCTCGCTGGAAGGTGTGATACATCTCCCCCTATCTCGCTGGAAGGTGTGATACATCTCCCCCTATCTCGCTGGAAGGTGTGATACATCTCCCCCTATCTCGCTGGAAGGTGTGATACATCTCTACTTAAGTGGTGATACAATAGAAAGAGAGAAACTTTACAGAAAGGTGTTAATACTCAAAATTTGTAGGGGCACTGATGATGTTGGTCTATCTGCGCCTTACGCCTGTGCTCGCTTCCTCTGATAAGCGTACTGTCAGAAGAGATGATGGACCAGCATCACCAGCTCCATAGCAGCTACAAAAGAACTGTAAATATCCTATATTATTCTATGTGCCTAGGGCCTGATTCACTACGGATCGCAATTCTGCTTATACGTACGCAGCGCAGTTGCTAATATGAGCGGTGCACTTTAAATGTTTGCATTCACATTGCGATCGCAGCCTGACATGAGGGCGCCCACTTCACCTTACTCACATCCGTATACTAGGGCAACATAGCGAAACAATCGGTAACATCGGACCCAAATGCACACTTACACAAGCCCTGACCTTACTCAGAAATTGCTAACAGCCACGTACGCTATCAGTGATATGGTCGCTTATGGCCACGCAGTGGATAATTTATGCATGCCCCTGCAACGGCGTAGAAACGCACTGGCACACCTAGCCTCAGAAATCGCAGTTCCAATCTCAATTGCTAGTTTGAGGACTGTGATGCAGACACATGCACAGAGGGCCTGATTCAGAGCCGCTCGTAAGCGGCCGCTCGTTCGCTCCGAGCGATGTTCGCACAACTGCGCATGTGTATGGGTTGTAATACGCATGCGCGAACCAGTCATTGCGGTCGGAAATTGTGTGCTCGCAAAATAGCGAGTGCCTGCTAATTTGAGTGACAGAATGAGGCGTTTGTGGGTGGTAACAGGGGAAGGTGCTTGAAAACGGGGAGTGGAGATCCGAACGCAGGCGTGCCAAAAGGTCAAAACGGGCGTTTTAAGGGTGTGCATAATTAACAAAGCAGCGTCATCGTCCACATCACTTGGTTGTTTCTTAGCCTGAACTGGTCGCATGATTGCGGTAGGAAAATCCTACCACAAGCACTGCGAGCAGTTCAGATGCCTTTCGATGTATTCGATTAATCAAATAAATAGCGGAGATGACGTAGAATGCGAGCGGCCAGGGGGCGTCTTTACAATATAGCGAGCGCATATTTCGTTCTCCCGCTCAGACATAGAGGCGTCAACAGACCGCAAAGAGCGAGCGCTCAATTTAAATAGCCGGCCCCTTTTTCTAAACGAGCGAGCGCAAATAGCGTCCGGCTCTGAATCAGGCCCAGAATGCGTATTAGCAACTGCATTCCTTGCTGAATCAGGCCCATAGTCACTAACTGAACAAAATATCTTTATCTCAAATGATCAATGCTTTGTGAAAATTTCTATAATACACGCACACACACACGACTAGATGATCATGGTAGTATTTCATTATAGATATTGTTAGCTGCTAAGGAACATACCCATCACCAAAGCTCCATGTGTAGGTAAACTCAGCTGACTTAAAGAAATCACTTGGGTCGTGAATGAGGAAAGAGAACTTCACTTTGCTGTTAGTGGCCAAGAAGAAGTCATTTCTGGGGGACGTGCCATTGACTTCCGCTTGTGTTGCCGTGAGGAATCCTACAATTTGCTCTGCAGAGTAAAAATATTGTGTTACTACGTAGCTGTTCTTTCTCATGTGTGTGATTTAGGGCGGTATCACATGTGCTCGCCCCCTTTCAGCTAGAAATTCAGCTACAATTGCTCAAACACCCACTAGGGACGAGTTTGAGTGAAGGGGAACGTTGCATCCTTGTAACACAAGAGCACGGGATGCAAGATTACTCACTAAAATACAAACAACACAATGATTATTTTTCACCATTATTTATATAGCACTCCTATCTATCTATCTATCTATCTATCTATCTATCTATCTATCTATCTATCTATCTATCTATCTATCTATCTTTCTATCTATCTCATATCTATCTATCTATATATCTATCTATCTATCTTTCTATCTATCTATCTATCTCATATATATCTATCTATCTTTCTATCTATCTCATATCTATCTATCTATATATCTATCTGTCTATCTATCTATCTATCTATCTCATATCTGTCTGTCTGTCTGTCTATCTAATCTCTGGGCCTGATTCCGAGACTTACGCTAATGCAATCGCAGCTGCATTCTCGAACGGATCGCAATTGCTAAAATATACTACCGCCTCCAATATACAGCTGAGCATAGGGATGCCCGCTGCTGCCTTCTCATATCCATCCAACGACGTACAACAGCGTAAACATCAATACCATGACGCACATCGGGCAGTCACTCAGCATGGGAGTCAAGTCTGACCAGCTGCAGCTCTTCTGACAGGTAGAGAGCTCTCATTCTGCGCAGGAGATCGCAATGGCTAATTTATGCACGCCCATAAAATGGCGTTGATATGATCAGACACGCCTACTTTTTTCTACCCACCACCCCCAAACACTGACTGTCTGTCACTCACTTTGCTAGTGGTTCCTCTGTACATGCGTAATTGCAATGCAATCACTGCACGTGCACAGTGCAGCTTTCACACATGTGCACTGGCAAACAATTGCGCGATCTACGTAAATATCGGCTTTGCAAAAATCTCTGAATCAGGCCCTCACTATCTTTTCAAGACTTACCAGATTTTTCTCAGCTTATTAGACCTGAGGCTCCCGATATACACACAATATCACAATTAGCAGAAATACTTTCTATCATTATTTTACAGCAGAGGTTCCAAAACTCTGCCATTACAGTCTATGTTTTAAGGATATCCATGCTTGAGCACAGGTGGCTTAATTAGTACCTTGGTCAATTTAATTTAACCATCTGTACTCAAGCCTGGATTGTCTTAAAATCTGGACTGTAATAGCGGAGTTTGGGAACCTGTTTTACAGTATATGGCATTAGGAAAAACATGGGATGACCATTCAAGACATAGCAATGACAGGCCCCAGTTTTCAGTTTCACAGTTATGTAACCGACATCTACACGTCCAAAGCACCAATAACTGGTTTCCAGAAAGTGATTCTCCCTTATTGTATGGACGCCACTGGCATATGATGCGTAATGAGTGTCTTAGGGTCCTACTATGAATCACATTATATGCTAGTGAATCAGATGGGAAGCGTCACTTACTTGTAACTTGGAGTTCTGTGGTGTTACTAGCGATCACCTCACATGAGGAGCAGTGTCTTTCCGTCACCCAGACTGACACCGAGTAGGATCCTGCGCTCTTGCATCGCACTGTAATGGCAGAGCTGGATTCATTCTCCGAGTAATGAGTGAGCAGCAAGGGGGAGTAGATCCAGTGGAAATTATATAGTCTTGGGTCCGCAACAAGAGTCCTGCTGTTGTTTGTTTCCAATAATGTGGCATTCACAGTGGCCTGCGCACCTGACGTTATGGGGCCATCTGACGTCATCTCCAGGGAGTAAAATCCATCTGAGATACATAAAATAGCAGATAAAATAGTAAGTACAGTATGAACACATGCTACTGTATAGTATATGTGGCCAAAATATATAAGGGCTACAATCCAGGATACATAGACTAAGAGATTGAGTGGAGACAGGGAATGGTTTAATGTTCATTTTTGTTTATCTTTTTTATTTGGTTGTACTGATCACCCTTTCTGTTTTCTCAACCAGCACCCCTTCTTTCTCTCCAGCCAGCACCGCATCTGTCTCTCCAGCCAGCACCCCATCTGTCTCTCCAGCCAGCACCCCATCTGTCTCTCCAGCATGCACCCCATCTGTCTCTCCAGCCAGCACCCCATCTGTCTCTCCAGCCAGCACCCCATCTGTCTCTCCAGCAAGCACCCCATCTGTCTCTCCAGCCAGCACCCCATGTGTCTCTCCAGCCAGCACCCCATCTATCTCTCCAGCCAGCACCCCTTCTGTCTCTCCAGCCAGCACCCTGCTGTCTCTCCAGCCAGCACCCTATCTGTCTGACATAACACTTACCTTCTTATGTTCTGGCTACTCCTCATGCACCACAGCTCCTACACCCTTTCAGTGGCGCGGCGTGACGTCATGAAGTTGTGCATGCAGCTTGCAAAAAAAACCTTTGTTGCAAGGAGGTAGTAGCGGGTGGGCAGAGGGTAGGAGTGGGCGGTAGGAATGGTGGGGCCCCCTCTCTGTCAGAGTATCCATGCTTGGGATTCCAGTTCCTGCAGTCCCCCCCCTGATGGCGGACCTGATGGGACATGTTGGGTTTTCTGAGGTCCATTGATGGGGCATGTGGGATGATCTGAGGAGCATTGATGGGGCATGTGGGGTGGTCTGAGAGGCATGGATGAGGCATGTGGGGTGGTCAAATGGCAGAGTTGAAATATTATATTTAATATTATGCTACACTTTAGTGGCCCCTATTCTTAATACTTAATACGCCACACAGCTACAGCATACCTCCCAACTGTCCCTCTTTCGGAGGGACAGTCCTGGATTTCAGGGACTGTCCAATCCAACTCTCTCACCCACAGAGAGGTAAATTGGGAGGGAGCACTGCGCAGTGAAGGAAGTAGATGCCATGTGTGGCACGCCCTTTTTTTAGGAACCCTCCACAATGATGAGCACCTTGCCCTAAAATACTATCTTACAGAGAAAAAAAACAGATAAAGAGGTGAGATATAGGGATCAACGCACCCCTTATCACTTATTGCAGCAATGCAGGATGTCTTAGCCCTGAAATGTATTGAAAAGTGAGTTACCGTAGCGGTGCTATGGTAACTCACCTCTCCGGCAATCTCTGGGCCTGATTAAGACCCGTTCGCGAGCGCTGAGCGCTCGCAAGCGGGTCAATGTTGCCCAAGTGCGCATGCGCGAGACCCGAATAACGACGGCCAAGCCGTCGTTATGGGTCTCGCACCAAAGGGGGCGTGCTATCGATGGTGATTGACAGCACGCCCCCTTTGGTGGGCATGCCGGGGGCGTGGCTGACCAGACGGAGGCGTTCCCATGGTAACGCCTACCGTCTGGGGCCGGCCCCACTGTCATCACTAGTGATGTCAGTGGGAGTGCTTTTGGCTCTGATAGAGCCAAAAGCACTCCAGGGCTTGCGGCAGACGAGACCCTACCACAAGGGTCTCGTCGCAAGCCCGATGGTCATGATGGTCTTGACCATCGCGACTATAATTTTGGCCGCTCGTTATAGCTGTGGGTGGTCACCCGAGTGGCCAGGAGGCCGCTCCAAACAGTAAGAGGGACGGCCCTGATTCAGAGCGAGCGCTCTGTCGCAGCGTCCGGCTCTGAATCAGGGCCTCTGTCCGGCTGTATCACCCCAGCATATTGCTGATGCGACGCAGAATGTTCCTGTGCATCGGTGAATGTGCAAGCGCAGATCTAGGAAACCTGGGAGAGCTCATTAGGCACATTCTCAGGTTGGTGGGACTGTTATGTAACCATTGCGCCATCCTCAGATGGTGCTATGTATTGTGGGCAAGCTTTTGTTGCTAAGTACTCTTTGCACGTTGCCACCATAGCTGGCTATGGCACTGCATTATTACCAGCAGCCAGACATCGCTGGAGAAATCTCTGAATTATCCACGGTCTGCCTTTTAATACTATTTGGAGAAGCAGTAATAGCCCCTTTTATTCTGCAAAGAGAGGGGTTATCACTGCTCATATATGTGCCCGAGAGAGAGAGAGAGAGAGAGAGAGGTTATCACTGCTCATACATGTGCCCGAGAGAGAGAGAGAGAGAGAGAGAGAGAGAGAGAGAGAGAGAGAGAGAGAGAGAGAGAGAGAGGGTTATCACTGCCCATACATGTGCCCGAGAGAGAGAGAGGTTATCACTGCTCATACATGTGGCCGAGAGAGAGAGACAGAGAGATAGGTTATCACTGCCCATACATGTGCCCGAGAGAGAGAGAGGGGTTATCACTGCCCATACATGTGCCCGAGAGAGAGGTTATCACTGCTCTTACATGTGGCCGAGAGAGAGAGACAGAGAGATAGGTTATCACTGCCCATACATGTGCCCGAGAGAGAGAGAGAGAGGGGTTATCACTACTCATACATGTGCCCGAGAGAGAGAGAGAGAGGTTATCACTGCTCATACATGTGGCCGAGAGAGAGAGAGAGAGGGGTTATCACTGCTCATACATGTGGCCGAGAGAGAGAGAGAGAGGTTATCACTGCTCATACATGTGGCCGAGAGAGAGAGAGACAGAGAGAGAGAGGTTATCACTGCTCATACATGTGCCCGAGAGAGAGAGAGAGACAGAGAGAGAGAGGTTGTCACTGCTCATACATGTGCCCGAGAGAGAGAGAGAGAGAGGGGGGTTATCACTGCTCATACATGTGCCCGAGAGAGAGAGGGGTTATCACTGCTCATACATGTGCCAGAGAGAGAGAGAGAGAGAGAAGGGTTATCACTGCTCATACATGTGCCCGAGAGAGAGAGGTTATCACTGCTCATACATGTGCCCGAGAGAGAGAGAGAGAGGTTATCACTGCTCATACATGTGCCCGAGAGAGAGAGAGAGAGGTTATCACTGCTCATACATGTGCCCGAGAGAGAGAGATGTTATCACTGGCCTCTCATATAGGTTATGCTATTTATATTTAATCAATATTCTGGCTGTAAAATTTATAGGCAGAGAAACAAGCAGGGGGAGGGAGAGAGAGAGAGAGAGGCCCTATCATAGACACTACATGATGCAGGGCCTATAGTGTACTGCATAAGGAGACAATATCACAGATATGGCAAGCTGCACGGCATGTAACAGAGCCACTGGTAATTTAAATAGATGACTTACTTCCAGGAGCACAGGTGACAGTCATAAAGAGAAAACACTGGATCACTAGGGTGATGCCTGGGGACATCTTGGATAATAAGCAGCAGCGGAGGTCTCTGAGGCTGCTGTGCACAGTGTCAGCTGTATGATGATGACACTCAGCAGCAGCATCACCTTCTGTCACTGAGTGAGGATCCGTAATGTAGAGCAAGGGACTATGTGGCCATCTAGCGGGTGTCAGGAGGAACTGCAGCACGTTGAGTCTAATACATCCTCTGTAGTCTGTATACTGTATTTTAATTTTCTCTTAGATGCACACACAGTTAATCGCCTTTGTTTTGCACCCATGCTTTAGGATTGCCCTTTCATATTAATCTGCAAGCTAGAAGTGCATCTATGTGTGCAGAAAGATACTCTCCAGAGACTTACTATTCAAAATGTTAATGTCATATCAATGTGTACCTGGAATCAAGCACTAGTGATACAGGAGCAGACAAAGTTGAACATAATTACACCGGCATTCTGTGCATGGCTAAAAATGTGGATATTCACTGTCGAAGCCGGATTATTGGCTGAGACAAGATCAGTTCAAGATTGAATCACAGCGACGCCATCTTGCGACTGGCCGCAAGACGCCATCTTGGAAATGAGATCGCAAAACGCCATTTTGCGAATGGCCGCCCAAGCGCCATTTTAGATAAATTCACATTTAAGTACATATGGCGATATTACTATTAGCACCATGCGATTGCATCTTTCACCATTCCTCATATACACATTAATACGCACAATTGCGCTGTTAACTAGTCGCATATTAGCGAATGCCTAAGATCCTATATGAAAACGCTGTTTATTAGCTTTATACGCACACATCTGCTCCAAGTTAACTAGCGTTGTTATATCAAACCCCGCATACTCACACATTACATATCCACATACAAGGTTCCATAAGCTTTAAGGTATAAGATTTAAGTTTGTTCATTTAGTATAAATGCTGCGAAATAAAGATTATTTGGTAACTAAGGTTTTATACATGATAACTAAACGGTGTTTGGTTTTGTACTGATGCGTACTCTTTCCACAGTATTCCGGTATCATCGGTGTGGAGATCGCATCATGCATTCTCAACTTATGGACCGCAGAGACTTCAAGCAACAAAATGTATATTATATGAACAACTGTTAAAATATTGCATGAGGCGGGAACCCAGAGACTACCCAGTTGTTAGAGGCTGGGTTGGGTCTATTTGAATCAGCCTGTTAAATGCTCTGTAACAGATGCATTCCCCCTTGGGAACCAATCGTATCAGCAACAAACTTCTCTATTGTGTTGTCTATTTCTGGGGGTATAAATATGTGTGCTCCAACACTGGGTCTTAGTCTTCGTGCTGAATGCTGATTGACGAGGGGTTTCTTGCTAATGCCTAACATCTGGTCCGGAAGCGCTGCGTATGTATACTGTACTTGGGTCTGTATAATTCCTTTGCGCCTAATTGTGTTTGGATCAATAGCGTGTAACTGACTGTACTTTTACTTGAATAATACTTTGTGCTTTGGAACTACAGATTCCAGGTCTGAAGTCTTTATTTACTGTATGACTGCGTACGCAAATTAGCGTCATCCTTAGAAGGTATAGGCAGGATATTAGAAGGTATAGGCAGAATATCAGAAGGTATAGGAAGGAGTGTATAGAGGTTCTAATTCAGTATCGTTAGTTGGGGGCTCGTAGTGAAGTCACTTACCTACTCACACGGCACATATGGTTATCAATATTTCAGCAAAGGGTGGAGTGGCCACATGCAGGGTTTACCTGCAACCGCTTTGTGCTGAAAGATCTCTATCCATTTTTGCATGAGCCAAGGAAGCTGACTACAATCCAGGGACAAGAGAGGAAAAAGTGTATTTTCCTTTGTTGATAGAACCTAACATTTAAAGGGGTGCCGCAGTATTGAGCAAGCAGCGGAGTCACAGTTTTGCGGACAGCAAAGACGCACTTTTGCGTACGCAGCTAAAAAGTTGTCATACGGTTGTGTGGTAGTCGCATTATTGTGTATGCGACTGGTTGCACAATAGCGTATACGTACTTCCGGTTGTGCTGCCACGTGTTTAAATAAAGCCATTGAGGTTTACATTTTTCAATTGTTATCAATATCTGGGTTATCGTGTATTTTTCTGCGCAGGAAAAAGTGTGTAACAGTGAGTATTTGTTGGTAGGGGTAACTTGTTCCCTACAGTTAGAGGTACAGTATGACCTTTAAGGGCTAAGTGCTAGTCGCTCGGTAAGCAGCTTACCATTCTATACACAGTAGCAGGTGTACATGTTGTCTTTGTTGTAGAGAGGTGCTTGGAAGTAGCCGACATAAACTTCCATAGGTGTGGAAGTTGCCTTACTAAATCTTAAACGGGTGTGGAAGTTGTCGTTTTCAAATCTTATCCAGGTGTGTGGGCGCTGCTGTTTAAATCGTCCACAGGTAAGTGAAAGTATCTTGATTGTCTTTCACCAGTTTAAATCTTTATTGAAAAGCATAGGATTTGTCTCAGAATGGGAGCCGCGCAAACAGTAGAGATGTTAGACAATGATGTGCTGCTAATGGAAGTGCTGATTGGATTGGCCCGTCGTATTATGCATACTAAGTACGGTACTTATGCGATAAGGTATTGTGACGTATGGTTTAAAATGACGGTGAAGAGTGTTAGACCGTTTCCCAGAATTGGTAGTTTTGATAAAAATGTATTAGATAATGTCCGGGATCACATCAGTCTGATGCGCTACCGAGAAAAAAAGGTAAAATATTATGACTTTAAAGTTGAGGCAGCATGAAGGGGATGCGTGGCTTAAAAATGCGCAAGCGACGCAAACTAGCATTGCGAGCGCATTGCCAGAGAACACATCCGCGATGCTAAATTGCAATACGGGCAAGCCGCAAAATGGCACGCACGTGCGGCAAGGTAGCATTGTGGAGAGTATTGCCAGCAGTTCACGTTCACCTCCCCCACCTTATGTGGATGGAGGTGCAAGTACAGTTACCAAAAATACCCATAAAAATGTAACAAGCAATTTGTACCCTCTCTTAAGCAACCATAAAGAAAATGTTTATGATGTGGATGATGAGCCTGTTGTAATGTCTGCCATTTCCCATGCTGTGCAAATGATAGATGCTGCCATCACCACAATCACGAGTGGTGCCGCCATCTCCATCGGTAACAGCAAGGGAAGTGCTAACACCCTCTGCACCCGTAGAGGAAGTTGTTAATACCATACGTAGCAGCAACAGATTAAACCCCCAGCCAGGTAACAAGGTCAAAGGTAGCAGCGCTACCGGTCTGCATCCCATTCGGATGATAACTGTTCTGAATGGAAATGCAGATGCGAACGGTGTAGTGCCCACGAGGGAAGTAGTAATGCATTGTCCTTGGACAAGAGCAGAACTAAATTCCATCATAAATGATTTCCCTGATCCCAAAAAGGAACTAGCCAAACGTCAAAGATTTATGAGAAATTTGGGTAGTTCACATGAGCCAACTAATAAAGATTGGCGTGTGGTGTTAAGGGCCTGTCTACCACTCAATACTGACGTGAAAAAATTTATCACGGATTGTGTATTGGATGGTGACGCTCCCTTAACAGACCAAGTAAACCAAGGTAACATTTCCCGCATTGTAACTCAATTGGCTATTTTCCAGTAGTAGTTAATTGGAACAAAATTTTCACCATTAAGCAAAAGGAAAGTGAATCTGCAAAAGATTATTGCGACCGGGCTCTGCAGGCTATCACCCAGTACACTGGGATAGAAGATATTAAAGATAGCACTCACCACAGGAGAATGATAGTCACGGTACTCATGGACGGTCTGAAAGAGAATTTACAGACTCGGGTTCAGACCTCACAGCCTGGCTGGAGGGGACTCACAATAGATACCCTCATAGAATCTGCCATAAAACATGATAAAAACATCTCAAAGAAGAGAGAGACCCAGAGCGAAAAACTAATGGCTGTCAGTATCCAAGCTCTGGAGGGAATGACGGTAACATCACAGCCAACAGACACACTCGCACCTGCACACACACTTACATCTGAACAGTTATATGCCCTCACTAACCCCACGCAACAACAAACACAGCTCTATTCCACTAACCCAATACAACCACAGGTCCAATACTACTAACAAACTTCATATCACCCACAATACCCTTACCCTCCCTATCCTTACCCATATCCACCACCTTTACCCTCTGCTCAAACCTCCCAACAACACGTCTTCACCCGATCCACGAACATGTTTTAATTGTAAACAAACAGGACACTTAAGTAGAAACTGTACAGTAAAAAGAGTAGGAACCCCACATCAGGGAAGACCTGGATATCCCCATAAGGGATATGCACAAAGGCCAGCAAATGTTCAGCAGGCACCAGCTCCAATTGTAGCCGGAATTGCTTTATTGGAGAATGGTAGCCAACGCTAGGGGTCAGGTCATACCTGTAGTCTACAGATAGTCAGGTTAACGGGAAGTACTAGGGAAGAACCGGTCATGATGGTTGATGTAGCTGGTACTGAATATCCTTTTCTTGTAGACACTGGGGCGACCAGGTCAGTGATAAAATCTCCCGTTAATTTACAGGTGACCAACGAGACAGTACCAACAATGGGTGTAACAGGTAAAGTGGAATATTATCCTTTAACAAAGTCCACAGAGGTTACTATTGGGCCGTTGCATACCAGGCATTCTTTCCTTCTGGCTGCTGCGGCTCCTACTAACCTGCTGGGTAGAGATCTGTTATGTAAAACGGGATGTGTCATATATTGCACCCCTGATGGTGTATTTTTAGATATCCCAGAGAGAGTTGCACACGAGGTGCGGGATATGTTGGACACTCCCCAAAGGATAATGTATCACTCTACAAGTTTAAATGAAAATCCATCTCAGGTAGATGAAATGTCCCAAATTCCAGATTCTCTTTGGACTAAGGATGGACAGGACACTGGATTAATGGCAAACGTAAGCCCTGTAATGGTAAATTTAAAAAGCGGTAGGCAAGCTCCAAAAATTCCCCAGTACCCACTAAAACAGGAGGTAGAGTTAGGGTTTTTGCCAATAATTGAGCGATTATTGCAACAGGGAATTTTAGCTCGTACAGCTAGTGTAGCCAACAGTCCCATCTTTCCAGTTAAGAAGAGTGGTGGGAGGGGTTAAAGGCTAGTACAAGACCTTAGAGGTGTTAATAAGGTGGTAGAGAGCCAATTCCCTGTAGTGCCAAATCCAGCTGTCATCATGATGCAGATCCCACCAAATGCAACCCATTTCACTGTCATTGACCTCTGTTCTGCTTTCTTCTCTGTGCCTCTCCACCCTGACTGTCAGTATCTATTCGCATTTACATACAGAGGTGTACAATATACATGGACACGGTTACCCCAAGGTTTCATAGACAGCCCCAGTATCTTCTCCCAGGCATTGCACGACTGTTTACAATCTTTTCAACCTGCCAATGGATCTGTTCTAATTCAATATGTGGACGATTTATTGCTATGTTCTGACTCATTTATGTCATGTTTGAATGATACTAAACTTTTGTTACTTCATCTCTTGCATACAGGACACAAGGTGGCTAAGGACAAACTACAGCCGTGCCAATCCAGAGTAAAATATTTGGGACACTGCCTAACCCAGGGGTTACGACATCTTACAAATGATAGAATCCAGGCCATACAAAACATGACACTGCCGCAGAATCAACAGCAAATTCGTACCTTCTTGGGAATGTGTGGATACTGTAGAATGTGGATCTCAGGTTTTTCTATTTTGGCCTTGCCTTTACAGGAATTAGTCTCTTCCTCAAAGCCTGATCGTGTCATACACACAGAGGAATCAGAGCAGGCTTTCCTTAATCTTAAGGATAGTCTGACAAAAGTTCCTGCATTGGGAATACCTGATTATGAAAAACCTTTTGATTTGTATTGTACGGAAGCCGATGGTTGTGCTGCAGGTGTCCTTACACAAAAACATGGTGATGCCAGTAGGCCCGTAGCATACTACAATGCCCAATTGGACACTGTAGCAAGATCACTCCCCACTTGTTTGAGAAGTGAACTGTGGTGAGTAAAAGTGAGGACGTAGTACTGGGTCATGATATGATTGTCTACACTCCCCATGCTGTATCTGCTCTGTTGAACTCAGCTCAAACCAGACATGTCTCTTCGGCTAGGTTCACCAAATGGGAACTAGCTCTAATCGCACCCGCAAACATCACTGTTAAACGTTGCAGCACGCTGAATCCAGCAACGTATTTACCATATGTACAACATGATGTACAAAGGGTGGAAGGAAGCGTGTTGCTGGCGGGAGGTGAGTTCAGCGGACATAATGATACACACGATTGTATGAAATATCTGAATCAGACCTTTACTGCTAGACCTGACATACATGACACACCTTTAGAGAATGTGGATGCGACTTTTTATACGATGGGAGTTGTCATAGACAAACAGACACAGGTGAATTATGTACAGGTTATGCTGTTGTAAATGACACAGACATCATAGAAGCTAAACCTCTTGGTCCTCCTCACTCAGCCCAGGTGGCAGAGTTAGTAGCACTAACTAGAGCGTGCGAACTGGCAGCAAGCAAATCTGCTAACATTTACACTGACTCGGGGTACGTGTTCGGGGTGGTGCACGATTTTGGGGCTCTATGGCGTCTGAGAAATTTTATGACAGCAGCAGGCACACCAGTTGCACATTCCCGACACATAAAACATCTTTTAGAAGCAATCCAACTGCCCAAACCGGTGGAAGTAATTAAATGTAAAGTCCATACATGTGAGGATGATCCGGTGTCACTGGGCAACAACAGAGCCGATGAAGCTGCAAAATGGGCAGCAGGGTTAAAAAAAAATTCTCCAACTGAAAAAATTATGTCTTTCCAAACAATTGATATGCTGAAATTAAGTGAGATGCAAAATTTGTGTTCAATTCAGGAAAAATCCATTTGGAAGTCCAAGGGATGTGGGCAGGGCCGCCATCAGGGGGGGACTGCCGGGACTATAGTCCCGGGCCCGAACAGAAAGGGGGCCCGGGTGGCAGCGGAGAGCATAAGCACCGCCAGCTTTTCAAGTTGTGGATGGTCGGCCACAAGCCACTCATAGCTTGCAGACCGGCAGCTGAGCTAATCAGGAGCCGCTGCAGTGGAGGCGGCTCCTGATTGGCTGCCGGTTTGCGAGCTTTGATTGGCTCGCGCCCAGTGCATAGTTCAAACTTCCACATATCCGGGTGAGCGGTTGGCAGGAGCAGCAGTGACAAGTCAACCACCTGCAAGCGGGAGAAACTGCTGGGGAGAGAGCAGCCGGGGAGGGCAGAAGCAGCAGCGCAGGGGAGAAGCTGCCTACAGCCGCTGCCGCTTGTTAATGAAGTACTGCTCGGACAGGCAGGGGCAGGAGGCTGCGGGGGATCCCACCTCACTGTGATGGAAACAGACAAGGTACAGAGACTGACGCTCTCAGCCCTCACTCAGCTCTCACCCCCTCGCTGTGCGCTCTCACCCCCTCACCCTGCAGTCACTCCATCACCCTGCCCTCTAGCTCCCATCACCCTACCCTCTAACTCCATCACCCTGCGCTCTGACTCCCTTCACCCTGCCCTCTAACTCCATCACCCTGCGCTCTGACTCCCATCACCCTGCCCTCTAACTCCATCACCCTGCGCTCTGACTCCCATCACCCTGCCCTCTAACTCCATCACCCTGCGCTCTGACTCCCATCACCCTGCACTCTGACTCCCTCACCCTGCATAGTCACTTCCTCACCCTGCGCTCTAACCCTGCACTCTGACCTTGCACCCTCACCCTGCGCTGTAGCCCTGCGCTCTGACTCCCTCACCCTGCGCTCTGACTCCCTCACCCTGCACAGTCACTCCCTCACCCTGCGCTCTAACCCTGCACTCTGACCTTGCGCCCTCACCCTGCGCTCTGACTCCCTCACCCTGCGCTCTAACCCTGCACTCTGACCTTGCGCCCTCAACCTGCGCTCTGACTCCATCACCCTGCACTCTGACTCCCTCACCCTGCGTTCTAGCCCTGCGCTCTGACTCCCTTCACCCTGCACTCTGACTCCCTCACCCTGCATAGTCACTTCCTCACCCTGCGCTCTAACCCTGCACTCTGACCTTGCGCCCTCACCCTGCACAGTCACTCCCTCACCCTGCGTTGTAGCCCTGACTCCCTTCACCCTGCGCTCTGACTCCATCACCCTGCCCTCTAACTCCATCACCCTGCGCTCTGACTCCCATCACCCTGCCCTCTAACTCCATCACCCTGCGCTCTGACTCCCATCACCCTGCGCTCTGACTCCCTCACCCTGCATAGTCACTTCCTCACCCTCCGCTCTAACCCTGCACTCTGACCTTGCGCACTCACCCTGCGCTCTAACCCTGCACTCTGACCTTGCGCCCTCACCCTGCGCTCTGACTCCCTCACCCTGCACAGTCACTCCCTCAACCTGCGCTCTGACTCCCTCAACCTGCGCTCTGACTCCCTCACCCTGCACTCTGACTCCCTCACCCTACACTCTGACTCCCTCACCCTGCGTTCTAGCCCTGCACTCTGACTCCCTTCACCCTGCACTCTGACTCCCTCACCCTGCGCTCTAACCCTGCACTCTGACCTTGCGCCCTCACCCTGCGCTCTGACTCCCTCACCCTGCACAGTCACTCCCTCACCCTGCGCTCTGACTCCCTCACCCTGCACTCTGACTCCCTCACCCTGCACTCTGACTCCCTCACCCTGCGCTCTAACCCTGCGCTCCCACCTCACTGTGATGGAAACAGACAAGGTACAGAGACTCCCGCTCTCAGCCCCTCACTCAGCTCTCACCCCCTCGCTGTGCGCTCTCACCCCCTCACCCTGCACTCTGACTCCCTCTCCCTGCAGTCACTCCATCACCCTGCCCTCTGACTCCCATCACCCTGCCCTCTGACTCCCATCACCCTGCGCTCTGACTCCCATCACCCTGCCCTCTAACTCCATCACCCTGCGCTCTGACTCCCATCACCCTGCCCTCTAACTCCATCACCCTGCGCTCTGACTCCCATCACCCTGCCCTCTAACTCCATCACCCTGCGCTCTGACTCCCTCACCCTGCACAGTCACTCCCTCACCCTGCGTTCTAGCCCTGCTCTCTGACTCCCTCACCCTGCATAGTCACTTCCTCACATTGCGCTCTAACCCTGCACTCTGACCTTGCGCCCTCACCCTGCGCTGTAGCCCTGCGCTCTGACTCCCTCACCCTGCACAGTCACTCCCTCACCCTGCGTTCTAGCCCTGTACTCTGACTCCCTCACCCTGCATAGTCACTTCCTCACCCTGCGCTCTAACCCTGCACTCTGACCTTGCGCCCTCACCCTGCGCTCGGACTCCCTCACCCTGCGCTCTAACCCTGCACTCTGACCTTGCGCCCTCAACCTGCGCTCTGACTCCATCACCCTGCACTCTGACTCCCTCACCCTGCGTTCTAGCCCTGCGCTCTGACTCCCTTCACCCTGCACTCTGACTCCCTCACCCTGCATAGTCACTTCCTCACCCTGCGCTCTAACCCTGCACTCTGACCTTGCGCCCTCACCCTGCACAGTCACTCCCTCACCCTGCGTTGTAGCCCTGCGCTCTGACTCCCTTCACCCTGCGCTCTGACTCCATCACCCTGCCCTCTAACTCCATCACCCTGCGCTCTGACTCCCATCACCCTGCCCTCTAACTCCATCACCCTGCGCTCTGACTCCCTCACCCTGCATAGTCACTTCCTCACCCTGCGCTCTAACCCTGCACTCTGACCTTGCGCCCTCACCCTGCGCTCTAACCCTGCACTCTGACCTTGCGCCCTCACCCTGCGCTCTGACTCCCTCACCCTGCACAGTCACTCCCTCAACCTGCGCTCTGACTCCCTCACCCTGCACTCTGACTCCCTCACCCTGCACTCTGACTCCCTCACCCTGCGTTCTAGCCCTGCACTCTGACTCCCTTCACCCTGCACTCTGACTCCCTCACCCTGCGCTCTAACCCTGCACTCTGACCTTGCGCCCTCACCCTGCGCTCTAACCCTGCACTCTGACCTTGCGCCCTCACCCTGCGCTCTGACTCCCTCACCCTGCACAGTCACTCCCTCACCCTGCGCTCTAACCCTGCACTCTGACCTTGCGCCCTCACCCTGCGCTCTAACCCTGCACTCTGACCTTGCGCCCTCACCCTGCGCTCTGACTCCCTCACCCTGCACAGTCACTCCCTCAACCTGCACTCTGACTCCCTCACCCTGCACTCTGACTCCCTCACCCTGTGTTCTAGACCTGCGCTCTGACTCCCTTCACCCTGCACTCTGACTCCCTCACCCTGCGCTCTAACCCTGCACTCTGACCTTGCACCCTCACCCTGCACAGTCACTCCCTCACCCTGCGCTCTGACTCCCTCACCCTGCACTCTGACTCCCTCACCCTGTGCTCTAACCCTGCACTCTGACCTTGCGCCCTCACCCTGCGCTCTGACTCCCTCACCCTGCACAGTCACTCCCTCACCCTACGCTCTGACTCCCTCATCCTGCACTCTGACTCCCTCACCCTGCACAGTCACTCCCTCACCCTGCATAGTCACTCCCTCACCCTGCGCTCTTGCCCTGCTCTCACAACCTCACCCATACATCCTCACTCTGCCCTCACCCCCACACCTCACTCTCACCCCCACACCTCGCTCTCACCCCCACACTGTCACTCTGCTCTCTCACCCACACCTCGCTCTCTCACCCACACCTCGCTCTCACACCCACACCGTCACTCTGCTCTCACCCACACCTCGCTCTCTCACCCACACCTCGCTCTCACACCCACACCGTCACTCTGCTCTCACCCCCACACCTCGTTCTCTCACCACCACATCCTCACTCTGCTCTCACCCCGACACAGTCACTCTGCACTTACACCCACACCTCATTCCCACACCTCGCTCTCATCCTCACACCGTCACTCTGCTCTCACACCCTCACCTCATTCCCACACCTCGCTCTCACCACAACAACCTCACCCTGTTCTCACACCCTGACTCTGCTCTCACCCTCCTCACACCCACACTACACTCTCACCCCAACAACCTCACCCTGCTCTCACACCCTGACTCTGCTCTCACCCTCCTCACACCCACACAACACTCTCACCCCAACAACCTCACCCTGCTCTCACACTCTGACTCTGCTCTCACCCTCCTCACACCCACACCTCACTCTGCTTTCACACACACACCTCGCTCTCATCCCCACAACCTCACCCTGTTCTCACACCCTGACCCTCCTCTCACACCTACACCTTGCTCTTACACCCACATCCTCACCCTGCTCTCATACCCACAACCTCTCCCTGCTCCCTCAGCCTCCTCTCACACCCACACCTCACTCACACCCTCACCCTGCTCTCACACCCTCTCCCTGCTCTGTTACCCTCCCCTTTATATGATAGATTTACATGTTTTAAGTGACTTAACACCCACCCACAAGCCCAAACTTTTACAATTTTTTTTAAACAGTTTTTTTGCACCATTTGATGCCTCACCTCTGCTGTAGCTCCACCCACATTATCCACCACAACGCCCACCACTGACAAACTGCCCCCTGCCTCCCAAGGGAAGGGGCCCTGCCACCCAAGGGAAGGGGCCCTGCCTGTTTTGCCAGTCCCGGGCCCCATAATTTCTGATGGCAGCCCTGGATGTGGGCAAGAGTCCTCCGGGCTCTGGAGGGATGGACAAGGTAAACCAGAAGCCCCCAAGGCATATTACCCCAGCCTGGCTGAGGCAGCACACGGTCTGACTCATCTGGGAAAACAAGGTATGTACAAGTTGGTGAGAGCATACTGGTGCACAACAGGTTTTTCTTCACAAGCAGAAAAGATAGCAATGTCCTGTCTGACCTGCTTGAGGAAGAACATAGGGAAAGCCATCCCTACCGAACCGTCCCACATTCCACCGACTGATGGACCTTTCCAGGTGATACAAATTGATTTCATCCAATTACCACCCTGAAGGAATCTTAAGTATGTATTAGTGTGCACAGATGTATTTTCTAATTGGGTTGAGGCCTACCCAGCGGCCACTAATACTGCTGCATTTACTGCCAAGAAAATAGTTCAGGAATTTGTATGCAGGTACGGTATCCCTAAAATCATCGAGAGTGACAGGGGTACTCATTTCACAGGTGATGTTTTTCAAAATATGTGTAAGCTGATGGGTTTTAATAGCCGACTTCATACCCCCTACCGATCGCAAGCCAGTGCCAAGGTAGAGAGGATGAACGGGACTATTAAAAATAAGTTAAGTAAAATCATGGCAGAGACTGGACTAGGATGGCCAGAAGCGTTACCTTTGGTCCTACATAGCATAAGGACCACTCCCAGACCCCCTCTAAATCTGTCCCCATTTTAAATACTGTTCGGTAGACAACCTCATTTGATTATAAGTCCACAGGAAGACTTGAAGGGTAACAACGAGGTAACTGTAAAGTATCTTATATCAATGAGTAAGCAGTTAAAGCAACAGCAGCAGAAACTGAAATTATTGTCCCATGATATGCCTAAAACTAACTGTCATGATGTTGAACCAGGAGAATATGTTATGATCTGAAATTTCTTGCATTCAGGTTGTTTGACTGATCAGTGGGAAGGTCCGTACCAGGTGCTGCTGACAAGTACTACATCTTTGAAGGTGGCTGAGAGAGATACCTGGGTCCATTCCACTCACCGTAAAAAGGTCAATCAACCGGTGGAGAAACAAGTCGGAGACAAGGCTGATAGCGTAGACCTGTCGCTCGCGAGCTTGTTATGGGAGGATTGAAAAGGTCGTAGTGAGATACCTGAACTAAGAGAAATTTGCAGGTCTTGTTGTGACAATGGACAGGCCTGCTGTGTTCATTTTCATATTCTCTTTTAGAGTGTTCACCATCCTGGTCGGTTCGGGAATATCCAGTTTTTGTGATGGGAGACCGATTGAGGAAATGGGAGCTGTTGGCAGTGCTGATGGAGAGGAGTCAGGAGGAGTGCAATGCCAATCAGGGGAGTGTCTGACCAATCTTAGTACTGTTATTGTTAAGAGAGCTGTCATTCCGTATACTCGGGGACGGTGTGGAGGTTTATCGTCTGAAGATTCCTGTATTTGTGAGCTTTGTGGGTCCCTAGTTGATGAGAACTGTATCCAACGGTGCCAACCTAAATATAACCCGTACTGGGGTGGGTATCCTTTAGAAGATTATCATAGCATGGTAGGCAAAGTGTTAAATCAAACTGATTGCTGGGTGTGTTCACATGTGCCACAGGGACAGCATAACGTAGGATTGGTGCCATTTCCGTTGAATATCGCGGAAATTTTAGAATTACAAAAAGGGAAAACATTGGATGGAAAATTCCTCTCATCCAAACCACCTCATTTCAAACTCTATCAATTCCAAGTAGATAGATCAATTTTGTGTTTAAACATAACCAACCCCAATAAACCTGGGAGTTGGGAAGTGACGGGGAATAATCAGACGATGACCTTCTCAAAAAGAGCTGATAATGAGTCCCTAAACCATGATCTGTTACGCTCAATTAAATCTGGTGGGAAACATTTTAGGTATCGGTATACATTGAGTTCCACCAAAGAAATTATTGGTAAGGTGCCAGATGGTTATTGTGCTAAAATAATACAGCCAGAAACTTGCATGTACCAGATGGAAGATCCAGAAATAGGATTGTTTGCAAGGGAAATGCATACCATTCCTTATGTTCTCCCTGATAATGTATATTTTATATGTGAAAAGCGTATAAGTGGCTCTCCCCGAGTTCCGAAGGTTTGTGTTACCTGGGAAGAGTAGTCCCAGAAGTTATGACCCTCACACATGTTGAAATGCTTGGTATACATAAGAACACACCATCACCATATCTTCACACACAATATGAACACAGAGGCAAAAGAAATATGATACCTGGTGACGTGCATAAAGCCACTCAGTTAATTAGTGAGACAACTGGCTTTTAAGTTTTAGTCGCACTGGATCCCACCAGTATTGCTCGGGGTACTTTAAATTTTAGGTAAATTCAGGAACTTGCTAAATTGATAGATAATATCACCGAGATATATGATGACACATTCAGGTATACAGGGAGAGAATTGCAAGCGTACAAGAAAGAACTGGTGCAACACAGGCTAGTGTTGAATTATTTAACTGCTGTTACTGGAGGGTATTGCGTAACGTTAGCCACCCAATTTGGAGTAAAATGTTGCACCTATGTCACCAATAATACCAGCGACCCAAAGGAGGTGATAGACCGGAAGATGGATGAAATTCTGCAGCTAAAATGGGAGTTTCGTAAGAACCATAATGCTTCAGTGGCTGAAGTAAGGGAGAAGATAGAAGGATGGGTTTCATGGCTGAACCCAGTGAAACGGTTCTCAGGTCTAGGGGAATGGGTTCAGGAAGCGGTCGCCAGCATAGGCAAATTCTTGATCCTTATACTGATTGTCATCATAATAATTGGCATATGTGTCCAGTGTGTTCCTATTGTGTTGAAGTGTGGAAAATGTAAAAATAGAGTAAAATGCAAGAACGAAACTATGATGGTGGTCAGTAATGACAATATGAATACCGAGGTAAGTATAGAACTGCATTACAACCCTGAACTTGGAAATACCATCATTTAATGTATTATATTTAGACGTGCATAGAATGTATTATTGAAATTTTATTTTTAAAACACCTCAGATAATGTAAAGTCTCAATTCCCCTTCAAGACTGCCTTTATAAGACTGGTGCATCCCCACACCTTTCACATGATCTTCCAAGATCCGCAGTGTGCGTATAATAGTAGTTTTATGTCCCCACCCAGAGACACATTATTGATGGATTAAGAACCACCTTGTGCCATCCCATAATAACACTAAATAGTATATAAATTATATTTTAAAATCCGATTGTGATAGCATGTTGTTCGCTATTAAAAGGTGGACTGTTGAAGCTGGATTATTGGCTGAGACAAGATCAGTTCAAGATTGAATCGCAGCAACGCCATCTTGCGACTGGCGCAAGACGCCATCTTGGAAATGAGATCGCAAGATGCCATTTTGCGAATGGCCGCCCAAGCGCCATTTTAGATAAAGTCACATTTAAGTACATATGGCGATATTACTATTAGCACCATGCGATTGCATCTTTCACCATTCCTCATATACACATTAATACGCACAATTGCGCTGTTAACTAGTCGCATATTAGCGATTGCATAAGATCCTATATGAAAACGCTGTTTATTAGCTTTATGCGCACGCATCTGCTTCAAGTTAACTAGCGTCGTTATATCAAACCCCGCATACTCACACATTACATATCCACATACAAGGTTCCATAAGCTTTAAGGTATAAGATTTAAGTTTGTTCATTTAGTATAAATGCTGTGTAATAAAGATTATTTGGTAACTAAGGTTTTATACATGATAAGTAAACCGTGTTTGGTTTTGTACTGATGCGTACTCTTTCCACAGTATTCCGGTATCATCGGTATGGAGATCGCATCATGCATTCTCAACTTATGGACCGCAGAGACTTCAAGCAACAAAATGTATATTATATGGACAACTGTTAGGATGTTGCATGAGGCGGGAATCTAGAGACCCCCAGTTGTTAGAGGCTGGGTTGGGTCTATTTGAATCAGCCTGTTAAATGCTCTGTAACAGATGCATTCCCCCTTGGGAACCAATCGTATCAGCAACAAACTTCTCTATTGTGTTGTCTATTTCTGGGGGATATAAATATGTGTGCTCCAACACTGGGTCTTAGTCTTCGTGCTGAATGCTGATTGACGAGGGGTTTCTTACTGATGCCTAACATCTGGTCCGGAAGCGCTGCGTATGTATACTGTACTTGGGTCTGTATAATTCCTTTGCGCCTAATTGTGTTTGGATCAATAGCGTGTAACTGACTGTACTTTTACTTGAATAATACTTTGTGCTTTGGAACCACAGATTCCAGGTCTGAAGTCTTTATTTACTGTATGACTGTGTACGCAAATTAGCGTCATCCTTAGAAGGTATAGGCAGGATATTAGAAGGTATAGGAAGGAGTGTATAGAGGTTCAAATTCAGTATCGTTATCACCTTTATGCTGAGTTGCATGCATTTATGCAACAACACCGCCCCTATCCTTACATGTGGTTTTATAACTGCCATACTTATTACAGCGTACTTGCACCATACTTGGCTACCCTCCCAAATTTGGCCGGGAGCTTCCCGAAAATCTTGTGCTGCTCCCAGAAAGCTGGGGGCTTCGGGTGGTAGAGCAGCAACAAACAGGGGACAGTGAAAGTGTCTTCTTATTGCGGCCAAACCCAGGTTTGGCTAGGCCTGCCCAGAGTCGTGGAGTCTAACCCACTTGGTGGTCTTCATTAGTGACCCCTCCTATTGGGATTTGGATTTTGCCACACCAAGCGAGCAGGTTGCCGCCCTCTGGGCAGGTACCTGGGAGTGGCAGAGGACAGGGATATAATACTAGAAAATAACACTAAGAATTATTGGAAAATTTAACCACACTGGAAGTTACCAAAAGCTCTTGTAACACTGGAGATTACTAGCAATGAGACAAAACTGGTAATTAGTAGAAATGGGATGACACTGGAAATGGAGTGGTACTGGAAATGAACCAGATGCAGGCTTGCTCTGGGAGATGCAGGAGATCCTGAGACTGACTTGCTGTAATGATGAATGTAAAGTAAGTCAAAACACTGAATGCTGAAAGCAACACCAGGGACCCAGATACTGTTCGGTCACAAGTAGCTGTACTGAGATTCTAGATGCTGAATAGCGATGGGTAACAGCTCTGGTGATCCCGACGCTGTAAAGCAAAGGTTAGAATAACTAAGTATCCAGCCACAAATTAGCTTTGAGAAACACAGAGAAATGTGGACACAGAAGTGTGCTGAGAATTGCTAGAGATCCAGACGCTGACTTGCTCAGAGAAACATAGGGAAAGAGCTGGACATGTAACTCAGGAAAATCAGCATGAGCAGGGAAATCGAGAATACTGGTAAATCAGCTTAACAGCTGAAACTTCTAACACAGGGATAGAGCTGGACAGCACACCTGAATTCAGCATGAGAGCAAATACATTTTAACACAGGGAATCAGTATGAATAGCTGAACTGCACACTGGAGAGAGAATCACTGGAATTCACTGAAAGTTGAATACAACAGGGAGCCTGGAGTGAAGAAAAAATTAATCAGTCTCTGGAACACTGAAGACTTGAAGTAAATGAAGAGATGAAGTTGATCAGGCAACTTCCTGTTCCTGAAGTCAAACCTAAATACCCCTAGGCAGTTGGTCATTGGATCAGAGGATCAGCTGAGTGACCGCTGGACTACCATTGGGAGAGACTAGTCAGGTGATATGGGCCAACATGGCTGCACCCATGCCTGCTACAATGGGAACCAGGACGCACGCATGGAAGCCCTAGCAGACCCCAGGGGGAATACTCAGTCACCACTCACCCCCACTGCCAGCGACTGAACACCTAACCCCAAGGACGCCGGTGCAGAGATAAGTAGCGGCCCATCACAGGCCGCATCCTGACAGTACCCCCCCTTTCAGAGTGGTCTCCGGACACCTAGGAAATGCACTAGAAAAATGTCAAGTACTCGAAACTTGAGACACCAGAAAAACTTGAAAAAACTTCTTAAATCTTGATCGACCTTTTAAGATGTCTTCCAAACTTTCGTATCCAAGAACATTACTCTTGTCCTTGGAACAGGTGGACCACTCATCCTAACAGAACTTTCTCCACCTAGCTTCCTAGTAAGTCTTTAGTAATCCCAACATGAGGACACTCTTCTGAAAATGTAGCACCAGGGCCGTAGCTAGGGTAGTGCGGCCGGTGCCATCGCACAGGCCACCACAGGTCAGGGGGTGCTGTTTGGGCCTGTCAAATTTCTGTTTATTATAATTTTTTGCTTGTAGCTTCCTCTTATTTCATCCCCAGCATCTCCTGTCCTCCCCTATCTCTTCCCTGGCCCTTCCCCATGAAGCCATGGCCCTTTTTTGGGTGCATTATGTCCCTTTGAAAAATGAGGGGGGCACCAATGCTCTTTCTGGCACAGGGCACCACAAAGTCTAGTTACGGCTCTGTGCAGCACACAAAGATTTGGTACGAGAAGATGTAGAACCGGCAATCTTTAGCTGGTATCTTGTGTGGAAAGATGATGTTTTCTTCTGGAAAGTTGTAGTTCTCATGGGAAACTGTTGGGGAAACATATGACTAGGAAGAATAGGGTCCAATATCGAATGGTCTTCAGGAAAAGGAGTATAGGCATGTACAGATTCAAATTCAGACTCAGAGTCTGTATCCAAAGGAAGAACAGAAGAGTGAATATAACTTGAAAACCCAGAGGATTTAGATAGGAACAGAGAGAAGCATAACCAACTCTGATAGTGTTAGATGGTTGGTTCTTAATATTCCTTCAACATTTCTTCTTTCGGACTGATTGATCTTGTACTGTACAATCTTGAGAAGGGAGGAAAGTAGTGTATCAGAGTTTAATGTCTGAGGGTGGTAAACTTGTACTAGAAATTTCATCAGAGGATATACTAGAATGCGAACATGAGGGAGAAAATTCTTTATAGCGAGCTGTACTGAAAGCCTCAGATTTGAAAGTATAGGGTCCTTTTGTATACATTGCACTCCAAGTGGGTTGGGTAGCCCAAATATTCCTGCAGCCCCCCTCTCCACCCTTAACCCCCCTCTTTCTCATTCCACATTTCTTTGTGGTTTCAAGATCATAGTCTAGCGCAGCCCCTTGCTGATTGTTTACATGTTAGAAGCAGGAACCAAAAGCGTGGACGTTGGCAGTCTAACACTTGCCACCACTTCTCGGTAGGCGCAAAGCACAGTCTTTAAGAAAGTGATCGTCATAACCACAATATAAACACAGATGTAGTTCCCGGCGCCACTGACGTTCAACCTCAATAAGTTTAGGGTGCAGGTGTCACAGCGCGCAGGGCACTGGCGGCACTGGTCTGCGGAAGGGCAGCGGGTGGTGAGTCACCGGCATTCCCCGCTAGTCTCTGCCTCTTGTCAGATGCAGGCGGCTGCAGCTCCCTACGGGCGAGCGCGCCGACCTGTGTAAAATTTAAAGGGTCATACACACGCCCTTAGTGATGTCACAGGAAGTGACTAGGGGAGCCCTGCCTATATAAAGAGACTCTGGGAGCACTCCATTGCCAGAGTATACGCTCATTACCATAATTCAGTGTTCTGTGCATATCCTGATTATTGATCCTGACCTTAGCTTTGTTCATGACTCCGATTCTGTTTGATCCTTGGTTCTGCGTTGATATCTGGTTCTGACCTCAGCTATTCCCTGTGACCCGTTTACGCCTGCTCCATGGTACCGTCTCGTCTGTTTGGTTTTGACCAGGCTTGTTGACTACGCTAAGTCTCCTGCACTCCGTCCAAAGTTTACCAGCACCTGTATAGGGAAACCTAACCTGAGGGCCTCGACCTGTGTGTCAGACGCAGCCAAGTCCATACCTTCTTGCGAGGGTCCCTGATGAATACCGCCAGCACATTAGACTCCACGCCTCAGGAATAGGTCTAGCCAATTCCCTGCATACGGGTTGCATCCACAAACCACCCGAGAGTTGTGACAGCAGGAAACTTTGATGCCTTACTTTAGTTTGCTTGAGAGAGATGTTAGTCAAGTCAGGAGTAGCACTAGAAAGCTTGGGAATTACTAGAAACTATTTAGAGAGAAGATTTTGTAATTGTTCTAGGAGCAATTAGAAACTCGTGAGATGTTTAAAGGCACTGGTATTAGTTAACAGAGAGGCTAGAGGACACTTGAGAGGTTGACTGGTATACTCAGAAAAAAAATCTTCAGTAGGGGTAGTTGAAACTTGAGAATGAAACTCTAAAGGAGACGACACAGGATAATTCACTGGCGGAACTTGTGAAGTGAAGGCAGCGAGAACAGGATGAAAAACCTTTAATTGATTGGAAAGTTCTTGAAGTTGTTGTCTCATGAGTAGCTGATTTGTCTGCTGAGCATCCACATGTCACACACTGCAAAAAATGTGCAAGGTTAACGCCGGGTGAACGTTCACTGAATCTCCCCCTACCTCCTGTCCATCATTGTGGATTAGTCCAGATCTATCTATATGCTGCTGGTGCAAACGCTGCTCCGATGCCAGTGATAGTTTTCGTGTTTCCGGTTCTGGCATTGTATCCCATTATCCAGTCAAGCTCCAGTTCTCCTGTCAATATTGTTATACTGCCGTTTGTGTCATCCAGGCAGCATACTCGCTCTGAATCAGGGTTCGTCCCTCCTCCTTTTTGGAGCGGCCTCCTGGCCACTCGCATAGCTGTGGGTGACCACCCACAGCTATAGCGAGCGGCCAAAATGATGGTCGCGATGGTCAAGACCATTGCGACCATCAGGCTTGCGACGAGACCCTGCGGTAGGGTCTCGCTGCCGCAAGCCCTGGAGTGCTTTTGGCTCTATCAGAGTCAAAAGCACTCCCACTGACATCACTAGTGATGTCAGTGGGGCCGGCTCCAGACGGTAGGAGTTCCCATGGGAACGCCTCCGTCTGGGCAGCCACGCCCTCGGCACGCCCACCAAAGGGGGCGTGCTGTCAATCACCATCAATAGCACGCCCCCTTTGGTGCGAGACCCATAACGACGGCTTGGCCGTCGTTATTCCGGTCTCGCGCATGTGCACGACGGAGCAGGCTCCGTCGTGCGCATGCGCACTTGGGCAACATCGACCAGCTTGCGAGTGCTCAGCGCTCGCAACCGGGTCTGAATTAGGCCCACAGTTCATCAAACATTGTGTGAAATTAACACTAGCTAACGGGCCTGCACTTGTAAGGTAAGTACAACAACACTCTTTTTGAACTGGAACTGTGGAATTAGCAATCTCACTGAGCATTACCAACAGTCGACATGCTTTGTACGAGAGCATACATTTAGCAAAAAAACATGCATGATCACAGAAGTTTTACAATAAGCATTCTTATGAATGGTCACTTGTAAAATGAGCAATAATATTTAGCAGAAAACATGCATTGGTCAAGAAACATCAATAAGCATTGTTCTGAAACTGTCACTTGTGGATTAGCAATCAATAATACCCCTTTTCCACCAAAATCCCAGGTCTGGGCCTTGATTTTGAACACGGCTCCAGACTAGGCCAGACCATTTTCACACCAAGGCGCCGACCTGGGTTATTCCTGGGTTGGCGCCGTTTACATTGCACCCGTGTGCAGTAGAACTCTTCTGCTGACGCTTGGTGATGACATCATCGCCAAGTGCTGAGAAATCTGAATCTCCCCATACTGTACCCAGGACCCGGGTCACCTGTTTACACTGCCCCTTAACCCAGGTCCTTTCCGTTTCCAACCCTGGTCGCTACCTGGGTTAGATTCCTTAGTCATTGGACCAGAGTTAATTTTTCGTGACCCAGGTTATTGCGGCTGTGGAAAAGGTATATGTCTCTGGCACCCCTTTTCATACCATTTAAACACGTTGAAAAATATAAACTTACAGTAAGGAATTTAGGGCCCGATTCAGACCCGCTCGCTAGATGTGTTCGCACGTAACCAAAGTATGCAAATCCCGCGATCGCACAGCAAGGCATTAGCACGCCTACTATGTCTTCGCGTGCAATTGCGGTGTGTATGTAGATGCCCACAGCCTATCTTAAGATGCCCATTTTCCCTTAGCAATACACGTCATCTCCAGGAAGTGTATGCAACAATCGGGAACATCGAGAACCATCGGATGCATACTCAGCACTTGTGGCAGATCATACCCTACTGCAGGCACTGCGAGTGCTTCAGTGTAAAATTCAGCCATGTGACTTAATTATCCCCACCTCTGAAATGGCATTAAGACGCTCAGGCATGCCTGCGTTCGCACCACCACTCCCCCGTTTCCATCAAACAACCCCTGTCACCACCTACAAACGGCTCGTCGTGTCACTCAAGCTAGCGAGGCATCTATGCGTAAGGGGCGAACGCCGTCCATGCGATCGCATGGACTGGTTCGCGCACGCGCACTGTGATGCGTATGCATGTGCAGAATGCAAACATCGGCAGGCTGCGTGCGAACGCATCCTAGCGAGCGGGTCTGAATCGAGCCCTTAAGCCCAAAGCAACCCTTCACTTAGATTCACAACCGATAATTAATGGGAATATAGCAGAAACAAGCAATAGGTGTACCTATGTAATGCAATCGGGAAGCTGGCTGACATTATACCGACAGCCGGCTTCCCAACTGTCATATCCCGGTGAGGGTGAAATGACCGGCGTCTAGATGTAGACGCCGCTCATTTTACCGACGCCGGGAGACCGGCGCCCGGCATCCCGATTGAAGGGATGCCGGGCGCCCCAAGAGGACAGCCGCAGGGGGGGAGGGTAAGATTTAGGGCTCCCAGGGGGGGGCTTAGGGTTAGGCACCCCCCTGGGAGGTTAGGGTTAGGCTAGGGGGAGGGAGGGCTAGGGTTAGGCAACCCCTTGGAGGGAGGTTATGGTTAGGCACCCCCCCCGGGGGTCTTAGGTTTAGGCAGCAGGGAAGGGGGGGTTAGGTTTAGGCACTTAGAGGGGGGATTGGGGTTAGGCACTTGGGGGGGAGGTTAGGGTTAGGCACCCCTAAGGGAGGGTTAGGGTTAGGGTGGTAGGTTAGGTTAGTTAGTACTTACCTGGGGACGATCAGGATTTCCTGCACTGTCGGGCTGCCGCTGCCGGGATCTGTTCCTCTGTCGGCCTGACGCTGCCGGGATTCGAACTGCCGCCCAATGTGGCCGGCAGTATTACATACCAATTCCGTACCTATAACATGGTCTTCAATTGTCTATAACAGACATTTAAAGATAAAACTTAACAAGCTTACTAAAAGACTTGACAATGCGATTGTTAGCTATGCATATAAGCCGCACTGCGCGTGCGATGCGATCACGCACGCCAGAGGAATCCATCGCAGAGTGATTGACAGGCCGTGAGCGTTTGGGGTTGGTGATGGGGGAGTTGTCGGAGAAAGGCAGGTGTGCCTGTCTGTCTGAATGCAGTTGCATGGGCATATATAAATTAGCCACTGCGATTGCATACGAAGCTTGAGTACTCTCGGTGTGCGACGAGACTTGCAGTTTCTGTGGCTGGTCATACCTGCTGTAAATGTGCGTGACGGGCCGATGTACAACGATGGTACCAATGTTTACGCAGGAGTGCAGGTGTCAAGCCCAGATGTTTATTGACTTCAACTGTAGGAACTAGGACCAGAGGGCTAAGGGTAGCGGGTGACAAGACACGGGAAGGCAATATATACTGTACATCCTCTTTATACGTCTGTCCCCGGTGTTGATGAGACCTAATCCCAAGGCGCGGAGTCTAGTCCACCTGATGGTATTCACCAGTGACCCCTCCAAGCGGGATGTGGGTTTCGCAGGACACCAAGTGAACAGGTCTTGGCCCCTGGGGAAGGCACCTGGAGAAAACACAGAGATAGATATGGGAGGAATATATAAGCACTAACGAAGCAGGATATGTATGGGTATGGAATGTAGTCACTGAAGTTCCAGTCATATAGACTGACAAGAGATTCAATAGAATGTAGATACAAGAGACCTTGATGCAGATGAGCGATGGCTCATACTCTGGAGACTGATATATTAGTAGTGATGGTAGACAGCACTTGATATGAGATGCTGAATAGCGATGGTACTCAGCACTTGATATGAGATGCTGAATAGCGGTGGTAGTCAGCCCTTGATATGAGACGCTGAATAGCGATGGTAGTCAGCACTTGATCACGAAGAGAGTACACTGGAAAGGTACACTGAGCAGCCTGAGATGCAGACACTGTAGAAAACCACTATAGGAGCGAAGTTATACAGGTAACTTCCAGTTGCCGGAAGTACCCTAAATACCCCTAGGTAGCTGGTGATTGGCCAAGGACAGCAGCTGACTGATTGCTGAACTACCATAGGAGAATACTGATCAGATGACATGAACCAACAAAGCAGCACCCAGGACCGCACAGCAGCAACCAGGATGCACACATGAAGGCTCTAGCAATCCCTGGGCAGAACACTCAGCCACTAGCTGTCTCTACGCTTGACGTCCAGACACCTAGGAGCCTGAAGACACCATCACAGACGTGAGTAGCGGCCAATGCCAGGCTTAATCCTGACAGCAAGGTTGGACGGATGTGATAAAGCAGAAGTGAGCATCTTTATGTCGGCTGAGCTGCGTTGCATGCAATTTCACAGCTGTGATCGCAAATTGCGATCCGTACTGAATCAGACTCGAAGTCCGTACCACTCCTCTGCTCAGCCCGCCATCCCTCACTCATCAGTGGGTGAGGGACTCCCTCTCTGGCAGCCCATTCCCAGCCGGGGACATTCATTGGGAATCCTCCACGTCTTATTGCGGTAGTTCTTTTTGGTGTCCTTAGGCAGCTGCCCTCTCACTGTCTACCCATCTTGGCCATCCCACTGGGGTTCTCCTGGTCCTCAAGGACTGCATTTGTAATAAATATCCCTGGGGACAGGGATAAGAAGCAGGATCTGGTGGTGTCCATATCTAACTATTGGGGCGACCCCCTTTTATGGGGCACCACATATTTTTGTTTTGCATAACGAACAGTGCTGGGATGATGATGGTCTAATAACTGGCTATGTCATTGTGGTTAACATAGGAATGTTGAAGGAGTATTACATTTTGCAGATGTTTTTAAACTTTCAATTTTCTGTGATCATGTGAGTGAAAGGACATTAATTTATATGCAATAGCCTGCGAGTTGCAGACAGCAGAGATACATCATTGATATAGGCACTAGCTGTAAAGCAGCAAATCTTCAAAAGACAAAAAGATGTCCTTTTTAATTCTAGCGTCTAAATCATTGACATCTTGCTGCCACCTGTAACTCGTAGGCTATTAAATATACTGTTGGTTTTTTTGCATATGGAAGTGAAGCATTTTATACACCATGTTTAATTTGAAATCTAATCACTTTGGGGACTACAGACCAGATAACAGGCCCTTGTTGTACTGCAGTTACCGGAAACCACCACCTTCTCTCAGGGTTCTCAAACAGTGGCCTCACTAGGTTGATGCATGGAGTGCAGATTGCACTGGGTGACACCATATAAAGGGGGACACCAAAATGATGGAAACTGGAAGAGGGTGCTTTCCGATAATGTCACAATGCAGGTCCCAGCTCCTGGTCACAAAGAAGGAGCTGGAAGTGTGGGGAGAGTCCCTGGGGGCAGCCCAGCATCTCTGGGAGTGCTGAGCACCCCCCCTAGAGTGATCAAAATGGGGGGGGGGTGAAACCACACCAACTTCCCTAGGAGGACACATCCCCTTTTTGGACGCACGATTTTGGCACACACGTGGTCCATTTAAAGCACTGGGTTGGTGTCACCAACCCTAGTGACACCTCTGTTATCAACTCTATACTTTCAGTGCTGTGAAACCTCCAAAGGCAGACGAAGAGTTGCATCCTCTGCATTTTGATGAGGTCATTCAAGAGGACGCCAAGCCTCAAATTCCCATCATCCGGACCCCAAGCCATCAGATAAGCCTGTGGCATGACGTCCCACCTGGGGGATCTGAAGGTGAGTGCCCGCCTTCTGAGGTTCACGCAAGTTTGGTTCCACTCTTGTTCCGACTCTTGGGTTCGAAATCTTGTGTCCCAGCATTACGAGATAGCGTTTGCTTTTCCTCCTCCAGTTTAGTTTTTCACCACATGTCTTCGAACCCCTGAAACAACTGGTTCTGCGACAGGCAATCGACAGGCTGCTAGACTCCGAAGTCCTGGTTCCGGTTCCCCAAAGGACTCAGGGATTCTACTCCAATCTGTCTGTGGTTCCCAAGCGGGATGGGTCAGTCAGGCCCATACTGAATCTCAAATCATTGAATCTCTGCCTAATTGCGGGGTTGGAAGCGGCAGAATACATGGTGTCCCGGGATATCAAGGATGCATATCTGCACATCATGATCTGGAGTCCACACCAGGCTTTCCTTCTGTTTGCTATCAAGGAGTCTCACTACCAGTTTCAAGTTCTACCCTTTGGCCTATCGTCGGCTCCCAGAGTCTTCACCAAGGTGATGACGGTCATGATTGCTCATCTGCGGGCTCAGGGGGTGAACATTGGGCCTTATTCAGACCTGGTCACAAGTGCTGAGCGCTCGCAACCGGGCTGATGTTTGCCCACTGGGCATGCGCATGACGGAGCTGGCTCCGTTGTGCGCATGCGCGAGACCTGGCTAGCGATGGGTGCTCCATCGCTCCAGGTCTTGCACCAAAGGGGGCGAGCTGTCAATGGTGATTGACAGCTCGCCCCGTTTGGAAGGCGTGGCCAGGGGCTGGCTTCACAAATGGAGGCGTTCCCAAGCGAATGCCTGCCATTTGTGGGCGGCCCCACTGACATCACCAGTGATGTCAGTGGGAGAGCTCCTGGCTCTATTAGAGCCAGAAACTCTCTGGGGCTTGCTGCCACAAGACCCTACCACAAGGGTCTCATCGCAAGCCCGATGGTCGCTATGGTCTTGACTATCACGACCATCAACCTGGCCGCTCGCTCTTTCAGAGCGTCCGTCTCTGAATCAGGCCCATTGTCCCTTATCTGGACAATGGCACAGATAGATCATCAATTTCCAGAAGTCCCAAATGGTACCGTCTCAGCATCTTCAGTTACTGGGGATGATACTGGACATGTCCTTAAAATGTGTGTTCGTTCATCTGAACAAGGCGTATGCAATTCAAGAATTGGTTCGCTTGGTTCTCAAGTCAAGGAGGGTGTCAGTACACCTTTGCGCTTGCCTTCTAGGCCACTTTCAAGAAGATTTAATTCCAGACCATTCCAGTTGAATATCCTGTCAAAATGGTTTGGGTCACATCTTCAGATGCACCGCCTAGTGAGATTGTCTTCGCAGACACGTATTTACCTGATCTATGGTTTCTGGATGGACCACCTAGTGGCGGGTCGCCAGTTCGGCATCTAGAATTGGATTCTATTAACTACAGACACCAATCTTCGTGGATGGGGAGCTGTGGTCCTGGACAACAAATTCCAGGGGTGTTGGTTTCATCAGGAATCTCTCTTGCCAGTCAACGTTCTAAAACTCAGGGCAGTTTACAACGAGCTCTTAGTGGCAGCTCCTCTGCTGCTGGGGTTACCCATTCAAGTGCGGTCCGAAAACACCACAGCAGTGGCGTACACCAGTCGGCAGGAGGATACTCGCAGTCACATGGTAATGTGCAAAGCCAGCTGAATCTTACAGTGGTCAGAAAAACATGTCGAGGCCATCTCCGCAGTCTTCATCCCAGGAGTGGACAACTGGGAAGCAGATTATCTCAGCCATCAAGACCTTCACCCCGGGGAATGGGCTCTACATCCTGAGATCTTCCTGCAGTTGATCTGTCTTTGGGGTAGGCTGCAGATAGATCTCATAGCCTCAAAGAACAATCGTCAGCTGCCTCTTTACTGCTCAAGAACCTGGGACCCAAAGGTCATCAGGGTGGATGCGTTGATGATGCCTTGGCCATGCTACCTGGTGTACATGTTCCCTCCATTTCCACTCCTTCCTTGAGTACTCAAGCGCAAGTCCATGGCAGTCATACTGGTAGAGCCGGATTGGCCCCATTGCGTCTGGTATTCTCCTTCTCTTACTAGCAGATGACCCATGGCCTCTCCCGCTAGGGTCAAATCTTCTTCAGCAAGGTCCATTCGTGTATCTTACATCAGCTACATTTGACGGCGTGGCTGTTGAGACCAAAACCCTAAGAGAACGTGGTATTCCGCGAACTATGATTCCTACTATGCTCAGAGCTTTGGAAGCCATTTACATCTGCCCATTACAATCTGATTTGAAAATCCTATGTGGCCTGGTGTGAGGAGCATGCTTCTTTGACCTCCTCCTTCTCTTTACCTTGTTTCTTCCCTTTCCTTCAAAGGGGTCTAGATGCTGGACTTCGCTTGGACTCGTTGAGGGTACAGGTTTTGGCCCTATCTGTATTTTTTCAGCGTCACTTGACCCTTCTTCCAGAGGCGCAAACTTTTCTTCAGGGGCTGCTTTGAATCCAGCCTCCCTTTGTTCTGCCTACTTCCCAGAGGGGTCTCAACCTCATCCTCTCTTTACTTCAGTTCATGATGTTTGAACCTTTAGATGAGGTGGATTTGCCATTTCTCACTTGGAAGCTGGTCCTTTTGTTGGCCCTGGCTTCGGCTAGTCATGAGTCAGAGTTGGGGGCTCCCTCTTGTAGCTCTCCCTATCTTGTTTTTCATGACGACCAAGCGGAACTTCATACTTGCCACTCTCTTTTGTCAAAGTTGGTATTTCGCTGATTGTTGTCCCATTTCACCTGGATTCTTCAAGGGCTTCACACTCCCTGGATGTGGTGAGGGCTCTCCATGTCTATGTGGCCCGTACAGTGGGCTTATGTAAATCTAGTGCTCTTTTTGTTCTTCATGATGCAGCCCGGCAGGGTTCGCCCGTGTCCAAACAAACTTTGACCAGGTGGATCCGTCTGATTATTAGGCAGGCTTATGCTGGGTCCCCGCTTGTGTCCATTTTGCCACATTCTACGTGCTCGGTGGGTACTTCTTGGGCGCAGAGGAGCTTCAGTGTCTCATCTCTGTCGTGCTGCTACTTGGACTTCTCTCCACACGTTTGTTTGTTTTTTACAGGTTTGATACCTTTGCGGCTTCTGAGTCTAGTTTTGGCCACAGGGTGTTGCAGATTTCTCAGTACTCTCCCCCAAGGGAGGGAAGCTTTGGGGCGTCCCCACTATCATTTTCTCGGATTCCACAGGAGACACTGGACACCTGCCCAGCACTGCTTACCTGCTTTACATTTTTTCTCCGTAGGAATATTTTGCTTCAGTTCTGTTGCAGTTTGTGTGTGTTGGTGTTTGGTGTGACTGCCTACGTTGTCTGCAGAGTTTTGTTCTCTTTCTCCTTTTCTTCCTGTCTGTTCTCCATCTCCTCTCGGGCTCAGTTTCTTAACTGGGGCTGATGGAGTAGAGAGGGTGAGGAGCCAGTCACACTTTTAGATTCTTTAAAGTGCCAGGCTCTACTCAACCACAGTCTATACCACACTGTCTTGAGCTCCAGTGTCCCCTGTGGAATTGGAGAAATGGAGTTAACGGTAAGTACCAAAATACTGTTTTTCGTGTAATTCCGAGAACAATACGAAGGAAGATCCTCTAATAATGGCATTTAAAAATAAGGGGACTAGAAAAGTGAACTATACCATAACTGCCGATTGGTCAAGTCCCAAATCATAAGATAATGGTGTATGACTGGGGTTTGAGGATTGATTATTATTCGAGGAGGCGGAGCAGTACCCAAGCACATCAGCTTCAATCTCAGTCCAGACCCTGTCCGAGATAGAACATTTCATTAGACTCATTGGACAAGATTTGACGGTAACTAGTAGCGCTTCAAGCTGGAAATACCCAGACCCCTACACTGAGACGGTCTTTGGAGAACCCATAACCTGACTCTAGGACGTTTTTTTGGACCAGAAGAAGTGTTATGTTTTAAACATTTAAATACATAGGGAGGGACACAGATAGGAAAAGTTTGGAATAGATATAATATTCTGGGGAGGACATTCATCTTGACAGCATTGATCTGACCAATCCAGGAAATATATTAGCCTAATCAAACATTCAGGTCGAATTTAATAAGAGAGGAGATGAGAAAAATTGTCCTGAAATAATTGGTGGTATTGTTTGGTTATGTGTATACCAAGGTATTTAATCTTATATCAGTTCCATTGAAAAGAATAAGTATGCATCAGTGTGTAATGTGCAGTTAGGAGAGGTAGAAGTCTAGAACTTCCATTTTCTGAGAATTTATTATTAAGTGTAAGCCATATTCTTGGATAGTCGCAAAGAGTGTGGGGAGAAGTTGGACAGGTCCGTGATAGTCAGAAGAACATCATGGGCCAAATGTAATAGGGTGTCAGTTTTGGCATCTCCGTCGGAGCAGCCCATTGAAGTCTGGGCCTGATTCAGAGCCGGACGCTCTTCAGAGCGCTCGCTCTGAATCAGTGCTCTCCCTCTCTTTATTTTGTGTGTCCACCCACAGCTATAGCGAGCGGCCAAAAAGATGGTCGCGATGGTCAAGACCATCGCGACCATCGGGCTTGCGACGAGACCCTTGTGGTAGGGTCTAGTTTCCGCAAGCCCTGGAGCGCTTTTTGCTCTATCAGAGCCAAAAGCATTCCCACTGACATCACTTGTGATGTTAGTGGGGCCGGCCCCAGACGGTAGGCGTTCCCATGGGAACGCCTCCGTCTGGGCAGCAAAGCCCCCGGCACGCCCACCAAAGGGGGCGTTCTGTCACTCAACATCGACAGCATGCCCCCTTTGTAGCGAAACCCATAATGACGGCTTGCCCGTCGCTATCCTGGTCTCGCGCATACGCATGACGGAGCCGGCTCCCTCGTGCGCATGCGTACTTGGCCAACATCGACCCGCTTGCGAGCGCGAGCGCTTGCGGGTCTGAATCAGCCCCTCTATGCAGTTACATTGTAACCGCAAGCTTAATTGAGGTTAATCTTGTGGTTACATCAATGATACAATGTCGCGACATTGTATCAGTGATGTAACCGCAAGATTAACCTGAGTTGTAGCGGTTCCCACCATAGAGTTCAATGGGGATTTCTCACCATTGAAGTCTATGTGAGACACAGGCTGACTGCAATCAGCTAATCAGGGAGCTGCTCCGAAGGAGATGCTCCCTGATTGGCTGGCGGCCTCTTCAATGACGGGGCACACGTGTGCCCCGGTCATTTACGCGGAGCAAAGGTATGTGTACACACATACCTTTGCTCGGTCCGGATGGCTTGTTTTTTTTGCGTGGATTTTTTTTTTTAACCCCTGGAATGCCTACTTGGACAAGTGGACGCGATCTACGCATAGGAGAGGTGAGTATGGATTTTTTTTTCAGGTACCCCTATGGATTACTTCGGATACTAGGTGAGTATGTGTGAGTGTGAGTGTGCATGTATGTTTTATTAAAATTTGACATTCACGGTGTGTGTTTGTTTATTTACGTATTTCTTTAGTTGTGGAACTACAAGTGCCAGCGGGCCCATAATGCCCCGCATGCTGGTATTTGTGGTTCTCCAAATACCAGCATGCGGGGGAGGCTTGCTGGTACTTGTGGTTCTACAACTAAAGACAATATGGAAACTTTAATTTTACACTTTACACTATCAACCCGGCACCCACCGCCCTAGGGTGCCGGGCATAGCCCCGGGCTATCAGTCTAGGCCTGTGGTGCCCTGAAAAGGGGTACCCTTTTATTGGGGGGGTGCCCAACTCCCCAGGGATCCCCGGCCTGGACTGACTAGTGGTCAGGGATAATGCTTTGGCCGTGGAAACCAGTGAAAGGTTTTCCCTGGCTGTGGCATTATCCCCCCGCTAGAAAGAGTTCGGTGCTGGTTTTGGAATCTTCAGGGCACCCCTACTCGTTTTGTCCCCTGATTTTCCAGAACCAGGACCAGCTCAACAAAGCCCTGTGCTGGTTCTTAATATACAGGGGCCCCTACGCATTTTGGCCCCTGTATTTTTAGAACCAGAACAGGCTTTATAAAGAGCGGGGCTGGTTATGCTTTTGGGGAGGGGTGCATGTTTTTTTTTTTTAACACACACAGAAGCCATCATGTATCTCACTGATCTGTGATGGCTTCTCTAAAACTCGCACCTTTTAATGCTACTCGCATTAAAAGGTGTCAGTTTACATAGGGAAAAACTTGCCTAAACTCGCAAATGCAGTAGCCTCGAGCTGAAAAGTTCATAGGCTATTGAATTTGCGAGTTTCAGTACAAACTCGCACTTTTTAAAAGTGCGAGAAAGTGCGAGTTTGTACTGTTTCTAAAACTGACTACCTATTACATTTGGCCCCATGTGTGTAAAGGGTGATCTTATGAGTGTGAGCACACTAATGACCCTGTGGATATAAGGGTTGGTGCTCATCTTCGTAGTCAATTATTAGTGCGAAGATAAGAGAGAGGGGGCTTCCCTGCTTAGTTCAATTGGAAATGTTGAATGGCACGGAGCACACCCTATTGGCCGAGACCATGGCTCTGGGATTACAATATAAAGTTTCAATCCCTTCAATCCCTTTGCCATCAAAGCCCATCTTGTGATGGGCTCAAAACATAAAAGACCAAGAAATACGATAGAACACAGGGGTGTGAATAAAGTGTAATAAATTAATTGAGCATCTTGTATTGTCTGAAGCCTGATGGCAAGGAATGAATCAACTTGGTCGGGAAATATCAGGGAGGGGAGCAATGGGCTGAGTTTATTTGCATATATTTTAAGATCCATGTTAAGTAGAGAAATTGAGCTGCAGTTTGCACAATGGGCTGGATCACATCCCAGTTTTGGGATCACCACGATGTTGGCCAAGTGCTATCAAGTGATGCCCCCTCCAATATCCTCTATAAAAGAAAAAAGTTAGGTGGGGTGCCACTATCACTGATTTTTTTTTATAATATTTGGAGTATGAAGCCTTCAGGGCCAGGGGCTGATGAGAATTTAAGATCCCTAATCACAGCCAGGGTTTTGTCAAGGGTGATATCTGCGTTTGAAGGTTCATGCAGTGAGAGAGAGAGTCGGAAGGAGACCCTGAGTGGTAGTAGACAAATTTTACAGAGCCAGATAAAAGTCTTTTAAATTGTCGGTAATGCCGTGAGGGTCATAAATGTAGGCATGCCGGGACCAGCAATAATTTTATCTACAAAGCTAGTGGATAGTTTATTCCTAAGTTTGGCTGCCAAGTGAGAATTCGTCTTATCCCCTTTATCATAGAATCGCTGTTGTAGTCATTGTAGTGTACGAGCTGCTCTGCGAGATATGGTATTTAACTGAGCTTTAACTAGCTGGAGATGGACCCCCGCCTGGTCCGTCCTAGAGAAAGGAGATATATTTGCCTCTGAAACCACATGTGAAATTTAGTGGGAGAAAAACAGCATGTCTATTCTAGAATATAATTGGTGAAGTCCAGAAAAGAAGGTATAGTCCCTGGCATTGGAGTAACACGAACACCAAGAGTTGCGCAGCACCAATTGTTTTATGCAGTCAGTCAGTATGATATAGTGAGGGAAAAGGAGGACTATGATTTGGTAGGGAAATTGGACTTATAAATTTATTGAAGTCGCCCTCCAAAATTAAATGGCCCTGTAGCTCTCGCCCAATCAGGAGCGTATCTATAATGGGTGCACACTCTGCACCCATATTATGTAAAACTTACGCCACTGAGGTCCCACGTTGGGTGTCTCAGCGCTGCTCATAACACCGGAAAATGTCAGCCACCACCATTTCTCCAGTGTTTTGCACATGCGCAGTGTGGAAATCACTGGGTAAATGTCGGGTACGCCATTTTCCCGGTGATCTGCACATGCACAGTAGACTCTGGGCACACTCTAGAGCCAGCCGCATCAGAAGGTTGCCAGCCGCCGAGGAGAGCGGAGGGGGCCCCGGACAGAGAATGAACACGGGCCCCCTCCTCTGCTGGAGCCTTGGAACTGATGTCAGCACCAGCCTGCACTCCGCTAGAACAATGTCCTGTGATGTAGCAGCAGCCTCTCTGTAACAGCAACAGTGTAGAATAGCAATGTCCACGTGGTCGACACACCACGGGGCGAAACGCGCCAGGGGGATCCCCAGCCACTCTATTCCGGTCAAAGGCGTCCAGCTGCTACAATTCGACTGCCCAGGACGCTGGTGTACCGACCATGTGGACATTACTATTGCTACACTGTTGCTGTTACAGCACAGCCGCTGCTACATTGCAGAACATTGTTCCAGCGGAGTGCATGCTGGTGCCGACATCACTTCCAAGGCTCCTGCAGCCGGAGCAAGACAAGACGCCCTGTGGATATTGAGCACATCAGTGGGGTGAGCATATTTCGAGTTGCTGGCGCTTCACTGGCCGATATTGATTATCATCCTCACGGGACTCCAACCTTGTGTAATACAAACACTTTACCGTGAGGAGGGAAATTACCTGGCTGATTAGCAGGACTAATTTAACATCACAAAATATATTTTATGCTGGATTGTTGCCTCCGTCATCTATGGACTGTATCAGGACACTCTAATTGGCAATTCTCAAGTGATTAATATAGGTCATTTAAGGAAGGTTAATGTTATATCTATCTTGTGATATTTTAACGGGTTACTAGTATATGTATTTACTTGTTTAAAATGTGTATTATGCAATCTTGATCGAGTCCTGATCAATCATATTTTAATATTGGTGTGGTGTTTTTTCTGCCATGTCACATATTGTTTTATTTCTATTAGCGCAGAGTTATTTAGGTTTTTTTTATATAGTGGTCATATTTAGGGTGAGTTTTCACAGGCTCGTCTAATTCTCTGCAGCTGAGTTTTATATTAATCTCATTAGATATAAAAAAAATTTCTCACCCAACAAGCGCCAGAGTTTTTTTTCTGTTTGTTATTTTGTCCTGGAGTGTTAAAAATAAAATTCCTAACAGACATACAGAGATACAATTATTTACAATAAATTATTATTCTGACAAGGTGACAGTACAGTTGTTAAATAGGGGATGTATTTATGATAGGGATGTGCAGGCTTGGATAGGTTCGAGTTTGCATGCTGAGTTCGGATTTTGCCCTCCAAAAATCGGGTCTCAGAGGCAAAACGTGCCTAACCCTAACTTTTGTCCATGGAAGATGATGTTTGTCCAAGAAAGATGGCGTTTTGCCTCTTTCTAAGACGTGATTTTTGGAGGGAAAAATCCGAACTCGGCATGCAAACTCGAACCTATCCGAGCCTGCACATCCCTAATTTATGAGACCGTCCCGATGCTACAATCCTGACAAAGGACTTAAGATTGACGTCGAAATACCGATGACTATCTTAAACCTGACGCCAGAATCCAGGAGGACGCGTGCCCGAATGAAGGTAAGCCGGGGCGCCCTTAGTGTTAGCCACCTGGGGGAGAGTTTGATTTAGGTAAGTTAGCGGGGTGTTGGTTAGGTTTTGGAGGGGGTGTTGGTTAGGGGTAGGCACCCCTAGGGGGCAGGGTTAGGGTCAGGCACCGCTGGAGGGAGGTTAGGGTTAGGCACTAAGTGGAGAGGGTTAGGATTAGGGGGAAAACTTAGGTTTAGGCACTAACAGGGAGGGTTGGGCTTAGGGTGCGGGGTGGGGAGGGTTAGGGTTAGGCTACAAAAAGAAAGGGTTACGGGGAGAAGGGAGGTGGTTAATATACTTACCCGACCCATGTCGGGATACCAACAATCGGGATGCTGCTGTCGGTATTGTGACAGGAGGCATCCCGACAGCCGGCAGTACATACCCATGCCGTTAAATAGAACTAACAGAAAATTAAGTATCAGAAAATAAGATATGGTATAAGGCAAAAAAAATACACAGTCTACAATAAATAACTGATACAATTATTGTAATAAAGGATTTTGCATTTTAAAACACTGTAAAATAAGTGAAAAATAAAAAATAAAGCATAAAAATAAAAGTTATATGAAAAGTTAACGCTCACTTAAAGTGCAGTCCAATGCAACGCATAAGTGCATATTTTCTGCCTTCCTATTTTCCCTGTTTTTATTTGCAATATTGGAAAGTTAACTGCTTGATGCACTTTGTCTTACATACATGTGAAACCCCTCCCATTTTTACCTTCCATACTCTCCATAAATACAACAAATATACTCTAATATATGTTTAACAAAATAAAAGAGTAAAGATGGCAAAAATGTTTTGCTTTGTTTTGTTGCTTGTTCAAGTGAGAATTGTAACTAAGTGGGTCATTCAGACCCGCTCGCGAGCGCAGGACGCTCGCAAGCGGGTCGATGGTGCTGAATTGTGCATGCGCACGACGGAGGGAGCTCCGTCGTGCGCATGTGCGAGACCCGAATAACGACGGCCAAGCCGTCGTTATGGGTCTCGCACCAAAGGGGGCGTGCTGTCGATGGTGAGTGACAGCACGCCCCCTTTGGTGGGCGTGCCGGGGGGGTGGCTGCCAGACGGAGGCGTTCCCATGGGAACGTCTACCGTCTGAGTCCGGCCCCACTGACATCACTAGTGATGTCAGTGGGAGTGATTTTGGCTCTAATAGAGCCAAAATCACTCTAGGGCTTGTGGTCACCGAGACTCTACCAAGGGTCTCGTCGCAAGCCCACAGCTATGCGTCCATGAGGCCGCTCCAAGTTGAGGGAGGAGGGCCCTGATTCAGAGCGAGCGCTCTGGTCAGAGCGTCCGGCTCTGAATCAGGCCCTAAGTGAACGAGTTAATGGGGGAATATTCATACCGAGTTTAAGTTTTTGTTAAACGCAGCCTTCATGCAAAAAAACTATTACATACAGTACAGCCATAGCCAAAAGTTTTGACAATGACACAACACAAGTATTGGTTTTCACAAAGTTTGATACTTCAGTGTTTTTAGACCTTTTTGTCAGATGTTACTATGGTATACTGAAGTAAAATTACAGCATTTCATAAGTGTCAAAGATTTCTATTGACAATTACATTAAGTTTATGCAAAGAGTCAATAAGTGTTGACCCTTCTTTTTCAAGACCTCTGCAATTCGCCCTGGCATGCTGTCAATCAACTTTTGGGCCACATACTGACTGATGGCCGCCCATTATTGCCTAATCAACCCTTGGAGTTTGTCAGAATTTGTGGGTTTTTGTTTGTCCACCTGCCACTTGAGGAATGACCACAAGTTCTCAATGAGATTAAGGTCTGGGGAGTTTCCTGGCCATGGACCCAAAATGTCGATGTTTTGTTCCCCGAGCCACTTAGTTATCACTTTTGCCTTATGGCAAGGTGCTCCATCATGCTGGAAAAGGCAAATTAAAATTGCAAGACCACCAAACGTGCAGGAATTACATTACAAAGTGCATATGCATTACCCCATTTTATTTATACCTATCCTATTTTATTTTGTACCTCATTATGCAATGCATATGCACTTTAAATGTAATTCCTGCACTTAGTGTATTCTCACCTTTATACATTTTTGCACATCTGCATGCCTATTTTTGCACTATTTTAATTTTTTTTATTTATGTATGTTTTTTACAGATATATTTTTCTTTCTATTTTGGTGATGATTCTTGCAATTTTAATGCTTGAAAATGGACCCTGTAAAATGACGACTTTGTGATATCCATCAATCTGGAGGATAATTCCAATGGACTTTATACAGAAAGCAAACAAAAGACAAGAACACACAGAGATTAATTATAACCATGAAGTATATCATGTAATGATGATGTAGATTGTCTGTGTTATTAGACTGTATATTTTTTCTGTGTATATGAGAGCCAGGCTGGAATGGTTAGGGTGACGGGACGCACGCCTTGAACACAGGCGGTTGCGTCACTTCCGGGTCTGGTAACGTGTGCCTGGGATGCAGATGGTCACATTACTTTAGGTGGCTCCTGAAATATGGGCAGTGGCTTGAGAATCCTGATTAGATGTGAGTGCCAACAGCTGTCTTTTTGGCTTAAATAGGTGGACTTTGTGCACTAACATTACGCTTCTGATGAAGGACCCATTAAGGTCGGAAACTCGTTAAGCGTAGCTCACGTTTATTTAAGGCTCCAAGGACTATTGTTGTTACAGACGTTCCCGCAAGGTGGATCTTGCATCCGGAGACTTGACTCATCCTGCCCTAAATTCCATTCTGGGACTGCGGTGATTATATCCTGTAAAGCTGCTTGGCCTATGTGGAGTATTTTATCATGCTTTTTTATGGCTATTGTAAGTGCAATAATGTATTAAAAGAGTTGCTTCAAAAATCTACCCCCATATCACTGTGTTACCTAAGGAAGGCAAGGATCCGGTCCATTACTCCAGCTACTGCCCAATTTCTATTCTAAATGTAGATCAACTGAAAGACTGTCTCCCTTACCTCATTCGCCCAGACCAAGTGGGTTTCATCCTGGGTAGGGAGGCCATAGACAACATCACTAAAATCATTGATTAGGTTACATACTGTAGAAACATAGAATTTGTTGGCAGATAAGAACCACTTGGTTCATCTAGTCTGTTCCTTTACGTTCATTCTATATCAGCTTCGCAGTCCCCCATGCTCCTGATGTCCACTGACACCAAGAATGCGTTAGACTGCCTGAGTTGGAGCTCTCTATTGTGGGAGTTGTTTGGGCGACTTGTGCCACACCCACATTTTGGCGCTCTATGAAGGCCACTTGACTAGGGTCATGGTGAATGTGGTTCTTTCTGACCTCTTCAAAATTTCATTTTATTTATCTTTGGAAGTCCTTGCTAGAGCCAACCTCGATATTTTGGGGGTTCGGAAGCACAAACTGAACTTTTTCGCTGACGATCTTTTAGCTACTGTTTCAAACCCCATGGTCTCTCTCAGCAATTTGTCCACTAAATTACATCGGTTCAGCAACTTCTCTAATTTTAGTAAATACCAAATAGTAAATACCCTTCGGCAATCCTTCCCCTACATCTGGCATCCCCAAACCTTAAATACCTTGGTATTATTATCCCAAGCCACACCAACAACTTGTTCCGATTGAATCTTCTCGCTATGCTTCAGGCGGTTAGGTGTGCTCTTTAAGGTGTCTTGGTAGGGATGGATTAATGTCATCAAAATGAATACCCTGCCAAAAGTGCTGTATATGCTCCAAACTATTCCGATATGTAACCCTGCTAAGTGCCTGGCGGAGCTCCGATTTTATTTTTGACTGTATAATAATGTAGCTGGCAGATAATCGGCCTGATTCAGCAAGGATCACAATATAGCGTACGTGTGCAGTTCTACTACAAATATATGCTAATCCAGAGCGATCGCAATGCCGCCGCACCACTACATAAGGACACCCACTTTACCTACACGCACATCCGTAATGTTTAGCATGACTGCGAAAACATCGGTACAATCGAGTACTATCGAACCCATATTGCTCACTTCAGCGCACGCTAATAGGCCTCAGGCTGTGTATGGTATCACAGTGGATAATTTATGCATGCCCATGCAACAGCGTTGAAATGCACTGGCATATCTGAGTTCGCCTGGCCACCCCCCCGTCGTCACAACTCACAAACGGCACTTCCTGTTAATCACTCTGCGATGGGTCTGCATAGTCACCGAGGGGGTCATTCAGACCCGCTCGCGAGCGCAGGACGCTCGCAAACGGGTCGATGGTGCCGAACTGCGCATGATGATGTTAACTGACAGCACGCCCCCTTTGGTGGCGTGCCGGCCGGCCCCACTGTAGTGATGTCAGTGGGAGTGATTTTGGCTCTGATAGAGCCAAAATCACTCCAGGGCTTGCGGCATCGAGACCCTACCGCAGGGTCTCCGTCGCAAGCCCGATGGTCTTGACTATCGCGACCATCATCATGGCCGCTCGCTATAGCTGTGGGTGGTCACCCACAGGTATGCGAGCGTCCAAGAGGCCGCTCCATTTTCATGTAGGAGGGCCCTGATTCAGAGCGAGCGCTCTGGTCAGAGCGTCCGGCTCTGAATCAGGCCCTGAGATCGCAGTCCCGATCGCAACGACATATGCAAGCGCAGAACGCAACAATCGGCCAATTGCGTTCGTATAAGCAACTGCGTTCGTTGCTGAATCAGGCCCAATGTCCCAATGGTTCTCTGAGGGTAAAGACATGTGGGTAAAGTGCATGTGGGTATGGAACATAATCTGGGTGTCCAGGTTGTTAGACAGAAGCTTATTAAAGATTTTAATTAAAATGTTAATGATGCCATTTTGTGGAATATTGTCCGGGAAAGTCGTTGCAAGATCTCTGATTATCCAAATCTTCAAGGCAGGCCTGAACAGAGTGGAGGTCAGTGGATTAGTGGGTCACCAGGTCTCGAAGACTCTGGGTCTCACCAGTCTCCTTCGCTGTCTTCTCTAGGGCCATAACCCACCCAGTAACATGGGTAACATCTGTCTGTAGAAAGTCTAGGCAAGATCCAAATCTTTCCTCCAGGTGATAGGTGAGATCCAAATCTTTCCTCTAGGTGAGACTCTAGGGGGTAAATGTACTAAAGTGAGAGTTTTTAGAATTAGAGATGTTGCCCATAGCAATCAATCAGCTACCTATTATCTTCTAGAAGGTACTAGTTAAATGTTAAGTAGAATCTGATTGGTTGCTATGGGCCATGGTCATTAAAATCTAACTTGTAGGCAGGCTCTTGAGAAATTGAAGTATTTCAGAGCTGCTGACCTCAGCTTCAATCACATGGCGAGGCAAGGTCCATTTAAGGGATTGCGTGTCAGAAAACTTCGAGGTGGCTTGTAATGTGGGCCTGGAGACATCTGAACTAGGGGCAGAGTCATCATGATTGAGGAATTGGTGAATGTTGGAGGTAGAGGAGAGTTCCCTGGGAGAACTCCTCGCGGTATCTGTGTGGCTGCAATCAATCTCCCCTGCTGTTTGTTATCTCCATATTCTAAGGTATGCCAGGATCAAAAAGTATAGATTGCTGAGATATCGTTAATAAAAAGCTAGATCTGGCACCCTACCCTTCCCCATTGACTCCTCTCTGGAGACATCCTCGTTTCCCATTAGAATGTTTGAACTTATACATTCACTCCTAGGTCATGGCTGGTATAACCAGTTTTTTTTACACATTTCTAGTGACTTTGCTCCCCCCAACTTTGGTGACTGTGGTAAACACCATTTTGAGTACCTTTTGACGGTCAAAGAGTAAGATGGGTAAACTGAGGAAACCGGTTAGAGAGCAAGATGGGTAAACTGAGGAAACCGTCCCCATTTGAACGTTTATTCATTTAAGATCTGGGTCTGGGTCGCAGGGGTGCCATCTCAATTTTATACTCCCTCTTGGCCACCCCACCTAGCAACTTTAGAGAACCTTTCAAACAGGCTTGGGAACAAAATGTGGGGAAACCCTGGAGGAATCAGATTGGCAGATATTAGACAATGGTGGGTAAATTTACTAAGAAACTAAGAAACGAGTTTGTATGAGATTGCAATCTCACGTGAGTTTAGGCATGTTTCAACTCGCAAATTTACTAAAGACAAACTGGAGTGAGTTTGGAAGAGAGGGCCTGATTCAGCTTTGGGAATAGAGTGAGAATTAGCACGTAGCTGTGTACCTGGACAAACCATGTTGCAATGCAAGGGGTGTAAATACATACATTTTTTGCATATAGTGTAAATACTGGCTGCTTTTGTATGTAACCCACAAATACTGCACAGCTTATTATTACACTGCACTTTAGATGTCAGTTTGGACACCTCCCACCCAAACCTAAATCTCTCTGCACATGTTAGACAGTACACACACATTATATACAGTAAAAGTTTATTACACACATACTTATCTGCTACCAGATGTTCACGTCCCCTTGTCCCCGTAGATTCCGTTTGGAGTACCTGAAAAAAAGATCCTATACTCACCTCAATCCTTGGGCTGGTCTCCGTAGAATCCAGGGGGGTCTTTGCAAAAAAAACAAACCGAGTATACGATCCAAATACTTACGTTAGTGGTGTATGTGTGTGACCACATACACCGCTAACCGGCTCCAGACTGATCAGGGAGAACTGTCTGGAGCCGTCAGCAATCAGCAGCCGTTCTACAGTTAGCGGCTGCTGATTGGCTTACGGCGCCTGACACACTGACCAGCCCACATAGGAACTGTCAGGAGCCGGAGCCAATCAGCAGCCGCTAACTGTAGAGCGGCTGCTGATTGACTGATGGTTCCTGACAGTTCTCACTGAACAATAGGGAGCCGGTCAGCGTTGTGTGTGGTCACACACATACACCACTAACGTAAGTATATGGATCGCGAACTCGGTTTGAAGGCTGGTTGAACTAGGGAGGGTAGCATGTCAAGGTCAGGGAGTACATAGGCAAATGCAGGGACGGTTTCCGTCTGCCTGGAAACCCCCCTCCCCAGCCCACACCATGACCACAATAGAAATGATAATATAATGGAATTTTACTAGCGCTGCATGTTCTTCTCAGTATCATAAATGAAATGGCTTACTGTGATCTCTGGTCCTGTATACAGTGGCAAACGCAGGATTTTGAAAGGGGGGTTTCCAATACTTGGTTACTAAACCAATGACAAAAAAATGTAACCACATACAGGCAGCACACCTCGGGTACTCGATAATTCAATCTTGTTAATCCATTACTGTGCAACATTCCAGATGCATTTATTACATCTTCGTCAATGCATCTAAAACGTTGCACAGTAATGGATTAACAAGATTGTATTATTTTGTACCCGAAGAGCGCTGCCTGTATCTGATTGTGTTTTCTTGTATGTTCAAGACTGAGCGGTCTGCTTAGTTCTTATGTATACTGTATATAGACTGTTGTATAGTCTGGCACTCAGGTTGAATTGAATAAAGTTCAGGGGTGCCCTCCCGTAATTTAATTATATGGAATATACCATGTGTAGCTGTTCATCCCCTCCAATAACTAAAAAGGCGGCACTGAGTCCTCCATACACAATGACACAGACACGCACACTGACAAAGCTTACACACATACAATGACATAGACTCACACACTGACAAAGCCTGAATATCACTTGTGCTTTGGAACCACAGGTTCTATGTCTAAGTCTTTATTTATGGTGTGACTGCGTACGCAAACTAGCGTCAACCTTAGAAGGTATAGGAAGGTGTGTATAGAGGTTCTGATCCAATATTGTTATCAGAATCTTGGCATGTGGGATGCCGACGGGCAAAATACCAGTGCCGACAGCGTCGGGATCCCGGCACCAGAATTCCGACCGCCGGCATCCCAAAGGTAAGTATCGGGTGTTAGGGGGAAGGTTAGGGTGTGGAGTTAGGGTTAGGCTCTAGGGCAGTGGTTCCCAAACTGTGCGCCGTTGCACCCTGGGGTGCTTCGGGACATTTGCAGGGGTGCCTCAGGTTGGTGGTCCAGCACCAAATCAAATTATTTATGGTCAATGTAATGTAAATATGTGGACAAACAGAAGAACAAACCTGTCCATCACCACATAACTGAGCCTAAGGATGACAGGTAAGCACAATTTACTTTACTACATTTTTTTCTGAATTTCTCAATAACAAACTTTTGGCTTAGGGGTGCCGTTAAAACATTGCTGACACTCTAGGGAGCCGTGGTTCAAAAAAGTTTGGGAACCACGGCACTATGGGGAGGGTTAGGCAATAGGGAGGAGGGTTAAGTTTAGGGTGCAGGGAGGGGGAGGTTAGGTTGTAGGCACTAGGGTGGGAGGTTAGGTTTTGACACTGGTGAGGGAGTATTAGGTTTAGGGTGCGGGGAGGGGGAGGTTAGGTTTAGGCAGTAGGGGGGGAGGTTAGGTTTTGGCACCGGTGAGGGAGTGTTAGGTTTAGGGTTTGGGGAGAGGGAGGTTAGGTTTTGGCACCGGTGAGGGAGTGTTAGGTTTAGGGTGCGGGGAGGGGGAGGTTAGGTTTAGGCAGTAGGGGGGGAGGTTAGGTTTTGGCACCGGTGAGGGAGTGTTAGGTTTAGGGTTCGGGGAGAGGGAAGTTAGGTTTTGGCACCGGTGAGGGAGTGTTAGGTTTAGGGTGCGGGGAGGGGGAGGTTAGGTTTAGGCAGTAGGGGGGGGAGGTTAGGTTTTGGCACCGGTGAGGGAGTGTTAGGTTTAGGGTTCGGGGAGAGGGAGGTTAGGTTTAGGTACTAGGGTGGGAGGTTAGGGTTAGGCACCGGAGGGGAAGGCGGGGGGTTAGGGGTTAGTCTTACTTTCTTTCCTCTTGGGTGTCGGGATTCTGACTATCAGGATACTGCTGTTGGTATTCTGACCAGCAGCATCCCGACCACCGGGATCTCATACCCAACCCATCTGTAAGGTGTGTACCCAGCTTAAGTTATTGGAAATGTTGTATGTCTGTCATCCACATTCATAAATAAATAAAGAGATTTAAAAAAATGTATCAAGTGGAATGTATCGAGTGCTGAGCTGCTCATGAGCCTTAACAGGGGGTTGTTCTGCAAGAGAACAGAACAGACAGAGAAAAAACTCTTTTTTGGGGGCACTCTTATAAGTTTAAAATTTAACTTTTATTTCAGTTTGATTAAAAAATACTAATAGCAAAAATTGTTATTGTATCCACCATTCAATTCTTCCTGATTTTACTCAAACTGAAATAAAAATTACATTTTAAATTTATAAGAGTACCCCCAAAAAGAGGTTTTTCTCTTTCTGTTCTGTTCTCTTGCAGAACAACCCCCTGTTAAGTCAGATTTCAAGGCCAGGGGAGCACCACCAATCTGTGAAATTCTATTTATTATATAATTGTCAAAGCTGGATTATTGGCTGAGACAAGATCAGTTTAAAATTGAATCGCAGCGACACCATCTTGCGACTGGCTGCAAGACGCCATCTTGGAAATGAGATTGCAAGACGCCATTTTGCGAATGGCCGCCTAAGCGCCATTTTAGATAAACTCACACTTTAGTACATGTGGCGATACTACTATTAGCATCATGCGATTGCATCTGTGACCATCGCCATAAGTTACGGCAATTCACCAAAAGCCCATTTCATGACTTTACGTAGTTTGGGTGCTCTGGATAAAGTGTATATTATTATAATTCCCTTAAAGGATATATTTCAGAAATGGCTTTACAGTATGTCAAAATTGGATTGCATTAGCTAAACAGAGCAAATGGCCACGTGACAACTAGCTTGTGTAGGCAAGCTTCCTGGACATAACGTCTGCTCTCACTCCAGGTGGCCCTGCTTGAATACAGCAAGAGGGTCGTTTGTAGCACCTTACATTAGCAGGCTTCCTGCAATAAAATACCTTCAAAGCCAAGAATGTTATCTGAGGTTTTGGTCTTGTAGCTGTGCGAATTTGCATTTACACAAGAACCTGGGAGAACAAAGGACTGTACTTTTGAGCCTGGGAAGGGTGGGGGCTGCTGAGAGAGGGGGGCGTGTGGAACTATAAGGCTCAGCATTCCACACTGCTAGGTGTTCACTTAGTTTAAGTGAGATTTAAGTGCACCATTTCTCATACACACATTAATACGCACAATTGCGCTGGTAACTAATGCATAAGATCCTGAATGAAAACGCTGTTTATTAGCTTCATGCGCACGCATCTGCCCCAAGTTAACTAACGTCTTTACATCACACCCCACATACTTACACATTACATATTCACATAAAAGGTTTAATAAGCTTTAAGGTATAAGTTTCAAGTATTTACTATAATTGCTATGAAATAAAGGTTATTTCGTAACTAAGGTTTTATACGTGATAAGTAAGCCATGTTTGGAATTGTACTGATGCGCACTCTCTGAACAGTATTCCGGTACCATCGGTGTGGAGATCGCATCATGCATTCTCAACTTATGGACCGCAGAGACTTCAAGCAACAAAATGTACACTATATGAACAACTGTTAGGATGTTGTATGGGGCATTAAACCAGAGACCCCCAGTTGTTAGAGGCTGGGTTGTGTCTATTTGAATCAACCTGTTAAATGCCTTGTAACATATGCCCTCCCCGTTAGGACCAATGGTATTAGCAACAAACTTCTCTATTTTGTTGTTTATTTCTGGGGGGTATAAATATGCTCTGACCCTGGGTTCCTAGTCTTTGCGCTGAATGCTGATTGACGAGGGGTTTCTTGATGATGCCTAACATCTGGACCAGAGAGCGCTGCGTATGTATAATCTCTTTGCGCTAAGATTATATAAGGATCATAGCGTGTAACTGCTGTACTTTTACTTGAATAATACTTTGTGCTTTGGAACCACATGTTCTAAGTCTGGAGTCTTTATTTACTGGATGACTGCGTACGCAAATTAGCGTCATCCTTAGAGGTTTATAGGAAGGATATTAGAAGGTATAGGCAGGGGTATATAGAGGTTCAAAGGCAGTATCCTTATAATAAACATAAAATACACTATACTATTGTTGGTTCATCTATGCCTTAATTCATATTGAGATAAACTTAAACAGTGCTGGGTCACAACTAACTTTTCCTTCACGGCACATGAGCCTGCCAGAGCGTGACAGTATGTGTATGAAGCCTCTCAGCCCCAAAACCTGTGTAGATTTAGAGTTTCCCAGTTTTATGGGATTGTGTGACAGTATGTGGCCCTGTTGACGTTCAAACCTAGGCAATAACCTAAATCTGGTCAAACTTTACCATCATGTCAAATTTGGTGGAGCTAGGTACAAAACTCTGGCCATGCACAAAGGACAAACAGTCAGACACACTTTTTCACTTATTATATATACTAGCTCGAATACCCGAATTTGCATGGGTTGAAGACTGGGCCCTGAAGTACACCTGCAGCATTCATTTTTTTTACATTGTCCTCGTCTATAACCTGGATAACCAGAGCCGTAACTAGACTTTTTGGTGCCCTGTGCCAGGGAGAGCATTGCCTTCCCCCCCCACAATTTTTAAATAGGGACATAAGATAGTGCATCTGAAAAAGGGCTATGGCCTCATGGGGAAGGGCCAGGGAAGAGATAGGGGAGGCCAGGAGATGCTGGGGATAAAAGAAGAGGAAGCTAAAAGTGAGAATAACAAAAACAGGAAAACATGACAGGCCCAAACAGCGCCTCCTGCCCTGTGGTGCCCTGTGCTATGGCACTGGTCGCACTACCCCAGTTACGGCTCTGTGGATAACTATGCAAATTAGGAGAAAATGACAGTGCAGGCAGGCGTAGTCTCTTACCATATGGAATGGGGTATATCAGGAGCAGACTGACTTACAGAACAGAAGTCAGTATAGCTTCCAAAGCACTTCAGTTTCAGAAATCACTGCAGAACAGAGGGGGTGATTCAGATACAGACAGATATGCTTTCCACACTGCTAACATGTTTAACTTAATTGGGAAATTAATTACATGTCATTTTTGGGGTAAAAAAATGGCCTAAATTACTCCAAAATAATACATTTAGCTAAATAATGTACCCCAAATTTAATGAAAGTATTTATTTCAAAGAAAAATAATTGCTTTTTATAATTTATTTCACATTTTTAAAGTAGCCTGAAATTACCCCAAAGCTTCTCTTTTTCTACTTTTTATTGCATTTTCCGTTTTAATTCCTTTGTACTTAAACAAAATTCTAAAGCTTTTTATATTTTACGTTTTTATTTATTTTTTTTAAATGCACAAATCAGCCTTTTGACACCTTTTATATAAGAGTACTTTCCTAATGCCCACTAATGCATTCGGTATGGGATCGCGGCTACCGCATGACCGGCAGATCGATTCCCGGCTGCGGCAGCCCGACAAAACAGCAGAGCCCGGCAGCGGAAGCCAGACACCGCTGGAAATCCCGATCGTCCCTAAGGTAAGTATAAACTAACCTAACCAACTCCCCTAACCCTCCTTACAGGTGCCTAACCCTAACCTCCCCCCAAGTGCCTAACCCTAACCTCCCCCCTCTAAGTGCCTAACCCTAACCCCCCCTTCCCCGCTGCCTAAACCTAAGTCCCCCGGGGAGGATGCCTAACCCTAAGTCCCCCCCGGGGGTGCCTAACCCTCCCTCCCCCTAGCCTAACCCTCTCGGGGGGGTGCCTAACCCTAATTCCCCCCCGGGTGCCCTAAACCTAACCCTCCCCCCCGCGGCTGTCCGCTCGCAGCGCCCAGCATCCCTTCGATCGGGATGCCGGGCGCCTGTCTCCTGGCGTCGGGAAAATGACATGCATCTAGATTTTAGATGCCTGTCATTTAACCCTAGGTGGGATAGAGGATTCGGGAAGCCGGCAGTTGGGATTGTGGCCGCTGGCTTCTTAAACGTATCCCGTCAATAATACCCCTTTTACACCAGAGCAAAAACCTGGGTTTTTGCTGGGTCTACCTGGGTCGCAGCTCAGTGTAAAAGGGTCTATGAAAAATAACCCGGGTCAACTGACCCTGCAATCCAACCCAGGTAGCTACCAGTCGGACCCAGGATGGACCTGGGTAATGGTGCAGTGTAAACGGCGCAACCCGGTTTATCCGACCTGGGTCATGCCTAAAATGAGCCGATTGGTGGTTGTGGAGCAGTCACCTCCCACTTTTTATGACCTCACAAGTTTAGCAGGGCATACCCAGATTCAGTGTGAACGGGGCTGACCTGAGAATAACCCAGATCGATGGTGCTGTGTAAACGGTGTCTGACCTGGGTTGGAACCATGTATAAAAACCCAGATCGTTTTTGGTGGAAAAGAGGTATTACAGTCTTCTACATGACTCTGCTAACGAAGTTGTTATTTTTGGGGGATCAAGGAAGGTCTCTCCACTTTTTTGTGCTATTTTCTCTGTTTGCTTTTTGGACAAAATTTGCACACTCTTGTTGTGAGTAATGCGAAATTAATTTCTAATTGCGTATCTCGGGTGCGCGCATGAAGGTGAAGTGTATTAGTTTAATGCCTTTTGCAAACTCACACCTGATTCCCCTTATAGTCTTACATTAAGAAGTAGTCGTTTAAAGTGTTAGTTTACTTAATATTCTGAACTATGTTCTGAAGCAGTTTAGTTCCCATGTTCTAAACTTGAACCGAATATATAAATTAGTGATATAAATGTGAGATTAACTGTATCTATGATCAGTGAACTGTAGACTACATCAGCATTCAGGAGCAGCGGAGACACACACAACACTCTTGTGTACAGGTAGGCAGCAGCCTTCTCAACAGTAACCGGTATTATCGCAATAGCCAATGAGCATTCGCTGCGCACTTCTCATGCTGCCGTCGCTAGCCGATGAAGTAAAAGACCATCCAAAACTATTGTCTTCTGTAAAATATCACTCCGCACGGAAATATAGTCCCTGTTACATGCATGCGGTTTTTATACACTAATCATTACATGCAGTTACGGAGACCATGATAATCATAATGCAGGTCCTGAGTGATGATTTACACGGAAGCTGCTAGATGCAAACGCTGTATGGCGACAGCAATGTGCACCGGTCCTAGTCACTCGCGCAGTGGCTGCTGGGACGGGATTGGGGAGCTGTGTGTGCTGCTGAGCGGGAGGCGGCGGATGTGCTGCTGCCACCGGTGGAGGGCTGAGCCGGTAAGACGTTAGTGGCCGTAGGGTGAGAATTGGCTGTGAGTGCGGGTGCGCTGTCCTGGGCTATGGCTGTGGGATTCGCAGTGTGAGTGTGTGATGGGCGCTGGCTTGGGGGTGTGCGGCCTGAGCTCTTTCACGTTTATACATTGGTGATGGGGGTGGTGCTGCGGCCATTCATACACAATGGTAGCCCTGATCCGCAGTTGCTGGCGATGTGCCTGGCGCTGCAGGGGATAAATGTATTATAATCACACAGGAAAGGTTCTGTGGCCATGTATTGTGTACCAGCTGTGTCTCATGTAAGCTGGATGCTGCACCAAAATATTGTGGGCGTGCTGGGCTGGATACCTTACCATAAGGCTATTGCCAAAAGGCAAATTAATGGGCACTTTGCCTAGGTGCTCTGTGGGCAGTGTAGGTGATCTGTGCCTAGGCTCTCTGTGGGTAGCACTGGAGTCTGTGGCCTAGACTCTCTGTGGGCCGTGGCGAGGGCTTTGCCCTAGGTGTACTATGGCCCATGCCACGGTCTGTGCCCTAGGTGCACTGTGGGTCGTGCTGGGGTCTGTGCCCTGGGTGGCCCAGTGGGTCGTGCCGGGGTCTGTGCCTTAAATGTCCAGTGAGAATTTTGAATTATCACTAGATTGTAAGCTTTCATAGTCAAGATTATCTACTCTATTATGTCTGTCTACCTCATATGACCCTGGATATCATGTCTTATACAGTTGTTTGGTTGTACAATTCATGACTATTCATGTATGTGTTACTAGTATTATGGACCAGTCATTCTCTGTTTATTGCATTCAGAAATATATCTGCAAGATTGTCCAGTACAATGAAATTGGTGGCACCCTATGAATAACAATGATATTGATGATCCCAAATGGCACATAGGAACTTGATGAAAGCCTCAAAAGAAGTGTGTCCAGGAAGGTTTGAGGCATTGCTTTTCAAGGGTGTGACGCCTTTATCTGGTGTATATGAAGAACAGATCATGGCCCTGAAACATGGTGGCACAGTAGTTGGCATTGCTACCTCGCAGCGCTAGGGCCGTGGATTCTTTCCTGACCAGGGCACTAGATGTGCAAGTTTGTTTGTTCTGACCGTGTTTGCGTTGGTTTCCTCCAACAATACAGCAATGCTCTGAAAATGGTTCCTAGTCTATATTTGTGTTTGCGTGGTAGATAATTTATACTGTACGCTCCAGTGTGGCAGAGTTTGCTGTGAATTATTACATATTCTCTACAAAGTGTTTTGTAATAAAAATGTTAATACTTTTCTTAATAAATACACTTCTTTTGGAGGTCTTATTATATTCCTGTGTAGACATTATTCATGCTCCAATTGTATAGGAACCTATGCATCTTTGGCTGCCTAGATAGCTGGCAGGCAAATGTTAGAGTGAAGGATATTTTATATTTGTCCCTCGTACATGATGACCTGTTCATTCAACTTAGATTACCCCTAAAACATTAATGGTGGGGTACAAGGTTGGTGGGAACAGTATCTATATATTAATCACTTTTTTAACTAATTCACAATTAATTGATTTAATTTTACTTGGCGTAACCATGTTGCATATTACATTTAGATGGGTTATATACTGTAGGCTCTTCTAAGTAGTACTGTGTGTGCAGGAACTTTCTACACACTTGAAATTCCTACTTCTCTACACCCCTTTGCCAGGAGGTAGTCCGTTGTTGTAAAGTGCCCACGGGAGTGAATGTATTTTTTATTTTTTTTTAACCATTTCACCACCTCAGCACTTCTGCAGAACGGCACAGCATAGACGGCTGAAGCATTAAGAACACAGTTACATATAATATAAGGGTATATTAATTTATGAGATTGGTTGTTGAACAGGTTAACTTACAAAAATTGCTTTCGTATTGACTCAGCATGATATTGATATATAGATTATAAGCACCGCTGTGACAGGCACTGATGTAAATGATTGATTGAAATATTCTCCGTAAAGCGCTGCGGAGTGTTTGCGAGCTATATAAGGAACTGATAATAAATAATGTCCAGTGCAATGGTGATAACAGAAGTATGGGTAATAGAATGAACGCATAATCCACGCTGAGCAGTAACATATGACATAGGATTGTCTGCGGTTCTTTTATACTTTTCCACACATATTAGTCCAATCACCCAATCGATTTATGTAGCAATGTCCATGGGCGATAACTGATGGAATACAGGGTCTGATTCAGTAAAAATATACAAATGCTGTCACTTCTGCGATTCCGAACGCTGCGGCTATGCGGAAATATGCAAATGTCGCAGCCTGGATTTGTATGGAGACGTCCACCGGCGGTTTGGCCAATTCCCTCCTTTATTTCCCAGTGATGCTAAGAAAGTTATTTGGATAAAAGGATTGAGTAAGTTGAATGATTTCTCATTGTATGGTTATGTCTTCCCGTGACAGGTGGGATGACGCATCTGTTATTATTGAACTGGTAAACGGAACAAAAGAAAATGGCATTTGTACCACCATCAGGGCCCACCGTGGTCGACCAGACCACCCTCATGAAAAAATACCTCCAGTTTGTGGCTGCTCTAACAGATGTCAACACACGTATGTATACACAAAAAAGCTGCCACATGGGGGGCAACTAGTTGAATGTTCTGTGTACCAGCAATTGCATTCAGAAACCAGGTAGTGAAAAATAAAAAAATAACGTAGACAGACCCTGCAGTTTGTCCTCACATTACCATATCTTATAGGTTTCCTGCAGCATAGTGTACTATGTATTTGGTAAGACTTCCCATAGTATTCCATTTTATTTTGCGGAGAGTTAACGCTTCTGAATGCTGCAGGCAACATCAAAATTGAAAGTGTCCAAAAATGTGTGTGTGTGTGTAGGTCCCATACCCTTGCATGCATTTTTTGGAACTAGTAAAGTAAGCATTTAACGTGCATTTTCTAAACCTATTGAATGCAAAGTAAAAGCCTGTGTATGCAAGCCCAAAATGGATACGTAATTGTGGTAACTTATTGCCATTCCACTGAGCCTTTCCTTTTGTATTCTAAATAACTTCTCATTTGCTTAAATATTACAGCGGATGAAACCAAGTTGAAAATGATGCAGGAAGTCAGTGAAAACTTTGAGGTATGTGTTTGGGGGCCTCTGGGTTAGCGTGATTTTAATTGCAATATATTTTATAGAATCATTTAATTTAATCTAAGTTTGTTTCTGAGGGATGTTGTCTTGGTTCCCAGTAGCTATTGATGAACGCTTGACATTTGTGCTGGCGCAAATGGGCCAATCCTGCTTCTAGGCCCGAAAGGCAAAATCACTTTTCAATTGGACCTTTACTATCTAGCTGAAGAACTTAATAAGTTCCAATCATTATGGGGGAGTTGTAGTACAGTTGATAGATGACTACATACATAGACTATTAGTAGCCAGACTTCAGTGGCATTTATGGACATGCTTGATGATCTGATCAGAGTATGATAGGATAACAGGACTTTTTATCATCCTGCTCCTTTTGAAACCACAATTGCAGCAATATCAGGTTATTTGGATGTCACCTGAGGTTTTGCCATGTATATGTCCATCTTTGTTGATTAAATTACCTGCAATTACTCTTTTATGTTGCTAGCGTTTATGCTTTTGACCTTAAGGGTTTTAACCCTTAAGGTCAGCACAGACGGTGTAATGGTTAGCATTACTGCCTCACAGCACTGAGGTCATGGGTTCGATTCCCACTAAGGCCCTACCTGTGTGGAGTTTGTATATTCTTCCTGTGCTTGCGTGGGTTTCCTCCGGGTGCTCCGGTTTCCTCCCACACTCCAAAAATATACAGGTAGGTTAATTGGCTCCCAAAACAAATTAACCCTAGTGTGTATATGGGTGTACATGTAGTAGGGAATATAGATTGTAAGCTCCACTGGGGCAGGGACTGATGTGAATGGACAAATATTCTCTGTAAAGCGCTGCGGAATATGTGTGCGCTATATAAATAACTGTTAATAAATAAATAAATAAAACAGCAAAATGATGAGACAATCAGTCTTGAGCCCACAAAAATGTGACGTGAGTTTTGTGAGTGACAGACTTGTGTATGTGTGTGTGCTTGTGCAGCGTGTGTGGTAATAGTTCACATTGGGCGCTGAGAGCAAAACTGATAAGATCTGATTGCTGTAACTATCCAGCAATATATAGGTCAGATAACCAGTGTCAACCCAATCACACAAACAGGCCTAGTTTTTCTCGGGTCCTCGTCTCGATGGGAAAAGGGTATAATTCTGAGCTCCCCAATCTAGAATTGTTTCATAATTAAAGGGGATGGAAAACATGTCCCTAATACAAACAGAATTGGCCTGGGAGACTGCATCAGGGAGTCTTCTACCAGCGTAGTGTGTGCCCTAATCTCATGACGCTCGCAGCTAGCGGTGATAAGGCCTCTTCTGCAAGGTGTGCCCTACTACTGCCAACTCCCCCTACTAATAACCCTAAACAGTGATCTGGCTGGTAATTTCCGGAACTCCTGACTTAAGGTGCCATGAGTGGGTCACTACCAATCTGTCAGTTATGATTATATCTGCATTTCAGGTTCTAGCAGTGTATTATCTTACATATGTAATAATACTTATTGCCTCTAAATTAATGGGACCACTGTAACTTGTGAATACCTGAATAATGACTGGTACTTTGTGACTGGATATTATGCCAAGTGTAAGGGGCTTTTCATAAGCATTTGTTTCCTCCTAGAATGTCACCACCTCCGGCCAGTATTCCACCTTCCTGGAGCACATCATCCCACGGTTTCTTACTTTCCTACAAGATGGAGAAGTCCAGTTCCTACAGGAGAAACCTGCTCAGGTATTGGTATTGTACATAATTATAGTCTGGGCTGCACCCATGCTGTCTGAGTATGCTTAGCACCATTAAAGAATCCACGCAATACTGCAGGTTTATTGGATGATACTTACCGATGGAAAACTCCCATACTTTGTTAGTCGTTTATTCGACTATGGTGCTGTTGTGCTTTAAGATTTGGTTCGTTAGATTATTTTACTTCTGGTGCTTGATTTAGTCATGAAGTCTTTATTTAGTCTATATGTATTTTGTGTCAGTCATTGCTGCTGTCAGTGTGAGCAGAGGCAGCTTTGTGAGTAAATACAGGTCAATCGGATGTTGGTTTTGTTTGTATTAGTCTTGATCTTTTAATCAAGCTAAAAGACCTTATTACACTGCAGAAAAATAGATTATTGCTGTAAAAGATCTAACATATGGCGATTTTTTTTTTTTTTTTTTTATTACAGCAACTGCGGAAACTAGTCTTAGAAATAATCCACCGGATCCCTACCAATGAACACCTGCGGCCCCACACCAAAAACATTCTGTCCGTCATGTTCCGATTCCTCGAGGTATGGTCACTAATATTAAAGCAAAACATGTTGCATGCATTCATTTCTTGTAACATACAACCACGTGCTGTAAAATAACCTTCAAATATTTTATTTTTGAAGACCGAGAATGAGGAGAATGTTCTGATCTGTTTGAGAATCATCATTGAGCTACACAAGCAGTTCCGGCCGCCTATTACTCAGGAGGTAAATGCATTACACGCTGTGAAATTGAGGTGATGTGGCTTTATTTGGATGGTCCCTGCATTACTATATCAACATTTTCTATATCCTCATGAACACTCGCTATTTATATTATTCTGCTTTAGTACATTCACAGTATGGCTTCAGATGAATTAACCATTGATTTATTTCATTCTTTAAATGTGTTTTAGATTCATCATTTTTTAGACTTTGTGAGACAGATTTACAAAGAGCTTCCAAAGGTCGTGGTAAGTGTTTGGCTATAAATTTGTAATATTTCTGCTAATAAACTGCTTCATGGCTAAATTATCTCTAGAGCAGGCCAACCTGTGTCTCTGCATACCCTCTCACTGATCAGCTTGTCAAGCACGCTGAGACTTGTAGTTTCACAACAGCTGGAGCACCACGGGTTGGCCAGGCCTGTTCTAGAAGATCATTCAAGGATGTTCTTTTTCCAGATATTTTTCCGTAAGCAGCAATTTTAATCATTTCGATCATGGTTTGCCCCGCATTATTATATTAATAATACATTTGTAGCCAGACTTATTCAGAATCCATCATCTGGAAATTGTTCCTTCAATAGAAACCAGACCGAAGTCTTGCAATTGTACTTGTTTTTAGACTTTAGCAAGGATCTTATATTTTATTAAGTTCTATTGGATTTGTATGATCATAAACTGGGACTTCTAGGAGTCTCTGTATTCTGGCTAGTCCAACAGTCGTCTTGTGCATTTCTGAATTAGCCTTACTGTGTCTGTTCCCATATACATATAAGATTGTATATTATATTATCATTAATTTTTTCTCTTCTGTATATTGAGTTTTGTGAAATGTATAATAGAAGAAATATTTATTTTGATTGGTAAAGAAACCCCTTTTACCTCTCTAATTCTAGAACCGCTACTTTGAGAACCCCCCAGTGATTCCCGAAAACACTGTCCCTGCTCCTGAAATGGTCGGCATGATTTCCACTATTGTAGTCAAAGTGAACCCGGAGAGAGATGACAGTGAAACTAGAACGGTAAGTAATGGGGATGCCAGGGCCGCGTTCTCCCCCCCCTGATAGGTTTCCGGTTTATAAAAATCTACAAACAAAAGTGCAAGATTTTATGCAGGGAAGGAATCTGTTAAAAGTAAGATTACGTCCAAAAAGATTTTAAAATTCTGTCTTTGTCATTGGTCAGAGCTGCCATCTGTGCAAGTTACTTTTCCTGCATGCAAAAATAATTGTGTGACTTTTGTGTATAGCGAGAGGCCTTTAGATTATATATTGGTGACTTGGCTATTGTGGTGTTCATGGCTGTCTCCTGTCTTTCTCATACAGCATACAATCATCCCAAAGGGTTCCCTCTCCCTTAAGGTGCTGGCGGAGCTGCCGATAATAGTTGTCCTCATGTACCAGGTAAGGCAGAGTCTCAGTAGGTTATTGCCTCCAGCTGTTGTTGAACTACTAATCCCAGCATGCCTTGCAACAGGTTTATCATGGCCAAATAGCAAGACTGTTTCATGGCATGCTGAGATGTGTAGTTATACAACATCTGGGGGGCCGCTTATTGCACACCCCTAGTGTAAAGGGAAAGCAGCATCTGTATTTCTCTTGTTTTAGTGTGTTCTAAAAGGACATGTGAATGGTGTCCTAATTTGATTACACAAGTCCTGATTTGGAGTCGTCCATATCAGTGGTCGATCTTCCGTACTCCCATGGCATTCTACTTTTATATGCAAATACAAGAATCGGCCAAAGTGTACCGAAAATCCGTGTAATAAACGTGGAAGCATATTCCCGCCCACTAGGATTCCATCTGCAGATGCAACCGCAATCCGTTAGTATCTGGATGTGCACCAGCCCCGTGCTAGGTGCTTAAGATCAGTCAGAAGCAGGCGTCCTATCTCCGAACACTACGATCACATAGTTGATTATTTGCCCACAACACTCCCACAAACTGGGTCTGTCCCTTACGATCATGGGGCTGCCCAGAAATGCCCAACTCATGGAAAGTATGGTCCGTCCACAGACAAATCAATCCGTAATAATCTCCTTCAGTTAGTATTAGTCTATTCCGACGCATGCGCAGTCACTGATTTCTTACTTTTGCCAACGTGCGTCCATTATGCTGAAATCCTCAAAATCGGTCCGTATATGCGGATACGTCCTACTCGGAATCTAATATTCCCCCTTCAGTGTGTGTTGCAGCAGCTTCTAGTAGCATCCTGGGGTATTTTATGGTTTTTGACCCTAAATTCCAAGACCCCACCTTGGGTGCAGACCCAGAGATTGTGCACCTCTGACAAAAGGCCTGGAACCTAAATGAGATTATAATATGTGAATGACGTAGTATGTAGCAGTGGGTTTATTTCATTTCAATAAACGTGGAGCCTCATGTGTAGTTTAGAACTGAGAAGAGTGGAGTAAACATCATGTAAGTGTCTATGTGTACTGATTGTGCTGTAGGCTGCATTATGGGACATTTTTTTATTTTTTTTATTATTGATTTGGAGTCACAATAATCATGAAATTTACACAGTTCTGTAGGTGGAACTAAACTACCAACCCTCTCCCCTCCACACACCCCACACCCCTAAATATTTTCAGATACTTTAAAATAGATAAATTATTAATGCTTGCTTTTATTCATTCATTCTGTATTGTGTTATAATCCCATAGCATCTAACCAAGTACAACAATTACCCACATCTGCCTGAATAACATAACTCTGATTGCATTAATGAAATAAGGACACTAGCATGAAATACACATCATATAGAGCTTTGTATAGTTTGCTATGGGATGGGTACGGGATGCCGGTGGTCAAAATCCTGATATCTGCATCCCAACACTGTCTAGATAGACACTAGGGGCTCTATTTATTAACATTATTTCTACTTCAGGGTCCATAGGGGGTCCACAGGGTTGACCTTGGGGGTATAGGTTGGGAACCAAATCCGGGCACCACGCAGTTAAAGCTTTTAGCTCCCAGGATGCACTTGGGTCCACTCTCCCTATAACCCCACCCCCAAGCCAGAGGCACCTCAGTTTACGTTGGTGCCCGGCCGGATTCGGGTCACCGTTTAGTGCAGTGGGGAGCTGATTAGCAGCCACTAAGCTTTATTTTTTCTAAAGGACAGAGTTTTTAATTTTTCCTTTGGATTCTTCAGAGCGGCAGCGTCAGACTGTCCATAGGACGTCTAAGCTGCCGCTCCGTCACCCCGCTGGTGCTGAGACGCCAGTACAGATCTGGGGATCTCAGCGGGACCCCAGAGTCTGTACTAGCCGGACTCTGCGGGCGCCCAGGACTGCTGCCGGATCCACGGGGAGCAGGTAAGGCGCGGGTCACCGCTTGCGGTGATCCGCGCATTTGAAATGCAGTCCTGTGCCTCCGGTCTCTGGGGACAGACCGGAGGTGCCGGCAGTGGCGGCGGTCCCCCCATACCCCGTGTGTCCACTAGACCACCAGGGACTTAGTGTTCGGTGCAGGGAGCCGGCGTCCCGGGGGTTAATTGTCGGCCAGGGGAGACAGCCTTCCCTGTTACAGAGGCTCCTCCCCTCAGCTCAGCGCGCCTTTCAGTATCTATAGTCTGGCGTCGCTGAGCTGCTTCCTCCACGGGCCACGCTTCTTCTGAGGTCTCCAGCGGCCATTTTCTTGTGGTGCAGCAGAAATCTCTGGAGATGGCAGTTGGTCCAGTCCCCCTGCGTACCTCACCATTAGGTCAGTGTACACAGCGCTGTAGCCTTCCCAGACACTGAATCTGGGCAGCTGAATGCAGTGTCATAGTACAGTATATTATGACATGTTTATGTATATATGTATATATCTGCATTGTATGTGACTTATGCTAGTGCTGACTGTACTTTATTCTCTCACCTGTCAGTGTATATCTATCCCTTTCCTTATCTGCCCTAATACAGCTGTACTTGGGGTGGTTCTGAGACCTCACATTTATATACTTGTTAATATTTGTGAGGTTTGTCACATACTGTTGCGTGCTGCACGTTGCCATATTTTGAGTGGAACTGTGTGTTGCATACGCTGAAAATGAGTCCCTGCAGCTAATTTTTAGTATCAGTCAGGACCAGTATAGCGCTGCTTGATCACAAGGCTTGGTCAGATATGTCTGACCAGGAGATAGAGCGTTATACTGCACCCATTTTTACTATCCTGCAAGCCATGTGCTGCAGGTGTTAGTGCGGAGGATTTAACTCTTAAAGGGTTCTGTATGTGGCGTCATCGGGTGCCGGCCCCTTTCATGACCCCCTTGGGCGGTTTGTTTTCTCGGGATCCTCTTAATTGCGGATCGCCGGGCGGGCCCCATTGTTGTACCTCACTTGGGGTTACTTCACCATACTGCCCTTTTTCATCTCAGGGTATCTCGCAGTTTCTTGCACATCCCCTGTGACACAGACTACCGCTCCCTACAGGGGTTTTTCGAGTATATGAATTCCCCCTGGTGACACAATAGTCTGTCATGCCCCTTGCAGGGATTACCACAACAGCCACCCCGGGTGGATGTCGTTTTTCTATGAAACGCAAATTGGCGTGGTTGACGCCCTGTGGTTACTTCCCACTTGGCTCTACCGGGAACTGGATACTGTTGTGGGCTCTTTCCCTCTTACACGGGGGGAAGCCTATTTCAGGTATTATTATCCCTGCTTTGGGGCTGGTAGCAGGCCCATTCTGGCTAGAGAGAATGTTGACCTGCACCTGTATCATACACCCTCAGTATTACGTGCCTTCTGGGTCCCTGTTGCTGACTAGCGGGTGGATCGCATGGCGGGACTCTGGCTGTTGCCAGATATGAGGTATTACAACAGTGTTTGGTCTCCTGTCCCAAATTCCCTGAGGGTCATCATGAGCCCCTCCTGGGGTGGATGGGCGTGTTACTCATCGGATTACAGACGTTACTACGCATCCCATTCCTGCGTGGTCGGATTCTTCTGATCCGTAGGTGGTAACTCTGCCTGAAATCAGTATACTCGCTTTCAGGGGTTGTTACCCATCCTACCATGGCTATAGCATGGTTGGTTAATACTATTGCATACTGAGCTGATGCATTTGTAATGTTTTTTCCCCTCCAACACGTCTGGGGTTCAAATGTATTTGGTCGCTCACGTAATATATGCAGTTGTCATAGGTGGACATGCCTATATTGGATACCAGCTCCTAACTTTCAGAGTTCCGGCTGCGACGGTATCCTCCGTAATACCCTATGGCTGCGCTCAGGGAATGCAGAGGTGCAGATACCATCTATTGGGTATATCTTGTTGGGTCCTGACCTTGACAGTGGCAGTACAAATTTCCCGCCGTCAGCTATGCTCACTACGGGGCCTCAGACTATTAAGTCTTTTTGTCCTCTGGGTCAGCCTAAAGGTCTGTTTCTTCATAGACTGTCGGCCTTTACAAGGGCCGACATATCCAGTTCCGAGCAGGCCTGGACTGCCAGCCGATCCTGCTTCTGAATATATCGTCAGCCTGACGAGACAGGCCTACCACTGGGAGATGGCGATTTCTCAGTTTGCCCGGTACTAGTGTCTAGTTGCCGCGGCTACGTGGGTAGGAGGGTACGCACTCTCTTTGCTCAGGCGGCCTATTTCCATGTGATGGTACGCAGGCCCTTATTCGGAACAGGGCCTTACAAATCCAGAAAGCTATACAGTTGTTGCGGTAAGCGGAGCTAATTGGGCCATCCCCACTTTCTCAGCGAGGGACTGGTTGTTCTGCTTTCTTTCTGGTGCGGTGGCTGAATGGTCCTCTTTGGCCTATTCTCTGTCTCAATTCCCTGAACCAGTTCCTAAAGCTACCTGGGCTCAGGAGGCAATCCCTATGCTCCATCATACTATGTTTGGAACCTGGGGACTTTATGGTATCACTGGATATACAGGACGCGTGCCTACGGGTACTTACAGAGACCTTACCTCAGCATGGACTGAGGTTTGCTGTATCACAGCACTTATGATTTTTCGGGCTCTGCCTGTTGGGACTGCTCTCAGCCCCACAGGGGTTTACCAGCGTTTTGGATTTTCTGACAGTTCTTCTGTTCAGTATATCCCAATGCTCCTGTACCTGGATGGCCTCCTGCTCTTAGCAGGATCACCGGGGTACTTTACAGCCGGGTCAGGTTGACCGTGGCTTCTTCAGGGTGCAGACGTTTAATCAATGGGGAAAAAGTCCTCCCTGCATCCCTCTCTGGGTATTCTTCACCTAGGAGCCCTGCTGGATTCTCAGAATCTGAGAATTCTTCTGGCGTAAGACGGCATCTCCACTCTTCCATTAAGAGTACATGGATGTCTGCGCAGTCGACATATGTCTTTGCACTCTGGGATGCATGGTCCACTATTCAGTGTCTGCCTTTGGAAGGGTGGAATGGGCTTAGTTCCATTCCAGGCCTTTCCATAATTGGCTTATCTCCAGATGGAACAAGTTTTTTCTGTCTGATCACTGTTCAAACGATGATGCTCTCCCCGGAGGCAAGTCGGTCCCTTTTCGGGTGACTATGGCCATCTCGTCCAGGGTATTCTTTGCTAAGGACAGTGTCTGGTTCGCATCCATTTCAGTGCAGTTGGATGTCTGTCGATTCCACCCTGTCAATTAACTTGTTGGAACTTTAGCCTGTCTTGGGCCTTCACTCTGGCATAGCCCTTGTTTCCCGGTGAACCTGAAAAAGTTCAGTCCGACAGGGTCAGAACAGTGGCTTCCTTTTTAGCAATACTGTTCGTTGGGTGGCAATGTCAGGTATGTCATACATTCGGACATTGTCTGAGGGTCTCCTCCCGACCATCTCGACAGTGTTCATTTCAGGTGCTCTCCATTGGGAAGCGGGAGTCCTCAGCTGTCACGACGTGCATCCAGGGGACTAGTCTCTTTCCCAAGAGAGGTTTCATCTCCTGGTGAGCAGGGGGGGGGTCCTCCTGAGGTGACCCTCATGGCCTTCTGACTCTATCACACTATGGTGTTACAGTCCAACTCTGGGGATTCTGAAGCAACCTTCAGTGACTCTTTGTCGGTGAAGTGGTTCTTCCAATTTGCGTACCTGTGTTCTCCAGTCTCCATTCTTCCTCGAGGGAAGTGTTTCAATCGAGACGGAGATGCTTTCCTGCTGGTGGCTCCTGATTGCCCCAGATGTCAGGGGTACTTGGTTTTTCGGAGTCTCTCCATCGATACTCCATTCCTGATGCTTCACTGCCCAGACCTGTTGTCTCAGGGTCCTGGGGTTTGCCTTGGACCTGGGTCTTTTGTCTTTGACTGCGTTCCTACAGTGGTCTTACGGCTTCCCTGGCTTTGTCATCGTTGGAATGATTAGAGCACATGGATCAGCTTTTGCTGGGACCTACCGCAAACTGTGGCAGCCATAATTCTTATGGTATTATACTTGTCGATATGATCCTCTGGTGTCCAGGATTTCCAGATATTCTGGCATTCCTTCCGGCTGGCTTGGGTTTCACCCTCGGCCTGGCCTTCCTGACAGTGCGGATCTCTACACTGTCAGTATGATTAAGATATTGAATTTGCTCCGCTCTGGTATCCAGTTCATCCTTTGGAGTGTTTTCTGGATTATGCCTCCATTTGTCCTCCCTAGGGATTCCTTGGGAGTTAGTAGTGGTTCTTCGTTAACTCCGGGGAAAGTTAATGGAACCGCTGGTTGTGATAGCCATTACATGGTCTATTGCTTTGGCTTTCTCTCTTTCTCTCAGGGAGTTTATATCACCCAGGTGAGTGTCGGAATTGGGAGCGTTCTCATGTGGCTCCCTCTTCTGGAGGGCATCTTGTCAGGGTGTGAGTTGCTCTCACCCTGTGTTTCTTCTTAGTGATTTTTAGGTTCCATATTATTCTGGAACTTATGGTGAGGCCATTCAGTCCCCAGTCCTCTCGGCTGGTGTGGCCTCATTGACTGTGGTCCGGCCTCTGTGGATTTATGTGATCCGTTCAAGTTCCTGACGGAAATCGGACTCCTTGTTGGTGGTCTGAGATTTCTGGTTTTAACAGGAAAGGATGGCCGGCCTATGGCCAAATGTTGGCTGGACGGCCTCGTATGTCTTCTTCAGGGGCCTACCCATGGGTAGGCCTTTCTGTTGTTAATGCTTGTTTTTTCTCGGGCCATGTAACCCTCGTGGGTGGCTCGCTGTGGCGCCTTGGCTGTTTTGCCTTGCTAGATGGCCACGTGGTCTTCTGTCCACACCTTTTTAAGGTTCTAGGCATTGGTTTCCTTTGCCTCTCCGGATGCTTCCTTTTTGGCGGCGGATTCTCCTCTCAGCACAGGAGCGTCCCCTCCCTTGGTTGAACTGCTTTGGGACATCCCCAAGGTCAACCCTGTGGACCCCCTATGGACCCTGAAGTAGAAAACAAGAGATATGGTAAGAACTTACCTTTGTTATCTCTGTTTCTACGAAGTCCATAGGGTCCACAGGGCGCCCGCCCTGACGCACCTGGCTTCAAATGGGCTGTGTGGCTGGTCACCGGTTTTCCGTCTCCCATTTCTGTGAGTATGGTTATCGAGTGTTCCAGTTTTCTCTCTCTTTTTCTCTCCTCCTCCGGCCTTTGGCTACTTACAAACTGAGGTGCCTCTGGCTTGGGGGTGGGGTTATAGGGAGAGTGGACCCAAGTGCATCCTGGGAGCTAAAAGCTTTAACTGCGTGGTGCCCGGATTTGGTTCCCAACCTATACCCCCAAGGTCAACCCTGTGGACCCTATGGACTTCGTAGAAACAGAGATAACAAAGGTAAGTTCTTACCATATCTCTTGTTTTTTATTAAAATAAAGTGAAAAAGGGTGTTTTCACACTCTTTTCACATTATTTTAGCATCACCTAAAGTTACTAAAGGGCAATTGGAGTAGAATTCTTACATTTCTACTCCAAGCCCTAATTTTCACTTATTTTTAGTAAGCAGATTGCATTTCCCATAATTGTAATGGGAAATGTGATCTGGCCAAAGTTACTAAAAATAAATTGTGAAAAAATACCGGGGAAAGCCCTGTGATAATAACGTCACCTGGAGGTGGCGTTATCCAGGGTCTCCCCCGGTTACCGGACTTCTACTCTGCTCTAACAGGCAGAGCAGATCCTGGAGCCGGCCCCAGTGATCAGCTGTGTGGGCTAAACAGACCACACGCTGATGCACTGTAAAAAAAAAAGCTTACCAGGGACCGGAGATCGGGGCTCCAGTGATGTCATCCCTCCGGTCAGCTGGTTTCCCATCCTGCACTGGGGCACGGTCGTCACCTGACCAGGTCCCAGTGCAGGATGGGATGTCAGCTGTTAGGAGCCACGGAGGACATCACCGGAGGTAAGTGTAATTAAGGGAGGGGTGTCGCGGAGTGGAGGGGGGTATCGCTGAGGCGGGGCTTAGCGGCAGCCAGTCGGTGCATGCACGGGCACTTGTCAGAGTATTTTTTTGCGAAAATACAGTGATAAGTGTGCGGAGGGGATTCGCAGGGACAGAGCTTTATGGTAGCTCTGTCCCTGCATTTTTAGTAAATCCCTATGATATTGCCTGAATTCGCAATGCGAATTCAGTCGGTAGTATCGCACTACAATCTGCATTCAAAATGCGGATTATAGTAAATAGAGCCCTAGATGTTATACAGACACTTTTTTTTTTTTTTAGGGTTAGGCACTTACCAGTGAGTTAGGAACGGTTAGGTTTAGCCACCAGGAGGGAGGGATAGGGTTAGGCACTTACCGGAAGGTTAGGGTTAGGCACTAGAAGAGATGGTTATGGTCAGGCACCAGGAGAGAGGGTTAGGGTTAGGCACCAAGGGGAGGGTTAGGGTGAAATTAGGGCTAAAAACTTAAGCCATGTGTCGACCAGTTTAATGTCGACCTTTTAGCCATGTCGTCCATTTGTACCTGTTGGCCTTACATGTCATGTCGACCTTTAGTGTGTCGACCTTTTTCCGTGTTGACCTATTGACTGTCCCCCAAGGACCTAACCATAAACCTTAACCCTCCCCCTAACCCCGCTACTTCTGGATGCCGGCGCCGGGATTCTGACAGGTGTTGTGGTGTCGGTATTCTAAGCGCCAGCATCCCATTTGCTATAGTGCAACTCCAGTTCTCAAGTAACCACCGCCCCACCCCCAACAGGTCATGTTTTCAGCATTTCTGAAAACTGGTTGGATGATGACTGACTCACCTGTGCAATGAGTACAGAAATCCAGAAAACATGAGCTGTTGGGGAACTTGAGGGCTATAGTAGTTTTATCTCTACATTTAACATTTTTTTTTAACCTTTTGTTCTTTTCATTTTTCTACAGTTGTACAAATTAAACATTCACAATGTGGTGTCAGAATTTGTACCATTGATAATGAATACCATTGTTACCCAGGTCTCCACAAATGCCAGGTATGTCTGCTTTTATTTAGTGTCATGCAGATACATGATCTAGTTAAGAGGGAAGTCCACACTATTTTGTTTCTTTTCCATATTACTCGAATGCTGACTTAAAATTTATAACTAACTTTATTTTATTTTTATTCCTGATTGTGAGCTTGAAAGTTTTATTAGAATCCGCTCTCGCATCCTTCTGCCTCCTTTACTCCATACAATAACATTTGACAGGTTTTGTCGTTATTTGCTGTAATGGGAAGTTGTAATTGTCCGTTCCCACTGCTAGGCTAAAAGTATTTGGGTTCCATACAAAAGGTTGACCATGATTTGGGTGACAGGTTCAAAAGGTCGACATGGAAATGGTTGACATGATTTTTTTGTGGTTAGGCACTAGGAGGGAGGGTTAGGCACTAAGAGGGAGGGTTAGGCACTAGGAGGGAGGGTTAGGGTTAGTCACTAGGAGGGAGGGTTAGGGTTAGGCACTGGGAGGGAAGGTTAGGGTTAGGCACTGGGAGGGAGGGTTAAGGTTAGTCACTAGGAGGGAGGGTTAGGGTTAGTCACTAGGAGGGAGGGTTAGGGTTAGGCACTGGGAGGGAGGGTTAGGGTTAGGCACTGGGAGGGAGGGTTAGGGTTAGGCACTGGGAGGGTTAGGGTTAGGCACTGGGAGGGAGGGTTAGGGTTAGGCACTGGGAGGGAGGGTTAGGGTTAGGCACTGGGAGGGAGGGTTAGGGTTAGGCACTAGGAGGGAGGGTTAGGAACTAGGAGGGAGGGTTAGGCACTAGGAGGGAGGGTTAGGGTTAGGCACTGGGAGGGAAGGTTAGGGTTAGGCACTGGGAGGGAAGGTTAGGGTTAGGCTCTGGGAGGGAGGGTTAGGGTTAGGCACTGGGAGGGAGGGTTAGGGTTAGGCACTGGGAGGGAGGGTTAGGGTTAGGCACTGGGAGGGTTAGGGTTAGGCACTGGGAGGGAGGGTTAGGGTTAGGCACTGGGAGGGAGGGTTAGGGTTAGGCACTGGGAGGGAGGGTTAGGGTTATGCACTAGGAGGGCTAAGGTTCTGCACTAGGAGGGACAGTTAGGTACTAGGAGGGACATTTGGGAACTAGGATGGAGCGTTAGGGTTAGGAACTAGGAGGGAGGGTTAGGTACTAGGAGGGACGTTTGGGAACTAGGATGGAGCGTTAGGGTTAGGCACTAGAAGGGACGGTTAGGAAATGGGAGGGAGGATTAAAACAAATACAAAATGTGACCATTTCCATGTCGACCTTTTGGTGTCAACCAAATTATTGTCGACCATTTGTGTCACTTCCAAGTATTTTTGAGAGTAACATTTTACTAAATTGGATGGTTCTGTATTGCTAACAATGGTTTTTGTGTGTTTTGAAACAAGTTAAAGTTTCCTATGTCCAGAGGAAAAAAAAAAAGACAACATGTTGAGTATTTTCTGGGACAGATAGAAAGTTTACGTATATGTTAAGCTTCCATGACTCGTTATGCTACAAACAGCTAAATTGTGTATAATTTCTCAATCACGTGAGTGCATATAGTTTCTGACAGTGCAAAAGTTAGTTTAAGTCTCCAGGTTTTTTATTATTAAATCCTAGGCAACATAAGCTATACAATAAAGAACTCTACGCTGACTTCATCGCGGCCCAGATCAAAACGTTGTCATTTTTGGCTTACATCATTAGAATCTATCAGGTATGTTATATAATTTTAAGACACTTCCTCTCAGAATTTTATATCTTCATCCCGTGGCCTTATAGAGGGTTTTATGTACATCTTCTCTGTTGTTTCTTTTTGTACAGGACACTGTAGCGAAGCATTCCCAGCAAATGGTTAAAGGCATGCTGCAACTGTTGACCAACTGCCCCCCTGAAACTGCCCACCTCCGGAAAGAGCTACTGATTGCCGCCAAGCACATTCTCAGTACGGATTTGAGAAGCCGTATGTACCCGATTAATGATTACACTTTAGTTAACACAGTGGTCCTGTGTTTTGCTTAGTATGACTTACCCATATAGAGAATGTAATGGTGTGACACTATATATTGATGTGATCACTGTTGAAGTTCACCTATCACATGCTATGGGTGATGCCTGTTTTTTATATCAAACACCATTTCATAGGAATATAGTATAGCCTATGAGTTCCCTCGGAACCAGTAACATCAATCTCGGTGCCTCTATATGGTGGTATGTTGTGAGGTACGGATTGGTCTCTGCTGTGATGTTAACGTACATGAAGGTTTGTGTGTATGGGAGTTTAGTGGATGATGTATTAGGAGATGGGGTGGGTAATGAACAAGCTGACAACGTTGTGTTAAAAACCAAACCTATTTATTGGGCGAGGCACATTGCTCCCCTAGGTAGGTTATGATGTAGGAACCGTTGATAGAATGGATTATGAAAGTACCAATGTCTCAGTCCTTTTGTAAATAATGTCTCTCTGCAATCCTCGGTTGGGAAGTAGGTAGACCCTATCAGGGGGCTCCTTAAGTGCGGTCCTTACTACTGCACGTTCCCCTTCTGGACCTTTGGTCTACAGACTTAGGAACCGGGATTGTTTCAGTGTCAATGTTCAGGATTCCATCCAGTTGGCGGCGTCCCGCATCATAAATAAAGCAGACAACCACAACGTCACACTACATTACCTGGAGAAGCACAATAGCGGCACCATAGGTACTAAATTCATGGGCATAAAAGCAATAAACAACTGGAGGGGGGTGACCTGGTTAAGAAGGTAACCAAAGAAGTATTGAAATGGAGCTTCACGAAAACATTTATACCACATGGCCTAAACATTGATAATGAAATTAAATCCGTCATCTCCAAATAGTATACCTTCCTATTAGTCCACTGTAGGACGCATCACTCCACATAGAATACAAACACATCAGCTTGAGAGGTGCTGCAAAGAGGAATGGGCCAAACCGCCCAAAGATAGGTATGCTAAGCTTGTGGCATCATATTCAAAAAGACTTGAGGCTGTGATTGCTGCCAAAGGTGCATCAACAAAGTATTGAGCAAAGGCTGTGAATACTTATGTACATGTGATTTCTTAGTTTTTTTTTATTACATTTGCAAATCTCAACAAAACATTTTTCACCGTTGTCATTATCGGGTATTGTGTGTAGAATTTTGAGGACAAAAATTAATTTATTTCATTTTGGAATTATGCTCTAACATAACAAAATGTGGAAAAAGTAAAGCGTTGTGAATTCTTTCCAGATGCACTGTAGGTTTGGTTTTTAACACAACATAGTCAGCCTGTTCATTACTCACCCCATCTCCTAATAGACCTCATCCACTAAACCCCCATACACACAAACAGTGATGTACGTTAACAACATCACATCATAATCCAATCTGGACCTCACAACATACCACCATATTGAGACACCGAGAACCCCCCCACCCTTCCCCTCCTAATAACCCCTTCCAACACATACAACCAAGGAGCGCACGGGACCCCTTATCTTTATACATTCTTTACTAGCCGGATTAGGTACTCCTGCTACACGTTGCAGCACCTCCCCTACATCTTCTCCCCCCCCGCCCCTACACTTATTTAGACCCCCCTCTCACCACACCGTGAAGCGCGGTCCACCCAACATCCATTTCTGATTTTTAAAGTGGACTGTCTGCTGTCATTTCAGAATTTATCCCCTGTATGGACAAGCTGTTTGATGAATCGATTCTCATTGGCTCTGGATATACAGCCCGGGAGACTCTCCGGTAAGTATTCTGAGCGTAACGATTGGCAGTACATTAAACCTAATTAGGTCTATAATGTGTGTGTGTGTGTGTGTAGAACTGTATAGTATGTATATATTATATATGTTTACTGTATTGAAAAAAAATATTTATATTAAACATAAATTGTCATATGGGATAAATGTTTGCAGAAACATTTCTGTGTTCTTTGTGTTTTGCTGCAAAACAATAACTGTTATTATTAGTTCCTGGATATTGTCTGTAGCACAGAACCTGTATTTACAGCAAGCTCTGGCACCTATTGAGAATTGACTACTGTGTAAGATTTATAATAGTGACCCTTATGACCCCAATGAGCAACTCCCAGCTACAGAAAAGCAAAAAGGACAAATAGTTTATTATGGGCCTGATCCAGTGATGGACATACACTATGCTGATGTTTATTCAGTTGAACGATTAGCGGTGTCTTGCGCCAAGTTTCATTATTGTCGGCGATCGCAGTCCTGAATTGGCTGCAGAGTGATTGACAGTCAGGGAGCGTTTGAGGGAGGTAATGGGCGAGTGGTGACAGAAGTGTTGAATCTAATTTGGGGCGCGTTGTAGAGTGTGATTGCGATCCTGTACGCAGAAAAATTGGCTTTGGCGTCTCCGTTCCAGCGGCCATTCTGCTCTACCATAGGGTTACTCAGAACTCCGATAATTGAATGATCTGCAATCAATGCTGCGTCTTTGTACTTAGGCTCTTAAATTTGCGAAGCCACCGCTGGGTGTCTCAATACAAATCCCAGCGGCTGCGACATTTGCATATTGCTGCGCAGCAGCGGTGGCATAAGTGTACATCACTGAATGAGGCCCTGTGTTAGCTAAACAAAAATACAATACAAATTGCATGAAGCCAGACAGAAATGCTCGTATGACAGCTAAATCAAGTTTTGCAGAGCTATTAGTTTGAAAAATACTTTGCTCAAGGATTTTCGTCTTTATATACAGATCAACTTTTTTACAGATTGTATGACTTACTATGCAATTGCTTTGCTCTCAGGCCTCTGGCATATAGTACACTAGCGGACCTTGTACATCACGTCCGACAGCATCTTCCACTGAATGACTTGTCGCTCGCCGTTCAGCTCTTTGCTAAAAACATTGACGATGAATCGATACCTAGCAGCATCCAGACTATGTCCTGCAAGCTTCTACTCAACCTGGTGGATTGTATACGCTCAAAGAGTGAACAGGAGAATGGGAACGGGCGTGATATTCTAATGAGAATGTTGGAGGTAAAGTACATTTTACAGGGGTATTCAATAGGAAACGTAAACTTCGACGTCTATGCGGGTCGAAGTTTTCGCCGCACATCGGAGCTTTTGCTGCCGAAAAAGTATCACGGATGCCCCCGATTATACCTGTATTCAATATGAAATCGTCGAAAACGGCACCCGGCGAATGTGAAATCAGCGAAAACTTTGCTGATTTTTGGGGAAATGACCCTAACACTCCCAAAATGATACTCTGACATGGGGGATCACTGTGGATACCCCCGATTAGCCCTGCTGAAGGTTTTTGGGTTTTTTAAACATGCTCAATAGCTATTTTGGGGATTTGGGAAGGTGGTGAAGAATAGTATTTAGAAGGTTTTTTTGCAGAAAATAAGTAGTTCCAGCAAATTTGGGGTACTTGAAAATGGGGGTGAGCATATTTAAAAGTTGCTAAAGTGAAATTTAAAAAAAACGTGAAAAATACACATGCAATGAAAAAAATACTTGGGGACCCCCCTAGTTTGTAGTTCGCTAGTTTTTAACTTTGTACCCCCCAATTTTTTTTTTCGCCTCCAAAATGAAAGTGATTTTTTTGGGGTCTCCTGAGGTTTTTTTTAAAATGTTTTGACACCGTTTGCCTTTGGGGGACTGTCTGAAGGTTGCAGGGTGGTTTCCAAAATGTTGCACCCCAAAACCCCAATTCTGCACTTTTTTTCGCCACCCACTCCTTGGTGATACTTTTTCGTAGGGTCGAATGCAATATACTTTTCGCACCGGCGAAAAGTGTTCAAATTGAATACGGTGTAAAAGTAAAAGCGGCGAAAATTACGTCATCCGAGCGAAAACCTTGCAGAAACTGCGTTTTCGCTCCATATTGAATACACCTGTTAGTCTTAATGCAGTGGTGCAAACTTCTATACCAGTAGCACATAAGGCTAAGCAGTTGTTGTTTTTTCCTAATTTCATTTACTCACTAATGAGCATTTTTACACTTTAATGACCCAATTGACTTATTGCTTATTTGCAAATCTCTAGAATGCTGATTTTTTTTTCTATTTTCATCTCTTATCCTCTTATGGCTTCTTTCAGGTATTTGTTCTAAAATTCCATACCATCGCCCGCTATCAGTTATCTGCCATTTTCAAAAAGTGTAAGCCCCAGTCTGAACTTTGTACAGCGGATGCCATTTTGGCCAGCGTCCCTCCGACCACTCCTGCCAATGCATTGCCTACTGCTCCCTCCACCCCTCTGACCCAGGTTCCTCTCATGGTGTTTGACAAACAAGGGGAGAAAGACAAAGAGGACAAGCAAACCTTCCAAGTGACAGACTGCCGGAGCTTGGTGAAAACCTTGGTGTGTGGGGTGAAGACCATCACGTGGGGCATTACTTCATGCAAAGCGCCTGGCGGTAATCTGTTTACTTAAGCAGTAAAGTAACATTCGTTCACTGCCTGATTCTGCTTCCTACTAACACACTCTTATTTTGCAGAAGCCCAGTTTGTTCCTAACAAGCAACTGCAACCCAAAGAGACACAGATTTATATCAAGCTTGTGAAATATGCCATGCAAGCGCTAGATATATACCAGGTAACTTTTGTACATTTAGAACTTGACTAAAGAAGGATCTTACCAATCAAGTGACCCTTCCTGTCCTGCAGTGGTAGAATGCAAGAGTCCATTTCCTTTGGCCATTGCAGATTGTGAGGTTCCCTACCTTGTTGGAGCCTGTAAGCGTCGCTTCTCCCAAGCTAAGAAGACAATGGTAGTCGCTGTAGTGGCTTGTCCAATTTGCTCCAACATCAAGTATCCATCTGATACTGATACTCTATTTAGTGGATGGGGACGAGGGCAAAATGATAGCCCATAAGTGGAGTGCCAGTAGCTATTCACATGTGCTAGCGTGACTCAGACTGTTAGCGATTCAGAGAACATTTTGAACATGTACAATTATATGTAAATCTGTTGTATCCTAATATCTCTAATAATATGCTGGAATTTTGAGATTGTTGGAAAATGTTTCATATTCTACACTAAATACTATGTTGCGGACAAGTGTGGGCTTAGATTACACTTGGAAAAGGAATTGTATTATTGTAACTTCCAAGGGATGGACAAATTCCTCATCATATGTACCATAGTGCTTCAATATTGGCAAAGAAATCCATATATTGGTTTCTTAAGTAGGTTAGTTTGACATAGTGATCTGCCTCACTACTGAGTGTCTCAGAATTTTACCATCACTGTGTAACAACTGCTGGGAAACCAATTTAAGGGGCAGTGATGGAGAGCCCAGATACCAGTTATTTAATATCTTGTTTTCTTGCTGCCCATCTCACTAGTAGTTTTCCACCCAAACAACAATCCGGAAATCGGATGCAAGACTCCCAATTTGTAATTAAATGCCAGATACCTTCAACACACATCCTCTTCGTTGGGAAGATGTGGTGCTTTCTTAATGTAATTATTCTCGCTCTAGGTCCAGATAGCTGGGAATGGACAAACCTACATCCGAGTTGCAAACTGCCAAACTGTGCGGATGAAAGAGGAGAAGGAGGTTCTGGAGCACTTTGCTGGTGTTTTTACAATGATGAACCCTTTGACCTTCAAGGAGATATTTCAGACTACAGTTCCGTATATGGTGGAGAGGATCTCCAAAAACTATGCACTCCAGGTGGGAATCGGGCATCACCTATTGCTCAACATATGCGTAGTATCATTCATTTGTAAGGGTCTACATGTGGTCGCTAAAATGCTCTGCATTATTGGCTAGGGTTTGTTTAACTTTTCTGAACACTCAATTAAGTTGTTTTATGGCAGTAGGTGCTTTGTAACAAATCCATCACTTCATACCAATATTGATCCTTGCAGATGTGTGATGCTCTCTATTTATCTCAATATAACAGTTTGAATCTGTTGATTTTCTATGAGTTTTTGTGCAGGTTTTACCCTCCTCAAAAATATATATAACAAAATCTAAAAAAAAAACAATACATTTTTCTTGCAATAAAAGTTCATTTAATGATAGAGGAATTTGAGTTAAGGTCAGAATTAAAAGAACTGAAAGACTCAGTCTCCCCTCCAGATAATCAAGACATTGTCTATAAAACCCCACTAGCACACCAGGTTTGTGTCGTCGTCCCCAAAACCCTTTGCCTCAAATCCGCTATGGTTAATATTTCCCAGTAGGCCATATAGAGGTTAGTGTAGCGGGGTATAAATTACCCATCACATTGACTAGCATACTATCCGTTCCTGAAGAACTGAAACGTGTTATATGGAGGAGTATGCCACATCCTTGGAGAGACCAGCATTTATTGCCCGGATCCAGCCCTAAAAGCTTACTGTGGTGGTGCCGAGCGGCTTGGCCCGGTACCTCTATGCTTATGATAAGCACTAGCCCACCGTGCAGCACCTATAAAGGTTGAGAGACTTGTTTGGGATTGACTGGGAATATACTGTCTTCATATGCATGAACTTGTTCTTTGATTTTTGTATTATGTGCATGTAATAAATTTATCAATCTAATATTATTATCTGTATGCACATATTCATCGGGTAATAAGGATCATATTGTAACGTCTTCTTGGACCTTAGCGCAGAGGTTCCCAAACGCGTTCCTCAAGGCAGTTCAGGTTTTAGAGATATCCATGGTTGAGCACAGGTGACTTAAGTACCCCAGTCAATTTGATTTAACTATCTGTGCTCAACCATGGATATCTCTAAAACCTGAACTGTTGGGGAGCCTTGAGGACTGCTTTTGAAAACCTCTGACTTAGCGTCAATTACATTTACTATACATTTTGTTGATACAGTGGTGTGTTCTACCAATCCAAGTAACAGTATGGTAACAACTATTTCTTATTCAGCAGTAGGAGGCGCCTATGGTGGGTTATGTTCCCAACAGGAGGAGGTAGGGCACTGGAAAAATAATGGATTACTACTCCTGCCTATAGCCTCTCATTGGTTCTTATTGGAAGTGGAGTAGGGAGCCAGGGCACTTTAAGAACATCACTCTGGCCCCTCCCCCTCTACTCTGGGACCTGCCAGGGTCAAAAGAAGTTCTTTTCCAATGCCCTGCATAGGAGGGGGACACAGATAACTTCAGCTCTCCTAGGTTACCCCTTTCTTTCCATCAAAGCCCCCCCCCCTTCCCCACACACACATCTTCCTTCCACCAATTATGATCCTGAGGAATGTTTCAGATTTCTCAGCTTATGTAGAAAAAAGTGTCAGTTACAAATGGACAGCCACTGTGTAATCTGACAAGTCTCTCCCTGCGGCTGATTGTACTATGTATTATTACAGCGATGCTTTCAGCCTCCATCATTCACAACTTACAAATTCTGTCGTTTATATAGTCTATTTAATCTTGTCCGAGGGTGATCAATGTGATTAATCTACGGGACTATCTATAGCTGGATCAGAAGGTCCAGTAAAAGGGTTCATTCCATGTCACATGGTCCCTACCTTACCAACTTTTTAATAGTTGCTCCTACCTCTACTTTGAGGGCCATAGTTTTACAACTATATATTGTGAACTAAATTTTTCTCAGTCTGAAATACTGTATATACCAACCTTCATGTAACATTTTATCACAATTAGAGATGGTCAGGTGGGGACGATCTTCAAAATTATTCCACTTCACATTGCCAAAAGCCTATTCTACACAGTACAGAATCTGACCACCATCCCTTTCTCCCATTCCTTTGAGGATGGCTTTGGGAAATGTGACTGTTTCCCTTCTACTGAAAGAGCAAGGGGTTTTTGTGCTCTCATGATATCCCTTTCCCTGGGACTAGGAGGAAACACACCAGCCTACCTAGGATTGCATGGTCACTGTTCTGCCCTGCTTCTTTCATGTCTCTTTGCTGGGCTAGTTGTAAACAGCGGTGCAGTGGGGTCTTGTAATGAAGAAATCCCTTCTTTGTCCTGACTACTGGGGTGAAAGGTATGTAACAATAAGTACAAAAATCCCCCTTTTCTGAGTGATTGCAGACGGCTCAAGGCCATTTTAAACCTAAAACTACATTACATAAAGATGCTTCTAATTGCATTCACAGATTCATCTGTAATGGTCCCATCACTTGACAGTACCTGAGATGTTTCTCATTGTAATTACATTTGCTATGCAGCTGTATGCTAGATGTATCACTGGCAGCAGCAGTGTCCTTCAGTAGGATTACTGATCTGTGTATTGGAAAATGTCTCGCTCTACGCCCAAAGATTTTGTTTTAGTAACTTATCTACAAGCTAATAATCAACCTTCTTGCATTTGTAGATCACCCGTAGAATGAAACTTTGGCAATGTTAGGAGCTTGGCAACTGGGTGATATCTTTGGGCTATGTGAGGTTCTTTGTGCATAATACATTATCATTAGGGGCCGTATTCAATTAGCTGCGGTAATTAACTACGGGCTAATGCAGTGGCCAAGGCTATTCAGTTGTAGTCTGTCACAGCCCGCAGGCTACACCTAACGCAGATTTCTGTCCAAGCCTGGGAGAGACTTGAACAGAAATTCACTCCGTGAATGTGTTAACCCATAGCTCCGAGTACTTATGTTTTGAAACTTTGGGTTAACATGCGTTATCCGCAGATTTACCGTGCGAGGAAAAGGGCTTCTAATGGAATAGCCTCGGGTGTAAGATACCGAGGTTACTAGCACTTTTCCTTGCGTGGTAAATTGTTACAGCTAAATGAATCTGGCCCTTTAGTCTTGCTAGGAAGTTGATAAACAATTTTAATCCTTTTGATACAATAAAGATATTTCCCAGTCGAAAACATTGCCTACTGTGCATAGTGATTTATTTTTGTGAGAACCAATTATAAGATGTAATTCATGCTTTACATTTTTCCAATGTTTTGATTGAGTTAAAAAAAACCTGGATCAGAGTGAAATGTGACACTAATCGGATTACTGTCTAAGGCAAATGTGTACCATCGACATAATTATCTCTGCTCCTCGATTTTACAACTGCTGTAAATGCGATAGACCATTGGGTGCCAGGGATCGTCTCTTTGTTCAGGAATGTTTAATTTGAACCAGCTTCTTGTTTTCTCAGATTGTTGCCAATTCCTTCTTGGCGAACCCCACCACGTCAGCCCTCTTCGCTACTATCCTAGTGGAGTATTTGCTGGAAAGGCTTCCGGAAATGGGTTCCAACGTGGAGCTGTCCAACTTGTACCTCAAGCTGTTCAAGCTGGTGTTTGGCTCTGTTTCCCTGTTTGCTGCAGATAATGAGCAAATGCTTAAGGTGAAAAGATGAAGCTTCGTGCAGTGTAGTCTTTTAATCAAGAATCCTGTTGTATACGTCATGCCCGGTCCAACGTATGAGTATGTTCTGGTGACTGTACTGTCGGTGCTTGCTGATAATTGTGCCGTGATTTTTATTTCTTCTTCACATGGAGTAGTTAATGAATTTGGATAAATGTAATTTTCTCTTTGAAATGATGGAGCATCACTTAAAGCTGCTCCAACCTCAAACATGTTTTGTTGCCTTCTGTGTCTAGTACAAAGAAATGGATATATATGAAAATCAATAGGATCATTTTTGGGCATGTTGGTACATGGTGTTGGACTAGGAGTGTGCAGTCTTCTGCAGTGTTATCCTCTGTGTGGTTACCTGACAGCTGGATATTTCCCAATTTGACCACACTGCTGTTGGTCTTAATAGAAAGACAGCGGCCGATTGACAGGTTGCATGTAGTTGTTGGGATTGTAACGCTGGTGGTAGATTTCATAAAACTTTAATTGAGAAGAGGCATTTTGTTATATATTTAGTGCTAATTCTTCCGTTAGGCAAATGCAAACAGAAAATGACATTAAGTGATTTTTATTTACATTACATAAAGGGGCATAAGCCCTTGTTTTTGTCTTTATGAATGTTTAGTGTTTTATCGCTTTCCTTCATTTCTTGTCCTTTTCTAGTGACTGGTCCATGTTATTACTGTGGTTTCTAACATTGGAATTATCAGTGATGGCGTAGTACACATTGTATTATCCTTACCAGCTATAACAGGCATAGGCAATGCTATGACACTGAGCATGGTGTAATCCAGCAGCATTGGCAGATAATGTTATCCACTTCTGTTTTCTTCCTCTTCTACAGCCGCATTTGCACAAAATTGTGAACAGCTCAATGGAGCTTGCACAGACTGCCAAGGAGCCGTACAATTACTTCCTGCTGCTCCGGGCTCTCTTCAGGTCCATTGGCGGAGGTAGTCATGATCTACTGTACCAGGAGTTTTTGCCATTACTACCCAATCTCTTGCAAGGTGAGTCCAACTTTGCTTAAGCAGACCCTTGTGTTATGCCATATCAATGGGTATCCTATAGACAAGAGTAAGGGGGAGCGAGGAGGGTTGGGGCCTGAAAATTGGCAGTCCATTTTCTTCTGCATATTGGACTTGAATGTCTAATATTTGATTTGAAGTGTGGCTGTTCCAATGCATTGAAACCTTTGACTGTCCTGTGATTTGTCTGAGTGTCATGGGAGATATACCAGCCTGCTTGGACGCTAGGCAGAAGTGACAGTAGCAATTGATGTCCTGTAATATTGGTTTGCTAGTCTTTGACACTTGTATCTCGTACAATATATTAGGACAGATGTAGAAATTGGTCTGTTTACCATCTCTATATTGCCTAATTCAGACAAGGCTGTATCTCCAACACTTTTATTTGATTTTAGGGTTGAACATGTTACAAAGTGGCTTGCACAAGCAGCACATGAAGGATCTGTTTGTAGAGCTCTGTCTCACCGTGCCTGTTCGGCTGAGTTCTCTTCTACCATACCTCCCCATGCTGATGGATCCCTTAGTGTCTGCTCTAAATGGCTCCCAGACATTAGTAAGTCAGGGGTTGAGGACCCTGGAGCTGTGTGTGGACAACCTGCAGCCTGATTTCCTCTATGACCACATTCAGCCTGTCCGCGCTGAGCTCATGCAGGTAATGTGCATTTCCGTCACTAGGGGGCAGCATATGTGCAGGAAAACTGGTGTTTAGAAGCAGGAATTGTCTTTGTGCCCACAAGAATGATAACCATTTAGATTAATCTCCCAGGTGATTTCAGTGGTATTTTCTGTGTATTTGTTCCCCAATCCGGATAATCAACATAAAATATTATCCAAAGCTAAACTTGTGACCGTAAACTTTGAAGCCTTCTTTAACTCATTTTAAATAGTGTGAGGTGGCAGAGTGCCCACATGCCTATTGCTGTCTGTCTGTGGGTTTTATTTTATGTTCATTCTTTTCCTAGGATACCAGTGTATAAATATGCTCTTTAAGTGGCTGGAATGAGCTTCCATATTCTCGGACAGTGTTAAGTCTCTGATTCTATTGTAGCATTGTTGGGTCTTCCTTGAATGCAAACACAAGAAGAACAAGTACAAGTGCACAACTCCAACATTACTAATTATATATAATACATAAGGCAATAGAGGTTTTGGTATAATTATGGCCATGGTTATGGGCCTACCCACCGCGCCTAGCTAACCTCTGAGGGTAGGTCCCTAACATACTGGTGTTGAAATCCAGAGCGCAGGACACCCCCAAACAGGCCCAGCTGAGCCACCCCAGGGGCATCACTCTAATGAGGGAAGGTGACGTGTAAGATAGATAAGAGCAGCTACTGCTGCATATACCGTATAAGAAGGTGAAAAATAGAGGTTTAAAAATAATACATATATATTAAACAAACAATAAAGGTGCTAAAAGTGCAAAGAAAGAAAAAGTGTTTATAATGTGATGCCCTGAAGCAGCGCAACCAAAGCAATCCAGGGGACCCACGCCCCAAAAATCAACCCATAGCTGCACTGCAGTATAAAAATTTACAGGACTTACCTAGGATTGTGCCTTGTACTAAGGTGCAGTCAGAATCCCTGCTTAAAACCAATGGGGGAGGGGTGCTAATCTAGTCTGAAGGCGTATCATACCTTCAGGTGAGCATGTGAGCACACTAAATAGAGTATATAAAAAGGGGGCCCTAGACTGCACACCCTGGGAAAATAAATAAATAAATATATATATATATATATATATATATACACACACAGTATATATGTATATAATATACATACACACACACACACACTATATATATATATATATATATATATATATATATATATATATTTTTTTTATCAGGGTGTGCAGTCTAGGGCCCCCTTTTCTATATCTTCCATGGATGCTACAGAATAGATTGAGGTGTCACATAAAGCTTTAGGCCCGTGTAGTTCTCCTGTTACCAATAATTGAATCTACCAGGTGCAGATAAAGTGAACACTGGCGCTTTTAATAATGATCTCCGATTTGTGACGTGACTGCGAGAGATTTCACAATATGGAGGATCCCTGTGGAGCATGAGTGCCGTAGGGCTTTGACTTGGTTATAAGCAAATCATTGTTAACCCTGAGATCCCATGACATGGCGCTAAAGTATATCTTTTAAACAAATGAAAGAAATCCCTATTGTTCCAGGCACTGTGGAGAACCCTGCGCAATCCATCAGACAGCATTTCCCATGTGGCATACAGAGTTCTGGGAAAATTTGGAGGGAGCAATAGGAAAATGCTGAAGGAATCGCAGAAGCTACAGTATGTTGTAACCGAAATACAAGGGCCCAGCGTTACTGTGGAGTTTGCGGACTGCAAGGCTTCTATTCAGCTTCCAATGGAAAAGGTAACATTAGATTCTTCACGACAGCACGTCACAATCTACATCGCTGTTTTATAGTCACCTTGGGCTGGAAATTTTTAAATGCAACCAAAATGTTCAGAATGTTTAAAGTGGCTCTTTGGTTTGAAACGTCCATGCAAAATATAACCTCTTCTCCCTACTCCATGGGTCTTCAACCTTTGGCCCTCCAGCTGCTGTGGAACTACAGATCCCAGGATTCCCTGCCACAGTTTCAGCATGCTGTTATATCAAAATGGTGGCAGGGCATGCTGGGATGTGTAGTTTCACAGCAGCTGGAGGGCCAAAGGTTGACGACCCCTGCGGCCTACTCTATACTGCCCCCTGGCTTCAGGTTAGTGTGTGTGTATGTAAGACTTCTATCTAAGGCGTAGACACCAGGGAAGTACAGTATATGGCTTAATGTGTAATGGTAATCAGAAGAGGGGTTATGATGCACATCATTATATAGGTTTTTGTGGAGACCGTGCCGGCCTGGCTTCAACACTAGTGCGTATAAGATGGTTTGAGATGATTCATTTTGAAAATGGCCTGAATCATCCAGTTTGTAATAACTTTAACTATTTTTCTTTGTACTTAATAATATGCTATAGCTACCACTGCCTGGCTGGTCCCTGTGTCTAGTTGCCTCAGTAAGGCAGCATGGAGACATTATTTCCAAAAAAGGATCATCCATTCTATACAGCCTTTTGTTAAATTGCCCCTAGGTTTTGTAGGAAAAACAATGATATAACTTTGTATATAGTGTCTTTTTATAAAATGTTACCTCTTGATATAATGTTTCTGCTTTTATTAGGCGTTATCTTTACTGTGGGCTACAATCTCTTACAAGTACCCCATTGAAAGTAAGCAGTGACTTGTGGCTGCATGTTTCACTATCCACCTGCAGATGATCCGTTGCTGCATCTTCAGACACAGTAGCACATCACAAAAGCATGCAGTGGGCATTTAGGGGCCAACAGGGTCTGCTTTGTCCTCAAGTTCGTACAATTAATATTGAAGCCAGCTCAATATATTTACCACTCTGGCAGACAAAACCTGACTGGCCGCTGAGCAAGCAGGATACCTGTAACGGAAAATACAAACAATAATTTAACGCTGAGCAGAATGGGGAAAGGGGAAAAAAGGGAGCAATAGTGCAAAAGCAGTTACTGTGAGGTAGCTGCAACTAATTATATATATATATATATATATATATATATATATCAGTATAAACAACAATCAGAGTGTGGCACTTGGCGTTCTAGTCAAGGCACAAGTGGTGAGTTCCTAATCCAGCAAAGTTTCGGGCTTTAATTGCCCATCTTCAGGCTACATATGTGACGGGCAATTAAAGCCCAAAACGTTGCTGGATTAGGAACTCACGACTTGTGCCTTGATCAGACCGCCGAGTGCAGCACTCTGATGTTATTTGTCTCTCTCTAAAACATTACTACAGCGCTAAAACACTACGGTGTTATTTAGTGGTCTGCCCAATTAGACCAATATTGGAAAATATATTTAAAAAAAACTATTTAGTAACCAAAAATACATATTTAGTGTGTGTGTATATATATATATGTGTGTGTGTGTATGTATATATATAGGAACTTGTATAAAAAACATACATTTACCAATATTAAAAGGAAAAATAAAGAGCAATTGTGAAAAAAATCAAATAAATATTTCTTTAAACTAAATACATGCCTATAGATACCTATATCGAACCTTTAGGATTTTGTAGCTTTGCTGTTTGGAATCTCCTGCCTCTATCCCACCTTATTTTTCATTCGTTTCAAACAATACTCTTATCAACTTTTATTTTTATTTTTTTTTTAATTTGTTTCTATTTTGGACATGGCTTAAAAATCTAAAATGTTAATTTATGTTGAAAATGGAAGTTTATTTTTCCTGTTAAATCATTTAAAAGGTTGTTTACGTCTGTGTATAAATCTATCCCAGAGGCTCACAGTGATATTTCGTTTTGTTGTGATCTTTAAAGGTCAGTCTCAGATTCACATTAATTATGGTTTAATCAGGTATGAAATTCGTGTTACAATCAGGTGAGCATTTAAATGTCTTATTCAACACTCCTTTAAATTAGATTTATATTTTTTTAGCTACATTATATGGTTGTGTAAGGTAAATTTAATATACTGTAGTATATTTTGTCCTTTTCTTATTCGGGTAATTGGACCCCTGAAACTCTTTGGTGGAAGGTGGTATAGTAAAGACCCCTCAACATCCACTGTTAATACTCCCTTCATACTTCGATTCTGAAGAACCTAATAAAGTGGTCTATTGTATATTGTTTCTCAATAGCCACAACTATTCTTTCAAAATACTTCCAATGTTCTTTAGAGCATTAAAATGACGGTGAAATGTAACCAAATCTTAAATTACTATACTCTCTTGTGAATAAAGAGTACGGCTAAACCTAAGAGTGTTGCAACAATTGATCAAACACATCCCTTAAAACGGGTGGGGAACCTTTTTTTATGCCGAGGGCCATTTTGACATATATAACCTTATTTGCGGGCCCGGGGCAGGCCACGCCCCCTCCACGTGACATCACACGGGTGGGGACCACAATTGCCGGTGATTAGGGAAATGCCCGGAGCATCCTGAGGATGCTCCAGGGAGCTGTAAGGGCAGCGGTGTGACCATCTGAAGCATCCTAAGGACGCTCCAGGTGGCACTGCTGCATAGATTCTGGCTGCAGGCTGCCATTCTAGGCAAACTGCTAGCCAGATGAAGCTAGCAGAAAAAAAGCTCACAGGGCCAGACCAAAAGATTCTGAGGGCCTCATACGGCCCCCGGGCAGGAGCTTCCCCATCCCTGCCCTAAAAGGAGGCATAACAGCAAAAATGAAGCTGCTGTGTACGGCACAAATTATGAGAGGGAACACTTTTTCAGATAATTTGTGCCATAAACAGCAGCTTAATTTTTGCTGTTATCCCTCCTTTTAAGGGATGTGTTTGATCAATTGTTGCAACACTCTTGGGTTTAGCCGAACTCTTTATTCACAAGAGAGTATAGTAATTTTTCCTCTGCTTCCTGAGCAGCTGTCAATTTACTGTATCAGAGCAGGAGTGGATGTTGCGACAGGCTGGCCAGGCCAACAGGCAATTCAGATTTCAATAATTCTAGGGAACCGGCCTGCTTCTTAGAGATATAATAGTGAGTGGGGGGGGGGGGGGGGAGATGTACTAAGCCTTGGAGAGTGATAAAGTACCAACTAATCAGCTCCTACCCGGCATTTTTTAATCACAGCCTGTAAAGTGACCGTTAGGGGCTTTTGGTTGGTACTTTATCTCTCTCCGCTTTATCTCTTCCCAAGACTTAGTACATCTCCCCCAGGGAGCTGCAACTGTCCAATTGAATACCTCATTCATATAAATGATAAGTCTTGGATTGAGTGATGCTTTAATCTGTTTAATGTTGACTATTTAGATGTGGGTCGGCATATGTTTAAAGTCTAACTTGTTTGGCTGTGTAAAGATACGTAAAGTTTTGTTGTAGCAAGTTAAAAGAATTTGCTATTAAAACATTCTGATCCTTTAAACAAATTTCCTTGGAGACATGGGCCATGTGTGTTTTTGTAAGGAGTTTAATGACTGTTTGCACTCTTTAGGCCATTGAGACAGCCTTGGATTGTTTAAAAAGCGCAAACACTGAGCCGTACTATCGGAGACAGGCTTGGGAGGTGATCAAATGTTTCCTAGTGGCGATGATGAGCTTGGATGATAATAAACATGCCTTGTACCAGCTCCTGGCACATCCAAAGTAAGCATTGTTTTGTCTGGCGCATATTGGGGCTGATGCTGAGAACACCTGTTTGCTTAATGTAAAATATTTCTTGAGCGCAGTAAAGTCATCTCCTGATATCTGGATAAGATGTGACACATCCTAATATTTAGAATGGTGCAACTGGGAAGAGAAGTGGAGATCTAACATAGGATAAGAAAAGTAAGGATGGGTTACTGTAATTTTAAACAGAGACAGAAACGCACTTACACCAAATAGGATTGGCTTTAATTGCAGGTGACTGAGAGCTGGTGAACAAATATGCTCACGATATCTAGGAGTTGTTGAACAGCAGCGCTCAATCTCAATATAATAAACTACATCTGATAAGAAATTGGATTATAAAACAAAGACTCTTGGATCCACAGATAACCACATGTAGCTAAATTTGCAACAAAGTATGACAATTAAAAGGGTGTTATTTAAAAACACAGTGTTACTTCTCCAATGGAGATGGGTACCTTTTTGATTGTGAAAAAATATTGCACAAACAGGAATAAATAAAAAATAAAAATGAAGAATAAGTTAAAAAAGAGGGGAAGGAAAAAGGGGTGAGTACTCGCATCCCAAAAAATGTTAATTGGTATAAAGTTCTAATGCTGGTATTGTTGCTTCTTGTGTTATCTGCAGTTTAATAAACACTTAAGCGGGCCACACACTAGACCAACTTACATCCAACTAGTTGATTGGTTGGAATGAAAATCTGGTAAGGTATACAATCAGCAATTTGCTCCCAAACACTGGAAAATGGACCAAAACTGTTGTTTGAACAAATAGTTTAGATCAAACATTTAACAAACTTGTCTGAACGACCATTTTCATCTGTTTTCTGGCATTTAGGAGCAAATTGTTGATCATCATTTACTCCTATACCTTACCAGATTTTCATTCCAACCAATCAAGTTGGCTGGTTGGATGAAAGTTGGTCTAGTGTGTGGCCAGCTTTAGATTTTGATGACCATTCCTTACCAAAAAGGGCATTTTTATCAGCAGCTTTGTAGTCCCAAGACCTTCTAACCAGTGCTGAAGAGCAACTGCCCACCAGCCTCACAAGCTATATCCATCAGCATCATCCAGTTCTAGATAGAGGACGACACTCCTCAATAGATTGTCGCCTATCAGCCGCCAGCAGATGCACATCTGGGGACAGTCTGAAGAACTGACTTTTTAAGTACTGCTGAGACATTTTCTATTCAAAATAATGTTTGATTTGGAACAACTTTGTATAAAGTGGTCTGACACCTGTCTGTGAGCCATCAGGGACTTCAATTGTACCCGTAGTGAGAGGATTATCTTCTATAGTAGTAAGAACACACACTGCTGATGGGTGTACAACAGAAAGCCCAAGAAGATCAGCCGCTATTAAGGAGTTAGGTTGCGTTTATTGAGATTGAAAAAACTCAGTGTGAATCTACAAAACCTGGGTTGTCACCAGAAAAGTCTGTAGCATGGCTGGACAGTAGATCGTTTTTGGTTCTGGAGGACTGTCGCCCCTCTAAACCCCCTGACCTGAGTCTAAAAAGGCAGCTATAACTGTCATGATCTTTATGAACGCCCTAGGAGCCGTGGTCAGGCCTGAAACTAAAAATTATGGGACTGAATAGCAAACATGGGGAGGCACTGCTGTACCCCCAAGATTGGAACATCAGTCGCATGTCCTCGATGTCTATGGATCCCATGAACTCCTTTTGTTCAATGCTGTCCACAATGACTTCAACATGGACCGGTCTACTTTGTACAGGGAATTTAGGGATTTTGGGTTCACAAAAGATTGAACCATCTGGTTTTAGGACCAGAGAGAGAAATGTGTGTAAAAGTCCAAATCTTTCTGCTGTTCTGGGTCCGGGCTGACTACTTGCTGAAAGAAGTGGTTTCTTTAGAGCAAAACCTTTTTTATGTCTCCAGGATAGCTGGTTTAAAAAATAACTGCCTGGGCGGGAACTTCAAGGGATGCCTCTCACCCAGGTATCTGTGGTAGAATCGGACTATTGGCTCTAGAACAGAATCATAAGGTTTAACAGTTGAAAGGCGCACCCACCACAGTAGTACACCTATGGGCCACCTGCCCGTCATGCTGACTATGCCCCTAATAGACCTCGCCACTGCTTGCCTTGTAGATGAGAGGGCAAATATGGATTATAAGGAGTTGCTGCTGTAACTTTTCTGGTGGGCTTGCCAAGTGGGAATTCCCACCAGTGGATCAAGGGATGCTACTTTATCCCAGGGCCCAACGCAGCAGCCGTCCAAAGGACAACCCTCATTGCTCTCCTAACGCCAGTCCTGGGCTACCATGGCTGAAAACTCTCACATGATCCTTCTTCCCCAATACTGGACACTCTGCAACTACCTCGTGCAATGGCTGAACTGCAGGTAGAACCTTACCCTCAAATACTACTAGGAGCAGGGAGACACCTTGCTGCCACACCAAACTTTGACAGTTGCCATGTCCCCATCGACCCCAAAGGTGATCCCATGTCTGAAGGACACTGGTGAATATTAACACAGACACTGTAAAAATAATATACCTGCAAAGAAAATCAGCCACAAAACAAACAAACATCCAGCACCACTTCTCAGGTTGCCAATGGGGTATAATGGGGGATGAGCTTAAGCCATTTGCCAAGAAATTTAAAGTGCCCAAGCTCCTAGCAAGCTGCACACTCTAACCTGTGGTAATGCAGTGCCCCCTATTGGATGAACAGAGCAATACATATTTTTTTTCATTTCATATAGCCAATTTATGTTTTGATGATAATGATTATGTGAGCTTGGTGAGAACATTGCAATAAGAGTGATGGACGTGTGTTTATACAATACTACTAGTTCCCTGTTCATGCTATTGACTCTTTTGTGTAGTCCAGTATATTGTATATTAAACCTTTATTACTATATACTTGGAGGATAGTGAAAGTAGCTTTTTTGTGCAAATCTTCATCCCTTTTAAACATCAAAAATGTTTCCCCTTGTAAAGTCATAAAAAGCAATTTGTGTAATAGTCTTTCTCCCTATTTTGCCCACACTCCGATTACATGGAGCCAGTTTACAGAACTACTGGCATCCAGCGCTCACTGTCAATTGCGTCATATATAATGTTTCAGCTTAATAGGTGACAAAATGAAATAGATGAGCTGAATTAGCCCTGTCCCAGATGGGGGGATGTATAGGCTGAGAAGCTTGTTTAAAAGCAGAATATATGGTCTTCAAGCTCTGTTGCTGATGGTTGTTTTTAATTTATTCCCCTCTGTTTTTCAGTTTCACAGAAAAGTCTATCCCCAGTGTCATCATTTCACATCGGTACAAAGCACAGGACACTCCGGCCCGCAAAACCTTTGAGCAGGCCTTAACTGGAGCCTTCATGTCTGCTGTCATCAAGGACCTGAGGCCTAGTGCACTCCCCTTTGTTGCCAGCCTAATCCGCCATTACACTATGGTCGCTGTAGCTCAGCAGTGCGGTGAGTAAAAACATGTGATATGCTTTAGTGACTGCCCTTATTTAGTTCTCCTTGAACCCTTTGCTTTATTGACTACCATAATGGTGTTTTTAATTATTCTCTTATTATACTTTAGTTACATCTATCTCTATAAGCTACTAGTGTACTGGACCCGGTATATACTGGGTCACCTCGGCCCGCCCTTGCCCCACCCCCTCCCTGTCCCTGATGTTTATATATACTTACCTCTTTCCGGTTCAGAGTGGTCCCCGTCCAGATCTGTCCTGTTGCTTGCTGCAGTGGGAGCTGTTGGAGGGGTGGCACGTGCCCCAGCTCCCACTGTGCAAGCATTTTGGAGACTGGACAGACCTTAGGGGGTTATTATATAGCTTCATTATTTGTAAACGTAGTTCTATCTATAACATTGTTTGTATTTTGATATCCGAATTAAACCACACATTCAGTACCTTTCACATTCCTGGTGTTTCTCCTTCATCCACTAGGGGACACTGGAGCTTCATGACAGTGGGGTATAGTCGGTGGGTTGAGTTGAGCCCAACACTTTAAAAATCTAAAAGTGTGACTGGCTCCTCCCCCTCTATGCCCCATCAGCCCCAGTTTTTAGAATGTGCCCGAGTAGAGCCGGTGCACAGGGGGCTGTCTCCAGCCCTTATATTAATTTTTATATGATTTTTGTAAAAGAATCAAGCAAGAGGACAGGCAGACTGTTGGCTGTGACAGTCTGCCTGCAACGTGGGAGCCGCCAGAGAGGGTACCGCCACGGCTACTGCAGCCTGTGTCCGGTCACCCTATGGAGGGGAGGCTGTTCTTTTTCAGTTAAGGAGTCATCAGACTCAGCGGGGCCCGCCACAGCTGACACCGGCATGTGTCCGGGTCCCCACTCTCCCCTCACTGCCCAGCGCTCTGGCCGCAGCAGCTCCGTAAGTATGCACACCTCTCCTGACTAGCAGGAGAGGTAGAAATAATTGCTGGGCTTTTGACAGCGCGCGGCTGTCAGTGCCACGCTGGTGTTTGCTGAAAAACATCGGCGCTGGCTGTTAGGTAGGCGAGCTCTGCTCAGCGGCGGTCCTACCTCTGCGTGCCGGTGCTTGTGTGAAGGCACTGGCGCGTAAATCAGAGCGGCTTGCGGCGGTCGTGCCGCTGGCCCCCGCAGTGTAGCGCGGCTGTGAAGAGAAGTATAAGCCGCGCGCATATAATAGCGGCAGCCATTATAGATAGGGGGTGGAGCTTATAGTCCCTCCTCCTCTTCCTCCTTCACTACCTTGGCTAGTTTGGCGCGCTCTGAATAAGGGAGTGGCGCCTCAGTATAGTTAAGCTGTGTCCTGATAACGGGGGGCTCCCTGGAGGCACTGAGAGACAGCTTCTGCTGCAAGGGGTCTGTAATTACAGTAAGGTAGCTTTGACTACCCTATCTTTTCTAATTGAGTAGCATTATTATTGAAATTCTGCTCCTCCCTATATTGTTCTGTCTGCTCCCAATACTTGAGTAGCATTATTATTGAAATTCTGCTTCTCCCTATACTCCTTCTGCATTACTGAGCTGTATGTGGTGTCTGTCTGTGAGTAAATGACTTCCAGAACAGATAAAGCTGCTTCACAAAAACTGTTTGCCTGCACTAAGTGCAGGAAAAAATGTACCCATGCTCGCTCCGAAGGGTCTTCCCTGTGCGAGACGTGTGAAGCAGAGAGTGCTAACACGCAGTCTGTCACTCCCTCCTTAATAAATAGTTTGGCAGGGGTCTGGGCGGATCTTTTTTCTGAATTAGCCGCTCGGAAGGCTGCCAGAGATTTACCTAGCACATCTCACCCTTCTTTTCTTGCACCAGAACCAGCGTGGGGTCAGAATTTAGTCTGCTCGATGAATAGCCTTGCTCAGGTTATGGGCTCTGCGTCTAAAGCTCCTGAGGCTACGGTAAGTCGCCCATCTAAGAAGAGAGCTCTTCCGGCGGTTCTCCAGTCAGATGAGGATTCTGCAGCGGATCACTCGTCTCAGGAGGAGGAAGGGGAGATGCTGGACGAATCAGATGTAGAGACTTACTCACAAGAACCTGAGGCAATGCAAGGTATTGATGCACTCATCCTAGCGGTGAGGGAAGTTCTTAAGATTTCTGGCCCAGAAGCTCCAGAATCGTTAGAAGACTCCTTATTTGCCAGATCACAGTAGATTGCTGTCACATTCCCTGTTTCTCTCCAGTTGGATGAACAGATGACGGCAGCCTGGCAGAATCCGGACCGTAAATTCCAGATTCCTAGGCGTTTTTTCTCTCTTTACCCGTTTCCAGGGGAAAATAGAAAAAGGTGGGAAACCCCGCCACCTGCGGATTCTTTGGTTTCTCGGTTGTCAAAGAAGACCACGTTACCTGTTCCAGGAGCTACTACGTTGAAGGAAACCTCAGAGCGGAGATTAGAAACCACTTTGAAATCTATTTATACGGCTGCAGGTGCACTTCTCCGGCCGGCCTTGGTAGGCTCTTGGGTCAACAAGGCTGTGGAAAAATGGGTGGAACAATTGACTGAGGGTCTTAAATCCAACTCTCCGCGGGCAGATCTGATTACCTTGGCAGAACATATTCAGGAGTCTGCAGTATACTTAGGAGACGCCTCCAGAGATATCGGCGGTCTCTGCTCGCCGGGCACTTTGGCTTCGTGCCTGGCAAGCGGATGCTGAGTTAAAAAGAGCGGTTGAAGCTCTTCCTTTCACAGGCGATATTTTATTCGGTCTGGAGCTGGACAAGTGGATCTCGCTGGCCACTGGAGGTAAGAGTACTTTTCTACCTTCATAAGCACCTCCTCCGCGTCGATCGTTTAGGGGACATTCCTTTCGTTTCTTTCGAGCATCTGCGAGATTTCAGGGACGACCGAGAGGTTCGTCTTCAGCGGGGCGAGGAGGCCATGCTAGAGGACGTCAAGCGACTAATGCCTGCTGTCCAGATCCTAAGCCAGCAGACAAGACTGTGGCATGACGGGCTTCCATCCCATCTCGGAAATCCGAAGGTGGGGGCTCGTCTCCAGCGTTTCTCGGAGGTTTGGAGACGGACTTCTCCAGACACTTGGGTTCTGAATCTGGTATCTCAGGGATACAAGATCGAGTTCGCCTTCACTCCTCCTGTGCGTTATTTTACAACAGGTTTTCCCGTCGATCCCTTGAAGCAGCTAATTTTGCGTCAAGCGATCAACAAACTTTTGCTGGCCGAGGTTCTTGTTGCCACTGCACAAAGACAACAAGGGTTTTGCTCAAACCTTTTTGTGGTTCCGAAACCGGATGGGTCAGTCAGACCCATTCTGAATCTGAAATCCTTGAACCAGTATCTTTCATTTCACAGGTTCAAGATGGAGTCTCTCCATTCTGTCATTGCGGGACTAGAGGCAGGAGAGTTTCTGGTGTCGATAGACATCAAAGACGCCTATCTGCATGTTCCGATTTGGGTTCCTCACCAGGCTTTCCTCAGATTTGCCATCAGGGAAGCTCATTACCAGTTTCAGGCCCTGCCGTTTGGTCTCTCGTCAGCTCCCAGGGTATTCACCAAAGTGATGGCCGTCATGGTGTCTCACTTGCGCTCTCGGGGGTGATGATAGTTCCGTACCTGGACGACTTACTCATCAAGGCTCCGACGGCAGAAGTCCTTTTACACCAAGTGTCCCTTACACATCAGATTCTCATTCAACACGGATGGATTGTGAACTTCCAGAAGTCTCAGTTGATGCCGTTGCAGAGACTTCAGTTCCTAGGAATGATTCTACACACTGTTCTGCTTCGTATATTCCTGCCACGGGACAAGGCCATAGCCATACAGGAGCTGGTTTGTTTGGTGCTCAGACCCAGGAAAGTGTCTGTGCATCTTTGCGTCCGTCTCCTGGGAAAGATGGTGGCTTCTTTCGAGGCCATCCAATACGGCAGATTTCACTCCAGAATTTTTCAACTGGATCTTCTGTCTCAATGGTCCGGGTCCCACCTACAGATGCATCGGCTGGTGCATCTGTCTCCCCGGACCCGCATATTCTTGCTCTGGTGGCTTCGGACGGAGCATCTGTTAGCGGATCGGCGCTTCGGAATTTGGAATTGGACCTTGGTCACCACGGACGCCAGCCTCCGCGGATGGGGAGCTGTGGTTCTGGACAATCACTTCCAGGGGCGTTGGTCTCAGCAGGAATCCCTCTTACCAATCAACGTTCTCGAACTGCGGGCAGTCTACAGAGCCTTGATACAGGCTGCTCCTCTGTTACGAGGACTTCCGGTTCGTATACAATCCGACAACGCCACATAAATCGCCAAGGAGGAACCCGCAGTCGTCTGGCAATGAGAGAAGCCAGTCGCATCCTTCTGTGGGCAGAAAAACACGTAGAGATCATCTCCGCAGTATTTATTCCGGGAGTCGACAACTGGGAAGCGGACTACCTCAGTTGTCAGGATCTTCATCCCGGGGAGTGGTCCCTTCATCCCGAGGTCTTCCGTCAACTCGTTTGCAGATGGGGGAAACCTCAGATAGATCTGATGGCATCACGGATGAATCATCAACTACCCCTTTACTGCTCCAGGACCATGGATCCGGCAGCGGTGGGAGCAGATGCTTTACTGATCCCTTGGCCGTACAGCCTTGTGTACCTGTTCCCACCGTTTCCGCTTCTCCCTCGGATTCTCAAGCGGATCAAACGAGAGTCGTCCACCGTCCTCCTAGTGGCTCCGGATTGGCCTCGTCGGGTTTGGTACTCCGATCTAGTATTCCTTCTGGCAAACGAACCTTGGCCTCTTCCGCTACGATCGGACCTTCTACACCAGGGTCCATGTGTGTACCCGGATTTATGGCGGCTTCGTTTGACGGCGTGGCTATTGAGACCGCCATCCTAAAAAGCCATGGTGTTCCTAGGTCGGTCATTCCTACCATGCTTAGGGCTAGAAAACCGGTAACATCAGCGCATTATCATCGCATTTGGAGGACTTATATCTCCTGGTGTGAAGGTTGTGGATCTTCCACTTCCTCTTTTCATGTACCGCGTCTTCTTCTTTTTCTTCAAAAAGGTCTTGATGCGGGCCTACGCTTGGGATCGCTTAAAGTGCACTTAATATTTTTTTCCAGCGTCGCCTAGCTCTGATTCCGGAGGCTCAGACCTTTCAAGGTGTACTTAGAATTCAGCCCCCCTTTGTGCCACCCACGTCTCCTTGGGACCTGAATCTTGTTTTATCTTTTCTTCAGTCATCCACCTTTGAGCTTTTGCAGGATGTGGAATTGAAGTATTTGACTTGGAAGATGATCCTTTTATTGGCCCTGGCTTCGGCCAGACGAGTGTCTGAACTTGGAGGTTTGTCCTGCCGTTCCCCTTACTTGATTTTTCACACGGATCGGGTGGAACTTCGTACCAGCCCTTCCTTTTTGCCCAAGGTGGTCTCGGAGTTTCATCTGAATCAACCGATTGTAGTGCCAGCGTTGTCGGACTCTTCCGGGGATTCTCACTCCTTGGATGTGGTTCGGGCACTTCGCATTTATGTGTCCCGTACTGAAGGACTACGGAAATCAGAGGCTCTGTTCGTCCTTTATGATGCCAATCGGCGTGGCTGGCCTGCGTCTAAGCAGACCTTGGCCAGGTGGATTCGTCTGACTATTCGTCAGGCATATGTTGCTTCTGCTCGACCACCGCCGGTATCCATTTCGGCGCATTGTACGCGCTCTGTGGGTACCTCTTGGGCGGCACGTAGAGGTGTCTCAGCTTCACAGCTTTGTAGAGCAGCTACGTGGTCTTCGGTTCATACTTTTGTACGTTTCTACAGATTTGACACTTTTGCGGCTTCTGCTTCAAGTTTTGGTCACCGTGTCTTGCAGGGCGTTCAGCACTTTCCCCCCCAGGAGGGTAGCTTTGGGACTTCACTGTCATGAAGCTCCAGTGTCCCCTAGTGGATGAAGGAGAAAACAGGATTTTGGTATTTACCGTTAAATCCATTTCTCCGATTCCACAGGGGACACTGGACGCCCATCCAGTGCTTCTTGCCTGTTTATCAGTTACTTGTTCTGCTTCCGTTCTGTTGCAGTTTGGTCTGTTCTGGTTGTGTGACTGTTCATCCCTGCAGCCTGCTGTGTTCTTGCAGTGTGTCAGTATGTTGGATTGTTTCTTTTTCTGTTCTCCTTCTCTGTTCTTCAGTCTGTTCTCCGTCTCCTCTCGGGCTCAGTTCTTTAAAACTGGGACTGATGGTGCATAGAGGGGGAGGAGCCAGTCACACTTTTAGATTTTTAAAGTGCCGGGCTCAACTCAACCCACCGTCTATACCCCACTGTCATGAAGCTCCAGTGTCCCCTGTGGAATCGGAGAAATGGATTTAACGGTAAGTATCAAAATCCTGTTTTCGATCTCAGAAATCTCTACAGTATTAGACTGTTTCTCACTCTGGAGGGCAACTAAGACCCTCATACTGGGCATCTCTTGATTGGACTACTGTTAACCTCCTATCTGGCTTCCTTGTCTCTCATCTCTTTGCATTCCAATCAGTCCTCAATGCTGTTGCCCGGCTCATCTTCCTCTCCAAACTTGCTACATCTGCCTCCCTTCTCCTACAAGTCCTACACTGGCTTCTCTTCCGAACCGAATTCAAACTCCTCACACTCACCTACAAAGCCCTCACCCAATCTTCTACTATTTACATCTCTGACCTTATCTCCCTTCGCACTCCTGTCTGCCCACTTTGTTCCACAAATGAATGACGCCTCTCCCCCCAACTGATTACGTCCTCCCACTCCCGCCTCCAAGATTTTGCCCATACTGATCCCTGCCACTGGAACTCTCTCACTTTCTGACTTTCCACCTCTCTACAAAACTTCAAACGAGCTCTCAAAGACCTACTTCTATATCAAAGCCTTCCAGACAATCCCAAGGCTGCTTAGCAGTGTCTGCTACCCAGAACACCCAAACTGAAAGTGTTTTTCCCTAGGCTATATAAGGCAATGGTATACATTCTAAACTTCTAACGTCTAAACTTGATCACACAGAAGGGCCATCTTGATGTGCCAACTATTTTTTGGCCTAATATATTTAAAGGTGACCAGTCCTTTAACTTTCTATTAAATGTGGCAAGATAATGTTGCCATATTAGAATAGCATCACATAAAATTTAATCCACAAACCTATCTTGTTTAAAAAGACAAAAAATGGTTCTGTCTTATGGAAAATCTGTAAAATAACTAGCTTAACCAATTTTACCCCCTTGCATTGAATTATTACTTGTTGTTTTGCCTTTTGTGAATATGATTCTCTTGTTCCCTAGGACCATTCCTCTTGCAGTGCTATCAAGTTGGCAGCCAGCCCAGCACGGCCATGTTTCACAGTGAGGAGAATGGGTCAAAGGGCATGGATCCGCTTGTACTGATTGACGCCATAGCGATTTGCATGGCCTATGAAGAGAAGGAGCTGTGCAAGATAGGAGAAGTTGCTTTGGCTGTGATATTTGATGTTGCCAGCATTATCCTTGGATCAAAAGAAAGGGTAACTGCACCCTTGCATGTTTGATCTGTAACCACTCTTGTCCAATGGCTTGGCCAAGACGAGATTGATATGATATGACCACCTCTTTCGGAAAGATTCCAAATTCTTGACATTCAAAGCGTTGTTGTTGTTCCTCTTCTTCCTCTTCTCCTTCTTTCTCTTCTCCTTCCTCTTCTTCTTCCTCTACCACCTCCTCCCCCCTCCTCCTCTTCCTCATAATTTTACCTGTATTTAGTAGGCTAATTGTCATCTTTTAGCTTTTATAAATAAAAATAAGCTGCAAAATATTGTCAACTTCTGTCTATTACCATCCTCCCCCCCCCAGAAAAAATGTACAAATGTTGTATTTGAACATATTTTTCATTCTAGATAAAAACTCTCAGTAGATGGAGCAGTGTGTTAAATACAAAAATAATTTTGGGTGATTTTATTAAATTGTCCGTCACAATGGAATATTAAAGTACAGTACCTATTTTTTATTTTCAGGCTTGCCAGCTTCCTTTGTTTTCTTACATTGTGGAGCGTCTATGTGCCTGCTGCTACGAGCAAGCTTGGTATGCAAAGCTCGGCGGAGTGGTCTCAATTAAGTTCCTGATGGAACGCCTTCCTCTGATTTGGGTGCTTCAGAATCAACAAACCTTTCTAAAAGCCCTTCTGTTCGTCATGATGGACTTGACCGGAGAGGTATTTAATGTGTGCCAGTTGTACAGACCCGCAGCGCACTCAGGGCATTGCGATCTTTCTGTATAGGGACTGCATGCAGAGACAACAGTTGTTACAGAACAGTCGTTAAACATTTTGTATGAATCAGTCTCAATTTGCATGATGTTATCTGTAGGCAATGTTACGTTGTGAATACATTACTCATTGTGTTAAGGTTCCTTCTTATCCCTCTCTCTTACTGTGCTGGAGTTTCTGCTTTACATTGATTTGGCTTCCAAGGTGACTGCTTGCCGCTGTTGCATAATCTTAACACAAGTGTAGGAATCGCTGGCTTTGTGCTGTATGCATGTATATGCTCACACAACGCACCTTAATTGGTCCAGAGTTATTTTAGGGGATGCTGCCTTTTTGTATCGGCACTTTTCTGCTGTAAAAACAGTTTCTCTGCAAAATAACTTTGTCCAAGTGAGGTTGTGTGAGTCCTAGTGATGGTCCCTTTGTTATGAAATAATATGCCCTACTACTTGCTAGGTTTCAAATGGAGCTGTTGCCATGGCAAAGACAACTCTGGAGCAGCTGTTAATCCGTTGTGCAACACCGCTGAAAGATGAAGAGAAAACGGAGGACATCACAAATGCGCAGGATAAATCCTTCCACCTGGTGACACACGATCTTGTACGTGAAGTGACCTCACCGAACCCTACCGTAAGGAAGCAAGCCATGCATTCTCTGCAAGTCCTGGCACAAGTTACTGGCAAAGGCGTCACCATGATAATGGAACCCCATAAAGAGGTAAAGAGGTGTTTTCACCATGATTATTGAAAGTTTAGGGCAACTTCTGGCTATCAGTAGCTGAGAACCACACTTTGCTTTTATTGGGTTAGCTAATCTTACCTGGTGCCTTCATCTGGCATACTCTCTTCATATGAATAACTGATTTGTATGGTTCCAGTATAGCTTGCCATGAAGCAGGCTGTTTTTGCCTTAAGATTTCTCTCTGATACTAAAGAATATTTGGAGATCCAAAAAATCACTAGTGTAATTATGTTGCTTTATAGCCACCATAACGGCCTGTCTTTATTGTCTTTCTAGGTTTTGCAAGACATGGTCCCTCCAAAGAAACACCTCCTGCGACACCAGCCAGCTAATGCCCAGATCGGGCTGATGGAAGGAAACACCTTTTGCACGACACTGCAGCCCAGGCTCTTCACCATGGACCTCAATGTTGTGGAGCACAAAGTCTTTTACTCCGAGGTATCTCTCTCTATTGCTTTGTTTTTATCAGTTGGTCTGTAATCTGTCCTTTCTAGGCTATTTCATTCAATGGGATTTATGCTAAAATCTTGTCTGTTCTTAAAGACCATATTGATCCGTAATCTGCAGAAGGTAGCTTAAGGTGCCAATTTTGTGACCGTTTCAATAGTCTCGTTTTGGATAATGAAAGTTGACGTTTTGCTAGCAAATGTAAAAAAAACTATGTCCTCTGGGTTTGTCTTACAAACAGTGAGTGGGTATCTGGATGGAAGATCTAGAGTGTCTACATAGACCGTCAATAGGTCAACACGCAAATGGTTGACCAGGTCAAAATGTTGACTCATGGTTTTTCATGTTTCTTCATTATTGTTAGGGTTAGGCACCAGGGGAAGAAGGGTTATGCACTAGAGGGAGGGTTAAAAAAAGTGTTGGCCTTCTCTGTGGTGACCATTTGGTGGCAACCTGTTGACCATGTCAACCATTAGAACAGGTTGGCATTTCACACTGTCTACCTATTGAACGTCAACCATCTGGTGTCGACCTACTGACTGTCTATCTAGACACTGTAGATCCTTATATCCACACCCCCGTGAGTGATCTATTGGATAATGCACAAAACGGAGTAAATGTGAAAGCTGTCGCTCACTGAGTAGTTTTTGTGTCTTCTGAAAAGTGTAAAACTGTGAACAGTTATACAGGTTATGAATTGCGCAATTTGTCTTATCCTTAAAAGGAGAGTATAATTCTGTCCATGTTTTGGTAAAAGCTTACAAAGTGGTTCCAGTATTACCATGTTTGTCAGTGTATACATTGCGCCCACATTTGGCACTACACAAACCACTTTCTCTTCATCTCACAGCTCCTAAACCTGTGTGAGGCTGAAGACGCGACACTTATGAAGCTGCCGTGCTATAAGAGCCTGTCTTCCCTTGTACCGCTGCGCATTGCTGCTTTAAGTAAGTCATTTGCTTTCTAAATCCTGCTGCCTGCATCTCCATTGTGCATTGTACTGATAGTAGCCTGGTTTAATAATGCTAAGGGGTAAATTTACTAAAGTGAGAGTATTTAGAAGTGAGTTTTAAAAGTGATGTTGCCCATAGCAACCAATCAGATTCTACTTAACATTTAACTAGCACCCTCTAGAACAGTGTTGGCTAACCTTGACACTCCAGCTGTTATGGAACTACATAACCCAGCATGCACTGCTACAGTTTTGCTGTTAAGGCATGCTAAAACTGTGGCAGGGCATGCTGGGATATATAGTTCCACAACAGCTGGAGTGCCAAGGTTAGCCAACACTGCTCAAGAAGATAGCTAAAATCTGATTGGTTGTTCTGGGTAACATCACTTTTAAAACTCACTTCTAAAAACTCTAATTTTAGTAAATTTACCCTTAAGTGTCAACTGATGTAGGGGAACATAATATTTGTTAAGTGCGGTGGCTATTAAAGGTATTCGTTATGTCTAACCTATAATTTTCTTACATCATGGAATAAAACTGTATTTAAGCCTATTGCACAATGAAAGGTTTTTACTTAATTAGAAATAAAACAAATTTATTACATCAGTACTTTTTTTTTTTAATACAGTTTTGGTAATTTAGTCCTTTCTAATGTGGCATTTGCTGTTGGCCATTGTCTTGCTGGAATTGACATTTTCTGCCAGATTCTAGGGGGTATATTTATTAAAGTGCAGCTTTTTAGAAGTGGTGTTATGGCCCACAGCACACCCCCTGAAACTTGCCGCTCGCAACCACCTGCAGCCGCCCACTTACAGTGCACAAGTGTGTGGTCCGGGATGGGGGGTGGCAAGAGTACACACTAGAAGATCTGTCGTCCAATCCCACAGATCGGGCCGATATATCTGGCACATTGTCTAGTGTGTACCCCACTGTTTTTGCTCCGCGGGTCGTTACTTGGCCTGCATTCACGGGCTAATGGAACGTCCCAGCTGCCGATGCCGGCAAGGTCAATGGGGACAGTGACCGATGTATAGAGCGGTCGTTCACTGAAACGTACAGTGGGCATGAACCAGCAAGGGACGCAACTGCGAATGCAATAGCGATTCCGCACGTAGTTCAACTACGAGAGTATGCTAATCCATTGTGATCGCTATGCAATCTCAGCACTGCATAAGGACGCCCACTTTACCTTACACACATTCGTAATGTTTAGCAAGTCTGCAAAACCATCTGTACAATCGAGTACCATCGCAGCCTCATGCACACTTGCACAAGCCCTGACCTTGCTCAGAAATTGCTTATTTCCACGCACGCTATCAACTCTCAGGATGCGTAGGGCATCACAGTGGTTCATTTATGCACGGCCCTGCAACGGCGTTGAAACGCACTGGCACGCCTGTGTTCGTCCGACCACCGCCCGTTACCACTCACGAACGGCACTTCCTGTCAATCACTCTGCGATGGGTCTGTGTAGCCACTGTGATCACAGTGGCTGGTTTCTGCAGCATGTAATATACATGCTGCAGAAACCAAGAGGCTGGAGAACGCAACAATTGGCCGATATGAGTGCATATTAGCAACTGCGTTCCTTGCTGAATCAGGCCCAGTGTCCGATATTTCGCCCATCGGGCATCGCATTGGCAGGTCGCTTAGTGTACCCAGCCATAACCCCGCCCCCTGCTATACAATGCCTGTGATCTTGGCCCTGTATAGCAGGGGAGGCATGGCAATGGGATGTAGAGGGGGAGGAGCAAGCTTTCAATATATGCACTGGTGATCATATTACATTTACTAATATTTAGGGATTATTTTTTTGGAGGGGGGGTTGGGGGACGTTTCTCTCTTCGGTCTTTTGCAGCTTGGTTAGAAAATTGACTACACAGTGGGAGTATTCTTAAAGGGAGGACCTGACCGTGCTAATGGAGTCTTTATAGCTCCATAATACCAGGGTCCCCGAATTAAGAGAAAAGGTTTTAGTAACATTTTACATTTTGTCTTGTTTTCAATTATATACATTAATTTTAGGTTACATTTTGATCAATGTTAAGAATTTTCAAATTAAATATATATGTGCCAATGACGTAAGGAAATTAAATTTGAGGATAAAATGTCAGAAAGGGCTAATACTTTTTGCAGCAACTGTCTATGGTTCTGAATTTACTATGATCACTAGTTGAATGGATTTCCCAGCTCTGAGCTAACTTTGGATCTCGCCTGTACAGATGCCTTAGCAGCTTGCAATTATTTGCCACAGTCGAGAGAGAAAATCATAGCGGCACTCTTCAAAGCCCTAAACTCCACAAACAATGAGCTACAAGAGGCTGGAGAAGCCTGTATGAGGAAGGTGAGCCCAGCAGGAACATGTTTTTGTTTTGCATATTACACTGAGACATCTACTTGTTGTTTAATAGATTCTTTGATTGTACACATGTTCAAGGGCTGTAGAGCCTAATTGTGTTGTATCTAATTATCCTGTGAAGTGGTGGCTACACATACAGGGTATACTAAACGCTGCAGAAAATAGTAGTTATGGTTATTTGGAGTAGAGATATGACCTATACTGAAGATTAACAGTGAGTCTGCAACAATAGCACTCTCAGGTTGTCATGGCGATCCCTGATTCTAGGTATTAAGTGAATAATGCAGTCCGGCTGGGGTGAGCAAAATCTATTAAATGCAGAAGCTATAGATAAATAGTTGGCGTCATCTAATAATGACCTATAGTCCTCCCAAACCTATGGGGTTCTTAACTGGCTTTGTCCACGAGACTGATTTTGTAACCAGTTCGGTTTTCTATTATTGTCAGTTACAAAATGGTTTTATTCATTTGAAATTAGTTTCACCCTGTTAGTGTCTTTACCATAGAACATACAAGCAGTTATGTGCCTTTTGTAATGTTAGTCTGCTGTGTTCATACTCTCTGGTAGTACTGGACCACAGCCACCTCAATCATCATTGAGACTAAAGGGGTCTATGGACAAAGCCTTGGATGGAGATAAAGTACCAGCCAATCAGCTCCTAACCTCAGCCTGTAAAGTGATAGTTAGGAGCTGATCGGTTGGTACTTTATCACCATCCACTGTATCTCTCTCCAAAGCTTAGTACATAGGCCCCAAAGTTCTTTAAGAAATAGTTTCTTCACTGCAGTCCTCAGACCCCCCTAAGCTGACTGTTTAAAGGTCGATATTCAGAAGGTCGACTGGTCCTGAATGTCAACAGCAAAAAGGTCAACAGGGTCAATAGGTCGACCATCATTCTATAGACCTGTATTTAAGTCAACGTTAAATTGTCGACAGTCAAAATGGCGACATTTAACATATCGACACTAAATTTACTACACATTTTTTGTTATTTTAGCCTAACCATCATGATAAAAAAGTGTCAACATTTTTTTGTCGACATGTAAAATGTCAACATTTTGACTGTTGACCATTTAACCCTGTTGACCTAAATGCACATCTGCAGAATGATGGTCAACCTAATGACCATGTCAACCTTTTTATTGTCGACCAAACAGCTGTATCCATTATATATCGAAGATTTTCCTACGTGGAAAGATATGGAATTATGATTGGTCATGACATTCCAGTTTAAGGTCTAATATATTATCTGGAACAGTTAGGAAGAACGTTTTGGCAGCCCATTCTCCCAGAGGTGTCACCTATGACAAATAGGCCTGTAAGCTATACATTTCTTGTGCTGATACGGGAGGGTTCTCCATGCATTGGTAGTAACATTATACTGGTGCTTCCTACATCCCTATGAAGGATAAGCAAAGACTGAATTGTTCTTTATTTAGAAATAAACAATGTAGGGTGAAATATGTTCTTTAGACATAACAGTTGTTTAGGTGTCGCAGTACACATATAGTGTAGTATGTATAACAATAATACATGTTCCTATAGTTCCTGCAGTGCATTGGTTGAATGAGAAATTGTCTGTTTGAGGTGGTTTTACAGCTTTGCCTTCAGGTTCCGTGTACCATCAGTAACCTATCATTGCTGCCCACTCTTGCTGGTGCTGCTTGGTCACTAGACACTAACACACTGTAAGTACCAGCTTCACACCTCCATGAGAGAGAGTAGTCACTGTCACCATCAGGCTCTCCCAGTGTCGCCTTGCAGCGATTACTTCTGGGTGGTGTGTTTTAACTTTGGCTGCTTCCTTCTGGCGGCATACTTTAGATCAGTACTCAAGAGTAACGGGCATAGCGTGACAGCAGGAGGCCGGGTTCAGCACTTGACAGCCAGGGGCTGGTTTGAGTAGAAGCTCTTATTTGTCGGTCACCAGAATTCAGCAGATATAGGCATCTTGCTGGAAATAGTACAGTGTCTTTAGGAAGAATAGTGTTAATTGTTCACTGCTAGACAGATTAGTCATTTATCCGCTTAGACATTATAGCGCCAGACCTTAAACTAAAACATGTTCAGCAGCATGTGCTGGGGGGGTGGTGGAGACCTGGCTACAATCATTGTTTAGAAGTACACCCTGGGCCTGATGCAGTCTTGCTCCCAAGTGGGGCATAACTGCTTTTGCATTACATACATTGAATTTAATTTGCCCTTATTCAGAGTTGAGCTTATCTCTGCAAGTGAGCCATCCCTCTCTGTGCAGCCTATACTTGGTGCAAATGATATGCCTGGAAGGAGGCATCCAACTCTGCACAGCCCGTCGTCTACACGCCCTCTCTATGAGCTGTAACTATACGTGAGAGCGCAATAAAGTTGGTGGCCATCTTTCCACTGAGATGGTTGAAAGCAGTAGTGGACCACAGGAACAATACAGTGCGATAGGTATGCAGGCGAGGCAGTACTATGTTTTGTCCTGGAACTATAGCTCTCCTTTGATTTCTGTGTGTAAGTTGAATAATTTGTAATGACCATATTGCGTTTCCAGTTGATAGCGGAGATTGTTTAAGGTATGAAAGTAGCAGCGTTCACGGCTGACTGTAATGGATGGATATGTTTTTTAAAAACACCACCCGGACTCTCAATAACAAAGTGTGCTTTTTCCATTGCAGTTTTTGGAGGGTGCCACCATTGAAGTGGACCAGATCCATACACACATGAGACCTCTTCTGATGATGCTGGGAGACTATCGCAGCCTGACCCTTAATGTTGTCAACCGGTTGACCTCTGTCACGCGACTTTTCCCGAACTCCTTCAACGATAAATTCTGTGATCAGATGATGGTAAGAGTGGTTTATAATCCTAGTTAGCCAATGAGTGATCCAGTCCTACTGATTTCTTTCACCACACAACTTTAATGTTTAATGTAGCAAAGCAAGTTCTAACCTATAAAATTGCTTATTGTTCCCATAGCAACACCTGCGCAAATGGATGGAAGTCGTGGTGATTACCCACAAAGGAGGACAAAGGAGTGAGGGAAATGTGAGTATACATCATGCTGACTTTTCGAGTAGTGTGTCTTTCTCTACCGTTCCCCATCATTGTCCGTAACAAAGAAATATAACTTATTGGCATTCTGGTTAAGGAGGTACCATTTTTTTTCCCTTACAACACAAGTGGGTAAAAAGAATAAAAACAATATACACATTATAATTGATGTGTTTGATGTTTCAAAGTAAACATGATGGCTGTTCAAGGTGTTTTGGATTGGGGCCACGAGGTCTAGATTGAGGAGCTGATGAATAAGTGACACTGCTGAGTGTTCTCTGCAGCCCTGATCTGTGTCACTAATACAGCTTTGTCCTCACCTAATGCATTGCAGCCTGTAAAAGTACTTTCAGCCATTGTATACAGAGATGAGAAAGATGACGAAGTGAAAATAAGTGCTACTGATATTTTGAGTCTATTTCGTTATGCTTTGAATGTCATGTGGATGTTATTGTGCAGAGAGAATGCGCTCGCTGTGCTTTTTTCATGGGGTTAAAGTGATCACAGCTACACAGATATAGGCAATCTCCAGCTGAGGTAGAACTACAAAGCACAGATTTGCCTGCAGTGCAATAGTTGGCATGCTGCAGGTTTCCCAAGAATACGGTATGGAATTCTTGAAGCCTGTACGGCAGTTCTGTGTAAATAGCGCAGTAGGGACACTGATAATGAGAGTCATATGTAATACACAGCATTAAATGTTTAAAAATAAAAAATACACCCGCTCTCTTTCTGCCAGTGCAATTTAATATTCCAAATTAACTGTATTTTCTTGAAGTGGGCCTGGCTTTTCTTTCTCTGGAGATGAGGGGTTTTGGAGATTATGGTTTTACAATTTTGGTAAAAGCACCTTTTTGGGTTAGTGGTGTATTCTCTGATGATTTAAAATTGGAAGAAACTGGTATGAGAAGAGGAGTTCCACGATGTGAAGAACCCAGCTTGATAGACTGGGAAGGAGATCTGTAGCAATTTGCCAGAATTGGCCTATAAGAGAAGAGTACAAGTGAAGGTCTGAGACAGCCAGTACATGTACAGATGTTGGTAGGGCTGATTGAGGGCATCACCAATGGGATATAGGTACCTAGAAGTACTGCGTCAATTCCATGGGCTTAAGGCACTGGCCTTCAATATTTAATCTTGATTGATTCAATCTAAATGTGGGTATGCACTAGGGGGTCAGTCCAATTGTTTGCGAAGAGTGCGAGGTGCCGTTGCCTCAGTGTTAAAAAGCCGGCACCGTATCTGATGGCCCGCTCCCATCCTGAATTTGCAAAATTTTGCTCTGAGCATGATGGCGCTGCGAGCACTTCACTGTCAAGTGCGGCTGTTGTCACAATGACTCGCACCCGCGAACTCATCGTAAACAATTGGATTGAGCCCCAGGACAGTATCTGCACGATTTGTCGTTTCTAGGCAGATTGTTTCTAGGACAAATCGTGCAGTGTCACGCAAAACGTTTAGAACACAAGCTGGCGCTGGTTAAGATACAATAATACTTAGACTTGTGAAATGATCCAAATATGAATGTCGTTGATGATACAACTTCAAATGTCAATTCCAGCTCATGTCGAAGATAATTCACAACATGAAAAAGATAAAAATTGAACAAATGTAAAATAGTGAAAGTCTATTCAAGTCTTTGTTTTCTTTTTATAGACCACAAATATCAATGTTAGTTTTTACTGTAGAGATATATATATATATATATATATATATATATATATATATATATATATATATACCCCACTCACTACATAGCAGGTGGTGTGAAGACATATAAAGGCTTTTTTCCAATCCCTAATTCACCCGGTGTACGGTTCAAACTTGAATGGTAAAGAAAAGCGTACCTAGACTCACAATTCAGCCGGCCTTATATGTATGTAAAATCCTTTTCCACTACTTCTCATTAATTCCTCATTCCCTCACATATGCAGTAGATCATATGGCAAAACAAGGGAACGGGTCATGTATCAGAACGAGTGGTTTATTAAAATTAATACATAGAATCTAAACAACATCCGGATGATACCAAAATATTCACACTGGAAAAGATGGTATAAATAATGCTATGTAGTGTAGGAATGCTGGACAATTGGAGTAATGATCTTTCAATTGGAGTAATGATCTTTTTCAAGGTAGTCTGGGAAAGTCCGGCATTCCTACACTACATAGCATTATTTATACCATCTTTTCCAGTGTAATTTTTTTGGTATCATCCAGATGTTTTTTAGATTCTATGTATTAAATTTTTAATAAAGTACTCTTACTGATACATGACCCGTTCCCTTGTATTTCCATATGATCTACTGCATATGTGAGGGAATGAGTAATTAATGAGGAGTGGAAAAGGGGATTTTTGGTACTTACCATTGAATCCTTTTCTCTGAGTCAGGCTGGGGGACACTGGACCATTGGTTGTAGATGGGACTGCAAGGAGCTGACACTTAACAACTCTGTAACTTTAACTCAAGCTCCTTCCCTCTGCAACCCTATGACACCAGTACAACTTTAAAAGTGCCTGGTAAGGAGAAGCAGTAACTCAGTGACACTGTCATACCGAAAACAAAACTGACTGTCCCGTAGGGACCAACCTCATTAAAACTACCACGCAACATGACTGAGCGTGAGGGAGGGAACGCAGTGTCCCCCAGCCTGACTCAGAGAAAAGTCTTCAATGGTAAGTACCAGAAATCCCCTTTTCTCAAGGCTGGGGGACACTGTGGACCATGGGGCGTTCAAAAGCCGCTCCCAGGGCAGGGAACGCTCAAGTTGCTTGACCAGAGAACTGTACGCCCAAAGTGGGCGTCGCTGGAGGCAAAAATATGAAACCTGTAGAATCGCGCAAACGTGTGGACAGAGGACCAGGTAGCTGCGCGACAAACTTGTTCAGTTGAAGCCCCGTGGCGCGCTTCCCAGGAGGCCGCCACGGCTCGAGTGGAGTGAGCCGACACCTTGGCAGGTACCGGATGCCCCGCAGCATAATAAACCCAAGAAATAACAGAGCGGAGCCATCTTGCAATGGTCTGCTTCGTGGGCGGCCAGCGTCGTAAAGGACCAGAAGGGAGTCCCTACGACGTAAGTCTGAAGTTCGGGCCAAGTAGATCCGCATTGCCCGGACGACGTCCAACAGTGACAGATCGTCCCGATCCTGGGAAGGTTCCGATGGGGAAAATACCGGAAAAACAATCTCCTGAAAAACCTTATCTGACAAAAGGGCTGCCAAGCAGCCCTCCTAAACGTGCCTCGCTCCACAGGCACTTAAACTACACTGGTGTCATGGGGTTGCAGAGGGAGGAGCTTGGGTTTAAAGTTACATCTACACCCATGGTCCAGTGTCCCCCCAGCCTTGAGGAAAGAGAAAAGGATTTTACGTAAAGAAACCTTTACATACATATGAGGCCAGCTGCATTGTGAGTCTAGGTACGCTTTTCTTCACCACTCAAGTTTGAACCGTACACCGGGTGAATTTGGGATTGGTAAAAGAAACCTTTATATGTCTTCACACCACCTGCTATATAGTGAGTGGGGTACAATATATATCTAAAGTCGCTTAATATTTGTGGTCTATAAAAAGAAAACAGACTTGAATAGACTTTCACTGTTTTACATTTGTTATATTTTTACCTTTTTCATGTTGTGAATTATCTTCGACATGAGCTGGAATTGACATTTGAAGTTGTATCATCAAAGACATTCATATTTGGATCATTTCACAAGTCTAAGTATTATTGTATCTTAACCAGCGCCAGCTTGTGTTCTAAATGTTTTGTCTGATATTGTATTTTATTGGAGTAAGGTGATACTCTATGTTTAGAACTATAAGGAGGCAGCAGAGGTTTGCTCAACTTTTAGGGATCATTTTCCTTTTTTTATTAAATCGTGCAGTATGTACGCAGGATTGCGCACTCCCGCGGGTCGTGCACAATATCTTTTGGTCGGTGGTGCAGTTTAATGAAGGACGGAACAAAGTATCATTCCATCCATTAAATTGGACAGTGTTTATGGGCAATCACGATTGCCCGTCGTTTTGATGTGTACCTACCTTAAGAATGCAGCAATGGGTGAAGTTGGAGACAAGTGGTTTAGTATACTGGTCTGCACATGTGTTGATATTTTTTTTTTTGCCTGTCCTGATTGTGTTTTGACATAAACTATAATTTATCTTAGTAGTATATTGAAATACAGCATTATTACTGAACATATAGAGATACTGTGACCTGGCTTTTCTAGTGATCTTGGCTTAATGTGCCATAGTAACATTTATCAAACTGTTACGAAGGTAAATAAAATTGATACATCTAATAATACCATGGTGTTTTTTTCATTTGTCACGCAAATGTCCCATAACCCTTTGCAACTAAATTGATGTTTTTCTATCACATCTGTGTACTTTGGGTTATAGCACAATTGTAAATATTACAGATATGCTCGGCATACACTATACAATTATCTGTCAGATATCTGTCCAATCTGTCTGGTTGGAATGAAAACCTGGTAATGTACGGGAGCAAATGACAGTCGTCCATTTGCTCACAAAAACTGGAAAACAGACAATAATGGTCGTTCAGGCAAATTGGTTAAATCACACAAATTTAACCAATTTGAACAATTGTTTTTTGTCCATTTTCCAGTGTTTAAAACCATATAATCGATTGTCATTTTCTCCCATACATTACCAGGTTTTCATACCAACCAGGCAGATTGGACAGATATCTGACAGATAATTGTGTAGTGTATGCCCAGCATTAATAAGTAACAGCAGCAGACTTGTTTTCTTGTTTGTATATTCTCATGAATGGTATTGCTGTATCAATATCACTGATATAAAACTATGGGGTCATTCTTTGTGTTCAGTTGTCCATGATTTGTGGTAGGTTGATGGATATATATATTAAAATCTCTATATAAAAGGAAACCGCAGTAATTTAATATCAGTACTGTAAAATAAGAGGATTTTAGAAACCATTTGTCCCAGTGATAGCTGAGTTTATAACCTAATCTTGCCGCTTTGGTATTACCTAGAATTGTTCTATAGCAGTGTATGTTACCAGTTGTAAAGCACTGCTTGCCCTTCATAACTAAATGCTCATCAATAGTATGTCCTTACCATATACACACAGGTTTCCAATAGAAGCACAGCATTCCTGCTTTATGTCTCCTGTTACCACATGCCAGCCTGGGCATTGCTTTCCATTATATTACAAGAAAGCTCATGCATATATTCAGAAAATGTTTCATCTAATATTTCCACATCCGCCTTGAAACTGTCTAAGCCTAAATGAGAGCAGTGCTAATAGTCCTGGAAGATTCATGTATTGATCCCCATTCCTCACACCACTGTCATACAACATTCGTACAGTCACTGTGCATCACCTTTGCAGTTTGACAAACTACCAGCAGGGGCCGATCTTGCTATAGAAATTGTGAAGAGAAGTAATCTGCTTGAAACAAGTTTATTTCCGCAGATACGTAACAATGTTAAATTGTTCATTCTGTTAGAGAAATCTATCTTTGCCATGGCATGGGTCTGTCTATTTTTCCAATGAAGATATACCTGTTGAAAAATACAATTTGGCATTTGTGTTTCCAGTCCCTCATCCACCTATGAAGGTCACTCTAACACCGCTTACTGTAAAAGATTATAAAAATAACCAAATACACAGTGTGCATGCTTTTAAATGGAGTTTGGTAGTTTGACAGTTTTGTGGAGTAAATTATCCGTAAAGAGGTTTTCATCAGATCTAAAAGATGGGCAATTTAATAATAAGAATAAATACATTTAAAAAAAGAGGAAGGGTAGAATTATAATCAGAAACCAGGGCTACCTCCCAAGAGAATAGCAGTTGAGAGTACAGCGGCCATAAATTGTTGCTGTAGAAGACCACATATTGCCATTGTTTTATGTAGGATTCAGATGGTAAAGTATGCATTATAACTTTGGTTCTTTTGTTCCTTGCTCCATGTTAGTGGTATTATTGCATGTACTGTATGTATTCTGTTGATGCGCATGCTGAAACATTGTCTCTAGCCTAAGCACTATTATCCTGGTGTGTGCTAGATGAAATACCAGCAGTGATATGTACAAAATAACACCCGTCCGCTCCCTACACCTTCTTCCTTTTTCCTTCCGTTACGCAAATTCTTACTGTCGTCTTCTTTTGGTCCAGCCTGCCGTGGAAGGGGTAGAGGTGAGAATTGAAGCTGTCAAGAAGTTGTCGTCCTGGTCTCTTTATATTTTATTTGCTATTTGTGAAATGGCCTAAATCAGTAGTTCCAAAACTGGCCCTTGGATATCACGAACAGTACAGGTTTTCCAGATCTCCTGTGACAGGGGCAGACTATTTCAAAGATTCGGATGTGTGGTCTATTTTATCCTGAGATGAGATCTGGAAAAGCGCGTGCTTTTGTGGCTACCTTAGGGCAGACATGAGAACCACCGGGAACGCCTGTTGTGTTGTGTAAAAGGCCTTGTGCGTTTGTATCTTCAAGTGTTGTGTGCAGTCATTTGAATGTTTGTTTGTGGCACCAGTTGTATTAGATAATAGCTGTTATACACTTGCATGGCTTATTTGTACAATTAGGTCTCCAATTGTATTTTAGTTTCAAATGACTGTGCACTTTTTATGCTTTTTAACTAAGCTGATTATTCTGAATACCATTTTAGCTGCGTGTCGTCTGGGAACTAAATCTTTTTAATAAAAATAGGAATCCTTTCTATTATTCCTGGGAAACATTTGATCTTGTAATATTTAGATCTGATTTATTTTTATGTTTTTTCCATTGCCACTGTGAATTTTTTATGCATTTTCATCATGTTCAGGTAATGTCCAAAGCTCCCTTAGTGCCGAAACTGTTTAGCAAAATCCAATTTCGTTCAGTAGAAAATCTATATTCCCTTATCCCATCATCAGCAACAACACTTCAGCAAACTTAATTCAGGTGGAATAGAACATCTACAGCCGAGGGGTTTGCATGAGCGAAGAGCCAGATTTTCTTTATTCTGACTATTACCCTGTGACTTTTCTTTTTGTATTTTATCTTATTTTTTTCTGACCATGAGGGTTTTGGTTTTAACGCTAGGATGTTATGTACTACAGGTCCTAAAATGCGTCATAAGTTCTAAATTGTCATTTTTCATTTTTTTTTTTTTAATGTTTTTTCTTATATATATTTTTATATCATTTGTTTTATTTAGTAAGTTATTTTCTTTTCTCTCTTACAGGAAATGAAGATTTGTTCTGCAATTATTAATCTCTTTCACCTTATTCCGGCTGCCCCTCAGACCTTGGTTAAACCATTGCTGGAAGTAGTAATGAAGACTGAACGAGCCATGCTAATTGAGGTGTGTGTGTGTTGTTTTTTTTTTTTTTTTTAGTGAGTCTGTCAATCACATAGAATGGAGTCGGCCATGATATTTGGCCTGATGTTTATTAGAATGCTTTAATTTCAGTTCTTCTCGGGTAGCGGCTGCTTGCTTTGTAGGCTGTGGGTGCTTTTATAAAGTAACACTTTAGGCATTTCTTTTGTATGATTTTGTACCAACAGGCCGGAAGTCCTTTCAGAGAGCCTTTGATTAAGTTTCTTACCCGTCATCCATCCCAGACGGTGGAGCTCTTCATGATGGAAGCTACACTGAATGATCCACAGTGGAGTAGAATGTTCATGGTAATTTTTCAGTGCGCAATGTTCAAATGGAATGTTAAGGGGGGTATCCACTAGACGATTAAGTTGAATGATAACGATCATTCGATCGTTTGCAAAAGTGTCTAAAACGACCAGCGATACGCGTGCCTGCTGGTCGTTTAGACATCTATCATCTTTCCAACATGCTGGTCAACCTGACGTTATCGTCAGGTTGAGCATGTTTCCAGATGATTGATGACCCTGCACTGAACGACTGCTCGTTCAGTGCAGGCTCAGCACACGACTGACAAACGACTGAACGATTACAATGTCGTAATCGTGCAGTCGTTTTCAGATCTTGTAGTGGATACCCGCCTTTAGTGTGGAGAAACACAGCTTCTTGGATTTCAAACCAAAATACATAAATATGGCTACTGACTTGTTCTGACAAAGGAGCCTTTGTATCCCGTGACATTGGTCAGTCACAAAACCGTTTATATATGTATGTAGTAACATTGGATTGGGTACGGGATGCCGACATTCAGGTGGTCAGAATCCTGACACTGGCTTCCCGACAGTGCTAGGATACCGACACTTGTTGGTCTGTATCCTAACCCTTCGCCTCTTCCTACCCCTAAACCTCCCTCCCCGGTACCTAAATCTAACCACCTCCCCCAGTACCTAAACCTAACTTCCCCGCACCCTAACCCTCCCTCCTAGTGCCTAACCTCTAACCCCAGTACTTTCTGGCACCGGAATTCTAATCACTGGCATCTCGACTGTCGGGATTTTGACCGGATCCCGTAACCTGAATTTTTTGGTGTTGTGTCCAGTTTATCAAAGTGCACATAATTTATATAACATATATTGTTTCTTTGTATTATTATTTCACAGAGTTTTTTAAAACACAAGGATGCCAAACCATTGCGAGACGTGCTGGCTGCTAACCCCAACCGTTTTGTTACTCTTCTGTTGCCTGGCGTGACACAAACCACAGTTAGGCCTGGCTCACCCAGCACCAGTACTAGCACAATGCGACTTGACTTGCAGTTCCAAGCGATCAAGGTAAGCGTGGTTTCATGGCTTAGATGCAGAATTATCCAGTATGAAGAGAACACGTCATTTTCATGTACTGTAGCACAAGTTCTTAGCTTGCTTGGCTCATACCTCTGTACTTTCCAACACTTTCAGATATCCTTGTGCACTGCTTAGTTTAATGGCTTTCATTCTGATTAGTTTCCTTTAAATGTGTCTTCTATAGATAATCAGCATTATAGTGAAGAACGATGAGAGCTGGCTAGCTAACCAGCATTCTCTAGTAAGCCACTTACGGCGCGTGTGGGTAAGTGATGCTTTCCAAGAACGCCATCGGAAAGACAATATGGTGGCAACCAATTGGAAAGAGCCCAAATTGCTGGCTTTCTGCCTCCTGAACTACTGCAAGTAAGAGCTTTCTTTTGTGAGTTCAAAACTGAGAATTGCACAATCTATTTACATGGCAATGATGTGTTGTGCTCTTTTTTTATTGTTTTATATTTGCACAGGCGAAATTTTGGAGACATCGAATTGCTTTTCCAGCTCCTTCGAGCTTTCACAGGCCGTTTTCTGTGCAACATGACTTTCCTAAAAGAGTATATGGAGGAAGAGATTCCAAAGAACTACAGCATTGCCCAGAAGAGGGCACTCTTCTTCCGCTTTGTTGAATTCAGTGATTCCAACTTTGGAGATGAGCTGAAAGCCAAGGTAACTTTACTTGCCCATAGCAATGGGTGCACCTGGTGGCATGCCCAGCGCACCCCGAGCAGCTGGGCTGCCCCCAGGCTGTCCTCATTGCTATTTTGTAAGTGCCGTGCGTATGCGCGTAACATCTATTCAGTATTCACCATACTTCTGCAGGGGGATGCAGTCGGGATGCCGACGGTCTAAATGCTGCCCGCCTACATCCCAACTGTCTAATCCCGGCAATTGTCTAATGACTGGTGTCGAAATCCGACGCCTGTCAGACCTACGCCGGGAACCCGACACCCGGTTTACCGATCGAAGGTAAGCCGGGCGCGGACAGACGCGGGGGGTGAGGGGTTTTAGGTTAGGGGCTCCCGGGGGGGACTTAGGGCTAGGCTGTGGGGAAGGGGGGAGGTTATGGTTAGGCACCTTCCCCCCCTAGGAGGCTTAGGGTTAGCCTGCAGGGAATGGGGTGTTAGGGTTAGGCACTTGGGGGGGGAGCTTAGGGCTAGGCACCCCTAAAGGAGGGTTGGGGGGGGGTTAGATTTGTAAATAGAAAAAATACTTACCTGTCGGGATCTTCACTGCTAGGCTTCCGCTGTCTGGTACATCATACTGATTCCTTCCGGAGGACACTGCAGACCGCGGGACAGTGTCTGAAAAGCAGGGCTGTTCCGCTCAAATCGAGGCGGTTGGGAGTTATGGATAAGTAACCAGTTTGTTTCTAGTCTTTATTATCATCTTTGTTTTTGTTGTGCAGGTTCTGCAGCATATCCTGAACCCAGCTTTTCTATACAGCTTTGAGAAAAATGAAGGGGAGCAGCTTTTAGGACCACCAAACCCAGAAGGAGACAATCAGGAGAGCATCACCAGTGTATTTATTACCAAGGTACCAATTGAGCATTCAGTGACTGCTTTGGCTGCCCTTTGTTGTCGTGACGTTTTGGGAGATCTTTGTCAAACCGCACCCACATTTCAGTAATGTCCTCTTTGTCTTCTGGCAGGTGTTAGACCCTGAGAAGCAGACAGACATGCTAGACTCGCTCAGGATTTACCTCTTGCAGTTCGCAACGCTTCTGGTGGAACATGCTCCGCATCACATCCATGACAATAACAAAAACAGGAACAGCAAACTAAGGCGTCTTATGACCTTTGCCTGGCCGTGTCTCCTGTCAAAAGCTTGCGTGGACCCAGCGTGCAAGTACAGTGGCCACCTGCTCCTAGCCCACATCATCTCAAAGTTTGCCATACATAAGAAGATCGTTTTGCAGGTGAAGAGCTCTTCATAGTGGGACTCCTTTTATTACTTAGCATCTTCAGGGCTTTGGTAGTGTTTATTATGTTCTCTAAGGCAGGGCTCTAGTAACACCCTACCACTCTGTCTCCTGATTTCTCCTTTTAAAGTATAACTTTTGCCATTTTTTAACACTGTCTAAATAATTCTTTTGCTACATGATCTGAAATCCTTTTATTAAAAAGATTCCTCAGCATTTAAAAAAATGTAAAAAAAACAACGTGCTTAAGAATTGCTTAAAAACAGTTATTTTACATTTCATTAATACATGGGGATCTTTGCTTTACAGACGCTAATAGCATCTACTTTAACTTGCGGCTCTATTGAATGCTGTATGCTGGTATCCATGCGATAGACTTATAACTCTCTTTGCTTGCTAGGTCTTCCACAGCCTTTTAAAAGCACATGCAATGGAAGCAAGGGCCATTGTCCGCCAAGCAATGGCCATCCTAACTCCCGCAGTGCCTGCACGCATGGAAGATGGACATCAGATGTTGACTCACTGGACCCGGAAGATAATTGTAGAGGAAGGACACACCGTGCCGCAATTAGTCCACATCTTGCATTTAATAGTGCAGCATTTTAAGGTTAGTCATGTTACCTGTTTATACGGGCAATTTGATTGGCAGCATTTACCGCTGTCCACTGGTCAGACATTTTTGGTTTGGCTCGGTCTTATGATGGCTACTGCTGTTATTACTACATATGTGTCTCCTGGTAAGACATGCAGGAAATTTGCCTTATGTAGGTTACGTAGGTCTTAATGACCTATTATAGTTTATTTAATAATTATTGTTTTTCTAGTGCCAGTCATCTTGTGCAGCACTGTACGGAGAACATGTACATAATCACGTCAGTCCCTGCCGTCTTACAGTCTAAAATCTCTGCCACACACAGATACATATGTGCCCCTTGCTCATCTAGCCTCAATACGCCACTCAGAGCGATGCCCGGCGTGAGTGTCTCATTTCAGTTTATTCAGCACAGTCTCCTCCTGGTCAGACTCCAACTAACCTACCAATATGGTTTTGAAATGTCAGAGGAAACCGAGGAAATCTGAGCATCCAGCATAAACATGGGGAGAAAATACAAACTCCACACATACTGCATAAGGCCCATGTCAGAATCAAACCCATGAAAATAGTATTGTTAGGCAGCAATATTAACCACTGCACCACCATACGTAGGCACAAATGGGTGTGCCAAGATTAACCTAATCTGTTTATGTTCTTTAGTAATAGATTATTATCCCTTCTTCAGGTGTACTATCCTGTGCGGCATAATCTGGTCCAACACATGGTCAGTGCGATGCAGCGTCTGGGGTTCACTCCCAGTGTTACCATTGAGCAGAGGAAACTGGCTGTTGACCTAGCAGAGGTGATCATCAAATGGGAATTGCAGCGGATAAAGGACCAGGTAAATACCGTGTTATACCTTGTTTGTGATGCTAGTGCTTTTCTTTTTTCTATTTTTTTTTTTTTTTTTTGGTGGGGGGTTGGATATTTTTTGTGACCAACAAAATGAATCTTATATTCTTCCATCTCTACTTTCTCTAGCCTGATTCTGACATGGATGTAAATGGCAGCAGCGATTCTGGAAGCTCCAGTACGGGCGGTGTGAAGAGGGGGCTGACGGTTGATACCAGCCAAGAGGTGAAGCGGTTCAGGACAGCCACAGGGACAATTAGTGCAGTAAGATTGTTTTACCTCTGTTACTATTTCCTCCTGGTATTCTAGATCCAGTTGATGTAACCAAAAATAATGTTTTCTTTGTTTTCCTTTATGGAACCCTGAAGTTCAGATTCTTCTTGCTCATTTTCATTGCAGGTTTTCGGCCGCAGCCAAACACTCCCAGGGGCAGATGCTATTATTACCAAGGCCATAGAGAAGCAGCACACTGATACCGTAGTGAATTTCCTCATTAGGATCGCTTGCCAGGTACAAATATTACAGCTTCTTATAAATGTTTGTTTATACCTGTGATTATTGGTAATGAGTATTACCTGACTCCAGGAAATCTTAGCCCTTTGGCATCTTGCAAATATCTTATATCACGAGCCGTTCAATTCAGAATTATTGCGAGTGTACCCTACAGAACCTTGGAATTAGTACAAATCTCACATATGTCTAAAGAGGAAAGATCAAGTGTCATTGCCCTTTTATAGTATACATCTTTCATCACACCGAAGCCTGCTGTCACATTAATAAGGGTAAATGGAGAGATTTATAAGTCAAAGCGCTGTAACATAATATTAGTGGCTTGCCATCATTTGGTAATATTTACTACTTGTTAGATATTCAGATATTCCCTTGCCATCACACCAAGCTAATCTTTAGTCTTCCAGATAGTCAGTGACAGATGCCGCCTATCTTCAGAAAGGCTTTAAATCTTCCTAAATTAACTACTACTCTTACTCCTATTCACTAATTGTGTAATACAGAGGTTTCCAAACTCCGCTATTACAGTCCAGGTTTTAAGGATATACATTCTTGAGCACAGGTGCCTTAATTAGTACCTCAGTCAATTTGATTTAACCATCTGGGCTCAAGCATGGATATCCTTAAAACCTGGACTGTAATGGTGGAGTTTGGGAACCTCTGGACTGTAATAAACGGGTGATATGTTAGTGCTCACACCCAACATATAATTTACTACCAGCCTGCTCAGTTTCAGACAATAGGCGTCAATCCAGTTAGGTGCAAGGCGCGAGTTGCTATTTTCTCTTTGAATTCGCATAGCGAATTCATTTTGCGATCCAATTAGCAACTCGCACTGTGCCAGTCAAACTGACTTTGCATTTTTCCAGTCGCACCTAGACTGAGGGTGAGAGATGGAAAGGAAAATCGTTATATTAAGGTTAAAATGTCAGGACAATGTGCTGAACCCCTTGAACAACCCCCTTAATGACTAATTACGCAATTTGAAGTTTCCAATTAGCTTAATTAGTCCAATAACATGTCATTTTGGGGGGTAAAAAAAAATTGTCCTCAAATTACCCCAAAATTAACTTTTTCGTTAGTTTAGGCACCCCAAATTTAATTACAATATTTTTTTAATTGAAAAATAATTTTTTTTATATTTTATTTTTTTTTTCAAGGTGCCCTCAAAGTACCCCAAATTCTAATTTTTTTCTACTTTTTTTTGCATTTTTCGTTTGAGATTAAACGAAAAAAGTTTGTTTATCATTTTCTTGCATTTTTAAAAAAAAAGGACAATCAGCAATTTGACACCATTTAAAAACCTACAGTGACTTTCTAATGCCCACAAACAGCCTTCTATGAGGTCCTGATAAAGAAATTATCCATTTTGGGGGGTCCTCGATGGTCTCCCCACTTTTTCATGCACTTCTATAAAATCTCATTTGACAGTCAATTCGCAAACCTCCGCTGCGAATAGGCATTTTTAATTAGATTGGAGAATTCTCGGGAGCGCGCATTGATGTGAAGTTTCAAGAAACAAACTATAGGATGGAATTAGTCTGTCACTCTTTGGGTGGGAGGATTTGCTTATTTGTTTTCACTTCTGGTCATTACTGACCACTTCTTATGGCTCTACCTGGTTGCTATGGGAAACTCATTCCTCCACTTTTCAACTCTTTAGAAGTCTTGATAAATTTCCCTCTTATAGAGCGAGATCCCTTCCCCCCCTAAATCTCTCCCCAAGAGTTCCTTCCAGGAGCCCTGCAGCAAGCTATCGCACTTCCTTCAATCTGAGTGATGATAACCAGATCCTGTGGGTGCAGTCTCTCAGGGGAGAGGTGTGGGGGCAGCCCGATGATTTTGACTGTACCCATTCATTGCCAAAGTCTGTGATGGGTTTAATTGCAATTTTTACTTTCTGGCTGCAACAAAGTGTTTCTTTCTCAGCATTTTCTACAGTCTGTTATACCCTTGATGCTGTTTGTGCAGGTGAATGACAACTCCAATACAGCCGGCTCGCCTGGAGAGCTTCTATCTAGACGCTGTGTCAATCTCCTGAAGACTGCCCTGCGTGCTGACATGTGGCCTAAGTCTGAACTGAAACTGCAGTGGTTTGATAAACTTCTAATGACTGTGGTAAGTTTGTCACATGACACGTTGCTCATACAAAAAAGTATCGGAGGCCCAATGTCTCAACTGAAATTAATTTGTTTGATGTGGTCATTTTTATCTATATGGTTTTATGGCACAAGCTCAGGTTATAACGCTTCTAGTTTATCGGGACAGAGAGAGCGTGAGATGTGATAATCCTCTGTCAGGTGATAGCACTCAGTAGACTCTTGCTTTAATCAGATACAATTCTATAGTATTGAACTGTATTATAAAATAGCAGGAACATATTTCTCCTTCATCCACTAGGGGACACTGGAGTTCAAGACAGTGGGGTATAGACGGTGGTAGAGCAGAGCCTGGCACTTTAAATAATTTAGAAGTGTGACTGGCTCCTCCCCCTCTATGCCCCATCAGCCCCAGTTTTTAGAATGTGCCCGAGAGAGCCGGTCGCACATCAGGCTGTCTCCAGCCTTTCTTATTTAGTTTTAGTTTTTAAGACAAGCATTGAGGACAGGCAGGCTGCTTACTGTGGCAGTCTGCCTGCTACGTGGGAGCCGCCGGGAAAGGCACCACACGGCTACTGCAGCCTGTGTCCGGTGACCTAGAGGAGGGGGCACACACCTGGAGTCATCGGACTCTGCGAGGACCCGCCACTGCTGACACCGGCATGTGTCCGGGTTCCTCGCCGCCCCCTCAGCCCAGCATCCCGGCCGCAGCAGTTGTAAGTATAACCACTGCTCCTGATAGCAGGAGCAGTGGATGCATAGCTGGGCTCAGTGACATAATGTCACTGTTAGGAGACCCGACAATCCCCCCCGCACGCACCCGAGTCCCTTATCGGGTAACAGAAGGTGCTAAGTGGGCCCGAAGAAGCGCTGCAGGGCTGTCGCGACTTAATGGCTCCTTCCAGCACCCGCCGCTGCTCTCAGCAGACAGTGTCCGGGTCTAGGGCTTATCCATAGTCGGCCAGTTACTAATGTAACGCTGACAGGACATCGCGGTCTCGGCTAGCGGGGGTGGAGCTTATTACCAGCGGCCATAGCATCAGCCGCCTATTCCGAATGGCGCGTCCTGCTTATCTAGCGGCGCCATTTGTAGTCGGGCTCTCCCTCCTGCCAAGACCTCGCTACAGAAGGTACATGTGTAGCGCTGGGGTAGGCGCGCTGAACGCCTGCCGCATGCGGATGCCTACCATTTCCTCTATCAGGCTGCCTGTTCTGTGCAGCCGGCCAGTCCTGGACACGGCTTACAGTGGTCAGTGTCCGGGTCTCTGATTATAGGGAGTGGCGCGATGGCAGCGTTTAGGTCCCCGTTGCACCGCTCACCCTCCCACCCTGTGCACCCGCTATGCAAGACTTCTGGATTTACTCTCCGGATAAGTGCACTCCAACTGGGCTGTGTGCACTATAACAGGCGGGCTAGGGTATCTCCAGCTTAGGAGGTAGGCAGGCACAAGTGTGTACCATCAGGGAGTCATTACACACAGCAAGGTGTCCCTATGCTACAGCTTGTTTTGCAGCACATGGAAGCATCCACAGTAGAAGAACTACAGGTACCAGCATAGCATGTACGCCGCAAGGGAGGAAGCACAAGCACTGCCTTGGCTATTTAGCAGCTCTCCTCAGAGCAGGCTTCCCTGTTATCCCTAGTCTATAGTAACAGGCTAATAGTACCAGCGCAAGGCTCGGATCCTGCCGCTGCCATTTCTGTGTGGAGTTTGTATGTTCTCCCTGTGCTGGCAGCACTGCCTTAGCTATCAGCTTCTCTCCTCATCTAAATATCAGGAGGAGATGCCGCGTCCCGCAGCTCCTGGCTGGGCTGAGCAGGCTTCCCTGTTAGCTACTGCATAGCATAGAGCTAATAGCCTTACGTTATACAATGCAGCGCTGTATGACGTCACGCTGCTACCACAGCAGCACAACTTCAGTGCTCCCGAGAGTTAGCCCCTCTCCTGTCTTGCAGGAAAAACGTTGGTTTATGCGCAGTGTTGCGTCAGGAGCCTTGATGGCTCCCCGTATTCCCGGCACTGACCGGACCTTCAACTACTCCGCTTATACGATTAAGGGGGCTAGCAGCGCTATGCTGAGAAGTGTAGCAGTTTGCGCACACACAGCGTGGTATTCATGATCAAACAGCGTTCCCTGCTTCCCTTTTAAGGACAGTAGTTATTGCTGCACACAAGCAGTATAGCTCAGGCACTACCTGCAGCAGGAAGTGCTTTAGCGCGCGTCCCTTACGCCTACCACACTGCGAGTGCTTCAGCAAGGGTTGCCTGTCCTTGTATGACAGGAGTTTAGTACTAGCTACAGTAGATAGCTGGTCGCTAGCGGTAGACTAGCCCTATCCCGCTTTTCCACTATGACACCGTGTTAAGCGGTTCTGAAAGGGGCCAGTTGTTCAGCCTATGCATCACGGCTAGAAGCGATGTGCTGACATTCTTCCAGGACCGGTGCACAAACGCAGTCCTGCCAATTGCAGCGCCGCTTGGTTTACCCAGTCAGGCTCCCCTTCGTTCTGTAACATAGGGCGCCTAGATTAATCTAAGGGCCTGTTATGTATCATGGCCTCATGGTGTATTAGCTCCACTGTTATGGTGCTGCTGCCAGAACTTATGGTCATAGCATACCCTTCACCCAAGGTTAGCACATTTTTGCGTCCCATCCCCAGGCTTATGCCTCACATTGGCTTCCCATGCATTTGTGGATACCATTTTAGGCTGGTCTTAAAACCTTTCTCCCCTGTTTTCTGTGCTTACCTTAGAAGGTATGCATAGGTGCATCTTTTTATATCATGTGTTCCCTTTGGCAGCACATACAGGAAGAGGTTAGTGACGCGCAGCTGGTGTGGTTGTTGGCGTTGCTGCCTCACAGCGCTGGGGTCTTCCTGTTGATTCTCACTTCAAAAAATGGGTTCATCTGGTGTTAAGATGGCTCATCTGAAAAGGCGAGTACGCCAGTAACAGAAGGGTCCCAGGATCGAAACCAGTCTGGGACAGCACACTGCTAAAATATCCTGCCCCTACGCCGTAGCAGAATGACGGCCACCTGCGGCACATGAGCAGTCTATGTATGTCTATTGTGTTTTATACTAGCCCTGCTGTATAACACACATGCTGGAGTGATTTTGTCCTTGGGCTCAATTCCTTCCATGGCTTCAATTATTGCTCATGTTCTAATTTTAAAATGTTACGTCACCTACTAAATTTGTATGTAGGTAAGCGTATCCAATTGTGGATATCGCTTCTTTCCTTACCGTAGGAGCAGCGGTAGGATCTGTTCTTATCAATTTATGTCTAATACCTAGCATATTGATAGAAGGAGGCTGCGTTTGGAGGCTGGACTCTCCTGATGCGGTAGTTTGTATAATGACTACGCTTTACACTATCTCTCCCTGGGGATTGGGTTGTGTGTGTGCATATACATATATATATTTGTGTATATGGGTAGAATGCCTATACTTCCACAATCATTAGGTTTACCTATAATCCACACAAGGGAAGCCGCCTGGGATTACCAGAAGCTGTAGGCTATATCCCTACATATTAATATTATAGGGTGGCTCTATAAACTAGTCATGTGCTGCAGCTTACATGGTGATAGTCACAATTCTCTAAGGCATTGCTTCTAGTATGGATCCTAGACATGTCACATGTATATAAAGTTATGTACTTCCACCCTCCTGGAGTTTTAGTTCCATTCCTGCCAGTTATACGGCACCCCGTTTCGGGGGACCTATTATCATTACAGTGATGCACTGGGTAGTAAACTTGTAAGACGCCCATTTCTTGTATGAATATTTCCTAATAATTGGGAAACAAAAACCTGTGTTTTGTTTAAACTACTGGGGTTATCACTATTGATATCTCCCTTCTTTACTTGGGATAACCAACTCGTTCTATGTCTAAGTACAGGTACTCTTCTCAGTATCTATTCCGGTACTACATATTATTGTAGCATATCTCAATAAAATGGGTCTAAAGTGCCCTTAGGTACAATTCATATCTGGAAGGCCTAGGGCCACTTGCCGATATAGGCAGGGTCAGACCTGAGTTATATTAGACTGGTGGGCATAAGACGCACTTCACCAATAGAAATATTTATGCAAGGATACTTAAACTAGCAGACCGTTTTTGGGGTTGTATGTATAATCTAACACTGCTATACAGATACACGTCTCTAATGGACCAGGCTCAGGTATAGAGTCCTGTTCTACGACCTTCTTGTCTCGACTAAAATTTTGCTAGTTTCCACAGTGTTTTCTACTGCACATCTCCAGACTGAAGTCTGTGCTGTAGAGCAATTGGTCTTAGCCCACTGAAGCTACTCTCTATACCTAACGTGGCGGGTTGCTGTGTGATGGTAAAGGTCAGTGACATTCTACATAGCGTCCAGAGGGATTCTGGTCGCTCAAAGGTAAGAGCTTACTAATGCCTCGGATGATGCTCCTAATTCATGCAACCTGACATACATAGCTTTATTCTCCCTTACGCACCCTAGCTGCTGTCCTAGCAGCCATCCGCTCTTTTAATCAGTTGGCTCTACACTTTAGAGTTTTCCTGGAGTGTGGGTGGTGCATAATTACAACACTGGATTGGCGACACTATTCTACTAGAACCTGTTAAGGTTCTGGACCGAAGCACACCTATAGGCTATTGCACATCTTTACATAAGTGTGATCCGCGCAGGGGACCTGGTTGGGTTCCTGTTCAGTATCTGTTGATATTTTTATCACACTCACATGGTTGTCCTAGTGCTCTGGCCTTGTTGTATGGGATGCTTCCCTATATTGATAGCTCTCCCTGGGTGGCTGTTGCATTCGTGCTGTTTTACTGTTAGATTCCTGGTTGTTTTCATACTGTGTTCAGGCCAGCAGTTGGTACTGACTACGCACTTACATCATGTTGGAATTTGTCTGTTATTTCCTTTTAACGGCAGCATTTCAGCTCCTGTTTTATCCCTGTTTTCAAAATGGGTTGTACTTCCGTCTGACCCTCTGAAAGGTATTGTAGTCTCAATCCTCTCTCTCTCTCTTTCGCCTCGGTCTCACGCCCAGTGGGATCTCCACTCGTTGGAGACTTCTATGGTCTAGCCCTTCCACTGGTTAACAACTGTGTTGTAGTTGGACCTCAAGGATGGTTCGGGGCGACTGTTCAGTCTTGTCTTTTGCCTTCCTGCATACTCTTGTTGGGAGTCTGTGGACAGGATCAGCTCTATCTGTAGTTTGGTATTGTTATACTTTTATATATACGATTATGTCCAGCAGTGCTGGGATTCTGCTGTCTGCGGCTGCTGCAGCTGCCTGTTTAGACTCTAGTAAGGTTCTCGAGTTTGTGCTCGTTTACTGCCCTTCTCCTATGGATTCTTGTTGGGGCTCTCTGCCACCAACAGTCCGGTTTGGTCTATTTCAGCTGAGATTACAGATTCTGACGTTTCCCACCTGTGTTTGTTCTCTCAACAGCTGTTCTGTTCCTTTTGACTTGCACTGTAAGTTGTGGAATTTTCTGTGACTGTTTAGTGAGGAGTAGTGTTTGTCTCCTGTGCTACGACACTTGTTCCTCAGCTTCCGCTGGGCCTCAGGTTCTTGGCGGTCCCTGTTTCGGTTTGGCCAAGGGATCAGCAAGTTCTCCGCGCTCCCACCCGGGAGGTTGGCTTTGGGACGTCCCCACTGTCTTGAACTCCAGTGTCCCCTAGTGGATGAAGGAGAAAACAGGATTTTGGTACTTACCGATAAATCCCTTTCTCCGATTCCACAGGGGACACTGGACGCCCGCCCAGCGCTGCGTACCTGCCGTTTTGTTTGGTTTCTATAGTTGTGTGACTGCAGGGTTCCCTGCAGTGGGTTCCTCTGTTCTACTTCAGTCGGTCTTGTTCCGTTCTGTGGTCTTCTCCTTTTCCTCGTTTTTTTTTTTTTTTTCCTGTTGTCCTCCGTCTCCTCTCGGGCTCAGTTCTTAAACTGGGGCTGATGGGGCATAGAGGGGGAGGAGCCAGTCACACTTCTAAATTATTTAAAGTGCCAGGCTCTGCTCTACCACCGTCTATACCCCACTGTCTTGAACTCCAGTGTCCCCTGTGGAATCGGAGAAAGGGATTTATCGGTAAGTACCAAAATCCTGTTTTTACTGATAGAGCCATACTAGGGTGTGTTGTTAATTCAGGCTGCGTGTTTAGCATGCAAAACCATAATTGGAATGTATATGCTGCACTCCATATGTAACTATTGGGATTGCAGTCTACTAGATGATGCAATAGAAGGCTTAGCAATATTAAATAAGCTAACAGATGCAAATAGCACATTACGGACCATGTTTCCTTTGTAACTCGAGCTCACAGTTCTACTGTATTTGTGGCCCCAATAAACAAGCCATGTTTGACTTCCTTGTAGGTTATGATTTTTTAAAAAACAAATATCCCACAAAAGAGCCAGTCAGTCATGCGTCTCTTGTATGTGGCTGCTGTAACTTTTGATCATGGGAGCTGAGAAATGGTCTCTTTTGGGGTGGAAGCAGTTACTCTACAGTTATCTTGTATCATAGTGACTGTTCCTGGGGCTGCCAATTGAAAGTTGCAACCGTGTGTATTTTGCCCACACGGTGACCTTGTTTCCACTAGCACTAATGTTCCCAAACTCTGCCATTACAGTCCAGATTTTAAGGCTATCCATACTTGGGCACAGGTGACTTAATTAGCACCTCAGTCAGTTTGACTTAACCCTCTGGACTCAAGCATAAATATCCTTAAAACCTGGTCTATAATGGGAACCTCTGCCCTAGCACTTTGGTAATTTAGAAGTAACTTCAGCTAAAATGTACCTTTTATTCAATGTCAATACCCCACCCCCTCCCACCTAGCAGAACTATGAGCGTTCCAGCCAGGGACTGGAGTTTGGTAGAACTCTCCCATGTCAGTGATAGTCTCTGTATTGACAACTGACAGCAGTTCCACTCCTAGTAGCAATGCGTCTATTTCTAATACAGCTGTTTGGACAGAGCTGCTGCTGTGTTAGAAACTGTCACAGCCGTGTCTGAACATTCACCCCTTCAAGTGTTAAGTAAAAACTATATTCCTTTATTGCAGCTTGACACTGTTTAAATTCTCCTTCTGACGTAGATACTGGGTATACGCACAGTAACATAGGCTGTATAATTTTGCTATATTACTGAGGCACCAGCCTTTAACATACAGCATATCAGTAGCATCCTCAGACTTAAATGGTTAGTTATTTCATTTGCTCATCCATTGATTTACATACATAACAAGCTCGCCATAATTAGCCTCACAGCTCGATGCTCTGATTTCACCAGCAAATGCAATTTAACAATGGGGAAATGTTCTGTGCTCAAGAACAAGTGTTCGTTTGATGATGACTCCATGTATTTCTTATAGGGGAAAATATTGCATGTCGTTATTGCAGTGTTCGACAAACCTACTTGCAAATGCCATTTATCTGTGTTGCAAAATGTTAAGCTGTTATTCATCTGATGCTGATTAATTAACTCTGATACATTAATAGCCACTATCTGTTCCTGAGATTCACCGGGGACTCAGCTGCTTCCCTTCCAACGATTGTTATGACATTTGAGTTTATGCAAAGGTGCCCGTACTGGCATTTTCCAACCACTGGCAATGGTTATCCCTGGGAATGTGGCATTTGGCATGGAGTGACTTTGTTCTTTATGCTCAGTGAAGGATTTTTGTTGTGTTTTTGTTTTGTTTTAATTGGTATGTATTAATAAATGGGACCTCCTTTCATTCATGACCTGCTTGACTCGGAGAGGTTTGCCGTTTGTAACCCTTCACAAATTAAAAGTTAAATGATGTCTTTAATCCTGGGGCGTGAGCATAATTTGTAATACCCATTCTTGCTAGGATATGGGTATTCTAAAGTTAACTCTGTATTACATGGTGTTGCCAATGGGCAACCAGTTCTGTGTATTTTATGGTTCCTTCACTTCCACTATGTCATGGTGTGTTTTAATAAATGTTTTTTAAAAATAATAATTCTGGGGTATCTTTCTTATTTTTTACATTTTTTATGGACCGCATGAAATAAATGAAGCATTAAGATTTTTAATTCTTGCAATACAGGGTTAAAAAGATTTTTGTTTTTCTGTCTCTTATTATGTATATAGCGCCACCAGGTATGCAGCGCTGTAAATTGATTGTCATTGACATCAGTCCCTAACACCCAAGTACACACACGGTCAGCCTGCCGTATGTTTTTGCAGTGTGGGAGGAAACTGTGTCACCTAGTGAAACACACAGGACAATTCTCTATGGTATTTCTCATCCTGAACTCATTCACCCCTCCCTCATCATCATTATTGCCCACTTTATTCACTCTTCATCACATTGACCTCCTTACATCATACAAGTAATCCCCCTATCCATTCTGTCCCCTGCACTTCATCAACCTTCTATACTGTATAATCACTATAATAATTACCCTTCCACCATCCACAGTCATAGCATAATTTATCATTATCCACTCCATTCTGCATTCTAATGAACCCTTCCTCAGTTACCTGCCACCCTATCATTAACTTAACCTCCTCCACACCCGCTGCACTGCTAGTCTGCATTTACTCAGAAAGGAACTAATACATCCGTTCTGCAGTGTGTATGCCAAGCCACCACCGAAGCCAATGTTCACCGTTAAAATATACAAGAGGGTCACACCATTGAGTAGAAATAACCAAGAGGAACTTTATCTCGCAAGTTAAACACACAAACTACGTTCTTAATTGAGTGGCACCCATTGTGGTGTTCTTTAATTTAACCTGCTGTTAACTATCTACATTTTTGTGTAAAGTGTCATTTGAGTAGCATGGCAACCACAGTCACACTACACATGCAAGCTTTGGAATGCCCCTCTTCTCAGCACACACATTCACAGCAAGACCTCCCTTTCCCCTCCCACTATCATGTGACCACTCAGGCGCTCCCTGACTGGCTTTCTCGTACTGACTGTTGTCCTTAACTTGCTTCAGAGCTGAAACACAAATATTTGCCAGTAGACTGTATTTGGCAATGGCAGCCATCTCTATCCCACACAGTGTCATTTTGCAAAGTCAGGACTGCGTTATTGGAGGGCATCCTTGTAAGGGAACTATTAGCTTCATGTTACAAAGATACAAGAATTGTATGTGGGAATGCAGCTTTAGAGAAACTTTTAAAAGGTTCACTAAGAGTCTGTGTACTGGATTTTTTTTTCGCAATTAATCCTTTTGGTGAGAATGCCGTGGACTGTAATTCAATGAGCAATCCTAGAACCTTAATTGATGTCTCCTAAACTTGTAGCATATCTTTTGCATTATGAAATCACAAGGACACAATGTACCAACATGTTAGATGTCTGTCGGTTTTTATTTTTTAGATTGTGCCTTTATTAATAACATAATTGTTAAGGGTTGACGACTGTACAAGTGGCAGCACTGACCCCCCAAAATAATACAGACAAATGTCTTGAGTGCTTGCAAAGAATATGGAAGTGAGGGGAATGTGAGATCCTAGAGTCTTTCTACACATAATACAAGTTCACTGAATATCCAGCACACACGTGATTTGTTCAGTATATGCTTTATTTCCACCAGAAGGCAGGGGCTCTGTCTGCAGATGAACATATTTTAATGCCTTGAAATAATACATTAGTAAAGCTTTTCTCTCTCTCTTCTCTTGTTTGACCTGTCTCTTCCAGGAACAGCCTGCACAAGCCAATTTTGCCAACATATGCACAGGGCTGGAGGTGCTGAGTTTCCTGCTCACTGTGCTTCAGAACCCGGCCATTCTCAGCAGCTTTAAACCTCTGCAGAGGGGAATCTCGGCCTGCATGACCTGTGGGAACACGAAGGTCCTACGAGCCGTCCATACTCTACTGTCCCGTCTGATGAGCATCTTTCCTACTGAGCCCTGTACGTTGGATAATGTTCAGTCTTCATAGCTGTCTTTGCTTCTTTACCTGCTCTGCTAGTAAATGTGCAACAATGGGCTTTAAATCTGTAAATGTAATACTACTTATAGACAGTGCTACAAGCCTGACACCATTTTTATGGGTAGATAACAGAAATGAGTTTTCTTAACTTGTTTTCTCTGCTATTTTCAAGCATTGGTTATACCACGTAGATCACGCTGTGCACATAACGGCTGATCCTGACATTTGTAGTGACATGGTGAGGGTAGGTGATACTAGGTGTATAGGGCATTTAGCTAGCTGTCAATCAAGGTGGGGGGAAATTTTAGGAAAATAATATTTATGATTTGGGAAGAACATTAGTAAAATGTAGAAATGTTACAGATGTTGATGTTTGCATCGTATATAGAGATTATGGGATATTCCAGGTTATTCATTTGTGTGGTTCAGTCCTAAAGTGGATTCTAAGCGTATAAAGTTGGGGCCACAATATGCGATTGTGTACCCAGCCGACGGGACAACAAGAAGTAATGATGCATCTCTCGGACCGTATGCACTGCACAGTGCCGTGTACGGCTGCGCAATGTGTTGTTCCATGCTATATTAAGCAACGTGGTGTCGTTCATCGCTTCGTCCAATCTGCTTTGCTGAACATGTGATTGGGCGTACACAATAAGCAATCCGCACAATATCATTCCTATCCGCTGTGGAACAATATATCGTACGACGGATCGCATAGTGTATGCTTTAAACAGCTGGCCTTCTCTTAATATAGAGGGGTTGTAACATTGTAACAGGTTGGATCGCTTTTCCCTCCTGCAATAAGCTGCGTTCTGAAAGCCATCATTTAGCAGCCTAGTCAATTCCCAGTAATGGCTTAATACTGAGACACGGTCTACTGTTGTCCACTTTAAAATTGGCGATGATATTCAGGGGAAGGCAACATGCACCGTTTTGCAGAATCTATTCCTTCTCAGCCCTGTCTTCCTTTGTTTTAGAGCGCACTTTTTTTGTAATTGCATTTTTTAATCCTCTTACCGAAAGTGATTTCATTGACTGCAGATTCCCAAACGGCTTGTGAAATGAGTTCAATAATTTCACATCATATTTTTGTAATGGGAAAATGCAATTTTTCACTTGTTAAACATCGCTAACCCCCTAAAACTAAAAGAAATTAAGTGTAAAGGCAAGCAGAACTTTTCCTGCTCATAAGTGGTTTTTCGCTGTGGGTTATTGTAAGTCCCCTCTCATTATAAATATAAATGATCCTTAATTACTTGTCTCGGAGAAAACACCACTATTTTTCTATTTTGGCTCCAGGATATTTACAAATCAAGCATACCGTTGGGGCTGTAGAACATAAAAGGTTCAATAGATTGCTGAGCGTAAAGCCGACATTATTGAAATTAAATTACTGCAGGAAGACACGAAGATGGCTGCTCTACATGTTTACTGATTGCACTGATTTATTCTAAGTTCAGGCTACTTAGGTTACTGTATAGTTCTGGCTTGTAAACTGCTGTGGAAAATGGAGCAATCTGCTTTGCTTGTTCATGAGGTCTTGGTCGGCAGTTGTCACATAGGGGAAGAATGAGATCATCTGTCAGTATTGTTCTGTACAGATGTGGTCACTTTGGGGGAGATTTATCAAAGCTTGGAGAAAGATAAAGTACTAACCAATCAACTTCTAGCTGTCATTTTACAGGTTGTGTTTGAAAAATAACAGTTAAATATGGTTGGTTGGTACTTTATCACTCTCCAAGCTTTGATAAATCTCCCTTATTGCTTATTGTGAAGTGTGATCTTTTAGCATGCAATTATAATCCATGTAGAACTTGCTTTAACTCATTACAACTAATTAGATGTTTGTGTTTTAGCTTTCAGACCTATACCATCTAATGGTTGCTGTGGGTTACAGCACAGGGACTTGTGTCTGCACCAGTTTTTTATTTTATTTTAAAGTCTCCCTGTCCCACTCCCCTCCGCAACCTAGTGTCCAAGGATGTACAGGAGATATAGAATTGAAAGAGTTACTGTTCCAAATTCACAAGTCTATATATTAAACTGGTCACTGGGGAACTATTTTGTATCTTTGCCTATTTTCTCAGAGCCCAGGGCATAACTCGCTGTATGTGTCACTCCATTCTGGGGGGAATAGGTAAAAAAAAAATGACAAGGAGTCCTTTGACACTAATTCACTATGAATTGTATCTTAGGTACCTCAAGTGTTGCATCCAAACACGAAGAACTGGAGTGCTTATACGCAGCTGTGGGCAAAGTCATTTATGAAGGTCTTACTAATTATGAGAAAGCTACGAATGCCAACCCATCACAGCTATTTGGTAAGTTGCCTGGACTTACTATGAAAGACTTTTGAAACATTGCAGGGCTGTGTCTACTAAAATGCACCCATCCACTTTGGTCAATTCTGTCATAGGGCTGTATTCAATTTGGAGCGAAAAGCCTTTTTCGGCGATGATGTCATTTTCGCCGATTCCATTTTATCCCCGTATTCAATTTGTCCAACTTTTCGCCGGTGCGAAAAGTTTGCGCCTTGTAACCAGCGGAATAGTTTCGCCAATGATAACCGGCGGAAAAAAGTGCAGAATTGGGGTTTTGGGGTGCAAAATTGCGGCAACCTCCCTAAACCCTTTTTGACACCCCCCTTGACACTGATTGTGTCAAAAACCGCTAAAAAACCCACAAAAGACACCCTAAAAAGCACTTTGATTTTTTTTTGGCCACTTTTTTAAAGTGGGGGTACAAAATCAAAAACTAGCGAAATAGCCTTTGGAGGGGCTCTGGAAGTATGGGGGAGTTTTTTTTGTTTGGATTGCAGGTGTTTGCTGAAGGTGCGTTTTTGGCGCTTTTTAATGCTTGACTTTAGCAACTTTAAAATATACTTGCATCTATTTTAATGTACCGCAAATTTGATGGGACTACTTATTTTCCCCCAAAAAATTTTCTAAATGCTATTCTTCACCACTGTCCCAAAGATGCTAAATAGCGCCTATTGAGACCATTCAAAGACCCCAAATACCTTCAGGAGGGTGGGGGTTACCCATAGTGAACCCCCATGTCAGAGCATCTTTTGGGGGGTGTTAGGCTGATTTCCCCAAAAACGACAGGACTTTTCGCTGATTTTGTTTTCGCCGGGTCCCGTTTTCGCCAATTTGGAATTGAAAATGGTGCTAAGCGGGGACGCGCGTGATAAGTTTTCGCTGGCAAAACCTCCGATGACGGCGAAAAGTCCGGCAACAGACTTTTCGTTCCAAATTGAATATGGCCCATAGTATGATGCATATTATTTCCCAGCATTCACTGCTGTAAATATGTGTAGTGCATCCTGCACAGAATTCTAAGTGTGTGGTATTAGAAGTTTAGATTTGCTTTTAAGTTTTTTTTTCTCTTTTATATAAGGGCTAAAGCTTCATTATTCCTTTTAAGAAATAGGTTGTATAGAAAATTCAAGGCATACGCATTTATTTGTGAAGTTTTAATGTGTGTACTTTTATGTTCTAACAAAGTGTAACCTCATATAGTCTTGTCTTTTGGGAAAATTCACTTTCTTGTCCCCAGGAGGTTACTTTTAACAGTGATTTTCTGTGCTTTTTTTTTATCCTTGCTGCTGCTATGAATTGGTTCTGTCAGTAAAACAGGAATAATACCGCAAAGGAACCTAAGCTACGCAAAATGTAAATGCTAGCCGTCCCTCACTGCCATCCCCTGTGATCTCTGCAGACAGGTGTAATTTTACTTAAAGAATTGCTTGCTTGCCAGGTGTCAATGTGTATTGTGGAAAACACTTAGGAAGACTGTCGTTTAATTTAATCAGCTCCTTGCAAAGTGCTTCAAGGTCAGATGCTAAGAAATATGCAATGCGCCAATATTGAAGTGGGAAGGTATTTATGTATATCCTTACATCTCGGCAATGCATTTTTTTTTCTAGTTAATTCTTAGGCTTGGTCACTAATTGGTAGAAAGTATTAGCAATTGTGGTATACACATGCTGTCACCTTGGAGTTTCATTGCAGACCTGGTGTGGGGGCGGGTGAGCCTCTCACAAACGTGGGGGAGATTTATCAAAGTTTGAAGAGAGATAAAGTGGAACGAGACAAAGTACTAACCACTCTGCTTCTAACTGACATTTTAGAGGCTGTAAATGACAGGAGCTGATTGATCAGTACTTTTACTTATTTCCAAGCTTTGATACATCTCCCCTACAGTGTGGATCCCACCCATGGAACCCTTATGGCTCTGGGTTGCATTGAAATGTATTTATTTAATATAATCTTTTGTAATCTGGTGCTTATAAGTTGCATTCACTAGGAAATGAAACTTAAAATGTATAGCTTTATTTAAAAGAGCTACTTTAAGGGGTATATCCACTAGTAGACTATGAAACTACTGCACGATTACGACATTGTAATCGTGCAGTCGTTCCACAGTCTGTGCTGTGCCTAAACTGAGCGATCAGTCGTTCAGTGTAGGCACCCTCCCTCATCCCCGAACATGGCCAATCTGTCGTTATCGGCAGATTGACCAGCATGTTCGGGCGATGATAGATGTCAAAAACGACCAGCGGGAGCGCGCATCGATGGTCGTTTTTGACATTAAGCTGCCCGATTTGTGCCCGATTAACAAGCGTTTGAACGGTAACGATGTCATTATCGCTCTGTTTAATGGGGTAGTTGATGTGCTCCTTTACAGCGTTCACAAATACAATGTAACAGTTTATGGGGGAGATGTGCGAAACAGTGAAAAGAGTGGAGAAATTGCCCATAGCAACTAATCAGCTTCTACCTATCATTTTATAGAATGTATGTAATGTTACCTTGAGGCTGGTTGGTTGCCATGGGCAACTTCTCCACTTGTCCAGTCCTTGCACTACCTGTTACATCTCTCAATTTATCCCTTGACAGAACTTCAAATGATTGACAACATTTCTATTTGCTATGCAATGAGTGCATACCTTTGTTTCTCTGGCTGGGGGATGCTGTACCATAGGACGGCAGGTTGGGGCTGGAATTGGCACTTAAACTACACTGTACAGCAGTGTTCTTCCCAGGCTGGTTTTTGCGGGTACAAGTAACAGCCTACCACCCGGCACTTCAGCAGCCTGTCTCCAGCTAGATACTGGAGACAGTATCTGGGAGCTGTATATAAAGGACCAGATCCTACAGACTTTGTAGCTTTTTCATAATCAGACGACTGGGCCTCTAATAAGAAGATAATTTATATAAAATGTTATTTCAAGTTTAAATCATTATAAGGTCAGGGTTTAAAACATTTTATTATTGCGAAGGCCCCCACCCGGCTACTTCTTGATGCCACCCGACTGGAAACATTTTCTGGGGAGAACACTGTACAGTAGCTTTAAAAACACAGCTCCTCCACCTTGCAACTCCATAATGTCAGCCTACTTTAGGTGCCTACAGAGTAGGGTATGTTTGGAAGGGCCTATTGTAGCTTAGATTCTTTTACCTTTTTTGTAAGATTCACCAAGATCATGTCAGTAATGGCGAGCTTGTTGCGCCAGGAAGGTATCCTCTCCTCGTGAAAACCAATTCAGTGCAGTCTGTGCCTTGTCCATTGATCTTGTTGTGCATGAAGTTGTTGAGCACAATGGTTTCCACCTTCGAGACCATTCAGTATGCCAGATTTCACGCTCGGGAATTAGGGTGGGAGATTCTCCATTCTTCGACGCAGTGCTCAGCTTCCCTCTCCTTAGTCACTCCGGTTTGGGTCATTGTGACCATGGAAGCAAGTCTCCTGGGTTGGGGTGTTGTAACATTATAGCTTTGGCTCTAGGGTCTTTCTGGCTCTCTTGGGGGTCCAGTCCATTTTGGCTGGCCAGTTCGGATTCAGTTGGACAACACTACGGCGGTGGCATATGTCAACCATCAGGGTGGCACAAAGAGCGCCGTAGCAATGGCAGAGTCAGCCTGAATTCTTTTCCTCGGCAGAGTCTTTTGTTCCAACAATCTCAGCGGTGTTCATACCGGGAGTGAAAAATTGAGAAGTGGACTTCCTCAGCAGAGCCAAGTTTCTCCCGTGGGCGTGGTCTCTCCATCTGGGAGTTTTCCAACATTTGGTTTGGAAGTGGGACCTTACGCAGGTGAACCTCATGGCCTCTCTACACAGTTTCAACATGTAACAGTTATCCTAGTGGCTCCAGACTGGCCTTGCAGGTCGTGGTATGCCGTCATTCTCAAACTGTTGGTAGGACCCGGGTGGGCATCTTCCTCTACATCCAGACCTGCTGCAACATGGTCTATTTCTACATGAGGACCTTCCTCGGTTGGCTTTAACGTCCTTGCTTTTGAGACCAAGCTTTTGAGGGCTTAAGGTTTTTCTGTCTCGGTAGTCCGTACTATGCTATGGGCCCAGAAATAGGTTTTGTAATGCAATTACCACAGGGTATAGAAAATCTACATCTTGTGGTTTGAACAGCGAAGGGTCCATACCTCCAAGTTTCACCTCTCTTGTTTCTTTCTTCAGGAGGGTTTAGAGACCGGGTTAAAGCTTTTAAAGTACAGATTTCAGCCCTGTTGATTTATTTTCAACGGCATTTGGCCCTTTCAATAGTTTGAACCTTTATGTAGGGTGTGGCGCATATTCAACCACCATTGTGTCCGCAAGTAGCACTGTGGGATCTTAATCTGGTCCTCTGCTCTCAATCGGGCTCCATTTGAGCCTTTAGATTCAGCAGATCCTAAATTCGTTACTTTGAAACTGGTATTTCTTATGGCTAGTGCCTCAGCTCAGCGTGTTTTTCCAAGTTGGGGGCCTTGTCTTGCCAGCCGCCTTTTTTTGTATTCCATAACGATAGAGCCGTTCTCCATACGGTTTCTATGTTCCAACCGAAGGTTGTGTCGGCTTTCCACTTAAACCAGGAAAAGGAGCAATATGATAAAACTTACCCTTGTTAACTATTTCTTCGAAGTCCATAGGGTCCACAGGGGAGACAATGGGGTGTAGGTGGGACTTGGAGTACCGTACACCAACAGCAAAGCTTTTTCAATCCCAGGATGCTCCGGTCCTTCCCCCTATACCCTGCCCATAGCCTGAGGGCAACTCAGTTTTGTTAACAAGCCCAAGGCAGGAGCAGGATAGGAGAGAAGGAATACTTGTACATTGAAAAATCACACTCTCACACAGGAAACAAGTGATCAAGAGAAGAAGCCCACAGAAGTATTTATGCCCAGTGGACCCTATGGACTTTGAAGAAATAGAGTTAACAAGGGTAAGTTTTACCGTAACTCTTCTTTTCTTCAGGATCCATAGTGCTCCACACGGGAGACAATGGGGATGTCTCGAAGCAGTTGTTAAAATACGGGGACGCTCCTGAGTGGAGAGGAGAACCCTGCGCACGTAGAAAGCTTCCTGAGAGGCAAATGTATCAAAGGCATAAAACAGAAGACCACGTGGCCGCCTTGCATAGCTGTTCAGCAGAGGAGCCATACCGGGCTGCCCATGAGGGACCCACAGAGTGAGTAGAATGAGCAGATACTGTAGCCTGCACAGGAAGGCCCATCTGAGTGTGTGATAGCCTGTGAGATAACCATGCGAAGCAATCTGTCCAGAGTCTGTTTGTTAGCTGGCCATCTCTCCTGATGGAACTAGTACGGTCCACATAGATCTTCAGAGCACGGACCATATCCTAAGAGGCCTCACCTGCCGAGAGGTCTGGTGATTTGAAAGGCTGGAACCACAATTTCCTTATTTAGATGGAAACGAGAAACCACCTTGGGAAGGAAGCCCGGGCGCGTTCTAAGAACAGCCCTGTCCTGATGAAAGATTAAAAAGGGGGAGCGACATGAAAGCACCCCTAAATCCGATACCCTACTAGCGGATGCTATAGCCAGAAGAAACAGCGTCTTCGCAGTGAGCCACTTGATGTCCACTGATTCCAGGGGTTTGAATGGAGGTTCCTGAAGTTTTCGGAGAACCATTGACAGGAGCAGTTCTGCACTGGAACCAGATGGACAGAGCAGAGACGTGCACTTTCAGAGATGCTAGGCGGAGTCGAAGATCCAATCCAGCCTGAAGAAAGGCAGGTATTCTAGAAACCTTAAAAACTTTAGGGTCATAGGGCCTGATTCAGACCCACTCGCGAGCGGCTGTCCGCTCGCAAGTGGGTCGATGGTGTGCACTGCGCATGTGCACGATGGAGGGAGCTCCATCGTGCGCGAGACGCGACGAGCTAAAGACTCTCCTTCGCTCGTTGTGTCTGATCAAAGAGGGCGTGCTGTCGATGTTGACAGCCGGCCCCACTGACATCACTAGTGATGTCAGTGGGAGTGATTTTGGCTCTGATAGAGCCAAAATCACTCCTGGCCCTGCGGTTGAAAAACTCAACCGCAGGCTTCTGCTCGCAGTGGCGATGGTCAAGACCATCGCGACCATCATCCTGCACGCTCGTATATGCTGTGGGTGGTGACCCACAGCTATACGAGCGTCCAGGAGGACGCTCCATATTTATGGAGGTGGGCCCTGATTCAGAGCGAGCGCTCTGGTCAGAGCGTCCGGCTCTGAATCAGGCCCATAGTTTCTAGGGGCACACCACTGGACATATGTATGCCGAGGCCGGTTTACGTGCTCTGTGCATGTTCTGGAACACAGAGCTAGAAAATCCCTTAGCCCTTAGGAGGGATATCCCAAGAGCCAAGCCGTTAAAGACAGCCGGGCCAGGTCCAGATGTAGACAGGGACCCTAAGACAACAGGTCTGGTCGTAGAGGAAGAGGAACGTCTATGGAGAGACTTTGAAGATCGGAGTACTAATGGCGCCTGGGCCAAGCTGGAGCTACCAACAGGACTTTTCCCCCTTCCTGTTTGAACTTCTGAAGAACCCGAGGAAGAAGGGATATTGGAGGGAAGAGGTACGCCAAATGGAAGTTCCACCTCACAGATAGTGCGTCCACGAAGGCCGCATTGGGGGTTCCTTGTCCTGGCTCCATACACCTGAGGTTTGTGGTTACTTGGACAAGACTACTTCTGACCGTTGCACATACTCTCTTCTTGTTCTTTACGACTCACATAAACGTGGGTGGCCAGCTACAAAGCAGACCATTGCACGTTTGATTTGCACGGTCATCACTGAAGCTTATTCTAGTGCAGGACGACCGGCACCTGACCAGGTGTTGACGCGTTCCACTAGGGCAGGGGAGACCTCCTGGGCAAAGTGACACAGTGCATCGGCGGGACAGGTCTGTCGTGCAGCTACCTGGTCCTCTGTCCACACGTTTGCACTTTTTTTTTTACAAGTTTCATGTTTTTGCCTCCGGCGACGCCCACTGTGGGCGTGTGCAATTCTCCGGTCAGGCAGCCTGAGCGTTCCCTCCCCTGGCTGTCGAACATCCCATGGTCTAGTGCCCCTCAGCCGTGCTGGAAGACAAAAGAAGATTTTTGGTCACTTTTCTTTAAGGTATTGTTTTATAACAGTTTCACCGGGTTACTTCTTTACTCTTTTAAAGTACTACTAGCATTATAGGGTTACAAGGGGGAGGAGCCTTTTTTAATTAAAGTTGCAATATAGTATAAGTGCCAATTCCAGCCCCAACCTGCAATCCCATGGTCTAGTGCAGGGATGGGGAACCTCAGGCCCAGGGGCCGTATAAGGCCCCTGGAATCATTTGGTCTGGCCCTCTGAACTTTTTTATGCTAGCCTCATCTATCCTAGAATGACACCCTGCAGCCAGAATCTATGCAGCAGTGCCGGATGGAGCGTCCTTAGGATGCTTCAGACGGTCACAACGCTGCCCTTACAGCTCCCCGGACCATCCTCAGGATGCTCCGGGCATTGCTGTTATCAAAGGTGATTGTGGCCCGTCCCCTTGTGACATCACACAGAGGGGGTGTGGCCTGCACCGTGCTTGCAAATAATGTTATATATATCAAAATGGCCCTCGGCAGAGAAAAGGTTCCCCAGTAAGTAAGTGACAAGTAACAAGTAACAGTAAGTGACCAAAAATCCTCTTTATCAGGCATTTTCATACCAAATGGTTTAATGTCTATGTCGTTTAGCAGCAATACCTGTGTTCATAGGAGTGAATTCCTCCTCCAGCGACTACTAAATTATGGGTCTGATACACTACCGATTGCAACTGCGATTACTCACGCAATCAGCCAATTGTTGTATTCTGCGCATGCGTATGCTTCATAGTGCGCAAAGACTCTACTGCGATCGGGAGTGCAAACGCAGTGACTACGCAGACCCATTGCAGAGTGATTGACAGGAAGTACAGTTTGGGAGTGGTGATGGGGGGGGGGGCATTACATTGCGACTAATGTTTTGTGTTTGAATTGGGCAGGTACACTAATGATTCTGAAGTCAGCCTGCAGCAACAACCCAAGTTATATTGACAGGCTTATATCCGTTTTCATGCGCTCCCTACAGAAGATGGTGAGGGAGCATTTGAACCCACAGGCTGCTCCCGGAACAGCTGAAGCAAATCCAGGTACATACATTTATTTTGCCATATTTTAAGCTACAGGAAATATAGAAGTCCCTTCCAAATAGCTCCTGATTTTGTTTCCGTACTCTGAGACTATAATTCCCTTCAGCTTGGTTTAATGATTTTTGTTACATACTTGACGGATGATGTATGGATTTGCCAGCAGCTGTCTAGGCCCCTACCTCGCCGCTCAGGCCTCCTATAACTGACTTTTCCTCCTCTTGCTCCCCAGCGGGCACCAGTGAGCTGGTAATGCTGAGTCTGGACCTGGTGAAAACGCGCTTGGCAGTAATGAGCATGGAAATGAGGAAAAACTTTATTCAGAACATACTGACTTCCCTCATTGAAAAATCACCTGATGCGAAAATTCTCCGGGCTGTGGTGAAAATTGTGGAGGAGTGGCTGAAAAACAACACACCTATGGCAGCCAATCAGGTGAGCTGCAAACCGTTTTTCTTTTCTTTTTAAGCAGTGTTTCGGGTGGCGGGTTTACATCATCCTACTGAGCGGAATGTGCAGGTTTACAGATTATTCTGTTTAATAAACCAACACCTTAAAGTACCCTCGACCTGCTTTCATCCATTTACCTTCCAAACTGTGGTACTTTTCTACAATTTAGCAATAAAGAGGTGATTTTGTGGTAAGTATCTTCGGTCTTCTGATCACCAGCGAGCGGTTACTATGGTAACCTGGGCCTGTACTGGGTTCCATTCAACCTCTTCCATAAAACATTCATTCCCCCCACACACTGCTCCTGCTTCTAACATCAGGCAACATTAACCTTAGAGGACAGATTGTGTGAAGGGGACAGTGTTTTTAGTGAATAAAGATATTCAGCTGTCATACAGCTAATGTTACAAATGGATGTTCCATTAAGTCTGTAGATTTTTTGCAGCCCATTTGTTGAATTAAGACTCGTAAATAATATTGGTACTTTAAGCATAGTTTCCACAATGAATAGTTTCATCTTTTGTTCATGGAGATAATTTCATTGTGATTATTAGGAGTTATCCTGAGCTGCGACTGGGTTGAAAACACTATATTCATCGTTCTTGGGATCATGTGCAATAAGAGTGTTAATAATGGGATTGTGTCACAGCCTTAATCATACTGTTGCTCCAAAACTGTGGAATCTAGGAGAATCAGTATTCATATTGTTTAATTTTTATTGTAGCAAAAACTTTCAGCTCCCTAGTAAAATCAGATATATCAGACATATTGGGAATTCTACAATTCCTGAGAAAATAATATATATTTTTACATGGTAGAAATGGAGAGACCATTTTTGCCTGCAATTGCGCCACTTGCTGGCCTGATTTAAATGCCTTCCCCATACTTACCGGCTCATTTGTCAATGAGTTATATCATACGCGACTCGTTGCGTATAATAATGATGCCCCAGCCAATCAGCTCCTGTCATCTGTTTGAAAAATGACAGTTGGGAGCTGATTGGCTGGAGCACCATTTATCATACGCAATGAGTTTTAAAACTCGTTGTGTAAGATATAATTCGTTGACAAATGGGCTCCTTAACCAGAAAGGGTCTGCGGGGGAACAGCACTTGAAGACCTGCATTGGTACAGTGATAGCCAATTGCCGAAAGGGAACGTGGATATGATAATTGCTATGCTGTGCTCCCATTTTCTTTGTTTTGCTTTGGGTTTGGTCACATATGGGAAAATGAAAGGGGACTGGATTGTCAACATGTTCAGTCAGAATACTCCACCTTTCCTCCATCACCTGTATATGATGTTACTCTAGCAGGGCTAGAAGCCCAATATAGTAGGGGAAAGGAGACAGTTTGACATGGGATAGACTTTATAGGGATATCTGTGAGAACAGGTACATTAGTTGTTGATGAGGAAGCGCACACCTCATGTATAAAATCAGCCCTGAAAGCTGTTTCCACACACAAATATACTTTTAAGTACAGGCTGCAAGCAGAGATTAGGTCCAGGAGACAGCCTGTAAATTGCTGCCAGCATTGCTCAACCGCCTTTCAGCTGAAATGTGGAGCAGCATGTTTTATTAATGTTACTTTTAGTGCTGTAACCATACTTTCTGGCCTCCATTTTTGTGCAGACTCCTACACTTCGGGAGAAATCCATTTTGCTGGTGAAAATGATGACCTACATTGAGAAGCGCTTTCCGGAGGACCTTGAGTTAAACGCACAGTTTTTAGAGCTTGTTAATTATGTTTACAGGTACAGAAAGCAATATAAATACGTCAAACTAATGTTTGGATCAGTAAATATTCTAGGATATAGTTTGCACTCTTTTATCAGTCTTAGTAAAATAATATCATTTTTAATCTTTTATCAGACACCCTAAATTTAGAAAATCCAGGTTTTGTATAGTACTGTTAAGTTCTCCCTCACACAATGCTTATTTAAGTAAGTAAGTACACCTGTAAAGACTTTGGAGGAGTTTGACTAGATGAATTGTGCATTGACTTTTACAGAGACGAGAACCTTTCTGGGAGTGAGCTTACCGCCAAGCTGGAGCCGGCTTTTCTATCAGGACTGCGCTGTGCGCAGCCCAACATCAGAGCAAAATTCTTTGAGGCCTTCGACACCTCCATGAAGCGTCGTGTTTACGATCGACTGCTCTACGTCACGTGTTCACAGAACTGGGAAGCGATGGGCAACCACTTTTGGATTAAGCAGTGTATTGAGGTACACTATGTGTCACCTGTCCTTCACAGCAGCTGTGCGTGAATCACCAGCCATCTTGTGCAAATGCCCTTAAGTTCTGTGACAACACAGAAGTAGATAAGCTTAATTATATATAACTTATTTTTAAAGTTACAGGTTTAGTTTTCCTTCAAGTAGTGTTTGTAGGTTTCACAGCTTCCTGCTTAGTTTTATGGCTTGTAAACATGTACAGTAGTTCCCATGAGAAAACAAAGAGACCTCATTAGACTATGTATTACTTATCCTAGTGTTCGCTATTTGTGTAATTTCAGCCCAGGCTGTGTAACATTTGTGCATTCGACCTTTTCTTATGCTGCGTATATGCCATGTTTCACAAAGAGAAGTTGTCATCCTATTAACACTTTGAACTCTTATGTCTTCGATCCGTGCAGCTCCTGCTGGCCGTCTGTGAGAAGAACACTACAATAGGCACAAGCTGCCAGGGCGCCATGCTTCCATCTATCACTAATGTCATCAATCTAGCAGACAGTCACGAACGGGCAGCGTTTGCTATGGTAACTCACGTCAAGCAGGAACCAAGGGAGAGAGAAAACAGCGAATCCAAGGAAGAGGTAATATTCTTCAAGGAATTCACATACTCTTCCCCATGATCTTAAGCAAAGCAGTGAGGTGTGTGTATATATATATATATATATATATATATACATACTTTTATAGATATAATATATATACTTTTATAGATATAATATATATACTTTTATAGATATAATATATATACTTTTATAGATATATCCAAAGGCGGCACTCCGGAGAAAAAGAACTTCACTTAAACAACATAGCACATATCAAAGCAACGTTTCAGCGCCTTTTTTAGCGCTTTTACCATGCCTATTGAAAGTAATAGGCTTTACAAAAGCGCTAATAACGGCGCTGAAACGTTGCTTTGATATGAGCTATGTTGTTTGAGTGAAGTTTTTTTTTCCGGAGTGCCTCCTTTGGATCTACGTATTACAGCGTTTCCTGGCTACAGGACTTCATTGTGGAAGCCACCCGGAACCTGTGGAGTTCCGGAACTTGGTCATGTATGTATACGTACTGTGTGTGTATGTATGTATATGTATATACCTGTGGAGTGCCGGAACTTGGTCATGTATGTATACGTACTGTGTGTGTGTGTATGTGTGTATATATATATATGTGTGTATGTGTGTATATATATATATATATATGTATGTGTGTATATATATATATATATATATATATATATATATATAATCGTGTGTGTGTCTATTTAGGTTGTAAATTCAGTAGTGTACTTATAATGTATGCTTAAAAAGTCTTTTCAAACGAGGCCTAATGTGGGGCGATCGCTTTTACAAACTTGTTCTCAGGCATCTCATCAGGATTTTTCCTGACAGTTCTTCCATTGTTCAAAGTGTGAGAGAGTTCTATTAAATTCCCAGTCTCTTAGGATACAAGAAATAGAAGGTACTGTGGAGTAAAACTTTAAGCCTCGCTTCTAACAAGTAGCTTGAGTCTTATTTTACGATAAAATGGATTTGTCAGTCCCAATCTAAAACCTTTGTCTACAAAACATCACCTGAGAAAATATCCAGAAAAGCTCTGTGTTAATGATCATAGCTCAGTGATGGGAGTGTATTTCTCTGTACCATGTAAGGCCGCTTCTCAATCATCTCCCTTGCTTCTGGACCATAGTTTTATTTTATTATTGTTCATTCTTAGTATTTTTAATTATAATGTTTCGGGAGGAATAAAGACAAACTTAATACAAGAAAAAGGCTATTGGAAGAAATATGTCCGAAATAGTTTTTACCCCGATGCCGATTTGTTTAAATTAAAAATATGAAACTCGAGAGCCAAGTGTAATTAGCATCTTTTGATGTGCTCAGAGTGGAACATCTCTACTTTACACTGATTACTTGTCTGTGGTCCAAAAAACATCTCATTAATGTCTTAATGATTCCTTTTTATAGTCCTGTCATTGCTTTTATTTTTCCAAACCACTCTGAAACTCCTTGTTACTGCATTACTCGTCGGTGTGCATGACACTATCGCAAGCAGCGATGCGCCGTATACATTGTGGTACACGTCCGGTATTGCAATATGGAAGGCTCAGCACTTAATAGAACATATTTTCTATGCATTGATTTATTGGTATTGAACTTTAAAGATCGAGCTTTTTATCTTATTTTTTTTGTTTGCGGACATTTAAATATGTCTTTGTTTTACTAATGGTTGCTCCATATCACAAGATGTGTGCTTCAATCAAGGTTGAAGGACTGTTCTGTCATTAATTAAAATGTGATCTGATTCAGTAATGCAGTGATAAAGGAACATATTCGTTCTTTGCTGGAAGATTTTTAACTGTTTGCCCCTCTCTTCCCTGGCGATCACCCTGCCCTAATACCAATGGCATCTGTATTCTATTTAGAGATGCAAACTCGTCAACATTTAACTAGTGTGAGTCATCCCCTCCCAGAGTGCTTGCTGGTATTATAGAGGATAAGGAGGTGTGTCCAAATACAACTAGCCTCAATACACCATGCGGTGCTATACACCTGGCGTGAGTGAGCCGCTAGGTCCCCTGCCTCTTGGCTTGTGCCGAGCAACTTTGATGTTCGAAAATGCACCTTACTCGCTATTAGATGGGATACACTGCTTCATGGGATATGCAACACGTGTACATCTGTGTGCGACTGGGCGTGGAAAAAATCCGCGGACGCTGCATCTTAGCACTTCGTATACAGATTCAGACTCGGTTATGCAAGTGTTGCATATCAAATTAATCAGAGCCATCCCGCGAAGACACTGGGCGAAAGACGAGTCGCACTGGATCTGGCGCACCGAGAAAGGTTGTTTGGAGCAACTGCAGCAATAGTGTTCGAGGACACCTCTGTACAAACTCTTATATTTTTAGTCGGGGAGGATATGAGCATGAAACAACCTTACTCTTTTGGTCTGTACATGTTCGGCTGCAATTTTAACTACAGTATATTATATATAATATAATTTACTTTTATTTCTGATATTCTCCTTTTGTTTCATTGAAGTTTTGTATATATTGGGACACTTGTCTATTTCAGCCCGGCTTCTACTATGTTGTATCACTCTGAAGTTGACAGCAAGTTGTTTTGTGTCCTCAAAGTGCACAGTAAATAAACAGCTCTGCCTAGATTATATGCAGTAAGCGTGGTCAAACACAAAAGTGCGAAGTCTCGTAGGAGCGATGATTCCAGTATTCTATCTGGATATTTGTGCCGGAGCCATCACGCTGGGCTACTACGGGACTTTGCACTTTGATTCTCATTCATAGGCAGAAAGATGAAGCCATTTCGCCAAAGTGATTTGTGCAGAGAGTATGTGCTTGTAACAGCGAGAGTTGTAAGTAAACCTTACCGGTACCAGGAGGGTTTAATATATATTTTTTTGTGAAAAAATATTGAGTAATACATTTAATTTGTCCTATACAGAGAACATAACATTAGTGCACATTATTTATTATTAATATTAATAATATTTAAATTAATCTGCAAATAAAATTTTTGTGCCAATAAATAATACGTTATTGATGGTTTGCTAGAACTACGCCAATCGCTGACCAGTTTTTCAGGGATAATTGGAAGTATTACATGGCTTTTTAAATAGGGTTTGTCTTGTCATTAGGATGTTGAAATTGATATTGAGCTTGCACCAGGTGATCAAAGCACCAACCCCAAAACTAAAGAGCAATCGGAAAAAGATATCGGCAATCAGCTTCACATGTTGACCAACAGACACGACAAATTCCTGGACTCGCTACGTGAGGTTAAGGTCAGTATGGCTTTGTCATGAACACTGGAAACCTCGCACTTTGTACTTGGTGATTGATGCTGTGTATGACGCATTAGTAACGTATGGTAGTGAAAGTATTTGGTTTCTGTAGTTGTTGGCGTCCACACTGCTAAATCACTCTTGCATTATGTCTCCCCCTTCCCTGTATGCCCACTGAAGACGGGAGCTCTGCTAAGTGCCTTTGTCCAGCTGTGCCATATTTCAACTCCTTTGGCAGAGAAGATTTGGATCCAACTTTTCCCCAGATTGTGGAAAATTCTTTCTGACCGCCAGCAGCATGTAAGTACTTCTTATTAGGTAATAATAAGTGTATGCCATGCAATAATTTCCTTTGCTCTTAATTCGATTTGTTTTGGGGACTCGGAGAAGTGTTTTTTTTTTTAACAAATTAATATATAATTGGTGCAAATAATGTTTGTACTTGATGGTACGCCCCCACCCCCCTCATCCCTTTATGCATCGTATTGAGACACAACAACATTAGGGGAAGGTCTGCATCCACTAGGAGGCAGTATAGTGCAACAAAACTGAAGGCACTTTCTCTTCCTTTACCACACTCATTGTGCCCATTTCAGCTTTAATACTAATGCAAGAGGGTATGTAAGTCTTTTTTGTGTGCCCTCCCCCACACTTCTTTTTCCTCTTTTATATGGCTTTTGCTACAGTACCTGGAATTTAGGTCTCATTCTTCTTCTCTTGCTCTTTAACTCCTTGTTGAGGACTAGAATAATACATTTTGTTGAGCAATTTGCGGGGATGACACAAACACCTTGGTGGGCTCCATCTGCCCTGCAGAAGTGTTATATCGGTCTGCTGATTTTGTATGGGCTTGCAAATGTAACTTTTTGTTGTGTTTTCTATTATATGTAGTCATAATGTCGACATGGTCGACAAGTCAACATTGTGAATGTCAACCGCACATGCCAGGGTTAGGGCTTAAACTGTAAAGAATGTTATGCCGACATGATGACCATGCTGACACATTCTGAATGACGGCATTTCATACCACACCAGTTGTTTAGATACTGTATGTAGCTGCATCATGAAGCTGCTTTTTATGTGTTTTTTCTGCCCTGGAATTGATCACAATGCATTACAAAATACAGAGAGCAGGGAAGTAGCTGTATCATGCCCCAGAGCAACAACAAGACGCCAGTCTGATATAAATACTTGGCTGGAAAGCACAGAAGCCATGCATTTAGTAAAAGTTGCAGAAGAGCATATAATACTGTATATTTGAAGTGATCTTGAAGTGTAAAATCAGTTTACATTACCATCTGAGCTTTCTTTATCCGTTCTGATCACATATTCCTGGTGTTGGATACTTTCCTGCGGTGCACCCAACCCCCCTCCCACCATCTCTGTCCCTCCCCCCCCATTACCCAGACTATTGGTATAAGCCTGTCCGAATAAAACGCATCCTCCCTGAATTGAAATGAATTGCATGGGAAAGATGGTGATAACAGTAAGCGGAACTGACCATGAGAGCTAATAAATTGATATAAATTGGTGTGTTACAATAGGTATGGCTGCTTATCATTCACAAGGCATCCTCTAACATTCAGGAGTTATGTACTGATACAGGTGCTCAGGAGGGTCCCAGTTCGCTGGAGCTTACAATCATTGCTATTTTGTTTTGTTCCCAGGCACTGGCTGGGGAAATCAGTCCGTTCCTGTGCAGTGGCAGCCACCAGGTGCAGAGAGATTGCCAGCCGAGCGCCTTGAACTGCTTTGTGGAGGCCATGTCTCAGTGCGTCCCACCAATCCCCATCAGACCTTGTGTACTGAAGTACTTGGGGAAGACGCACAATTTGTGGTTCCGCTCTACGCTTATGCTGGAGCATCAGGCCTTCGAGAAAGGTCTCAGTCTTCAGATCAAACCTAAGCAGACAAGCGAGTTTTATGAACAAGAGAGTATCACCCCACCCCAGCAAGTAAGTGTCATTCATTCTGCATCAGCACTTTTGGAGAAGGTATTTATATAGATTTTGGCTTGCAGTCTGAAGGAAAGAAATAATCTTTTACTGCGCTGATAATGTTCCATGTTCTTTGTTTTTAATGCCAAATGCTCTATGAAAGTTCATCCCCAGCCATTATAACTTGATTCGATTTTTCCCTTTGCTGGGTTATTTCTCAGCTCCGTTCCTGTGGACAGAGATGTTCAAATAAAAAAAAGCCAGACAGAAACGTCTGGTTAAATATAATTAATAATGAAAAGCCAAAGCCCACAGTTTATACAGAATCTTACCCTGGAAATAATGTTAACTGTTAACGGCATATCATGCTGAAATTGATGTCCACAAAACATGGGCAGTTACAGCCTAATATAATGTGTCATAGATATCTTGGTAGGCAGTGTGGTGGGCAGCTACCAGGCAGCAGGAGGTGGGGAAGTTATTAGGCACTTGTTTGCAGATGGCCATGGAAAGGGTTAAATCTGCAGTCTCTACTGTGCTATCCTTTTCCTGTATTATTCTATCACTATAGGGGAGATGCACTAAGCCTTGGACAGTGATAAAGTGGAGAGGGGTAAAGTACCAACCAATCAGCTCCTAACTCATGTTACTGGCTGTGTTTGAAAAATGACAGGAGCTGACTCTTTGGCACTTTTTTATCGCTCGCCACTTTATCACTCTCCATGGCTTAGTACATCTCCCCCTATATCATGTATGTATTTCACAAAACAGCAACACACTGACGCTGTGACGTTCTGCCTGAGTGACAAGATCAAGTGTACGTGGACAAGATCCAGTCGTTCCGCACTTGTGCTGAGCAGCTGGGTGATTTCTGGATTACATTACCAACTTTTACTACAGTCAGATGACCAGTGACCATTTCCAGCATTTCTTGTTATTATCCTATAATCCATAATCAGATTATGTCACCGGTTTTGCAACATTGCCATCAATATCCATGTGTTATGTGGTCAGATTGTAAAGAGAATATAAAGCCACTTTGGTCATTGACTAAACTACCCAGAATACTGGATGTGCCTTTCTTCAGTCAAAATGCGTTATTAGGTTGCCACTGGTCTCTGAGACAGAGGGAAACAGAATTTTTGACTCTGGCTTGATGGTCTACTAGGTAACCAATATTTTTGCTGACTGTGGATCCATGGGTTCATACAGATCGGAATGAAAGAATAGGGTTATAACAGCATGCGTCTCTGATCTATTGATGGTCTCCTAGGTAACCAATATTTTTGCTGACTGTGGATCCATGGGTTCATACAGATCGGAATGAAAGAATAGGGTTATAACAGCATGCGTCTCTGATCTATTGATGGTCTCCTAGGTAACCAATATTTTTGCTGACTGTGGATCCATGGGTTCATACAGATGGGAACTAAAGAATAGGGTTATAACAGCATGCGTCTCTGATCTATTGATGGTCTCCTAGGTAACCAATATTTTTGCTGACTGTGGATCCATGGGTTCATACAGATGGGAACTAAAGAATAGGGTTATAACAGCATGCGTCTCTGATCTATTTTGCTTTATCATTTGAGCTTTGTTGTCAATACCTCTTTAGCCAGTGTCTTTAACCTGTGGAGGGGTTATAAGACTTTTTGCTTTTGTTGTATTTTGATTACAAATTTAATTTTTTTATGTTTTATAAGAATTTTAGTTTTTTGCGCTTAGTTGTCCTCCTAAGATTTTGAACTGCGATGTCTACAAATACCTGTTCATATCTTTTTCAGGAGATCCTTGATTCTTTGGCAGAATTATATTCCCTCCTCCAAGAGGAAGACATGTGGGCTGGTCTGTGGCAGAAGCGCTGCAAGTTTCCAGAAACCGCAACAGCTATTGCATATGAGCAGCACGGCTTCTTTGAGCAGGTAGAGTAACCGGTTCTCTTGGTCTGCGTAAATATAAATTGCAAAGCTAAATTCAGGTTCATGGTAAGGGAACGTGTAATGCTCACCAAGACCGGTGTGCTACAACCAGTAATTCAAGTTAAGAGTAGTATTTTCTGACTATATAGGAGTATGATGAACATTCAATAATCCATAATAATAAGTCACTGTAGACAACGGATTGGCCTATACTTCATCGCTGCAAAGCAAGATAGTAATGCAGCTAGATGTCCAATGACTCTTCCTAGCTCTAAAGAGACCTGCAAGTGAAAGTATCCTTGAGACACCACCATGGTTATCCCTACTGTAGTTGGGACACCAGGAGGCTGGAAGACTGCAGCGACTCTCCCTGCTTGGACTCTTCTCCTTCCCCTCTACACACCTTGCATTGGAAAGTAAGAAATCTGAGTATTAGACTTCCCCCTCTCTGACTTCTTCTAGGTGCCAGACTGCACGCTCCTCCTCTTCCCCTCATTGTCTATCCCTGCTGCTTCATTCACTGATGCTGCACAGTATCCAGAGTCTGCAGTCTGCTCTCACCCCTCTGGGAGACGCACAGAGCCTGATCAGTGGTAATCTGTACCTTACCTAGACCAACTGGAAATTTAGAAAAGTTTTGTATATTATTGGTCCTTACTCAGTCCATAGTCTACTGAATATCACAACACCCCGATTTTAGAGTTTTCAGAGTTGTCTTTGTTGGTCTATGCCAGGGATGGGGAACCCTATAAGGCCCGCAGAATCATTTGGTCTGGCCCTCAGAGATTTTTTTCTGCTAGCCTCATCTGGCTATCATGGTAACTAGAATGGCAGCCTGCAGCTAGAATCTATGCAGCAGTGCTGCCTGGAGCGTCTTTAGGATGCTGCAGATGGTCACATCGCTGTCCTTACAGCTCCCTGGAGCATCCTCAGGATGCTCCGGGCATTGCTGTAATCACTGGTGATTGTGGCCCTGCCCCGTGTTATGTCACACTGAGGTGGCGTGGCCTGCACCAGGCCTGCAAATAATGTTATATATAATAAAATGGCCCTCGGCAGAAAAAAGGTTCCCCACCACTGGTCTATACTGTACGCAATCATAGTGGGTTTTCGTTTCCTCCACAACCCTGCAAGTCTCTTTGGAAACATATGGCAGAGTGTGCCCTTTTCTCTTCCCTCCTGTTAATTTCCCAATCCATCCTGTTCTTCCGGCAGCCATACTCTCTACACAGCCTTCTTGCTCAAACCCTTGTTACACAGCAGTGTTTTACATCGTGCGGATCCCTTCTCTTACTGATAGTGACTTCTTCCTGATTAACTGTTCACTTACCAACAAGGACTGCAAGTGATTTTATTATACAGTACACTGATTCTGAGAGAGCCTTCACTTACCACTGCATTTGGTAATCTTAACCCAGAGGTCCCCAGACTGTGCGCCGTGGCACCCTGGGGTGCCTCGGGACACTTGCAGGGGTGCCTCAGGATGGTGGTCCAGCACCAAGTCAAATTCTTTATGGTCAATATAATGTAAATATGTGCACAAACAGAAGCACAAATCTGTCCACCATTATATAACCAAACCTAAGGATGACAGGTGAGCACAATTTATATCACTGTACTACTTCACTGCATTGTCTTCTGAATTTCTCAGTACCAAACTTTTGGCTTAGGGGTGCCGTGAAAACAGTGCTGATGCACTAGGGCGCCGTGATTCAAAAAAGATTGGGAACCACTGCCTTAACCTGTTTATACAGATTTTTTTTTCTCAGTTAACCCTTTGCTATCCACTTATTATATTATGACTTAAATCTTAGTGAAAGAGCATATTCTACTAAAAGTCCTGCAAGGCGCCCGTACATGACTTTCCAAATATAAGTGCAGTGCCAACCTGAGCTCTTGTTCCCTATTCTTTTTCTCCATTAACCCTTCTATTACTACATCACTCATCCATATTCAAGGGTATAGCAATGGCAACCACACAGTGACTGCATAGGTCTCTGCTCCAAACACTTGAACCTACAGAGATTTCTGCTACAGCAAATAAAACCACCAATTAAATGAGTTATCTCCCATGAATACAGCACCATTGAAAATCACTTTCCTATAACACCTATACTACATCCTCCATTCTCTATCTAGTGTCCTGCATAGGGAGTCTGCACAAGGTTACTGTCCGTATTGTGCTTTTACACTGGAGCCATAGCCTCTTCTCTCTGTGCATTTCCACAACGAGTTCTGCACGGTTTATTATTCAGGAGATGAAAAAACTCACTGAACTTATCTGTGCTATCTGGATCTGAAGAAAGTAGGACATTTAATGAACTGGGGACATATGCTGATCTGTTTTTCAGACGTTAAGTGCCTTTAAAAGCGAAGAAGGACAGCTGGTATCATCCAATCTGTCTTCCACGTGTCTGTAGATGTGTGAACATATTGATCCGTCTGTAGTTGCAGAATGCGCGCGTACAGACCCCGTAGACGTAGTTATTGATTCTTCTCGGCTTTTGTTCTTTTTAGGCCCAAGAAACGCATGAAAAAGCAATGGAAAAGGCCAAAAAGGAACATGAAAGGAACAATGCATCTCCAGCTGTTTTCCCCGAATATCAGTTATGGGAAGATCATTGGATTCGGTAAGTGGGAATTATGCCAATTCTTTTCCCCTTGCAAAATAAAAAATAAAACGTGACATTTTTTAAAAGTAAAAAGCGTTTAAGTAGAGGAATTTTCATTTTTAATGACTGTACAGTAAAATATACAGGAAAAAAAGGGTAAAAAGAAATCTACTATGTCTAAAATGGCAAAGTGAAAGTGTTGCCCATAGCAACGATATAATTCTGCCTGTCATAATAGATCCAGTGCCTAATACTTCCAATTTTACTTTACACATCTACCCCATAGACATTTATTTCTCTCTATGATTGCATCCTTGGTATTAATGGATTACATTCTGAAAACTTCTTCATGTGACAACCAGTGGCAATAACCTTTCAACAATTTCTCAGACTTTAGAGTAGATGAGTTAATGTATGGTGTTGTTTTGCAATTTAGCTAGTTCTCCAAAGCCAGTTTATATGCACCAACACTATTTACCACCTTGTAACATTTTATTCTTACTATTATTTCCACTTGACTAGTGCCCCGAGTAGTCTTTGTTTTTACTGCGGCTCCTATTTCTGAAAATCTAGCGGGGAAAGGGGAGGAGCAGGAGGGCCAATCACAAGTCTTTATCAAGAGATTACAGCTTGTGATTGGTCCTCCCACTTATAAAGCCTTCTGCCGCCAGTTGGTTATTATTCCTAATGATTCTGTATTGTAAAACGTGCGCATTCAACAGAGGGGCATCTTAGTACACTACTTTACTCGGGTGGTAGAAAAGCTTTAAGGCTTTTTCCAGAATGCGGCTCCTTTTTATACATACGTGTCCTCCTACACTATTGCCCCAGTCATTCCAAACAGCCTTTTTCTGCGCGACATGTTCCATGCGACTCAAATTATGCAAAGTGTGTATTTCACATCCTTTTGCCTCAAATATGCCCTTTAGTCAATGTGATGCAACAAAACCACTTAACGAGACTGCACTGATTAATTTGATATGTGACACATGTACATCTGTGTGCGAGTAGGTCTGAATCTGTGTAAGTGCTACAATGGAGCCGGTGCGGCTTATTCTGACGCCAAGCTCCGTTGAGCTTCATATGAGACTGTGTACATATTTAGGACTACTTCCTGTGCAGTTAAAGTAGCAGCACGGATTCCCCGGTACAGATTGAGTGGCTTTTTGCTGCGCATGCTGTGCGAATTAGATGCAAATGAAAGAAAAAGTTGCTACACTACACCGCTCGATGCAGATCACGCACGCCATATGGCGTATTGAGGCTCGGTGTACAAGGACACATCAGTAGTTGCACATAAGAGGCTTATACACAAATTATTAAATAGTCATTTTCTGAGAAAACAGTTTGTTGTGGTTTCATTGATGCATCAGTCTCAATGCTGTGCTTTCTCACTTTCATAGCTGCTCTAAAGAGCTGAACCAATGGGAGGCACTGACAGAATACGGCCAATCAAAAGGCCACATCAATCCGTACCTCGTCCTTGAATGCTCTTGGCGAGTGTCTAATTGGACCGCTATGAAAGAAGCCCTCGTACAGGTCAGAATGCACTCCGTTCACGCCGGCAGCCTGTTTTGATATGTTCCCTCGATTTTACTCACTATGTTTGCACAAAGTCAGCATTACAGCTCATTTCACTGAGGCAATAAATGCCTCTTTAGGGAATCTGTTTGATTTAGAACACAGCTGCGGTTTCTGGCAAGTAAGGCATATTGCAAATAAATGTTTTTGTTTTAATACTGTCATGTTTTGCTTTAGAGCAGGGATTATTAACATTTTCCGGCCTGGAACCCAGACTAGATCTGGCAGTCAGATTTGCAATCATTGGTTCGGTTCTGAATAAATCTATTTCCTTTGTAATTACTTGACTGTTGACTGTAAATGAAGCTTATGGTTTTTATCGTATAAAACTTGTGATAAGAAACTTCAGCATTTGCACAAAATGTTATTAAAATATTAATATTGATTTTTTTTTTAAACCTCAGTTTTAAGAAAGGGCAGATATTGGTAGTAGACCCCCACAGATTTAATAGGTTGTCCTCTGTCCAGGCTAGAGGTGTTACTAGTGTGACACGTACATGGACAGGAGCTGTGGCCAATCAGGTGTCACCTTGGTCACATACATACCTCCTGTCCACAGCGTACTGTGGTTATCAGCAGCTGTGACTTCCGCGCTAGGGCTCCCAATAAAGCACCCACTCTTGGGGGTGCCCATTTGGAAATAGGGCATTGTCCAAAAGAGCAATGATTTGTCATGGTGACCCTACTTTTTCTGCTGCATTTTAAGTACATTTTTTTTTATTATTCATCCTGAAACCCTCCTTCCCCCTGTGTTTGTGTGTTCGGGAAATGTCCTTCCCATAGAACAAGCTGCTTTGTGTTCTCGTTTGTAAGAGTAATTGTATTTTTGCATTGGGCATTTACAGGCCACTACGGGGTAAAGTGATTAACAGTGTCCCTGTTTGTGTGTGGTGGAGGAAGTCATTTTTCACTTATACAATCCATTGGACTCTTTCCTAGTTTCATTCTGCCAATGGGAACTGTATGTCATTTAAGGAAAGAGTTTGCAAAGTTTACAAAGTACTTTCTACCAAACTACGTTTACATTATTATTATTTTTTTATACAATGTATTAACCCTCGTTTAAGGCCACAATTTCCTGACAGGAATTGGGATTTAAGTGATAATCTGCTGGTCTGTGCCATTTAGAGGACTTGAATGTTTTCAGCTTTAATTACTGAAGGGCTGGAGATGTAAAAAGTCTATGGGCATGAATATAAATAGGGAACTTGACAATATAGGTACATGCTGCACCTGTCCAGTAAAAAGGTGTCTGCACTTCTGCTTCAGAGAGATAAAAAACTCTGAAGAATAATAGACCGAAGCTGAGTAGCAACGCTCAATTGCCAGGCAGCTGCTGCTGCAAACTATAATAAGAGTACTGGCAGGGCGATACATGTGATACACCTATAGTTTTACCACTGTAAAGTTAATGATTGCCATGCTGGGTACACACTGTGCAGTATATCAGCTGTTCTATCGAACAGCCGATATATCGCAAGCGCGTCGCCAGGTTGTCTGTAAATGACGTCATTCACAGACATCTGCAGATACATCGGTGGATCTGCTGGTGTGTACGGACGACCTGCCAATCACCCGTACACATGCTGCAGGGACACGGCTATGAGTGAAAGCTCAACTGGGTGTGCAAATTTAAATGTCCTCCAAGTTGTGACATCAGGCCAGACACAACGGGCGGATGATTGGTAAGTGTATATGCATTTATCAATCGTCAGATAGGACGGCGGGTCGGCCAAGTGGCTGATCCATCAACCTAGCGTGTACTCCGCATAAGACTATTGTATGAGAAGGTTCAGACGCAGGTAACAGTTATAAAGATTAGACGATACATGGTGACGGACTGGTTGCTAGCTGCTGCCGTTTTGGTAGGGTGCCGTTGTTTTTGCTCCCACAAGTATTCTCAGCACAAATAACATGGCAACAAGCGTGTGATCGTTTAGATCCAATGGCTTCCATTGTCTGACCAATTTTTGCTGGTTTCCTTGCCCCTTAGTACAACGTAAGAATTTAATTTTAGACCCTAAGGGCCAGTTGTTTATATATATATATATATATATTTTTATTATCTATATATAGTTTTTTGTTTTTTACTACTGAGGCGGTTATTTAATGCAAATGAAGGTGCCTATAGAAGAAACGGGGAGCTGTATTTCAGATAGATGGGACGTTGTAGCACCAGTAAACACATTGGAATAGTGGCCTGCTGATTATTTAGTAGCACAGTTCACCCCTCAGGAAATATTTAGCAGCGCTAATTAGTGAGATTGCGGATGGAGAGTTCAAAAGAACAGGGACGTCCCAGACACCCTAGAGCTGAAGGTCAAGTACGATAGATGCATTGAGTGCTGTGAATGCTTTTAAAAAACAAAGTCCTATCTGCTAGCCAAGCTCTGTAAGATTGAAGGGAGGGGGGTGAAGCTCTGTTATAGGGGAGGGAAGATGGGATGTAAGAGCTCTGATGGGTATCTTAGCAAGCTGAATTGATACGTGTCATCTAAAATCTCAAGCTCACAAGTAAATAGATTGGGTAACCAATGGTAATGTGAATTTTTCACTATAATGCTGCCTAATATTAGTACATTTATTAAGAATTATGAAAGTAAATGTGTGAGGCGTTTTCTTTGAATCTGCTGGAAATCATGAATGCATTAGAGAGGAAGTGACTGGAAATTTCAATAAGAAGTGTTTCTGGCCAAGACGACTTGTGTGTTTGATGTGCTAGTGCATCAGATAGGGATGAAAGGTCTGCTTGTCTGCTGTCCCAGATCAGGTTCTGATAAACATGAGTAACAGTTCTGCATCTCCAATACAGACGGCTGCAGACAATATTCCCAGCTTTCCCTGCAATGCAGTTCAGGTCTAATTGAGGGGGAGAAATACTGAAGGCCTGCAGTATATTTCTAGAGGGCAGTAGAACAGTTAGAAAAGTTGTGTAATGTTTGGTTTCCAGCTATACAGGTCACTTTCCTTTCATTTATTTTATAGCAATAAGTATCCTTTTTTGGCTTTTGTATTTTTTTTTTCTGGGGTGGGGGTTGATGGATCACCAAGTAGTCAGCTTTGCAGTCATTTCATTTATGAAGTTCAGCGAAGTGAAGCAGGAGGAGTTGAACCATGATCAGAAGATAACCTAGTATAAAGATTCAATATCTGTTAGCTGACATGTTTACGTAGACATTTGGGAATTGTTTCGATTTCCATTGTCCGCAGGCCAGGCATAATAGTAATAGGTGGAATAGTAAATACCAAGGTATTGGTGAACAAAACAATATCTGGAGAGAAATTCAGGAAACTCAAATAATTGGTAGAGTTTAAATGAGACTGGTCACGGGCCCAGCACGCCATCCTTCAGCGATTTCTGGTTTACCTTGTTCCTTTGCGCACTGACAGTCCTGCTAAAACCGGGTGGGGAGGGGTGTAACTGAATTTGCAGTGGGAGATGCAGCTGATACTGGCCCTGCAGCTGGGGGAAGGGGGGAGGGGCAATACAAGACCCCTTTTTATTAACTTTCAACAAACAAACACACTTTTGCTAAGGCGCCCGCAAATGCCTAGCACCACCTATGCCATAAATAATGGATGATGTCAGAAACACTTTGATTTGGGGATAGTTGTGTTTTGTGCATTACAAATGTTTTTATTCATCAACTAGATTAAGATCTAAGTAAATGAATGTCTATCTGTAAATGATTTTGGGATTGACACACACGCCTTTCTATAGACTGCATTACTTCCCACTTAGACAAGAGTTGATCCATTTTACAGTCACTATTTAATCCCCGAAATGAAAGGAAGAGAATTGATCACATCTGACATGTCCTAGCAGTGATGGTTCACAAGCTAAGTGGAGATGACAGCCACCAGTGACTGCAGGCACAGCCCTGTATTTCCCTGTAATGAGGCATGTACTAATGGACCACAGGAAAAAAATAGCTAAAGCTATACATTGTGATTCTGTTGCCGTAGCCGAATTTATACTTTGTAAAAAAATGTCAGGGCGCATTCTTGTTTTGGCAAGCGACGTTCTCAGCAGCGGTAATCTGCAGCTTAATAATAGGAGCCTGTGTCTTGATGGTGTGTTTCATGTGCAGTATTGTTCTCTCCCCCTAGTTGCTTATGTATCAATTTCCCACCGAGCCATTATGTGATTAGTTTACAAAGTTTCTTAACTCTGTACAAACTCCACAGAGAACTGCAGAGTCTGTGTTCAGGACAAGAAGAGAGGGAAATATCCAATGAGTAGGGTGGGTTTTTCTTTTTTTTAAAGAAAATAAGTAAAATAAAATCCTTTAAAACTGTAACCCTTTCATGACTGTTGCACTATGGGTTACTGTTCCTTTTACTCTTTACAAAATCATAGGGAGTTATCTATTTTCGTGTCCAGATTGAACCTCCCAAACTTGCTCTTCAAGGCACTTTTAACAGTCCGGGTTTGAAGGCTATCCATGCTTGTGCAGAGATGGTATAATCTGATTGGGGGCGATTCAATCCAGTGCGATGTTAAGAAACTCCGGGAAGGAGTTCCCGGCTCTATTCAATTTGACTGTACTATAAACTCCCAACCAGAGGATATCTGCTCGCCCCCTCTTGGGGTACTAGCAGAAATCCGACTATATTAGGGCCACAATGCTGCTCTCCGGTTTAGCGCATGCGCTAACAGCATAGCGGCTGGTATTTAAATCGGAGAATGCTTGTTACCATGATTTTAACACCCGACTTAAGGCACGATCACCGGCATCTCCCGACTAAGTGCAGGCACAGTGCGGTCAATTGAATGGGGACATTCAGTATCCCGGCACAGGGGATGCCAGGGCTTATAATACCAGCGCCAGAATCCTGGCAACGGCATCCCATCCTCTGGCATCCCGAAGGTAAGTAGCGGGTTGGAGGGAGGGTTAGGTTTAGGGTGCGGGGAGGCTTAGGATACCTACCGACAGGTGCCTGTATCCTAACCCTGTCGGGATTTTGACTGCCGGGATCCCAAGTGCCGGCATCCCGTACCCATCCCAATTTAATAGTTCCGGGAACTCCTTCCTGGCGCTATTTAAATCGCACTGAGTTGAATCTCCCCCCAATGACGTGCTAATTAAGTCATCTGTGCTTAAGTGTGGATATCCTTAAAGCCTGAACTGTTAGGACGCCTTTAGGACCGAGTTTGGGGCACTGCTGCTGTACAGGATTATATTGTGATGCTGGAGCTTAATTCAGTTTGTAGTGGCTTCATTACTGGCACATACTAAATGGATTTTCTTCCAGAATTATTTTTCCCTACCCAAATAGACAAATAGCTGCTTAATCCTGTACAAATTTCAGGTCCTAACGTTCTCATCCTATCTCCCAGCCATAAGTCATGTTATAAAGACATCTATCCCTTTGGTTTTCTCTGATTAAATGTTCCACTGCCGATGTTTGACTTTGGTTGTTTTGTGCATCATTCTTCAGTTGCCAGAGGACGTCATTCTCATCCCCACAGGGAGAACAGTGGCAGGCGTTGTTTTACCGCTAGCCGCTCCTGTAGTCTTGCAAGCAGCGTAGACATTTAAAACATTAATTCCCTGTAACCTGGTGCTCCGTGCTGTCACTACTTCCCTTTCATTTGATCTTAAGCAATGTCATGGCATCTTGAAATAGATTGTGTTTACCTGATTCTGAGTAAACTTTGAGATGGAAGCGGAGGAAAGAATAGGTCTAATAAAATATTTATATCCATCAAGGCACAGATATTTTAGGAGAGGTTAAATCATGTCAGGAACATATGCAAAAGCATGTGAAGTGTAGTGGTTATCCCAAAAACCTTCTTTTAAATAATAGTAATGTGCATCTGGTTGGTAGTAACAGCTGGTTTCACAGGTAACCAGTCTTCCCAACATCATTGCATATCAATCTGGAAATATATTTAATAAGTATAGTTTTGTATGTGTGAGCAGTAACATTAATCATATATTCAACAAGTTATTTGAAACTGTATTTACATTGTGACTTATTAGGATACCCGACATTTCCTGACGTTAGGAGCCAGTCTTGTCTGTTTATGTGTTTGTAGCCTCTTAAGCTCACGGCACTAGAGAGACATAGTTCCTGTCTTATTTATTACAGGACTGGGTCATTTGATTTCTCCTGCACATTAACATTAACGTTACATCTCCTGCCCTGACGTCTCACACTCCGTCTTCTCCCGTACGAATGGTCTGTTGGCCATCGCATCTTGGATTTCCCAACACTTCTTGAAACTTAACATCTAAAACTGAGTTCACTGTCTTTCCTCCATTCAAGGTCCTGTCTCCTCCACCCACCTCTCGCATTCCATTCACAACATCTCCCTCTCCTCTGTCTATCAAGTCCTCTTTCTGGATGTCCACCTTGGCTGTCTCCTCTCATTCACCCCTTTTAAATTCAGTCCCTCTTCGTACTGTATCTAGTCACATTCACCTTCATAATATTTCCACAATCCAGCTCATTTTCACCTAAAAACCACTAACACTAGCTTCCACATCCTAATCCCCTCCTGTCCTTGGTTACTGTAACATACACCTCTCTGGCTTACCCTACTCTCGCCATGCACCTCTCCAATTCATCCTTAACTTCACTGACCATTTTCCTCCCTTGCTCCTCCAACCCCAGCTGCCTTATCTGTTAGTCACTCCATTGGCTCCCTATTGAGTACAAAATCATATTCAGACTGACCTACAAAGCCCCCAAATACTCTTACCCCACCACACGCTCATTTTCCAACGTCTCCGCCACTCACACTATCTCTCGCCCACTCAGCCAACAATGACCACCTATCTTCCTCTCTTCCTACTCTTGCCGTCAATACTTCTCCAGCGCTGCTACCAATCTCTGGAATGCCCTCTCACACTCAGCCTGACTTTCTGCTCGCCTCCCCACTTTTAATGTGCCATTAAAACTCTCCTTTTCACTCAGGCCTACCACTCCTCTGCTAACTCTGCAGAATCTTCACCCCACTCACCCCTCTCTCCCTTTGTATCTACCCAATGTAACATTCAGGTTGTAATTGTGAAATGATTTGTTTGTTTGAAGATACTCTCCTCTGTCCCTACTTATTCCACTCCTGTCTGGTTAAGCTCACCTCATGCGGGGAAACCCTGCACGGAGTTTGTACCATGGCTTCTCTAGCTGACCACTGTCGCAATTTACATTGTATATTTTGTGCTAATCCGCCATGTCTCGTTGAGGGTATAATGAATTTAATCTCCTTGATAATTCTCTCATGGCCTCCTTAACATTTTGTACTTTTAATGTGGAGGGAATTAATTTCCCAGTAAAGAGAACAAAAATTCTCACGTACTTAAATAAGTTAAATATTGACATAGCTATGTTGCAAGAAACACGAAAAATTGTCGAAATACCGCTACCAAGTGGCCGCCTATGCCTCCCATAACTCCAAATCCAGGGGTGTCTCTATATTCGTTAAAAATTCTGTATCTTATTGTATTCATTCCAAAGTTAGTGAAATTATTTGTTAATTTGTATGTACTTTGTCTTTTTTCAGTCTTTTATACATCTTGTACTTATGTAATCTTGTTGCATGTTCTATGCCTAAGTATGTCATTAGCTACAGAATGGGAATGGCGAGGGACATCAAGTGTATGTGTATGTGTATATATATATATATATATATATATATAATGTATATATATATATATATTAGTCCACCTTGAAGCAGGTGATAAAAGCATACAGCAGGAGACCAGTACACCACCATTTGTATGAAAAATATCAAGCACATGTATTTCCACTTTAGAAAAAGGCCATCCAACAAGCCAGCATCAAAATAAGGCAATACAGTACTTGGCAACATCATGCTCTAGTGATTTCAGCCATAATTCCCGGCCTCCTCGACGCCCGTTTCGGTCTTAGTCCACCTTTATCAAGGGTTGGCCATCGATGTATAGATATATATATTTGCTGGAGTAGCCTGCGTTGCCCGGGTTTACATTTTCAAGTTATTAAGTTTTATTATGTGATGTCTGCCAAATCCATCAAGTGGAAGGCCCAGAACAGGCTCCCTGGGTTAAAGTTCTGCCCGGGGCACTTTGCTGTGAGGTCCATTAGAGAGTCACAGGTACAAGTCCATACAGAATCTTCAGAGATCTAATTCTATAAGAGATCACAGTTGTACAGCAGGGTTGCATTTGGATGTAATTGGAGACAGGTAAAATCTTGACATAGCATTTATACACAGTTGCCCATTCATTTATATCATGTCACTTGGAAACTGTTTTACTTTGTAGTGTTTTGGATTTGATTATTGACGGGAAGTCTGGTAACATATTTGACCATTTCTGCCATTTACCTATATCTCCAGGTGGAGCTGAGTTGCCCGAAGGAGATGGCATGGAAAGTGAACATGTACCGTGGCTACTTGGCCATTTGCCACCCTGAGGAGCAGCAACTGAACTTTATCGAACGGCTGGTTGAGATGGCGAGCAGTTTGGCAATCCGTGAATGGCGACGACTGCCATATGTCGTGTCTCATGTTCATACTCCTTTATTACAGGTAATAGAGAATACAGGGGTTTTAAGCAAGCTTTATACACCCGTAGCCTGGCATGTCCGCTTATGGGGTGACGCCTATTTTAGCCCTAGGACAGCCATTGTTTCATGGGTTATGTCGCACATAGTTATATTGGGCACAGTCCATGTTGTCATGTTTAGGGATGTTTCCCGCATTGATTGCTGTAACAGTGTTAATGATATTAGCAACCAAATACAGAGAGCCATAGGTTTTTCTTAACCTAAAATTGTAAAGCGGTCACAAGGCAGGTCATGGATTGCTAGATTTAATCACAATGCACCAGGATTTCCCAGTTCTCCCATCAATATTTGATATATCCCATTCAGACGTTAAATGGGATCTGAAGTCTTTTCAGCCCATACATGTTCCAAAATAACCTAATTTATCATCCGAATCGCTGCATGACCTGTTGCATGACACCTGTTTTGTTACCCATAACTGTTGGGGTGATTTGGTATGGCTATATGTTACATATCCTCTTGCATGGCTGTTTAATACTTTTACTGTATATTACTAATGTCTTTACAACCATTGTATAAGTGTTAAAATGAGATAATAAAAGTAATATCATTTTATGGTCTGTCTGGTACAGTTACAGATGTGTCCTCTTACACCGAGCCTCAATACGCCATGCAGCACGGGAGAGACATCTGGCGCGAGTAAGCAGCCAGGTCCCATGCGACTCGGCTTGCACTGAGCGTGTTTTTCAAGCGAAAATGCGGTTTAGTTGAAAACGTATGCAATAAACCGCTTCTCTAGACTGCACTGATTAATTTGATATGTGACTTTGTGTGCGACTAAATATGTATGCAAAGCGCAAATGACCTTGGTGTGGAAAAGCTGCCGCGCTGCATTGTGGAACTTCATATATAGACTAAAGCTGGCCACACACTAGACCAACTTACATCCAACCAGCCAACTTCTTGATTGGTTGGAATGAAAATCTGGTAATGTATGGGAGTAAATGTTGATCAGCAATTTGCTCCTAAATGCCAGAAAACAGATGAAAATGGTCGTACAGACAGGTTTGTTAAATGTTTGAACAAATAGTTTAGATCAAACAACAGTTTTTGTCCATTTTCCAGCGTTTGGGAGCAAATTGCTGATTGTCAGTAAAGGTGCGTACACAATACACGATATGCTCCCTGAGTGATATCGTCTAGTGTGTCCCTGGCAGGCTGTGCTCAATGTCGTTCATGACATTGAGCACAGCCGCTGAACGATATCATTAACGATATCGTTCAGCGCCAGGCTCTCTCCCCCATTCCCTGACATGCAGCAACCTGACGAGATCGCCAGGTTGGCCTGCATGTCAGCCCGATGAACGATAATGACAAACGACCCGCGGGAACGCGCGTCGTCTTAATCGTTCATCTTTTTGTGGTTAAAAATGGACGATAAAGTGGACGACTGAACGATAACGATATGCCCAGTGTGTACGCACCATTACTCCCATACCTTACCAGATTTTCATTCCAACCAATCAACTAATTGGCTCTTTGGACAGATAATCTTTAGATGTGTGGCCAGCTTTAGACTCTGTCGCACACAGATATACCAGTGTCACATATAAAATGAATCAGTGCAGTCTCATGAAGCTGTTGGTTGCACCCGTTTGCGACTAAGATGCATTTTCGTATGAAAAAGACACAAAAAAGACAAGTGGCGCAAGCCGATTCGCACGGGAGCTGGTGCGCTGAGAAGGGCGGTTTGCTGCTGCAGCCATAGTGTATGAGGAAACATCTGTTAATTAATTAACCTTCTTAAATGTGTGTTGTACTCAATAGACAAGATCCTCCACTGACGACATATGCATTCCTGTTCATTCATTTTGAAAGCCTTTAGTATTGAAATGCATGAAGGCAAAATACATTTAGGATCTCTTCTTTATATTGGACGTTTCTTATTATGAGTGTACATATAACACATATGGTATAATAACAGCTTATCTTTCTCCTGTTGTATATACCTATATACCCAGCTCGTCAGTCACATCTCAACACAAGGATTAAAGACACTGAATGACAAAAGTACAAACTCAACTGCAAGTTTGCAGACGCAGTAATTACTTTTTTTTTGTTAATATCAGATAGTGTGTGATTAAATACCTGCAAGAAAATTAAATTTACATGATGAATGGTGGAAGAAAGGAGGTTAAGGTATTGTGTGAGCTGATACGGCGATAATTGTGAAAAATATTACTCTGCTTAATTTATTTTGTTTCAGGAGATTTGACTTTGTAAATGTGAGCCGAGTCCTCAGGCATTTATCTTATTTAGTTGATTAGTAGCAAATAGAACCGTTATCTCTCTCTTGTCTCTCGTCCGCTCTGTGAGCCAGGAAGAGCTTTAATGGTTGTGTTAATGGTATGTTCAAGAGCGTACCACCCCCAAATGTACGGTGCTTCTTGGTGAGATGGAATCCATTTTTGTTGTGCTTGGCTGCTGTTATTTTTATGTTCAAATTAAAAAAAATATATAAAAACAGCCTTAATTTCCAGACAAAGGGGCATATCCAATTATGGGGTTTGCCGCTTGGGCCAAAGCACCAGGTTTAAATACCCGGAGCATTTAAATTATTCTGCGTTTTCCCCATGTGGTAAACACTCTGGTAACCTGGTAACACATAGATTTCACACAAAATGCTGGAACATATGTGTTTCCCTGTGCCTAAAATCTTAGAAGATGCACTTTAACACAGGCTTTTCCTTGCAGAGCCTGAGGCTGCGAGGAAAAGTGCACCTCCTGGGACTCAACTCGCAGGGATGCAAGAACTAATTGAATAGGACTGAGCCGACAATTGTCCACATGGTTTCTATTTGGATATGCCCAAAAGAATGATACAAGCTTACAATTTTATTGCGGGGATTCAAATTCTGACTATTGTGTGTTTTTTTTTTTTTTTTATATGGATGTGTGAATCTCAGATTCCCGAAACATTTATGCAGCCACCAAGGTTTTGTGAATGCAATAAGTGCACATCTTTGCCGGCTTCATTACAGACAGTGTACCCTTTCCCTAGGCTCCTGTGAAGCAGCTATATAGTACACTGAGCTGGTATTCTGGAGAATGCCTATGCCAATTACTAGGGACCAGTGAGATCACTAAAGGCTTAGCTACGTCACTAGTTCCTTATAAATTACCGTAATGATTGCCGTCTGTATACATCATAAGCACAGAAGCCACTGAGGAAAGAGACCATTTATATAACAGCCCGAGTCTGACACTTTCACTTCTCTCCCAAGCCACCATCTTTACAATGTTGTCTCTGTGTTTCAGGCAGCGCAGCAAATAATTGAACTGCAAGAAGCCGCTCAAATTAATGCAGGTTTACAGCCGACCAACCTAGGTCGGAACAACAGCCTCCATGACATGAAAACAGTGGTGAAAACCTGGAGGAACAGACTGCCCATTGTGTCAGATGACTTGTCCCACTGGAGCAGCATCTTCATGTGGCGGCAGCACCATTACCAAGGTGTTACTTTACTCTCTATGCGTACTAGCACATTGTCATTCCTGGTTTTATTCAGACACTTTTTGTTGTTTTGGGTGTACATACAAAATTTTTATTATTTTAGAGAATATTTAAATACATTTGTATTTGTAATAGTTAATAAAGTTGCTTTCAATGGAAGTTGATTGTTTGACTTAAGGTGGGTACATATTAGACGTCAGATCGGGCCGACATATCGTCCACATCAGCAAATGTGTACCAACTATGGACGACGCGCTCCCGCAGATCGTCCATCGGTCTTTTTGTCGGCCTGCTTGTAGGGCCGACTGAGCGACCCAGCTGTCGACGCCAGGCAGGTGAATGGAGCCATGCTCAACACATCGGGCACCAGATTGTGTAATGTGTACCCGCCGCCCGATTTGTCAGGCGTCACATCGCTGGGTACACACATCGGTAAGTGTGTACCCAGCTTCACCTGTTTCACCACCACTTCCTTCACTTTCTCCTGGACCTATGGTGACCAGCACATGGATGAGGAAAATTCATGCTGTTAGATTAGTTATTATTATTGACTTGTTCTGTAACTGTCTTTAACAGACGTAGCAACATTATTGTTAAGAAAATCTATGAACTGTTACTAGTAACGTCTTGTATTCTGATAGCTATAGTGAACGCCTATGACAACAGCACTCAACATGACCCAAGCTCCAACAATGCAATGCTGGGAGTACATGCCTCTGCATCCGCTATCATCCAGTATGGCAAAATTGCCAGAAAACAAGGACTGGTTAATGTAGCCTTGGACATTCTGAGCCGCATCCACACCATCCCCACTGTGCCCATTGTGGACTGTTTCCAGAAGATCCGACAGCAGGTCAAATGCTACCTTCAACTGGCTGGAGTCATGGGGAAAAACGAGTGTATGCAGGTAATCTATAGATGTAGAACCCAGCTGCAATGTACCTATTAACAGACACCGAGCTCCAATACAGAATTGTCAGTGGGATGATCTCTGATCCCCACTTGTTACCTACACATAGTGACGGCAGCTACTTGGGCAGAAGTGTTTTCCATAAGAATGCAGCAAGGTAAATAGTGCATCATGCCTCACTGATGTCACTAGTTCCTAGTAACTTTCTAGGCTGCATGTTGTTTCTGCGTACATAATGGCTGCTTCCACAGTATCTAGAAGATGGGCCAGCATTATGAAAGGAACATTGCATGTTATTTACTTTGCAATGTTAGTGAAGGCTGCCTTGAGTGCAGTGTGTAATGTAGTATATATATCATTGAGCAAGTTACCTTTTAATAGTAGGAAATGCTATCACTTTTAATTCTGATTTAGAATTGTTTTTCCGTGCCATTGTTATGGTATATGCTAAAAGTTATTCCGTTGCCCAATACCCAGTGTACATTTATCCTTTAACCAAGTCTAAGATCTGTATACATGGAGTGTAATGTGTTCGTTGCATCTCCTTTCTCTAATTCATTCCCATTAACCTCCGGCAGCCAGGGAAAAGCTTATTGAAGGGCCACAGACTTTCTTCTTTGTTTTTAACATTCATTTCTTAACAGCCAGAGTCCTTTGGTCAGGTTTCTCCTGTCACCCAGAATGTGCATAGGAAGAGGCCCTGGTGTCTCCATCTGACATGGAATCTATCTCTTTCCCATTTCCTCTCCTGCATTAGTGGCTCTCTGCCTTATTGTAAGTGCCAGACTCACAGGCAGTTCCCCTAACTTGCAGATGTCCCTTGTGTAGAGCTTCCCATCCTGGAGGAGGAGTAGCATACTTTTTGATTTGAGTGACTACTCCATGTTAACTTTCATGGGTATGAAGCATCCATCCTCAGTTGATATCTATGATTCATAGGCAGTTGTTTTCCACAGCCAAGAACTACTTCTGCCTTTTGCCCCAGGTGTAGTGTCTGTCAACATGTTGCACGACTGTTCCTTGCACCATGCATTCACGGCCCCCCTAGTTCATGACGATCCTCAGTTACAGCCCTTCTACACATTCTTCCACCAATCACTATTTCTGCATTGTATCAGTTTCCTTCCTTGGGGGAAGAGCATTCGTAGTACCCCAAGTTTTCTTCAGTGTTACACTTGCCATCTTTTTTCATTTCCTAACATGGACCTCAGTATTGCTTTGTTTCTATTGGCGGTTCAACCCATATCACTATTCCTATCAATAGCTTGGTAAAATCCTTCTTTTTTTTTTTCTCTTTTTTTTTACATCATGTCTGAAAAAATTCAAAGGCAATCTCAGCCCAAAACATGATTAACTTTTAAAGGTACCGTGATAAAAAATTATATTTGTGTGTCTGCTTCCAGTCTCTATTTCCTACTGATCAGTCTAGTCCTACATGGTGTCTTATAAACGTTTCGGCCCCACAGAAGGCTAGCCCCCTACTGTGTCCCAAGATTGGGGAATCTATATCACTATCGTCACTCCATGGGAATGTAGTGGTACTCTTCGATGGTCTAGGTAAAGGCAAGCCAGTCTCCTCCCAGTCCAACCTGCTTTGGGGGTGTGAGTCGATTCCCGAAGCCCTATACCAATGCTGGCAAGCATCTTACATGTTGGATTTCCCCGATTTGCCGATCCCGACCGACAAATGATTTAGATTGGCGAGTCAGGGAATTTTAACATGCAGAATTTTCCCAATTCCCAGACAATCATCGATGCCCGCCGGCGGTTTTGATTGGCGGGGAATTGCAGCGCTGATGTGTGGCCTGCGTTACTCAGTAACCCATGCAGTAACACTTTTATCTTGGGGCCACCCAAGCTGCAGTACTACGTTCATTTCCCAGATGTCACTGATGATTTTATAAATTCCTATCAGCTTTGGCATTGGCCGAGGGTGGTTTGCAATTATCTATTGTAGTAGATTTACTCATACAAAAACAAATTACCAGTCATTTTATTCATCAGATTCACTCCTGTTTGTGATATATAATCATAGGATTTTTCATTTTTTAGCATTTCACATGCTATTTTTTTTTATTCATGAGCTCCTGGTTTACAAAAAAATTAATTCTGTGAATTGCCATCATTTTGGTACATAGATTAGACAAACCGCATCTTAATGATCTGCTATATAACTGTACATGTTCTAGTTGAAATGCTCTTGAACTCCAGTAAAAGTTACATTTGTCTGATCATCCCCAAGCGATAAAAGAGAATAAAGCAGCAGTGTGTCTTTGATATCCTGCCATTATGAGATTAGTTTAAGTGGATAAACAGCTCGAGATTTTATTCCATCCGTTCCAGGGCTAGACAATAGCTCGGCCTGGGTCAGATGATGGAGTGAGAGGAGACAGTAGGGAGCATCACTGGAAAACCAATTACAGCAGCCTGAAGTGTTCATTTAACAAGCCTAGTTTACCCTTGTACAAGGACCCATTAGATGCAGCATTTTCTCTGTAGGACTCTACCCCATTCTATGGACTCATTTCCTGGGAGCTTTTCAAGTACAGTTTTATGTAATGCCGGGCTGACATGCAGCAGCCCCTGACATTTTTGTAATGTCCGGAGATATTCAGTGTAATGACAGTACAAACGTGGCATTTGGAAACAGCTAAAATTTATGATGTAGCACTAAAATCAATTACCCAGCAACATACCTTAATGCAGTGTTATCCATTTAAATAAGCCTCATTGACTTTGGGCCACATTTCCTATAAAAAGTTTTTCTAAAATAAAAGTTATGGGGGGGGGGGTGCAGGGGGAGAATAATTAGTCGCAAGGTCTGTCAGGTCCTAGTGCAACATGTGGCCGCACACATAGCGGGTCTTTACCCGAGGAAAACCCTTGCTAGATTTTCCTGCCGTAGTGTTAAAGAACCTTGCGGGTTATTCAATCTCCCCCCTTGTACATTTTCTAATATAAACGGTTATTTTTTGATTTAACGGCCCCTGCCTAGTTAGTTTAGATTGTTAGATCCTAGAAGCTCACTAAACTACTTAATATATATATATATACATATATATATATATATATATATATATATATATATATATATTTATTTATTTTTTTCATTTGGATGTGAGACTTGAAGGAGAAACGTATTACTCTGCATAAATGGTCCGCTACACAATGTTCCAATGGAGTCTGATGCAGGACAAAATGCCGCAATCCTGTGTATGAATCCACCAGTCTACACTATTTATTTCTGTATTGCTAGTGTGCCAAGCTGTCTGCGCTACCGTCCATTTCATATAGTTTAGAGAAGCTCCTCTCTCCTAAGATGACAACCTGTGGCAGGGAAGTGGATGAGAGCATGATAGAATTTATTATACGCGTACAGTTTTCCATGTGCAGATCTGTCCATACTGTCCTTTGAGAATCCTTAATAATGTCACAATGGCAAACTATAAGGAAATGTTTGCGGGTATGAAAGTTTATGCTGCAGAATAAACGGTTCTCTGTGCCAGAGCTCTGCTACCTGAAGTACTCAAGCTGTTGCTAGAGTACACAAACCTTGGGATTTATTAGTTGCTGATTGGCTGAGAATCATGGCAGCTGTAGACCGACAACAGCTTGAGAGCAGCATGTCTCAGATGCACCATACTAATCTTAATGCATCTAAGCAATAGGAAGCTCTGTAGTAAGTAAAATGGAGTGCAGGTTTAAGCATCCGATTCCGTTTCTTTTGTGACACTTTTTTTTTTTTTCTGAACCAGATATAAATCCTAACATTTATTTTTCTCTGTCATTAGGGTTTGGAGGTGATCGAATCAACCAACTTGAAATACTTCACCAAGGAGATGACTGCCGAGTTTTATGCATTGAAGGGAATGTTTCTCGCACAGATTAACAAGTACGTATATATCATATTGTCAGTGATCAGCGTGGCCAAGGCTGCAGGTGAAAATGGAAGAGCGTCATGATAGGAGTGGATTGATAGTCTGTAAATGGTAAATCACATAGGCTGGTCTCCAGCATTCAGTGTTCAGTACTGGCCGTAGTACAGTACAGCTAATCGGCTAACCTGTCTTTCTGTTGTGTGATCAACTGATCTCATGTCCGCCTTAATTATCTAATGGTCGTAGCAATTCAATTTATTCTTAATGTACTGTATAGAAAAAGATGCTGTAACCCTTAGCAACAAAAGTCTTCATTTTCTAGACCGTTTTAAAAAATGAGTTTGTGTGATATAGTAGGCAGCAGCTTTTAACACAGTCCACCAGTTTTAATAAATACCCCTGTATATTCATAAAAAATATACTTTATAATGCATTTCTAATTGATGTATTTCAAATAAGCAATTGATTGTTTTGGAATATTATAAATATTGCTTACAATTCTAAGAATATTGGGGAGATTTATTAAAACTTGGAGAGAGATAAAATTGTGAAAGATAAAGGACCAACCAATCAGCTCCTAACTGTCATTTTTAAAACACAGCCTGTAAAGTGACAGTTAGGAGCTGATTGGCTGATGCTTTATCTCTCACAAATTTCTCTCTCTCCAATCTTTATTAAATCTCCCCCTATATTCTCAAACTTGAATTTTCTAGTAAAACAAAACCTAGTTTCTTTATACACCCCCAAAAATGTAGTAAGTGAACAAGATGAGCGCTAGCCATAATGCGAGTGGGCGTGTGGTCATTAAAACATGATGACGTTTTGAACTAACACAGGTCATTAAAACACTTGGAATCGCATATTATTAAAGCTATTGGGTGCAAGGCCTCCGTACCCTTCTGAAAGTGCTATTACATCTTTTGAAAACCGCTATAGTTTTATAAGGTTTTTCTGGACAACATGTCGTTTTATTACCACATCCTCCTATTGTTTTGTACTTGTTTATGCTGCTAAATGCGAGAAATCTCTGCAATAAGCAGCCAGCGCATAAAACTAAAAGTTACAAAAATCCATGTCTGAAGGCAGGGTGTATTGCGTGGGCCGTTTTCTCTGTAGAGCATTGCAGGGAAAGCGCCCAGACGTCAGGCCCTTTAAAGGTCGGCATAGGGCGCACGTCTTTCTCTGCCTCCTAGTTTGTGAACAAGGTGATAGCACAAGTATGAAGAAAGTCATCAGAGGTGTCAGTGTGATAGATCGCTCAGGTGAGCAGAGAGAATAGGAAGGGCTTGTGACAAATCTGGTTAGAGAGAGAAAGTGTTGATAAAGTGAGTCATTTATCAGCCTGCTCCCTCAGTAATAGGACTCTTGAACTACTCAGTCCATGAGCGTGGAAGATTCCCCCCTCCCTTTCTCTCTAAAGCAAGATACGAAATTGGTTCTGCTGTATTAGGGCTAATTAGTTTTTTAATAGACTTGCTGTCAATTGCCGTTATTAGCTTATGCATCTTAAGTATTAGTAGTCGAGAAATATAGTTTTTTAGTCCCATAAAGCTTTATTTAAACTGTCACTGTCAAAGAATCAATAGAAATTGTAGTATCTCCATGTGCACATTATCAATAAAGCTTTATATATACATTTCTTTAATTGCAGCCTAAACTACTTTGATTACAAAGCTGTGATAGGGCATCAATCTCTAGTCCTTATTTAAGTGATGCTCAAAACGGACTTGGATCCTCAGTTAATAACCATATGTGCCGATAGCAAGAAGTACAGTAAAGTTTACTTCTGCTACCCACTTGCTTCACTGCTAGACCGTCTCATTATAAATTGTGGAAGGATTATTGGACTTCAGTTTTTTTCTGCCTTTTAAAATGAAACCGTTAAATGATTTCAAGGCTATCCATGATGCTTATGTGCACTTATACATCTAAACAGCCTTTCCCTTTGAACTTTTGCTGGCGAGGCTATAAACCTGGAATGATAGCGAGAGGGGAACATGTGTAGATTCAAATGACTGTTTTATTGATTCATTCCTTGCAATAATGTGTCCTTATTCAATACAATGCAAAGGTCAGTAGTTACATTTTGCTTGTGCTTATATCAATGACACAGCCACCTATTCTGCTCTTTATCCATTATCTCTATCTATCTACTTAAAGTGGTCCTGGGTCTAATGTTGGTGTAATACAATATAACCATCCACAGTCAGAGAGATTGCTGTAAACTGGCAGACTTACCGTATTGTGAAGATCTGTAGGAACGCAATGAGCATGCTCCTGCCAGGACATGAGAAGCTTATACTCTCATTATTACTCACTAATACTACATGCATGTGTGTACTAGTTGTGCCTTATAGCTACATTAAATGCTTGTCATTGAAACATTTGAGCTCTTCTATTAACACAAATTAGCTCACACTTTCTCCATTGAAGTGAATGGGGATTAGCTGCATCATTGGTACCAGGGGACATCACAAAATTGGCAATAAAGTTTACTCAGTCTTTTAAAGCTGAATATAGAGGGGATAACACAATTCCAATAAGTAACGTGTATGTTCCCTGTTCCTTTAATGCTTTAATAATATAGAACTGCCTGTTTTTCTAGTTATTTCAGGACTGTTTATTTTATTATTTGCTTTTTTATATTTACCTCCATCATGCCGCACTTTGTTCTCCTATAAATTGTAAGCTTGCAGAGTTTGTCTGATAATACCCAGTCTTGCTTTATTACGGTGTTTGTTCCCAATTATATAGTGCCAGTATATTTCACAGTGCTTTACAAGTAAATGTTCACAGTAATACTGCACCTATGGCTGCTATATGCAAATGAAAGAGGGGGCATGGTTAGCGTGGTGGTTAGCATTACAGCCTGACAGACCTGACCAAGGTACTATCTGTGCGTAGTGTGTATGTTCTCCCCATGTTTGTGTGGGTTGTCTCCGGGTAATGCTGTTTCTTCCCACACTCCAAAACATACAGTTAGATTTATGGGCTTTTGACAATAAATTAACCATACTGTGTGTCCAGCATACTTGCCCACCTTCCCGGAATGGCTGGGAAATCGCCCACTCGAGAGTCACCGGCCGCCACCCACGGAAAATCCCCCCCCTCCCCTCTGTGACTGCAGCTGTCTTGGTGGGTGTGTTCCACAATATGTATTTTGTAGGGGTATGACAGGAATTGTACTAGCCATCTGCACACAGTAGAGGGAGGCCGATAGTGATGTCACTAGTTACTGGTAAATTGATGGGTTGACTTCCCAAGAATATTCGTTCTGGTTCAGCCTACAAAATGGTGTCTCTCCTGTGTGAAGTCAAGTGTTATACCTTTACATGCTAATTCTCAGCTTTTGGGTGTGTTGTATTATCTGTGAAATAAAATGTTTCCACATGAATCGAACTCTAGATTTATTTGAAGTAATATGTTAAACTTGTGCCATACATTTTTTTTTTATATTTTTGATGCTGCTTTTACAATTCCTTGTACCAGATCTTCTCTCAGTCTAAGGAGGGTATTTATCAAAGACTGGAGAGAGATAAAATTGTGAGAGATAAAGCACTAACCAATCAGCTTCTAACTGTCATTTTACAAGCTGTGTTTGAAAAAAATGACAGGAGCTGATTGCTCAATACTTTTTCTCTCACAATTTTATCTCTCATCAAGGGGTCTATTTACTAAGCAGTGTTAGGAGACAGAGTAAAAAGTGATAAGGTGCCAGCCAATCAGCTCCTAACTGTCATTTTTCAAACACAACCTGTGAGATGACAGTTGGGAGCTGATTGGCTGGCACCTTATCACTTTTCACTCTGTCTCATAACACTGCTTAGTAAATAGACCCCCAAGCTTTGAAAAATACCCCCCTTACACTCCACTTGTACATCCTATATAGTCATGTATCATTATAGATCATTTATGCAGAAACTGCATAACTCTGCACAAAACATTGTATTTTTTTTTATAAATACGTTTAAAGAGCCTAGTTGCAGAATTACATCTTAATGCTAATATTAACATTTTCTGGCTGCTTTTATTAGAGAAAATATAAACATTTCCCCAATGTATTTGTTTATATCACAACTCAGCTTGTAATAATTCTTCATTTAAAGAACAAATATGCAAATACATATTTGGGAAAATAATTAGTCGGTATTCATAAATGAGTTAGTAATAGTCCAATTAATCAGATGTAAATGCAGACAAACCATGACGAACATTAAAACATTGAGTATTTTTGGCCCTATGTTATAGCTGGGAGCCAATTAGTAATGCGGCACTGTAATGATCTTTAAATGAGCCTGTTTGCTTCCAACTAGCTTGTGTGGGTTTTTAATTTAATTTTTTTTTTTGTCTTTAATAACGAGTTCTTTTGTGTGTTGTAATTTATTTTTCTAATAATTTTCTAGTTTGCTTATGACCATAACTGAAATATGTAACTTTTTAATTTTTTTTTTCCACAAGATCTGAAGATGCAAACAAGGCCTTTTCTGCTGCAGTTCAAATGCACGATGTTCTCGTCAAAGCTTGGGCCATGTGGGGAGACTACTTAGAGAATATTTTTGTTAAAGAGCGTCAACTACATCTCGGTGTGTCTGCCATTACCTGCTACCTCCATGCTTGCCGCCACCAAAATGAGAGCAAGTCGAGGAAATATTTGGCAAAAGTAAGTCTCTTTGGTTACACTGTTGAATATGTTGCCTACACACAGTCGGCCCATTGAAGGCAGCCATCTTGCAGCCTATGAAACATCACTCATGTTCCTTTAAAATGTGTAGTACTCTCTCATAAATGGAGTGCCTACACTTCTATTTGATGCCTCATGCAAGACTATGCTTTCCTTCCCATCATTATGATATCTGTACCTACTGCAATTTATTTTTAAATAAACTTTGAAGCCATTTATAAGAAGTAGTACTGTGTTTTCAATTGATAAAACCTGTGCCAAAAGGACCTTTACTACTTGGAAGCTTTGTTCCATGTTCCACTATTATGTTTATATTTTTCTTTTAAAGTCTTTTCTATTTGTGTGGTTGTAGGTGCTGTGGCTCCTGAGCTTTGACGACGATAAGAACACTCTGGCGGATGCTGTAGATAAGTATTGTATTGGGGTTCCACCTATCCAGTGGCTGGCATGGATTCCGCAACTTCTCACCTGTTTAGTGGGCTCAGAAGGCAAACTCCTCCTTAATCTCATCAGCCAGGTGAGTTTTGCTGCTTAAACATTCACATTATATTAGAATGTTTGTGATACAGGTAATAAAATGATTTGTTCTGGTTTTGGTCCCATTCGGTGAAAAATATCTCCTTTTAAAAATGATGATACCTGTACTCTGTCTTTTGTGTTACAATTCCATTAAAAGATTATTTTAGCAAAGGAATATACCTGACCAACATAGCTAAGAATATCTAGGATTAGCCAATTTATACTGGGATGTTGTGAGAGAAAGAACTTTCCTCCGTCATCATTAATCTTCTGCATTGTAATGAAAGTATAGCATATGACCTGCCATTTCCCACAGAAATATCCCTACCCAGCACACACACACAGTACTGGCAGCCATTTTGTTGGTTCATTAGGAACCAATGACATCACTAAAGCTGGCCACACATCTAAAGATTTTCTGTCCAACCATCCAACTAGCTGATTGGTTGGAATGAAAATCTGGTAAGGTATGAAAGTAAATGACCATCAGCAATTTGCTCCCAAATGCCGGAAAATGGACAAAAACTGTTGTTTGAACAAATTGTTTAGATCAAACATTTAATAAACTTTTCTGAACGACCATTTTCATCTGTTTTCTGGCATTTAGGAGCAAATTGCTGATCATCAGTTACTCCCATACGTTACCAGATTTTCATTCCAACCAATCAACTAGTTGGCTGGTTGGACAGATAATCTTTAGATGTGTGGCCAGCTTAAGACTTTTCAGATTCAAATTGCTCTGGTTTTCTTGAACATTGCTTCAACTTGCAAAATCGCTGACGCCACTGTTTGGGTGACAGGAGCACTTTGCAGCAATAGCTTCTGCTCCTCTACAGCATTGCTAATCAGTCTTATAGCACTGTACATGTACATTTGCATAAACTGGTTTTAAGATAATGACAAGCATAACAGAATATGTGATGGTAGAAGACAGCTGTACATGTAGAGCTTCCATAATACTCACTTGTAACTGCTCTACCTTATGTAATATAAATGAAATATTGCTGATACAGGTGCTGACGTATTTTGCTAGACGTTCTATTATGTTTTAAAGAATAAAAAATAGCATGCTTATTAGTATGAAATATGTAGTATATTGTTTGAGTCCGTGGCTTTCGTGATCTGCTGTGCAACGCAGACTTGGGGGCTTGTTTTAAAGCCTCTAAAGTGGTGCTTTCCATACAGCTTGCCGTAAATAGATTTAGTTAAATTGTAGCTTATATCTTATTATCGAACATAAGTGCTTGCTAATTATTTCATAAAGGCGAATGGAAATGAGCGGCAATTGCCTCATGTTTTACAGTAATTGCTCTGTGCATTGTGCAGAATACTGAAGACTGGGAAATCATTTCTGAAATTCCATTAAACCAGTTGTATAACATTTATTTATATATGTACAGTATGTCTGATTATTGTGTAACGTGATACTTGAGTACTATTAATTTTCTCTAAATTTAAGGTTATATTAAATATACCGGTATGTAATATTTGGTTGGTCATGTCAAATTTAAATCAATTAGTGACAAGTTAATAGACTACTAATTTAATAACATTTTTAAATATATGAAAGTGTTTCAGGATTGTATAAGATATTCAGAAAACAGGTCAGCTTATACAGAGTTCTTTTAGCGTACATCAAACTTCCTGGCACTAAAGACTCCTCCCACTTTCTGCAAAGCTCTGATAGGTGGTTATAAAGTACATTGACGGCGAACCGCAGAGTGTTCGTCTGATATCGCATGTTGATCAGAAACAGGCAGTAAGTGCAGTATTTTGCCTGCTTAACTCCTTCCTGACCATTCTCTGTACATTTTATGTCACCGGAAGACCCGCAAGTGTTAAATATTGGCTGATTATGGCCGTGCTTGGCCCAATACTTATTCATATAATTGTTATTTTTTTTATCAGATATCTATATATTGTAATGTGTACATTATCCACTTGCATTACAGCCCTGGTTTCATACTCTAGCCCTTACATGTACACCAAATGAACCAGTTAGCATGTTCTTGGCCTATTAGACCTTTGCTTTGTGTGTACGCAGCATTTTACTTTAGCAGAACAAACCTGCCAAATTTTCATTATCGGTCCACAATAACTGCAACCTAGTATTTTAATGGCAATGTTTCCCTTCCCCTCAGTGAATATAGAGTTGCACTGACTGAGAATCCTGCCCTTTTCATTATGTGACCAGTTGCCATGGAAACACTGTCCTTGTTATAAATTACATTTCCACGTCTTGGCTCACCAGTGACACCATTTGTGCATATTTTATGAAGCCTTGTTAGGAGAATAGTACTTTTGACAAAACGCTGTATCGCAAGATGGTTCAACTTCATCAGTATGCGAACAAAGCACATTAACTCCTCTGTTGCTAGCAGCCCAGCTGGTTTGTGCTGGAGGAGAATAACCTAAGTACTGTACATTTACCAGACTACTAATAGGAAGCTTAAGTGTATTGTACACCAAATGTAATGGACTGTAATGTGTGCCGCTGCAAAGGCAGAAACCCTGCCTCATGGTTTACTTATCCTTCCATTAGAACGCCCAGAACGTAACTGAAGTGGTTTCTTTTTACACTAAATAAATATTTTTTCCGTCTTTGATTATTCAGTTATGCGGTGTAAACTTACTCTCTGATTGGTACTGCCAATGTGCGCCACTGGGTATGGTGGGAATTGTGGCCTCATTAAAGACTTGTTGGTGTCATTATGACTGCGTAGCTGGTATCTTGCAGTGCAGATCATATTATGCTGTCTCCTGATTTTATACGGAAAGATGATCGAAAGGTTGCTCTTTAATTGACCTTATCTCAGGGCGTTAAATAGAAGTGCTGAGCTGGCACATTTGTAAACTCCGCTTGTTGCAGGCTGCTCTGTACAGATTAATTTGGCAATATCCAAGCACATAGCTTGTAATCTTAAAAGAAATATATTTTTGTGTTTTATTTATTGCTCTAAAACTTTCTGGACCTGTGCCACATTAAGTACAGAGTTGTTGTGCTGGTGTTCCTGCTAAGTACAGAGTAGGCGCGCTGGTGTTCCTGCTAAGTACAGAGTTGTTGTGCTGGTGTTCCTGCTAAGTACAGAGTTGTTGTGCTGGTGTTCCTGCTAAGTACAGAGTTGTTGTGCTGGTGTTCCTGCTAAGTACAGAGTTGTTGTGCTGGTGTTCCTGCTAAGTACAGAGTTGTTGTGCTGGTGTTCCTGCTAAGTACAGAGTTGTTGTGCTGGTGTTCCTGCTAAGTACAGAGTAGGCGCGCTGGTGTTCCTGCTAAGTACAGAGTTGTTGTGCTGGTGTTCCTGCTAAGTACAGAGTTGTTGTGCTGGTGTTCCTGCTAAGTACAGAGTTGTTGTGCTGGTGTTCCTGCTAAGGACAGAGTTGTTGTGCTGGTGTTCCTGCTAAGTACAGAGTTGTTGTGCTGATGTTCCTGCTAAGTACAGAGTAGGTGTGCTGGTGTTCCTGCTAAGTACAGAGTTGTTGTGCTGGTGTTCCTGCTAAGTACAGAGTAGGCGCGCTGGTGTTCCTGCTAAGTACAGAGTTGTTGTGCTGGTGTTCCTGCTAAGTACAGAGTAGGCGCGCTGGTGTTCCTGCTAAGTACAGAGTTGTTGTGCTGGTGTTCCTGCTAAGTACAGAGTTGTTGTGCTGGTGTTCCTGCTAAGTACAGAGTTGTTGTGCTGGTGTTCCTGCTAAGTACAGAGTTGTTGTGCTGGTGTTCCTGCTAAGTACAGAGTTGTTGTGCTGGTGTTCCTGCTAAGTACAGAGTTGTTGTGCTGGTGTTCCTGCTAAGTACAGAGTTGTTGTGCTGGTGTTCCTGCTAAGTACAGAGTTGTTGTGCTGGTGTTCCTGCTAAGTACAGAGTTGTTGTGCTGGTGTTCCTGCTAAGTACAGAGTTGTCGTGCTGGTGTTCCTGCTAAGTACAGAGTTGTTGTGCTGGTGTTCCTGCTAAGTACAGAGTAGGCGCGCTGGTGTTCCTGCTAAGTACAGAGTTGTTGTGCTGGTGTTCCTGCTAAGTACAGAGTAGGCGCGCTGGTGTTCCTGCTAAGTACAGAGTAAGCGCGCTGGTGTTCCTGCTAAGTACAGAGTAAGCGCGCTGGTGTTCCTGCTAAGTACAGAGTAGGCAAGGGCCTGATTCAGTATGTATCGCTACTCTGATCGCAGCTCCGTAATTGCACGGAGGTCTGCCAGTGAAAATATGCTAAAGAATGCAAATGCAAAGCCATTGCACAGCCAGCATAGAGACACCCACTGCCGCTGTCTCACATCCGTAATACCTAGCAGTCCTGCGTATACGTCAAGTAACATCAGACCCTCACGCACAATTACAGCAGGTCTGACCTGCCGCATAAACTGCAAGTCTTGTTGAAGTGAGTACTCGAGCTGCTTACGCCGTTTCCGTGGCTAATTTATGCACGCCCCTGTAACTGTGTTCAAATGGACAGGCACGCCTGCCTGCGCTTCTCTGACCACTCCCTCGTCACCACCCCCAAACACTCACAGCATGTCACTCACTATACGATGGCTTTCATTCTGCTTGAGTGATCGCTGAATACGCATGCGCAGTACGCACCATCGATTGATATGCGTACACTGTTGCATTTGCAATCTATGCTGTATCCGGCCCTAAGTGCGCTAGCGGGCCTGCAAAGTTTAGAATGGATGCGCTGGTGCTCCAGCTAAGTACAGAGTAGATCAGATGTGCCTGTGTTTAATAAGAGGTACAGAAACTGTATTAACTGTTTCACTACAAGATTATAGAAATTGTAGGGGTGGAGAGGGTACACGTTTTATAGGTGCTCCATGCTGTGCAGAGGTGCACTTGGCCATTTCAGTTTAGGAAAAGGACAGAACTCTTGTACCAACTCTTAGCTGATGGTGTTTAAATCTTCTATACTTATATCTTTTTTTTTTTTTCAATTTTGATTTATTATTCATTTGGCATTTTTTGGTGCATTTTTACTTTTTAACAGGAAAAAAAACCCTCTAAAACCAGTCATATCCCTTAACAGAGAAAAGAGAAATAAACAGCATAGCATAGGGTCACTATATAATAATAAGTGTTTTGTATCTTGAAAGTAGATGGTATATGAGTATTAGCCAATGGTCCACATGTTTCCACGTCCTATACCTTTTAATAGGCCATGTTCTGTTTTCCGGTTACGCTGCACTACTGCTGTAAAGTGTGTTCCCAGGATAACTGGGTGTTCGATCCTTCGTTTTACATTGGCCAAAGCGCCGTGAGTTAATCGTCTCTGGGTTACATTTACTAATGCTTCTAAAAATAAAATGTGGAGTTGTCGCCTATAGCACCCAATCAGATTATAGCTATCCTTTCTCTTTTGCATCTTAGACAATGATAGACTGGATCTGATTGGTTGCTATGTGCAGCTCCATTACTTTTCATAATTTGAAGCTTTAGTAAATCTACCCCTCTGTGTTTTGAATGAACTATCCTGGCACAATAAGGCAACATAAAGGTGTCTCCTCCCAGTCACTGAATGCACTGTAATTATTTCCACTCTGTAAGAAACAGTATACTCAAGTTTGGTGGTGGTATGGGGGTATTACTTGTGAGATGTGGACTACTAAATAGTTTACATGCTAAGGTGTGTCAAACCTTCTAAATCAATAAGCTTCTACCTATCATTTATCAAGTACATTCTATAAAATGATGGCTACAATCTGGTTGGTTGATGTGTCCTCTTCAGAAGTGACATTTTTGTCTTCTTCAGAAGTGATATTATTTACGTGACCAGGTTCGTTTCACAGGCTGTGTGCTGAACATTTATCCTACTGTATATGGACCTCATTCAGACCCGATCGCAAGCGCTGATCGCTCGCAACCGGGTCAATGTTTTGGTCCTGCGCACGCGCAGCGGCCGCACTGCACGTGGGCAAGCCACGGAGCGAGAGAGAAACTCTCTCGCTCCGGAGCTCGCTACAAAAGGGCCGGCTGTCGATGTTGATCAACAACTCGGCCCGTTTTGTGGGCGGGGGGGTGGCTACACAAACAGAGGTGTTCCTTAAGGAACGCTTGCCGTTTTGTGGGCGGACGCACTGGGGCTTGCGGCTGCCGAGACCCAACCTCAGGGTCTCGTTGCATGCCCCGATGGGTGGGTAACACACAGCTTAGCTAGCGACCAGGAGGCGGCACTAAAAAAAAGAAGCGACCTCCCTCATTCAGAGAGAGCGATCGCTTCTTGCGACCGCCTCTGAATGAGGGCCTATTTACTGTAAGTTAATAAATACAACAAGTCTCAAGGCTTGATAAATGGAGCACACAGCACTCTGGGAGTGCACATATTGGTTGCTCCCCCTCTGTGGACAGACAAAAGCATTTTACCTGTCCACGAGGGCCCCCATCCAAAATGATGAATGAGAGAGTGCTTTCATGCTAGGTTCTGTTTGCTGGACCTGCTGGGTAGCACAGGTCTGCGCCACCCCCTTCTATCCTGCTCCTCACACTTGTCCTGTGTCAGCTGATTGCCAATACCGCCTTAGGGGTGAGGAGTAGGAGAGCAGAGGGTGGGGTGCACGTAGAATCCTTGGGACTGTGAGAACTACAAGTTTAGGCCCAGATTTATCAACAAATGAAATTCTTGTCACTTGTTACTGATCTCAAATGGTGCTCCAACCAATCAGCTTGTGTCATTTTTCAAACACATGACATGAGCTGATTGGTTGTCGCAACATTTAGGATTAGTAACGAGTGATGACAAGAATATAACTCATTGATAAATCTTGGCCTAAAGGCTCATACACACGGGACGATGTGCTGTATGAACGATATTGGTGAAAGATTTCCCTTGAACCTTCTGTAGTGCAGGCCAAACGATATTGGCTGTACACACTGATAGATAGCTTTCAGTGAAGTCATCCTGCCACATCTCTGAACAGGCAATCATTGACGATATCGTCAGATTGGCCTGCATGTACGGACAACAAAAGATATCATTATCGCCTAGCAGGAGCACGCATCGTTGATAGTTCACTGCATACATACTGAACGATATATCGTTGAACGTTATTGTTTATTTTGTTCATAAAAATCATCCCGTGTATGCACCTTTAGTTTCTTCAAGAGTAAATACTGTAAGTGGCCATTGCATGTGAATAGATTACATTTCACCTCAGCTGGGTGCTGCCAAGAACTGGTACAATAGTTATACATTCCTGAGTGTGTGTTCTGCGCCATCCCACAGAAATGCCCTAATGTCTGTGCTGTTGTACTTGCTCAGGTTGGCAGAGTATACCCCCAGGCCGTGTACTTCCCCATCCGGACTCTCTATCTAACGCTGAAGATCGAGCAGAGGGAACGTTACAAAAGTGGTGAGTCTCCGGCTTCCTGGAAACACATATCCTGATTATACACCTTTATTACATGGGGAAAGAAATCATTTCATGCTTGTTTCTTGGGATGCTGACGCTGCATAAGTGAGAGAAGGAAAAATAAGATAAGAAGATGTTTCCTGCCAGTCACTGAAGCTTAAGGACGGGCTTATTTTAGATGGTCATGGATGCTAGCTCCCAGCACAGAACCATTCTCTAATGCTTTGTACATCTCGCACATTCTAATCAGACAGGAAAACAGATCTTCCTATTGCTGCATGTAGACCAGAAGTGAGCTGCTAAGCTGCATTCCCTATAATGCACAGCCAAATCATTTACCCCCTAGTTTTGATAATGTATTTAATAATGAACATCCCAGGGTTGGCTTTAGCGCAGTTAGTCAATGGGTGTTATCCACTATCCCACTATAATATTGATAATGGCATTTCATAATCTCCCTGTTGAATTAATACAAGTGGGGCATTTTGCTTTATTATGAGAAACAGTAATACATATGGTTTAATCATCTTCTTTTCATATAGACTCTGGACAGCACCAGCCAAGTTCAGTAGGCACTCAGTCACATTCTGCCTCTGATCCAGGGCCCATCAGAGCTACAGCACCGATGTGGAGGTGCAGCCGGATCATGCACATGCAGAGAGAGCTCCATCCCACTTTGCTGTCCTCATTGGAAGGCATCGTAGACCAGATGGTGTGGTTCAGGGAGAACTGGCATGAAGAGGTGAATACGCTGGGTGATCCTGTGTGACGCATCATACAGACGTGTCATCATACACTGTGGCTTCAGTCACGCCAAACACACTCTTGGCACGGGCATTTTCTTTCAAAATGTCAGTCTTATACGCATAAATAAAAAGCTGGAACGTAAAGAAAAATGTTACGCTACGCCTCCTTGGAGCAGCTCAATTGCGCCAGGCATCTTGCGCCATTTGATGTATAGACGCGAGATGTATGAGGACACAACTGTACAGAACTTAGGGGGAGATTTGATAAACCTTCTAAAGAGGACAAATGGAGATGTCTAAAGCAACCAATCAGATTCTGCCCATCATTTATCTAATACATTCTCTAAAATGATAGCTAGGATCTGATTGGTTGCTATGAGGAACACTTCTGCTTGTCTCTTTTGGAGCATAGCAAAGATCATTAGCTAAACACAAAGGTGGGCTTTTATGAAAACTACAGCTGGGATCCATATCAACTAGTTTTAGTAAATGGCAAATATGTGATTGGTAAATGTCCCACAAAATGTAATCAAAGGAAATACTTTAGATATATAATCCCAGTTTTAATCTAAGAGTTATCATTGCCGATCAATGTGTGTTTTGCTTTATTGTTGCACCTTAATAATATCATATATTTCTGCAGTTTTGCAATATAATTTGACCGTTAGGTGGCACTGATCCTTTGGTATTACAGGGTGATATTTCATTACATCATAATTCGGTAAACGATTCATAAAATAAACAGGATAACTTATGCCCCTATGTTTTTGTAAAAATTATAGTGCATATAAATAGGATATTTTTACCCTTATAATGAAGGGCGGCTGTCATCGTTCTAGGTCCTCCGACAATTGCAGCAAGGCCTGGCAAAATGTTACTCCGTTGCCTTTGAGAAAAGTGGAGCCGTTTCGGATGCTAAAATCACCCCTCATACGCTGAACTTTGTGAAGAAGCTGGTCAGCACCTTCGGCGTGGGGCTGGAGAACGTCTCTAACGTTTCTACCATGTTCTCCAGCGCAGCCTCCGAGTCCCTGGCTCGGAGAGCTCAGGCTACGGCACAGGACCCAGTCTTTCAGAAGCTGAAAAGCCAGTTCACAACAGGTAATGTATACGGCTTCTCTTAATATTTGGTTTTCTTCAAATTTTGTTATGGATTCCTGGTGGGTCAGGCAGTTCCAATAGAGTTCACGGATTCGTTACTTTATTTTCATGCATAGTTATATGAAGTATTGTACCAGGCACCCCAGTAACGTTGATGGTCTGAATCACATCCCAAGCTTACAGAGAAAGATTTTATTTACATATGATTTATTTAGGTGCATACACACACAACGATTTTTTAAACATTTATTGACAACGATATCGTTTATCGTTCAATCGTTGAAAAAATCGTTCACTTTCTGAGTTAAAACGATGAACGATTATCGTTCATGCGCATTCACGTTTGCAGTTCAGTGAGACTGACCAGCTCAATGATTTTCAATAAGGGAATATGCAAAAATCGTTTGTAGTTCAAAAAAATCGTTCATTGCATTTAGTAAATGAACGATTTTAGTAAATGATTTTCGTTCATTTTTCCCTTGAAAAAATTAACGAAAATCGTTTACTAAAATCGTTCATTTACTAAATCATTGTGTGTGTATGCAGCTTTAGTGTTTGAGCTTTTTTGTAAGTAAACTTTTTGTTGACTATAGAAAACAATTACTTTTGTTTCTTGGTATTTGGCGTTATTATTTACTACCACTATAATATACACTGAAGTACCAAAAGTCATGGGATAGCAGTATGTAAAGGTAATGGTAGGTGGCGTCTCCGTACTGTGACATTTTGCAAATGCCCAGACCTGCATCAGTTGTAATTTGACATCTCGTGAGTCAGTTTGAACAGCGGCAAGGATACTCATGACAAGGCGATGTAAATGATCATCGTTCGAATGGGGCATGATAGTGGGTAAGCCGAAGGATGGGACATTCGTCCTCATGGAAGACCTTACTACTCACTGTGGTAAGCACTGTGGCCGACCACAGGTGTTTAATGATAGTAACTGCTGCGTCTGGCCAGAATTGTCCGTGGTAACAGACAAACGACACTTGCTTAAATCACATCCACATTCGATACTGGAGGTACCAGGTGCATATCCAGCAAGTCAGTGCAGTGTTCATTAGCTTCCATGGGATACGGGAACAGAAGACCCACCAGAGTGCACCTCTTAACATTTCGACAACCAGACACAGCGCCTCGCCTGGGCTTGTGACTTCGCTAATTGGACCCCAAAGGATTAGCAACATGTGGCGTGGTCCGATGAGTCATGGTTTCAGTTGTTTTGGGTTGATGGTGGGGTCTGGGTGTGACGCAGACCCCATGATGCCATGGGCCCCAGTTGTCAACGAGGCACCGTACAGAGTAGTGGTGGTTACATAATGGTGTCGGGTGTGTTCATGTGGCTTGGGTTGGGTCCGCTGGTCCACTTGAACACGCCATTGACCAGTAACCGCTATGTTGCATTGCTTGATGACTATTTGCAGCTAGTCATGGACTTCATGAATCCCCACAGCGATGGAATATTCCAGCAGGATAATACACATCTGTCCCAAGATGTCATAAATTGGTTTGAGGAGCATTCTGGAGAGATCCAACGAATGTTGTGGCCTCAACGTATGCCCGACACGAACCCAATTGAGCATTTATGGGACGGCGTGGAGAGGTCCATTCGTACCCAAGATCCTGTACCTACAATTATCGGTAAGCTGTGAGAAGCTTTCCAGATGGCATTGGTCCATATCTCTCCAGAGGTCTTCCGTCCACTTGTGGAATCGATGCCACTTCAAGTTGCTGTACTTCGCCGCTCTAGAGGGGGTCCTACACGGTACTAGGCATCTATCCCATGACTTTTTGGACTTCAGTGTATATTTTAGGGGGTAACTTTACTAAAGTGAGAGTTTTTAGAAGTGTAGATGTTGCCCATAGCAACCAATCAGATTCTACTTAACATTTAAATAGCTCCTTCTAGAAGATAATAGCTAGAATCTGATTGGTTGCTATGGGCAACATCTCCACTTCTAAAAACTCTCACTTTAGTAAATTTACCCCTAGATGTAATAAATATTAACATCCATTGCACAACACGGAACAGTAATTCAATTATTTTCAGTGGACTCATTTTACAAATTATTTTTTTCAAAACAAAAAAAAAAAAGATTTGCAACGCACAAAAATATTTACTGTTACAAAAGTAAAACTTTTGCATATCCACATGATTAAAACATTGATTACTACAGATTACATTAAGACTAACCTGATGGTGTATGAGCTTTATACGAGCCCTCGGATATAGCAAGCCATGTCCGAGGCGTCCCTACGGATGAATGAACCTATGGCGTCCCTATGTAACAAAATTCTTACTGCAATTGACATAGTTCTCTGCTACAGTTAGTGTTTTACTTTCATAGACTCAAAGGAAAATTCCCCCAAAAAACTGGTTTAGTAATTGGCAGAATGACGGTAGTTTCCCATACCTGGGATCTGGTATTCTCCCTTTCATCAGATGTCCACCACTTCTTCCATTGCTCCTGTTTTGCTGTAACACCACATCCAATGTCGTGCTTTGGACAGGTAGCATTGCGGCGGGCCCCCCATTGTATTCTCCATATTCACATACACTGTGAGCTTCCCAGGGAACTGGCGTCAACCACACGGCCGCTATTAATACAGTTAGCGGAGGTAGTATTAGAGCAGTACTAGTCCGTTCAGACTGGGCATCCTGACCAATAAGGTGAATGGCACACAACTCTGCATTTTATCTGTAGTATTTGCTGGAGCTCACTTTTGTTATGTGTTGTCTGATGCATCCGATCTACCTCATTTCTGGCTCATTTGGCAAATACTTATTACTTGTTTGCTTCCAATGGATCCGTAAGTCTGACCACACAAAGCATGCTGAGTCCTTTGGTCAACAAAAAAAATGGAGTTGAAAAGATAACAGCGCATTTAGCACATTATTTTATTATCTGCTTGCTGGCATGGATGTAACCCCATTCAAAGTATCCAATCTGTGCGATGTCTCGGAGAAGATCATCACCGCCAGTGCGTGTTACTAGCTCTGCTTGTCTTTAGCTTGCATCCAGTATCACAAGCACCATAGTAATTGTGATTTGGGATTCCTTTAAAAGCAGCTTCCAGTTTAAAATATGACCTACTTATTATGGGGATGCATTCAGGAAGCCGACTGTCATAATGCCGGCTGCTGGCTTCCCGACTGTCAAATCCCAGCAAGGTACTAATGACAGGCGTTGAAATCCCGACGCCTGTCATTAGACCTACGCCGGGCGCCCGACATACCGAATGAAGGTAAGCCGGGTGCGGACAGCCGGGCAGTTGGGTGTTAGGTTTTAGGTTAGGCACCCGCCCCGGGAGGGTTAGGTTTAGGCTAGGGGAAGCCAGCAGTGTTACATACTGATTCCTTATTATGTGCCCATTAAGTGTTTCATGATGCAGGCTGAGTGGCACAACAGTTGCATGACAGTAGATAATAGAAGATGTGAATCATGTGATTATACATAATGGATGAAGGCCAGCAGGCTAACAGGCAGTAACGTACTCTCTTCTACTCCCAGTGATTGTTTGCGCACAATCAGAAATTCAATTGCGGTTAATTCTTCTTTTTTTTTCCATCTCCATTCAGTTTAATGGGTCTGTGTTGCTTTTAGAAACCATCACAATAGAAAAACACTCAGCGGAAGGCTTGCTTGATTTAACCTCTGAATATCTATTTATTTCAAATCTTTTTTTCCTTACTCCTGGGAGATGAGGAAAGCTTTGCTTTGCATTGTGAAGAATGGGCATATCTCATGCACGAGGAACTCCCAAACTCTCTTGAGGATAATATAGCTGATTTTTTTTTTTTTTTTTTTCACACTTCAGTCCCATCCAATCCATTGCTGGTCTAGTTTAATGAGCAGCATGGGATGATTTGATAAAACCTTACTAATATACTGTAACATTATCTAATGTGTACAACACTACAGGCGCTTTCAGTATCTGTACATAGGGATTGCTTGTTCAATCTGATATTTAAGAAAAAAAAACCTTTTAAAGGGCAGGTGAGAATGGGGATGCCCTTTAAATGGATTGCATTGCTGTTGTGTGTTATTTGTAGATATATGGTCTGTTCCAGTAGATAAGGACAAGGGTCTTAACATTTATACTGTGTGATACATCTTTCTGAGTAATCAACACATTTATAAGGTGTTTTTATAATCCAATTGTCATTGTTTTAGCTATGTATGGAGCAGTCTGGCTTTTGGCTTAGTGCTTTGTGTAGCCAGCAATTGAATCCGTGACCTTAGCACTGCCAGGGAACTCCTCAGTCACTTATAATGTGCTCATCATGTACTGTAAGGAGTATACAAGTATCTTTATGCCCGGTGCCTGCAGCTAGTCAGCGGCAGAAATAGATGAAGTATAGCTGTTCCACAGCCTGCAGATCTCCTTTACTTTATACATTTTGTGTTCATTATTTAGACTTTGACTTCAGCGTCCCAGGCTCCATGAAACTGCACAATCTCATCTCTAAACTGAAGAAATGGATCAAAATCCTGGAGGCCAAAACAAAACAACTGCCCAAATTCTTCTTAATAGAAGAGAAATGCCGCTTTCTCAGCAATTTCTCCGCTCAGACAGCAGAAGTTGAGATCCCCGGGGAATTCCTCATGCCAAAACCAACACATTATTACATCAAGATCGCCAGGTAAACCGGACAGTGCATTCTGAACTAAACACAACAAAAAGAAAAGAAAACATTTATAGTTAACAGAACACTGTAGATTATGGGGGGGGGGGGGGGGGTTGACAATGTCTTTTTGAAGTTTTTGTTTGCAACTTTATGACCTTGTCGCTGTCAGAACGTGATAAATTGTTTATTAACATTGCCATTTTGGGTACTACTTTTAGCGTTGCCTTCTTCATTGTTCTGGAAATGTGTTCTCATTTCTCTCGTTGCTATGACAGTTCTAGGGCATTGTCCTTTCTTGATAGTAAAATGCTGGAATACAAAGAAAAATTGAATGCAGCTAGCTAATGGTTTCCCAAGTGAAGTCCTTGACAGATACCGGCAGGCTGGGTCAGAATAATATTTTTAAAGGGATATTGTCGAAAATTGTATTTTAAAGATGTACAAAAGGAAAAGTCAAATGCTCTGTCAGGCTTTTTACATAGAGCAGTGGTTTCCAAACTCTGTTCTCAGGACCCCATACAGGTCGCATTTTCCAGGTCACCCAGCAGGTGCACAGGTGTATTCATTGCTCACTGACACATTTTAAAAGATCCACAGGTGGAGCTAATTATGTCACCATGTATTGCAAATACCCATTATTCCCTTTTTTAAAGCTCTACCTGTAATTCCTTTCAAACGTATGGATTGGCATTACGGTGAGGGGCGAGTAGGTGAACATTTAAACAATAGTACGGATTCTATATGACTTTGCTCAGGAGATGGTGATAGTACAAGTGTTATACAATTTATAGCCTGTACATTTGTCACCACCTTCTAAAAATACATTAAAATGTACTTGCCATCTTCATGCTGTCAAAGCGGCCATTTTGTATGCCACTGAACCAATATTTGCCAGAGAACAGCTGACAATTCACTAATGATATCACTAGGAACTAGTGCCATGCTTCACTGATGTTTGCTTTTTTTTTTTTCTAGTGAATTAATGTGTGTTGCATTTGTATGAATATTTTGAGACCACAAAATGTGTGTACTGTGTATAGGCCATGACTTTTCTTCATGCTAAAATGGTTTGATAACGAATCTAGGAGACTCATTTCCTCTCACTTCTGGTTTGTCTCTTACCTAGGTTCATGCCCAGAGTGGAGATTGTACAAAAGCACAACACCGCAGCCAGAAGACTCTACATCCGAGGGCACAACGGAAAGATTTATCCCTACCTGGTCATGAACGATGCCTGTCTGACGGAGTCCCGCCGAGAGGAGCGAGTCTTACAGCTGCTGCGTCTTCTCAATCCATGTCTAGAGAAAAGAAAAGAGACGACAAAACGCCATCTTTTCTTCACTGGTAAATAGATTGTGACTAATCCTCTAGTAGACATGACTTCTATGTAAGCTTAATAATGTGACAATACCGGATTGTATAAATCTATATTCCTAAATTGGTTTGTGTGTGAAGCCCTAGATAGTGTTATGGTGTTTTCCACCAAGCTATCGCCACAATATTCTCTGTTTCTACTTCAGGGTCCATAGGGGGTCCACAGGGTTGACCTTGGGGTATAGCTGGATCTGGATCCACAGGCACCACGCAGTTAAAGCTTTGCTGCTCCCAGGATGCACTTGGGTCCGTCCTCCTCTATACCCCGCCCCCGACCACAGGCACCTCAGTTTTAGTTGGTGCCCGGCCGGAGTCGGGTCACCCTGGGCAGTGGGGCTGCATAAGCAGCCCCTAAGCTTTAATTTAATTTTTTTGCAAAGAAGATTTTATTGTTTTATTTTTTACTATCTTCAGAGCGGCAGCATAAGACTGTCCATCTGCACGTCCTTGCTGCCGCTCCAACAGCCCCGCTGGCGCTGCGACGCCAGTACTGATCTGGGGATCGCAGCGGGACCCCGGAGTCAGTACTAGCGTGGCTCCGGGAGCTCCCACTGACTGCTTCCGGATTCTACGGGGCCAGGTAAGCCACGTGTAGCGCTTCGCGCTGCACACGGGGGAAAATGCAGTCTTTCAGCCGCCGGTCTCTGGGGACAGACCGGCGGCGCTAGTAGCTGCGGGCTCCCCCTCTTCAGGAATACCCCGCGTGACCGCTGGCCCCCGGGGTGTAAGTACCGGCGGGGAACCGGCTTCCCCGGGGGTTTAGTACTAGCAGGGGAGGCAGCCTTCCCTGCTTTAGTGGCTCCTCCCCTCAGCCCAGCGCGCCTTCTCTCATGTGTGCTGGCTTCGCTGGGCTGTTATCTCCTGGCCACTCCTCCTCAGTGCTCTCCGGCGGCCATCTTCCAGGCAGCATCGCAGAGCTCCCAGGCGGATACAGTGGACCAGTCCCCCTGCGTACCTCTCCCCCTGCAAAGGACAGTGTTCGCAGCGCTATAGCCCTCCCAGACACTGAATCTGGGAGGTTGATTGTAGCGGAAGGTGCAGTGAGTATTACTTCCTGCATGGTATGTGACTATTGCTAGTGCTGCTGTCTGCTTTTTCTACTTACTGTCAGCTTTTTACCTATCCCTTTCCTTCTCCTACGGCCCGCAGGTGCGTGGGGGAGGGGTGTTCTTTCTGTATACCTCACTTATATAGATCTACGTATTTGTGAGGTCCGTCACATACTGCGGTGTGCTACTCAGTACCAGATTGTGGGCTGTATGTGTTGCATACCTCTTTTCGGTGATACATTTTTTATTGCAAAAGTTTTGTGTCATGTGTGATGAGGAGAATGAGCGCTCCGTGGCTCCTGTGTTGTTTTCCTGCCGACGCTGTTCGGCAGGGGTTGACGGGGCGGATTTGTCTCAGGACGGTCTGTGCGGACGGTGCCAGCTGGTACCTGGTCCCTCTAAACCCCCAGTGGCGCAGGATCCTCCGTGGGCGATGTTAACACAAGTGCTGGCGTCGATCGCGGACCGGCTGGTGGTCCCGACTGCGGTCCCTTCTAGGGCGTTGCCCCAGCCTACCATCCCCCGTTCCCCGGGCGTGACGCGTCTGGTGCAGTCTCCTCCCGGGTCTCAGACTGTGGGTCCTTATGCGGGTTTGCCTGTGTACGTGCAATCTCCCACGGTACCACAGCAGTCGATGGTACCGTTTCAGGGGTATCCTCAAACGGTACCCCCTCCCTGGGTGGATGTCCTCTCCAGCTCTGTTCAGAGCCTGGCGGCTTCATCATCGGCCTTTCAAACTATGTTGCACAGTGATTTGCCACCAAGGACGTCCAAGCGAACCGTTTCGGCTTCATTGGCGGCACAGTTTACGGACACGGACGTGTCTTCGGATGACGGGGAGATCCATTTACGACTCTGACTCGGATGCTGGGGTCCAGGAGGTGGAGGCGAAGTCCTCCATTAATGTACCAGCATTGGTTAGGGCGGTGCGGGCCATCCTTCATATAGAGGAGGATGCGCCGGCTCCCAGGTCGAAGTACCCTAATTTTAAGAAGGCCAAGGTAGCTTCGTCGGTTTTTCCCCTGTCTGACCAGTTAACGGATCATATGGCAGGGGCCTGGCAGTTGCCCAGCAAGAGGTTCCAACCGCAGAAACGGTTGGCTTCAAACTATCCTTTTCCTGAGGCTCATTGCAGGAAGTGGGAAACTCCGCCTGCCGTGGATTCCCACGTTACCCGCTTAATTAAAAGCGCTACGCTGCCTTTGCCGTCGATCTCGTCCCTGAAAGATCCCACGGACAGGAAAGTGGAGACTTGTTTAAAGTCTATCTACTCTCTCTCGGCGGTTGCCCATCCGTCCATGGCCATCTCTTGGGTGGCTAAGGCCATCGAGAGCTGGGCCAACGCTTTGGAGGATACCTTTCCGGAAGATGCTCCGGAGATCCAGAGAGCGTTGATAGGACAAATGAGGGATGCGGCTTCCTACATTGGGGAAGCATCGTTAGATGCAAGCCTGCTGACCTCTCGGGTGTCGGCTGCAGCTGTGTCGGCGCGTCGGTCCTTGTGGCTGAGGTCTTGGAGAGCTGACGCAGTCTCCAAAAAGGGACTGGAGGCCTTATCTTTTAATGGGGAGTTGCTTTTTGGTCCAGACTTGGACAAAATTGTGGATACTCTGGCTAAGTCTAAATCAGCCTTCCTCCCTTCGGCTTCTGCACCTACCAAAGTACGGAGCTCTGACTTTCGGTCCTTTCGGGTTCAGGGCAAGGCCAAAGGTCAGTCCTTCCCGAGGCAATTGGCGACCAAGGCCGCTTCTAAGCCCAAGAAGCAGGCCTGGAGTGCCAGGCGCCCTTCTTCCAAGCAGGAGGATAAACCTTCTGCCTGATGGGACGGGTCTCCCTCTGGGGGACCCCAGAGTGGGATGCCGACTTCTTCTATTTGCCCAGTGCCTGGCACAATACCACCACGGATGCCTGGGTTCGAGAAGTGGTCTCCCAGGGGTACGCCCTGTCTTTTCGGCACAGACCGCCCCACCAGTTTTTCTGCACGAGTCCTTCTCAGGATACGACCAAGACTTTACAGATTCAGGAAGCTATAGAGTCCTTGCTGAAAGCAGGGGTCATTGTTCCCGTTCCTCAATTACAACGAGGGACAGGGTACTTTTCTCTGTTTCTGGTGCAGAAACCCAATGGTTCTCATCGCCCTATCCTCAACTTGAAGTCTCTGAACAAATTCCTCAGAGTTACCAAGTTCAGGATGGAAACGTTACGTTCCATCATTCTGGCGATGGAACCGGGGGATTACATGGTGTCCCTGGATATCCAGGACGCCTACCTCCATGTTCCGATAGCACCTTCGCACCAGCGGTATCTGAGGTTCGCTATCCTTCAACATCATTTTCAGTTCCGGGCGCTACCCTTTGGCCTCTCCACGGCACCGAGGGTGTTCACAAAGATTATGGCGGTCATGGCCGCACATCTTCGGAACCAGAATGTACGGCTGCTGCCGTATCTGGACGACCTCCTGTTGCTGGCGAGCTCCCCGGAGGTACTGCTTCAACATCTCCACCTGACGATCGCTTGCCTGCAAGCGCACGGGTGGCTGATAAATTGGAAAAAGTCCTCCCTGATTCCATCACAGCGGATGGTTCATTTGGGATCCCTGCTGGATTCTCGTCAGCAAAGGATTTTCCTGACTCCGGAGAAGGTCTCCTCCCTGCAGCTGCGGATAGTTGCCGCCTGTCGGTCCATTTGGCTATGAGAGTTCTGAGGTCCATGGTGTCGACATTCGACATGGTGGAATTTGCCCAGTTCCATTCCCTGGCCCCTGCAGGGGCTGATTCTATCGGAATGGAACGGGTTACCTCACCGGATCCGCTCTCAGATGCTGGTGTTGTCCCCGGAGGTTCGGCAGTCTTTGGCTTGGTGGCTTCAGACAGCGCATCTGGTTGAGGGGCGCCCCTTTTGGATCCCGGACTGGGTCCTGCTCACGACGGATGCCAGTCTCCGGGGTTGGGGGGCAGTGACCGGCTCATTATCGCTTCAGGGTCGTTGATCCGCGGAAGAAGCACTTCTCCCCATCAACTTCCTGGAACTGCGGGCAGTATACAGGGCCCTGCAGTCGTCCGGCCCCGCTCTTCACGGAAGGGCGGTTCAGGTGCAGTCCGACAACGCCACCACGGTGGCGTACATCAACCACCAAGGGGGAACTCGCAGTCGGGCAGCGATGTCGGAGGTGTCTCGCATTCTTGCTTGGGCGGAGTGTCACATTCCAGCGATCTCGGCAGTCTTCATTCCCAGAGTCCTCAATTGGGAGGCGGACTTCCTCAGCCGTCACGACGTGCATCCCGGGGAATGGTCGCTTCACCCAGAGGTGTTTTAGCTACTCGTGGACAGGTGGGGGCTGCCGGAGCTGGACTTGATGGCCTCCCGTCACAATCAAAAGTTGCCCGTTTACGGGTCAAGGACAAGAGACGCAGGCGCCTGTCTGGTAGACGCACTGTCGGTGAAATGGACGTTTCACCTGGCGTATCTGTTTCCTCCGATATCCCTGCTTCCTCGGGTTCTGCGGAAATTCAAGCAGGATGGCGGCACGCTCGTGCTGGTAGCTCCGGCGTGGCCCAGACGTCCTTGGTACTCCGATCTCAGCAGCCTCTCCATCGACGCTCCGTACCTTCTCCCTCAGCGTCGGGACCTGTTGTCTCAAGGGCCCTGCCTTTACCCGGATCTGGGTCGGCTGTCTTTGACGGTGTGGCTCTTGAGACAGCCGTCTTGAGGTCTAGGGGTTTCTCCAGTTCGGTCATTGGTACCATGCTTAGGGCACGCAAGCCTGCTTCCGCGCGGATTTACCACAGGGTGTGGCGCACTTATTTTCAGTGGTGTGAATCCAGAAACTATGATCCGCAGGTGTTCCGGGTTTCCAGAATCTTGGAGTTTCTTCAATCGGGTTTGGACCTCGGCTTACGCCTGGCCTCTCTGAAGGTTCATGTGTCTGCTTTGTCCGTGTGGTTTCAGCAACGGATTGCTACACTGCCAGATGTTCACAACTTTTTCCAAGGTGTTCTCAGGATCCAGCCTCCCTTCGTGCCTCCGGTGGCTCCTTGGGACTTGGCGGTGGTACCTCGGGTCTTGCAGGGTCCTCCTTTTGAGCCGCTTGAGTCGGTGGAGCTCAAGTGGCTGACGTTTAAGACCGCTTTTCTCCTGGCAATTGCTTCTGCCAGGAGCGTGTCAGAATTGGGGGCGCTTTCCTGTCGCCCTCATTTTCTGATTTTTCACCAGGACAGAGCGGTGCTCCGCACTCGTCCTGAGTTTTTGCCCAAAGTGGTCTCAAAGTTCCACATTAATCAAGAACTTGTTGTGCCAGCTTTTCAGTCACCTGATCTTTCAGCTGGTGAGGCTTCCTTAGATGTAGTCCGGGCACTTAGAATCTATGTGGACCGGACTGCTTCGGTTAGGAAGTCGGATTCTTTGTTTGTCCTCTTCGGTTTTCACAAGAGGGGTTGGCCTGCCAACAAGCAAACGTTAGCCCATTGGCTTCGTTCCGTTATTTGTGAGGCTTATGCACAGGAGGGTTTACCTGTGCCAGCCTCTGTTGAGGCTCATTCCACTCGTTCTGTGGGTCCCTCTTGGGCTGCTAGACGTGGCGCCTCCGCTGTTCAGCTGTGTAAGGCGGCCACTTGGTCTTCAATTCAAACGTTTTCGAGGTTCTATGCGTTTGACACCTTCGCCTCTCAGGATGCATCCTTTGGGCGCCGGGTACTCCTACTCCTTTCAGCACAGGAGCGTCCCCGCCCTTAGTTGAACTGCTTTGGGACATCCCCAAGGTCAACCCTGTGGACCCCCTATGGTCCCTGAAGTAGAAAACAAGAGATATGGTAAGAACTTACCTTTGTTATCTCTGTTTCTACGAAGTCCATAGGGTCCACAGGGCGCCCGCCCTGACGCACCTGGCTTCAAATGGGCTGTGTGGCTGGTCACCGGTTTTCCGTCTCCCATTTCTGTGAGTATGGTTTCTTGTGTGTTCCAGTCTTCCTCCTCTCTGTTTAGTCTCCTCCTCCAGCCTTAGCTGCTTACCAACTGAGGTGCCTGTGGTCGGGGGCGGGGTATAGAGGAGGACGGACCCAAGTGCATCCTGGGAGCAGCAAAGCTTTAACTGCGTGGTGCCCGTGGATCCAGATCCAGCTATACCCCAAGGTCAACCCTGGGGACCCTATGGACTTCGTAGAAACCGAGATAACAAAGGTAAGTTCTTACCATATCTCTTGTTATACAATAATAAGGATTCCTGTTTGGGGATAGGTGTATTAATACAAATAGCTACTGTGACATGTATTGTTTAGTGTTTGTTGATGCCAACCTGCTATTTTCTTAATAACTTGTCCTTTGGGTGGTGCCTCTCTTTCTATTCATGAAAAAATGTAAAGGTGGAGCAATCAATCTGATTTCTTCATTTGGTTAATAATGACTTGACATTATATTACTGTACATTTTTATAGAAAATGAACGTGAAGTTTTAGTGAATAGGCTATAAGAGTTCCCTTTATTGTGCCTTGGAGATTAAGTTTTATACCCTGATAATCCCATATATTCCCGCAGAAAGCAAGAACACCACTGGTGAGATGCGTAGCATAGATTCCCATACGTATACAGACTGTTCTATAAATAAGTGTCTTTTTATAAAGAAATTAGTAATAAATTATTTAAAAAGCTTAAGCTCCTGTAGGGTTATTTATTCCATTACAAGCCAGCGCCTGTCTAGAGAGAGGGTTTTTCCTCGCCCCCTGCTCGAGTTAACTGGAAAGAGAATCCAAGATCTGGCTGACTAACGCAGACAATGCACGTGACGCATAGTGTGCTAATGAGCCTGTAATTATAGCACATCTCAAACCATTTAATCAAGACTCTCCTCTAGCTTGGAATAGAGCCCTTGTTCCAAGTCTAGTGCAAACCCTGCATTTGTACGTAGGCTGGCAGGACTAACCTTAATGTGAAACAGATGCATAGATCAGTGAGTAAAAACAAAGGCTTCCCGCTACATTGTGTGTGGTCCGGGGGCTCAGTACAGTATTCCCCCTTGGGTAGCGCCCCGCTCTATTCCTGCTCAGCCTGCTAGAAATAACGTGAGCACTTCTCATTTTCCTCCATACTTGACCTCATCAAGCCTTACCCAAAACTACATTTTATTTGTAGCATTGTAATTCCAGGAACTGAAGTGTTTGGTAATCCAGATGCTGCTAAACCGGTGATTGTCCAAACAAAGCATTATTCTGCAATCATACCAGTTTCTCAAAACAACATGGAGGATAGGTTAATGCAGTGTTTTACATATAACATGTATATATAGAGGTTCCTATACATCACAGGTTCTCAAACTCTGGGCCTGATTCAGAGACTGACGCTCTGAATCAGGGCGTTTTCTTTTTTGGAGCGTCCTCCTGGCCGCTCGTGAGCGGCCAGGTTGATGGTCGCGATGGTCAAGACCATCACGACCATCGGGCTTGCGACGAGACCCTTGTAGGGTCTCGTGGCCGCAAGCCCCAGAGAGCTTTTGGCTCTAACAGAGCCAGAAGCTCTACACTGACATCACTTGTGATGTCAGTGGGGCCGCCCCCAAACGGCAAGCTTTCCGTCGGGAGCGCCTCCGTTTGGCCGGCCACCCTCCCTGGCCCGCCCACCAAGCGATGGGGGTGGCCGGTCGATGGTGAGTGACAGCTCGCCCCTTTTGGTGCGAGACCCGGAGCGACGGAGCACCCATCGCTAGCCAGGTCTCGTGCATGCGCACGACGGAGCTCAGCGCTTGCAACATGGTCTGAATCAGGCCCTCTGTCCTCAGGACCCCAAACAGTGCATGTTTTCCAAGTCTCCTCACAGTATCACAAGTGAAATACTTAGCTCCACCTGTGGATCTTTAAAATGTGTCGGTGAGTAATGAATACACCTGTGCACCTGCTGGGTGACCTGGAAAACGTGAACTGTGTGGGGTCCTGAGGACCGAGTTTGAGAACCATTGCTATACACTGATAAAACTAGTGAGAGTCATGATGTGCCTACATAGTTTCAGTGGTTCGCTGTTGCAGAGATAATGTTTCCTTACATGGTGCGAGCCTATTCCATTGAGCTTAGCAATTGACATATTCACTTGGACAGAGGGTAAAACTGACCTGAGGCTTTAGGTGCATTTGTGGTGGCTTTTTAACGTGTTTCTATGCACTTCTGACTTGTCGAGCCTTAATTTCTACTTTCTGTTTTACTGTTGACTTACATGACGCATGTCCTGCCTTGTGTTAAACACCATATTTGCATGTTAGAATGCAGTGATGTTGAACAAGCCCATTAGCATCCATTCAGGCTATTCTTAATGCGGCTATTGTGCGTTCGATGCTAGCTGATAATGGTCAACAAGCCCTAAGAGTAGCCTTGACCATTCTATAGGAAAATGGCTTCCATTAAAGAGACTGATGTACTAAGCCTTAAAGAGAGAGAAAATGGAGAGTGATAAAGTACCAACCATTCAGCTCCTACCTGTCATGTTACAGGCTGTGTTTGAAAAATGACAGGAGCTGATTGGTTGGTACTTAATCTCTCTCCAAGGCTTAGTACATCCACCCCTAAATCAGCAAATCAAATAAAAAAGATTTAAGAGTTTAAAATGTTTCTTTGTAAATCCAGCATTACCAAGTACGCCTTTGTACAACCCCTGCTTGTTAAGTACTTCATATATCTGACAGATTCACTTTAAAAGTACAAAATAAATATTTTTAAAGTCCTGTCTCTTTAAATGTATTCCGCAAAATGAATAAGTGGCAGCTTTGTCTCAGCTGCACATTACATTGTTATGGTCGGTAAACCTGCACAGGTAAATATTTTATTACGGCTTATGTTGAACGATGGAACTGCTGCTGCTAATCCCTTAATGCGGATGGTAATCTCCAGATGACAGTCTGTACCTGCTCAGACCTGTTTCTCGTTTTGTATTAGTCACTAATGCAGTAATGGTACAATAATGTAACACAGCATTGTGTATTTAGTCAGACATTAATGTACCATTGACATTTGTCAGCGTGGGAGAACAATGTTTGTTGTTTAGTGAAGATGTGCGCAACCTGTGGGTCAGGACCCAAGAGTGGTCTCCAGATCTGTTCTCCAGGTCCTCTGTTGATCAGATAAGCCATAACGTCTGCTAGGACGCCTCATATTGAGGTTGCAGACCAATGGCAGCCTGACATTTGGGCCCCCCCAATTTACAAAGCTAGGGCACAGCTGGATTAGATGAGACAGGAGCAGTGCCATTGCCCATTCTTTTCAGTTGAGTTTCCATATGTCTTGTACAAATAAATGGTGACTATAGGAATCAATGGAGAAAAATGTAGCATAACTGTGTTGATCCCTAGTGGTTTAGTACTATGTATTCCCATATAGATTAATGGATATTAGCTGTGACGATCTATTGTAAATGCTCTGAAATTGTCTAAGCCTGGGGTCTTCAACCTTGGCCCTCCAGCTGCTGTGGAACTACACATCCCAGCATGCACTGCCACCTTTTTGATATAACAGCATGCTAGAACTATGGCAGTGCATGCTGGGATGTGTAGTTCAACAGCAGCTGGAGGGCCAAGGTTGAAGACCCCTACTCTAAGCAATGTCTAACTAAATAAACTCTTCACAATCGCAAGTGTAGAGCGTAGTCATATTGAATAGAATGGATTTGTTTTATTATTTGCTGCATATTCTAATCATCATCAGATAGGTAACTGTCCTTTAATAGAAATTGACAGGTCGCCTGAATACTGTTTTTTACTTTATTACAACAATTTTGTTGCACTCCCAAAATGGGAACATTTAGGGGTCAATTCAGTTAGCTGTGGGGGGGGCGTATTTGCTTTTGCAGCGGTGTGTAAATCTCAACTCTCCCTCCTCTCCACCTGATCTCCCCCCATACTCGCCCCAGTACTCGCAGATTTTTGTAAGCAGCCTATGGGGTTGTGAGGAGACGTCTGAGAATTCGGAATTACCATAGGAATGTCATATGGCTGCCCTTACTCGCTGGGCGAGCCTCCTCGTGGCTAATTGCATGAACCCCTTAGTGCAGCAAAGGAGATGGTGCAAGTTCCTCGTGAAGCTGATAAGCTCTTGTATGATATATATGCTTTGCGCTACCCCTGTTAGGCAGAGCGCATTTATTTCAGCACATAGCCACTGGAAAAATACAAAAAAAGGCTGAAGAAAACGATTTTGTGAAACACCTCGATATGTATCTGAGCTTCAAGATGGACGAAAATTGTTATGATTAAAAATGGACATTTAATGTGAAACCTATTTGTATTATTCTTAGTAGTTGCCCATTTAAAAAAAATAGTCCTTTTACATTTATATTGTCAACTCGCTGAGGAGAATTGTGAGCTGCCAGGAACCTGTGGTCACACATAACATTTCCCCCATGAGTGTCACAAGGCATTAGGAGCGCAGCTAAATTACTTTCCACAAATAGCGGGCATTTAAAAAGGTGTGTTTTATTTATTTTTTTGCTTGTTTAATATCATCAGATTTTATCTATGAATGCCTTTAGTTGATGTTGGAGGCCAGGTGCTTTCCTCTGCTAATTCCTTGGTCTGGCAGAGGTATTTACTAAGTGATGTGTAGGCCTTCCTGTCTGCATTACTTTCCTGTTGCATTCATCAATTTCCTTCCCACTTCTCTCTCTCTCTCCAAACAATTATTTCCAGTCCCCCGTGTTGTAGCCGTCTCACCGCAGATGCGTCTGGTTGAAGACAATCCTTCTTCTCTATCCTTGGTGGAGATCTATAAGCAGCGCTGTGCCAAGAAAGGCATCGAGCATGACAACCCCATTTCACGTTACTATGACAGATTGGCCACAGTTCAAGCGCGAGGGACTCAAGCCAGTCATCAGGTACGGAATCTCTGATTAATGAATCTGGAAGCCTCACTGTACAAGCATTCTGCACCCTGGTCTGGTATAATCATCCTGTGGTATGCATTTCCGTTCGCTGTAAATGAGCCCGGCGTAAGATAAGCTCAGTCATCCTGAGCAGCTGGACGGGCCTGTCTGATGATCGCGCGGTTGTATGCTGCGTGAGATGATAGATTCCTGTTATTGTTTTGTGTGTGTTTATTACAGTTCTTTAACTCCTTCTTCCGTTCATTGTAAGTCTCTGGAGTCACGATTTTAGTTTGTGCATCTAACTTTAATGCACCTAAAGCATTAACTTAATAGACTGCAAAAGCAACAGCACCACCAGTAGACCTTGGAAATAAGATCCACATAAACGTTGGCCAATTGAGTATAGTAAAGAATAGCATTGCGTATGACATAATGTGCACATCTGCTTTACACGCCTCCATGGGGGTTAATAAAACATTTCTCTGTACACTTTACCTTGAAATTAACATTATAAAAGGAGTTTAAATGATGTCTTGATGAATAAAACTTGTGGGGATGTCATTAATGTCTGCTTTTTCTTGAGTAACAAAATAGCTGACACCTAATTCATCATGCCATTCAGTTTTATGCAGACCTTATCTGCTGGCATTTATGTGCAAACCACTGCACAGCATAGCGACCCAATTATGCTTAATTCAGCTAAGTTACCTTTTTTTTTGTCCTGTCCATTTAATGCACTCTCCTAGACAAGTCATGGGCTGTACCAAGAATATATCTTATGCTGGTTCTCTTTACTTCCCCATACATAGAGGACTTTAAAGCCACATGATCTGTATATATAGGCAAATTTTGGCTGTGCACTGTCACATTGAAAGTCTGTCCTGTGAAAGGATTAGCACACAGTAATGTGTTTTACCGATTCAACCAGATCTGCATCTTTTTATTCAGCAAATCATTTCAATTTAGCTTTATTCTGTGTGACTTGCCTGGTTACAGTAAATGCACCTAAACTGAATTATAAGTGTCCCCTACTTACAAACTGTACAGGGCCAAATTGAAGTAGCCGCGAGTTCCATAGGGGGTTGTTATGGGTTCTTAACGCAAACTTTGCTGGTTATTTTCACAACGGCAGTGATGTGCGTTAATTCTGCATTGTGAGACCTGGGTGAGGTGCATGAAGAGTGCCCAAATCTTCCTGAAATCCAAGAAAATGGTAAATTTAGAGAGTGGAACATTACAGTATGTGGTTAGTGGCCATAAGCAAAATACTGAAGGCAGGTAAATGGTTATAAATGTTGATATTCACATTTTGTTTTAATAATGATGGAGAAATGATAGCTAATAAAAGTGTCTATAGCATTTGGGGTACATTAAAGTGTCTTTTTTTGTGATTTTTAAGTTTTATATAGGCAACAAGTTTGTAAGAAAGAAAAAACACTCCCATCTGCAAGTTCAAAAACTCCTTTCCTGTCCATACACCACACCTCTACATACATCCCATAAATAACATTTTCTGGTCGTATTTTACTATTTAAAAATCTTTAAATTCATTGGGGGTATCTCAGGGGTACTGCACTGTGTCCTGACATTTTTGCCTTTAAAATAATGATTTTATTTCCCTACTTTTCACCTACCTGGGAGGTGCGAGCTAAAAGCTGCCATTTCTCCCGTTGAAACCCACAATAACAGTCTAATTGAATAGCAAAAAGTCGTGGCTGCAATCTTTTAACCCACATTAAACAAGTGAATTTGGACTATAGTTTTGTGTTCAATTTCCATTTATTGTTCTATGTTACAGCAGAGGTAGGCAACCCTCGGCTGATCAAAAGATGGGGGATGTGATTAGGAGTTCTAGTCTCACAATCGCTGGAGAGCGGTCTTATAGAACTGACCACTCCTCCTAAAGCCAGCTGGATTCCATTGCCCCCAATGGATGGCGACATTTTCCCTGTTGACATTTTGACCATGCCGACATGGCCAAATTGTTAACATTCTGAATGTTGACATAATGACTACATACAGTGCCTAAACCAAACCTCCCCGTACCCTAATCCTAACACTCCCTTCCCGGGGCCTAACCCTAAACCTTCCCCTAATACCTAGCCCCCCGATACTTACCTTCGGGATGCCGGCAGTCGGAAATTCGGCTCAGATATTCAGTTCGTCGGCATCCTCCACGCCGCGATGCCGACTACATCCCTTTGGGACATATATACAATATGTCTGGAAAAGTGGACAAATCTCAATTATTTTTTTGGGTTTGGTTGGAATGCAACAGTCACCCAATATGACCCTTCTATACCTGCCCTCATTTCTGTATTATATTTCCACTGTACAGTACAAATCCTTTCTTTGGCCTTGCTTTGCCAGAGGCAAGAAATATGCACCTTTTATCCTGTCTGGTCCATCTGTTCTTTGTAACTACTGAATACTGTGCTCTACTCACTGCCTCATTCAACCTGTGTTTATTTTTACCATTGTGCATAAATACCATTGTATGTGCCCCTATTCATTAGGTCCTAGTGACCATTCCAGTAAGTGAATATGAAAATAACCATTATAGACTTCCCTCTGCTGTTCTTTCTCTGCGCTGCCAACCCAGGGTCAGGCTGCTGTGTTAAGGATTAACATTCTGCAGCAGAGCCGGGCTGAGCTCTGCATAAATAGCAGATTAATGCACAGCCTCTAGTGAGTTATGAGACCTAGTGGCTTAATATGACATAAGTGTTAATGCCCAATAAAGAGAGCAATTTCTCTAATTGAAGCAAATGGCTTTTATAATAAAAAAGGAAAACCGGCTTCTAGTGCATGACATTTCATTCCCCATTCATCTCTCAGAACCCACTAAGTGCGTTTGTCCTGCCCACACTAATGCTTATGAAGAGCACCGTCAGCCATAGAGCCTTTTGAAATCAACCTATTTTTACCCACTAATATGTCTCCTGCATTTATGTATCTTTCTATAGAAACGGCAATAGGCAGCTGTTAACAAGCCAGATTTTAAGGATTTATCAAACACTGCACGGTTAGATCCATCAAACTAAGGGCCTGAAGCATAGCTGGACTCTATAGCACAGCCGCTGTTGCCGGCTTCAATGATCCACAGCTGCATCAGATCAACTGTGTGAACATGGGACATCTGAGTTACTTAGGATGTCTGGCAAATTCACGCGGCCAGGGCCAGGGAAGCTGCGTCCAAGCATGGAGCCAATGGCTTCGGCACACCCAGAAAATGCCCCCCGTTTTCTGGAAAGCTCCCTAATGCCACCCGCAAACTCCAGCAGCCTGTCAATCGTGCTGCAGCTTTGGGGCACTGCGACCGATATCGCAGAAATAGAATTGCACATGCGCAGATCTGCAAACATCAGAGAATTACATAAATCTGGGAATTAGGCCCTAACTTGGGTAGCCTCACCTGTGCGCTAGAGCCAGTGGTACTATTAAAAGACACGTTTCTAAACATACACTGTTTATAGCTGTAACGGGCTCCGTACGGCATAGAGTTCTGTGTAATGGGGCACAGCCACTAGCAGACTGTGAAAAGACCGCACGATTACGACATTGTAATCGTGCAGTCGTTCCACAGTTTGTGCTGTGCCTACACTGAACGATCAGTCGCTCAGTGTAGGCACCCTCCCTCATCCCTGAACATGGCCAATCTGTCGTCATCGGCAGATTGACCAGCATGTTCGGGCGATGATGGATGTCAAAAACGACCAGCGGGAGCGCGCATCGCTGGCCGTTTTTGAAATTTTTATGGCCGATTTGTGAATGATTAATTAAATGATTGGACGGGTAATCGAGTAGTGGATACCCGCCTTTAGAGAGTGAATTGTAATACAAAGCTTTGTGCTGGAGCAGAGATGAGCAGTCTGCAGTGCAATCTGGAAGGGTTTTTGTAAAAGTGATGGTATATATGTCAACCATACAAAGATTATATTAGCAGTGGTGATACAGACCAGGCTCCTTTTTTTTTTTTTTTTTTCTTTTTTTAATTACCATTTCATTATAATTTAATATTAACCAATATAAACAGTTTGCTATTAGTAAAGATAGAAAGAGGCGGAGTTGGGAGAAAGATAAGTGCTGAGGACGGGATGGGGTGACACACAGGGGGTGAGGATAAAGAGTTGGGAGAAAGATAAGTGCTGAGGACGGGATGGGGGGACACAGAGGGGGTGAGGATAAAGAGTTGGGAGAAAGAGAAGTGCTGAGGACGGGATGGGGGGACACAGAGGGGGTGAGGATAAAGAGTTGGGAGAAAGAGAAGTGCTGAGGACGGGATGGGGGGACACAGAGGGGGTGAGGATAAAGAGTTGGGAGAAAGATAAGTGCTGAGGACGGGATGGGGGGAAACAGAGGGAGAGTTTGATTTTAATGAATAAAGTTTCCTGAAAATATGTAAATAACACTATTGAATATTTTAATGGATGATGTAAGTTTGCAAAAGATTGTTGTAAAAACAGAAACGGGAAAACCATCATTGAGTTTTTTAGGTTTGCAATTAGCTGCAGGTAATAACTAGTCTGTCTTATTCATCCCGAGGAGCTGGTGACAATTCTAGGTTGCTCTCTCTGATATAGCTGCAGTCTACAATGGTGTCGTCTTTTTGCAGGTCCTGCGTGACATCCTGAAGGAAGTGCAAAGTAACATGGTGCCACGCAGTATGCTGAAGGAGTGGGCACTGCACACCTTCCCCAATGCCACAGACTACTGGACCTTCCGGAAGATGTTTACCATCCAGCTGGCTTTGATCGGCTTTGCGGAATTTGTCTTTCATTTGAATAGGCTGAATCCAGAGATGTTGCAGATTGCACAGGTGTGTGGGGTATTTGAAGAAGCAGATAATCTTCTGTTGTTTGTTGATCAAACCTCTCCAGCCAACATAGCTGTACAAATCCTCCTTTAATTACACATCAGACTTTACCCTTTCAGCACCAGCTGCTTGTGTACTGGGTCCCGAGTACGAGGTCTGTGCTTTGGATTAGACGTGTGATGAAATATTCCTTTTGCAGGTTGATGTAACAACATTTAAGGAGTCACAGTCATGAAATTACATTGAGAAGAAGTAATTTGAAAAAAATATATATATTAGTTTTCATCTTTCTGGTAAAGTGTAAATCCAATTTTTTTTATTTTGTATCTGATTATTCTTTGATATTCCACAATTTTTGAGACTGAGCTTACTGAGCCAATTTGCCAATATCTCTTAGTAATAGTGTATTGCGTGTTACATACAAATGTTTTAAAAACAGCAGACCATCAAGTTTTTAAACTCTTCGTAAACTGCAACTGCACCGATGCAGAGGAGGGCAAAACAGAACCCCGTGTGAGGGTTACCAGTATTACTTTTTTCTTCACTATCCAAACAAAAAGTTTTTAAAAAGTTATTGGTATATATTTGCAGTTCATCTTAAACTGCATTGTGTTGCGTTAGTAATATGAATTTCTTCTGCTTACAGGACACGGGCAAGCTTAATGTTGCTTACTTCCGGTTCGATATCAATGACGCCACCGGAGACTTAGATGCCAATCGCCCTGTCCCGTTCCGACTGACCCCGAATATTTCCGAGTTCCTCACTACAATCGGAGTATCTGGTCCACTGACGGCTTCAATGATTGCTGTCGCTCGTTGCTTTGCTCAGCCAAATTTCAAGGTATTACCAAGAGAGCATGGGTTCACACAAAGAGAAACCAAGTGTATGGTTTGCTGAGATTAGTAAAACTAAAGCTTCCTTTAATTTTTACGTTTGTATGGATTGGGGGGGGGGGGGGGGTGGGAGACAATAATGTAATCACTCCTAAAGTGACTTTGCATGAAATTTTATATCCTGCTAACACAGAAAAAAAACATTCTTAAAGGGAAACATTGTTCAGATAATTATACAGTTAAGGCAGTTTATTTATTTTTCTTGACTTTGGATATGAGAAAATGATCCAATCTTAAAAGTCGGATTTTGACATGAATGGGGGCCATTTAAGTACAATGGAAATAAATAATCTACCAAAACTCTAGAAATCTTACAAGGCGGATTTATTCTTTAGAGGAGATAGTGGGTGTGTGCTTGCTGCAGTTGTACACTCCTCTGTCCCAGCATGCCCTGCCACAGTTTTGCCATTAGGGAATGATAAAACTATGGCAGGGCATGCTGGAATGTGTAGTTTCACAACAGCTGGAGAACCAGAGTTTGGTCAGGCATGGTCCAATGTATTACTTTTCTCTCCTTTGCCTCAATATTTTTATCCGTTAATAGAAGTAAGAGGTGATGATGCCAATGAGTTGTTTATACCAAATAATGGTCCTACTTGGCAGCTGGAATGATGATGCAGTACATTATCTAATTTCACCAATGCTATTCTAAACTTCCTGCTCAGGAAAGCAGTCATGCTGGAGGATTTAGTTGGAATAAGAGCAGAGCCATCCAATCATACCAGCTGCTTACGTTTCTGGCCAAATTCATGGCAGCTACTTCCAAACAATTCTGCTGGAAGACCATTCTGGAGCACTCGTTATTACAGTTAATTATAGCACAAAGAAAAACTGCAGAAATTGATTAATTGTTAATTAACGGCAGTACTGGGAATTATTAGGTTCACCAGTTCTTGTTGAAACAAACCCCAGCGCGCTCTCCTACTAATGAATGGATGGCGCATGTTGGGAGTTGTAGTTGAGCATCAGCCTGGGCCTCAGATTGTTTTATATTACTGCAGGGCGTTTTTTCTAGCTACGAAAAGGTTATTTTTATTTGTAAGTGGTAGATCCATCATTAATATAGTAAAGTTGTCGTCTTTCATAGCTTATTAAAAGCACTATTTAGAATCTCTTTCGATTTTAGGTTTGTGTTTTTATGAACTGAATCTAGCGCGCACATAAATGTGTCTTGGCTTGCCGGCAGGAATCTGCTAATGGGACCTGACTTGACCTTATTGCAGTTAGCCAGATCCCTCCTCCCTGAGCTGTTTTACACAGCCGAGTATAATTATCCAATTTTCCCCTTTTCGCACAGGTTGACGGCATCCTTAAAACGGTTCTGAGGGATGAAATAATTGCCTGGCACAAGAAGACACAAGAGGATACCTCTTCTCCGTTATCGCCAGCCGGGCAGCCTGAAAACATGGACAGCCAGCAGCTGGTTTCGCTGGTTCAGAAAGCTGTTACAGCCATCGTTACCCGATTGCACAATCTGGCCCAGTTTGATGGAGGGGAGAGCAAAGTTAACACATTAGTGGCCGCAGCCAACAGCCTGGATAACTTGTGTCGCATGGACCCTGCATGGCATCCCTGGTTATAATAGCTGACATATATTGTTCTTAAACCCTTTACTACAAAGTAGGCCCTCTTTGGTACCATGAGGATAATGAACTACGCTGTGAGGGTTTTTTAAAGCTGTGAAGAATAAGAATATATTATTTTTATGTTCATTTGTTGCTTTGTATAACTTTTGGGTTGTGCCATGTTACTGAACTAGCCATCGTTTAAGCCAAGCACATCCTCTGTTACAGCCTCTGCTATCTGTTTCTGAAAGAGTAGTTCTGGTTGGGTAATACTGCAACTACAAAATCTTTGGTGGGCTTTTAGGGTCCATCTGCTGGTCTCTCTAAGGAAGCTAATCATGTTTACAGAACGTTTGTCATGGCTTTTAGTAGTCATTTCTTTTTACAACGTGAAAATTGATTTTCTTGATGCTTAAATACATTTCAAAGCATTTAAAATAGCAGAGGATGAAAAGCGCAAAGGGAACCCTGTACAGACACACAATAAGTCTTTATTCCCTTGCTAATGTGATATCGCATTATATGAACTAGGGGAAAAAAATTTGTGTGTGTTGTAAAATTTTATACTTTTTAATAGTGCCGCATCCACACTTCTGTAATGGAATCGGACCTTTAATACGTTTTTGCTTTAGAGACGAACTGTTAATGCTAAGATAAAGTTTAATTTCTTCCACTTTTTTTTTTTACAAGACTGGCCTGTACAAAATAATATATCATGTATAGTTTTTCTCTCTTGTTACATAAAGTGCTGTAAAGTTGTGCTGTACGAGCCACGAGGCTTCTCTGAGCAAGCAAAGCCATTTGTTATGTGAATGTACATTGTACTTAGCGCCGCAGAGGGAACTTACGCAGAAGCAATGCAGACCTGAGATGTAAGGAATGTGGAAACTTGTTTTATTTTCAATGTTGCTTTATTTACTTGAGAAATTCTGATAATTATTTTTGTTTATCGCTGTAATTTTTAAGGAATGGCCGCGCTTCTGTCATTCCCCGCAATGAGCTGTTTTATAAATGCCAGGTATTAAGAGAATTCATTCTTAAAGGTATTTGTACATCAGTTTTCAAAATAAATATTTTGGAAAATGCCTCCTGCAATACGCCTGTATCTCTATTAATGCTTGTGTTTGTAGTATGTTATATTACACTGTTTGAAACTATGTATCCACAATTGAGGTGATTACAATACTACGTTTTGGACCCATCCTATGGCAGAGTTGTCCCTGGACTTCTGTTACTTATATTGGGGGAGATGTATAAAAACTTGGAGAGAGCTAAAGTACCAAAATGATAGAAGCTGGTTGGTTGGTACTTTCTCTCTCCAAATTTTGATACATCTCCCCCACTGTGTAGTCCACTATGGTATTCACAGCAGTTGGGGATGTGACGCATGCTCTGCTCTCACTGTGCATGTCCATCTCATGTAAGATTGCTATAACATCCCTATAATCAGGGACACAACACAGGTTATGTACCCGATTAAAACCAGGTGAAATACAGACTTGAAGTCAGTCAGCCATATAACTTGTGTGATTCCCTGATTAAAGGGATATTGTAGTCTTTGGACAGATCATAGTTCATTATTATATAGATTCTTTAAATGATGTTAAATATTGGGTTGTAGCTCACTCTTGTCATTGTTGCAAGGAGTAGAACTACAGTGTAGTGCCCCCAATCCTCACTTTATACGACCTATTTGTACATTCCGTGTTAACATAGAGTTGCCAATATACCGTTTAGTACACCGGAATCTAAATCTACATCCTTTTGTCTACCATGAAAACCTGCGGTTTGCAGTCTCTGATTCCAGTACAGCATCCAGAAACCTATTCCAATAGGTATCACTGGAGCCTGTGCTCCTTTGGTAAAGCTACAGGTACCAGTTAGTGATCTCCAAGAGAAGTGTAGGACCAAGCAGATTGCATTTGGAATTACTGTATTCGACTTCTTAAGCAGAGTTTATTTTGAAATCTGTGGTCACCTTATCCACACCTACTGATTGAGTCTCTTCATTTTTCTCCCACACCCCCTTTTTGTATGATGTGTGTTCAATGCAAACATGTCCAGTTTTCCTACCTTGCTTCCAGGAGGGACGAGGGGGGTTTTACACGTGCGCTCCTGTATGTGAATATATGCTGCGAGGGGAAAAAAATGGGTTATTTGGAGAAAATGTATGTATATATGATGGTGGGTTGAGGGGTGAGAGGAATGGGGTGGGGGGGGAGGTGGCAGGGGAGGGGAGGTGGGAAAGCGGAATTGGGGTGGTTATGTAGTAACAATGGATGGCGTGTATTGGTGTTTGTCTACTGTGTAGGTGTTGTTGGTGTGTAATGAAAAGCCAGACACTTGAGATCGAATCCAACCTGTTTATTGGTGAGTCACAGTGCTCCCCAGGCGGTTCCGTGAATGAGATTGGGGTTGAGTAGCGGGTTTAGTGATTTCCTGGTCAGGGAGTCGGTGGGCCCTTTTAGGGGGCTCCTTTCCGTGCGGCCCTTACTTCTGCACGTCCCCTTTGCTGGACCTATGGTCACAGTCTTAGAGGACCTGGATAGTGATGATGTCTATGAGAAAGTCCCGTAAAGTGGCAGTGGCGGCGTCCCGCACTGATGTTGTAGTTACCTACCGGTAGGTTGTAGTCTCTAGTCCTTGCACATATGTCGTGTACTCCGGTATTGGTCCGGTGGTCACGAGCCCGCAGGGTGTGCCGGACGGGCGCTCGTCACTGCTTCGAGACGGGGGATGATGCGGCGGTCCGCGTTCGTAATTCTGTGCCACCTTGCCGTGGAGTTGATGATGGGTTACAAGGTGGGGTAGTTCAGTAGTCCTGTGTGGGGGTGTGTTGCCTCCAACGCGTTTCGGCCTTAAGACTTCTTCAAGGAGTCCAGGGGTGAGGTGGGTGATGCTGCAGTCAGCAAAAAGTCGGTGGGTTCATCACTATCAAGCCCTGCCATACTCTTTACACCCCAAATGGTAGGTGCTTGATGATGCAATCCATGTCATGGGGGTAGGTAGGTATGTATATATGGATGGTTAGAGAAAGGGATATATTAGTAGCACTAGGTATAGTGTGTGTGTGTGTGTGTGTGTGTGTGTGTGTGTGTGTGTGTGTGTGTGTGTGTGTGTGTGTGTGTATATGTATATATATGTATGTGTGTGTGTGTATACAGTACCAGTCAAAAGTTTGGACACAGTTTCTCATTCAATGGTTTTTGTTTATTTAAATGATTTTCAACACAGTAGTTTAATACTGAAGACATCAAACCTATGAAAGAACACATATGGAATTATGTTGTAAACAAAAAGTGTTAAACAAATCAAAATATGTTTTATATTTTAGATTCCTCAAAGTAGCTCCCTTTTGCTTGGATGACAGCTTTGCACACTCTTGGCATTCTCTCAATCAGCTTAATGAGGTAGTCTCCTGGAATGGTTTTCCAACAGTCTTGAAGGAGTTCCCAGAGGTGCTGAGCACATGTTGGCTGCTTTTCCTTCACTCTGCGGTCCAATTCATCCCAAACCAGCTCACTTGGGTTTAGGTTGGGTGATTGTGGAGGCCAGGTCATCTGAAGCAGCACTCCATCACTTTCGTTCTTGGTCAAGTAGCCCTTACATAGCCTGGAGGTGTGTGTGGGGTAATTGTCTTGTTGAAAAACAAATTATGGTCCCAGTAAGTGCAAACCAGATGGGATGGCATGGCGCTTCAGAATGCTGTGGTAGCCATGCTGGTTAAGTGTGCCTTGAATTTTTAATAAATCACCAACAGTGTCACCAGCAAAGCACCCCCACACCATCACACCTCCTCCATGCTTCAAAGTGGGAACCACACATGCAGAAACCATCCGCTCAGCTTCTCTGCGTCTCACAAAGACACGGCGGTTGGAACCAAAAATCTCAGATTTGGACTCATCAGACCAAAGTACAGATTTCCACTGGTCTAATGTCCATTCCTTGTGTTTCTTGGCCCAAACAATTCTCCTCTTCTTGTTGTTGATCCTCAGTAGTGGCTTCTTCGCAGCAATACAACCATGAAGGCCTGATTCACGCAGTCTCCTTTCAACAGTTGATGTTGAGATTTGTCTGCTACTTGAACTCTGTGAAGACTTTATTTGATCTCTAATCTGAGGTGCTGTTAATTAGCTGTTTCTGAGGCTGGTAACTAATTAACTTATCCTCTGCAGCAGAGGATAACTCTAGGTCTTCCTTTCCTGGGGTAGTCCTCATGAGAGCCAGTTTCATCATAGCGTTTGATGGTTTTTGAAACTGCACTTGAGGATACATTCAAAGTTCTTGAAATTTTCCATATCAACTGACCTTCATGTCTTAAAATGATGGACTGTCGTTTCTCTTTACTGAGTTGAGTGGTTGGTGCCATAATATGGATTACAACAGTAGTCCACTGTAGTGGTGTCCACTGTGTACTAACCCTACCTCTGCACAACACAACTGATGGTCTCAAACACATTAAGAAGGCAAGTAATTCCACAGATTGACTCTTGACAAGGTATACCTGTTAATTCAAAACCATCCCAGGAGACTACCTCATGAAGCTGATTGAGAGAATGTCAGGAGTGTGCAAAGCAAAAGGGGGCTACTTTGAGGAATCTAAAACCTATTTTGATTTGTTTAACACTTTTTTTGTTTACAACATAATTCCATCTGTGTTCTTTCACAGTTTCGATGTCTTTAGTATTACTCTACTATGTTGAAAATAATTTAAATAAACAAAAAACATTGAATGAGAAGGTGTGTCCAAACTTTTGACTGGTACGATATATATATATATATATATATATATATATATATATAATCCAGCAATAGACTGCACTCAGACATATGCAAAAAGTGTATTTCTTCTGGTGTGTAGGTGGGACTTGGAGGACCGGACACCAACAGCAAAGCTTTTTCAATCCCAGGATGCTCCGGTCCTTCCTCCTATACCCCGCCCACAGCCTGATGGCAACTCTGTTTCAATGGTGTCCGACAGGAGCTGGATCACCATTTTAACAGTGGGGCTGCTATTAAGCAGTCCAAGCTTATTTTCATGATTTAACTTTCATTTATTTTACTTCAAGAGCAGCAAACGCGAGACAGTCCTTTGGACGTCTTCACTGCTGCTCCATCACCCCTCCGCGGTGCCGTGACACCAGCCCTCGGCTAGGTACTCCCAGCAGGACCTCTGACGGGGACCTAGCTAGCAAGGCTCCCCAGACTGCAGCCGGGACTCAAGGGCACATGTAAGGCAGTTCCTCGCTAATGTGCAGTCTTGCCTCCGATCTTGGAAAACAGACCGGGGGCGCTGATGTGGACACCGGTTCATCCGGGACTCCACTAAACCACCATGGCAATTCAAACACTGGCGCAGGGCGCAATTTAAGGCGAGGGGACCCGGTGGTTAATGTCAGCACAGGGAAGAAGGTGCTCTCCCTGTGGCCCCTCCCCCAGCTCAGGGCACCATTCCACTGCGGTCTTGCTGCTCCCTCATCCTCCGCACCTTCTGAGAATCACAGCAGCCATTTTCTACATTCAGGTCAGTCTCCCTGTATACCTCTCCCAAGGGCCAGTTTATACAGCGCTATATCCTACCAGCCACTGCTGTCTGTGTAGTTTATTTTAGTGCCCACTGCAGTTACTGTATATTGCATATTCTGCATCGTATGTGACTTGTGCTAGCGCTGCTGTCTGTTTCCTTTTTTTTCCCATAACTCTGCTTATATCTTTCCCTTTATTCCACTATAACCCTGGCATGCTAAGGTATAAGGGGGTTCATCGTACCTCACATCTCCCTATATTTGTGAGGGCTATCACATACTATACATTGCTGTTGCACACTACACTGCGCCATATTGCACATCTGAGTTGCTTACTGCACTGTGCCAGATTGTGTTACATTTTTTCTTACAGCTATGTTTGGCAGAGGCAAGAACAACAAGCAGCCTGCTGCTCCCTCTCTGGTGTCTTGTAAGTCCTGCGCAGCAGGCTTAGCGTCAGAGGACCTCATTCAGGAAGGTCTTTGTGCATCTTGTAATACTGCCCCGGGCCCATCAGCCCCTGTGTCCTCTCCTCAGGACCCAGCCTGGGCTACCTTTTCACAGGTGCTGGCAAAAATTGCGGACCACCTAGCGGTCCCTGTGGGTAGCTCCCCCTATGGGATGGCCGCAACAGGTACTCCCTGCATATCCTTTGCCTTCCACATGGGTAGACATTTTCTACCTCAGTGCAGAGTCTGGCGGTTACCTCTACAGCTTTTCAGCAAATGCTGCAAATGGAGAGACGCTTACCTAGTAAACCTACTAAGCGTGCTTTATCTTCCCACTCCACCCAGATACCACCTACTAAGCGTGCTGTGTTATCTTCCCAGTCCACCCAGATACCACCTACTAAGCGTGCTGTGTTATCTTCCCAGTTCACCCAGATACCACCTACTAAGCGTGTTGTGTTATCTTCCCAGTTCACCCAGCTATCAGATTCTGAATTATCATCTGGGGAGACAGAAGACACAGACCTCTCTCACTCTGACTCCCCCTTGGGAGATGGGGAACCCGCTCTGAATTGAATATACCTGCACTTGTGGGAGCTGTAAAATCAATTTTTCAAATAGAAGAGACAGAGGGCCTGATTCAGAGCCGGACGCTCTTTCAGAGCGCTCGCTCTGAATAAGTGCCCTCCATCTCTTTTTTTAGAGCGGCCTCCTGGCCGCTCGCATAGCTGTGGGTGGCCACCCACAGCTATAGCGAGTGGCCAAAAAGATGGTCGCGATGGTCAAGGCCATCGCGACCATTGGGCTTGCGACGAGACCCTTGTGGTAGGGTCTCGTCTGCCGCAAGCTCTGGAGTGCTTTCGGCTCTATCAGAGCCGAGAGCACTCCCACTGACATCACTTGTAATGTCAGTGGGGCCGGCCCCACCCTCCGTCTGGCCAGCCACGCCCACCAAAGGGGGCGTGCTGTCACTCACCATTGACAGCACGCCCCCTTTGTAGCGAGACCCATAGCGACGGCTTGCCCGTTGCTATCCGGGTCTCGCGCATGCGCACGACGGAGCCGCATCCGTCATGCGCACTGGGCGAACATCGACCCACTTGCGAGTGCTCAGCGCTCGCGAGCGGGTCTGAATTAGGCCCAGAACCCGCTCCTAAGAAAAAAGAGCCAGTATTAAAGCGACAAAAGGTAAATTTACCAGAGTTTCCTCACTCTGATCAGCTATCTGATCATATGAGTGAGGCATGGAATATGCCGAGTAAAAGATTTCAATGTTTAAATTCCTTTTACCCTCTTATCTTGTAACTGCACTGAATGGGAAGCTCCCCCAGCAGTGGATTCCCATGTGACACGTCAGAATGCTACCTTACCTATCCATACTGCAACCTCCTTAAGGAGACTACAGATAGAAGGATGGATGCTTGTCTAAATTCTATATACTCTCTTGCAGGAGCTATTACTCATCCTGCTATGGCTATGGCCTGGGTGGCTAAAGCCATTGAGAGTTGGCCCTAGAAGAGACCTTTCCTTCTGATGCTTCGAGGGAACAGCTGTCCTACATATCTCACATTAGAGATGCAGCCTCCTATTTGGGTGAAGCAGCTCTGGATAAGGCTCTCCTAGCTTCCAAGTCATCTGCCACTTCTGTAGTATATTGCCGTATTTTTTGATTCCGCTCATGGAAGGCAGATTTGGACTCTACAAAGGCATTGGAGTCTCTGCCTTATTCTGGGGACATCCTGTTTTGCCCAGAATTGGACAAAATCGTGACTACCTTGGCCGCTTCCAAGACTGCACTCGGCATATAATGCAAAGCCTCGGATGTCATCCTTTCGGTCCTTTCGCCCACAAGGAAAAGCTAGAGGTCAGTCCTTTCCAAGGCATCAGGCATCAACTAAGGCCTCCAAGCCTAAGACCAAACAGACCTGGGTGACTGGATGTCCACCTACCAAGTCTGAGGACAAGTCTTCAGCCTGACGGGGCGGGCCTCTCCCTAGGGGCTCCCATGGTGGGAGGCCGACTTCTTCAATTCACCCAGTTCTGGCATCGGATGCCTGGGAAAGAGAAGTGGTCTTCCACGGATGTGCCCTTTCCTTTTGGAGGCGACCCCCCCCCCCCCCCAGCAGTTTTTTTGCACAGGACTTCCATCGGACCCAACAAAGCCTTGCTGCTCCAGAAGGCCATTCAGTCCTTACTGCTCTCAGGAGAGTAATAATGCCGGTCCCCTCCTCACAGTGGGAAGGGCTATTATTCTGCCTATTTTGCTTAGTTCAGATGCCAACGGGTCTCATCGGCCTATCCTCGACATCAAGTCTCTGAGCAAGTTTACCCTCCACTCTATTTTCTTCTTCGGGGCCCATGGGGGTCCACAGCAAATACGTTGGGGTATGTGATTGGAGTGATCCAGGCACCAAACAGTTAAACGAGCTCTCAGCTCCCAGGATGCCCTGGGTCCTCTCCACATCTACCCTGCTCCCAGCTATAGGCAGTCAGTTCTTCTGTTTAGTGCGAGGAAGCACCACATGGACAGTGGGACTCCAGGAGCATTCCCAGAGATGAGCACAGGAGAGTTCCACTCTCCGCCTGAGCAAGCGGCATGTGCTTACTAAAGGGGGGCAGAAAAAAGAAAATTGCCCCCCAGCACACTGCAGATAAATCAAGAATACTTGAATCCTACATGATAATAGAAATTCAGAGGTATTGGTTTACATACATTTGCAAATATATGAATAAGCGCTGGGCCAACGTCAAGGCTCCTCTATACCAGCGTCCCTAACATTAAGGGGTTCACATCCGAGAAGCAAGGCACCCCAAAAAATTCCAGCCAAGGACCATCCCCAGGGCATCACACAAAAAGGGGAAAAAGGTGATAGTGAAGTGTAAAAGGAAAGGATAGATGTGTAAAGATAAATCAATAAGTGTTAATGATATGTAAAAGAATTAAAATGTTCAGTGTAAACCCCGCTCTTTACAAGCACCTGTAGCATATCATTAAGCTGATTGAGCAACTACCATATTTTTTGCTTGCAGTTTGGAGGCATGAAGGGAGTCAGCATTAGGAGGATGGGCTGATCCTTATAGTGCCATGTGGAGGTTATTTTGGGGTACCGCCAAGGTAAGTTAGCTCTTAGCTCACACATGTACTGTTATCATGCAGTACATCAATTTGTAATTATATGACCCAGAGTGGGTGCTACTATTATGTAGCAATAATTATTTTGGGGTGAGCGTTTGGGAGTGGGGCCACCGGGGTTGTTCTGGATGGACCTTTCTCATGGCATCACCACTTAATTCACATAGAATATTTTTTCACTTCTCTATTCGTTTGTATATTATTTATGTCATTTTAATTCTTTTACATTTCATTAACACTTATTGATTTATCTTTACACATCTATCCTTTTACACTTCACTATCACCTTTTTTCCCCTTTTAGTGTGATGCCCTGGGGATGGTCCTTGGCTGGAATTTTTTTATCTGCAGTGTGCTGGGGGGCAATTTTCTTTTTTCTGTGTTCATTGTAAACCCCACCCTTTACAAGCACCTGTAGCATATCTTTAAGCTGATTGAGCAACTACCATATTTTTTGCTTACTAAGGGGGGGACCTGAAGCAGCTAAGCGTCCGGCAGACGCCTGTATCGCGGCTCCATCTACCCCCGCTGGCGCCGCAACACTGGTGTGAAGCCAGTGATTTTGGCAGGGGCACAGGGCCCTGGACTGCACTGGGTACAGGGGATGCAGGTAAGGTGGTGGCTGCCGTTGACGCCGGGACCACATGGCGGTCCGTCCTCTGGCGGTGGAGACTGGCCGGGGGAACGCTGCAGTGAGGAGCCAGGTAGACTGTCTCCCACACTAAACCACCAGGACGTGAGCGACCCTGACAGCCAGGGACTAGTTGGCAGCCATGTCAGTGTGCCGGGTGGAATCATGCAGCATAGGGGAGGTTTCGCTTTTCCCCGGCGGCCCCTCCCCCAACCCTCACACCGGCCCAGTTTAAGGTTCCCACGTCTGGGTTGCTCCTCCCCGCCTCCCTCAATACGAGTCAGCCAGAGATCGCTCTCAGTGGCTGTACACTCAGGAGGCTGGATCAGTCTCGCTGTATACCTCTCCCACAGTGACAGGTTATTACAGAGCTCTCTATCGTACTAGGCCTGAGGCTGTTTGTAGTGGAGCTTAGATGGCATATGCTCATATAGGGTGTTTTATGCATTGCATGTGAATTTGAAATCTGCTGTGTGTGGTACTGCCTTTTATGTCTGAATAACTGTCAATTTGTACCTATCATTGCTGTTTCTCCCTATAACCCTCTACTACAGGTGTGTGGGGTAGTTGGGGTGAAGCAAAATCACATGTGTACTCAGAACTTGGCATAAGAAATCATTGTTATGTCTAAAGTATCTGAAAGACGAAGCCCCTGTGCTGGGGTCTTGTATGGTCTGCAAAGCGGGGTTATCCCTACAGGATTTCATACAAAATGGATTATGTGGTCACTGTTTCAAAGAGTCACCACATCATTCAAATTTACCAGCCTCTGGACCAGAACCCCCTTGGGCTTCTTTTTCCCAGATTATGGCACAAGTGGCGGAATGATTGGCAGCGCCAGAGTTGGGGTACCTTCAGCAGGTGCAGCCGCCTATGTTTATGCCCCCTGTTTCCATCTTGAATGGACATGTATGCGCACTCAGGTCGAGGCATGGCATCATCTTCAGCTTTTCAGCAACCGCTACAAGCAGCTAGATCAATGCAGCCAAAGACCAGAAGGCGTTCGGCCCCTCATGCATGCCAGGCCACAGACTCTGGTACATCCTCTGAGGAGGAGGAGGTTCATGATTCCTCTCAGGAGTCTCTCCGGAGAAGATGAGGATAATTTTTCTGCAGCAGATCTCCCTTTTTTAATTAGGGCAGTCAAAGCTGTACTGAACATAGATGAGGGTCAGTCACCGCAAAGAAAGGCGCCGGTATTTAAGTGCCAGAAAGTGGTCAAGGCTGAGTTCCCCAAATCAGAGGACCTGTCGGAGCTTATGGGGGAAGCATGGAATTCTCCGGGTAGGAAATTCCATCTTTCTAAAAAGGTGGCAGCCTTATACCCATTTCTATCAGAGGAGTGTGCCAAATGGGAAATTCCGCCGTCTGTAGACGCACATGTGACACATCTGGTAAAGAGTGCCATGTTGCCCATACTGTCTGCATCCTCTCTAAACAAATTCCACAGATAGGAGACTTGAAGCTTGTCTTAAGGCAGTCTTCTCGCTCTCAGGAGTGGCCACTCGCCCAGCTATGGCTTGGGTTTCCAAAATCATTGAAGAGTGGATGAATGCACTGGCAGAATCTCTGCCAGAAGCGTCCAAGGAACAGCTGGAGATTATTTCCTATATCAAGTAAGTAGCGTCTTATCTGGGAGACGCAGCGTTGGATGCTGTATACTATCTTCCAAAGCATCGGCAGTCTCGATTGTGGCACGCAGAGCCCTGTGGTTAAGGGATTTTAAAGCGGATGCAGGGTCCAAGAAGGCCCTAGAGTCCCTTCCGTTTATGGGAGGTATTCTGTTTGGCACGGAATTAGACAATATTGTGGCTGCAGTGGCAGCCTCTAAAACGGCTGGTCTACAGCATTTGTGAGCAGACCTAGATGGTTGTCCTTTCTGACTTTTCGACCGCAGGGAAAGGCCAGGGGTCAGCCCTCAGCTAGAATCAGTTCAGGCAGAAGACCGGTGTCTAAGAAACCCTGGCCGAACAAGTGTCCAGCTTCCAGGTCCCAGGATGAACCAGTGGCCTGATGGGACGGGCCTCCCCCTGGGGGACCCCAAGGTAGGAGGCCGACTTCTTCGTTATCCCGGTTCCAGAGAATCAATTACGGGAAGGGTTTTTATTCCAACCTATTTTTGATTCAGAATTCAAATGGGTCCTACCGGCCTATTTTGAACCTAAAAGGGCTCAACACAATCAGAGTGCCCAGGTTTCGTATGCAAACACTGCGGTCGATTATGTTGACAATGGAACCAGGGGATTTTATGGTGTCCTTGGATATCCAGGATGCGTATCTGCATATACCGATCACCCTGTCCCACCAGCAGTTTCTGCGGGTTGCGGTAGGGCACGAACACTTCCGGTTTCAGGCACTGCCTTTTGGCTTGTCGACAGCTCCATGGGTGTTTACCAAGGTTATGACGGTAATGATGGCATGTCTCAGACGCCAGGGCATCAGGATTCTGCCATACCTGGTTGATCTGTTGCTGGGGCAGTCTCCACAGGAGTTACGGTATAATTTGGGACTGATGGTTTCCTGTCTGCACAATCACGGCTGGGTCATAAACTGGAAGAAGTCGTCACTTCTTCCAGTACAGCAGATGGTGCATTTGGGGGCACGCTTGGACTCCTTGGCTCAGAGGATATATCTGCCAGAGGCAAGATTGTGGCCCTGCAGTTGCGGATACGCAGATTGCTTCACAACAGGCGGGTGTCTGTGCAGTTGGCAATGCGGGTGCTGGGGTCAATGGTGTCCACCTTCAGCATGGTGAAATATGCCCAGTTTCACTCCAGACCATTGCAACAGTTGATTCTCTTGTGCTGGAACAGGGAGTACCGCTCAATAAATTCTCAGATAATTCATCTCTCAGCAGAGGTTCGGTTATCCCTGTCATGGTGGTTGCAGACAAGCTGTCTCAACCATGGTCGCCCATTTTGGGTGTCAGATTGGGTACTTCTCACGACCGATGTCAGTCTTCACGGCTGGAGGGTGGTGACGGGTCAGCACACATTTCAAGGGAAATGGGTGAAGGCAGAAAGTCTGTCTATAAATATCCTGGAACTAAGGGCAGTATTCAGAGCTCTGGTACAGGCTCGGGGAATACAAAAGGGCAGACCTGTTCAAGTACAATCCGACAATCTCACCACGGTAGCCTACCTCAATCATCAGGGAGGCACACTGAATCAGGGGACCATGGCAGAAATATCAAAGATTCTAGTTTGGGCGGAGCATCACCTTCCGACAATATCAGCCGTGTTCATACCAGGGGTTCTAAATTGGGAAGCGGACTTCCTGAGTCGGCAGGAGATAAGTGCTGGAGAGTGGGCTCTGCATCCACAGGTATTTCAGAGCCTGGTGGACAGATGGGGTCTTCCAGAAATAGACCTCATGGCCTCAAGGGGAAACCACAGGGTGCCCAGATACGGATCCAGGACCAGGGATCCGATGGCCGAGTTTGTAGACACGCTGGCAGTAAGGTGGCATTACAGGCTAGCGTATCTATTTCCACCATTTGCTCTTCTTCCCAGGGTCATCAGGAAGGTCGAGCAGGAAGGCAGTATGGCAATACTGATAGCTCTGGCGTGGCCCAGATGCCATTGGTTCACCGATCTACAGTATCTCTCCATTGACACTCTGTGGCCTTTTCCGGTGAGGTGAGATCTGTTAATACAGGGTCCCCTGCTTGTATCCGGATCTGCCTCATCTGTCTTTGACGGCATGGCTCTTGAGACCTCCGTCTTGAGAAAAAAGGGGTTTTCTGAGTCGGTGATGCAGACAGTGCTGAGGGCACATACACCTGCCTCGGCCTGCATTTATTATAGAATTTGGCACTCATTTTTTTCCAGTGATGTGAATTGAGAAGGTATGACCCTGAAGTATTTAGGGTCTCAAGTGATTTATTTTCTACAGACTGGTTTAGAACGGGGGCTCTGTCTGGCCACCTTGAGAGTTCAGGTTTCTGCTCTTTCGGTCTGGTTTCAGCGGAAAATCGCTCCACTGCTGGATGTGAGGATGTTTTTTCAAGGAGTACTAAGGGTTCAGCCCCCATTTGTTCCCCCGGCTCTACAGGCTCCGCAGTTTGAGTCCTTGAAATCAGTAGACCTCAAGTGGTTGGCAGCCAAGACAGTGTTTCTTCTTGCTATCGCCTCTGTCCGTAGGGTCTCAGATTTGGCAGCTCTTTCCTTCCCCTCTCCCTTTTTAATATTCCATCAGGATAGAACAGTACTTCGTACTAGGGTGGGATACCTTCCGAAAGTGGTATCCTGTTTTCATATGAATGAAGAAATTGTGGTCCCAGCTTTTCAGACTACAGGCTTCTCGGTAGGTGAGGTTTCTCTGGATGTTGTCCGTGCGCTACGTATTTATGTGGATCGCACCAACAGCATGAAGAAGTCTGATTCTCTTTTTGTGCTGTATGGCTATCATAAGCATGGCTGGCCAGCTAATAAGCAGACGCTGGCCAGATGGATTTGTATGGCAATTTCTCAGGCATACACACAGGCCAATCTGGTGTTGCCAGACTCACTAACGGGACATTCGTGGGTGGCCCACCAGGGTGCCTCTGCTGAACAGTTGTGCAGGGAAGCCACTTGGTCTTCTGTCCACACCTTTGTCAAATTCTATGCATTCGACACCTTTGCCTCTCAGGATGCCTCCTTTGGGCGTAGGATTCTCCTTTCTTCAGAGAGACTCAAGTGTCCCCGCCCTTAGGGGAACTGCTTTGGGACATCCCCAACGTATTTACTGTGAACCCCATGGACCCCGAAGAAGAAAATAAGAGTTATGGTATAACATACCTTTGTTAACTCTCTCTTTATTCGAGGTCCATGGGGTCCACAGTACACCCACCCTAACGCACCTGGTGTTATTGGGTAATCTTTTGTTGTATCTCTATGATTTCCCTCTTCTGTGAGAGATTGGTCTAGAGAACAAGGGTTCTCCCCTCTTATCCATTGTCTTCTCCTGCTTGGGCTTTGGTAATGAACTGACTGCCTATAGCTGGGGGCAGGGTATATGTGGGGAGGGCCCAGGGCATCCTCTGAGCTGAGAGCTCGTTTAACGGTTTGGTACCTGGATCACTCCAACCACATACCCCAACGTATTTGCTGTGGACCCCATAGACCTCAAAGAAAGAGTTAACAAAGGTACTGTATGTTATACCATAACTCTTATTATCCTGGCTATGGAGCCTGGGGACTTTATGGTGTCTCTGGATATTCAGGATGCTTACCTACATGTACCTATAGCACCTTCTCATCAATAATATCACCAGTTTGCTATTCTACAGCAACATTACCAATTTCAGGCTCTGCCATTTGGCCTTTCAACTGCTCCTCCGCTCTTTACCAAATCATGGCAGTTATGGCGGCCTATCTTCTTCATCAAGGGACCAGACTACTCCCATATTTAGACTATTTCTTGCTGTTGGCCAGCTCCCCAGAAATTCTACACCGCCATCTACAGATAACCATTGCCTTTCTACAAATGCACTGTTGGCTGATCAACTGGAAAAAGTTTTCCTTGACACCTTCTCAAAGAATGGTACATCTGGGATCCCTCCTGGACACTCAGGTTCAATGAAACTTTCTAACAGAAAATATCTCAGTATTACAGCACCAGGTGCGCAGACTACTACACAGTCGCCAAGTGTCAATTCACTCTGCAATGCAGACCCTGGGATCCATGGTGTCCTGACATTGTGGAGCTCGCTCAGTTTCATTCCAGGCCCCTACAACACCTGATCCTCTCCAGGTGGAAAGGTCTGTCTCATCTGCTCAGATCCCAGATGATGAGCCTCTCCTCGGAGGTTCGCCTGTCCCTAGCCTTGTGGCTACAGTTGTTCCACTTGAACAGGGGATTCCCCCTTTTGGATCCCGGACTGGGTACTCCTAACCACAGATGCAAGCCTCCATGCGTGGGGTGCTGTGACCAGCCAACACTCCTTCCAGGTCCGGCGGACTCCATCCAAGGCGGTCTAACCAATCAACATCCTAGGACTCCGAGCCATCTACAGAGCTCTCACTCTGGCTCAGGATATTCTTCAGAGCAGGCCAGTACAGGTACTGTCCGTCAACGCCACGGCTATGGCCTACCTCAATCACCAAGGAGGCACTCGAAGTTGGGCAGCAATGGCAGAAGTGTCACGCATTCTCACATGGACCGAATGCCATCTCCCAGCCAACTCCGCAGTGTTCATCCCAGGAATTCTCAATTGGGAAGCGGATTTTCTCAGCCATCACGATGTGTATGCAGCAGAGTGGTCTCTACATCCAGAAGATGGGCGGTAGAACTGCGCTCTTGTTGACCAGGGAGTGGTGTGTTGTGGTTTCGGGGTGCTGCACCTTTGTGTGGGAGTACCTTTCCCGCACTGAAAACGTAGGGGGGGTAAGGTGCGCTCTTCCTGCTAGTAATGGTGATGACTTGTGTGTGTTTGTGAGTGGTGTTAATTAGAATGTTTCTTCTGGTGGTGGTGATGTTTTGGGAGTGAGGAGGGTGTGATTGGGTATGGAGTGTAGTTTGGAGTAATGTGAAAAGGGGAATGGAATAGGATCAAAATGAGGCCAGCGAGACACAGTAATTTTGGGCAAAATCTTTTATTGAGTAGTCACAATGCTGCTCTGTTAAGATCCCGGGCAGGTGGGTGGGGTTCAGTGATGAGTGGTGATGAGACTGGGGAGGTAGGTGGACCCTTTTTTATAGGGCTCCTTCCCGTGCGGTTCAGTGACCTTGCACGTCACCCCTGCTGGACCTATGGTCGACAGTCTAGGAAGTCTCGGGGGTGGGGGGATTTGCAGAGTGGGTTGGAACACCTGTGCGGCGTCCCGCGTGTTGGTGTGTGTCTTGGCAGTACTTACCTACCGGTAGGTTTTTTGTTATGGTGATGTAGGTCGACGTTGCGGCCGTTGCAGATAGGTTGGAAGCTGCAGGTTTGTTGGTGAGCTGGATCAGCGTGTTGCTGGTGTGCTGCAAGTGCACGGCTGTTCTGATTGGTCTGCGGAGGTCAGCGACCGTAGTATGCAGATGAAATTGGCTCTTGGTCGTGCCGCTGGTGGTGCGGAGCCAGAGGTGTGGATGGGTGAGCTGCTGGGAGGCTGGGTTGCAGCGTGTGTGCTGGGACCACCCCTGGGGGGGTGGTCTGCCCGGGTTACTGATTCAGAAAAAGCCAGGGAGGAGGGGGGATGTGGAAAGTGTGACCCGGGATGGAGCTGGTCACTGGCGATGTTGGCTGGGCGGACTTGCGGCCGGATGTGCGGGATGCTCTTATCACTGACGGTCCCTCGTGGAAATGGGGATCGACGTTGGTAGCTTCGGCTTGACCCCGACACCATTGGTACTCCAACCTTTAGATTCTCTCCATAGACATTCCTCTTCAACTTCCTCTACGACCAGTCCTGTTGTCTCATCTGGACCTGGCCTGTCTGTTTTTAATGGCTTGGTCATAGCTCATAAACCGGCCTCTGCCAGGACTTATCACCAGGTATGGCATACATATTTCCAGTGGTGTGCCCCTAGAAACTATGACCCTCAGGTCTTTAAGGTTTCCAGAATACTTGCCTTTCTTCAGGCTGGATTGGATCTTGGACTTCTCCTAACGTCTCTGAAGGTGCACATCTCTGCTCTGTCCATCTTGTTCCAGCACAGAATTGCTCCTCTACCGGATGTTCACACCTTCCTGCAGGGTGTTCTACGTATACAACCTCCCTTAGTATCTCCAGTGGGTCTGTGGGATTTGTCAGTGGTTCTCCACACACTTCAGGAACTTCCATTCAAACCCTTGGAGTTAGTGGATGTCAAGTGCTCACTGCGAAGACTCTCTCTTCTAGCTATAGCATCTGCCCGTAGGGTATCGGATTTAGGGGCGCTTTCATGTCGCTCCCCATTTTTATTCTTTCATCAGGACAGGGCTGTTCTTAGAACGCACCCAGGCTTCCTTCCCAAAGTGGTTTCTCATTTCCATATTAATCAGAACATTGTGGTTCCAGCCTTTCAATCACCAGATCTCTCTGTGGGTGAGGCCTCTTTCGATGTGGTCTGTGCACTTAAGATCTACTTGGACTGCACCTTTTCCATTAGGAAATCAGACTCCCTCTTCATCTTATATGTTTTCCATAAGAAGGGGTGGCCAGCTAACAAACAGACTCTGGCCAGATAGATTCGCAAGACTATCTCACAGGCTTACTTGCAGACTGGTCTTCCTGTGCCAACATACAGTATCTGCTCATTCTACTCGCTCTGTGGGTCCCTCATGGGTAGCCCGGTGGGACACCTCTGCTGAACAACTATGCAAGGCGGCTACATGGTCTTCTGTCCACACCTTCTTTAGGTTCTATGCCCTTGATCCATTTGCCTCTCAGGATGCTTCCTTCGGGTGTAGGGTTCTCCTTTCAGCTCAGGAGCATCCCCACCCTTGAACAGCTGCTTTGGGATACCTCCATTGTCTCCCTGTGGAGCTATATGGTCCCTGAAGAAGAAAAGGAGAGTTATGGTAAAACTTACCCTTGTTGACTCTTTCTTTGAAGTCCATAGGGTCCACAGGGCACCCACCCTGATGCACCTGGCTTCTATGGGTTTATTCTCTTGTTCACTTGTTTCCTTCTATGTGTGTGAGTGTGATTCTTCAGTGTACCAGTCTTCCTTCTCTAATATCCTGCTCCTGGCTTGGACTTGTTAACAAAACTGAGTTGCCTTCAGGCTGTGGGCAGTGTATAGGGGGAAGGACCAGAAGAACCTGGTATTGAAAAGCTTTGCTGTAGGTGTCCGGTTCTCCAAGTCTCACCTACATCCCACTGTCTCCCTGTGGACCCTATGGACTTCGAAGAAATGGTAAAAGTTACCATTTTTAACTTTAACTCTCCTTTTTTCTCTGTTCTCAAACAGCAATTCCTCAATCAGTTTGTCTGTTGTGGGTGCAAAACTGTTGTGAATTACCATATGTGATGGCTCACTGGTTATCAGTATCAGTGTGTTTCCCACCACTACTGTCTCATCAATAGCTGATAAACCATAAAATGCAGTGCAAAATGTCCATTGCAATGCATGCTTTTTCATCACAAACACTTTGTTAAATTTTTTCATTGTGAAACTTCACAGTAACTCTCTGGAAATCATGCCATATAAATGAAATATCCTCATGAGGGCAGTCTTCTGTCTTAGAGGGATGGACTTTGACTGTAATCCTGCCTATCTTCCACCCCTTGGCACTTACTAACTCCCATTCCTCACTGGGCATCATAACCACTCACCCATCATCACCTAGTCCCACCTTTTCTAATGGGCACTCCACTTACTAATTCTCCTAAGTTCACCACACATAGCAAACTGAACAGTGCTTGATAATTCAGATGTACTATCATTCGTCTCACAAACCAATGGCATGTTGTCAGAAACCTAATTTTCTGATTCATCTGACAATACTGCCCCATGTGCACATTTGTTTCCATTTATTTCAGAATCATACTCTTGTTCTAACAATGTGTGACTAACTAACAAGATATTCTGTAATATCACAGGAATCTTCCAATTCATTCAATGTTTCTATCTGAAAACTTTTTCTTTCAATTATAGCTGTGTCTGTGAAGTGCTTGTTTTCTCTCCCAGTAACAACTGCTAATGCTGGGCATACACTATACAATTCTCTGTCAGATATCTGTCCAATCTGGCTGGTTTGGATGAAAGCCTGGTAATGTATGGGAGCAAATGACAGTCGATCATATGGTTTTAAACACTGGAAAACGGACAAAAACTATTGTTCAAATTGGTTAAATTTGTGTGTTTTAACCAATTTGTCTGAACGACCATTTTTGTCTGTTTGTGAGCAAATGGTCAATTGTCTTTTGCTCCCATACATTAACAGATTTTAATTTCAACCAGACAGATTGGACATACATCTTACAGATGATTGTATAGCGTAGGCCCAGCATAAGTAATGAACCCTCTCACTGCCCCTCCCTTGTGCTTTTCTTGTACAATATGGGTTCAGGTTTCCTCTCTCTGTGAGACAGGTTTGCTTATCATGGCTGCATTCTTCTGCATAGATTCTACTTATGGAATCACCCCTCCCTTCACAGCATCTATGGAGGACATCCCTTAAGAAATCAACATTTCATTGTTCTATCTCGACTCACAGCCAACGTACTGCTTGTTCACAGAATGCTTTCTCTGAAAATCAGCCAGCTGAATTTCCAATTTATCCCAGATTCATGGCTATTAACCCTTTGTATCCCACTTCTGACACCACTGCTGTTCTCAGTGGAACAAGATAAGATTCTTGGATACAAAGATGTTAATCAAGCCAAACAAATATCTCAGTTAAATAGATATTTATTACAAAGTAAAAGAAAGTATATTATAAACACTTAGCTGCTTGTTAACTCAACAGCTTAGGACATAGATGGTTGAACACTGTATCCAGGAGCCTCAATCCCCATAAGTGGAGCTGGATTCAAAGATAACAATTCCTGGTCACTGTCTGTATATCAGCATCTGACAAAGACTGCTGAATTTGCTTTGTACCAAACTTATATACTATCCTGCTAACAGGCTCCAGATACTACTTACAAATATGGTTATAAATCTGTTTCCAACTACACTATATATTAAATACTGGTAAGAAATCTATAACAAACTAACACATGCGTATATGGGCAGCACAGACGGTGTAATGGTTAGTGTTACTGCCTCACAGCAATGAGGTCATGGGTTCAATTCCCACCATGGCCCTAACTGTGTGGAGTTTGTATATTCTCCCTGTGCTTGCGTGGGTTTCCTCCGGGTACTCCGGTTTCCTCCCACACTCCAAAAATATACTGGTTGGTTAATTGGCTACCCTCAAAATTGACCACAAGTGTGTTTGTGTGTGAGCATGTGTTAGGGAATATAGATTGTAAGCTCCACTGGGGCAGGGACGGATGTGAATGGGCAAATATTCTCTCTGTAAAGCGCTGCGGAATATGTGTGCGCTATATAAATAACTGGTAATAAATAAATATTCCTAAAGACAACGCCTTCAGGATTTATGGCATGTCTAGTTTTCACTTTCCTATGTACCACCTAATGCTGAGCACTATCTAATGCCTGATACATTCATAAAAACAATGGACACAACCTGGCTATCAGCAGCCATGTTTGCTCTCCCATTACAACAAAATATCAAATGCTGACATTTTAAGCAGGTACTTCTGGAAGTGGTAGAGAGAGAGGTCAATTACAAATGTACGTCACATGGAAATTGTAGTTGCAAATATAGTATACAGAAAATCTGCATTAATCAAAACTGACAACATGCCAATAATCACTATATACTGTAGGAAGGAACCATAACCAGCCTGAAATGGGTATATATAATGTAAGATGTAATAGAGTCTTATAGCCACCTGTAGTCCGAGATACAATATCAGGTTAATCTATTATTGGAAACAATTCTCTCCGGACAGCCCATAAGCCAAAACATTACTAGTATGTTAGTGTCATCCAAGTTGTGAGAGGTAGGATGCTTGATATTACAACAACTCAGTATGAAGCGAGGAGCTCCTTAGGAGAATTGCCCGATATGGTCCTCCTGATCTCTGTATGTGTCAGTGGTAACAGCAGAATGGTAGGGTCCCGGCTGTGAAGATTACAGGCAGCAGATGGTGTGCAGCATGATGGATGGTGTAACACATGCTGGTAGTTGGATTATGGGCGGATGAAATGTCTGTTCCTCAATACTGTGATTGCCAGCAGGTAGTGAGTGGCACGAGGCAGACGATGCGTTTCACAGTTAATAACCGCTTCATCAGAAGGCAGTGGGAGAGGATTATCACAGTGTGTGAGATCATAGATAAAGATCATGGTACATAGGGCACAGCGCTCGCAAGTGGGTCTATGGTCCCCCACTGTGCATGTGCACGCCGGAGCCGGCTCCGGCGTGCGCGAGACCCGGCTAGCGACGGTCGCTCTGTCGCTACGGGTCTCACACCAAAGCGGGGCAGCTATCGATGGTGATTGACAGCTTGCCCCGTTTTAGAGGCGGGCAGGGGGAGTGGCTGGGCAAAAGGAGGCGTTCCTGCAGGAACGCCTGCCGTTTGTGGGCGGCCTTACAGACATCACTCGTGATGTCAGTAGGTGGACTTCCTGCTCTATTAGAGCAGGAGGTCCACTGGGGCTTGCGGCCACGAGACCCTACCACAAGGGTCTCGTCGCAAGCTCGATGGTCTTGACCATCGCGACCATCACCTGGCCGCTCGCATAAGCTGTGGGTGGTCACCCACAGCTATGCGAGCGGCCAGGAGGCCATCTTTAATTAAAAAAAAAAAAAGGGACACCCTGATTCAGAGCGAGCGCTCTCAAAGAGCATCCGGCTCTGAATCAGGCCCATAGTTAAAACCAATGTTTTTTTAGTTAGTGACAACTCTTTATGGCAGCTGGTTAAAATGGTGCATTATTATACATTAATTTCCTTGTATTACCAAAATATAAAGGTGAAATGGAAAAAAATGGGACAGTGCAGTTATAGGAAATATGCTCTCTGGATCAAGATGAATGGTTTGTAGAATTATAGACATGAGAATAACATTATTAAAGCCGATATGATGTACTGAATAACCATCACTAGTGTGTAGGAAAACAATGTTTGTGGAAATGATCTCTAGGGATAGGTATACTGAATCATAACTTATGTATTTTAAACTGTAAATGAAGAAGAGTCACTGGGTAAGGCCCCCAGAGGGTCCAGGACTGTTTCTCTCTCAGCTACTGGGTTTATGCAGACCTGTCTCATTCTTAAAGTGTTGCTGTCAGTTCGCCCCCACTCCTTCAATTTACATAAGAGCAGTGCTAGACCATTGGGGCCTTTGTGGAGACTCACTAGATGGGAGCCAATACACCTTAGGTAAGTGGAACTTTATATTATATTATAAGTGAATTTTGTCTGTCATTAAGTCTGTGTTTCCCAATTGCAGTCCTCAGGGGCCCCTAACAGTGCATGTTTTCCAGATCTCCTAGTTGGTGCACAGGTGTATTCATTACTAGCTGACACATTTTAAAGGATCCACAGGTGGTGCTAATAATTTAACCTGTGATACTGAGGATATCTGTAAGCTGCATACACACACAACGATTTTCTGTCAGATTTTCTGTCAGATTTTTTAAAGTGTAATGAACGATTTTTTTTGAACTACGAACGATTTTTGCATATTCCCTTAATGAAAATCGTTCAGTTGACAAGTCTGACTGAACTACAAACGTGAACGTGCATGAACGATAATCGTTAATCTTTTGACTCAGAAAGTGAATGATTTTTTCAAACGATTATCATTAAACGATATCGTTTAACGATAATCGTTCAAAAATCGTTTTGTGTGTATGCAGCTTAAAACATCCTCTGTTAGGGGTCCCTGGGGACTAAAGCTGGGAAACCCTGCATTAAGGCCCTGATTCAGAGCCGTTTGTTAACAGCAGTACGCTCGTTGCGTTCCGATGTTGACTAACCGCGCATGCGTCGGTGTTACACTGCGCATGTGCGTACGGCAGATTGCGAGCTTTTTTTTGTCTCGTTCGTCAAATAGCGTACAGGAAGTGACATGTCAAATGTGATTGACAGAACAGGGCGTTTTTGGGTGTTGACGGGGGTGGAGATGGAAAAACGCAGGCGTGGCGAGGCATTTTTTGGGCGTACATACATTATCAGATGCGAACGTCAAATGTGTTCGTACCAACTCATACGTCACTGGATGATCCTCTTTCCCTTCAAAATGCTCGCACAGCTTAGGGTCTGGATTACTCGACCACATTGGCGATGGCCTTCTCCTCCGTCCCGGCACTCCACGATGTAGCATCGATTAATCACGGCTTGTCAGAAAATCAATTAGTGTTGGATTGAAAACCGGCTTGGTATGTGTTTGGAAATCATTTTTTTTGGTTAGCACAAAACCGTACGCAGGTGGAAATCAGAGCTGCTAATGTCAGGATTACACAATCAATTTGCGTACATTTGTGGGGGTTTATTTTGGCCTCAATTTTTGGTTTTTGGCCTATTGTAACAATAATGTCATCATGTTTGTGTTTTTTTGGCCATTTTGCTTTTGCATGGTGAATTTGCATCCTTATGTAAATTTTAAAACGTTCCTTAAAGAGCCCTTTTTTTTTTTCATGTAAAATGTTGTTGTTGCACGTTTTTGCCTTGTGGGCCAGGATTAAATGTAAACCATTTTTACAATAATGTCAGAATACAAAGTCGTACATTTTTTGCAAATTTATTGCTATAAAAAAACAATTTCATGCACATATTTTACACACACATTTTTTGCAGTGTTCATTCCAAAATATTTAATAATTGTGCAAACATAAAAGTTTTTGGAAACGTAAAGCTAAAAATTAAAAACAATTCACAAGAAAGGAGAGGGAAGTTTTGGCCAGAAAGGAATATGAGGCAAGCACAGAAGGAGTGTGGGAAAAGTAGCCAGTGCTGTCAACGTTTTTTCCCCCGTTTGGCTGGGGGAGGGAGGGCCCCAGACCGGGTCCGGGATGTAATCGGGCTGGCCTGTCCAGAGGCAGATGTTGTGGCCTCTGGACTAGGCACAGGGCTAGGCACATTTGGAGGATTGGCTGATGTTGTGCCAGAGGTGGAGGATCCTGATGTTCCGGCAGGAAGGGAGGTCGGCTCCACCATGTGCTGGCGAACGAGCTGCTCCAGGGCATTGGCGATGCGGATGTTGGCCCTGGTATTTTCCGCCAGGGCCTGACCAATGGTCACGTTGGCCGCAGCATTTTGCTCCAGGGCCTCAGCCACCCGTACCAGACTGGCGTCCATCCTCTGCAGCATCTCCGTATGGAAATCCAATTTGAAATTGAGTTCTGTGAGGAGGGCCACTGCCTGCGAGGGGGATTGCCCTGGACTGGCTTCTGCAGGGTCCTCAGCCGGATGTACTGGTTCCTCCCCTGCAGAGCCAGCAGAAATTCTGCGGCCAAGGCTCCCCACTGGAGCAGACTCATCCGCCTGTGTCTCTGTTGGTAAAATGAGAAAAGACTCACATTAGAATCTACATATTGGCCCAATAACATTTCAGAGTTGGTGACATAACAATATTTACCTTGGACAACATGAGGAGCCGCAAAGTCTGGCATGTCCGTATCCATGTTGGACACGCCAAACACCTCCACAGCCTGCACACACCCCTGTGCCAGCTCTTCTAAATCATTCAACTCCAATGACACAGGGGTGGGACCCCCACCTGTCCCCCTTGCATGCCTAGCCCTGTCAGCCATTTTTTGTTTCAGGCGATATTTGAAGTCTTGCCATCTGTTGGTGAAAAAGTAGCCATTATTAATGCATTCTTTCACCCAGTTTTTGTGGGTGGTCAAGTTTTAACTTACCGCCGTTTGACATCCCGGGCTAGACGGACAAAATCACCCACCCTATTGACCGCAACGGCTACCTCCTCCCACATTCTCCACTTCTGGCTTGCACTCATATTCCTGTCTGCCTGTGGCAGGATGTCCACACACTTCTGAACCAAAACCTCCATCTCCTTTCTTGAATTGTGGCTGCCTTTTCTTTTTGCCAGCTTTGGCCGGAATACTGGGCCCAGCAGCCTCTTCCATGTCATCCTCCTCACCTATTTGTTTAAATGTTGAGAATTGTAAACTTCACAACTTGCACTATATTATGTTTAAAATGAATCATTGTTTCTAAATGCCTGAAATACTTACCGCCAGACTGTTGCCCATTGTTTCCCTGGTCTGTAGCCATGTCTTAGCTCAAAACAAGAAATACACCAGAATTTTGGGTTTGGCTCATGACGTATTTATACATGTGTCCTTATTTTTCGGCCGCATCATTGATTGTGCGTTCCTATGATCCCTCCTTAATTTGTGCGGGAAACTAAACACTATTTATGGCTTGGGGCGTCTCGTGTCGAGGTGGCGTTTGTTGATTGATTGTTGGAGGTTACATTGGTCAGAGTTGATTGTTGGCGGGTTTTGGAGTTGGCGTTGGTGGGAGTAGTTTTTGTTTGCTAAATTTTGTTTGTGTTTTTCCGTTCGCATTTTTTCTGTTGGTTTTGTTTTTGGCGATTCTTTAATTGGTAAGTTTTTGGCAGTCTAACTTTGGTTCAATTTGTGTCTCCTTCTTTTTCTGATTTTTTTAACGTTATTTTTTCGTAATTTCATCTTTGTTAGGTTTTTTTTTGGCTCAGCCCCAAAGACCTTTTGATCCGGAATCTTATATATTATCTATTGGTAAGTTAATTTTTTCACTTGGTTAGTAAATGTTCATGTTTGTATTTACGCAACTTTGTTGGACCTTACACTTGTAACCTTTGTTTTTCTTAGTCAGAAATGTTTCTAAAATGTTGTTTTTTTCTAGCTGCGTATTTTTTAACTTGTATTTGCGAACTAATTAGCGCATTTTTATCTGTTTCTATTGTGACTTGTATTTGCAAACTAATTAGCGCATTTTTAACTGCTTATTCAGACCCGTTAAATTGTTTGTGTTTTCCCTTTAGCATTTGTTGCTTACATGTGGACCCAATTTGACGTAGTGTGCGCAATGTTGTTTTGCTCTTTGGGCAAATGTGTGTTTCTCCCCTTTTATGTTTTGTCTTGCACCAAATTTTGAAACAGAAATGCCCAGCATAAATTGATGTATTTTTATATTGTGATTCTTTACAGTTTGCACGTATCATGACAATACCCCGGCATGTAAGCATCAATGGATGGTATCATCAAGCTAAGTTAAATTCATTTTTTTGGGGGGGTTAAAAAGCCTTACATTCAAATCTTGACATTTCAGGTTGATCTGGGTTGGATTGTTCTGGCCATGCTCCCGGAAGCCGACCAACCTCAATCTCGTCCTAGGTGTAAGCATCGTAGGCGTGCTAGGCCCCAGATATTTCGAACACGTGTCACCCTTTTTGGAATGCCCGATGATGAGGTTTTAAGACGCTACCGTCTTCCTCCCAAAATCATCATAGACACTCTCTCATTAATAGAGAGTGATCTTGAGCGGCAAATTGACAGTCCTACAGCAATACCACCACTTACGCAATTTATGGCGGTGTTACATTTCTGTGCCTCAGGATCGTTTCAAACAACGGTGGGAATAGTGGCGGGCATCTCACAATCCTCCTTTTCCCGGATCCTGAGGGCAGTGATGGAGGCACTTTTCAAGCACCTCCATCATTTTATTCAAATGCCTTTGGATATGGGTGCCCTTAGTGTGGCCAAAGCCAATTTTTACCAAATAGCTGGCTTCCCACACATCATAGGGGTTGTGGATGGTACTCATATACCAATTCAGCCTCCAGCACAGCTGGAGGCCATATTTCACAACCGGAAACACTATCACTCCCTGAATGTAATGGTGGTATGTGATGCCTCCCTCCAGATCCTGTCCCTGAATGCAAAATTACCAGGAAGTGCACATGACTCATTCGTCATCCGGCAATCAGGGATATGGCCCAAATTAACCAACCTACAAGCTGGTGATGCGTGGCTTCTGGGTAAGTGGAGACCTTTAGTACATAACAATGTTAAGCTTGATACACAGTGATCCTGATGTTGTCTCTTCTTTTTCACAGGAGACAGTGGCTACCCTTGCATGCCCTGGCTGCTCACTCCTTATTTGGCTCCCACACCAGGGCCACAAAGTGATTTTAATGCCGCACTTACAGCCACCAGGCAAGTGGTGGAGCGCTGTATCGGCCTTTTAAAAGGCCGATTCAGATGCCTCCACCGCTCTGGTGGCGAGCTCATGTATTTGCCGGATATGGTTTCGAAAATTGTGGTCCTGTGTGGGATATTTCACAACATCGCCATAAGGAGTGGTGTCCCAATGCGACCAGAGGATGCCTTACCTGAGGATGGCCCCCCGAGGTTGGTCGGAGGTCAGTATGAGGGGGGGCCATACGCGATGATGTGGTGGCCAGATATTTTAGGTAATTATTGTCAAAACAACAGTGTTTATACCCAATGTGGTACGGTTTGTTTGAGTACATCTAATTAATTGTTTTTTTTTTCTCCATCTTCTGTTTGTTTGCATAATCTTTGGCACTCCAACGATGACTACTTCCTGCTACCCTTAAAAAACCTTCATGTGGACACTTTGGGAATATATTATGGAACCCATATTGCAACGCCACATTTGTGGAATCATGTTGACATGGTCCTTCGTCAACCAGTTCTTGATTTGTTGTGTGTTTGTTTGTAGTTTTTGGTATGTGTTGTATTTGTGATTATCACTGTGTGTTTTCTTTGTGAGTGACCACTTTGTTTTTTTAGTTATGTTGTGAATAAATGTCTGGAGAGTGTAATTTTGTTCCTTTTTTTGCCCGTTACAAGCAAGTGTAACCAGGTTCACACACGTTACATTTGCCTAAGGGGTAATCCAGTAATGACGCAAGTTGAGCTAAAATGTAATATGTTTTCTGGGTCCAAACCAACACCCAAAGGAATCCTGTACAATCAGTTGGCTTCGTAATATCGGCCTAAGCAGCTTGCCCCCCAAATAGGAACCTGTAAAATGTAGTAATATATAATTTTGACAACACCAAAAAAGGGAAATGAGATTGTTACTGTTAGGTGTTTCTTGTGCCTGTTTTCCTTTAAAATACAACACACAATCTTAGTGACAATAATTGCAAATCCTTGCTGGAAGAGTCTACTTATGTCAGTGTAAACAATCTATGATATTGAAACAAGGAATGAGACAGAACGTTAAGTTGAAAATATTAATTGATTTAAATTTTGACAATAAAAAAAAAAAAAAAATCTAGTTCCTAAGGAGGACCGACATATGGTCAAGGACCACCAGCAGACCGATGATGTTTTCCCGCATATGGCCCACACAGCCGGCTAATTCAGCCATACGCCTCTGTTCCTCTGTGGGTTAGAAAAGTGTGGGGATTAATACATCAATAATGGAACCACATTAAAAAAACAAGCCAAAACAAGCTAACCAAAAATGAAAAAATTGTGGCACAAAGCAGAATTACACCGATAAAACCAAGCCCCCCAAAATGGTCGAGCCCAAAAGTACAAGTCCAAAAATCAGATTCAGACAGGTGTGATATGTGTATGTTGAAATCAGCAGTAACAGGTAAAGACAACCCGAAAAATCCCAAAAAGTCGACCAAAAAACACAAAAAAAGGGAACGACACATGATTGCATACAAACAGTTTGTGGCGCAAAAAAAACAAAATAAAAAACATACCGTTCGAAAAAACGGCCGCTCCAGAAGTCACTCCCTCGTCCTCCTCGGAGGTGCCGCCATTCCCCAAAGATCTTGGCGGGATGATTTGTGATTCCGGGGAGGGGGTAGTTCGAAGAGGGGTGGTTGGAGGAGAGGGGGAATTGGGATGGAGGGGAAGGAGCACCGAAATATCCGCCACAGGGTCTGGGCAGGCTGGGGAGGAGTGGGAAATAGGGGAATTTGGGGTTGTGGAGGGTTGGCTTGGGGTTGGGGAGAGTGGGAGAGAGCGCCGTCATGGATGGCGATGACGCCGTAGTCTTCGCTGTGCCCCTAAAAGATGTGAAGCAAATTGTGGTTTGTTTCAACCAAATCCGAGAAAAACACTAATTTAGGACAACACAAATCGGAAAACATGGCCATGCAGATATGAGTACAATGAATAAATAGGACATACATGAAAACATGGCCATGCAGATATGAGTACAATTAATAAATAGGACATACATGAAAACATGGCCATGCAGATATGAGTACAATGAATAAATAGGACATACATGAAAACATGCACACGCAGTTAGGGCCACAAAGATAAACATGAAAACCACAGTTCCAAAAACTTACTTTCAGCGATCTGCATGCGAAAGCATGCCAGCAAGCGGGGCGTCCGCCGTTGCAGGTCCGACCACCTGCGCTCCAGCTGGCCGATCTGGCGGCGTGAGCCGAAGGAACGCAGGCGGCCACGTACCTCCGCATATGCGGAACGCTTCTCGCGATTTGTGATGGGTGGAGGCTGGCTGGTGATCCGCCTATCCATCACCTCGGTTAGCACCAGCAGCTCGCGCCTGGTGAATGCCGAGGCTCTCATGATGGCAATGGTGTATTTGTTAAAAATCATTTTTAATAAAGACCCGAAAATAATTTTGATTGGGTAATTAACAGGACCAATTCTATTGGTTAGTGTATGAGTCATGTGTTCGACAGGGCCAGAAATCTCTTGAGAGTTATGATAGGCTTGATGCAGTGACATGCGTAAGCAAATTTAAATAAAGAAATGAACCCCGGGAAATATGCGGGGATAAAAACAAATAAAACAATTGTTTAATTGGGGCTAACATGTATTTTGACAAATAAAAGCGAATGTTTAAGCCGTACGTATTCTGCGGGTAAACACAAACACGGACAAGATTAAAGTTTATTGCATTGTGTTAAAAAAAACAAAAAAAACAATTAAGCTAATTGATATATTGATTGGCATGTTACGATTGAGGGAGGTAGGCAGAATAAACGAGCAGTTAATCGAAATCTGACAGTCCCACTTCCGGTTTGTACTTGTGCGTGCGTTCCCTTCAAGCCATTTCGGGGATGTACGCTCGCTATTTGGCACGCTCGTTAGTTAGAGGAGGGGTCGGTTGAGTTTGGGGAGGATGTTTGGCTGCGTTCGAAAATATGAGCGAGTGCTTGAATTTACATATTTTTTTACGTACGCCGAACGTACGAACGGCCACTTGCGTCCGGGTCTGAATGAGGGCCTAAGTTTGAAGTTTAAGATGGAGTTACTCATTTACATATAGAAAAGTTTCACAATAATAAAACCGCAACTGCATATTAGGACAACTGTAAGATACCTAAATTAGATAAAACCCGTTAAAGGTCAATCAATAAATGTGAAAAATAAAAACTCTAGAGTGATATCCTAAAGTCCCATCTTCCCTAAAACAGCCTGTAACTACTTAAGATGGTGTTTAAAAATGTAGTATACCGTACTGTAGCTAATGCTATTGGTATAAACATCTGGATGTACAGTATATTCCATATGCAGTAGCTTTGCTGTAATTAGCACATCTATCTATTCTGTTCTACAATATTATCCTTGGACACAAATCAAGGGAATGATTGAAGGTTGAGTTTACTTACCAGGTGTAGAAACTGGCAGTTGGAGGAAACCATCCCCTACTTGTGTGTGTCAGACTGACTTGTTAGTGGGCTGTATTTAGGACTAAGTTGCGCTTGTTCTGAGCGATTTTTGCCCGTCTGCGCATGCGTATAATTTGCAGTGCGCGGGTGCTACCTAGTCTTTGCAATCTGATTTTGCTAGCTCGTAAGCCACTATCAGGTCGTTACTTTGAGTGACAGATAGTGCTGTTTGTGGGTGGTAACAGGGGGAGGTGCTTGTAAACGGGGGAGTGGTGTTGCAGACGCACGCATGTCAGGCTGCCAAAAAGCTGTTTAAAGGGCGAGTATAATTAGCAAAGTAGCGTCGTTGTACACGTCACCTTCATGTATTTCAGCCAGCACTGATCGCAGTGCTTGTGGTGGGGTAAGGCTACCTCAAGGACTGCGAGCAGCTTCGATGGCTCTCGATGTTACCGATTAATCATACAATTCCTGGAGATGATGTGTGTTGTGAGTGAAAAGGGGGCGTCTTTATACACTATCGAGTGCTCAGTGCCGTAGCTCGCTAAGACATAGAGGGTGTCCTTACGCCACGCAGTGCGAGCGCTTAATTTAAATATTAAAGCGCTTAATTTAAATATCCGGACCCTTTTTGCCTGAATGAACTCCTTAGTGCATAGAAATCTCCCTTCCTGCTGATCCAAGATGCAGGTTCATGCAGGGGATGGTCTTGCACATCATGAAGTCAGCTTCAGCAGGAGAATCAAACCAGGTTCCACTGGCCAGTATTGGATTTTCCAACTCCTGTGTGGTGTTTCCCTGGTGTCACAAAAGCTGTGAGCGCTGTATTAATCGGATGTCAATGATCCATAAGACACTATGATATTTTAGCAACTTTCACCATTTATTATACAACAGAACCTTAATAGAACATTGGCCCAAAATCACAGAGATGGCTCTGGATTTTTTCTTACAATTTGCATGTTACATTAGTATCCGATCCATAACTGATAAATCTGGTGTAACCCAATTACTTGACATTGACTTTCTAAACACTTGCTCTTTTTGAATATCAGATCAGAATTGAATGTACTTCCCCTTATGGAGGGTCTTCTCGCACTGTACATGCACAGTACATGCACAGTACCAAGCAGCACAGTCCTATGCATTTCAACTGCATCTCCAGTTATTTATTATTATTACCAGAGAATATCTTACCAATCACAACTGTCCCTTCCCCAGTGGAGCTTACAATCTATATTTTCTGTCACCACATGCTCACACACTATGGTCAATTTTGTGGGGAGACAATTAACCTACCAGTATATTTTTGGGATGTGGGAGGAAACCCACGCAAGCAAATGGAGAATATACAAACTCCACACAGTTAGGGCTGTAGTGGGAATCGAACCCATGACCTCAGTGCTGTGAGGCAGTAACACTAACCATTACACCGTCTGCCCACCGGAGAGGTGTAACTGGGCTGTAACTGAATGTTCTTGCATAGGCAAAGTTCAGTGGGGTCATGGCACCACAATTGCGGGCTAAGTAGAGTTAGACCAAGAACAGGCACAATGATGATGACGAATATCAAGCCAAGAATACGGATAAGGGTGATCCATTCACAAAGATGCATTCAGCTCTGCATCAGGTCCCTAAATGTGCTTATTTTGCCTGCAGGAATGCTTTTGTACACATCTTCAATACACATTTATGTATCTGGATTGAAAGACCCAACACCGACGTGCCAGCTGGCTCAAGGGCATATCTAGGAGTTCTGTGTATGTGCAGAAGACTCCGGCACAGTGTCAGGTGTCTACTTGGTGAGAGAAGGTGGGGGGGCGATTGGATACTGCACACAGGCCCCCTCCTCTCTTAATCCGTCCCTGAGCTATCATGGCTTCAGGTAATGTGTGAGGTAATGAGATACAGGGATCTATGTACTAAGCCTTGGAGAGAGATAAAGTGGACGACGATAAAGTACCAACCAATCCACTATCTGACACTTTCCAGGCTGTGTTTGAAAAATGACAGTTAGGAGCTGATTGGTTGGTAGTTTATCTCTGTTCACTTTATCTCTCTCCAAGGCTTAGTACATAGACCCAACAGTGACATACCGTGCCTCTCCTAACTTTCAGCAGTTATTTGTTGCATTGGAGGATAAGGTAATATTATAATGTATCTTAAAAGGGGCTTATTCAATAGTGGATAATCATTTAAGGTCACCCTTATCACTCTGTTTCCAAGCAAAATGGCTTTAAAGGTTTGATGTTTAGATATTTTCATTAATAGCCCATGGCCCATAGTACTTTCTGATACTTGTATCTCACAGGACATGCCATAAAACCTACTGAAGATGAATTGATACCATGGACTCCTTAATCATTATATTGTCAGTATGTAGTTGTTTGCATCTTTTTGAATGGAGCGATGGCCCTATCCATATGCTTGGTTTAGTATTTGCCGTCATCGTGCACTAGAACCAGCCTATACTTCATCCAACTCCAGCCATCAAACACATAATCACTGACTAAATTCTAGATGTTGCAGCCAGCTCTATTACTTAAAAAAATAAAAATTAAGTCAATGACCTGAAATATACCAAATGTATAATAAATAATTAGAAAGAAAAAAAAAAAAGCTCGGAGAACCAGCCTGATCGAGTTTACAGACTGATTCTGGAATATAGTGTTAAGGGACAAAATCAATATATTGCAAATCATATAAGAAACAATACAATATACAGTAGCTAGGTAACAAGACAACCAATCCCCATTACGTATGAGGTAGGAATTATGATATGGAAAAATGTATATAAGGAGTTAAAGTGCAGGAAATAAGGGCAATGGGAGGAAATGAGATCCTTTTGTAATTTACTTAATCATCTTGTCAAGGTTCATCTCTCTTGACTTACATATTGACTCTGCGAGCTAGATGTAACCATCAATAATAGTGTATTATACTCTATGATGCAGCTCAGCTTTTCACCATTTCCCAATATCTAAGGATTGAAGGGATGGACGCAGTCACGGTGTGAATCTGTGGCCTGTCATTGTGGATACATTGAAGTATGCCTATTGATATACAATATGCACTCATGTTATCCTCCAGATCACAAAGGATGCAATGACCAAACATACTTGGATAAAGTAGTCTCTTCATGCTATCTTCATTGAAAATCAACTTCTTTAATATTTGATGAGCTCTATACCAGTGCTAAATACTGTACTGTTGTATAAAGAATTTATTGAAATAGTACAGAGTAAGAAACTTGGACACCGTTAGCTGGATACTTATTCTATGTTATTTTAAGGCATAATTATCATACAGGGGTTTGCTGCTCATTGTAGATTGATTTACTATTTTGGGTGATATAATAAGTATGAAAATAGATCATTTTAAATTTTTATTATTATCAGAGGTTACCAAGCATAGTCCTCATGGCACCCCAACAGTTCATGTTTTAGAGATATCCATGGTTGAGCACTGGTTGAATCAAATTGACTGAGGTACTAAAGTCACCTGTGGTCAAGCATGGATATCATTAAATCCTGGACTATGAGGATGACTTGAGGACCGAGTTTGGGGATCTCTGCTTTTTTTGGTAACAGGAGTAACCAATGGTACAGAGGAACAGAAAATAGGATATCACAAATGACAGACAAAACATATTAACGTCAAACAAAGCATCTTAAATAAAAAAATACAGTAACTAGTATGTTGCATGCATCAGTTGCTGGGTCCCTATTTCCCTCCCTCCTCTGTGCGTCATGGTGCAACACCGGCCAGGGATCACCTCTCCCAACTCCCACTATGAAAGATTGAGCCGGGACATTGTACAACATTATATTATATTAGAGATTTTAAATAATTTCAGCTGTGAAAAATATCCATATGGTGTTACTGATCTTATGTTCCATTTTCAATCTATTTTGTGATAATTGCGTTTAAGGCAAGACTGTATGACAACTTTGTATTGTAAATTAAATATCCAAGTTTTAAGTTAATTTTAGATTTATAGAATGTGATTTCTCCACTAGTTTTACATGATGCCTCTAATGAAACCAAGGTGGATAATTTGTAGCTAAGAATGTTAGACTAATAAAATAATGAGTTCTAGCCCATAGCAACCTTTTAAATGTTCGCTCTGATCTAAAGAAATATAATAGTTGCTTGATTGAGTTGGCAACCCAAGAGAATTCAAATGAATACAGGACTGTCCGTATTACAAGTAACAAAAGTGCTAATTGGACAGAGCTGTTGCTGAATTAGATACTGTCACTTCCCCTTCTAACATTTGTCAGTGGGGATTAACCATTGACATAACTGTGGTACAGCATGGCCCATTGATTACCAGTGAATTGACCATTTTTATTACATTAATTGTAATAAATGTTAGTAGCTCAACAACTAGTGCAACCAATGTGTGGATTTGTTATTTCAAAAGAACAGAAATAAATATCTCAAATAGTAGTAATAATAATAATTAATAATAATGAGAGAAAAGCTTGTATTATTGCTGCATCTCTGGTGAGTATATACATGAAATGTAATTTAGGAACTTTATTAATATCACCCCTTTGAGGTTTTCTTAAACCGTGAATCAATTTCCTCAAACAGATTTCCTCTTCAGTTGCTAGCTCAGGAAGATTATTAATTCAGCCTTGGAGACACCTTTCTTTCACAGTAGGAAGACGTTTCCTGACTACAAGCTGGCCATCACTGAGCTAGCTTGAAATAAATTTGTCAACTATTTCTTGGTACTTTATGTCTCTGACATTTATCACCACATGGTAAAGTTGACAGCAAAAGACCATCGCAATTAATTATGGGGGTCATTCAGACCCACTCGCGAGTGGCAGTACGCTCGCAAGTGGGTCGATGTTCCCCACTGCGCATGCGCACGACGGAGGGAGCTCCGTCGTGCGCATGCGCGAGACCCGGCGAGCGACGGGCTTTCCATCGCTCGGGGTCTCACACCAAAGGGGGCGTGCTTTTGATGTTGATTGACAGCACGCCCCCTTTGGTGGGCGTGCCTGCCAGACGGAGGCGTTCCCATGGGAACGCCTACCGTCTGAAGCCGGCCCCACTGACATCACTAGTGATGTCAGTGGGAGTGATTTTGGCTCTGATAGAGCCAAAATCACTCCAGGGCTTGTGGCTGGGAAACCCGACCGCAGGGTTTCCCTCGCAAGTCCGATGGTCGCGATGGTCAAGACCATCGCGACCATCTTTTTGCACGCTCGTATATGCTGTGGGTGGTGACCCACAGCTATACGAGCGTCCAGGAGGACGCTCCATTTTAATGGAGAAGGGCCCTGATTCAGAGCGAGCGCTCTGGTCAGAGCGTCCGGCTCTGAATCAGGCCCTATGTTTTCTTGATGTTCAGGCTTAGAAAAACTAACTTTGTCCCTTTCTTGACCTATGTGAGCTTGTTATTGAAAGAATTGTTTGTGCACATCCATGTGTGCAGTTGTACATGTCTGTGTGCTGAGTCTGTTTCTTTGTAGACTTATCAGGTTTGGTCAGGGTCTTCATACATTTTATTGGGGCTGATGCCTCACAACACCCAAGCTTAGTCCTTCTTGGTCACTCTAGTTTTGGTCTATTATAGGGCTTGTAGTGGGTGTAATTGGCCTCTGGTTTGTGTCCATTAATGTATTAAACAACATAGTAACCTACCACTATACCTAACAATTCACAATGTATATGACACCCAGCAGTGTCAAGAATGGATTAAGTACAGGATCCTGATGGTCAGAATCCCAGCAGGTGGCTGTAAGTATTATAGCCCTTAAGCAAACTCTCCCCCTATCCCTAACCCTCTCATCCCACAGCCTAACCCTCCCCTCCTGCAGCCTAACCCCCCCTAGTGCCAAACATTAATCCTCCTCCTAAACCTAAACGACCTCCTAACCCTAATACCTCCACAATCTGTTGGGATTCTGACAGACGGGAAGCTGCTGTTGATATTGTGACTGTCAGCATTTTGCCTATCGAGATGCTGACTACATCCCGTCCAGAATACATAAGCCTGTGTCCCCATATTATCTACTAGCTGTGCCTCCATTGATATATCAACAGTCTGTGTCTGTATATCACAAGCATTGGCCTCTACATTGTATACCAACATTTAGAGGGGTATTCAATATGAAAGGATAACTTCCCTGGCGAAGTTAACGTTTCATATCGGAGTTTTTGTCTGCGTAAAGGTATTGTGCGCGCTCCCGCTTATCCCCGTATTCAAAATAAAATTAACGAAAACAGGAAACTCCGAAGTTGGATTTGCGTAAAGTTACGAATTTTTCCTTAAAATAATTGTAAGACCCCCCCTAAAGTTGTAAAAACATGGGGGATCACTATGGGTACCCCCGTTTTAGCCTTTAATTGAAAGTCGGGGATTTAAATAGTCGCAGCAGGTGTTTTCTTTCCGACATTGAAGAAGTGATGCAGAAGAGTACTTAGATTATTTTTTTCGTTTTTTTAAGTGGTCCCATCAAATTTGGGGTACATGAAAATGGGTACTAGCATATTTTTAAGTCCCTAAAGTCAGTTTTTAAAAATTCTGCATTTGTGCACCTGCCGCTATAATTCTATTCTAGAAAACACCTGCCGCATATATGCAGAATAGCCCTGAACCTATTTCCCTATTGTTTAACAATTTTTTCCCATTTTTTTTTTTTGCACCCCAATTTTTAAATAGATTTTTTGGGGTGTCCCTATTTTTTTTAAAAACTTTTTTGACACAGTTCTTTTTTAAATGTCATTCCCAGGGGTGCAGGCTATTTTTTTTAAGCCTGCACCCCTAAACCCCACTTTTTTTCGACAACTAATCAATGGTGAAAAGTTATCACCGTTTTTTATCAAAGACTTTTCAAAACTGCGATAAGTCTTTGAAATTGAATACGGTGTAAAACTAAAACCAGTGATATTAACGCAAAAAAGTTAAAAAGTGCGATATTAACACAAAAAACGATGTTATCGCACCCATATTGAATACCCCCCTTAGAGTAATAGAGGCACATCATTCTGTTTGGGCCAAGGATATTTGCACCCAAAAGATATGTGACCTCATTTGTAACAATGGGATTGTTGGCAGCTTCAACACTTAATTCTATCTCTATTCCTCTGGTTTTATTTCTAGGAAACATGAAAGTACTGTACACAAGGTTATGTGTAAAGGATGGATAGCATGAAATCACAGTGATTTAATGGATCTGGTACAATCAGTACTGGTTGGATGCTACTCATTTTATTGAAGCAGAGTCTAAGAAGGTGCTGGTCTTCACCAGGGGCCGCCGCAAGGAGCATTCGACTTATAAATCGCTGCCCCACGAGTGAGCACCAGGTGTAACCGGCAGACCTCCTTCCCCCATGTGAACATTTGCCAAGATCATCAGCAAATGGGTTGATTATGGAGAGAGAAAGATGCTGGAGTACTGAAGGTGAATAAAATCAGTAGTACCAAGGTATGAGGCTCAGGGGTACCATATGATAGAATGACTGACAGTGCTGGAGACACAGGGACACTGATAATACACAGGGTTGACTGTCTCTAAGACACATGGTACCAGGACACCGCAAGATGGCAGAGAGACACCGCTAGGCACTGGGTGTAGAAAATGCATTCAGGGCACAAGCACAATGGATCCATGGAACTATTAACCACTTAACTAATGATTTCTTATTCAAAAACCGCTCCGAAATTGTCAGTTTTTTTTATGATTGAATTAGGTCAAGAACAACTTTTTTTAACCTTATCCAACACGATTTTGTAAAAAAAAAAATATTTTCTACACATATATATATATATATATATATATATATATATATATATATATATATATATAACAGAACCCGGCACTCACATGGTCTCCATAACATGTACCGCCCGGGTGCCCTCCATAGCCACAATCAAAATCACTGTGGAACACCTCCGGGGGTGCCGCCTACCTCCCCAGGTGTGTATATATATATATATATATATATATATATACACACTACCGTTCAAACGTTTGGGGTCACTTACAAATATCCTTATTTTTGAAAGAAAAGCACTGTTTTTTTCAATGAGGATAACATTAAATTAATCTGAAATACATCTCTGTTAATGTGGTGAATGACTATACTAGCTGAAAATGTCTGGTTTTTAAAGGAATATCTACATAGGTGTATAGAGACCCATTTCCAGCAACCATCACTCCAGTGTTCTAATGGAACATTGTGTTTGCTAAGCGCGTTAGAAGACTAATGGATGATTAGAAAACCTTTGTGCAATTATGTTAGCACAGCGGAAAACAGGCTAGTTGAGTATCTGGAGCATCACATATTATGGGTTCGATTATACTGTTAAAATGGCTAGAAAAAGGGAACTTGCATGGGAAACTCAATAGTCTATTCTTGTTCTTAGAAATGAAGGCTATTCCATGCGAGAGATTGCCAAGAAACTGAACATTTCCTACAACGGTGTGTATTACTCCCTTCAGAGAACAGCAAAAACAGGCTCTAACCAGAGTAGAAAGAGAAGTGGGAGGCCCCGGTGCACAACTGTGCAAGAAGACAAGTACATTAGAGTCTCTAGCTTGAGAAACAGACGCCTCACAAGTCCTCAACTGGCAACTTCATTAAATGGTACCCGCAAAACACCAGTGTCAACGTCTACAGTGAAGAGGCAACTCAGGGATGCTGGCCTTCTAGGCAGAGTGGCAAAGAAAAATCCATATCTGAGACTGGCCAATAAAAGGAAAAGATTAATATGGGCAAAAGAACACAGACATTGGACAGAGGAAGATTGGAAAAAAAGTGTTATGGACAGATAAATCGAAGTTTGAGGTGTTTGGATCACACAGAAGAACATTTGTGAGATGCAGAACAAGTGAAAAGATGCTGGAAGAGTGCCTGACGCCATCTGTCAAGCATGGTAGAGGTAATGTGATGATCTGGGGCAGCTTTGGTGCTGGTAAAGTGGGAGATTTGTACAAGGTAAAAAGGATTTTGAATAAGGAAGGCTATCACTCCATTTTGCAACGCCATACCATACCCTGTGGACAGCGCTTGATTGGAGCTAACTTCCTCCTCCAACAGGACAATGACCCAAAGCACACCTCCAAATTATGCAAGAACTATTTAGGGAAGAAGCAGGCAGCTGGTATTCTGTCTGTAATGGAGTGGTCAGCGCAGTCACTAGATCTCAACACCCATTGAGCTGTTGTGGGAGCAATTTGACTGTATGGTATGGAAGAAGTGCCCATCAAGCCAATCCAACTTGTGGGAGGTGCTTCAGGAAGCGTGGGGTGAAATTTCTTCAGATTACCTCAACAAATTAAAAGCTAGAATGGCAAAGGTCTGCAATGCTGTAATTGCTGCAAAAGGAGCATGTTTTGACGAAAGCAAAGTTTGAAGGACAAAATTATTATTTCAAATAAAAATCTTTATTTCTAACCTTGCAAATGTCTTGACTATATGTTCTATTCATTTTGCAACTCAATTGATAAATAAAAGTCAGTTTTCATGTAAAACACAAAATTGTCTGGGTGACCCCAAACTTTTGAACGGTATAGTACATACATACAGCATATACAAACACACACATATACATAGATTATATATATATATATATATACACATATATCTATATCTATATACACACACAGGTGTATATATATATATATATATATATATATATGTGTGTATATAGATGTATATATAGATAGATACACACACATATATATATATATATATATAAATATATACAATGCAGAACAGCACACATTCAATAATAATACTTCAGGTGCTGCAGTTCCATAGTCAATAAATAAAACACTATCCGATGCTTGCGCACAGAAAAAAAGACCAGCACACTTCTTAAGATGCAAAAAAGACTTAGTCATAATATTTTGTATAGAAAACAGGATTTTGGTACTTACCGTTAAATCCATTTCTCCGATTCCACAGGGGACACTGGAGCTTCATGACAGTGGGGTATAGACGGTGGGTTGAGTTGAGCCTGGCACTTTAAAAATCTACAAGTGTGACTGGCTCCTCCCCCTCTATGCCCCATCAACCCCAGTTTTAAAGAACTGAGCCCGAGAGGAGACGGAGAACAGACTGAAGAACAGAGAAGGAGAACAGGAAAAGAAACATCCAACATACTGACACACTGCAAGAACACAGCAGGCTGCAGTGATAAACAGTCACACAATAAAACAGACAAAACTGCAACAGAACTGAAGCAGAACGAACAACTGAGAACAGGCAAGAAGCACTGGGTGGGCGTCCAGTGTCCCCTGTGGAATCGGAGAAATGGATTTAACGGTAAGTACCAAAATCCTGTTTTCTCCTTCATCCACTAGGGGACACTGGAGCTTCATGACAGTGGGGACGTCCCAAAGCTACCCTCCTGGGGGGGAGAGTGCTGAACGCCCTGCAAGACACTACGACCAAAATTTGAAGCAGAAGCCGCAAAAGTGTCAAATCTGTAGAAACGTACAAAAGTATGAACCGAAGACCACGTCGCTGCCCTACAAAGCTGTGAAGCCGAGACACCTCTACGTGCCGCCCAAGAAGTACCCACAGAGCGCGTAGAATGCGCAGAAATGGATACCGGCGGTGGTCGAGCAGAAGCAACATATGCCTGATGAATAGTCAGACGAATCCACCTGGCCAAAGTTTGTTTAGACGCCGGCCAGCCACGCCGATTAGCATCATAAAGGACGAATAGAGCCTCTGATTTACGTAGCCCCTCAGTACGGGACACATAAATGCGAAGTGCCCGAACCACATCCAAGGAGTGAGAATCCCCAGAAGAGTCCGACAACGCTGGCACTACAATCGGCTGATTCAGATGAAAACCCGAGATCACCTTGGGCAAAAAGGAAGGCCGGGTACGAAGTTCCGCCCGATCTTCGTGAAAAATCAAGTAAGGGGAACGGCAGGACAAGGCTCCAAGTTCCGACACACGTCTGGCCAAAGCCAGGGCCAATAAAAGGATCATCTTCCAAGTCAAATACTTCAATTCCACCTCCTGCAAAGGCTCAAAGGTGGATGACTGAAGAAAAGATAAAACAAGATTCAGGTCCCAAGGAGCCGTGGGTGGCACAAAGGGGGGCTGAATTCTAAGAACCCCTTGAAAAAAGGTCTGAACCTCCGGAATCAGAGCTAGGCGACGCTGGAAAAAAATAGAAAGAGCAGAAATCTGCACTTTAAGCGATCCCAAGCGTAACCCCGCATCGAGGCCTTTTTGAAGAAAAAGAAGAAGACGTGGTAAATGAAAAGAGGAAGTGGAGGATCCACGACCTTCACACCAGGAGATATAAGCCCTCCAAATGCGATGATAATGCGCTGATGTTACCGGTTTTCTAGCCCTAAGCATGGTAGGAATGACCGAACTAGGAACTCCATGGCGTCTTAGGATGGCGGTCTCAATAGCCACGCCGTTAAATGAAGCCGCCGTAAATCCGGGTACACACATGGACCCTGTTGTAGAAGGTCCGATCGTAGCGGAAGATGCCAAGGTTCGTCTGCCAGAAGGAATAAAAGATCGGAGTACCAAACCCGACGAGGCCAATCCGGAGCCACTAGGATGACGGTGGACGACTCTCGTTTGATCCGCTTGAGAATCCGAGGGAGGAGCGGAAACGGTGGGAACAGGTACACAAGGCTGTACGGCCAAGGGATCAGTAAAGCATCCGCTCCCACCGCTGCCGGATCCATGGTCCTGGAGCAGTAAAGGGGTAGTTGATGATTTATCCGAGATGCCATCAGGTCTATCTGTGGCTTCCCCCATCTGCAAACCAGTTGATGAAAGACCTCGGGATGAAGGGACCACTCCCCGGGATGAAGATCCTGACGACTGAGGTAGTCCGCTTCCCAGTTGTCGACCCCCGGAATAAACACTGCTGAAATGACCTCTACGTGTCTTTCTGCCCACAGAAGGATGCGACTGGCTTCTCTCATTGCCATCCGACTGCGGGTTCCCCCTTGGCGATTTATGTATGCCACTGCCGTGGCGTTGTCTGATTGTATCCGAACCGGAAGTCCTCGTAACAGAGGAGCAGCCTGTATCAAAGCTCTGTAGACTGCCCGCAGTTCGAGAACATTGATTGGTAAGAGGGACTCCTGCTGCGACCAAAGCCCCTGGAAGTGATTGTCCAGAACCACCGCTCCCCATCCGCGGAGGCTGGCGTCCGTGGTGACCAAGGTCCAATTCCAAATTCCGAAGCGGCGACCCGCTAACAGATGCTCCGTCCGAAGCCACCAGAGCAAGGATATGCGGGTCCGGGGAGACAGACGCACCAGCCGATGCATCTGTAGGTGGGACCCGGACCACTGAGACAGAAGATCCAGTTGAAATATTCTGGAGTGAAATCTGCCGAATTGGATGGCCTCGAAGGAAGCCACCATTTTCCCCAGGAGATGGATGCAAAGATGCACAGATACTTTCCTGGGTCTGAGCACTAGACGAACCAGCTCCTGTATGGCTATGGCCTTGTCCCTTGGCAAGAATATACGAAGCAGAACAGTGTCTAGAATCATTCCTAGGAACTGAAGTCTCTGGGACGGCATCAACTGAGACTTCTGGAAGTTCACAATCCATCCATGTTGAATGAGAATCTGATGTGTAAGGGACACTTGGTGTAAAAGGACTTCTGCCGTCGGAGCCTTGATGAGTAAATCGTCTAGGTACGGAACTATCGTCACCCCCCGAGAGCGCAAGTGAGACACCATGACGGCCATCACTTTGGTGAATACCCTGGGAGCTGACGAGAGACCGAATGGCAGGGCCTGAAACTGGAAATGAGCTTCCCTGATGGCAAATCTGAGGAAAGCCTGGTGAGGAACCCAAATTGGGACATGCAGATAGGCGTCCTTGATATCTATCGACACCAGAAACTCTTCTGCCTCTAGTCCTGCAATGACAGAATGGAGAGATTCCATCTTGAACCTGTGAAATGAAAGATACTGGTTCAATGATTTCAGATTCAGAATGGGTCTGACTGACCCATCTGGTTTCGGAACCACAAAAAGGTTTGAGTAAAACCCTTGTTGCCTTTGTGCAGTGGGAACCGCCACAAGGACCTCGGCCAGCAAAAGTTTCTCGATCGCTTGACGCAAAATTAGTTGCTTCAAGGGATCGACGGGCAAACCTGTTGTAAAATAACGCCGAGGAGGAGTGAAAGCGAACTCGATCTTGTACCCCTGAGATACCAGATTTCGAACCCAAGTGTCTGGAGAAGTCCGTCTCCAAACCTCCGAGAAACGCTGGAGGCGTGCCCCCACCTCCGGATTTCCGAGATGGGATGGGAGCCCGTCATGCCACAGGCTTGTCTGCTGGCTTGGGATCTGGACGGCGGCCAATATTTGCTTGACGTCCTCTAGTACGGCCTCCTCGCCCCGCTGAAGACGAACCTCGCGATCGTCCCTGAAATCTTGCCGATGCTCGAAAGGAACGAAAGGAAGGTCCCCTAAACGAGCGACGCGGAGGAGGTGCTGATGAAGGTAGAAAAGTACTCTTACCTCCAGTGGCCAGCGAAATCCATTTGTCCAGCTCTGGACCAAATAAAATATTGCCTGTGAAAGGAAGAGCTTCCACTGCTCTTTTTGACTCTGCATCCGCTTGCCAGGCACGAAGCCAAAGTGCCCGGCGAGCAGAGACCGCCGAAGCAGAAATCCTAGCGCCTACCTGGCCGATATCTCTGGAGGCGTCTCCTAAGTATACAGCAGACTCCTGAATATGTTCTGCCAAGGTAATCAGATCTGCTCGCGGAGTGCTGGATCTAAGACCCTCAGTCAATTGTTCCGCCCACTTTTCCACAGCCTTGTTGACCCAAGATCCTACCAAGGCCGGGCGGAGAAGTGCACCTGCGGCCGTATAAATGGATTTCAAAGTGGTTTCTAATCTCCGCTCTGAGGTTTCCTTCAATGTAGTAGCTCCTGGAACAGGTAACGTGGTCTTCTTTGACAACCGAGAAACCGAAGAATCCACAGGTGGCGGGGTCTCCCACCTCTTCCTATTTTCCGCAGGAAATGGGTAAAGAGAGAAGAAACGCTTAGGAATCTGGAATTTACGGTCCGGATTCTGCCAGGCTGCCGTCATCTGTTCATCCAACTGGAGAGAAACAGGGAATGTGACGGCCATCTTCTGTGACCTGGCAAATAAGGAGTCTTCTAACGATTCTGGAGCTTCCTGGCCAGAAATCTTAAGAACTTCCCTTACCGCTAGAATGAGTGCGTCAATACCTTGCAATGCCTCAGGTTCTTGTGAGTAAGTCTCTACGTCTGATTCGTCCAGCATCTCCCCTTCCTCCTGAGACGAGTGATCCGCTGCCGAATCCTCATCCGACTGGAGAACCGCCGGAAGAGCCCTCTTTTTAGATGAGCGACTTACCGTAGCTTCAGGAGCTTTAGACGCAGAACCCATCGCTTGAGCAAGGCTATTCACCGAGCGGACTAAATTCTGAGCCCACGCTGGTTCTGCTAGAAAAGAAGGGTGAGATGTGCCAGGTAGATCTCTGGCAGACTCCCGTTCCCTACGGGAAGCGGCTAATTCAGAAGAAAGGTCCGCCATGACCCCGGCCAAACTATTTATGAAGGAGGGAGTGACAGACTGCGTGTTAGCACTGTCTGCTTCACATGTCTCGCACAGGGAAGACCCTTCGGAGCGAGCATGGGTAAACTTCTTCCTGCACTTAGTGCAGGCAAACAGCTTTTGTGATGCAGTTTTTTCTGTCCTGGATGTCATCATGTACTCACAGACAAGCACCACATACAATTCAGGAATGCAGAAGAAGTATAGGGAGAAGCAGAATTACAATAATAATGCTACTCAAGTATGGGAGCAGACAGAGCAATAAGGGAGGAGCAGAATTTCAATAATAATGCTACTCAAATTGCATGCAGAGCAGTATAAGAGGAGCAGAATTTCAAGAAAATGCAACTCAGTAACAGGGGCAGACAGGCATATAAGGGAGGAGCAATCAATAGGACCAGAAAGTAGTTAAAACCACCCTCTGTATTTACAGACCCCCTGTAGATGCTCTCATCTGCTCCTCTCCCCCTCCGCTCAGTGCCTGCAGTCTGAGGCGCCACTCCCGTTCAGAGCGCGCCAAACTAGCCCAGGCAGTGAAGGAGGAAGAGGGACCCATAAGCTCCTCCCCTAATGGCCGCCGCTTTGTATGCGCGCGGCATACACTTATACAGTGGGACGTTCTGTCCCCGCACTAACAGCGGGGGCAAGCGGCACGACCGCCGCCAGTGATAACCGTGCCGGTGCCTTTTACACAAGCACCGGCACGCAGAGGCAGGACCGCTGTGAGCGCGCCTACCTAACAGCCAGCGCCGGTGTTCTATCACAACACCAGCGTGGCAACTGACAGCGGGGGCTGACAGCCGCGCGCTGTTTTCAGACCCAGCAGTTATTTTCACCTCTCCTGCTAGTCAGGAGAGGTGTGCTACTCACCGGGCTGCTGCGGCCAGAGCGCTGGGCAGTGAGGGGAGAGCGGGGACCCGGACACAAGCCAGTGGTAGCTGTGGCGGGCCCCGCTGAGTCTGATGACTCCTAACTGCCTAAAGCAGCCTCCCCTCCATAGGGTGACCGGACACAGGCTGCAGTAGCCGTGTGGTCCCCTCTCTGGCGGCTCCCACGATGCAGGCAGACTGTCACAGCTAACAGTCTGCCTGTCCTCTTGTGACTTTGATTCTTTCTATATAAAATTAATATAAGGGCTGGAGACAGCCCCTGTGCACCGGCTCTACTCGGGCACATTCTAAAAACTGGGGTTGATGGGGCATAGAGGGGGAGGAGCCAGTCACACTTGTAGATTTTTAAAGTGCCAGGCTCAACTCAACCCACCGTCTATACCCCACTGTCATGAAGCTCCAGTGTCCCCTAGTGGATGAAGGAGAAATACAGTATGTAGCAATCCACATGCATGTCGCTTCTAATGAAAAACGGCAATGATACTGGTTAAATGGTCCATAATGAACCGTGTGAGTGTAAAACATGAATGGCATGGACCAATAACAAACGGTAGTATATGCCGTTTGTTACCTTGCCCAAGATCTTGGGCAGCACAGACGGTGTAATGGTTAGCGTTACTGCCTCACAGCACTGAGGTCATGGGTTCGATTCCCACCCCGGCCCTACCTGTGTGGAGTTTGTATATTCTCCCTGTGCTTGCGTGGGTTTCCTCTGGGTGCTCCGGTTTCCTCCCACATTCCAAAAATATACTGGTAGGTTCATCGGCTCCCAACACAAATTACCCCTAGTGTGTGCGCATGTGATAGGGAATATAGATTGTAAGCTCCACTGGGGCAGGGACTGATGTGAATGGCCAAATATTCTCTGTAAAGCGCTGCGGAATATGTGTGCGCTATATAAATAACTGGTAATAAATAATAAATAAATAAATAAGATACATAAATCGATGGCTGAGCAACCTGGGAGGCCAATCATTTCATCAAGGGGATCATTGTGTCAGTCATTATCTCAATTTGTTGATTTTTTGTACGATTTGTGGACTGGTGAAGAGAAAGCACTTGGAGAGTTTATTGAAGAATTGAATAATATCGCTAGTAAAATACGCTTTACATGCTCTAGCAGTACTTGTACCTTGAATTTTCTTGATGTTGCAATTTCAATTGTGAATGACACATTTGAGACCAACATTTTTTTAAAAAAACATGGATTTAAACACAATCCTGATTGCTGAGAGTTTCCATCCCAAACCCCTTAAGAAAGGCTTGCCTTTTTCCCAACTGATCCGAGTGGCTAGGATCACCTCGAATAGAGAGAATCTACCCAAGGCCCTAAGGAAGATGGGTGATGATTTTATTAAGCGTGGATATGACAACCGTGAGGTCGATGCAGCTGTCTTACGATGCCTGGAGATGGACAGAAACTCATTACTTATGCCAAAATCTGCGGAGACTACAATTAATCGAGTGGTTTTTCCAACTCCATTTTTCATTTCTTCACAAAAGATGAGGGATTCGATACTTCGTCATTGGCACATTATCAAGACAGACCCTATTCTTAAAGCGTCTTGCCAGAATAATCCACTATTTGCATATAAAAGGAGTAATAACTTAAAAGACCTGGTGAGAAATGCAGATGTGAGTATTAGACAGCATAATGAGAATTGGCTCACACTTAAAAATGGTTCTTTCTGCTGTAGAGGTTGTGTGAATTGCTGTTATCTTCTCACAGGTGAAGTTTTTGTACACCTGTCTATTGGACTACGCCACCGATTGGGGCACCGTATGACCTGTGAGAGCAGATATGTTGTCTATCTCATTACCTGCCCTTGCCATTTGCTATACATTGGCAAGACCACTCGAATGCTGAAAGAGCGCATAGCTATACATCGTTCCTCAATTAAGAAAATGTCTACTCTGATTGATCATACCACACCTCCGGTTGTGAGACATTTTCACGCTGTGGGCCACACCATTAGTGACTTTCGATTTATGCCACTGGATCAGATCAAACCTCTTAAAAGAGGAGGAGATACGGGGAAACTTCTCATGCAGAGAGAATGTGAATTAATTTACAAATTTGAAACATTACGACCAAAAGGGCTCAATGAAGAGATCTCTTTTGGGGTCTTTTTATAATCTCTATTTAATCATTGGTGGTTGACCTATAAAAGAACTATATTGTTGTATATATGGTAGTGGATGCTGTATTTTACAGTTTTTTATTTATAGTTATTTTTTGGTTAGTGGAAGATTTTTTGATAATTTACATATGTATAATTTTCTGGTATTATTTTTTATTATAGTGGTAGCACATGTCCTTTTGTTTTCTATGTGGTTTATTATTTTCAGATATTTAGACATCATTATGTGGATTTTAATTGATTATTCATGTTTATGATTTTGTTTTTTTGGTTTGTTCATTTTATTTAATTTGTTTGGTTAGGTATTCTTTATTAATGTCTCAATGTCTCCATAATGCTAGGGGGGCGCCAGCCAGACCTTCAAGCAGGCACTCACGCTGTGGGTTAGAAATTTATCTGACGAGAGTTTGTTTCTGTTGCCTAGGCTACCGCCACGTCATAGGATTGAGCCCTAGCCTCACGCCAGTGCTGGTCCCAGCGCCGTGTCCGGCTTTGAGCGCGATGACATCAGCGATGCGACATGATGTTTCCATGCTGGGTTGGCGCCCTTTCTAGCATTTATACAGCAGTACATTAGAGGGTGGCTGTGCCCATGATGAAGGTGTAGACTCGCCGAAACGGCCGTCGAGCCGATACCACTCACTGCATTTTCAGTCACCAGGCTATAGATGAGTATACTACCGTTTGTTATTGGTCCATGCCATTCGTGTTTTACACTCCAAGTGTTCATACTGGACCACTTAACCAGTATCATTGCCGTTTTTCATTAGAAGTGACATGCATGTGGATTGCTACATACTATATTTCTATACAAAATATTCTGACTAAGGCCTTCATTCAGAGGCGGCCATACGGTCTACGACCGCATGGCCGCCTCGATGTTTGTCAAGTGCGCATGCGCATGAGGGAGCCGGCTCCTTCGTGCGCATGCGTGAGACCCGCTACGACCGAGAGCGCCGGTCGTAGCGGGTCTCTTTCTAAAGGGGGCGAGCTGTCAATGTTGATTGACAGCTCGCCCCATTTGGAAGGCGGGCCGGGGGAGTGGCAGCCCAAACGGAGGCGTTCCCATGGGAACGCCTACCGTTTGGGGGAGGCCCCACTCACATCACTAGTGATGTCAGTGGAGAGCTTCCGGCTCTGACAGAGCCAGAAGCTCTCCGGGGCTTACGACAAGTGAGACCCTACCCCAGGGTCTCGACGTTAGCCCCGATGGTCGCGATGGTCTCTGACCATCGCGACCATCACCCTAACGACCGAAACAGAGGCGGGCGGTCAGGATGCAAGCGGCCGCCCAGTTTCTGAGCGACCGCTTGCATCCTCCGATGGCCTCTGAATGAGGCCCTAAGTCTTTTTTGCATCTTAAGAAGTGTGCTGGTCTTTTTTTCTGTGCGCAAGCATCAGATATTTTTTTTATATATATATATATTTATATATATGTTGAGGCAGGTATACTGTGGAGAGTGGAGCTTGCAGGGGGTGTGGGTGCTTGCAGGGCAGGGGGCGGTAGCAGATGATGGCACCGACAGCACTGTGCTATTCTTTATTTTCCTGGCGGCTGCTCTGACCTCTGCTGCCGCCAGGTGTGGATTCTGCCGGACTCCCGCTTGCAGGGCAGGGGGGGTAGAGGATGACAGCGCTGTGCTTTTCTTTATTTTCCCGGCAGCTGCAGAGGTCAGAGCAGCCGCCAGGGAAAATACATACCAGCTCAGCGCTGTCGGCACTTGCAGGACTGGGGGAGGAGAAAGATGATAACTCAGCGCCTCCGGTATGTATCCTCCTAGTGGCTGCTCTGACATCTGCAGCCGCCAGGAGTGGGTTCCACTGGGCCCCCGCCTGCAGGGCAGGGGGAGGTAGTAGATGGCAGCGCCGACAGCGCTGTGATGTTGTTTATTTTCCCGGCAGCTGCAGAGGTTAGAGCAGCCGCCGGGAAAATACATACCAGCACAACGCTGTCGGCGCTTGCATGGCGGGGGGAGGAGGAGGACGAAGATGACAGCGGCAAAGGCACTGTGCTGGTATGTTTTTTCCTGGCGGCTGCTCTGACATCTAGGGAGATGACAGTGCCAACAGTGCGCTGTTGATTGCTACAGCGCACCAGTCTGGTATGGTCGTATCTGATACGACTGTGCCAGGCAAGTGGTTAAACTACATTTTTTAGGCCATCTGTTTTGTGATAAAGAACATATAAGATTTATTTAAAGAGATATCGCCACTTTTCTGCTCAGAGTGACATGGAGTAATTACAATGAGAAGTCAAGAAGATTTCTGAGCTTCACAACACAATACAGAGTATTTTATACACATAATTACAGAATCATTTACAGATGGGTGTGTACATGCTCATTACATTACAGTTATTACATTGGATGATGTAGACAAAAGGGCTGGGACAATATTTTATGGAACAGGGTTGGCTTATTAAAGAATAAGTAAGCAATAAATATGATGTGTCTGTCATCTTTGAGCACCGTCATATGATGCTTAATCATTAACATGGATCCTGGTGACATTGAATGATTTGGTCGAGTGACCTCCAGTAGATAACGTGATGTTGGTTCTTCTCTCTAAAGCAAATAAGAGCTAGGCTGATGTTTGTCATTTCCCAGATGGAGTGACACCATCAAACAAGTAGTCCATGATCATTTCTTTCTATATCTATTTTCTCCTTTTCAATAGATTTGCTGTGGTTAATATATTATTCATCTATGTAACTGCAACAAGAGCTACAGACAAATATGTAAGAATCAAACCTTAATTTCATTTACACAGGCAATACAGACTCCATTTTGATTTAACATCAACAATCCACCACATGTTAATGCTAATTAACACCTAAAAATACATAATCAAAATGTTTCTAATTACATATCTAAATCCCTTCTTCCACGTAGGAGGTGATAAGTGTGATAGAATAAGGAAATGAGGATGGATATACATAGGGATACAGTACATGCTCTGGTTTTGTCTCAACAGACTATTGGTAATAGGGCCTGATTCAGAGCCGCTCGTAAGTGGCCACTCGTTCGCTCTGAGCAATGTTCGCACATCTGCGCATGCGTATGGGTTTTAGTACGCATGCGCGAACCAGTCAGTGCGGTCGAAAATCGTGTGCTCGCAAAATAGCGAATGCCTGCTAATTTGAGTGACAGAATGAGGCGTTTGTGGGTAGTAACAGGGGAAGGTGCTTGAAAAAGGGGAGTGGAGATCCGAACGCAGGCGTCACTTGGTTGTCTTCTAGCCTAAACTGGTCGCACAAGCACTGCGAGCAGTTCATACGCCTTTCGATGTACTCGATTAATCAAATAAATAGCGGAGTTGACGTATGATGCGAGCGGCCAGGGGGCGTTTTTTCCAAAATAGTGAGCACATGTTTCGTTCGCTCGTTCAGACATATAGGCGTCAACAGACCGCAAAGAGCGAGCGCTTAATTTAAATAGCCAGCCCCTTTTTCTGAACAAGCGGCCGCAAATAGCGTCCGGCTCTGAATCAGGCCCATAGTGTGGAGCTCACCATCCCCACCAGAATCAGTGAAACCCTGGAGACTAGCAATATTAAAGAAATTCTTCAGTCTTTCATTAGATTGAGTCACAAGCCTTTATGATATATGTATTTTGGTAGTTGGGTTGTGTGCGTGCAAGTATTTAATCAGAAAATAACTGGGCGAAAGTGATATGTATACATATGTCGCTCTACACAAGATAATTATTTAATTTTGTGTTACTGGTACATATAAAACAGGCTTCATGGTCATAAGTTTTGTTGTCAGTCTTGGTTTTGGGGAACAGAGTTTCTTGAAGCGTTGTGTCATAATTGGAAGACACTTTATACTTATATACTGTGCAGTATATTACAACAACTGCTATCAATCCCATAATTACAAAGTGTAGTATTTGCATAAAGCATCTAGTAATACCTTTCCCTATCCACTCAAAAGAATCATAGTCTTTATATTGGTGCATGCTTTCTTGTATGTCTTGTAACTGCTTTATTTTATTTTCAATGGGATTATAATTATCTGAAATATTAAAAAAGCACATGCCTTTGAAGTGTTCACATACACTACCTGCTTTTAGTAATAAGTAATATATGGCTACTCTCTTCTCTACCATTCCTTCTCTAATCTCCCTTAATTCATGATTTGTCAGAGAAATAGCAGTGCTAGTAGCATTTACAGTATAGTTTTAGCCAATCCACAAGCAAATACTATGTATGACCCTAGTATTGTACACACTAAGACCTGGGATCCCTAGTAAAGACAAACCCAAGGCTTTATTCTGTTCTTCAGATAGCTGAGGCAAATCTGATCTACAATTTGTAGGTAATTACCTTTTCCCACTTGTTGAAGACATTCATTAAAGAGGTTATGTTGTTGTGAGCTGCAAGAAAGGTTAGTCGTCCAACAAACTCCCGAGGAATTAGATGGTAAGTAAGAATAAGCGATATTCCCACATACTAAAAATATACCCTTTTATAGATATCTATCAAGATATAAGAAATTGATTTGGACCTCCTCTATACAAATATCAGTATTTCCCAAAGGCTGAAGTAGAGGTTGCCCTGTAATTTTCCAACAGTGTTTCTGGTATGCACTTGGTTGAACTTTAATCCTATATTTGGTCACATGAAACTTTCCAGATGTATCATAAGGGTTTGAACTTTCCAGTAAATCATAAGTCATAATGTCATATTACTAGTTGATATAAGTAATATTTTTGCCATTTGTGGAACTGTAACTGGAATACAGAAAAAACAAGTTTTGTAAGCTTCCCCTACATGCATAGGTGGAATTACGCAAAAGGCCTCACTACCCGCAGCAGTGGTGGCTAATTCAACAAATGTGTTTCTACCATAAACCCCTGCTCTGGCTATGGGATTGTAATGATATTCTGAATCTTCATAATCGATTGCTGGAACCTTTGTAGTGTGACTTACTTCCCTTTTTCACTTTGTTTCAGTACTTGTAATATAATCTCCTTCTCTATCCATTTCATAATACCATGTGATACATTGATTATCAGGGATTCAACCACAATTTCTACTGTTACACCTAAACACATTGGTCATTTTATAGCAATCTCTTGGTGCCATGGGTGCTCTTCTCCCTCTTCCCCATAATGGGGTAGAATTATCATCCTGGCACCATTTGATACATCTTAATTCAGGGGATTCACCACGATATTTACATACACTGGGGAACCTGGGGTAAGCCTTTGCATTTATCATAATCTACCTAAGTATTTAATTTCTTCCTCAGATGAGCCTTAAGCATAGTAATGGGGGAGTTGGCATAATCAATAGTCACATAGTAATCATAGGTGGGTGTTGCTATCCGGCTTACCCCTAATTGCCAACCATTTGGGCAATTGCATAGTAAGTTACAACTCCTACCATCCATACTACTAAAATCAAGCTTATCATGAACAGATTTACTTCTAGTGACCTCTTATCTCAGCCTCGCCTGCCCCATTCTCCTCTATTTCCCCCTTACCATACCAGGCCATTTCCTTATTCACTGTTTGAACAGTGCCTCCAAAGCTGGGGTCAGATCAGCCTCCTCATTGGCGCCTTTTGCTCGAGAGCTGGAAGATACCAGGTTGGTTACTCTCTTACAATGTGAAGCATGGATCCGGGTAGGCTTCTCAGCAACTTTTACTGCAGTGGACAGGAGCACTTGGTACGGTCCTTCCCAGTGATCTACAAGGGAACCTGAGCACAAAAAATTATGTACCATTACTAATTCACCAGGCTTCACATCATGGCAATATATCTCAGCATTGTTTGAGGCTTGGGAGGAGATTATGCTCTGCTGTTTCAATCAAAACTGTTTGTTTAAGGTAAGGACATATTTGGTGGTGAGGTCATGCAGTGTATCATGGTTATCCTCTGGGCCTAACATTAAATTTTGGGCATTTTCCAAACAGTATCTCATATGGAGACAAATTCAATAAAGACCTGGGTGTAACTCGAATGCTATGCAAGACTATGGGTAGTGCATCCACCCAATTCATCCCTGTTTCCTCTGTGACTTTTGACAGTTTATTTTTTTATGATGGCATTGGTCCTTTTCACCTTCCCAGATGTTTGGGGCCTATGTGGGGAGTGTTATTCTTCACATCTCCTGAAATACTTGTCCTGTGAAATGTGTATCCTGGTCATACTCAATTATATGGGGTATACCTTATCTAGATACAAATCCTTGAACTATCTTCTTCACTGTGAAACTACCAGGGCATGCTACAGCAGGAAATCCCTCTGGTCACCCAGATAACACACCACATCAAATCAAGGCATACTTGAAATTCTTACATTGTGGAAGTTATATAAAGTCGATCTGTATGGCCTGGAAAGGTCCTTGTGTAGGCAGGATATAACAAATAGGTGTTGGAATTGTCTTTCCTGGATTATTTTTCAAACAGGTAAGGTATGATTAAGAGGAGAAGCCTGGAGTACACCAGTACAATCAAACCGTTGTCACCGTACCTTCCCGTCCAATGTGAGTAAGCACATTGGCTGCCTCTCCCAGGCTAGGTAGTAGTGATTTTGGTGCAACTGGTCTTCCCTTCATATCTCTACAGATGTCATCATCGTCTGGTATGCATCCCTTTGCCTTCCACGGGTAATTTCCTGTTTAGAACAAGACAGATAAAATTGTGTTAGTTTTTGACAAGTTATAGGTATAAAATTCTGCAATTACACCACATTTTCAATATCGGGGATCTTTTTTTTTCTGCCCTGGTTTCCACTACAGCCATTTTAGCCACCTCATCAGCCCTTTCGTTGCACGGATCATTTCGGCTTGTGTGTGCTTGGAATTTTATTACTGCCACTTTCTTAGGTAGTTGGACAGTTGTCATTAGGTATTGGACTATTTCTGCATGTGATATTGGTGTGCCACTTGATGTTAGGAAGTTCCTAAGTTTCCAAATAGCCCCATAATCATGCATAACACTGTATGCATACTGTGAGTCAGTATAAATGTTGGCAGTTTTGTTTTCAGCCAGTTGACATGCTCTCCCCAGTGCTACAAGCTCTGCTGTCTAGGTAGAGGGTTGTGGTGGTAGTGGTTGTGCTTCTACTATGTCAGTGTCATCTACTATAGCATATTGTGAAGTTAGTATGCCTAAATCATTTTGTCTATAACAGCTGCCATCAACATAGATATTCAATTCGGTGTTTTCAATGGGTGTATTTCTGATATCAGGTCTGTGTGTGTAATGCTGTTGGGTTAATTTCTCGCATTCCTGGTGTTTAAATGTATAGGTATCATTCACACCTCCCACTGCTTGTGGCAGTTCTGTCACACCTGGACAAAGGGTAGTCGGATTGAGTGTACTGCACCACCGCAATATGATATTTGGAGGCATCAGCAATGCCAATTCCCAGTTTGTAAGTTGGGAAGTAGTGATGTGTTTTGTAGCTGAAACATTTAATAATGCTGCAATAGCATGTGGCACATTTAAATATAATGTGTGTCCTAAAACAATGAACAGAAAGAAGGAAAGAAGATCTTTGTGTGGGGGCACTCTTATGCTGGTATATCCAGTTTAAAACATAACTTAATCTTTTTCTAAAAATTAATTAACCATAAGATGTGAGAAACATTAATTTGACAAGAAAAAATCCATTAGACGTACATTTAAAATAAGTATTAAACAGATGATCACATTCCAATGTAAACTAGATCCTGTTATTCCCACACCAAAAACGGAATGCTGCGCAGTGGCAGAATATATTCCACAGAACGTCTAAAATGTATGCAGCAAAAAAACCTTTAATTGGCAGATATTTCGTATATGTTGCAAGGAGGCAGACTGCATACAATACCTTCTTAGATCAGCTTTAGTGAATAGATATTTTTTCCAGTTAAACATATAGGTGAAAGGCCATGCATATGTCACCACTTCTCAAAGATTTGTATATAGTTAGTTATGAAAAGCATACACATTTTAATTGGAATAGAGATCTACTGTCCTTTATTTGCCCGTCGGCAAAGAATAATCGATGAGAGTCCCTTATCCCAATGTGTATGATAACAAAGATATCCCTGCATCTGCTGTCAGCTCTAAGATATGGGGCTGATGAGACTACAGAAAGTAAAGCAGGCAGTAGGTGTGGGGATCATCATTTGTAAATACAGGAATGTGTATAAAAGGGTATCCTTTTGGAAAACAAAAATCTGGGTGAAGTATAATATCTTGATATGGTAGTATACTCTAAGTGAGATAATTGCCACTCACTTCATGTGACAGCATATCAAATCTCCATTCAGTCACATTTAAACCTTTTATTTGAAACATATGTCATGCAAATGATATCTCATGTAATTGCTTCATATGAGGAGAGAGAAAAGGAAATGGAAACTCCTCCGTTCCAGCGCACTGCGACTGTGACTGACTATTTGCCTCTGGCAGTGAATACTCAGAAAAAGATGCCTAAATGGAGGTACTGGGAGGAATAATCTATGTCACCTATATTGAGGTATGCGGGAATGATCCCTTGGTGAGGATCAACCTCACTACCTCTAAGGAGAAATAGTGAAAATAGTAGAGTACCTGTTCCTTGAATGTGGTATGGAGAGATGCTGTATGAGTTGTAGGGACCTGGTGTGCGCACAGCCGGTGTCCCTGTAGATCATCGCGCATTTCACCCCTCAGGCTTGGTCACGGTCTTGTTTGTGTAGTCAATTGCATGTGAGTTTATATCATGAGGCAATCAGTCACGGCATCCTGGCTGCCGGGTTTTTCAGCCAATCCTAATGCTGGGCGGGATGCATGACATGTAACTTCCGGCCAATCATAGTGGTGGGCAGGATGTGTAGTGTCTCTTCCAGGGAGTATGTTTCATCCCTGTGACATGCAGCAAATGAAACCAATAGATGTCTGTCCTGTATAAACAAGTAAAATTTGTGCAGTGTGTAATAGGCTGTTTCCCTATCACTGATGCAGGGATATTCCCCGACTGTTTATACACAGGGGATAACTGTCAGGGAGTCATAACACTGGTGTACATTCCTCGCCCGATCATATGATATTATTGCACGCTACGGACCGAACATAGAGTGGCATATAGACCAACAAAGATGCTATTAGACCAAGTAAAACATTTGTTCACACTGAAAAGTATAATTATTCTGAGAACTGCTATTACCGGTATATCTACTGGCAATTATAGTGGTGGGAGGGAATGTGGTCTCTTCAACAAAGAGTGTGTTCCATCCCTGTGTCAGGCAGCGAATAAAACCAAAAGAAATCAGTCTATTTATAAACAGGTTAGAATAGTGCAATGTGTAACCTGTCACTGATGCAGGGATATCCCCTATCTGTTACTACGTAGGGGATTACTGTTAGACAGTCATCACGCTGGTAAGCTCATCAGATATTACTGCCTGCTACAGACTCAAACATAAAGTTGCCTAGCAACCTACTGGGACGCTATAAGACCAAGTCAGAAAACATGGTTACACTGGAAAGTGTAATTATTATGAAAACTACTATTACCAAAAGAAAGAGAAGAAAAAGACTCCAAATTATGGTTTATTCAAAGCCTTGTGGTATATTAAGTACTTGAATATAAATAAGGGATAGAGATATGAGATGAGGATGTTTTGTCTAAAGGAATGATCCAAAATTCATGTTTTCGTTCAAACCATGGGGAGCCAATGTCCCAAGTTTGAAGATCCACTCGCTTTCTTTGCGTAAGAGGGAGTTCATCATGTCACCCCCTCTAATACCCAAACTGATTTTATCAAGGCCATAGGCCTTGATAGAGTTGGGTACTTTTCCATGTACTCTATGAACATGCTTGGCTACTGTTGTGATCTGTTTCATATTGGTCATGCCCCTCTGGACATTTCTTATGTTGCCTGCATTTTCCAGAATTCTTTGTTTTAAAGCTCTTGAGGTCATCCCCACATACCTCAATCCACAGATGCATTCTATGCAGTAGATGACTCCGGATGTACTGCAATTCATAAATTTGGTAATTGCGCATGTCCCTCCTAATTTGTCTACCACTGTTTGTTTTTTTAATCATATAGGTGCATGCCTTTCAACTTCCACATGCATATGACCCTTTGGTTTGCATGGTTTTAGTCGTGGTTCTCTTAAAATTACTTTGTACTATGGAGTCTTTAAAGTTTCTGGATCACCTCAAACTCATCATTGGTTGGCTTGGGATCCTCTCTCTTAAATCCTTATCCATCTGTAGAATTGTCCAGTTTTTACTGACTAGATTCTAAATTTCCCTCCACTCCTCGCAGAAGTTTCCAACAAAAATGCATACTACCCACTCATTTTTCTTTATCCTTGTTTGGTGGAAAAATAAGTGTCTCTCTGTTGGTCTGAGCTGTATTTCATTTTGCTTGTTTGATAGTGCGATGGCTATAGCCTCTGTCACGCAGTCTTTGTGTTAGTTCTCTGCTCTTTTCTTTAAAAACTTGATTGTCCGAGCATTTCCGTCTAAGATGCAAAAATTCACCCTTAGGTACATTTCGGACTATAGGTGGAAAATGGGCGCTTGTGTTATGAAGGAGGCTGTTTGTGGTGGTGGTTTTGCGATATAAGTGTGTAGTGATCTCTCCACCCATGTCGCTTCTGATCATTAGATCCAAGAATGCCACCCATATCCTACTTATAACAATGGTTAGATGTAAGTTTAGAGTATTCTCATTCAGTTTGTTGATAAACTGTTTTAGGATATCTTCTGACCCCGTCCAGATGAGTAAAATGTCTCAATGTATCTCAACCAATGTATGACATTGTTGGTATAGGGTTCATTATCCAGACAGAAAACATGTTCTTGCTCCCACCAGCCCAAGTATAGGTTTGTATACGTGGGCACACAAGCTGCGCCCATTGCAATCCCGCATGTTTGAAGAAAGAACCTGTCATAGAAAATAAAGTAATTTTTACTTAAGACAAACTCCAGAAGTTCCAAGATAAAGGTATTAAACTCATTGTTACCTCTCATATTGAGAAAATGGTTCACTGCTTTGAGACCATTCTGATGGTTGATGCTGGTATATAAGGACTCAACCTCCAAGGTGGCCAGTAACCAGTCATCCTCCATCTTAATACCTGTGATCTTGCGTAAAACATTACTGGCCACCTTGGAGGTTGAGTCCTTATATACCAGCATCAACCATCAGAATGGTCTCAAAGCAGTGAACCATTTTCTCAATATGAGAGATAACAATGAGTTTAATACCTTTATCTTGGAACTTCTGGAGTTTGTCTTAAGTAAAAATTACTTTAATTTCAATGACAGGTTCTTTCTTCAAACATGCGGTACTGCAATGGGCGCAGCTTGTGCGCCCACTTATGCAAACCTATACTTGGGCTGGTGGGAGTAAGAACATGTTTTCTGTCTGGATAATGAACCCTATACCAACAATGTCATACTATAGTTGAGATACATAGATTACATTTTACTCTTCTGGAGGGGGTTAGAAGATTTCCTAAAACAGTTTATCAACAGACTGAATGAGAATACTCTAAACTTACATATAACCATGGGACAGAGGTGGCATTCTTGGATCTAATGATCAGAAGCAACATGAGAGATCACCACAGACTTATATCGCAAAACCACCACCACAAACAGCCACCTTCACAACACAAGCTTCCATTTTCCGTCTATAGTCTGAAATATACCAAAGGGTGAATTTCTGCTTCTTAAGTGGAACTGCTTGGACAATCAAGTTTTCAAAGAAAAGAGCAGAGAACTAACACAAAGACTGCGTGACAGAGGATATAGCCATCGCACTATCAAACAAGCAAAATGATATACAGCTCAGACCAACAGAGAGACACTTATTTTTCCACCAAACAAGGATAAAGAAAAAGGAGTGGGTAGTATGCATTTTGTTGGCAACTTCTGTGAGGAGTGGAGGGAAATTAAGAATCTAGTCAGTAAAAACTGGACAATTCTGCAGATGGATAAGGATTTAAGAGAGAGGATCCCAAGCCAACCAATGATGACTTGGAGGTGATCCAGAAACATTAAAGACTCCATAGTACAAAGTCATTTTAAGAGAACCACGACTAAAACCATGCAAACCAAAGGGTCATATGCATGTGGAAGTTGAAAGGCATGCACCTATATGAAAAAAAAACAGTGGTAGACAAATTAGGAGAGACATGCGCAATTACCGAATTTATGAATTGCAATACATCCGGAGTCATCTACTGCATAGAATGCATCTGTGGATTGAGGTATGTGGGGATGACCTCAAGAGCTTTAAAACAAAGAATTCTGGAACATGCAGGCAACATAAGAAATGTCCAGAGGGACATGACCAATATGAAACAGATCACAACAGTAGCCAAGCATGTTCATAGAGTACATGGAGGAGTACCCAACTTTATCAAGGCCTATGGCCATGATAAGATCAGTTTGGGTATTTGAGGGGGTGACATGATGAACTCCCTCTTACGCATAGAAAGCGAGTGGATCTTCAAACTTGGGACATTGGCTCCCCATGTGTCAGGGTTCAGCCTAGGATCGGCCTCTCTCACCTCCTTGCCGGCTTCCCCTGACTTCCTTGCGGTCAGATGTCTGGTGCAGTGATGGATGTGGGGCTGAGTATTCTGCCTTAGGTGCTTTTTGCAAACTTCCATGGTCGGCTGTGTGTGCTGGGGATCGGAGTTCCCATCATGGGCGCCGCCATGACAGTTCATCTCATGTGACAGTACTCCTAACCTATGGTAGCATGATTTCAGTCAGCTGATGCTGTGCTCCAGTAATCTGCAACCCCTGGGTATAAATCTGCCTCCAGAACTCCAGGAAGTTGCTGTTCAACTTCTTCTCTGTTCCAGTGATACCAGCGTTGCTCTGTGCTAATCTTTCAGAGAGTTACTTCAGCCTGTTCACAGTTCTCCAGTTTCCAGTATTAGCTTCCAAGCTATTCATAGTCTGAGAGTAGTTCTCTCCCAGTATCCAGACTGTTTTGTTTTCTATGTCTGGGTGTCTTTGTATATGTGCTGCTAGTATTGCAGCTTCCTTGTGTCACTGAGGTGTCAGATTACCTGCTGGTATTAATTAGCTCACAGCTGGACTTCCCAGCACATGTCTGTGTCAATCTGCCCTGTGTCTTGTCAGTGCAAATCTGCACTTGCATTTAGCACTCTCCTAGTGTATGCCTGACTTCTCTTTGCATCTTGTCTGTGCAGCCAGCACCTACATTTATAGTACCCCAGTATATGTCTGTGTTCTTTGCTCAGTGTCTTGTCTCTGCCAATCATTTCCAGCATTCCCATATATTCCCTGAGTCCACTCTGCTCTTGTCTGTGCAATCTCCAGTATATGTCTGTGTTCTTTGCCCAGTGTCTTGTCTCTGGTAATCAGCTCCAATCATTTCTAGCATTCCCATATATTCCCTGAGTCCACTCTGCTCTTGCCTTTGCAATCCCCAGTATGTGTCTGTGTTTTTCTGCATATTTAACTGTTTTCAGTCCATGCCTGTGTTATAGCATTCAGTTCCATTTCCAGAGTTCATTCATTCCATTCACCTCCAGTGCTATTGAATTCATTATAGTTTCCGGTCTTCTGCCATTCCCAGGTACCTGTCCAGAGGGCCGCGACCTGCTCACTTGGTGCAACTGAAAACCAAATCCCAATTGAAGGGGTCACTGGAGAAAACCACCAAGTGAGTTAGACTCCGCGCCTCTGGGCAGGTCTAGCCAAACCTGGGTTTGGCCGCAACTAGGAGACCTAGTCTAGTCACTCCCCTAGTCACCCGAACCCCTCGGCTCACCGTCCTCCACAGAGGAATTCTTGCACTGGATCGTGACATTTTGAACAGCCCAATATGCAAGCTGCCAGGTTCCAGGGTGATGCAGGGTTTCAGGATTTACTCTTTCTTGTGACGGCACAGGAGACAGCTTTGCAATCCGTCAGACAGCAGCTGCAAGTACTCTCTAGTCAAATGATGGTTATTCATTCAGTTCTAGCTGCTTTGTCCCCAGACACACCACAAGTTCCGCCAGTGAATTCTCCGCAGTTTTGTTCTGAAGTTTCAATTACACCTACAGATGAAAAATTTTCTGTGCAAGCTAGTGAACCTCTCAAGTGTCCTCTGGTTCCCTAATTTTCTGATATGCGTGACCCTGAACCTTTCAAGAGTTTCTACTGGCTTCTAGAACAACTACAGAATCTCCATCCCAAAATTTCTCAAGTTATTCCCAAGCTTTCTAGTGCTACTCCTGACTTGACTAACAGCTTTTCCAAACAAACTAAAGTAAAGCACAAAGTTTCCTGCGCCCTAAACTTACTGAGGTTGAACGTCAGCGACGCCGGGAACTGCATCTCTGTTTATATTGTGGTTATGACGATCACTTTCTTAAGGACTGTACTCTGCGCCCACTGAGAAGTGGTGACAAGTGTGTGACTCCCAATGTCTGCGCTTTCAGTTCTCCCCATCATCCATCAGTGATTCCCATTTCTTCAGTTACAGATAAGGAGGTGATGTCCACTGAGCAAAAGAAAGTTCAAGTTTTCGATTGGGGCCCTGCTACAAGATGCTTCAACCCTCATCTAAGAAATATTGGGAGGATATTTCAACCTTCTAAAGTCAGGGACACTACTCATTCCATTTCTACTGGTCACGGCCTGGATTTCATTTCCATCGGTCCCAGTCCGGATTCTGTTTTTCCCAATACGGGACTCCAGTCAGTAGCCCCAGGAGGGGTCTCAACTTCCTTACCCTGAGTGGAGGTCTCAAGTCTCGCACCCCAGGAGGGGGTCCCAAGTCTCACACCCCAGCAGGGGGTCCCAAGTCTCACACCCCAGGAGGGGGTCCCAAGTCTCGCACCCCAGGAGGGGGTCCCAAGTCTCGCACCCCAGGAGGGGGTCCCAAGTCTCGCACCCCAGGAGGGGGGTCTCAAGTCTCACACCCCAAGAGGGGGTCTCAAGTTCCACGCCCCAGAAGGGGGCCTTCATTTCAAGTTTCATGCCACAGGAGGGGGTTTCAAATCTCTCACCCCAGAAGGGGGTTACAAGTGTTGTACCCCAGGAGGGGGCTTTCATTTCAAGTTTCATGCCCCAGGGAGGGGTCTTCGTTTCAAGTTTCATGCCCCAGGAGGGGGCCTTTGTTTCGAGTTACACGCCTCAAGAGGAGACCATCGTTTCGAGTTTCACGCCTCAGGAGAGGGCTTTCAATTCGAGTTTCATGCCTCAAGGGGAGGCCTTCGTTTCGAGTGTTATGCCCCAGGAGCGGGCCGTAATTTCAAGTGTTACTCCCCAAGAAAGGGTCTCAAGTTCCATACCTCAAGAGGGGGTTCTGAGCCACTCACCCCAGGAGGAAGTCTGTGTTCTTGCATCCCAAAAAGGGGTTTCATATTGTGTACCCTGAAAGGAAAAGCCAAGTCAGCTTCCCCAGAAGGGGGTTTTAGGTCCCATACTCCAACAGGGAGTGTCAAGTTCTGTACTCCCAGAGGGGGCCTTGAGTCTCTCACCCCAAAAGAAGGTTTCAAATCTTGTCTCCCAGGAAGGGGCCTCAAGTCAAGTACCTCAACTGGGGTTTCCTGACTCTATACCCCAGGAGAGGGTTTCAGGTGTCATACCCTAAGGAGGGGCCTCTAATGCTATACTCCAAGAGGGGGTTCCTAGTGTTACGCCCCAAGAGGGAGCCTTAAATATTCTTCCCCAGAATGGGATTTCAAGTATTCCACCCCAGGATGGGGTTTCCAGTGTCATACCCCAGGAGGGGAATTCAAGTGTCTCACACCAGGATGGGGTTCCCAGTGTTGTGCCCCAAGGGGGAATTTCAAGTGTTATTCTCCAAGAAGGGACTTCAAGTGTCTCACCTCAGTATGGGGTTTCCAGTGTTATTCCCCAAAAGGGACTTCCAAGTGTTTTACCCCAAAAGGGGGTTTCAAGTATTATACTCCAAGATAGGATTCCTAGTGCCATTCCCCATGGGGGATTTCGAGTATTACATTTCCGAAGGAGAGTGCAAGTGTCTTACCCCAGGAGGGGGTCTCAAGTCTTGTACCCCAAGAACAAGGGTTTACAAGTGTTACTCCCCAAGATGGGGGTTCTAGTGTCATACCTCAGCAGGAGGCTACCAGTGTTACTCCTCAGGAGGGAGTCCCAAGTCTAACATCCCAAGAAGGAGTTTCAAAATCCGTATCCCAGGGAAAGATCTCAAATTTCTTGCACCAAGAAAGGATCTCCGGTTCTTTACTCAAGGAAGAGTCTTCTGGTGTTGTGTCAAAGTCAAACGTTTTAGTGCCCCATCAGTTAAGAGGTTCACAAAATGACGCTACCACTATATCTATGGGTATCCCTCAGGATCCATCTGATGTTTCTATGCCCATTCTTTTTGATGGAGATATAATGCAGTATTATACCTTGGTGGATCATTTCATCGCTATTATGAAATCCTCGCCATGGTCTGAAATCAAGCCTACTAATGTAGTCAAATTTATCATTTCATCTTTCCGAGGTAAAGCCTGGGACTGGGTTGAGCCTATTTATGATTCAAAGGATCCGATGCTGTCAGATTTAGTAGCCTTTTCTGCAGCAGTCATTAAAGAATTTGGTCCAACTTATCCTTACAGTTCTCTCGAGGATACTCATCTCAACAAAGTCTCAAGTTCTGGGGTACCACCCTCTGCTATTAAGCTCCGATGCATTTCTTTGAGTCCTTCTCAAAAAGATCCAGTACAAAAACAATCTGTCCAGAAGGATAAGACTCAAGGAGGCATAAGGATGATGAATTATAACACAGATTCTGACTATCATCCTGAGTACGATGAAAAAACAATTTCGGTAGTTCCCATGAAAGACACTTTGCAACTTAAGTCTTCTTCTTCAAGTGTCGGAAAAAGAAGAAGAATCGATGACTTCCTGGTGACCAACCTTTCTTGGACCAAGTTGACTATTTCTTCCAATTATCAGTCTCAGAATCCATCTGGTATTGGGAACCTTGTTCTTCTAAATTTTCCAGTTCTTATTGTATCTTCAAGCAAGATTTTCGAGTTTCCTGTGTTTTTCAAATATATTTTTTGTGTCTTTCTGAGGAGTTCCAGTTGAGCCTTTATGGGTGTTCGGTGCCCACCCTAAAAGCAGGGGGTACTGTCAGGGTTCAGCCTAGGATCGGCCTCTCTCACCTCCTTGCCGGCTTTCCCTGACTTCCTTGCGGTCAGACGTCTGGTGCAGTGATGGATGTGGGGCTGAGTATTCTGCCTTAGGTGCTTTTTGCGATCTTCCATGGTCGGCTGTGTGTGCTGGGGATCGGAGTTCCCATCATGGGCGCTGCCATGACAGTTCCTCTCATGTGACAGTACTCCTAACCTATGGTAGCTTGATTTCAGTCAGCTGATGCTGTGCTCCAGTAATCTGCTACTCCTGGGTATAAATCCGCCTCCAGAACTCCAGGAAGTTGCTGTTCAACTTCTTCTCTGTTCCAGTGATACCAGCGTTGCTCTGTGCTAATCTTTCAGAGAGTTACTTCAGCCTGTTCACAGTTCTCCAGTTTCCAGTATTAGCTTCCAAGCTATTCATAGTCTGAGAGTAGCTCTCTCCCAGTATCCAGACTGTTTTGTTTTCTATGTCTGTGTGTCTTTGTATATGTGCTGCTAGTATTGCAGCTTCCTTGTGTCACTGAGGTGTCAGATTACCTGCTGGTATTAACTAGCTCACAGCTGGACCTCCCAGCACATGTCTGTGTCAATCTGCCCTGTGTCTTGCACAAATCTGCACTTGCATTTAGCACTCTCCTAATGTATGCCTGACTTCTCTTTGCGTCTTGTCTGTGAAGCCAGCACCTACATTTATAGTACCCCAGTATATGTCTGTGTTCTTTGCTCAGTGTCTTGTCTCTGCCAATCATTTCCAGCATTCCCATATATTCCCTGAGTCCACTCTGCTCTTGTCTGTACAATCTCCAGTATATGTCTGTGTTATTTGCCCAGTGTCTTGTCTCTGGTAATCAGCTCCAATCATTTCTAGCATTCCCATATATTCCCTGAGTCCACTCTGCTCTTGCCTTTGCAATCCCCAGTATATGTCTGTGTTTTTCTGCATATTTAACTGTTCCCAGTCCATGCCTGTGTTATAGCATTCAGTTCCATTTCCAGAGTTCATTCATTCCATTCACCTCCAGTGCTATTGAATTCATTATAGTTTCCGGTCTTCTGCCATTCCCAGGTACCTGTCCAGAGGGCCGCGACCTGCTCACTTGGTGCAGCTGAAAACCAAATCCCAATTGGAGGGGTTACTGGAGAAAACCACCAAGTGAGTTAGACTCCGCGCCTCTGGGCAGGTCTAGCCAAACCTGGGTTTGGCCGCAACTAGGAGACCTAGTCTAGTCACTCCCCTAGTCACCCAAACCCCTCAGCTCACCGTCCTCCACAGAGGAATTCTTGCACTGGATCATGACACCATGGTTTGAATGAAAACATGAATTTTGGATCATTCCTTTAGACAAAACATCATAATCTCATATCTCTATCCCTTATTTATATTCAGGTACTTAATATACCACCAGGCATTGAATATACCATAATTTGGAGTCTTTTTCTTCTTTCTTTTTCTGCTAATCTCTTTTAAACCGTTAATCTATCGGTAATAGCAGTTTTCATAATAATTACACTTTCCAGTGTAACCATGTTTTCTTACTCAGTCTTATAGCGTTCCAGTAGGTTGCTAGGCAACTTTATGTTTGAGTCTGTAGCGGGCAATAATATCTGATGAGCTTACCAGCGTGATGACTCTCTAACAGTAATCCCCTACTTATTAACAGATGGGGGATATCCCTGCATCAGTGAAAGGTTACACATTGCACTTTTCTAACCTGTTTATAATAATTTCTTTTGGTTTTATTCGCTGCCTGACACAGGGATGGAACACACTCTCTGTTGAAGAGACATCACATTCCCTCCCACCACTATGATTGACCGGTAGATATACCGGTAATAGCAGTTCTCAAAATAAGTATACTTTTCAGTGTGACCAAATGTTTTACTTGGTCTAATAGCATCTTTGTTGGTCTATATACCATTCTATGTTCGAGTCCGTAGCGGGCAATAATATCATATGATCGGGCGAGGAATGTACACCAGTGTTAAGACTCCCTGACAGTTATCCCGTCTATAAACAGAAGGGGAATATCCCTGCATCAGTTATAGGAAAGCAGCCTAATTTTACTTGTTTATACAGGACAGACATCTATTGGTTTCATTCGTTGCCTGTCACAGGGATGAAACACACTCCCTGTAAGAGACACTACACATCCCATACACTGTTATGATTGGCCGGAATTTACATGTCATGCATCCCGCCAAGCATTAGGATTGGCTGATGAACCCGGCAGCTGGGATGCCGAGACCGATTGCCTCCTGATATAAACTCACATGCAATTGACTACACTCACGAGATCATGACCAAGCCTGAGGGGTGATACGCGCGTTGGTCTAGAGGGACACTGGCTGTGCGCACAACGGGTCCCTACTACTCATACAGCATCTCTCCATACCACATTCAAGGAACAGGTACTCTACTATTTTCACTATTTCTCCTTAGAGGTAGTGAGGTTTATCCTCACCAAGGGATCACTGCCCCATACCTCAATATAGGTGACATAGAATATACCTCCCAGTACCTCCATTTAGGCATCTTTTTCTGAGTATTCACTGCCAGAGGCAAATACTCAGTCAGAGTCGCAGTGCACTGGAATGGAGGAGTTTCCATTTCCCTTTTTCTCTCCTCATATGAAGCAATTACATGAGATATCATTTGCATGACATATATTTCAAATAAAAGGTTTAAATGTGACTGAATGGAGATTTGATATGCTGTCACATGAAGTGAGTGGCAATTATCTCACTTAGGGCTCTATTTACTACAATCCGCATTTGTAATGCAGATTGTAGTGTGATATTACCGACTGAATTCACATTGTGATTCAGGCAATGTCACAGGGATTTACTAAAAATACTTACCTTCAGGATGCCTGCAGTTGGGATTCTGGTGGATTCTGGTGTCCCTGTTGGGATTTTGGTGCCGGTTTTCAGACTATCACCATTCCACATGCTGACTACATCCCGTACTAGGTATTTGGGTTAATATGGTAACAGGATTTGGAACAACTGGATGGCATGATTCTACTACTGCATTTAAAGCCCTAAAGTCCTGAACTTGGCAGTAAGATGCAGAGGGTCCTGGTTCCTTAATAGGACAGATTGGACTGTTAGCTGCGCTAACACATTGCTTTAATACTCCCTGCTTTAGAAGTGCTCTGATGGTAGGGTATACTCCCACTTCCAACAACCCAACCTCCTCCTTATGTGCTGCCCACAATGGGGGAGGTACTTGGCACAGCAGCTCTTCACAAGACTTGGGATTGGTTAAGTGGAGCTGAAATTATAATTAAAATGCAGGTACATCTAGCATAGTTTGTATATCAAGTTCTTTTGATTTTGGAACGTCAATGAATACTCTATCTGCAGTACAATAGATTATGTCCCCATACTTACACAATAACTCATGGCCAAGAAGGTTGCTGGGTACATTGGATGCCAACAGGAAAGCATGCTTATCCTTTAACAGACCTATTTGAATGGTGCTTTCTGATCAAATTGGTAAAGTTTGTTAATGTCCTGACACGCCCATAGCTTTGACGCTATGGCCGGTGAATGAATGTGAAGGTAGTGCAGTTCATAATACATTTTCGGCAGCTCCTGTGTCTACTAGAAAGTCAACGGGTATGTCATTTACTTTAATCGTGACAGTAGGTTCATGGGTGTTAATGATTACTGCACTACACAGATGGGACACAGGATTGCCAGACTGTCAATATTGTTGTCTTCTATTTTCCATCTGCTGGGATGCTGGTGGAGAAGGTAAACACCAATTCCTCATGTGTGGGTTTAGTTGTGGTGGGGGCCTATCTCCAGTTGGTATGCCTCTAGGTGGAAGGGAAGAACTTCTCATAATGTTATGTGGGGGTTCAGACTGTCTACAGTCCCGAGATATATGCCCAATAGCACCACATTTGAAGCAAACATGGCCTTGCATATTCCACTGTGGCATAGGTTGTAGAGGGGTAGAAAGTACCCTCTGTACCTAGTTCTGGGGAAACTTGTCTTGCCTATACCTTTGATTATTTGATGCATTTTGTCTGTTGGGATTATATTGAGCAGTAGTAACTGGCTCAACAAGCAATAAATCAGTTGGTTTTGTTATATTACGCTCAAGTCCCCCAGCCTCTCCAACCAAATATTTAAGTGTGGCTTCTTTCCAACCCAATTTGGTGCTACATACTAGCTTTTTAACTTTGGATTCAATCTCATCATAAAACAAGACACTAGCAAAGCTCTATGGGTCTCAGTATCATCAACTTGAACTGCACCTCCAGTACATTTAGGTACCTTCTTTAAATCTATCAAAGTACTCAAATTGTTTCAGTTGATTTCTGGGTGACTACAAATAGCTTATCCCACTGAGGTACAGGTGGATATGCTAACCGTAATTTCTGAGCTAACTGAGATACTTTAGTGTCCATGTCAGCTTTTGGTATGTCAGCATTGGGGCCGGCAGCTGTAATACATTTCTTTGCTTCTTCTTCTGGAAAACAAACATTTATTACTTGCTGTAAATCTTTACTTGTAATATTATGTATTCTGTGCTCTTGGAAAATGTATGTACTAACATCTTTCCTAGGATCTGGAAATGCAGCAGCTATTTCTTTTAAATCAGTTTTTGTAAAGGGGTGATACACCTCTAATTTTGTTTGGGGAATGGCTGGAGCTACTTAATCACCATTTGTATCTATGATAGCTTCTCTTCCTAGCATAATCATAGTACGCATTGGATTTAAAGATGTCTGTGCATCTCTACTGCAATGGTATAATCTCATTCCCATCCATATAACATTTAAGCTCTCTATTTTCTTCCACAGAGTAAACCAATTTACATGTCTTGTTTAGAATGTTGTAATCACATCTAGGTTGTGTCCTTTAGTACCTGTGAATTTTATTGGGTGTGGTTCTCTTTTAAATTTTCTCAGATCAAAAATGGGGGAGGCTATGACTGGTGTAAATAGCTTTTGCGATACTGTTGTTAGTGGTGTTAGAGGTGAGGCTGATGCATCAACAGGAGGATATAGTGTATGAGTCGTGTTAGTTGGAGTTTGGATGGAAATAATAGCAGCATCTTTGAGGAGTGTTAGTTTGGGTGGTTATAGATTGTTGTGAGTTGGGATCAGACCCCGAGACACCAGCCTGTACATTGCTCACAGTGGGTATGGTGAGCAATAGATGCCATATGGTAGAGCCAGGAATCGTCTTCAATATCATGAATTAGTTCATGCAAAAGGGCCTGTGCTCAAATCCCAGATGAGCCCCCATCTGTTAAAGTAAATTCTTTAGACTATCTGTTTTGTGAGAAAGAACATAAAAGATTTATTAAAAGAGATATATCTACTTTTCTGCACAGAGTGATGTGGAGTAATTACAAAGAGAAGTCAAGAATATTTCTGAGCTTCAAAACACAATATAGAGTATTTTATACACATAATTACAGAATAATTTACAGATGGGTGTGTACATGCTCATTACATTACAGTTATTACATTGGATGATGTAGACAAAAGGGCTGGGACAATATACAATATTTTATGGAACAGGGTTGGCTTATTAAAGAATAAGTAAGCACTTTGCCCATGAAGAGGAGCAATGGAGAAGCTGCCTCAGCTGCACATCACAACGCCAGGAGGAGGACCCGCTGAACAGTGTGAGAGAGAGAGGGAGAGACAGCTGGCAGCTGCTTGTCCCTTAGCTTTAAGCTAAGCTATTATATCAATAGCATTCAAATATGCAGTGTATACAATGGTAAAATGTAAAATGGGGGTGTCTTTTTATAAACAAGGTGAGTACTGATACAGGAGTCTAATCACATATTTTACAACATATTGATGTTACATTTTAAAATATGAAACATTGTAAAGAGACATGTCAAGGGGACATATTTATATGAGGGCGCAAATTTATAGTTTGCAGGGGGGCGCCGAGCACCCTAGTACTGGCACTGCATTCAATCCATCACCTAATTTATATTGGAACTTTCATTCATTTTGCTATATAACTGGTACATTTGTAACCTCTTCTTTCACACTTGTTAGAAATATGACAGTTTTCTAATGGATTTTTTACATATAACTTTTTTTGTGCCTTTTACTGTACATCATTATTTTTGAGTTCCTCTGTTTTGGATATAACATATAATTCTGTAGGTTTCCCTGATCTCTGTTTGTTTATGACATAGTCTTAATTGGGTACACACTATATGATTGTGTACCCAGCCGACGGGACCCCGCCATGTAACGAAACAGTACATCGCGGCGTCCATACACACTGCACGATGCGGTGCACGTTGGCATAATGTGTCGTTTCATGCTGCATTTAGCAGCATGGTGTCATTCATCGCGTAGTTCCAAATGGGACAATGCGCAGGAGCGCCAAGAGGGGGGAAGCGGGTACAAATAACCCGGGCTAAAGCAGCAGCCGGTGCAGTCTCCTATGCCTATGCGGGGAGAGATCATGCTGCTTGCGCCCCCCATTGGCTGTGCGCCGGGCTGAGGGGCACACAGCGCCCCCTCCCCAGCACGCTTCGCGGCGTTGATATTTTTCTAAGGGGGAGTGGTCACACCTTCCTCGATTAGGCCACGGCCCCTGTCACCTGTTTCCGGATAGTCTCTCGGTGGCCCTGATGATGCAATGAACAACCCGTGTGAAAGCAGCATCAGATGTACACACTATACGGTCTGCACAATATATTATTCCGAATCGCTTTGGAACAATATATCATAAGACGGATTGCATAGTGTGTACCCAGCTTAAGGATCCTATCATTTAGAAATAAAAAACAGAAGCATCACTGATATTTGACCAGTCTATAGAAGTAACTATTTTGGGTGTCAGGTACAGTAAAAGACAGGAAAATGTTCCAACTATTTCTGTTAATCTGGGCCTATCAAGAATTTAGGATTTTGATAATTCTCTGGCTTGTTTGGGCTAAACTAGAGGCATCTGGCCAAAAAACATGCCAATCTCTCGTTATCAGTGGCGTCATGAGGGGTGTGCGTGCCGGAGCCGAGTGTCACCCTTGGAGGGGGTGACACCAAAATGCCGGTTCCTCTGCAGTGACAGGAGCCGGGTGCTGCAGTGTGAGATTCTCCTGCAACACCCAGCTCCTGTTATAGAAGAGGAGCCGACAGTGCAGACTGCCCAGTCTCCGGAGGCAGCCCAGCATTAGGGATGGACATCGGAAGCCAATGGTTAGCAACCATCGATGTTTCCAATTCGATGGAAGTAGTTTTTCCATCGAAATCATTGGTTGCCAGCCATCGGATGCAGCTTTCTGATGCCCATACGATGGCTGGCTGTGGGGGGTAAGCACAAAATGAAAATGAAAAATTAAACCTTGCCAAAGCAGGGATAATAATTTTGGATAGTGAATGTAGAAATCAAATATTCACTTTACTTAAGATTTCAGCTAAAATAAAACAATACAACCAAGTAAACAAAAATCCCAAATGTTCAAATAAACTTCACTGTAGCCACACTTAGAAAAGGTATTTCATTGCTCAATTTATAAAGTATTGACAAAAAAGACAGTCAGGGATTGGAAATACAAGACTCATAAAGCTTCTCAGACTTCAAGAGGCCTATTTTTCATTTGTGGCAGTGGAGCCCCAGAAGTAAATTTTTTTATTGACGCATAATTTTTCATTGGCAATTAACAAAAATCACTTTCCGGGACAATGACTCCTTCCCTGGCAAAGAGGTCTGCAGTAGAGTGATAGCTATTGCTATTTACTGATGGCTCTCATCCTGAGTTAGCATAGGCTGCTCTCAATGGGGCAGCAGTCCCCATTGAAAATAAAGGGGATTGCTGTCTGCAGCATTAATATGCCTAATGCGGGAGATTTAATTTGGTTTTAGCTTTCATAAGTAGAACTCCAAATCAACTACAGTATATGGCGCATGTCATATTATAACTTGCCACACTATTTAAAGGGAGAAATTGGGACAAGGTAACTTTTCTTTCTGGCCTTGTCCCCTCTTGATTGTGAGAAATTCAGTCTAATCTAATAAAAATAGGATTTAATGGGAGGTAAGATGAATGCAGTTTTGTAGCTTTACTAGACATGGCAAAAAGTACAAACTAAAGTGTACATTATTGGCATTACTGTACTGTATACCTCAATTACTAGATCCCTTCCTTAGCTGCAGTCATTCTGGTGACCATACTTGCCTACCCTCCTGATTCGGCCGGGAGCCTCCCAAAAACCTGGTGCCGCTCCCAGCCCCCCGGAAAGGCAGGCAAGCTTCCTGGCAGCCAGCAACCCCTCTACGTCATTTTTGCCCCGCTCCCTGCTTTGCAATGCTGGTAATCTCTGCATATGTAGTGGAGGCAGGGCCAAAATGATGTGATTGTGTAGCCATGCCCACTGATCCACCCACAAATGTTGGTCACGCCCCCTTGATTTGCCAGTCTGGCTACTCCCCCGGAAGGGGCAGCCAGAAAGTCAGCAACCCTGCTGGCGACTAGTGTATTAAACTAAACACTATGTGCTGTCGTGTGTATAAATCTCATCCCAATATAGCGGTCAGTGTACATAGTAAGCCCAAATCTGGTAATCATTACTACTGGATACTGGAGTGCAGTGTAAGAAATCAATTGCAGCTATATTTGCCATACTGACCAATGTTTGAAGCAAGCTCCAACTCCGTAGGTGACACCTTACCAATCATAGCATCTACGTATATCTATCTATAGCTATAAATAACACCACTGGTGATGGAAAATTATTTGGTGAACAGTGGTGTTGCCCTGCTTCGTGTTGCTGGAGAACTGACATTTTATAGTGTGCAATCATGTGACAGATGTCGTGGGACCATGTTAAATCATGTGAGAGCTCATAACTTAGATCATAATTTTTACAAACTTTTAATGTTAACGTTTAATATATAAGTAACTGACTCATTCTTCATTCATGTAACACAGGAGGTTACATTCTCCTCCAATAGTTTCCACAGTCCCCATACTTTAGTATAGGTGGTAGAAATTATGTAATTCATCATCTTCTGAAAATGCATTTTTTTTTTTTAACTTGTGAGTGTTACTGTACGTCATCTTGAGATGGCGTACAGTCCCCGAATGTGTTCACAAGTTGCCGTTTACATGGCAGCTTGTGCAGGGGTGATCTCTTCAGAGCCCTCCCCACTGTGTCTACACTGCCTCTGGCTCAACTCTTCTACTACCATCCCCTGTACCATCCAAGCTCCACGGCACATGCGTCCGCTTGTGTCCTCAGGCCAACGGAAGCATTGCGATCCACTTCCATCACTCTTCTCTCCAGGCTCACTGGCACATGCAGCTGGTTGAACAGGACAGCTCGCACTGTGGTGGCTTCATAACGGTGCCCTACATTGAAATGTGTATTTAAAGTATTGTATTTTTAGAAGAACTATATGATATTATTTATTTATTACCAGTTATTTATATAGTGCACACATATTCTGCAGCACTTTACAGAGAATATCTTACACATCTGTTCCTGCCCCAGTGGAGCTTACAATCTATATTACCTATGACAAGCACACGCACATACACACTATGGTCAATTTTTTGCTGTGAGGCAGTAATGCTAACCATTACACCATCTGTGCTACATAATTATATTTATTGATCTGTTTAAGAATGTGCCTGGATATACATTATATAGACTAATTTCATGTATACAGGTATACATATTATACTAGCTGAAGTACCCAGCGTTGCCCGGGTTTAAATTTTCAAGTTATTAAGTTATCAATGAGTTGGATGTAGCTGTCGACATTTTAAAAATGATTAGCAGCTCTTCAAAAACACACCCATAAGGAAAGTTCTGCCCGGCGCACTCTGTCATGAGGTCTGACCAGGACCACAACCACTCCATTAGGCATTTCAGACCAATTGCCACCCCCCTGTGAAGTTTTCATCAAAATCCATAAAGTGGAAATCCCATAACAGGCTCCTGGGTCAAAGTTCTTCCCAGCATACACCAATGGGAGGTCTGACCGACTTCAACCCCCCTAGTATGCTTTTTAGGATCCAATGTTACCACGCTGTGAAGTTTTCATCCAAATCCATCCAGTGGAAGACTCAGAACAGGCTCCCCGGGTCAAAGTTTTGAACTGCTTACACCAACGGGAGGTCCAACCAGGACCCTAACTCCCCCTAAAACCTGGCCAGGATCCAACTGGCCCACCTCGCGTTGGTTACATCTCAATTGGTGCGGGGGTGTCCAAATGCATAACCTGACAGACAAACAGACCAATGAATTTTATATATAAGATTTATAGATAGATTTGAAAGTTTGAAATATATATATATATATATATATATATACACACAAAATTATTCTATATAATGCATATCCAAGTAATAAAATGTACTGTACATGAATAAACAGATTATGCGCAGTTTGAAGAAATGCTGGGAATAGTAATGGGACACCGCAGTTGCATGAGAAAAGTCTCACACTTCCAAAACTGTGACTCCACAGTAAGAGCAGCTTTTCGGAAGTGATAATTAAGTAAAGAGGCATGATAAATGCCTCCAATATCTATATTGAACTTGTAAATTCAAACCACACACATTTTTTACATGATGAATAGACCCCCAGGCCCTTTAGTGTGCATCAAATCATTATCCTCGAATTCAGTTTGCTAATTTGCATTTCAGGAAAAGCTTTGAAAAAGACAGACACAACACCAGCAAATTATATAATAAATGTTTTACTTAGCTTCAGAATAAAATCAGCATACAGTATAAGAATCAAAGCCAAAAGTATGAAAGGCAGAGGAACTCTTGGTATAAGATTTACTGCCAAACTCGGAGCAATTGCTTTAAACCAGGGATGGGGAACCTTTTTACTGCTGAGGGCCATTTTGATATATAAAACATTATTTGCGGGCCCTGTGCAGGCCACGCTCCTCCATGTGACATCACAAGGGGGCGGGGGCACAATCGCCGGTGATTACAGCAATACCCAGCGCATCCCTGGATGGTCCGGTGAGCTTTTAGGGCAGCGGTGTGACCATCTGAAGCGCCCTAAAGACGCTCCAGGCAGCACTGCTGCATAGATTCTGGCTGCAGGGTGCCATTCTGGGCAATCTGCTAGCCAGATGAGGTTAGCAGAAAAAAGCTCCAAGGGCCTGACTAAATGATTCCGAGGGCCTTATACAACCCCCGGGCAGGAGGTTCCCCACCCCTGCTTTAAACCATCCAGTCACATACTAAATGTGTCCACTGTAATGTTTCCTACCTATTGTGCATGTTACATACCAAAGCACAAAAAATAACCAATCATCACTAATGGCATAGTAAGAATATTCAGCACTTATCCAATAATAATAAGAGGAGGACGGACGCCATGAACAGGGCAAGTATGGGAGTTGACGATGGAGTGGCCGGGACAGTGCTGTGACGTAGCAGCGGAAGGGTGTGGGGGTAAAAAAGCAGAGAGGGGGTGGGGTAGAGCACGCATTGGAAGGCGGAGATTGAGGTGACCCAGGTCCAAAATACAGTACTGATATATATATATATATATATATATATATAAATAAATGCATGTGCATACCTTGCATTCCAAAATGGTGTTTTTTTTTAATTTGCTTATATCTCTGAACCAGATCCATAGTCTTTATTGTAATCTGTGACTTTTACATTTACCAAGGATATATGGGACATAGTAAGAGTGATGTAATTCACCAACTTTTTTCACTCTTTAACATTAGTTTGTACGATCTCTCCAGTGTCATATACCACCTGTCATAAAGGATCTATATCCATAGATTGATATTTCCATATACAGTAGACATTGTCTGTGACCATATAACACAGATTACAGAGAAAGTATGAGACCAAACAACTGTCAATATGCAACTCAATAGGCTCTGGTTTGGAAGTAAAGGTGGGAAGCTGTATATGAATTAGGCTCAGGTTTGGAAAGGAAGGCAGAAAGCTCTATATGAATAAGCTCAGGATTGGAAAGGAAGGTGGAAAGCTGTATATGAATTAGGCTCAGGTTTGGAATGGAAGGTGGAAAGCTGTATATGAATTAGGCTCAGGTTTGGAATGGAAGGCGGAAAGCTGTATATGTATTAGGTTCCGGTTTGGAAAGGAAGGCGGGAAGCTGTATATGAATTAAGCTCAGGTTTGGAAAGGAAAGGGGAAAGCTTTATATGAATTAGGCTCAGGTTTGGAAATGAAGATGGAAAGCTGTATATGAATTAGGCTCAGGTTTGGAAAGGAAGGTAGAAAGCTCTATATGAATTAGGCTCAGGTTTGGAAAGGAAGGAGGAAAGCTGTACATGAATTAGGCTCAGGTTTGGGAAGGAAGGAGGAAAGCTGTATATGAATTAGGCTGAGGTTTGGAATGGAAGGAGGAAAGCTCTATATGAATTAGGCTCAGGTTTGGAAAGGAAAGCGGAAACCTCTATATGAATTAGGCTCAGGTTTGGAAAGGAAGGCGGAAACCTCTATATGAATTAGGCTCAGGTTTGGAATGGAAGGCGGAAAGCTGTATATGAATTAGGCTCAGGTTTGGAATGGAAGGCGGAAAGCTGTATATGAATTAGGCTCAGGTTTGGAAGGGAAGGCGGAAAGCTCTATATGAATTAGGCTCCGGTTTGGAAAGGAAGGTGGAAAGCTCTATATGAATTAGGCTCAGGTTTGGAAAGGAAGGAGGAAAGGTCTATATGAATTAGGCTGAGGTTTGGAATGGAAGGAGGAAAGCTCTATATGAATTAGGCTCAGGTTTGGAATGGAAGGCGGAAAGCTGTATATGAATTAGACTCAGGTTTGGAAAGCTCTATATGAATTAGACTCAGGTTTGGAAAGGAAGGCGGAAACCTCTATATGAATTAGGCTCAGGTTTGGAATGGAAGGCGGAAAGCTGTATATGAATTAGGCTCAGGTTTGGAATGGAAGGCGGAAAGCTGTATATGAATTAGGCTCAGGTTTGGAAGGGAAGGCGGAAAGCTCTATATGAATTAGGCTCCGGTTTGGAAAGGAAGGTGGAAAGCTCTATATGAATTAGGCTCAGGTTTGGAAAGGAAGGAGGAAAGGTCTATATGAATTAGGCTGAGGTTTGGAATGGAAGGAGGAAAGCTCTATATGAATTAGGCTCAGGTTTGGAAAGGAAGGCAGAAAACTGTATATGAATTAGGCTCAGGTTTGGAATGGAAGGTGGAAAGCTCTATATGAATTAGGCTCAAGTTTGGAAAGGAAGGCAGAAAGCTTTATATGTAGGCTCAGGATTGGAATGGAAGGCGGAAAGCTGTATATGAATTAGGCTCAGGTTTGGAAAGGAAGGTGTAAAGCTGTATATGAATTAGACTCAGGTTAAACTAAAGACCTGTTGCCTCTGGCTATTGAAATCCTTATTTTTACAAAGTATATATTAGTGTAACATCCACATATTCAGTCTCTCTCATCATTTCTGTCTTTTACAAAATAACCATATATTTTTGGCCTTGTGCCTTTCTAAGTACTGATTTTTTGCCTCAGGGGCAATTTAAATATTACAAAGTTAATGTAGTTGCTGTCAAATTCCATTTATCATGAGAAAGTACTGTACTTTTTCTTATACTGCATCTATAACCTAAAATCAAGACAACTGCTATTAAAGGGCAATATTCGCATCAGTGTGATTTACTGTTTTTACTGATGTTTTTCCTAATCATGTGCATTGGTCATTTGATGTCACAGCATACTCCAACCCAAAGAGTTGACATTTAAAGCAGTATTTATATAAACTGACCAAAAATAGTTACATACTGTGGGCCTGATTCAGAGATGTATGCTAATGCAATCGCAACAGCATTCACTCATAGATCACAGTTGCTAAGATATACTAATGCCTTCCAAAGCATAGCCGAGCATATGGACGACCACTGCTACCTTCTCATATCCATCTGACGATGTGCAACACTGCAAACATTGGTAACATCAATGCACATCAGGCAATCACGCAAACACTGCAGCCTCCTGACACACAGAGAGCTCTCATGTTGTGAAGGAGATCACAATGGCTATTTATGTATACCCATGAAACGGCGTTTAAACGGTCCGACCCGCCAGCATTTTATAACCACCCCCTCGTTATCAACCCCAGACACTGACTGCCTGTTACTCACTTTGTGAGTGGTTCCTCTGTAGGAGCGTATTCACGCTGCAATCACTGAGCGTGCGCAAACAATAGCTCGATCTGCAAAAGTATTGACTTTGCGGAAATCTCTTAATCAGGCCCAGTATGTGTTCAATGTAGTACAACCACTACTGAACAATGAATAAAACATCAAGCAAGAAACGAGGTCCACCATTAACTGTGAGATGACAAACATCAACCAGTCGGATGCTTGATTGTATCATTATTTTTTTTCCCCTGCACACAATTTCCCCTTCTCATCTAACAGCAACTTGCCTACCCTCCCCGCCCCCTGCAAGAGTAGGCAAGTCCCTCGGAATGGCCGCTGACCCCCCACAACTGGACGCGAAAGTCAGCAGTTCGGGGAGGGGGGGCTTATTCGTGTCATCCTAGCCCCGACCCCTGCTTTACAATGCCGGTAATATCGGTATTATGAAGCAGGGGGCGGAACCACGATGACGTGATTGTGCCAACAAGCCCCCTGGCAGAATGTCGGTAAGTACTGTACGGTATGTCTAACAGTCATTTAGGTTTTTATTTCTGTCACATGCTAGTTATATTTGTCAGTGTAACTCAGCTCCCGGTTCATAATTCTCTTTAAAAATAATGTGGCTGCTGTAGAGCTGATTGTACGCCTGTTGGTGGTGTGTACGCCTGTTGGTGGTGTGTATATTGCGTGTTTTCACACAGATCTTGCCCTACGGCTGAGTATACACAAATATGACTGATAGAGATGTATACATTTCAGTTGCATCTACGCTAATGACCGAAGAGACAAAACTATGCTGTAATTAGCATTCGCATGTAGGCAAAGTTCAGTGTGGGCGTGTTAGGGCAACTGCGGGCTGTATTAGCTGGTTTCATTAGTGTATCTATAGTGGGTGCAGGGTGTGTGGTGCACACGGGACCCTGGATCCAGGGGGCCCCACACCGCACACTCTGCACCATTCATACTTACCTCTATGGGGTCCCACGTTGGCGCTAAAGCAGCAGCACAAATAACGAGGAAAATGGCAGGGCGGCCATTTTCCTGGATATTTGCACATGTGCAGTAGTGGTCTCTCCGGGAACATGGCACGGACGCCATGTCAACGGAGATCTGCACAATTCCAGAGTCTACTGCACCACAGAGAGGAGGGGGCCCGCACGGAATAGTCTGCACACGGGCCCCTGGCTGGTTATCATACATATAATGTGCACCAAGTATATTCTGGTGCAAATGCACCGTGATGATTTTAATGGATATCAAACCAGCGGACGGATAGGGGCTGACATACCATAAGATGAATATAACTCTTCATATGAGTGATTATACACATTCATTACCCTATATGCAATGTCCCTGATTCCTATCCCACTCTGCATCGGCAAGAAGATATCTACATGTTTTGTACAGGTCTCCCATATCCAAATATTCAGAAAATACGGAATTATTTGAGCAGAACTGAGATAGTGAACCCTTTGCTTTTTGATGGTTCAATGTACACAAACTTTGTATAAGGCACACAATTATTAAAATAAAGTATAAAATTACCTTCAGGCCTTGTGTATAAGAAGTATATGAAACAAAAATTAATTTCATGTATGTACACAAAATTATTGAAAATATTGTATAAATGACCTGCAGGCTGTGTGTATAAGGTGTATACAAAACATAAATGCATCCTGTGTTTAGGTTTGGGTCCTATTCCCAAGATTTTTCATTATGGTATGCAAATATTCCAAACTATGAAATATTCTGATATCCAAAATACCCCTGGTCCCAAGCATTTTGGATATGGGAGACTCAACCTATATAAACAAGGACAGACTTAACTTTATTGGTTCATTTAATTCATACTTGCCAAAGCCCGGGTAGGAGAAACAGGTGTGCGGAGTTGGAGACAGGGCTGGCTGAAATCACGCCATTAAGCTCCGCTCCTGCACGGGAATTTGTCGCGACTATCTATATTTTAATTAGGGAGCAGGGCTAAATGACGCGATTCCATAGAAATGCGTCATTCGACCCTGCCCCCAGTGCACCGACCCCACTGATCGCCGCTAACACTAGGAAGTGGGTAGACTGCGGGAGAAGTGCCTACCCTTCCGGGGTTGCGGGGGGGGTTACCTGAAAAATCAGGAGCCTCCTGCGAATTCTGGGAGGGTAGGCATGTATGATTTAATTGGTATTTCATGTTAAAGCTGGTATGTCATTATATATAGGGCGAGAAAGCAGTGTACTGATACAGTACATACATTACAGGGAAACGTTACCTGGGCTAAGTGATTGATGTGCATTATATTTTACTAAGCATGTAATGGAAAATAAGGTACAGAATAAACAGAAGTGATGTTTTGTTATGTAGCACACACACACAATCATCTTCTGATTTCATTTAAGTAACATATATTTTGATGTGATCATTCTTGACATCATCTATGATTAATGACATCATCCAAGACATCACTTATAATGACAGCACACATAAATATTGCAAGAGGCAAAAACTTCAATTTCCTTTATTTTTGCAGTCACCTATGGAAGTTAAAATCAGTGATGTTTATTGATCTGTACATGCACAGGAGCCGCACTGAGCTTGTACAGATCTGTGGCTGAGATGTCGCTCACAGTGCCCCAAACACTGCAACATGATTGCCATGTTACTGGCATTTGAGGTCGATGTCAGGCAGCGTTTTAGATAAGAGGGCTGTGTCGGCCCCATTTTCTGGGCATACCAAAGCCAGTGGCTGCGTCCTCAGACTCAGCTTCAGAGCCGTAACGAGACACTTTGTGCCCTTTGCGAGAAAGAGCATCGTGTGTGCATGGAATGACTGCTCCAGCCAGAGGGCACAGACATATGGACTGACTGTTGTTATGGCACACACACATATGTAGTCTCTGTAACCTCAGCACTTGTGCATACACACACCCATGTAGTCCCAGCACACATCATGTAGTCTCAGCAGACATGCACACACCCTGCACTCTCAGCAGACATGCACACACCCTGGGCCTGCACTCTCAGCAGACATGCACACACTCGACTGACAAGCACACACTCTGCACTCTCAGCAGACATGCACGCAGGGCCGGCCCAAAGCTAAATTTTTTGGTAAGCAAATATAGATTTTGGTGCCCCTTATATGTATGATAATTGTGTGATTTAAATATAGATGAAATAGTGGTCCCTGACTCCAGGCACACTTGAAAATAATTGTATACTGTGTAATAATCTAGTTCTATATGGAATAGAAATAGATTTATGGGTTAATTTTCAGAAGATTTCCAATAAGGCCAGATGTAGCCTTACCCATTATGGGTAGCAGACAGGTAAAGCTGAGAAACTTTAACTTCATGTAAATAAGCCAAGAGGTGAGAATAACTGATGTAGGGTCTGGTACTACATCCAGTGCTGTAACACATAGCTACAAAAGATGTGAGTAGTGGATAAAAGTGCCCCAGTTATGCCCCAGGTCTGGATAATAATGTGACAATACACAAGGTGAATCTTTAGATCAAAAGACCAGTTTATATTTAAAAAAAAAAAAAAAAAAACCATGTCATGGACACTCTTAACATTATGGAAATTTGAACTTTTGTTTAAATTTACATAATTAAGATCGAAACAGCCCCTGTCATATACAAGTAATGTATAACCCCACCCCCTCTACACAAAATGTGACGGCACCCCCTTCCCTTCCATATACAAAATGTGACGGCACCCACTTCCCTTACATACAAAAAATGTGACGGCACCCACTTCCCTTACATACAAAAAATGTAACAGGGGTAGGAGAGGAGACAGGCTGTCACACACCGGGGTAAGAGAGGAGACATGCTGTCACACACAGGGGTAGGAGAGGAGACAGTCTATCACACACAGGGGGGGGGGAGACAGGCTGTCACACACAGGGGTAAGAGAGGAGACATGCTGTCACACACAGGGGTGGGAGAGGAGACAGGGTGGGAGAGGAGACAGGCTGTCACACACTGGGGTAGGAGAAGAGACAGTGTCACACACAGGGGGGGGGGGGGAGACAGGCTGTCACACACAGGGGTAAGAGAGGAGACAGGTTGTGACACACAGGGGTAGGAGAGGAGACAGTCTGTCACACATGGGGGGGGGACAGGCTGTCACACACAGGGGAGTCAGAGGCTGGCTAACGAGAGAGGGGGAAGCAAGCTATCACTTGCAGAAAGGGAAGGACTAAGCTGTCACACGCAGGTGGAGGGTGAGGGCAAAGGATGTCATGTACAGGAAAGGGTGGAGACTGGAGAGACTTGTCATTTGTAGGAGTAGCACCCCATGGTCCAGTGCCCATGAACCCCTGAGCCGTTACCTGGTTCTAGCTGGGTGTGAGGGCTGTCCTGCAAGCGCTGCTCCGTGTGTGCAGAGAAGAGTGCCAGCAGCCAATCCATTCCTTTGCCTCTTCCACTCTCTGGAGCAGCTGAGACTCACTGAAAGCCTTACTATGCTAAGAGCTCCTCCGCGGGCCGCTCTGCCAAGTGCAGGCAAGCTGCCTGTCATGCATTGGGGGCGGGACCAAAAAAAAAATCCCCCGGCCGATAGTCGAGTAGGCCCCACAGTGTGTCTGCCAGCCTTGAATATGCCTGCTAAATTCAATTGCCAATCCGCCCCTGCCGCCCGCTCCCATTCATAAAACGCCCTTACTTCAGGTGGACTCAGCAGCAGCCTCTTCCCCAGGAAGGTGTCTAGTCCCCATTATAGCACGCTTAGCTTGTCCGAGTTCAACTGGATATCCTCCGCACGCTCAGCACCTACAAGGACCAGCACGCCCCCCAGCCGTCAGGCAGCTGCGCACGCATCTTCTCCGCCAAACGCGGGCCGTGGCTCCCGTCCCATCCCTCCACCACCGCGCTCCCGCCCTAGCCATTACCACGATGTGCCTGCGTCCTTCGACGTGACGTCATGACGTCACGTTGCACCAATACAAGGAATCGGACGGCTGCCCATTAACAGCTGCTGGCTGTATTTAATTAAATTAGAAATCAGCATGGTCGCGCCCATGGCACCCTTCACTCTGTGGCGCCCTACGCGGCCGCGTACCATGCGTAATTATAGAACCGGCCCTGCATGCACACATCATGTAGTCTCAGCAGACATGCACACACCCTGCACTCTCAGCAGACATGCACACACCCGACTGACATGCTCAGAAAAAACACTCTCAGCAGACATGCACACACCATGTAGTTTCAGCACACATGCACACACCGGAATCGGTATGCAATGCCGGCAGCTGAATAGCTGTCGGATCAAATACCGACAGCGGAAGACCAACGGTTTGAAATCCTGACCCTAACCCTCCCTTAGTGGTACCTAACCCTAACCTCCCCCGTTGGTGCCTAAACCTAACCCAGGGTGGCGCCAAACCCTAAGTCCCCCTGGGGGTTCCTAAAGCTAACCCTCCTCCCCGCGGCTAGAATCTAAGACACCCGGCTTACCTTCGTTCGGTATGCCGGGTGTCGGGATTTCATTGTGGGGCTAATGATAGGCGTAAGGATTTCGATGCCTATCTTTAGTCCCATGTCGGATATTTAGTGTCTGGATTTTGGCGGCCGGGATAGCAGCTGCCGACATCCCGCACACACCATGCAGTCTTTGCACACATGCACACAACATGCAGTCTGAGTAAACAAACACGTAGGTAGGCTCAGCACACATATATACATACACACACACACACACACACACACACACACACACACATGTAGCCTCAGCACATGCATATACACATGACAGAATTTATCAGCCGGGGAAAACAGCAGCACTGCTGGGGAGTTACTTTAGTCAGTACTTAAGTTACCATCGGTGCTGCCGAGTTTCTGCATGCAGGAGAAGAGAGAGGTGGCCAGACGGGAGCCCACTGAAGAGAGACCTGCCCTTGTATGTATCCATGCTGCTGGTCCATGCCTCTGACTACACCAGCCACCTAACATCCTTTGCACAAGCCAAAGGACGTTCTGCAGGGGCTGCTGGTCACAGAGGTGGAAGGGACTACATTTCCCAGCAGCCCCTGCGGAACGTCCTTAGGCTGATGATACAAAGGATGCCCGCAGTTCACGTGACTGCTGTTTCGAAATCAGCTGCACTGAGTGCAGCCTGCTAAATAAGTGCAAGGCCCCGCCTTCCCGTGGTGCCAGGTGACCTGTCACTGTGACCGGGTCCTTCTACAGTGCAGCCAGTGCTCACTGCTGGATGCTGCGCTGCCTACTTCACAGAGCACACCTGACCTCACCCTGGGAACTCTGGGAGGAGAGACGTCTTTCCCATCCCAACAGACACTGCGAGGCCGGGTCGGGAGTGTGCACTTCAACGCCAGGCGCTGCGCACCGCACTGTTATTTATATATAGCAGTGCGCGACCGGCGTATAGTGATTGTGGTGGGCGGCCCAGTTCTGCCCTCAGGGCTGTTGCGGTCTGCGGTGACATCGGCCGCACTACCCTAGTTACAGCCCTGCTCAGCTTCACTGGCAGCATGATTACATCGGACATCCTGAGAAACCTGAGGGTTACTCAGATGTCCGAGCCGCTGCGTCTTTGTACGCAACAGCTGTGCAGAAATATGCAAATGCCGCAGGTGATGTCTAAGTTGATTTATCAAACCTAAACTAAAAAGGACAAGTGAAGGTGATAACTATTGCTACCAATCATTCTAGCTGTCTTTTATCTAGTACAGTCTATAAAATGATAGCTAGAAGCTGATTGGTTGCTACAGATAACATTGCTATTTGTCCACCTTAGAAGGTTTCATAAATCTCATTTAGAATATTTTACAATCACCTGAAGTTTGATAACATCCCTGGAAACTGAAACTGTGTTCTCTGTACACCGAGGTCGAGTGAGCCGGAAAATGGCACCATCTCATTTTAAGCCACTTTTTTAATTTGTCATTTTATACTCATTAGAGATGCAAGGCACATGTGTAATTGCCTTTTTCCTATAAAAAGCCTCTGTGGGACGGCTGGATGAGTGTATCTATTGGATTTGGATAGCAATTATTTCAGAGTCTCAATATTCTCCTTGAGCCAGTGATTAGGAACCGCTCTTTTAACACATGACATGCCCCTTCACATTTCTCTTAGATATTTCAATATCAGGTAAAACACCAGCATTTTAAGCACACTATTGTATGCATCAATGCTCAAAAGTCCCTCAACTTAAATTGTTTTTTCATGTTCTTCTAAAAGGCCATTTAAAGCTGCTCCTTTCTAGGCTAATGGAAAATCCAAGCTACAGTTTTAAAGACTTGTGAATGTCACTTTGCAAATGTTATCAAATTTTTCCAGATACTTGAAATGTGTTTGAAATATTTAATTGCAGTTTTATAAAGTACTGATATTCTGAATGGCTATATAGGCAGGATTCAGGTCTATGTGTCATATCACCTGTACTTAGCAAACACGGATATTTATGTTTAAACTGTACTTGCCGACTTTAGTTAAAGGATGGAGAGGAGATGCAGCTGACAGCTTTGGGGGCTCTAGACGTCACTCCCCCGTCACAGCATAATGCTGCGCCTCATGGGTGTGCACGGAGGGGGCGGGGCTACATGACGCGATTCAATTTAGCAACGCCCCTCTATATGGACCTGCAAATTCCCTGTTTAACCTTCTCTTCCTACACTCCTGAGGAAGCTGGGAGAACCGGACCCAGGGCCGGCAACAGAAATCTCAGGGTCCGGTACACTGATGTCTCTGTGGGCCCCACCTTCTCAGCAACAGCTGCGACCCCGCACCCACACCATCCTCAGGGATTTTGTTACCCTGGGCAAGACAGTAATTTGGTGCCCCCCCCCTGGTAATTCCCCCATAGTAGTGCACCTATAGTAATGCCCGCTGAGGTAATGCCCCATATTAATGCCCTTGTACTAGTGGCCATATGGTAATGTGCCCTTAGTAATGCCCCTGTAGTGCCCAAATAGTAATGCCCCTGTAAAGCCCCCTGGTAATGTCCCTGTAGAGCCCCCTGGTAATGCCACTGTAGTGCCCCCTGGTAATGCCCCCATAGAGTCGCTTACACACACACACACACACACACACAAAATATACTTACCTTAAACCCCGCTCCTGTGACCACCGCTGTCGGGTCATGACGTCTCTCCCAAAGTGCTTGTGGGGAGAGCCAGAAGCTGGCGTTCAGGAGAGAACTCCAGCCTCCGGCTAGCGCGGCGCTGCAGAGAAGGTCCGATGCCCACTGGTAATAAAATCTCAGCGGGCGTCCGGCTTGGAGTCTCCCTGCGGCACCGGGCTGGAGGACACTGCTGCTGGGTGCAGCAGCGCACCCCGGGCACGTGCACCTGCAGCCCCACCTAGTTACTGCCCGGCTGCACCGACACTGCCAGCAGCTCCTGCAGGTACATGGCGCTGCCCGGCCCCTCTCCCGGGTCTGGCATATCTACCCCTTGCCACTCAGGACCCCAGAGCTGGTTAGTGGGACAGTAATGGAGGAGCAGCAGCTCAGTTTCTCATCATAAACCGCATGCCAGCTGCTGCCTCCCGGGCCTGTCCTGTGGGCGGAGCGCTTTACTGCTGCTTCCGCCCTCCGCTGCCCCGCTTTGTGCCCGTCTGGTCCTCGGGGCACGGTACGGGTGTACCCTTAGTCCCCCCCTGTCGCCGGGACTGTATATATGACTTGTACTTTTTTATTTGGACTCCTGAATATCATCTCTGGACATTTTCTGGACCGTATTTCCTCAATTGAACTTTAATTGCAGCTGATCACAAGTGGACTACCCCTAGAGCACACTCAGGGGCTGGATGTCAACTTTTAGCCTGGGGGGCAAATGCATGCAGGCAGCCATGGCAGAGGAGTAGCGTGTAGCCAGGGTGCCCGAAGAACGTGCGTGTTACGGCGCCCCCCCACCCCCCCGCTCAAGTGTTCCAGGGAGGAGGCGGGTCCATATGGGATTAATGTAAAGTGAAAATAAAGATTAGGGGCAGCCCCGTCTTAGTGCCCATATGCAGTGCCCCCCTTTGCCCCAGGAGAGGACCCCCTTCTGCAGGCCTCCAGTAGTGCCCCTAGTAGTGATCCCCCCTATGCAGTGCCCCCAGTAGTGGTCCCCCCTGTGCAGTGCCCCCAGTAGTAATCCCCTTATATAGTGCCCCCAGTAGTGGTACCCCCTATGCAGTGCATCTTATATAGTGCCCCCAGTAGCAGTCCACCCCCCATGCAGTGCCCCCAATAGTGGTAACCCTTATGCAGTGCCCCTTAATAGTGGCCCCAGTTGTAGTCTCCCCCCTATGCAGTACCCCCAGTATTGCCCTTTTTATAGAGCCCCCAGCAGTGGTCCCTCGATGCAGTGCCCCCAGTGGTAGTCCCCTCCCCCCTATGTAGTGCCCCTAGTAGTAGTCCCCTCCCCCCTATGCAGTGCCCCTAGTAGTTGTCCCCTCCCCTTGTAGTGTCCCTAGTAGTAGTAGTCCCCCCTTGTAGTGCCCCTAGTAGTAGTAGTCCCCCCCTTGTAGTGCCCCCAGTAGTAGTCCCCACTTGTAGTCCCCCCTTGTAGTACCCCCAGTGGTAGTCCCCCCAGTTTTAGTCGCCCCCTTGAAGTGCCCCAGTAACAATCCCCAGTAGTGGTCTCCACCTTGCAGTGCTGCCAGTAGTGGTCCCCCCTTGTAGTGCCCCCAGTAGTGTTCTCCCCCTTGTAGTTCCCCAGTAGTGGTCTCCCTCTTGTAGTGCCCCCAGTAGTAGTCCCTCCCTCTTGTAGTGTCCCCAGTAGTAGTAGTCCCCCCTTGTAGTGCCCCCAGTAGTAGTAGTCCCTCCCTTGTATTGCCCCCAGTAGTATTAGTCCCCCCTTGCAGTGCCTCCAGTAGTGGTTCCCCCCTTGTAGTGCCCCCAGGAGTAGTAGTCCCCCCCTTGTAGTGCCCCCAGTAGTAGTAGTCCCCCCCTGAGTATTATTGTAGATGTCAGTGTATTACGCCATGTTGGGATTACCTGATATGTCTGTATGTTGTTTTATTTGCCAATTCATATATTTACACCCCTTAAAGTTTAAAAAGACTCAGTTTACTTATATATACAAGCTCCCTTATAGAGGGGACATTGGAGCAGGCTGTGACAGCTGGCGCGTGGCCAGGGACATGACTGCAGCCACAGCAGAGGAGAGAGACTGATCTCTATAGAGATCCCGGATGAATGAAGCATTAGTGCAGCGCGTGCGGTGAGCGGGAAGAGGACCCGCACGCGACTGCTATTTGATAAGGGGGCCTCTGGGAGTTGGCCTGAGCGAGTGCTGTGGAGCGGAGCTCCTGTGTAAACCGTCCTGTACCTCAGGGACTTGAGTAACAGTGTTGTGGGGCAGAGAAATGCCAGAATACATAGAGGAGAGCGGGACTGACCTGAGGTAGGCGAGCCGCGGAACGAGTGCCGCGCTGACCGGAGGGGAGCCTCAGGCATCATGAGGAGAGGCAGCAGCAGCCTGTAAGAGAGCTGCCTGGTCCGGAGCTCACAGGAAGCTGTCGGGGCTCTGCCGGAGGAAGCAGCATCAGCAGGGGCCGCCCATGAACCTTCCCCTTCGGAGACTGACAGCTGGAGGCTGTAATGAAGGAAGGAGAGCTGTCCCTGGTGCTGAGACAAAAGAAAACGAGGAGCAGGTCTGTCTTGATACATCCCTATTGCACCTCGGCACCATACTTGATAATTCTTGCAGACTGATATGAGTATCAATAAATATTCCAGCCCAAGCTAGTCCTGGCAATAGGGAGGATTGTAGGCTAGGCTGAGATAATTACAGAGACACTGAGGCAGCATAAAGCATACAGGCTGTCAGCACTTTTTATAGGATCAGCTCCTCCTAAAGTCTCTCTCTCTACCCCCTTCCCCCCCCCCAGGAAAAATAGAGAGCAGAAGTTGGGCAATAATTAAGCATCGCTTTGAAGTAAGGACAGTGCAGTGAGGAAACCCATCGGGCTCAGTTTGATTCAATATATCCTGCAGCTCTTGACAGGGAAAGTCAACTGTTCAGATCAGTCTGTGAGAGACTTTATATAGGACTTAAGAGAAAGTTCCAGCTTGTCAGTTTGCCAGAAAGACATCACACCTTACCATCCGCAGTTCCATATAATAGAATGTAGTTCTACGGAACCCAGCTCACCTAACAGCAAAGGGTGATTTGGAGTCAGGAGATCACACAGACTGTAGTCTAAATTAAAGGTGTTTAGGATCATCGTCAGGTGTGTTAAAAGGAATTCTCAGGCCCGGGCTTGCAACATTAAAGTGTCAGCGAAAGCGTCAGCACCAGTGTCAGTATAGCATCCGCAACTATCTGCAGATAGTGAAGGGACAAAGCTTTCAGGCCTCCTGTTCTTTCAAAGTGCACCAACGAAGGTTACTGGCCAAAGGTTAAGTGACTTGAGGGACATTCGGGGACTTACATATTAATTAAACCTAGTATGAGAGTAGAGACATTATATTTGTTGCATATAGAAGCATTAAGGTATTTTGTTAATCCCTTTACTTTATAGCGCAAGAAAGAAGCGTCCCTGTCCAATAAAGCTTCAGCGAATGTATTTGTGAACTGTTATCACTATTGTTGTATTTGTGACAGAGTTATAAGCAGAAAAATTAATTACTTACATTTATTGCTTTTCTATGCTATTCATTGCAACTAAATAAACTAATTTTAGCGAATATAGTATTTCCTCATGTCAGTGCCTGTGTTAGTGTCAATTCTTCACCTCTCTGCCGGAAGAGATCAGTGTGGACATCTGTGGGATAACTTTCAACACGGTGAGTGTATTACACTTGTATTGCCCCCAGCAGTAGTAGCCCCCCCCTTGCAGTGCCTCCAGTAGTGGTTCCCACCTTGTAGTGTTCCCAGTAGTAGTAGTCCCCCCCTTGTAGTGCCCCCAGTAGTGGTCTCCCCCTTGTAGTGCCCGCCCCTCCCCCAATAGACACACATAATAAAAAAAAAACACTTACCTGAATCCCCGCTCCTGCCGTCGCCATCCGCTCCTCCGTCTGTCCTTCCCGGGCCGGGCCGCTCTGCATTATGGGAGAGACGTCATAACATCATGACGCCTCTCCCATTGCCCACTGCGGGAGCTCCTGCAGTGGGCCCAGCAGCAGCTAATGAGAGTCTGACAGACTCTCATTGGCTGCTGATCAATACAAACACACAGCTGCCGGAGCCGGCGGCTGTGTGTTTGTCACTTGTGCAGCACCGGCCGAACTCTGTCCGGTCAGCGCTACACACGCTGTGCAGTCTGTCGCAGTGACACAGACTACCCGCGGCCTGCATGACGCTGCGGCCCGGGGGGCACATGGCACCCTGCCCTCCGGCCCAGCCCGCCACTGAGCACACTATTATCTCCAGCCAGCCCCCAGTGTCTCTCCAGACAGCTCCCTTGTCTCTCCAGTCAGCCCTCCTCTTTCTCTCCATCCATCTTCCTTCTGTCTCTACAGCCAGCCACACTTTCTTTCTCCAGTAAGCCTCCACTATCTCTCCTGTCAGCCCCCAGTGTTTTCCCAGCAAGCACCCCTCTGCCTCTCCAGCCAGCACCCAACTGTCACTCCAGCCAGCCGCCCTCTGTCTCTCCAGCCAGCCCATCTTTCTTCCTAGACAGTCCACCTCTGTCTCTCCTGCCAGCCCCACTGTCTCTCCTGCAAGCCTTCCAGTGTCTCTCCAGCTCCTGGCCCCGTATCCCTCCAGCTCCATTTACCTTTTCCTGGGTCTTCTGGCTGTGCATGCCTGCTCCTCTACATGCCGCAGTCTTCTGGCTGCCATGTTACATATCTTCAGACACCGCTGGCGGTTGGTACAATAAAGGACTTTCCTTCGCTCGGAGTGTCTCATCAAAGGGGGCGTGCTGTCGATGGTGACTGACAGCACGCCCCCTTTGGTGGGCATGCCGGGGGCGTGCCTGCCAGACGGAGGCGTTCCCAAGGGAACGCCTACCGTCTGAAGCCGGCCCCACTGACATCACTAGTGAAGTCAGTGGGAGTCATTTTGGCTCTGATAGAGCCAAAATCACTCCTGGCCTTGCGGTTGAAAAACCCAACCGCAGGCTTTTACTCGCAGTTCTGATGGTCGCGATGGTCAAGACCATCGCGACCATCATTTTGCACGCTCGTATATGCTGTGGGTGGTGACCCACAGCTATATGAGCGTCCAGGAGGACGCTCCATATTAATGGAGGTGGGCCCTGATTCAGAGCGAGCGCTCTGGTCAGAGCGTCCGGCTCTGAATCAGGACCTATATTTATAATCTTCTGCAAACATGTCTGGTATTTTTATGAATAAAGGAAACTGTTTCCTTGATGAAAGAACAAATATATTTTTGCACTTCTAGATGGAAGGTAACATATTCATAGATTGACCTTTTTAAAGAAATTATGCGAGTCCTTAATAGTATATTATAGAAATATACTGTATACTGCACACTCATTTATCAACTGACTTTATAATTTATTATAAAAAAAAATCACAAATGACTCAACAGTGTGAGTCCACAGAGCAGCAATAGTATCTTACAAACAACAATGAAGACCAATTTTATAGTATACTAAATAAAAGAGATATCTAGAATCAGATGGATACAATCGTTTATTTGTATGTACAATTATAGGATAATGCTCTTAGGCATTGCCATAACATGCACCCTGTGCCAGTCACGCTCCCCTGTGTGCATGACATCATGATGTTGCACATAGGGGTGGGGACAGCCCCCCTCTACGCCCGGAAGCACGGCAGTACAAGGAACATCTAGAAGATGCTCTGTGCAGCTGTATACATGGCAGGGTGCCAGCCTGTAGCATCCAAAGGCACCATGCACTCCAGTGGCACTGGTCGCACACCCATATTTATGGTCTCGCTCCTAAGGCACATATCCACTACCCGATTAAACAGAGTGCTCCCGCTGGTCATTTCTGACATCAATCAGCGCCTGAGCATGCCGGTCATTCTGCCGATAATGACAGATTGGCCATCAGGGGTTATCTAGGGACCCGAGTGCCCCTGCCAAGGTAATGGACTGGCACCCCCCATAATTTCAGGAAGTGCTCCCAGTAGTAGTTCCCAGGGCCTCCATCAGGGGGGGACCGCCGGGCCTCAAGTCCCGGGCCCGGAGGAAAGAGAGAGAGAGGGGGGCCCAGGTTGCAGCGGTGCTACACCACACCGGGAGACATGGGATGCAGGGAGGGTTCATAACGCCTGCGCCCACAAGCCAGCCTGAGATCGCGGAACGGCTCCTGATTGGATGCTGGTCCAGGACCTGTGATTGGCTCGTGGCCTGCTTTTGAAATGCTGTCAGAGCTGTTTATGATTTCTTCTGGCTGCCGTTGCAGCACCGCTGCCACCCGGGCCCCCATCTCTGAAAAGCAGTCAGCGCTAATTTTACCTGGCTGGCTGCACCAGTGCAGCCAGCTGAAAAGACCATGAAAAAAAGGTACTCTCTGACCTCGGCCTGTGCTCTCCCACCTGTTCCAGCCAGCCTTCCCTGTCCGCCCGCTATTTCAGCAGTCTTCCCTGCCTTGCTACCCCCTCTGTTACAGCCATAGCTGCCCACCCCAACGTCCAGCAAGCCTTCCTTGTCCCCCCATAGTCAGCCAGCCTTCCCTGTACCCCCCTAGTCATCCAGTCTTCCCTGCCCTGGGCCTACCACCTAGTTAAGCCAGCATTCCCTGTCTGCCCCCTAGTCCAGACATCCTTCCCTGTCTCCCCATAATCAGCCAGCTTTCCTGCCCTGTGCCTCCCCCCCTAGTTCAGGGCGTACCATGCCCTCCCTAGTCAGCCAGCCTTCTCTGCCCAGTCCCCCCAGTCCAGTCAGCCTTCTCTGCCCTGTGCTTCCCACCTAGACCAGCCAGCCTTCCCTGCTCCCCTAGACAGCTTGCCTTCCATGCCCTCTGCCTCTCTTCCTAGTCCAGACAGCCTTCCCTACTCCCCCCGACCAGCCAGCCTTCCCTGCTCCCACCCCTCCACCCTGTCCAGCCAGGCTTCCCTACCCTTCTAGCTTTTTCTGTGGATCCAGCTTTTTCAGTGTAATATATATACACACACACACACACATATATATATATATATATATATATATATATTTAGTCAAAAAAATCCAATAAGGAAGGATGCACTCTCCTTTTAAAAGTATAGACACAGTTTATTCTTGTTATGAAACAGTGTATTGATCGCAGAGAGTTTGCAATGCAGTCCGTCAACGTTTCGGTTCCCAAATGAACCTTTCTCAAGACCTTTTCAAATAGTAGACATCATAGACATCATTTCAGATAGTGGTCATCAAATATGCAATAACAACATTCTGTGAAAATGACAAGAAACACAAAAACTTGTCTAGCAGGCTCCAAAAATACTCATAATCACATATACACCCGTGTTAGAAGAAAGACACCTTTTCCTTGACAAGAAAAATTTCACCAATGGTCAGTGTAGGTGGTTAATAAAGCCCCTGTATGGTCAGTGAAGGTAGTTAATAAATACCTCATATATTTAGTATATATTGCTCCAATTAGCATAGGATTCCAAATATATGCACACTTCTATGGATGGACAATAAGTAAAAAATAAATATTAGATAAATATTAGTGGGCTATTTAACAAGTGACACGGTATAATGTTAAATGTATAGGTGATCATATCTACCTAAAAGCCCATCATGTCAGTATATCGGGCACACTGATGGTGCTCCATATATAGCCATCAATGTCTGCAAAATTACATAAAAAATAAATATCAATCAAAGCATGGTAACGAATGACTGGCCAGATTGGGAGTGAAGCTGGCGCGTGTGCCGCCGGCGTCCACAGCATATCAGCTGCATGGCGCCTCGCGGCTATTAAGCCCACTAGCCGGAAGTTAGTGTAACCAAGTTTGCACTTCCGCGTGTCGGCGTGACACGCAAGCAAACGGTGGCTGCAAATGGTAAAAAATGGGTAGTATGTGGAGAGAGCTAATAGCGTCATATACTGGTATTATAAATATCATAAAGGAACAAAAATATGCGCTCTATAGTATATGTGGTAAGTATTTATCAAGGAGCCTACTATAACTAACAAATCTAATCAATACATAATATATTAAACATATATGGATAATATAAACTAAAGAATGAGAGAGTAAGTGTCAGAAGTTGAAGGAGATATTACACAAACATGTAGATATTCAAAGAATGTAGCTACCAAAGCTATAATACACCCGCCTAAAGTTAGATAATATTTTATAAAGAAAAACATTTTTTATTTTTAGAGAAAAATACCTAGAGGGTTGTGTTCATTTAAACCTCTAGGGGTCACTGTATCAAGTGTATGGATCCAAAAGCTCTCTTGTTTTTTTAAAGACAAAAGCCTATCTGTCCCTGGTCTAGGAGGAATCCAATCTATAAGCTTACATCTGAGTGTCGCCAACTGGTGAGATTGTTCAAGAAAATGTCTAGCTACTGGTTTATCGCTTTTGCCTGTAGTATCAGCTGCCCTGATAGAGGCTCTATGGTTGGCCATTCTATCCCAAAACCTGCGGGTCGTCAGACCTACATAATATAATCCGCATGGACAAATTAATATGTATATCAAATGGTCAAGGGCGCAATGCAATCTATATTTGATTTGAATTAGTCATCCTGAGTGCGGGTGCGGGAAGGTTGGGCCAACCATCATAGAGGTACAAGTCACACAGTCACCACATGAGACACTACCTGGTCTTTTTACCATGATTTCAGAGACATCATTAGGTTTACCAGGGTAGAGGTGTAGTCCCCTCTTATATGCCATCATTGGTGGTGCCATATTGTGGAACGGTAGTGTCTTGTCGCTAGTGATGATAGGCCTGCGATGGGTTCCATCATACGCTAATATATATATGGCTAAATACAAACAAGAACATATCATTTCCAAATACGGCAATAAGATTAAATTCTACCACCGCTTCATAGATGATATCTTTCTTCTTTGGCAAGATACAGTTGATTCTTTTGAACAAATGGTCTCCAATCTCAATATGCTGGATTCACCGATCCACTTTACATACGAATCAAGTATGAGTGAAATTCACTTTATTTAGCCTTACTACCTACTAGCCATCACCCTACGGCATTGAAGGACAGCTTACCATTGTCACAATATTTCCGAGTGATACGTATCAACTCTGAAGCTGACAAGATGGAATTACAATTGGCCGAGATGACCGGGAGATTCCTAGCACGGGGTTATAAACCAGCGACCCTGTCCAAGTGTTTACAGAAGGCAAGGGATACTGCTCAGACCCACACTGGAGGGGCTACTATGAGTAAGAATAAGCCACGTCTTATTTTTACTACGACTTTTGATGCCCAAGCTCAATCGACACAAAAATCTCTCAAGAGATTTTGGCCTATCATCACTAGCGACAAGACACTACCGTTCCACAATATGGCACCACCAATGATGGCATATAAGAGGGGACCAAACTTCAGACAAATATTGATGAGACCACACCTCTACCCTGGTAAACCTAATGATGTCTCTGAAATCATGGTAAAAAGACCAGGTAGTGTCTCATGTGGTGACTGTGTGACTTGCACCTCTATGATGGTTGGCCCCGCACCCGCACTCGGGACGACTAATTCAAATCAAATATAGATTGCATTGCGCCCTTGACCATTTGATATACATATTAATTTGTCCATGCGGATTATATTATGTAGGTCTGACGACCCGCAGGTTTTGGGATAGAATGGCCAACCATAGAGCCTCTATCAGGGCAGTTTATACTACAGGCAAAAGCGATAAACCGGTAGCTAGACATTTTCTTGAAAAATCTCACCAGTTGGCGACACTCAGATGTAAGCTTATAGATTGGATTCCTCCTAGACCAGGGACAGATAGGCTTTTGTCTTTAAAAAAACAAGAGAGCTTTTGGATCCATACACTTGATACAGTGACCCCTAGAGGTTTAAATGAACACAACCCTCTAGGTATTTTTCTCTAAAAATAAAAAATGTTTTTCTTTATAAAATATTATCTAACTTGAGGCAGGTGTATTATAGCTTTGGTAGCTACATTCTTTGAATATCTATATGTTTGTGTAATATCTCCTTCCACTTGAGACACTTACTCTCTCATTCTTTAGTTTATATTATCCATATATGTTTAATATATTATGTATTGATTAGATTTGTTAGTTATAGTAGGCTCCTTGATAAATACTTACCACATATACTATAGAGCGCATATTTTTGTTCCTTTATGATATTTATAAAACCAGTATATGACGCTATTAGCTCTCTCCACATACTACCCATTTTTGACCATTTGCGGCCACCGTTTGCTTGCGTGTCACGCCGACACGCGGAAGTGCAAACTTGGTTAAACTAACTTCCGGCTAGTGGGCTTAATAGCCGCGAGGCGCCATGCAGCTGATATGCTGCGACGCCGGCGGCACACACGCCCGCTTCACTCCCAATCTGGCCAGTCATTCGTTGCCCTGGCGTTTATTGTTATCAGCAAGGTAAGCCCAAGTATGTCAGGAGCGCTGACACTATGTGTCAGTATCCATTAGTATGCTTTGATTTATATTTATTTTTTATGTCATTTTGCAGACATTGATGGCTATATATGGAGCACCATCAGTGTGCCCGATATGCTGACATGATGGGCTTTTAGGTAGATATGATCACCTATACATTTAACATTATACCGTGTCACTTGTTAAATAGCCCACTAATATTTATCTAATATTTATTTTTTACTTATTGTCCATCCATAGGAGTGTGCATATATTTGGAATCCTATGCTAATTGGAGCAATATATACTAAATATATGAGGTATTTATTAACTACCTTCACTGACCATACAGGGGCTTTATTAACCACCTACACTGACCATTGGTGACATTTTTCTTGTCAAGGAAAAGGTGTCTTTCTTCTAACACGGGTGTATATGTGATTATGAGTATTTTTGGAGCCTGCTAGACAAGTTTTTGTGTTTCTTGTCATTTTCACAGAATGTTGTTATTGCATATTTGATGACCACTATCTGAAATTATGTCTATGATGTCTACTATTTGAAAAGGTCTTGAGAAAGGTTCATTTGGGAACCGAAACGTTGACGGACTGCATTGCAAACTCTCTGCGATCAATACACTGTTTCATAACAAGAATAAACTGTGTCTATACTTTTAAAAGGAGAGTGCATCCTTCCTTATTGAATTTTTTGGACTATATTGGGACCTTGTGTCCTTGGATGCACCCCGACGAGTTACTATTTATGAATGTGAGTGCAGGGCCTTTCCTGGTATATATACATATATATATATATATATATATATATATATATATATATATATATATATATAATAGCATGTCAATCTAACAACAACCACAGCGCTAGTTTGTGAATTCTTAAAGGCCCCAATTGATATCCCCCCCCCAGTGTAGCTCCACCCACCTCTGCCCTCCTCCACCCCTGGTTGGGGGGGCTGCCTATCTTGTCAGTACTGGGCCCCGCAATTTCTGATGGCAGCCCTGGTAGTCTCCCCTATGCAGTGCCCACAGTAGTAGTCCCTCTTATGCTTTGCCCATAGTAGTAGTCCCCCCTATATGGTGCCCTCAGTAGTATTCCCCCCTATACAGTGTCCCCAGTAGTGGCCATCTCCCCCCCATAACATGCCCCCAGTAGCGGCTCCCACAATACAGTGCCCCCAGTAACGTCCATCCCCCCATAATGTTCCCCCAGTAGTGACCACCCCTATACAGTGCCCCCTAGTAGCCACACTCCCCCCTGTGCTGTGCCAGAAAAAACACACACACACACAGAAGAAAAAAAGCACCTTTCCTGATCCCCGCTCCTGCCGACGACAGCCGCTGTCCGCTCCTTGGGGTGGCCTTCTCTTGCTCTGCACTATGGGATGGGAGAGACGTCACGACGTCTCTCCCATCACCCGTTGTGGGGGAAACCAGAAGGCAGAGCTTTTGAGTGAGCTCCAGCCGGCTCTCTCCATTGACGCAGCAGCCAATGAGAGTCTGTCTGACTCTCATTGGCTGGCTGCTATAACAGACAGACAACCGCCTGTGTTTGTTACTGTGAAGGGGCAGACCGCTCTCTCTGCAGTCTGCCCTACACTTGTGGGGCCCGGGGGACTAGTGGGGCTAGTTCAAGCCCCTGGGGTAGTCCACCCATTGACTGCTGGTGGCACTGCCAGACGGCGCCCCCCCTTTGGACGGTGCCCCTGGCGAGTACCATCCTGGCCAATGGGTAGATACGCCCCTGTTGGCCATATTCGGGGATGATGCAGGGTGCCTACACTGAACGATATATGCACAGTACAATGAACTGCACAGTACAATGAATGATTGAACAATAACGATATCGTTATCGTTTAGCCTTTCATTGTCACCTAGTGGATGTGCCCTTTTAGGTTATTAGATTCTGGCTCCAAAGACAAAAACTTCGAAAAATTAAAAGTTGTGGTGTTGCCCATAGCAACCAATCAGATTCTGCAAATCATTACTCTATTGCATACTAGATAATGATTGGTTGCTATGGGCAACATCACCATGGTTCATTTTCAGAAGTTTTAGTAAATCTACCCCAAAGGCTCAGTGCTAGATTAAAAACAGGGCAACTGGGGAGGTAGCCAGTGGCCTCTATCAGTGCCAGATTAATGTCCACATGGGCCTGGAGCTGAAAAAGATGAAGGGCCTATTGTGTGAGACCACCATATAATAAAAAGTGCATTACAGTGCTCGACATACATACATACATATATATATATATATATATATATACACCCACACACATGTATATATATATAGAGATTAGAGAGATATATACATATATATTTAGGATAGTCCAATACCAGCACTCACTAGGGTGGACAGAGTTGTACTGTGAAGGGTGCCCCCTGAATTACCGGGGTTAGTTCCAATAAACTTGTACAAGCAAATATATACTGTATGTATATATATATATATATATTGGGTATGGGATGCATGCACTCGGGATCCCGCCGCTAAGAATCCCCATGCCGGCATCCCGACAGGGTTAGGGTACCGACACATGTCGGTAAGTATCCTAACGGTTGCATCTAGATGCCCTTCACCGAACGGACCCTGACTTTATCACTTACTATCCACGTGGGCATAGAGGGGTTATATAAACCAAGCCTGAAGCATGGCGAGCGAAGCGAGCCCGCAATGGTACAAATTTCCATTCCAGGGCTGTGAAGGCATGCAACTGCACTTCCGCTCTTACTCTGGGATGCAGTCAGGAAGCCGACGGTCCAAATGCCGACCGCCGGCTTCCCCACTGGACAATCCTGATAGGGGACTAATGATAGGCATCGAGGTCCCGAAATGTATCATTATCCCTACGCCGGGAGCCCGACGCCAGGCATACCAAACGAATGTAAGCTGGGTGGCAGGGGGGGAAGGGTTATGTTAGGTGCTCCCGGGGGGGACTTAGGGTTAGACACCCCCCTGAGAGGGTTAGGGGAAAGGGGGGTTAGGGTTAGGCTGCGGGGAAGGGGGGGTTAGGTTTAGGCACTTAAAGGGGGGGTTAGGGTTAGGCACCCCTAAGGGAGGGTTAGGGTAAGGGGGGGAGAGGGTTAGTAACAGTGTAAAAAATTACCTGCCAGAATCTTCTGTTGCCGGTCTTCCAGCATCTGGATTTTCATCCGGCGGTGTATCATACCGATCCCCTCACTCCACGTCACATCCAGATCCTTAGGATGAAGGGGAAATATAACCAACCATATCCTAACCCTCCCTCTCTAGCTACACCAACCCTCCTTCCCCAGTGCCTGAACCTAGCCTCCTCCTCCTAGCAGCCTTACCTTAACCCTTCCCCTAGTGCCTAATCCCTAACCCTCCCCTCAACCGCATTATTTAACATTGGGATGCCGACGCCAGGATTCTGACAGGTTTCAGGATTCAGCCGCTGGCACATTCTAAGCGTCGACATCCCGACTGTCCATATCCCATACATACATATACACACACATAAATGCACAGGGGACAGACATTACACTGACCTGTGGGAAGTTATTCTGGTCATGTTGGTTTCTCCGCATGGCCAGTGAGAGCTGCATTCCCTCCCGTGCTAGGTAGGCAGCTCAACCTCTGCGCTGCAGCGCTGACTGTTTCACTGACATCAGTGCCCAGCTGCCTACTTAATTACTGAAAAAAGGGTTGAAGGTGAATGGGCGGTGCTTTACATGACCCAGGAGTGGAGCTATGGATGATTGGAGGACACAGGACAGCTTTGGACGGCACAGGCCAGGGACTCAGGGAGCAGACCTTCATTAATTTGGTATGGAGCACGAGTGAATAGAGGCGGAGCTTCAAGTGGATGGGGGCGGTGCATTGGATGGACCGCTGACAGAATGTGGAAGGGGGGTGAAATAATGATGCTTCGGGGTGGGACTGTTGGCAAGTGAGTAATCTGTTGGTGATGATAGGATAACAAAATCCTGTTCCTGTCTGCTCAGCAGTTCATCCTGTGGGCCTATTTTCATTGGAAGGCTTATAGCTTCAGCTCCACCTGCCCCATTGTTAATCCGGCCCTGGCCTCTACACATGATAGGGGGCCCTATGAGGGGATACTGTGAACTGGGGTTTCTATGTGGCATAATGTGAACTGATGGTACTACAATATGTGCAACACATTTGCAGTGCTGGAAGTAGTTATACATTATACTTTGTTTTCTATCTTTTTATTGATGCATTACATCACATTACACACATCCTGCATCGGAACGACAAATCGTGTAAAATATGTCCAAATCCTGAGTGTCCACTCATGATCACGATGACGATGCGCGTACCCGCTGGTCGTACATCGCATCTTCAGATCTTGCCTGCTGCAGGTAAGATCTGCCAATCTCGGACACGATGCACTATAGATCGTGAGATCGTTGGCCAAATTGGACACTTTTTTTTTACACCAAATCATGTCCAGAATATCCGGGGCGCTGCCGGGGAGAGTTCAAGGGAAATCGGACACGATATCGCATCTTGAGCACATCGCCTAGTGTGTAGGCACCTTAACTGAAAAATTGAACAATAAAAATAAATCAATTCAATGTCTACAATTGCTTGGAGTAGCATAAGCGATTATTGACTACATGAGTACATCTTGATTACATGTCACCAAGCAGCATCCTAGTATCATACCATTCCATATATATATATTTGAGGGATTCCCTAATTCATATCTGAAAGTCACTTGGAAGAGTGGTCACATAGCTTTCCCAAGAGTCAAATAAATTGAAAGCTAGTTTCTCTTTGTCTATAGTTGTTCCCAACCAATGGAATATATTAAATAGTTTCCCTTTAAAAAGAGTCATGGAAGGCGGATGGAGAAGGATCCATGTTTGTAAAATGGTTTTACAGGCTGCTGCACTAATGGCCAATACGTAATAGTTTCTTACAGCCTTTGGTGACTCTCTGGTTGTTGGGTATACTGTAATTTGAAAAATTGCCCACTCTGCAGTAAAAGGCAGGTTGTTTACCAGGTGTTCCATTGAATAACGTTGAACTTGCAACCAAAAACCACGTACCAATGGTCATTTCCAAAAACACTGAAGCAGGTCTGTCTCTGACATATGACAATGGCGAGACTCACTCTATTTGGGCATACCCGCCAAATATTGTTTATGGGGTGAGTAGTAGGCTCTATGCAATATGTTCAAGAACATTTCTTTATATAGTACGGAAGGTAGCAATTGACAAGAACTAATTAAGTTTTTAAGTAAAAAATCACAAGCGAGTCTTGGAAAGTCGGGCATCTATTGCATCATTCCTGACTGAGTGTTGGAGTAATCCATAGATTTCCTTAACATTATATAATGTTTATAAATGGCTTTCCTGGTAGCAGGCGAAGACAACAAGCGCTCCAGACTACTGGACCAATCTATTTCCAAAAACAGTGCAATCACAGAACTAACAATGAAAATGTGCTAAAGGATATTGCTGAATTATTGGGAGTTTCTGATTTGCTTGTGCAAACGTCATTGATTAGTATAATCTACTAGGAAACCAACATCCCTTATCCCTCCTTCCAGAAAGAATGGAAAAGCAGCTTCCCCATGCTGGAACTCACTGTTATCGAAATACCTCAAAAACAAGGATTTATGGACATTAAGGTTGTAAGAACCTCTATGGATATGCCACAGTTTGAAAATAGACCATAGTAGAGGGTTATCTTGGTAAATCTCACCATCAAGTTGATCGAGAAACGTTATTAAGTTAAGTTGCCCACTGGGAGGAGTTTTTTCCGATGAAATGTTAACATATATTTCACTATCAGATATCTCAACAAGGCAGCATGGTTATAATATTGGATCTGTGAGAAATTAATTCCCCCATTGACTTTGACTGTTGCAATGATTTGCCCTTCCAAATATGTCTAAACAAAGCATTCATTTTGGCCACCTCTGCCCTACTGAGCAATAGTGATAGTTATTGAAATAAATACAAAAGGCGTGGAAAAGTGGTAATTTTAATTAAATTAGCTTTGCCAAGATAGGAGAACAACAAGTGATTAACACCCTCCAATAAGGTTGAAATGGCTTTGATGGCTTCCTTTATGTTTACACGATAGTTCCAAGGGGTGTTTGTGAAGTTTAATACCTAGATAAACAATATTGGATCTCACCCATTTAAAGACATATGTCTGCTCCACAATGGTTTATTGACCCTTGGCACCAAATACATCCCCACTACCACATACACTTACGAGATCTAAAATCTGAGCAAGGGATTCTTTTGGGTTAGCAATGTATAGTAATACATCCTCTGCAAAAGCAGATCATTTTACTTCGAATTCTCCAAAGTGTGGCCGGTGGGCCGTAGTATATGAAGCGGCCTTTGGGTCATGTAGCAGCCTTGAGGGCTGGTACACCTTGGCTAGCTGCGGCGGCAGGAGGGCAGTGCTGTAGTGAAGTCACTGGTGTTGGTACACAGGATTGCGCACTGAAGATGTTGGAGTGTGACCTGTGCCACCAAGTTGACACAAGCAGCTGACGCTGTAGAGCAGCCTGTGCCACCGAGTTGACACAAGCAGCTTACGCTGTAGTGTGGCATGTGCCGCCGGGTTGACACAAGCAGCTGACGCTGTAGTGCAGCCTATGCCGCCAAGTTGACACAAGCAGCTGACGCTGTAGTGTGGCCTGTGCTGCCGGGTTGACACAAGCAGCTGATGCTGTAATGCGGCCTGTGCCGCCGGGTTGACACAAGCAGCTGATGCTGTAGAGCAGCCTGTGCCACCGAGTTGACACAAGCAGCTTACGCTGTAGTGTGGCCTGTGCCGCCGGGTTGACACAAGCAGCTGACGCTGTAGTGCAGCCTATGCCGCCAAGTTGACACAAGCAGCTGACGCTGTAGTGTGGCCTGTGCTGCCGGGTTGACACAAGCAGCTGACGCTGTAGTGCAGCCTATGCCGCCAAGTTGACACAAGCAGCTGACGCTGTAGTGTGGCCTGTGCTGCCGGGTTGACACAAGCAGCTGATGCTGTAATGTGGCCTGTGCCGCCGGGTTGACACAAGCAGCTGATGCTGTAGTGCAGCCTATGCCGCCAAGTTGACACAAGCAGCTGACGCTGTAGTGCGGCCTGTGCCGCCAAGTTGACACAAGCAGTTGACACTGTAGTGCGGCCTGTGCCGCCAAGTTGACACAAGCAGTTGACGCTGTAGTGCGTACTCCGGACACAGAGTACTGTCAATGCCGCCAGGATGACACGAACGGCAGAGGATAGATTTGCAGACCGTGCCACCTGGATGACACTAACGGCAGGTAGATAATATGCAAACCGTGCCCCCTGGATGACACAGACGGCAGAATAGCAATATAGAAGGCAGGAGAACTGGAGCTCGACTGGGTGACAAGAGACAAAGCCAGAACCGGAAACACGAAAAGTCTATCACCGGCATCGGAGCAGTATTCGCACCAGCAGGATATAGATGCAGGAGCCAATCCAGAGTAATCCCAGAGTGATAGACAGGAGGTAGGCGGAGATTCAGTGAACATTCACCTTGTTCAGCACTCATAGTGCAGTGGCTTGTGACAGTAACTGACCTTCCAATAGAGTAACAATGTACAATTCAGAGCACAGTCTGGAACATGACCCCTAGAGGAGTAGTTGGGGCCCTCAGGCAGTGGGGCCCATGGGTGATTTCCCTGGTAACTCTGTGGGCCAGTCCGACCCTGGGCTTGTAGAATTCTAAACAATAGGTCATTGAATAAATTAAAGAGGAGTGGTGAATGCCTGCCTGGTACCACGTTGCACTTTGAGAGGTTCCCCCTCATATCATTGACTGCTGAAAATGTCGTAGGAGCCGCGTAATAGCATTGAATGAGTCTAATAAAATTGACATCAAAATCTCAGCACTCCAACGCATTATACTTGTTAATAACATTGCCAGAATAGAATTTTCACAATCTTATTAGTAGGGGCACTCACAAATTAGTTGTCCTGGGGCCCTACAATCCTTAATCTGTCAATGCATAGGCTGACCTCAAATTAGGAGGCTAAATTGTCCCATTGAGGCAACATAGATGTCACTACTTTGATAAAGGAACAGAGTATAGTCAGCTGTAAAGGAGGAACTCAACATCCCAAGTGTTTTACATTAGAATAAAGTGTTTTACATTAGAATACTAATCCTTGAAAAAATGGTATTTACCCGCTAATCAGGTCTCAAACTATGTACCAGCTCTCCACCCAGATTCCACAAACAATTCTTCTTTGGTTATATGGATCCTCCAGGAGACAAATAATTTCCTCAGGGACAGAAGTCCTGAACATTGGGATGAAAGAACAGTCTTCTAAAATAGGGCATTGTCCAGCCTAAATTTGGACAATTGTACACAAAGAGTGGAACAGATGTGGAAACCCTGAGCTGCTCCTGAGTGTGATCAAAAACAGTGGCTTATCCACCATGGACGCATGGTGTGCAAGGCCATGGGATTACACAAGAGTGGGTTTCTTTATTTTCTATTTTGTTTCCAAATATTGCCCTGCTGTTTTCTTTGTTGATGTCCAGAGCTGCTGGGAGATCTATCGGGCCACCTGCTGAAGGGGTTGTGGCCCTTTGAAGCCCCTGTTGCTGTCCATCCAGTCTTATTAATAGCCAGCTAGGTGTGGTTTAAAGCCAGCCCTTTGTTACATTTCGGCCACCATACCCGAGGGGTGAGTAGATTTCAGTGTTGTTGGAAGCATAGACTTTATTGTAACACTTGCAAATATAAGGAAGTAGTTTGTAAGATGAAATGTTTTACCAAAATATGAACTAATAAATTAAACGTTCATTTTACTAGATACATACATTTGCCATAATAAGGATACATGCTGACAATAAGTAAGTTTTTTTTGTGTTGTAAATAATTAGCATATTATCCTAGATACTATGTTAGTGTATTTTCTATTTTATTTATTTATTTAGTTTGCTTGCTTACTATGAAATCTTTTGGCTTTACACTCGGGGCAGCAGCCTTTGGGCATTCTGCAGAAACACATTACTGATATTTACACTATATTCATAGACCCACTTAATGACATGCTTCCAATACATACATAGACACACCCAAAGATATATTTATATACTACTTCAATAATCATCACACATAGGTGTAGCACTTGGATCAAATCACTTTTCATGAAGGGTGTTCTTGCGATTTCCGTAATTCAGTGTGAACGTCCATTTGCACAGATTGTGGCGATGTATCACATTAACTCTGCAATGCGTGACGGCCTGCGTAAAGTCCATGAAAAAGTGGGGAAATCACCCTGAACCCCCAAAAAGTGGCAAATTACATAGCAGAATAATATAGACAACTTTTAGCAAAGTTTTGGATGTTCTTAAAAGGTGTCAAATTGTTGATTTTTAATTAAAATGATATCCAGCAAGTACAAGTTTCACATAATTTGGGTTACATAAAAATGTCTGTATTGGTATTTTTTGTGTTTAAATATAAGTTTGTAAAAAGTTGGAGAAAAACCCTTTGCAGCTACTATCTGGAAGCCCTTGTCCATCAATATATCATTTCTACATACTATACATTTCCCACATCATTTTAGCCATTTTTCTCTTGAGAAAATCACTTGAAAAATGACGTCTTTATTGTCCAGATTTTACTACTTAAACAGCTGCAAGTGCATTAATATTCGTCGTACAGAGGAAGAGGTACCTGAGGTTCTGTGTTCTACTGCTTTACCTTAAAATCAGGACTTTTCACATGCTCAGGGAGGAGCACACAATAAAACTTAATATTAGGAATGTACAGTAATTGTAATGTGAGGGTGGAATCGCCAAAGTCTCTACCTAAAAGACTTGACTCTATAAAATTTCTAATAATACTGTCACATGCATTATGCTATTTATCATACTCCCACTTACTCTATCAAAATATATCTAACCTGGCACCCTATGCAAGCCCGCACACTTCACTGTCAGGAATTAACCTCTGTCACCACAGTCATCCATTAGCCCATGCTCATGGATGAGAAAGTGTGAGTATGTGAGCGGTGGGTGCTGGTGAACATTCCTATACATGCCCACCAAAATGTGACACCCACTACTACGGCATGGATAGCACATGTCTAAATATAGTCCTGCTTTTATTATCTTTTTAAATTGCTGTCACGTTTACACTTCCTTTTAATTAATTGAAAATAATCCATGTATTTTATTGAATACATTAGTAAACGTCAAGTGTTTAGATAAAGGCAGAACAATATTAAATTCCCTGCCAATAGAGCTTCAGGTAAACTGAAATATTTTTAGTTTGATTTGCCAATCTCTTTGTTATAAATCCCATTTGTCTGTAGACGTGCAGAGACTCCGTTGAGCGTCACACTAACTGGCTATCACATGAAAACAATGCTCTATTCTTTGGGGTTAGCGCTCATAGAAAATTAAAGTGTTATCTTAATACCGCAGAGCAAAGAGACTGCCAAGGCATGATAAAAATGAGAAATAGCCAGTCCAGGTATATTCCTTATGGAGGTTTAAAATTGCTTTCACCTTTTGATGCAAATCTCCTTTTGAAGGTGAAAATACCAACGCTTGGAAATAGAAAAAGGTTTCAAACAATTACATTGGTGAATATGTTATTGGGACAAAGATCCTTTTGAAAAAAAAAAAATCTACTTTTCAATAAAGAAAGGCACGAATTTCTGCTTCGTTATTTAAGATCTCTACGGTCCTAAGAAAATCGTCTTTTGATAAATCCACAGGCCAATTCAATGGGTCTCAAAGCTGTAATAGATACATTTAGCAAGCTGCGGTTAAGCTTTCTTTCAAAGCAAATGTTTTACAATAGCTGTCAAGCGATAAGGAAGAAAAAAAAAATGCAATCTTAATCTCAATAGGTGACATAAAAATATTGAGGTTTAATCTCCAGCTGCAAAAATGCATCAGTACATTCACGTGGGTGAGAGATGATTTCATTTCAAAGGATAGATTCGAAACTAGGTCTACAGTAACTGACAGACTTCGGAGTTTATTATCTTGACCAAATGGCTGATTGATGCACTACAGTACTATTGTGATTATCTCTCAATCACATTTAACCAATGATGCAGAAATAGAATTACTCCCCAGAAGAAATGTAAATACTAGTAGTTATTGCCAGAGGCGGATCTACTGTGAAACTAATGAAGCTTAAGCTTTAGGGCCCCTAACCCCGGACTCTATTTATCTACACACATATATACATTCACATACATACATGCACACACACACAGCAAGAAAGAATGGCGTCGTCAGAATAAATTAGAGTATTTCTGAAGAATCTGAGTGCCGCCATTCCTTCTTGCTGTGTGTGTGTACATATGTGTGTGTGTGTATATATATATATATATTCATTTATACATAGACATACACAGCAAGAATGGCGGCACTCAGTGTCTTCAGAAATACTCTGATTTTATATATATATATATATATATATATATACACACACACACACATATATATGTAAATATATATATGCATATATAAATATATATATATATATATATATAAATAAACATATGTATACACACACATACATACATATACAGTATATGATAAAAAAAAAATTACATTGACAATTACTTACCTGGCCTGGGAGACTTTACCACTTTAAGAGGACTTGGAGCGTGTTGGTGGGGGAGATCGGCGGAGCCCATTGCCATTATATAAAATAAATGTGTGACAGTAACACATTCAAGTGCAACTGCCCTTACCTGTTTGCTGCGCATGGACGCCCTGGAGGTGCTGCTGGAGTCCCCCTGGACATGAATGGGGGCGGAGCCGTGAGTTGTGGTTCACGAGCTCCACAAATGCCCATTGGAGGAGCTGCTGCGGCTGGGCATGTGCGGCAGCCCTCCCGCGACCATTTTAGTATAGGGAAGCCTGGAGCCAGGATTTTGATGCCAGATCGGAGCTCCGCCCGGGGTAGCTGTGGCGCCATGCGGCCGGTAAGGTAGTGTGGGCCGGCCCGGCATAGGGGGACATGGGACCGACCCAGCGCCGGTGGCCCAATCTTCTCTCTAGCTGGGCAGGGAGCAGGAGCATCCGCTGCCTGCCTGCTGGAGTCTGGCGGCCCAGGAATACTAAAATTGTACCGGCCTGGGGGCAGATGGTACCCTACCCCCTGGCCCAGCCCGCCACTGGGTGGAGGCCATTGGAATGCACTGAACTCATTGTCATATTAGTGAAAACCATTATCGTACTGAAATTGCCCATTAGAAGATGTGTGGACTGTGGTCATAAAGGGGTGTGCATGGTCTGCAACAATAACTCAATGAGGCTGTTGCATTTAAACAATGCTCAGTATTAACAGGCCTAATATGTCAAAAGGAAAAAATTCCCAATACTATTGTAGCACCACTGACAGCTTCAACCATTGGCACAGACAGGAAGGATCCATGATTTCATGTTATTTACCAAACTCTGGACCTTATTCAGAGGCGGCCGTACGGTCTACGACCGCACGGCCGCCTCAATGTTTTGCCAGTGCACATGCGCACGAGGGAGCCGGCTCCCTCGTGCGCATGCGTGAGACCCGCTACGACCGACAGCACCGGTCGTAGCGGGTCTCTTTCCAAAGGGGGCGAGCTGTCAATGTTGATTGACAGCTCGCCCCGTTTGGAAGGCGGGCCTGGGGGGGTGGCAGCCTGCCATTTGGGGGAGGCCCCACTGACATCACTAGTGATGTCAGTGGAGAGCTTCCGGCTCTGACAGAACCAGAAGCTCTCCGGGGCTTACGATAAGTGAGACCCTACCCTAGGGCCTCGTCGTAAGCCCCGATGGTCGCGATGGTCTCTGACCATCGCGACCATCACCCGAGCGGTCGTTAGAGCTGTGGGTGTTAACCCACAGCCTAACGACCGCAGCAGAGGCGGGCGGTCAGGATGCAAGTGGCCTCCCAGTTTCTGAGCGACCGCTTGCATCCTCCGACCGCCTCTGAATGAGGCCCTCTGTCCCTACCATCTGCATGTCACATGATAAATTGATAATAACAAAAAGCAACAGTAGTTTAACTTCAGTAAACTATTGACTTTAGTAAATCATTTTCCAATAAAAGTGCCTGTGTACTACAATATAAAATATTAAAAGCTCTCATTGTGTGCTTTACATATTATCCGTTGTAAAGGCACTGTAATAGATCTAAATCATATTCATTTTACAGTTTCTAATAGATATGATTTAAAATTCGGCTCTGAAAATAGAGGATTTAGGCCGGGTACACATTAGAATGATATTGGCACGATTTGCCATATCGGAGCGACAAATTGTGCATATTGTCTAATGTATGTGTATGCAAAATGACGTGCTCCCGCGGACGATATACGAGACCGTTTGATTGACCGTGTGTGCGGCAGTGCAATTTAATGAAGAATGGAACGAGGTATCGTTCCGTTGTTCATTAAATCGTGTATTGTGTAAGGCCAAACTGTGATGGTTCCGGGCGAAACAAAATCGTCCTGACCATCTGCGCAATGTGTACCCGGCCAAAAGGTGGGTACACATATAGCAAATATATCTGTAGATGATGGTCGTTTATATATACTGAACAACTATCATCTTCCAGGCAGTTGCGGGTCCCGCTGGCCGGGGGTGTGTGTCCGCCCCCTTCCCCCTGCTTATGTATGGGCAATTGGCTGATTCAACAGCTGATTCATGCAGCACTAAAGGACCAATATAGGAACAGTTGGCTTATTTGTACAATTAAATCGGGAGTAGATATAATTTCAATAATTTGGAATATATTCCTACCAATGGTTCTTATATATCTCCTGCAAATATATATTACCTGTTAGATACAGCAACAGTTCTATATTTTTGTCGCACTTTGGGAGCCTGCACACTGAAGTCTTGTTTTGTTGTATATTTGGTGAGTATTTGTACAGTTTGCAACCACACTGACCACCAATATGTGCTCCCCACTGCCCACCAATGTGTGCCCCCAGGTAATAAATGCATAACCCAGCCACCGCTCGCCTTATTGAGGCGGACGGTGGCTGGGTCATGCATTAAGCTCCCCCACTGCCCACCAATGTGTGCCCCCAGGTAATAAATGCAGGACCCAGCCACCGCTCGCCGTATTGAGGCGGACGGTGGCTGGGTCATGCATTAAGCTCCCACTGCCCACCAATGTGTGCCCCCAGGTAATAAATGCATGACCCAGCCACCGCCCGTCGTATTGAGGCGGACGGTGGCTGGGTCAAGCATTAAGCTCCCACTGCCCACCAATGTGTGCCCCCAGGTAATAAATGCATGACCCAGCCACCGCCCGCCGTATTGAGGCGGACGGTGGCTGGGTCATGCAGTAAGCTCCCACTGCCCACCAATGTGTGCCCCCAGGTAATAAATGCATGACCCAGCCACCGCCCACCGTATTGAGGCGGACGGTGGCTGGGTCATGCATTAAGCTCCCACTGCCCACCAATGTGTGCCCCCAGGTAATAAATGCATGACCCAGCCACCACCCACCGTATTGATGTGGGCGGTGGCTGGGTCATGCATTAAGCTCCCCCACTGCCCACCAATGTGTGTAATACATCAAAAAAATAAATAAATAAACACGTATTTTACAAAAAAATCACCATACATTACATTTAAAAACACACATTATTTAAAGCTAGGGGTCTTCTACCTTTCGGTCTCCAGCTGTTGTGGAACTACAGATCCCAGGATGACCTGCCACCCACCTTTGAAACAGTTTTTAGGGCATCCTGGGATCTGTAGTTCTACCACAACGACAGGCCCAAAGTGGAAAACCCATACTGTCAAACAAAGAAAAACATTATATTACCAAGCAATAAACACATAACATTCCTGTAAAAGAAAACATGATTAGAATACCATAACAAACCTTTAAAAACCTGTAAAAAAGAAAATATTAAAACATTAAAAATGTGAACTATAACAACATTACATTTCACAAAACTATATACACAAATATTTAAATGTCCTTTTTTTTCTTATTCATAGATAATGTCCATGGATTCTGAACGTGAATTCGTTACAGGATTCATTGAAATCCTGCACTCGAAAGATTGTCTGTGGAAGATCAGTTCTCGGAAATACCACAACAAGTCGCACAAGTTGGCCGTACTAGAGGAACTTTTGGTGTATACGAAAAAATTCATATCTGATGCAGACCTGAAAACTGTACGGCAAAAGATTCAAAATCTCAGGACAGTGTACATCAAAGAAAAAAAGAAGGTGGATGACTCCAAAAAATCAGGAGTGGGCACAGATGAAATATATACTCCTGCGCTGTGGTACTACCAAATGATGTCATTCATCAGTGAACAAGAGCCTCAAAGGGAATCAATCATCTTGATGTCTAAGCGTGAGGGAGATGAGGAGGTTGCAGAAATCTTGGTAAGTAGTGACACAGTTTAAACCAAAATCCTTAATGTTTTTGTTGTTAAATCCCAAATGTCCAATTTAGTCAGTAGTTCACAGACAGTCCTCCTGCCATGGTACAGCACCTGGTCCATTGAAATAGGTCATGTGCTCCTCCCTCACTTCTTTGGCACGTGCGGTGGATGTTGTTGTAGTTGGTGGTGCAGACACAGATGTCAAATGTTCAATGTCCTCCAAGAGTCCTACATCTTCTGGTCTAGCTGGGACTGGTCCTCGTTGAGTAGATTTTCTTCGCAGAAAGTTGTGCAGCACACAGCACGCCATCACGACCCAGTCTATCTTCTCCACATGTAGATTGATGGTGGTGTGGAAAATGCGGAAGCGGTTGCTCATTATTCCAAACGCATTTTCCACAATGCACCGTGCCCGGGATAGACGGTAGTTGTATATCCTTTTCTCTCTGGTCAGGCCCCTGTGTGCAAATGGCTTCATCACATGTTAATGTAATGAAAAAGCCTCGTCTGCAACGAAAACGTAATTTAGGCCGTGCTTTGTCTGGTCCAGTGAGGGCAGGTTGAGGGTTTTGTTGGCGAGTCTCTGGTAGAAAGCTGTCTTTTTGAAGGACCCACCATCCAAAGCATGCCCATTCTTGCCGACATCCACAAACAGAAATTCGTAGTTGGCATTCACCACTGCCATGAGAACAATGCTGAAGAATCCTTTGTAGTTGTAGTAGTATGATCCGGTGTTGGCAGGTGGGTTGATGCGGATGTGTTTCCCATCGATGGCTCCTCCGCAGTTAGGGAAATTCCAACATTGTTTAAAATCTTCCGCGATACTGGTCCACTCCTCCACGGTGTTAGGAAACTGTAAAAATAGTAAAAAAGGGGTTAAAACATGACATATTTTTTATATCTTTTTTCCCTATATAGACTCCCACCCAAGACCCTGATTTAGCATCCACACCAGACCTCAGTCTGCTCGGTGGTGACAGTGATCCGGAGGATAGCACACAAGTGGAAACTCAACTTCCACCTGGACCCTCATCTTCTCAAGAACCCCCAAAAAAGAAAAAAAAACAAGGGAGAAAGGAGAATCTTACTGAAGAACGGCTGCTGCGGAAACCCCCAGATGCAATAGATGATTTCACAGCTCATGTGAACAGCACATTGAGAAATCTGGATACAGATATCCAAAGAAATTTTTTAAGGTTAAACTACGACCTGTTGAGTCGCTGTATGAGCAAAAATATCTCAAATTCTACATACATTGCAGATCCAATGCTATTTTCCCCTGCCCCAAATAGGTATGTCCGCCCCCCCCTGCCCAGTTAGATATTACTCCCCCACCAAGCACCCCAAGCACCAGCACCACCTTGTATAATGCTCTGCTGGATGCAGCAGATGAGTCACCCCAATATACAGAGATGTAAATTTTTTCTTGCTTTTAATATCACCAAATTTTATGATTTCTAATAGGTGCTTGCTGCATGGGATAGGGTGGTGATGACGCCATCTGGACAAGGTCACTACACACATGGCACAAGTACACATTGCTTGAAGCCGGGGCCACAATGTATACTTGTGCCATATGTGTATTGACCTGTTCAAACTGGCGTCTTACCCACCCTATCACATACAGCCAGCTACCTATTGGGATTCATAAAATTTGGTGATAATGTTCTTTTGTAAAATTGTTATAAAAAAAGGATATTGCACACAGTTTAGTGCACACTTTCAGTTGCCTGCAGGTCAGTGCACATTGTACTAAAAGAAGGCAATTTTTTGCTTTATGTTGAGTAAAAAACAAAAATAAAAATTTTTCTTTGCACAAGAAACCAATGTGTGGTGTTTTTTTTTAACTTACCTTGCAATAGTGGTACTGTAGCACTTTTACGATGGCTTTGCAGGTCTCCGGAATGATGACGCCCAAGGACTGAGGTGAGAGTAGTGTCCCAAACTTTAGGTCTTCCAGTGACCTTCCTGTAGCCAGGTACCTTAGGGTAGCCACAAGTCTGTCTTCTGCAGGGATTGCCCTCCGCCACCTTGTGTCCTGTCTCTGGATGTGGGGGGTCACCAGATGCAGCAATTCTTGGAAGCTGGCATCATCCATGCGCAGGTAGTTCCGATAGTCGTCCGGGTTGTTCTCCTTGATGTCCATCAGCAGGGACTTGTGAGAGCGGGTATCCCTTTGTAGAAGCCACTCCTTGGTCCAGCATGCTCTCGTCCTTCTTCGCTGGGCCCTCTTCCTAATCTCCCGGACCCCAGCTTCAGCGACCAACACTCTATACTGATAGGGACGCATCAGTACAGAATTCAGGAACAGGATAGAATGCAGGTAGGTAGCACACACTTGCAGGTAGAATAAACTTTGTAAAAGGCAAGCCAAATACAAGAGCACAGTAGCAATGTACAGGATTCAGCAGGAATACACCTAGCCTCATCTAGTAGCAGAGCAGAATGTACACAGAGTTTAAAGGGTGCCTGCTTTTTATACTCCCTAGATATCCCCTCCCATTGTTATAGCTATTTAAATTTCCCACCAATAGTCAAGAGCTGGTTTTTTTTTTTTTTTTTAAACTCACGATTTGTTATTGTCAATCTCACGATGCGTACGATCCGATAGATCGTGAGATCGTAAGACAGATTGGGTGTCTTTTTTCCAAAATCGTGATCACGACGGCAAGGGAGCTCCCATGAAAGTTCATGAGGAAATTGGCCATAAAATCGTATAGTGAGGACATCTGTATGTGTGTGGGCACCTTTATATTTTTGTATTTTTGTATTTATGTTATAGCTTTGTAATTAATTCTATATTGACTGTTGCTTTTCTTCAATGAGCCCAAATCCTTCAATTATCATGATTGGACACTGGGAGTATAAGGAACTATTTGGTCATTAGTAACTGTAACCGGTACTACAGTACAGCCACTATTCCCTACCACATCTCCAATACTGATTGGTAACTTATCATTACAGTATGTTGGTGCCCATACAGCAGGTGATACCCTTATTCAGAATACAGAAGCCTCATTTGGGTGAGATGGACCCCTGAGATTTCATCTAGTCATATAAGCTATCCTTCAGAGGAAGAGTTTTACCTGCCAACTCACTAATAAGTATCGTTACCATAAACTGATGACCATATAATACTTTTGTCCAGACAAGTTTCACTAACTACAAAGTGCCCAGGCCTCTCTAACAGCCAGGGTTTGCAACCATGCCCGATAATGCCCAGTCCATTACTGGACATATCCACACCCCCACCTTTTGCCTTGTCCATCCCAGTACCAGGGCCCATCCGATGTCTCGGCGGTACAATATTAATTTGCCGGAGTGGCTATTATAATGATTGGTGACCACATTTCTCACCTGTATGTTGCTCGTAGCAATCACTTGCACAATTCATTCTTGTGAACGAGCCCTTAGGGCAGAGATTCCCAAACATGGTCCTCAGCGCACCATAATGGTCCTGGTTTTAAGGATATACATAATTGAGCACAAGTGAATTAATATGTACCCCAGTCATTTTGATTTAACCATCTGTACTCTCCCATGGATATCTTAAAACCTGGATCATTAGGCTGCCTTGAGGGCCATGTTTGGAACCACTGCCTTATGGTGTATACATTCATAAAGTCTGTTAACTCTAAATAAAGCGATAATGTTCAATTACTAAACATATACAATGTAAACACATATCCAGTGTATGAGATAACACTACATCTGGCATAACTAAAGAAGACATAGGACAATAATAAAAGTGACATAGGGCAGGGCTAAGGAATGAAAAGATTAACAAGAAACAGCTAAACAACACGCTATTGAAAAACAACATAATTACAGTTTTATTTTATGAGTTAGGTGCTCGACTGTCATTGTAATTGACTACGATTTGTACCTACTTGTCCCTTTTGCTAAAAATCTACAGCACCTGTGTTAATGGGTTTTGTTTCCATCAAGAGATAATGAGGACTGGCATATCTGCATGGTCTCCGTGAGAATTGGGAAGGAGACAAATACCCAATTTTTATTATCATCTGACAGAGACATAATGACTGCTAAGAAACTCATTATCATTATATTATACAATGATTTAACTTCAAATCTGTGTATTGCTGAAGCATAGCGGAGAGCCACGCTGTAGAATTAAACATGAGAATGATCTAATCGTGTTCATATATCCAAGTCCACAAAGCTGAGCACAACACTCAAACTTTTTTCTTTTTTTTTTTTTTTTTACTCTAACAAAACTACTTTGGACCAATGTGCACAAAATGTGCACCCAATTCTTATTTTTGCAAACCACGTTCGTCATGTGAATATACTATATACTTTTTTGTTTAGTTCCTTTATTATAGTTCCTTTATTTTAGCAAAGTAATAAAAATAGTATATTAGTTGACACTGTGAACTCTGTTTTGCGTTGCCCATCTGTCTCTGCCACTGACACAGAATATTGTTTTGAGAATATTATATTACACTAATCTGCTGCATTTGTCATCCCTGGTTTTTCCTCTAAGCTCCCATCTATTAGCAAGTACTAATTTATAATAAATATCATCACACATCAGTTCCCAGCAATTGATCAATATGTTTTTGATGATAATTGAAGTAATTTGTTGCATATTCTCTCTCCCTTTATCACATGCCCTCCACAACTCATATAATAATCACATCAATATTATGTTATTGCTGTATTTGTTTATATATTTCTGCTCCCTCTTTGCTGCTCTCTCATTTTTCTCCTCCATCTTAATCACATCAATAGTGTTATCTTATTTCTTATCAACAATATTTGCTTTTTTACCACCTTGTACTGTATATCTATCGTCACCAGGCTCCTATGGGGGAGATGTATCAAGCCGTGGAGATGTTGCCTAAAGCAACCAACTTCTAACTGTCATTTCAAAGACTGTCCTAGATAAATGACAGTTAGAAGCTGATTGGTTGCATTGGGCAACATCTCCACTTTATCTCTCTCCAATGCTTGATGCTGTATCAAGCATTGGAGAGAGATAAAGTGGAGATGTTGCCCAATGCAACCAATCAGCTTCTAACTGTCATGTTTTTTCTTACTATGTCCCAAAAACAAATTGGTGGCTATCATGAGACAGCAGTGTATATGTACATATAAAAGCTTTCTAGATACTGATGCCACATGATATGCCAAGTTACGTATGACTCTTCATCGTCCAATAGCTGCAGGCAACTGCAAAGCTCGGTCTGAGTGATACGCCTGACCATCGAGACATTCTACGGGCCCTGGTGATACAAGGGGGCGTGGCCAAATCTGGGAGGCATGACCCCGTCCCCTCAGAGAAAATGGAGCATTCCTCCTCCTCTGCAGCTCATTGGGCCCCTTGGACAACATGGGTAAATATCCCTCCCCCCATCTCTGCACTCCTGGGGATACACAGAGTGCAGTGAGTTATCAGGGCAACTCCACACAAATCCTAAAATTAGAATTAGGTCTAATTAAACACTGTTAATAGTTGGAAACAGATAGTTAATAAGATTGTATATCTACTTACAGGAACATATCCTTAAACATTACAATCAGTATTGAAATATTATGAAATATATTACATGAGGTTGGTTGGGGGATGGCACTATCCAAATGTAGATTGTAGAGAGTCTTATAATAGTCAGCAAAAGCATTTGCTATATATGTAGGGTTTATTATTTTCCCACCATTTTGCATGGTAAGAAATTGGATCCTGTTTTTTCTTGCAAGGAGTTTGCCTGGCTTGTTGCCCTAAATAATAAAATTTCTGTTGTAGCTTGTTAAGGGCATGTTTCATATGGGAAAGAAATAATTTTTGTAACTATTTAGGAACAGAAACAAGAGGGTATATTTACTAAAGTGAGAGTTTTTTAGAAGTGGAGATGTTACCTATGGCAACCAATGAGATTCTACTTAACATTCAACTAGCACCTTCTAGAAGATAATATCTAGAATCTGATTGGTTACTATGGGCAACATCTCCACTTCTAAAAACTCTCACTTTAGTAAATATACCCCAAGTTCTCTATTGAGAAGACGGGGAGGGTCCTGTGTAGGGATTCCACTTGTGTCAAACATGTTTCCAGTTCTAATTGTTATTATATATACTGTTTAAGTAAGTGTGCAATGGACTTTATGGCAAGATCCCTAATGACAGCCAATACGTGGTGGGAGAAGTGTCTTGTGGTTCATTGATAGTCTGGTAGGTAACCAGCCCATCTTGTAATGCTTCAATAGCCCCTGGAGATGATAGAATATGCTCTGAAAATCAGGAATCTATGTGGTGTTTTAATACCATCTGCATCCCATGTCCCCACCATACAATATGTCATGATGATGTAATCATTGATTTATCTATTGTAGGATCAGGGACTAAGTTGAAATTATACATGATAATAACATGGCCTTTCTGAATCTTATGCATAATATTTAAAACCCTACTCAAAAATGTAATTTGGTGTGAATTTGGTGCATAGAGAGAGACCAGTGTGACCTCTTGTCCTTCAAGTTGGCCTGTTAATATAAGGAACTGTCCATTCTTGTCTACCATTTTATTTAAGAATGTAACCAAATTATGCAATAAAATGGCAACTCCATGTTTTTTAAAGAGTCCATTAGTGTAGTATGCAACTGGGTATCTTGCGTCATTGAGGATTGGGAGGGCTCTAGATAAAAAATTGGTTTCTCGTAAGGCAACTATTCCTGCTTTAAGACGATGGAAAGTGGCTAAGGCTAGTCTTCGTTTACAGAGCCATAACTAGACTTTTTGGTGCCCTGGGCCAGAAAGAGCATTAGTGGATGAATAACAAAGCTTAAATCCTGACTTTAGCTACTGTACTAGGCAAGTTATAACCACATTACTTCACTTGCAAAATCTCAATGAAATGATTTCATATAATAGTCACTCTCTGTAAGGGGTCTGTTCATGATGTTAATTATCAGAGTCCGAATGGACTCCGATAATTAACATTCTAACTCGCCACGGATGCCGGAGCAATTCAGAACAGCAGCCAAACAGGAGTGGCTGCTGTTCCGCGAGCTGTGATTGGCTCGCAACCGGCTCCATAGTTCAAATGCCGCTGCCGTGCTGTGCTGATGCTCCTTCTCCCTGCCAGTGCCTGCTGCCTGTGTATTCTGCACTGCTGCCACCCGGCCCCCTCTCTCTCAGGAGCCTATGTTCGTTCTTATGAAAAAAAAAATCAGGTATGCTGACCCTGCCCTGTGCACCCCCTCTAGTCTAGCCAGCCTTCCCTGCACTGTCCTCCCCCAGTCCAACCAGCCTTTCCTGTGCCCCCCAAGCCCAGCCAGACTTCCCGTGCCCACAACCCTTACCAGTCCAGCCAGCCTTTTAGTACAGCCAGTCTGCATTCCTTGTCCCTCCCCAGTCCAACCAGCCTTCCCTGCACACGCCCCCAGTCCAGTCAGCCTGTCTTCCCTGCCCTGCCCTAGTCCAGCCAGCCTTCCCTGCACCACCACTAGTCCAGCCAGCCTGCCTACACAGCCTCTCATCCAGTCCAGCTGGCCTTTCCTGCCCTTTGCCCCCCCTAGTCCAACCAACCTTCTCTAACAACTGCCCCCACAGCCCAAACTTTGAGAATCTTTAAACTGCTTTACCCACTAATTGATGCCCCACCCCCAAAGTAGCTCCACACATATTATCCAGAGCTCCACCCACCCCTGCTGCATACCTCCAGGTGGAGAGGGAGGCCCTAGCTATTTTGTCAGTACCGGGCCCTGTGATTTCTCATGGCAGCCCTAGGCGGCGCCACAGCTGTGATCCTGGCTGCAAGATGCACCCTGCTAGTCAAAAGCAAGGGCTGTGGGGCAACGATGGTGCTGCCCACAGAGACCTGCTCTCTGGGCCTGATTCAGAGAGATGGGCGCTAATGCGATTGCAGCTGTGTTTTCACATGCAATGCAGATGCAAAAATATGCTAATGTCTGCATAAATACGCCCACTGCTGCCTTCTTACCTTTGTGCAATAACGCATACCTACGGAAGTATCGGTACCATCAACGCATATCTTGCCCTTGTGGCAGGCCTGACCAACTGCAGACTTGGCAGCTCTCCTGACAGGCAGAGAGCTCTCATGCTGGGTAGGAGATCGCAATGGCTAATTTATGCATGCCCATATAACGGCATTTACACAGTGAGACACGTCTGTATTTTTATGAGCACTCCCCATTACCACCCCTAAACGCAGACTACCTGTCACTCACTTTGCGATGGGATCCTCTGTGCATCCATAATTGCAATGCAATCGCTGTGCACGCGCAATGCAGCTTATACACATGCACAAAGGCAAACTATCAGTCAATCTTCGTGAAAATCGCATTAGAGCTAATGTCTGAATCAGGCCCTCTGTGCGTTGGCACTGGTCGCACACCCTTAGTTACAGTCCTCGCTAGCGCATGCAGGGGGGGTTCTGAGTACCCAGAAACCCCCCCCTGACAGACTGGAGAGCAGGCACTATCTTCTAAAGCCCCGCCCCCTCACAGCAAAATGTCGCGATTCACAAGTCAATCAGGAGGAGGCGGAGCAAATATACAGTGATACCATTTGCATCATTTGGCTCCGCCCCCTCTAGACTGACCAGCATTTTGTTGATAGGGGGAGGGGCTTAATGACATGATGCCAGTCTGCCAGGTCCCATCCTTATCAGGCCTACAACCCGCAGCTGCTGCAAGGTAAGTGTGTGTGTAATGTATGTGTGACATATGTATGTGTGTGTATGTATTATATTATATACAGTCAGGTGCATAAATATTGGGACATTGACAGAATTTATATATATACAAGTTGAGTCTCCCATATCCAAAATGCTTGGGACCAGGGGTATTTTGGATATCGGAATATTCCATATTTTGGAATATTTGCATAATATAATGAAATATCTTGGGTATAGGACCCAATACATGAAATTCATTTATGTTTCATATACACCTTATACACACAGCCTGAAGGTTATTGAAAACTGTATTTTAATGATTTTGTGCTTTAAAAAAAGTTTGTGTACATTGAACCACTAGAAAGCAAAGGTTTCACATTCTCAGTCATACTAAAAATATTCAGTAATTTGGAATATTTCGTATTTCGTAATATTTGGATATGGGAGACTCAACCTGTATATATACACACATACAGTGTATATATATATATATATATATATACACATAGTCAGGTGCATAAATATTGGGACATTGACAGAATTTTCATATTTTGGCCTCTATTCACCACCACAAGTGGGGATGGTATTCTTGGGATGATGGGATGTGTTGGATTTGCGCCAGGGTACGTGCTTTTGGGTTTCAGGTAAATTAGAAAGTTACAGTTTTTAAACTATTACCTCAAGAATGCGCCATTGTAGAGATAGGACTTTTCAACTTGTTTCGCAGCCACCGTAGTAGCCTCCAGCAGGTGTAATAACTGTGGCTTCACTTGGGTGCACAAAGATGGACGTCACTTGCAGGCTTTAGCGGTGGTGGGCTCGGGGGAAAGAAGCTGGTGTTAGCTGCAGCGGGAGCCGGCGGAAAGACACGGGAGGGTAGCGGGTGTTAGCTTTGGGCAGAACCCGGGGACAGTAGCGGGCTTTAGCGGTGGCGGTGCGGACGGCAGTGCGACGGCAGTGGGGCAGGCCCTAGGACCCAGAGGAGGTACCAGCACACAGAATACAGGCTCGGATCTGGTAGATTCATGATACCTGCTTCTGTGTTTAATTTAAAAAAAATGGCATGGCCCCACCCCCCAGAAAACAACCAGCACCGTGCTTTGGAGCCCCAGTATTGGTTGTGCTAAATACAGGGGACAAACGATGTAGGGGTCCCCCATATTAAGCACAACCAGCACCAGCCCGAGGCTATCCCCAGCACCCCTGGGTGACAACGGTGTCTGGGCCTGATTCAGAGCCGCTCGTAAGCGACCGCTAGTTTGCTCCGTGCGATGTTCGCACATCTGCGCATGCGTATGGGTCGTAATGCGCATGCGCCAACCAGTCAGTGCGATCGGAAATCGAGCGCTTGCCAAATAGCGAGTGCCTGCTAATTTGAGTGACAGGATGAGGCGTTTATGTTTGGTAACAGGGGAAGGTGCTTGAAAACGGGGAGTGGAGATCCGAACACAGGCGTGCCAAACGGTCACAACGGGCATTTTAAGGGTGTGCATAATTAACAAAGCAGCGCCATCGACCACGTCACTTGGTTGTCTCTTAGCCTGAACTGCTCGCATGATTGCGGTAGGAAAATCCTACCACAAGCACTGCGAGCAGTTCAGACGCCTTTCAATGTACTCGATTAATCAAATAAATAGCGGAGATGACGTAGGATGCGAACGGCCAGGGGGCGTCTTTACAAAATAGCGAGCGCATGTTTCGTCCACTCGCTCAGACATAGAGGCGTCAACAGACCGCAAAGAGCGAGCGCTCAATTTAAATAGCCGGCCCCTTTTTCTGAACGAGCGTCTGGCTCTGAATCAGGCCCTCTGTCTGTTATATTTTAATATTTCTTTTGCAGGGGTACTACAGGTACCATTAGTGCCCCACCTGCTGGTACTTGTGGTTCTCCAAGTACCAGTATGCGGTGGATGTTTGCTGGGACTGTAGTACTACTGCAAAAGACAATATTTATATATTCATGCACAACACAAATCAACCCAGCACCCACTGCCCAGGGGTGCTGGGGGTAGCCCCGGGCTATCAGCCTGGGCCTGGGGTGCCCTGGAGAGGGGGGACCCCTTTAATGGGGTGGGTCCCCAACTGCCCTGGGTTCCACGGCCTGGGCTGACTAGCAGTCAGGGGTGGTGCTTTGGCTGGGGGGCCCGGTGAAAGGGCTCCCCTGGCTGTGGCATCACCCCCCTGCTAGAAATGGTCCGGTGCTGGTTCTGGGAAATACAGGGGGGCCCTATGCATTCTCAAAAAAACTGGTGCTGGTTGTGCTTCATACGGGGGACCCCTACATCGTTTGTCCTCTGTATGTAGCACAACCAGTACTGGGGCTCCAAAGCCCGCTGCTGGCTGTCTTCTAGGGGGCGGGGCTACGTTTTTTTTTTTACACATTCAATTTTTAACAGATGCATAGATGGATTTCACTGCTGCATTCGTGCATCTGTGACTTATTGAATTTTATTTTCTCAGGTGCATACACACTACCAGTGAGCCCTCTGTCACCCACTGATGCCCCCTTTGCACTGCCACTACCCCACACGCCTACAGCCGTCACGCACTCTGCACCTCCCAAACCAACCTCCTGTGTGCTGTCCCCTCTTCCACCTGTGTTAGTGTACCATTTTGTTGCCATTCTCCCCTGCAGGTGGCCCGGTTTGCTCATCCAAACCCTGATAGTTAATACATTTTCAAAAAGCTATGAAATTCCATAGACAAAAAACCTTATGGTTTCACATGTCCCATTAAGGCTGTTTAGACATGATCTGAAAATTCACAAAACCTATTGATTTTCTGCCACTCAAACTTCAAAAAGCAATGAAATTACGATCATTAAGGCTGACGCCTTAATGGACGTGTTCATTGCGCAATACAGATATGGTATGCCATCACACTCTGTGGTTAACTGCAGATTCAGCACTCTCACAGAATGAGATTGCTGTCACTCACAAAATGGTGGAGCTGCTAATTCACAGAACTGTGTGCTCATTGGAATACACACATGCAGTCTATGCAACTGAGATCAAAGCAGAAAATAGAGCTGTGCGGATGGGATAAAAGTGGTGTGGATGGGGGAGAGGAGACACAGTAGCATGGATAGGAGAGACACAAAGGCATGTAGATGAGGGAAGGTTAAGCAGCACAGAGGGGGGGGTAGCCAAAGTAATACAGATAGGTGGAAAATAGTGGTGCGGATGGGGGGAAACAGAGTGGCATGGTTTGGGGGGACAGTGACGTGGATGGGGAAGAGAGTGGATGGGGGAAGACAGAGCAGTGCAGATGGGTATAGACAGATTGGTGCAGATAAGGGAATACAGACTAGCACAAATAGGAGAACACACAACACACAACAGTAGGGATTGGGGAAGGCAGATTAGTGTGGAAGGGGAGGAAGACAGAGTAGTGCGGGTGGGGGGAGGAAACAGAGTTGCACAGTTGGGGGGGATAGAGTGGTGCAGATGGAGGAAGAAAGAGCGCCACAGAGGAAAGGAAGGTAGCGGCGTGGCTTAGAGGAAGGCAGAGGTGGAAAAGGAAACAGAGTGGCACGGATGCAGGGCAGTGCAGATGGAGAAAGACAGATTGGTGTGGATGAGAGAACACAGACTACCATAGTTCAGAGACCACACAGCAGTAGGGATTGGGTAAGACAGATTGGTGTGGATGGGGAGGAAAACATAGTGGTGCAGGTGGTGGGGGGAGACAGAGTTGCATGGTTGGGGGACCAGAGTAGTGCAGATGGAGGAAGAAAAAGTGCCACAGATGAGAGAAAGACGTGGCTGTGGAGAAGGCACGGATGCAGGGCAGTGCAGCTGGGGAAAAACATTGGTGCGGATGAGGGAACACAGATTATCACAGATGGGAGACCACACAGCAGTAGGGATTGGGGAATATATAGCAGCATGGAGGCATATAGGGGAATAAAGTGTACATGCATAGACAGAGTATGATATTTTTAAACATAAGGGAGCTGAAAATGTATTCTAAATGAGATAAATGTATGCAGTCAGAAGGATGTTGGAAGCCAGTGAGATTGTTTTGGTGATCAAATGGGAAGATTGTCGGCACGGAGTGGGATGTGGGAGCCACATAGCTGCTCAAATCAGTTGCATAGACTGCATGTGTGTATTCCAATGAGCACAAAATTCTGTGAATTAGCAGCTCCACCATTTTGTGAGTGACAGCAATCTCATTCTGTGAGAGTGCTGAATCTACAGTTAACCACAGGGTGTGATGGCATACCATATCTGAATTGCGCAAGGAACATGTCCATTAAAGCGTTAGCCTTAATGATCGTAATTTCATTGCTTTTTGAAGTTTGAGTGGCAGAAAATCAATAGGTTTTGTGAATTTTCAGATCATGTCTAAGCAGACTTAATGGGACATGTGAAACCATAAGGTTTTTTGTCTATGGAATATATATATATATATATATATATATATATATACATATATATATATGTATGTGTGTGTATCTAACTTTTTTGGGGAGACACTCCTCCCTAGCACCCGGGCATGTCACAGTTCTCAACAGCCCTGGGGGAACCCACGCTCTTTGTCCCTCCACAATTGTCACAACCACCCCATGCTATGAATGTTGATGATAAGATCACATTAAGTCATGATTTAATCAAGAAAGCCACATTTAACCTACTATGCTGAGTTGCACATATTTTAAAATATGTTTTGAATAAATACATGAATATACTGTATACATGTTTTAATACATTTACATCTGTTACAGGCACCAATGTGTAAGCATCAGAACTAAGCCACTAAAGAAACAAAAACCTTAGAACCCAAGTTTATAATAATCCTTATTACCACTGGCATACTATGTATAGTATCGCAGTGATACTAATAGATATGACGTTAGTATTCAACATTACATACCCCTCCGGTGAGTCCAGTCTGCACATGCGCAGTACAATTTCACCCAGCAGGACTCTACAAAGCCTGGAAGGCTTCGCTGAAGATCCAGATTGTGAGAAGTGAAGCCTGCTATGAGTAATGGTAAAAGTATGCTTGCCTGGTTTCTTTGCTCATTTGTTTTTGCCAATTAATAACTTTAGCTATCTCTGGAACTGAACACAGCTATACAGGTATACTGTAGTGTGAAATAGTTACACAAAGTATCAGTAATTAATATTTATTTTGCATATATACTTATTAATTACATATCCTCAAGAATGTCAATGCATCATACCGAGAAGCAGGCCGAGGGCAAACGCAGGATGTATAATATATATATAAATAAATATATAAACAGGACGGCACTCCAAGTCTAACAGCAGCACAAAAGACCACTGACTTCTGTCTTGGTCTTATGTGCTGCTGTGAGACTTGGGGGTATATTTACTAAAGTGGGAGTTTTGAGAAGTGGAGATGTTGCCCATAGCAACCAATCAGATTCTAGCTATTATCTTCTAGAAGGTGCTAGTTAAATGTTAAGTAGAATCTGATTGGTTGCTATGGGCAACATCTCCACTTCTAAAAACTCTTACTTTAGTAAATATACCCCTTGGAGTGGTCGCCCTGTTTACCGATATCTACATTTGTTCTGGAAGGGCACCCAAGCAGCTGCTGAGAATATGGGAGTGCTGGACTCTGGGACTATATATAATGGTAACAAACACTGCTCCTTTACATATATGAGGTTAGGCCTGCACTCCTAGCAATTGACCCTGGCATCTCCAGTGGTGTTTCCTTGAGGAGGGGTGACAGTCGGGGTCACAGGCCAATGGGGTGCCATCTTAATGGGTCGCTCATTCCCTGGATTCTTTTCTGGTATTTTTGTCATACTTCCTGTGGTCTCATACCACTCCAACACTGTACTTAATTCTTATAAATTTTGAGGATCAGCGTGTATGACCCAGCGCTGCATATTCCGTCCTAGGGTTCTTATATACTGGTCAACAACCACTAACTCGACAATCTGAGCAGCAGTGCGGTAGTCTGGCTGGAGCCAACTCCGCCCCTGTCTGGCGAGTTCTGCAACCTGCTTCCGAATAGGGACCCCTGGTAGTAGGGCCCATTAGTAGAAGAGCTGCGCTTTCCCAGAAGGAGTGAGACCTGACCGAGCTAGAATAGCACTTTTGACTAGGTCATCAGCATAGGCTTTCTAAGCCTCACCAGTGAGATAGGGGGCAAGTCTATCAGCCCTAGTATCTGCAGGCCATTTTAAACGCTGCGCCATCCTCTCAAATATCAGCAAATATGCTTCTGGGTCATCTGAGGCAGATATTTTCTTCATATGACCAGCAGCATTGACTGGGTCACAAACTGTAACATTTGTTCCTCTGTCTTTTGGTGAGAGGCTAACATATTTACTATAGTGCAAAAAACTATCTCCATTTTTATTAGAGATGTGCACCGACCCCTGTGTTTTGGTTTTGGATCTGGATCTCCCCTGGTTTTGGATATGGATTGGTTTTGCCAAAACCTTACCTCCGTGTTTTGTTTTCGTGTTTTGGTTTTGGATCTTGATTTTTTCTTAAAAATAAAAAAAACTGCTAAAATCACATAAAATGGGCCTTTTTTTGTTCCTACAGTATTAATAACCTCAATGACATTTATTTCCACTCGTTTCCAGTCAATTTTGACCACCTCACAGCTCACAATATTGATTTTTTTCATCTAGTTAAAGGGCCAAAAGGTTGCATCCAGCTTGCTGACTCAAAACTGATTGATATAATTATTAATAGAGTTGAGGACTGTGCAAAGATGATGGTTGGGATGCCCTTGAGGATTGAAGAATTGATAGTTGGTGCAGACCCTGGCTGTAAAATTGATAATAAATAAATTAAAAAACAATTCATTGGTGCAGCCCCGAGCTGAATAGTTAATAATAATTTAATTAAAAAACTAAAAAACAATTCATTGGGTGCAGCACCTGGCTGAATAAATAATAAAAATAAATTCATTGGTGCAGCCCCTGGCTGTAAAATTGATAATAAATTAATTAAAAAACAATTCATTGGGTGCAGCCCCTTGCTGAATATTTAATAAAAAGAAATTCATTGGTGCAGCCCCTAGCTGTAAAATTGATAATAAATTAATTAAAAAACAATTAATTGGTGCAGCCCCGGGCTGAATAATTAATAAAAAGAAATTCATTGGTTTAGCCCCTGGCTGTAATATTGATAATAAATTAATTTAAAAACAAATCATTGGTTCCTAAACAAACCATAACATTTAAATTGTCAGGCAGCAATGCCCCAACCAGCACATAATGGAAAGGAAAAAGGTGCCTTATGTTGTATTACGAAACAGGACATTCACAGTTTAACAAACCAATCATTTCAGCGACAAGGACTGCCAATTGTGGCTGAAATGATTGGTTTGTTTGGACCCCCATAAAACAAGCTGCCAATGTGATATGGACATGGATATGAAAATGATCCCATACACAAACTGGCTTTACATTACTAGTTGTCGTCGTCCTCGTCCTCGTCATCCCCATCAGTGTGTACATCCTCTTCTTCACACAATATTAATTCGTCCTCGCCGGAATCCACCATATGCACCTCTGTAATTTTTTCATGTAATTGTTGTTAGAGGTCTTTCTCGTAGAATTTGTAATTCATTTTAAAGAACATCATCTTTTCCACATTTTGAGGAAGTAACCTCCTACGCCGATCACTGGCAAGGTTGCCAGCTGCACTGAAAACTCTTTCGAGATACACACTGGAGGGTGGGCAACTTAAGTAATGCAAAGCCAGTTTGTGTATGGGCCTCCAAATTAGCTCTTTTTCCAGCCAGTAATGAAAGGAACTGTCTGACATGCCTTTTAGGATGTTATCTCTGAAATAGTTCTCCACCATTCTGTGACTGGAGACAGTATCACAAATAGTCACGGTAGAAGACATGTCACTAGTAGGCAGTTCTCTCAGGCCCGACCAGATGTAATTTTTTTGGTGAACGATCTGCATGACCAGAAGGAATTCTGTAAGAAAAATTTTGTATTTTCCTGGCAGCTGCAGAAACTGAAGAAGGAGATGATGGCGTTTCACGTGCGGCTGCAGCTGACAATTTTTTTTACCAACATCTCTTTGCACAGTTTTAGATTTCGGTCTGTTGGAAAAAAAGGTAGGACTTAAACCTAGGAACCGGAATGGTCGCCAAAATATATTTTTCAGATTTCAATAGATTGACGACTCTTGGATCCTGGTGAAGTGAATCAAGGGCTTGATCCACCAGTGCGACTTACTTTGCGCAATCGCTCCATTTCAGCTCCTCCTTCAGCTTCTCCAGCTGTTTTTGCAAAAGTCTGATGAGGGGAATGACCTGACTCAAGCTGGCAGTGTCTGAACTAACATCACGTGTGGCAAGTTCAAAGGGTTTGAGAACCTTGCACAACACAGAAATTATTCTCCACTGCGCTTGAGTAAGGTGCATTCCCCCTCCAGGGCCTATGTCATAGTCCATTGTAGAGCCCTGACTGGCCTTTTGCTGTTCCACCATCCGCTGAAGCATATAGAGGGTAAAATTCCACCGAGTTGCTATCTCTTGCTTCCCTTAGGAATGCCTGGCATTTGTGGGCGGACCTGCTGACATCACTAGTGATGTCAGCAGTGGACTTCCTGGTCTATTAGAACAGGAAGTCCACTCAGGCTTGCGGGAGCTGAGACCCTACCACAGGGTCTTGTCGCAAGCCCAATGGTTGCGATAATCGCGACAGACTTCAGGCCGCTTGCACAAGCTGTGGGTGGTCACCCACAGCTTTGTGAGCAGCTGGAGAAAAAAAAAAACACGCCCTGATTCAGAGCGAGCGCTCGCCAGCTCTGAATCAGGCCCAGAGACCGGACCATCTAATTGACTTTTATTCATCCTAAAGAGACTGGACCGTCTAATTGAATTTTATTCATCCTAAAGGAACTTTTTAACTGCTGTTACTATCCATGTGCGGCTAGCACAGTACAGTGGGACAGTGAAATATAACAACATTTTGGAATAGTACTGAATATATTTAGCATTGTATGATTACATCATTATGCAAGTATATATTCTCTTTACTTGCATCATGTGAATGTCCACCAGGTATTTTAAATAAAATTCTTTTATATAAAAGTATTCACTTTTTATGATCCACACATAAATTACTGACAATAACATATCATTTGCGCCAGGGCTAATATTGTTTATTATTTAAACTTCTTGTAAAGTAGGGATACTTTACCTTAGTATATAAGAGGCAGCATTGAGGTGTTACTTACTTAGGGACACACAGAAAACCGATTTCTTTGCGCAGGTGACACCTTCACTATCTTATCACGTCTCCTCCTCCTCCCGATTGGCATTTTCTGCAAGGGACGGGGTTTAAGAAGATGGTGCCTGCTCTCCAGTCTGTCAGGGGGGGTTTCTGGGTACTCAGAAACCCCCCCTGTGTGCACTAGTGCAGGTGCCATTTTGAAGAAACCGGGAGGTCTCCTTTGGTACATACTCAGGTGGTAGGCCTTTAGTACTGTCTGAGCTTGTGGATCTGGATCCTGGATAGTGCTATTGGGATTCTCCTTGTGCATCTGTATTTTTTTCCTCATTTTAGGTGAATATTTCTGCATTTTATTTCTGCTACAGGGTATACTGTATCTGTTGAATATTTGTGGACTATTAATAATAGAAGAGCAATAGTATACACCAGTGGATCCTCCAAGTAACGGAACAGAACAGTACTTAACCAGTGGAGAAGTTTATTAGGTACAGACTCTTGACTGTATATGGGTAGCGGTGCTTGTATTAAACGGTGACAGTGGATGGTTTCTCAGAGCTATGTGGGACTGGTCTGTACCCAATGTGGAGCTCATTCACAATGACAAGACCATGCATGCAGAGAAGACCTAATGGTTATGGATTGTTTCTTCCTTAAAAGAGCTTCATAGAGACTGCACAGTAGTGCTCTCCATATTTCAACAGTATCCAGCACACTGCAAATCCATGTCACTCTTTAATGGTTATTTATAATTTACAGGACTATAACTTTCTTTCTATATCCATTACAATTTATGTACAGTCAATGTTTTACTTGAATGTAATGCTGAACGCACAAATAGTGAAATTGGAAAATTGCCCTTTTATTGCCATGTTTGATCCAAAACAAGCACAATGCCCATTATTCTGTCCGGCAGTGGGTTCCTATTTGTATATTTGCCGTTTGTGCAAGCATTTGCAGACAGAATAAAACTGATCATTTTGTATGAGCTCAACCCAATTTAACCAGTAGGGATATGATACTGCAGGCAACTCAATCATCAGCATGTTGATGGGGGCTATGTAAGTACACTAACCCTCCCCCGTCACCCCCTAACCCCCCCCCCTGCACCCTAACTCTCCCCATTAGTGCCTAAAACTAACCCTTCCCCCTTAGTATCGACACCTAACCTTGCCCCTATTATAAGTGCCCGCATAAATCGTTTTAATAGCTTCCAGTGTGCTGGGTGGGAAATGGCAAGTTTAGGAGAGGGAAAGGGCAAAGCCCAGGGTGACACTCAGATGGGAAAGAGTGGAGGCAGATGTCATCACTAGATGGAGAAAGAACTGCATCATAGAACATGATAGAGTGGAGAGTTCCCAGCTATAGTGAGTGGTCATTGCTGCTGTAGAGGGCATGTCAAATGCTACTATAAGGTCAAGGAGTACAAGAAGAGAGAAATTACTTTTAGATCTGTCTATGAGAAGATCAGGAGGTAAGGGCAATTTTGGCAAGATGAAAAGACAGATTGGAGTTGATCAAGGAGCTAGTGGGTGGAGTGGATGGAGTTGAGGTAGATGCACACCACCTCCTCAATGAAGTATAGGGGAGAAGAGAGATAGGGTAGTAATTACAGAGAGAACAGGGGTCTAATGAGAGTGTCTTATAATTGTGGAATTGTGGAGACCAGCAGTACATGCTTATAGATGAGGGCAAGGTGCCAGAGGAAAGGTTGACCAGGTGGGCATTATGGGAGCAAACCTTAGAGACAGTCACTGGAAGAGATTATTGTGGACTTCAACTCTAGAGTCAGATGAGGGAAGACAAGGGTTTCAGACCCAGTGTGGGAAGGGGACATAGATATCAAGCCTGAATGGATGAGAAATCTTGGCAGATGGACTCGATACTCAGTTGTGGAGGTAAAGTTGGTTGTGCATGGCAAAGTCCAGTGCACTGAAGGGGAGGGGTAAAGAAGGGAAATGAAAGTAGCAAAGTCACAGTTAGGAGTTTAGGTTTTCGACTTGATGAAGGCCTTGAAGATGGACTGTTTAGCAAATGAGAGATAATGAATTTGAAGTGGAGGAAGTCGACAAGACAGTTTGATTTCCTGAAGAGGTACTTAGCAGAGTTAACACACTTTTGGAGAAAGCAGGTCAGAGTACAGTGTCAAGGCTGGGACGAGAAAGTCATAGACTGATGATGACAGCTGGGGTAGCAGAGACAAGGGTAGTGGTAAGGTCATGGTCTTAGTCAGAGACACTTTCATCATGACCAAGGAGCGTAATCATGGGAGAGAAGAGAGGCTAAGGAGGAGAAGAAACTGGCAGAGGTCAAGGGCATCAAGATTCCACCTAGCAACTGTGGACTTAGGGTAGGGGGGGAGGAGAAGGTGACAGGAAAATGCCAAAGGAGAGGAAGTGGTGTAGACACAGACAGTACTGAGCTGAGAACAGGCCAAGTGAAAGGAGTGGCCATTTATGTGAGAGCGAGAGGAGGTACATTGAGGGAAACAAGGAAAAGAGAAAGAGAAGTTTTAAGGCAGCAGGGTTGGAAAGATTGCCATCGGAATGTTAAAGCGCATCTGGATGAGTGAAGGGAGGTCAGAAGACAGAGAGGAGAACTATGTGGATAAGTTGTCAAAGAGCTTGAAAACAGGACCTGGGGGATGATAGAAAATAGCAATGTGGAAGTGGAAAGGATGGAATAGGTGGTTTGAGTGGATCTTGATGAACGAGAGAAAGATTCAGGGGCAATGACATGGAAGGTGCATTAGCATAAAGGAGGAATCCAACACTGTAACCGGTCTGGGCATGTGGGAGAAGGAGGCCCGCAAAGGGGATGAGCAGCTAAAGATGTGGTGTCAGAAGGTGATTGCAAGGTTTTCATGATAGCGAGGAGGCAGATAGAGTTAGAGATGAAGAGGTTATTTTGCAAACTGACCAGTCAGAGGGTACATGAAAGGGGAAAAAGGAGAGATGTGGATGAGATGTGTATGAGGCTGGAGGTATTGAAGGAGTGCTGGGGAAGGTTGGGTATAGGGCAAGGGGAGTGAGAGGGGATTGAAATGGGACATGGGTAGGGGACAAGAGAAGGGAGAAAGAGAAATGAAAGGGGGGAGAAAAATATGTATGAATGCACTAAAATATTCAGGATCTTTTATTTCAGCTATAATATTCCTCTCATAATAAATAACACCTTGAAGTATATGCAATGAAAATATTGAGCAGTTTGAAGGCCACCTTGTTGAATTGTGTAACCACAAAAGATTTGATGTAGTGACAATCCTGCCAATTAGCACAAAGTGCTTATTGCACTATTCCCTTCTGGATGTATAATTATCACAGCACAAGCTAGGTGTAAATCGGATTACTCTGAAGGTAGAATTTGTTTTGCTATAAGAAATAACGGCAGTTTGCACTACATAAAAATTGTTAAAAGAGAAGAAACTGTATGAAAATAAATGTGAAATAATAAAATAAATAGTACTTCGAATATCAGGGATGAGAATAACTTGTTTATAAAACAAGAAAACCTGATATTTTCCATTCCCTTGAAAACTAGTGTTTCTCTGTGTACATGTCACAACAGATGACAAATGAGCTCTCTACTATGAATGCCAGTGTAAGATAGCATAATTTCCTATCCGTATCTTTTACTATTGATATCTTTCCTTATATAGCACCAATATATTTAATGGAGCTCTACAATTACGCAGACAGATTGAGCATAACATGATAACAATACAGGATATACAGTAAGCAAGGCCAGCCCGTCTGAATGTGCAACCTACTGTACTGGCAGAGGAAAACACATCATAGGGAAGGTACAACCAATGGCACCACAGCAGTGACAGCTTATTTATCTGGCAGCTCAGTTAACAGTGCAGTGTATTTTGCCCAATTGACAAATAATTTTTCTATAGTTCAAGGTGTGCAATGTGTGTGCCCTTCTTATGGGTATATTTACTAAAGTGAGAGTTTATAGAAGTGGAGATGTTGCCCATAGCAACCAATCAACTTAACATTTAACTAGCACCTTCTAAAAGATAATAGCTAGAATCTGAATGGTTGCTATGGGCAACATTTCCACTTCTAAAAACTCTTACCTTAGCAAATTAACCCCTTAGTGCAGAGGTTCCCAAACACGGTCCTCAAGGCTCCGCAACAGTTCAGATTTTAGAGATATCCATGGTTGAGCACAGGTGACTTAATTAGTGTCTCAGAAGGTTTGATTTAACCACCTGTGCTCAACCATGGATATCTCTAAAACCTGAACTGTTGGGGAGCCTTGAGGACCGCGTTTGGGAACCTCTGCCTTAGTGTATACATTTCCCCCCTGCTCTTTGAATTACAGCAAACAGCACAAAGAGTCAGTCTAATGAAGATCAGCCATTGAATATGTTCATTCGCTCAATGTAACAACCAGGGTTGTGGAAGGAAGTAGTATCCTGATCCATAATTATTTCAATATATATTTATTATCAGTAAATGAAAAATGTTTTCATTGTGCAGACTGATGTATATCAAAATAAATATTGGATTAAAAACACTGTTAGACAATGGGTGATGCTTGAGAATCACAGACTTCCAGTATGTTTTGGACTGTCAGCATGGTTACCGACCCTGACTCTTTGGAGATCTTTCAGGAAAAGACTGTGTGTTTCTTCTTCGCTCTCTCCTATGACCCCGCTTTTTTGTAACCCTGATTTCCTCAAGGAGATGGCCTCCTCCTAATTTCACCTTTGGACATAGGCTGAGATGGCACGTGTTGGCCAGCTGGTCTCCTCTTCTGGTGTAAACTCTTTTAACCAGATCCGAGAGACTTGGAATCTACCAGCCTCCAAGATTTGGAGATACCTCGATATTCAACATTTTGTTGTCTAGTAACCCCATCGGTGAGGCTGCCAGATGATTCCCAACTGCTTTTGAATTGATGTGTCAGTCCCAGTCTCATCCTCAACATTTTCTCTCCTCTGGTAATAAACTTCTCATAGAGGACACTTTTTCAACGTTGCCACGCTTCATGGCTGACTGGGAAAGAGATCTGGGTATACAACTAGAACCTAAAGATTGGAATAAGATCTTTCAGACCACAATGTCTTGCTCAGTTAGCTATTCGGTAGTAGAGACTCAGTTTAAGGTTCTTGCCTGCTGGTACAGATGCCCCTCAGTGCTTGCTTAAATGTACCCTGGGATTCCCGCTACATGTTGGGGATGTGCCTCAGCTGTTGGTTCCACTATCCATATCTGGTGGGAATGTGCTGCTCTACGCAACTTCTGGGACTCTGTGATCTCTTTATCTAAAGAGATTGTAGGCCAGGACGTTAGCTCAGAACCTGCTTTCTGGCTCCTTAATAAGATCGATGGTCCTGTGTCATCCTATAAAAAATAGATTTTGAAACACCTCAGTAGTGAAGCCAAGGCCGTAATTTCAGTTGACTGGAGATCTCCGACTCCTCCAGCCATAGCAGAATATTTCTCCAGATTGGAATTCAATTTATCTATGGATGATTTTATGATGTCTGGAGCTACTACATTTATAGAGTTTAGTGGTATCTGGGGACCATGGTTTCTATTTAAAGACTCACCCTCCTATTCAGGCCACATTAGTGGGGTTTCTTAATTTGCTTCATTGTTCAACCAGTATTTTGATATTATCTCGGGTGGTCCCTCTCTCTTTCCCTCCCTCCCCTTTTGTCCTCATTATTTGTTTTCTGCTCTATTTTATTTTGTTATTTTCTGGCATGATTGTTATTTGTTTGTGTATATTGGTGTTTATATTGTATTTTGTTTTCTTTTTCTATTTGTGATATGTTCTCTGCTGTATGCTATTCTGACTTTGTTGGAATTTTATTGCTATGCTTTGAATAGGGCTTCTGCATTTTCTGTTCTAGTTTTTGAAGATCTTAATAAAAACCTTTAATGCAAAAAACAAAACAAAAACCAATGTTAGAATATTAATAAACAAATAGCATGGACATGGACCAACCAGTTTTATGTAATGGCGGCTGAATGACAGCTCACCAGTCACTGTTGCATTGAATCAGCACTTTTGCTCCAACATCTAATCTAAACATTTAAGTTTTGCTTGGAATTGTCACACTACAAGACATTTACACGCATTTCGCCATATCACTAATTGCTTTCTTAACGTATGAGAGGATTTGCACTGATGTTGGATACTTTATATTGGAGAGGAAGATCAAATTTGTTTGACTTTGTAAAGGCATAGCAGCAGAGTTTATTATCATTAGTCATACAACTATAGAAGGGATTACAGAATGTTCTTATCAGCATACATTGTTGATTAAAAATGATTAACATAAAGCCAATATAATTACAAGATGAAATATAAATAATTAAATACAATTCCTATTGATAAGTGTAAGAAATCAAAATATATTAAGTCCCACTGAGGGCCCGATTCACTATGCATCGCTATTCTGCTAATGCGCTCGCAACGCAGTTGCTAATATCAGTAGTGACATGAAAATGCATTGCAATTGCAGTATAACAGTGCGATCGCAGTCACACATAGGGACGCCCACTTTCCCTTGTCTCACATCCGTAATACTTAGTAATATAGTGAAACAATCGGTAACATTGAGTAATATCGGACCCATAAGCACACTTCCACAAGCCCTGACCTTACTCAGACATTGCTAACAGCCACACACACTATCAGTGCTATGGCTGGGTATGGCCACGCAGTGGATAATTTATGCATGCCCCTGCAATGCGTTGTAACGCACTGGCATGCCTGCGTTCAGCTGATCACCCCCTGTCACCACCCACAAATGGCACTTCCTGTCAATCACTCTGCAAGGGGTCTGCGCAGTGGCTGGTTCGCGCATGCCCACTGCGATGCATATGAATGCGCAGAACGCAACAATCGGCCGATTGTGTGCGTATTAGCAACTGCGATCCTTGCTGAATTAGGCCCTGAGTCTCATGCGGCCTGTTGAATTATTCAAGGACAATCCTCATCTATCTACCAGTGCAATTTAATAAGGCAGACCCTTGAGCAGAAGTCAGATCTGAGGTAGTGAAACAGGCAGTTGTGATGATGGCACCTTACTGTCTGTAAACATGGGCCTTAAAGTCTACAAGGAGAGCGGTGGTCTTTTTGCAGTGTTATGTTTAGACCCAATTATCTCATCCCAGCATGTTACTGACGCGGATCTGGTCAGAATGTCAATATCGGATTGTTGACAGGTTCTGAATGCTTACAGTCAGGATGTCGACATGGATTTGAGGTTGACAAGAAAGATGTCCACATGGTTAAAATATCGATATGTTCATAATGTTGGTATTTAACATGTTGACAGTACATTTTTGTGTTATTTTAAGGGCTAGGTTTAGGGTTAAATTTAGGGTTAGGCTTAGAGTTAGGCTTAGCCTAAAGTATGATAATATAGAAAGTAGACCCTGTGCTTCAGGACAAGCGTATATGGGGAGCTGCTACGGAAAATGGAGATGTCCCTTCTCCTAAAAGGTATAGTCATAAACAGTATTACCGGAGCGCTATACCCTATATAATCAATATATTAGTAAATCATAGTGCTATGGTTAAGGAAGGAATAGATGTCAATGTATAAGTCATATATACCTGAACAATGCAAAGAATAATATGGTAAAGCAAGTGAATATTTAATATGTCGCTAAATGACAGATTGTCTAAAATCAACAGGTAGTAAACCATATGAGCTGACTGATCACAGCGGGTCACACAATAATGATACTGTTCACTGTATACCTGACCACAGTGGGTCGTGCAGTGTATGAGGGACGTGAAATAATAATGTCAGTCTGAAGATATGTCCCAATGAGGTGAGAAAACCTCACAATTGTCTCAGGTAGCAGCAGCGACGTCCCGCTGATCGATAGGCTGTAGGTGGGTGCCTCGGGGAAATCTTCCCGGAGAGGGAGTACGGCTCACGCTCTGGTTGCTAGGGTGTGAGTCCTGGACGCGACTGCCAGCTGATCGTGTGTGAGGACACAAGCTTGGAGGCCGGGTGATCCAGCCACCTGCCCGCACCGCAGACCACGAATGCTGCCTACATGTCTATGAAGGGGACATAACGGTGGAAGCTCCAATGAGCCTAACAGCGATATGCCCCTCCAACACAGGACACTTACCTCCCTCAGAAGCTTCCAAGCGACCGCTCCTCCTCCTTGCTGGCTTTCTCCTTCCTTCAACTGGCGTCCTGGGTGCATGCAGTTTGGATGGGGTCGCGTAATCGCCCCGTTCCTGGATGTCAGGCCACACGCGTATACTCCACTGTTAGAGTGAAGTGCCTGAAAGCAGGCGTGTATCAATGTCCTCCGTGTAACATGTCCTCCAACGCGTTTTGGCTTCCGCCTTTGTCAAGGAGTGCTGATTGGCTGTACTCTCTGTCTTTTATTCCTTCATTAATGGAGTGCAGGTGTAATCCAAATCAATTAATGTAATACACCCCGGAAGAGTCTTTGATGGTCACATGGTGACAATATAGCAGTCAACATGCCATGTGATGATATCATTCAATAATCATAATCACTTAATTCAATATTATATATTGTGCAAATAGAGAATGAATTAAATAAAACAAAACATAAATAAATGAAATAAATAAAAATAGAAATAAAAATGCTAACTACACATATGTAAGTGAAGTCTCCACTGATATCCTTGAACCTAACACAATAAATACTGAAAAATGGACCAAAGTACTGATGGGAACCTATCAATTAACGCAAGAGGTATAGCAATCTGAGTGTTTAAAACTCTATTAGTGAGATCATCACTCCATTGGTGATAATGATGTCATGCTAACCACCATATGGTGTTAGTAATTATTGTAAAGTCTCCATTGGGGCAAAGGCAAATGTGTTGATGGTTCCTTCTTAATTCAGAAGACTCGCAATGTTAAAATCAATATTCAGTCCTCCTGTGCTAATGTGCCTAGTGTGTATATCCACTTTGCCTCTTTCTTGTTTAGAGATTTCAAAGAATCCCCTCCAATTAATCTTAGGTTTCTCTATGGCTATGGCTATGAAATCAATCTCAGAAGGATTGTACTGATGGTGTTCCTTAAAGTACCTTGATACACTATGATGATCCTGGCCTACCTTTATGTTGCGAATATGTTCATAAACTCTCTGTTTAAGCATTCTCGTAGTTCTGCCTACATATTCTAGGCTGCATGTGCATCTAAGGAGGTATATCACTCCCCTAGAGTCACATGTCATGTGTTCCCTAATCTCATGGGCATTCCCTGTGGTAGTTGATGTAAATGTACAGGTAGCCTTGGTTCTATGTTTTTTTAGAATCTTACACGCGTAGTACCTTCCACAATGATGGAATCTGATTGTTACATGATGTGCTCTTATTCAGAGCTACTGGTGGTATGTGATTCTTAACAAGTCTCTGTTTTATGTCAGGAGCTTTAGTGAAGACAATATTAGGATGTTCATGTAGGACAGTTCTCTTTCACTTGTAGTAGTTTCACCTCTTGATAAGATCCCTGTACTAAACCTTATACGATCAAGGTTTAGTACAGGGATCTTATCAAGAGATGAAACTACTTGAAAGAGAAACACTACTACAAGTGAAGAAACATGACATTGTAGATAAACCAGAGTGCCCGTACTTTATTACACAGTACGAGTCAGCTAATGACATTAGGAAGATTCTGCGAAAACATTGGAATATTCTTTTACAAGATCAAGATTTGAGAACTGTCATTGGAGCTTCCACCATTATGTCCCCTTCATAGACGTGTAGGCAGCATTCGTGGTCTGTGGCTCGGGCGGTCGGCTGGATCACCCGGCCTCCAAGCCTGCACCCTCACACACGATCAGCTGGCAGTCGCGTCCAGGACTCACACCCTAGCAACCAGAGCGAGAGCCGTACTCCCTTTCCGGGAGATTTCCCCGGGGCACCCACCTACAGCCTATCGATCAGCGGGACGCCGCTGCTACTACCTGAGACGATTGTGAGGTTTTCTCACCGCAGTAGGACATATCTTCAGACTGACATTATTATTTCACGTCCCGCATACACCGCACGACCCACTGTGGTCAGGTATACAGAGAACAGTATAATTATTTTGTGACCCGCTGTGGGCAGTCAGCTCATATGGTTTACTACCTGTTGATTTTAGACAATCTGCCATTTAGCGACATATTAAATATTCACTTGCTTTACCATATTATTCTTTGCATTGTTCAGGTAAATGACTTATATATTGACATCTATTCCTTCCTTAAACATAGCACTATGATTTACTAATATATTGATTATATAGGGTGTAGTGCTCCGGTAATACTGTTTTTGACTTAGCCTAAAGTATGCAAATAACTGTATGCCAACAATCTGTTAAACGTTGACATGTCGAAGTTTTAACCATGTGGTATGGTCTAGTCCACCTTAGCTCTAGTGAAGACTTGTTGAACTTTGAAGCAGACCCAATCTCTTGGCTCTAATGCGAGGTACACACCTGGCGAAATATTGTTCGTTCCATCGGCGATGTAAATATTGCGAGTGCTTTGAGGGGTGTGTACACCCGATATGACGTCGCTGTTCACAGACATATCAGGTCGGCCCTGCAGCACAGCCAATGCCGATAAATCTGAAAGATATATTGGTGAAAATGACTGTGTTTACCGGCAACCCACCGACTGCCCGTAGCTTGCTGCAGGGACCACCAATTGAGCGGGCAAATTTAAATGCTCGCCCAGTTGTGATGTCAGCCCAGACATAGTGAGCGGTTGGTTGGTAAGTGTGTATAATTTACCAATCGGCCGCTCTGACGATGGATCAGTGTGCTGATTCGTCCTCAAAGTGTGTACCCAGCTTAAGGAGTGGTATGGTTGGGTCGCACAGATCTGTATTTGAAAAGATTTGGATAATTTAATTAATGCCTGACAATAGTCCAAGATAAGATCTCCAGTCAGTTGTAAGTATTGGTAGAGATTATTGTATTCACAGAGAGGTCATTCCATTAAACTTTTGTGAAGGCCTAGTCTTCTTGCTTATAGAAATTCTCATTCTCTGTAGTGCTGTGGTCAGAGCAAATGAATCCTGTTTCTGCACAGATTTGAGTCATGCTATTCTTTAGCAGACCGCTTAATCCTTTTACTTTGATGCATGATGGTAATATAGATTGAGTAATGTGTGATGCTTAGGGCAGGATGTACTAAGCATCGCATTAGCGATGCGGTACATCCCGCCTGTGTTCGGGTACATACCACGGTTCATTAATGCGGTATTTACCAAGAATATTGCAAAGGAGAGCTGTCCTTTGAAATGGCTCCGGACAGAGGGACTTCCAGGTTTAACAAGCCACGGGGGTGATGGGCGGGGCGGGATCCGATCAGATCCTTCCCAAGGGGGAGTGTCTCGATAAGAAGCCCATAGACTTCTATTGGGTAACGCCATCAGGACGAAGCATCGGAATGCTTAGTACATTTGGGGAATGCAGTAAAACCTCCAAAAATGGCATTTTACCACATTTTCACCTTTAGTACATCCCGTCTCTAGAGCCAGGGGCAGAACTATTGCCAATGCAGAGTGTGCAACCACTCAGGGACATAGAGTTGGTCAGGCTCAGCAGGGCCAGTTTTGCACCTTTTGAGAATGGACAGAGCACACTGAAGGATTGTCAGGCACTCACCCAAATTTTGCTACGGTATGTGGCCAGTGACGTTGTGTTATGCCTCTATATAGAGCTCTGTATAAAACACTTGCCCAGAGAAATGTGAACCTCTATCAGACTTTTTATACCTAATTGCATTACAACCTACTGTAGGTATAGTTATTTTTACTTTCTCTGATATATCTGCTTTTGCATATTATGAGGCCTCATCTCATTCTAAACAAAATTTTTAGGCCATTTTTATATTTGCAATATATTCTCATCTGTGTAAAATACATTTGTAAATTTGCCATTGGGAGAAGACTGTGTAGCCTGCTCAGCGCCGTAGAGAGCCAGCAGAGGCCCAGGGGAAGGGGGCACGGTCTAGTTGAGAGAGGTGTGGCCACACCCCTTTAGGGGGAAGAAAGTAAAACACCTTTTTGCAGCGCTGCGAAGCTGCACGCCGGGGAAGGGGGCACTGTGAGCCCCTCAGCCCAGTGCAAATTTAGGGGGGGTGTGATCAGTGTGATATTTACCCGGGCCCCCGCTGGGCTCCTCCAGCAAGCCCAGGCCTGGGTAATTAGTACCTGTTCTCACCCCCCTCTCGACGCCCCTGAGCCTGCTGCGTCTTCCAGGGTCTGCCAGTGTTGTAGGCCTGACAATGGCACAATGGTTAGTAGTGGTGCCTTACAGCACTAGATCATGGGTTTAATTCCTGATCAAGGTCCTATCAATGTAGTTTGTATGTTCTCCCCTGGGTTTTTCGCTGAGGCTCCAGTTTCCTCTCACACTCCAAAAACACCCTGGTAGGTCAATTGGCTTCAGACAATAAGGACCTAATGTGTGTGTTAGACTGTAAATTCCAATGGGCAGGGACTTATGTGGATGGTTACATAATCTCTATACAGTGCTGTGTAATACATGTGTGTGTTATAAATATAATACACACATAATACCAGTACAGTGCTAATGCCAAGTACTGGTTTACAGCGGTGCTCCCAAGTTGCGGGAGTAAGACTTTTGGAGCCACTAGGCATCCATCTGGTGATTTCTGAAGTTTAGCAGCTTCACAGTCAAAAGACCCCTAAGTTCTGTATCATACACCTATTTTTGTGTGCATTATGGTGCAAGATGCTTGCTGCACCCCATGGGTAATGACTCCGGTGTTGTATTCTTTTTTTTTTTCAATGTTGCTTCCTTTTTTCATAATTTTGCTACTTTTTCCTCTTGCGTCTTAGTATGCAGAAAGGGGCAGCTGTGGCTGCATCTATTGGCGCCTTTGTGCGTATTGATTGCGCCATTTTTGGGGATTATTGCACACGCACAGTAGCATTCACTCATTCTGATACTAATTAGTTGCTAATATTTATATATTATATTGTTCTGTGTTTATGATGATCTAGTTTTGGGCATGCTCGATTTTATTTTATACTATGGGCTCTATTGGTAATGCAGATTGTAGTGTGATATTACCGAGTGAATTCGCATTGCAGGGACAGAGCTTGCGATAAAGCTCTGTCCCTGCTAATCCCCTTCGGAGCCTTATCACGGTATTTTCGCAAAAAATACCGTGATTAAGTGCCCGCGCATGCGCCGACCGTTCGCTGCAGCTACCCTGCCTCCGGCGCTAAGTCCCGCCCCCCAGCGCTAAGCCCCGCCCCCGTGATCGTGGGCCCCCCGTGGCCCCCCCTCCACTCCCATGACCCCCCTCCCTTACACTTACCTGCATGCTCCAGGCCTCCGGTGATGTTCTCCATTCCTCCGGTCAGGTTATCTCCCATACTGCACTGGGGCCCGATCACCTGATGACCGGGCAGCAGTGCACTGTGGGAGACCAGCTGACCGGAGGGGAGTCATCACCGGAGGCCCGATCACCGGTCCCTGGAGTCAGGTAAGTAATTTTTTTTTTTACTATTTTTTTTTTCTTTATTTTTTACAGTAATCAGCTTGTGGTCTGTTTAGACCACACAGCTGATTACAGGGACTGACTCCCGGCTCTGCTCTCCCCGTTAGAGCAGGGCAGGAGGCCGGTAACCGGGGGAGACCCTGGATAACGCCACCTCCAGGTGGCATTATTATCACAGGGCTTCCCCCGGTATTTTTTTCACATTTATTTTTAGTAACTATGGTCAGATCACATTTCCCATTACAGTTATGGGAAATGCGATCTGCTTACTAAAAATAAGTGATACTTAGGGGTTGAAGTAGAATTTTACGAATTCTACTCCAATTGCCCTGTAATAACTATAGGTGATACTAAAATAATGTGAAAACACCCCTTTTCACATTATTTTAGTAAAAATAATGTTGATAAATAATGCCCTAAGTATTTTGATACAATAATTGCATAATATTTTAAGCAACTGTTAGCGCTTCCTTTTTGATTTGTATAAGTGGTAGATTGTTTTTATGCTATGAATGATCTATCATTACTAGGATTGTCCCTGTATTATATATCGGTCACTAGGATGATCCGTGTATTACTGTATATATAGCGGTCACTAGGATGGTCCCTGCATATTAATCATTAGAATTGTCCCTATATTGTTTATTGGTCACTACAAGGTTTACGTCACATTCTTTTTCACATTGTAATGTGCTGGTAGGAGCACCAGGGCCACTGGCTTGTGTTTGCCCTTTAGGCAGAACGATGCCAGCCAGCCCTTGGCGATACCACTTGCACACCCATAGTTATGCCCCTAGTAGATACAGATTAGACTGTTGCCTCCTCTGTTTGGCCGCTGGACCCACTATGCCTGAACATACAGTATGTCAGTGGAAGATCTTGACTAACAAGCTGTACCAATCTGCATAGCTGCTTTTGGATAGAGTTGAGAGACATTCAGCTGTGAGCATCAGTGCCAGATTAAGGTCCATATGGGCCTGGAGCTGAAATTGATGAAGGGCCTATTTTGTGCTGCCATAGGGGGTGTGACAAGCACAGCGGGGATTGTATACATATACACACAAACATATAAATGTATATATATATATATATATATATATATTAGGGGTGTGCACCGGCCACTTTTCGTGTTTTGTGTTTTGGTTTTGGATCTGGATCTTTCTTCGTGTTTTGGATCTGGATTGGTTTTGCCAAAACCACCCTTCCGTGTTTTGGGTTCTGGGTTTTGTGTTTTGGATCTGTATTTTTTTTAAAAAAAGCATAAAAACAGCTAAAATCACAGAATTTGTGTGTTTTTCTGCTCCTATGCTATTATTAACCTCAATAACCTTAATTTCCACTCATTTCCAGTCTATTCTGAACACCTCACAATAGTGTTTTTATATCCAAAAGGTTGCACCGAGGTAGCTGGATGACTATGCTAAGAGATACGAGTGGGCGGCACAAACACGTGGTCCATCTAGGAGTGACACTGCAGTGGCAGACAGGATGGCAGTTTGAAAAACTAGGCCCCAAACTGTACATAATGCAAAGAAAAAAAAGAGGTGCAAGATGGAATTATCCTTGGGCCCTCCCACCCACCCTTATGTTGTATAAACAGGACATGCACACTTTAACAAACCAAACATTTCAGTGCCAGGGTCTGCCACACGACTGTGGCTGAAATGATTGGTTCGTTTGGGCCCCCACAAAACAAGCTGGCAATTAATCTGTCCCTGCACAAACTGGCTCTACGGAGGCAAGATGTCGTCCTCATCCTCCTCATCCACCGATTCCTCACCCTCTTCAGTGTTGTGTACATCCTCATCCTCACAGAGTATTAATTCATCTCCGCTGGAATCCACAACCACAGGTCCCTCTGTATGTTCTGGAGGCTGGTCTCCCTGGAAGAGTTGATAATTCATTTTATGAACATCATCTTCTCCACATTTTGTGGAAGCAACCTCCTACGCCTTTCGCTGACAAGGTTCCCGGCTGCACTAAACACTCTTTCGGAGTACACACTGGAGGGGGGGCAACTCAGGTAAAATAGAGCCAGTTTGTACAGGGACCTCCAAATTGCTTCTTTTTCCTGCCAGTACAGGTACGGACTGTCTGACATGCCTACTTGGATGCTGTCACTGATGTAATCCTTTAACAGACAGACGCACGCTTGTCGCTGCTGCTTTAAGGATGCAGGTGCGGCTACAGCCCACACATTTCACAAAGACAGAAAAAAAAAGAATAATTTTTTTATTGTTTGTGGAGCGCACGTTGAGGGTTACACCACCCTTTAACAGACAGACGCACGCTTGTCGCTGCTGCTTTGAGGATGCAAGTGCGGCTACAGCCCACACAATTCACAAAGACAGAAAAAAAAGAATATTTTTATTGTTTGTGGAGTGCACTTTGAGGGTTACACCACCCTTTAACAGACAGACGCACGCTTGTTGCTGCTGCTTTGAGGACAGTATCATATGCAGAGACAGTAGACTTGTCAGAAATTGTTGGCACGTCCTTCAGTCCGGACAAGATGTCCAAACCGGCCCTTGACTTATGACACAGGCGCAAGCTTGGCGCTGCTACTGTGTTGATGCATGTGTGGCTACATCGCACACAAGTCACAAACACATAAAAAAAATAGTTTTTTATTTTTTGTAGCACTTTGAGGGTTACACCTCCCTTTAACAGACAGACGCACGCTTGTCGCTGCTGCTTTGAGGATGCAAGTGCGGCTACAGCCCACACAATTCACAAAGTCAGAAAAAAAAAGAATAATATTTTTATTGTTTGTGGAGCGCACTTTGAGGGTTACACCACCCTTTAACAGACAGACGCACACTTTTCACAAACACAGAAAATATTTTTTTATTTGGTTTGGACTGGAGTGTACTTTGGGGGTTACAGCACCCTTTAACAGTCAAGCCAGCCGGCCCTTTACTTATGACACAGGCGCACACTTGGCACTACTTTGTTGATGCACGTGCGGCTACTGCGCACACAATTCACAAACACAGAAAATATTTTTTTATTTGGTTTGGACTGGAGTGTACTTTGGGGGTTACAGCACCCTTTAACGGTCAAGCCAGCCGGCCCTCTACTTATGACACAGGCGCACGGTTGGCACTACTTTGTTGATGCACATGCAGCTACTGCGTACACAATTCACAAACACAGAAAATATTTTTTAATTTGGTTTGGAGTGTACTTTGGGGGTTACAGCACCCTTTAACGGTCAAGCCAGCCGGCCCTTTACTTATGACACAGGCGCACGCTTGGCACTACTTTGTTGATGCACGTGCGGCTACTGCGCACACAATTCACAAACACAGAAAATATTTTTTTATTTGGTTTGGAGTGTACTTTGGGGGTTACAGCACCCTTTAATGGTCAAGCCAGCCGGCCCTTTACTTATGACACAGGCGCACGCTTGGCACTACTTTGTTGATGCACGTGCGGCTACTGCGCACACAATTCACAAACACAGAAAATATTTTTTTATTTGGTTTGGACTGGAGTGTACTTTGGGGGTTACAGCATCCTTTAACGGTCAAGCCAGCCGGCCCTTTACTTATGACACAGGCGCACGCTTGGCACTACATTTTTGATGCACGTGCGGCTACTGCGCACACAATTCACAAACACAGAAAAAAATTTTTTATTTGGTTTGGACTGGAGTGTACTTTGGGGGTTACAGCACCCTTTAACGGTCAAGCCAGCCGGCCCTTTACTTATGACACAGGCGCACGCTTGGCACTACTTTGTTGATGCACGTGCGGCTACTGCGCACACAATTCACAAACACAGAAAATATTTTTTTATTTGGTTTGGACTGGAGTGTACTTTGGGGGTTACAGCACCCTTTAACGGTCAAGCCAGCCGGCCCTTTACTTATGACACAGGCGCACGCTTGGCACTACTTTGTTGATGCACGTGCGGCTACTGCGCACACAATTCACAAACACAGAAAATATTTTTTTATTTGGTTTGGACTGGAGTGTACTTTGGGGGTTACAGCACCCTTTAACGGTCAAGCCAGCCGGCCCTTTACTTATGACACAGGCGCACGCTTGGCACTACATTTTTGATGCACGTGCGGCTACTGCGCACACAATTCACAAACACAGAAAATATTTTTTTATTTGGTTTGGACTGGAGTGTACTTTGGGGGTTACAGCACCCTTTAACGGTCAAGCCAGCCGGCCCTTTACTTATGACACAGGCGCACGCTTGGCACTACTTTGTTGATGCACGTGCGGCTACTGCGCACACAATTCAAAAACACAGAAAATATTTTTTTATTTGGTTTGGAGTGTACTTTGGGGGTTACAGCACCCTTTAACGGTCAAGCCAGCCGGCCCTTTACTTATGACACAGGCGCACGCTTGGCACTACTTTGTTGATGCACGTGCGGCTATTGCGCACACAATTCACAAACACAGAAAAAAAATATTTTTTTTTAGCACTTGGGGGGAGCACCCCTGACAGACAGAGCACCCCCTGGACAACACTACAGCACCCCTTTAGGACTGGGACACTGCACAGGACTTTGGAGTGGACACAGCCCCTATGGACAACTGACTGCACAACACAGTCCAGCCAGCCCCTATGGACTTTGAAGTAGTGGACACAGCCCCTATTAACAACAGCAGCACAGCACAACACAGCCAGCCCCTATGGACTTTGAAGTAGTGGACACAGCCCCTATGGACAATAGCCGCACAGCGCAGCACAGCACAGCACAACACTACTCTGCACTACACTACACGGCCCAGCCAGCCCTAACTCCCACCCTCCCTCTTCACTGTCCACAGCCGAGTGAGAAAATGGCACCGACGCGGGTACCTTATATAGGATCCAAAACTCGCGAGACCCGGAAGGCGGGATGATGACGTTTTGCCTCGATTTCAGATCCGAGTCAGGCGGGAAAAGTCGAGCCTGACTCGGATTGGCCTCGGATCGGGAGGGCTCGGGGGGGTTCGGATTTCAGAAATCCGAACCCGCTCACCCCTAATATATTTGTGTGTGTTTGTATACAAAAGGTAAGTATGGGGGGCAGGACAGAGCAGGGGGGAGCTTGGCAGGACTGAGCGAAGGGTGGGTGTATCTAGAAATAATCGTTGGGGTGTCTTTACCACAGAGAGTGGACTGAGCCAGCCACAGTGGAGGACGTGACAGAGAATTAGGTGACCTGGCATATGAACATATATATATATATACAGTATTCATGCACACACACATACAATATATATACAGTCTGCAATGAATATGTAATGTATCCCAGAAGGTTTTTGCAGTTTGTCAGTATCATCTACTGTCTACAAGCAAACACTGCGGACAGGCTGCAGCCTCATATGACGTGCAAAGGGCGTCCACTCTAGACTCTACTATGTTATTCGGTATGACATTTTGAACATGCAAAAACTATGCAGACAAATCCCCAATTTCAAAGCTCAAATTAATATATATTATATGCAGTCCCATGCAGTTCTGCCCCCTTCAATCTGCACCAGCCTTAGATCAAACAAACAATGAGAGGGGAGAGCTCACAGTGCAATTTGTAAAAAAAAAAAAGAATCGCAAAATAATTATAAAGATGCCAATTTCAAGTGTACATTATGACAAATGGATATATATATATATATATATATATATATATATATGCTCCTCCCGCCCCACTGTTAATCCGGCACTGGTGAACATATTGGCATTTAAATTGTGGATAGGGTCAAGTCAAGTTCTCTTTAAATACTCTATATATTCAATAAGCTGTGGCATAAAATGACATTGGGGCTGCTTTTACTTCAAATGTCAAAACGTAACATTTTTAGCAGATATATCTTTCTTTGTATTCCATTGAAACCAGCTAGACATGACTCTTTGAAGCAGTAGAGGGTTCCAGCTGTAGGCCTGAAGACTGAAGCTGGGTGCACACTACAGATGTGTTCTTGCTCATGTAGCCTCAATACACCATGCAGTGTGATATGCCTGGTGTGAATAAGCCGCCAGGTCCCGTGTGACTCTGCTAGTGTTGGGCGTCTTTTTTTTGCCGGTAATGTTTCTAAGTTACACTGCGATATGACTAGGAGGCACCAGGAGACTGTGCTGCTTAATTTGCTAGATGACACTTGTATGTTTGTGTGTAACTGTGGGGCCTATTCATCATACCTAAAATATCGAGGGAGGTAATTAGGTTTAGAACTCGCATGGAGTTCTACCTAATTACTGGAGGAATTCATCATTCCTCCTCCCTATAACTATCTATTCCGAAAAGCTGTAATTTTTGCGATGACAGCTTTTCGGGAAATAGATAGTTTTCCCTGCCTGCTCTAACTTACCGCAGCTGGAATCCGTGCTGCGCATGCGCTGTTACAATCATAAACCCAGCGCATGCGCAGCACTACTTACAGCTGCGGTAAGTTTGTGTGCGCCCCTCCAACCCCCCCCTCCTCTCACCTCCCCCCGTCCCGCACTTACCTGCCCGCTGCAGCGCATCCGGCTCCGTCCTGCTGGTCTGTCATGTGGTCTCCCAGCAGCACACAGTACAGTTTAAAAAAAAATAAAACATTTTTTTTTCTAAACTTTATTGTGTTCTGCTGGTAGAACGCAATGTCAGCATTGCAGATGGAGCCAGAGGACGCACTAGAGCGCCGGAGGGAGACGCCGGGGGACCTGCACAGCTGGAAGCAGGTAAGTCTGTCCTGCTATTCGCCACCTCACAGTGACAAATAGTAACTCCATCAAATTCCGAAAATACATAATTTTCGGAATTTGATGAATACCATATTTCCAATGTATGGGGAGTGTGGAAATTAATGCAGGGGAGCTTAGCAAGGAGATATCAGTGATATCTCCTGTGCTAAGTGGCTTCATGAATACCAAAATAAAGTTTTTTAAGGAAAATGTCCTTAAAAACGTTATTTTAGTGTTGGTGAATAGGCCCCTGAGTCTTTATATGGAACTTCACGTGGAAAAGAGCTGTGGTCGTTGCATCGTAGAACTTTGTATGCTGATTGAAAGACTGAGTCACACACAGATATACAAGTGTCACATATCAAATTAATCAGCCTAGTCTCCCGGTATGTCCTAACCACATCGCATTACTCTTAGACAAATTTTTGGCGAAAAACAAGTGCAGCAATAGCAGAGTGTGATGAGACAGGAGCATTGAGAGGGGCTGTTCGAAGTGACTGCAGCAAAGACGAGTGAGGACACATCTATATACAGTATGATATATTGTACAAAATATATATTCTAAAGTAGGGATGTGCGCTGACTCCCGTGTTTTGGTTTTGGATCTGAATCTCCTTGTGCTTTGAATTTGGATTTGGTTTTGCCAAAACCGCCCTTTGCGTGTTTTGATTTTGAATCTATTTTTTCTAAAAAAAAATCATAAAAACAGCTAAAATCACATAATTTGGGCCTGTTTTTGTCCCTACAGTATTATTAACCTCAATAACATTTATTTCCAGTCATTTCCAGTCAATTGTGACCACCTCACAGCTCTCAATATTGATTTTTTTCATCTAGTTTAGGGCCAAAAGGTTGCATCCAGCTAGCTGGCTGACTAAGCTAAGCAACAGCAGTGGACAGCATAACATGTGGCAGTTCAGCTTCCAACATGGCACATAGTGGCATTGCAGTGGTAGACAGGATGGCAGTTTAATAAACAATACGACCCCTAGGAAGTTTAAAAACTAAGAATGTTTTCCCTAACTAGGTCAGATGCCCGACGGATTTGGAATATTTATGGACTGAAGACAGGGAAAGGACGGAAGGATTGATTAGTTTATAATTTATTATTTTAATGTTTTGAGTCTTAAAAAAGAGGGAAGATCAATCTAGGATCAAGTTCTTTAGTTCCTAAAAGACATCTTTGATCTGGAGGAGGTTTTTTCATTTTTTATACATCTAATAGAAAAAATGAGGTGCCCTTGCTTGTGGAGGTGCTGCTAGATAGAACATACTGTAAACAGACATTTACTTTGTACTCAGGGAGGTTGTTAGGGATAATGGGACCAAAACTTGCTGTTTACATCAGAGGAAAGCAGCCTGTAATTCTCCCGCTGAACTAGAACTCCCAGCATCTGTGATGTTTGCTGGGCCTACTTGAAGTTATTTGTCAACAACAGGTTACCTCAGCCTGCTTTATGCACTATATGTACCATGTAAATATGTATGTATTTGACCAATATACACAACTAATTTTTGTATTAAACGTATTTGCACTCTATTGCACACATCCTGGCAGGAAAATGCTCTGTATTGATGCTGCTCATATTTGCCCAACCCATCAACTTGGTGGTTCCGATTTTTTATTTTTTTAAATGAAAGGGGCATACAGGAGATGCTGTCTGTGGCCATTACAATTTCTGGACATAATCATCATAAACAATAAAACTAAAAATGTCAGGCAGCAATGCCCCAAACAGCACATAATGCAAAGAAAAGAGGTGCAAGATGGAATTGTCCTTGGGTCCTCCCACCCACCCTTATGTTGCATATATGAAACAGGACATTCACAGTTTAACAAACCAATCACTTCAGTGACAGGGACTGCCACTTGTGGCTTAAATTATTGGTTTGTTTGGACCCCACAAAACAAGCTGCCAATGTGCAGTGGACATTGGAGGCAATGATCCCATATACAAACTGGCTTTACAACATAGGTAAGATCAGATGTCATCATCGTCATCCCATTCAGTATGGACATCCTCTTCTTCACACAATATTAATTCGTACCCACTGGAATCCACAATTACAGGCGCCTCTGTATTAAATTGCCGGTAAAGGTCTTCCTCATGGAATTTGTAATTCATTTTGGTGAACATCATCTTTTTCCACATTTTGGGGAAGTAACCTCCTATGTCGATCACTAAGAAGGTTCATGGCTGCGCTGAAAACTCTTTCAGAGTACACACTGAGGGTGTGCAACTTAAGTAAAGCAAAGCCAGTTTGTGTAAGGGACTCCAATTGCCTCTTTTTCCTGCCAGTAGTGGAACAGACTGTCTGACATGCCTATTTATATTCTATCCCTAAAATAGTCATCCACCATTCACTGAATGGTGACCGTATCAGACAAAGTCACGGTAGGCAGATCTTTCAGAGCCAACCAGATGTCACTAGGTTATGCTGACTGATCTGCATCTTAGGAAAACCTTGTTTTTTCCTGGAAGCCGCAGAAAATGAAGGAGGAGATGCTGCCGGGTCACATGCCACTTGAGCTCACAATTTTTTCACCAACAGTTCTTTGCATCTCTTCAGATTCATGTCCATCGGAAAGAAAGACACAAGGTATGACTTAAACCTAGGATCAAGTATGGACGCCAAAATATAGTGATCTGATTTCAAGAGATTGACGACCCTTGGATCCTGGCAAAGCAAATGAAGGGCTTGTTCTACGAGTCTGACATACTTAGCGGAATCACTCAGTTTCAGCTCCCCCTTCAGTTTCTCCAGCTGCTTTTGCAAAAGTCTGATTAGGGGAATGACCTGACTCAAGCTGGCAGTGTCTGAACTAACTTCACATGTGGCAAGTTCAAAGTGTTTGAGAACCTTACACAACACGGAAATTATTCTCCACTGTGCCTGACTAAGGTGCATTACCGCTCCTTTTCCTATGTCATAGGCCGTTGTGTAGTCTTGGGTGGCCTCTTGCTGCTCCTCCATCTGCTGAAGCATATAGAGGGTAGAATTCTACCTAGCTACTACATCTTGCTTCAGCTGATGGCAGGGAAAATTCAACAGTACTTACTGGTGCTGCAATCTTCAACACGCAGTTGCTGAATGTCAAATGTAATCTTTCGGGCCACTGAGAGCATCTCTTGCACGTCCCTGTAATTATTTAAAAAATGTTGCACCACCAAATTAATTGTGGTAAGCCATTTTGGAATGATTTCCCTGAGTTTTTCTAAGAGGTTCTCAGCGGTATGCCTCTTAGTGAACACAGAGTAACCTCCCTCTGAATGAGCTGGTATTTGTTAGATGCTGCAGCTGTTGCTGTTTGTACTGTTGGAGGCAATACACCTACCCAGTGGGCTGTCACAGTCCTGTAATCTTTAGTTTGTCCTGTTCCACTTATCCACATATCTGTGGTTAAGTGGATAGTGGGCACAACAGCATTTCGGAGGACACTAATAAGGTTTTTTTTTAATGTCATTGTACAGACTGGGAATTGCTGTTCTAGTGAAGTGGAATCTAGAAGGGACATGGTAGCAGGGACAAAGGACCTCAATTAACTGTCTAAAACCCACGTCATTAATAGCGGATACTGGATGCACATCTAATTCCAGCATAGCTGTTATTGCGTCAGTAATCCGCTGTGCAACTGGGTGACTGCTGTCATACTTGTTACCCAATGCAAAGGATTGTTTGACAGTCAATTGTTTTCTTAAATTACTAAAAATAGTCTTTGTCCTGGTCCCCTTCTGGCATGAAGATCCACTCACAGCAGCAGCAACAGGTGTAGCACTCAAGGATCCTTCTAAGGAATCACGGATAGGAGAGGAATCAGTCATTCTTATGAAATTGGATGCAGGACTACTTCTGATCACGAATGAAGATGTTGATGATGATGCAGGTGTTGGTATGGAGATTGCAGGGACTTGGATCTAACAGAGAGAAGGGAGCAGCTAGATGACACTGGACTGATTGTTACATTTTTTGTAGCCATAGCTTCTGAATTTGAAATACCCTTTTCAATTTGATCAATGCGCTGCAAGTGACGGAGGAGATTCCTAGATGGTTAAGGTCCCTACCTCTACTCACTCTTGCTTGGCAAACATTACAGATGACTTGACAACTGTTGTCCGGATTTGGCTGGAAATAATTCCACACATGAGAAGTGGATTTTTTTGTCTTTTGCCCCGGCATGACCACAATGGGCTTTGCCTTTTTCCTACCATGGGCAACAACTGTTGCCTGATTTACACAAACAACATCCTTTGCATCAACATCCTCATCATCATCAACATCCTCATCATCCTTGTTAGTGCCAACTACAGAAATATCCACCTCATCTTCCTGATGCAATTCCACAGAAGCAGCCTTGATTTCTATGTCAGCATGTTGACTTGTGCTGCTCATCCCCACATTTGCAGAGGGCACACAAATGGTGGAAGGAGGATCCTCTTCAAGTATAGTATTAGAAAGGTCAGGCTCACACATGGCAACCGCGAACACACAGACTCTTCTCTGGGATCTGTGACTTTTCTGAGCACACAGTTGGTTCAAGTGCCTTAGCGATTTAAATTTTTTTGACACTTCCACAGGGAGAAGGGCTTACATCATCATAAGATGCACAACCACCAGTCATAAATAAAGACCAAGGCCTTATCCTTTCTTTTCCACTTTGTGTAGTAAATGGCATATTGCCAATTTTTTGTTTCTCCGCAGCTAACTTAGCTTTTAATATTTTTTCTTTAACACTGTAAAACATTGTTTGATTTTGACTTAAGCCCTTGGGCATCGGCCTTCGTAGATGACGTTGACGGCCTTGCATTGTCATCATGACTGCTGGTGGCAGCTGCAAGACTGGTAAGTGGTTCCTGCTCTCCTCTCATTTGATCATCCTCCATATCAACAAACTTACACTGTAGTCTGACCAGCAGTGTAACCGAACAAGAATTTTTTTGACACTGGGAAAGAGCACCCCTGAATGAGGCAGCAGCCCCTTGATGAACAACACAGACAGCACTCCTTTTTGATAGAGAACAAAGCACCCCTGCCGAGTGCGGACAGACCATCTGCAGAGTCACAAATACATGGATGATAAACTGTGGCAATGTCACCGAACAATAATAGCGCAGCTAAGTTGCTAACGTACACACAAAAAAAATATATATTTTTTTTTTGTGGATTGATATATTGATATTATTAATTTAATTTCATTTTTATTTTCTTCACACTGGGGAAGAGCACCCCATTGATGAATAACACAGACAGCACCCCCTTTTGATGGACAACAAAGCGCCCCTGCCGAGTGCAGACAGACCACCTGCAGAGTTACAAATACGTGGACAATAAACTGTGGCAGTGTCACCGTACAATAATAGTGCAGCTAAGTTGTTAACGCACACACAAAAATAAATCTCTTTTTTTTTTTACACTCATTTGATTGTCCTCCATATCAACAAACTTACACTGTGATCTGACCAGCAGTGTCACCGAACAATACTTTTTTTACACTGGGGATGAGCATCCCTGAATGAGGCAGCAGCCCCTTGATGAACAACATAGACAGCACCCCTTTTTGATGGACAACAAAGCACTGCTGCCGTGTGCGGACAGACTATCTGCAGAGTCACAAATACGTGGATGATAAACTGCGGCAATGTCACCGTACTATAATAGCGCAGCTAAGTTGCTAACGCAAACACAAAAAAGGTACTTTTTTTTTAAAACTGAAGAAGAGTACCCCTAATTGACAGAGCACCCCCCTAAACAACACAGCACCCCTTTATGGACTGCAGCCCTAGCCTGATGGACAGGACAGAAACACAGAAGCAGCCACAGTTAATTGACAGGACAAGTAACTCAGCAGCTGCAACACCCACTGATGTAAGCCCCCCTTTATATACTGCAGCCTAAGTCCCTTTATGGACAACACAGCAGCAGCCTTCAGGACACGACCCCGATGGGACACACACTGAGTGACTATGTCTGCTAGCTTCTCTTTCTACAGCCAGAGTGAAACTGGCGCTGATCGCGGGGATCTTTATTTAATCCAAAACCCGCGAGAATCCAACAGCGAGAGGATGCCGTTTTGCCTCGTTTTGAGATCTGAGTCGGGCGGGAAAACTTGAGCCTAGCTCGGTTCTCGCCTCGGATCTGGAAGTTTGGTTGGGTCCGGTTCTCAGAGAATCAGACCCGGTACAACAGCATTTTGGAGGAGACTAACTTTGTTTTAAGGTCCCTGTTCAGGCTGGGAATTGCTTTTCTAGTGAAGTGGAACCTAGATGGGATTTGGTAGTGGGGACAGAGGACCTCAATTAACTGTCTAAAACCCACTGCACTAATGGTGGATATCAGACACATATCTAATACCAACATAGATGTTATGGCATCAGTGATCCGCTGTGCAACTGGGTGACTGCTGTCATACTTGCTCTCCCTTGCAAAGGATTGTTTAACAGTCAATTGTTTTAGAACTACTACTAGTAGTCTTCCTGGTCCCCTTCTGGGATGAAGATCCACTCCCAGCAGCAGCAGGCATAGTGCTCAAGGATTCTTATGAGGAATCCAGGATAGGGGAGGACTGTGTTAGCCTTATCAAATTGGATGCAGGACTACTTCCAAACATGAAAGAGGATATTGTTGATGAAGGTGTTGGTGGTGAAGATGCCAGGTGCTTGGATCTAGCAGAGAGAAGGGAGCTAGCTGATGTTGGAGTGCTTGTTGTTACTTCTTTAGCCAAAGTTTCTGAATTTTGTAAACACTTTTGATGGATGTGCTATAGATGACATAACAGGGAGGAGGTTCCTAGATGGTTAGGGTCCCTACCACTACTTACTCTGGCATGACAATGGGTACAGATGGCTTGACAATTGTCTGGATTTGGGTAGAAATTATTCCACACATAAGAAGTGGATTGTTTTGTTTTATGCCCAGGCATGACAATGGGCTTTTCTTTATCATGGGCAACAACTGTTTCCAATGGGGTCTGATTTACACAAACAACATCCACATCAACAACATCCTTATCATCAGCATCCTCATCATCAACATCCTTATTAGCATCAGCTACACAAATATCCTCCTCATCCTGGTGCATTTCCACGGAAGCATCCTCAATTTCTATGTCAGCATGTTGACTTGTGCTTCTCATCCACACATTTGCAGAGGATGCACAAGTGGTGGAAGGAGGCTCCTCTTCGAGTACTGTATTGGAAAGGTCAGGCTCACACATGGAACCCGCCAACACACTTAGGGGTAAATTTACTAAAGTGAGAGTTTTTAGAAGTGAGTTTTAGAAGTGATGTTGCCCATAGCAACCAATCAGATTAACATTTAACTAGCACCTCCTAGAAGATAATATCTAGAATCTAATTGGTTGCTATGGGCAACATCACTTTTAAAACTCACTTCTAAAAACACTTACTTTAGTAAATTTACCCCTTAGACTCTCCTCAGGGATTTGTGACATTTCTGAGCGCACAGTTGGTTCCTGTGCAATAACGATTTTTTTTTTTAAACGTCTACAGGGAGAAGGGCTTACATCATCATAAGAGGCAGAACCACCAATCATAAATAAAGGCCAAGGCCTTAGCCTTTTGATGATATTGGATCAGAACCTCTATATACCCCTGCCTGTACCTTCTAAAATCCTACCTATAAACCTCTAAGGATGACGCCAATTTGCGTACGCAGTCATAAAGTAAATAAAAGACTCCAGACTTGGAACGTGTGGTTTCCGAAGCACAAAGTATTATTCAAGTAAAAAGTACAGTCAGTTACACGCTACTGATCCAGACACAATTAGACGCAAAGGAATTATGCAGACCCCAAGTACAGTATACATACGCCGCGCTTTCTGGTCCAGAAGTTAGGCATCAGCAAAAAACCCTATCGTCATTCAGCATTCAGCAAGAAGACTATAGACCCAGTGTTTGAGCACACATGTTTATACCCCCCCAGAATAGACAGGACAATAGAGAAGTTTCTTGCTTATGCCATTGGTTCCCATGGGGAACCATCTGTTACAGAGCATTTAACAGGCTGGTTCAAATAGACTCAACCCAGCCTCCAACAACTGGGGGTCTCTGCCCTCCCGCCCCCTAACAGTCATCCTAACAGTTGTTCATAAAATATACATTTTGTTGCTTGTAGTCTCTGTGGTCCATAAGTTGAGAATGCATGATGCGACCTTCACACTAGTACCGGAATTCTGTTGAAAGAGTACGCATCAATATGAAACCAAACACGGCTTTCTTAGCATGTATAAAACCTTAGTTATCAAATATCTTTATTTCACAGCATTTATACTAACTGAGCAAACTTAAATCTTATACCTTAAAGCTTATTAAACCTTTTATGTGGATATGTAATGTGTGAGTATGTGGGGTTTGATATAAAGATGCTAGTTAACTTGGGGCAGATGCGTGCGTATTAATATGTGTATGAGAAATGGTGCACTTAACACTTACTAAGTGAACACCTAGCAGTGTGGATTGCTGAGCATGATAGTTCTACATGCCCCCTGTCTCAGCAGCCCCCACCTTTCCCGTGTTCAAAGGAAAAGCTCTTTTGTTCTCTCAGACTCTTGTGTGAATGCAAATGTGTTACCCAAACCTGTGAAGCTGGGGCCATCCTGTCTGGGTGTGGGGCTAAAACCTGTTTAGGATTCAGACAAATCCAATTGTGTAGATCAATGCCTGGATTATATTACAATTGCCACAACTATACTTGTCTGCATACAGGGATTTCCAATTTGTATGTAAAAACACTCATTGTCTATTCTATTTACTTTTACTCAGGAAGCTGTTCTTCCAGTTGCCCATGGTAGATTATCAAAAACATTGCCATCTGTACTTAGCTTGTGAGTTGTAACTTAAAATGGCGCTTGTCGCAAAATGGCGTCTTGTAGATTCTTGTTTCTAAAATGGAGTCTAGCTGCCATTCACTAGATGGTGTCGTGCACGCTTCAATTTTAAACTGATCTTGTCTCAGCCAATAATCCAGTTTCGACAGCCCACCCTTTGATAGCGAACAACATGCTATCACAATCTGCTATTAGAATTTAATTTAGGCTTACATTTACATATTATTTAGTGTTATTATGGGGTGGCACAAGGTGGTTCTTAATCCATCAATAATGTGTCTCTGGGTGGGGACATAAAACTACTATTATACGCACACCGTGGATCTTGGAAGATCATGTGAATGGTGTGGGGATGCACCAGTCTTATAAAAGCAGTCTTGAAGGGGAATTTAGACTTTACATTATCTGAGGTGTTTTAAAAATAACATTTCAATAATACATCCTATGCATGTCTAAATATAATACATTAAATGATGGTATTTCCTAGCTTAGGGTTGTAATGCAGTTCTGTATTTACCTCGGTATTCACACTGGCCACCATCATAATTTTGTTCTTTCGTTTTACTCTATTTTTACATTTTCCACACTTCAACACAATAGGAACACACCGGACACATATGCCAATTATTATGATGACAATTAGTATAAGGATCAAGAATTTGCCTATGCTGGCGGTCACTTCCTGGACCCATTCCCCTAGACCTGAGAACCATTTCACTGGGTTCAGCCATGAAACCCATCCTTCTATCTTCTCCCCTACTTCAGCCACTGAAGCATTATGGTTCTTACTAAACTCCCATTTTAGCTGCAGAATTTCATCCATCCTCCGGTCTATCACCTCCTTAGTGTTGCTGGTATCATTGATGACATAGGTGCAACATTTTACTCCAAATTGGGTGGCTAACGTTATGCAATACCCTCCAGTAACAGCAGTTAAATAATTTAATACTAGCCTGTGTTGCACCAGTTCTTTCTTGTACGCTTGCAATTCTCTCCCTGTATACCTGAATGTGTCATTGTACATCTCGGTGATATTACCTATCAATTTAGCAAGTTCCTGAATATATCTAAAATTTAATGTACCCCGAGCAATTCTGGTGGGATCCAGTGCGACTAAAACTTGAAAGCCAGTTGTCTCACTAATTAACTGAGTGGCTTTATGCACGTCACCAGGTATCATATTTCTTTTGCCTCTATGTTCATATTGCGTGTGAAGATATGGTGATGGTATGTTTTTATGTATACCAAGCATTTCAACATGTGTGAGGAACATAACTTCTGGAAGTATTCTTCCCAAATAACATAACAATTACAATACTAAAATTGGTCAGACACTCCCCTGATTGGCATTGCACTGCTCCTGACTCCACTTCATCAGCACTGCCATCAGCTCCCATTTCCTCAATCGGTCCTCCATCACAGACACTGAGTATCCCCAAACAGATCATCACGACAAAAACTCTGGAAAGAAAAAGAACTAGGATGACCACAGGAGACCACTCCATTGCTGGAAGCACTGATCTACACATTTCTTTAGCTCAGATATCTCACCGTCACCTTTTTAATCCTTCCGGCACAAGCTCGCAATCGACAGGTCCACGTTATCGGCCTTGTCCCCGCCTTGTATCTCCACCGGTTGGTTAACCTCCCTATAGTGAGTGGGATGGACCCACGCACCTTCCTTGGCCACCCTTTGAGGATGTGGTATCGTCAGATACGGACCTTTCCACTTGTCAGTCAAACAACCTGAGCTAAAAAAAATTTTTGATCATAACAAATTCTCCAGGTTTGACATTGACAGTTTGCATTAGACATGTTAGTTAATAATACTTTCAATTTCGGTTATTCTCATTCATCTTCATGAGACCCTGCACAGTAACCTCATTATCATATTTTCACATGAGGCTGCCTGTTTGAACAGTATCTCAAAGGGGGGCAAATAAAGGAAAAGACAGTCTGGGATAATCTTAGTGTTGTTACCCATCACCTTACACATGTTCTTGGAAACGTCACCTGTAAAACAAGTCCCCCTATCATTTTTAATAATTCTAGGGATATAGTATCTGCATACAGGTTCCTTCAATTAAATCTTGTTATTAATAGCTACTGCTCTAAATAATGCCTGGGCCACTGGGTTGGGTAGTATTCCGAATAGTCGACCTCAGCCTGGCATGGCTGCCGTTTATCCTTAGCAACCTTGTGTCCTATGAGTGGGAGATAAAACACAACAGTTTAATATCATTTAAACATGACCTAAAATACAACAATAAATCGTCCACATTTTACATTAGAACAGATACATTGGCAGATTGAAAAGATTGTAAACAGTCATATAAGGCCTGGGAGAAGATACTGGGGTTGCCTATGAACCCATAGGAAACCCGTGTTCATGTGTGGTGTTCTTTACTTTGCATTACTTACTTATGTGTCCCGCTTGGTTGCAGTTAAAACATGTTTTTGAGCGGGGTGGATGAAAAGATTGTTGTGGGATTTGAGCAAGAGGGAAAGGTGGTGGGTATGGGTAAGGATATGGAGGATAAGGGTATGGTGGGAGGTATGAAGTTTGTGGGTAGTATGAGACCTATGGTTGTGTATGATATGTGGGGTATGGATGTGTTTGCTGTGGTGTGGGATTGGTGAGGACGTGTAATTGTTCAGATGCAGGTGTGTGTGGGTGCAGGTGTGTCGGTTGGCTGTGATGTTATTGTCATTCCTTCCAGAGCTTGGATACTGACAGCCATTAGTTTTTCGCTCTGGGTCTCTCTCTTCTTTGTGATATTTTTATCATGCTCTATGGCAGATTCTATGAGTGTATCTATTGTGACTCCCCTCCAGCCATGTTGTGAGGTCTGAACCCGAGTCTTTAAGTCGTCTTTCAGACCGTCCATGAGTACCGTGACTATCATTCCACTGTGGTGAGTGCTATCTTTAATATCTTCTATCCCAGTGTACTGGGTGATAGCCTGCAGAGCCCGGTCGCAATAATCCTCTGCAGATTCACTCTCCTTTTGCTTAATTGTGAAAATTTTGTTCCAGTTAACTACTACCGGAAAATATATACCCAATTGAGTTGCGGGAAATGTTACCTTGGTTTACTCGGTCTGTTAAAGGAACGTCACCATCCAATACACAATCCGTGATAAATTTTGTCACGTCGGTGTAGCGTGGTAGACAGGCCCTTAACACCACACGCCAATCTTTGTTAGTTGGCTCATGAGAACTACCAAATTCCTCAAAAATCTTTGACATTTGGCTAGTTCCTTTTTTGGATCGGGGAAATCATTTATGATGGAATTTAGTTCTGCTCTTGTCCAGGGAAAATGCATTACTACTTCCCTCGTGGGCACTACACCATTCGCGTCTGCATATCCATTCTGAACAGTTATTGTCCGAATGGGATGCAGACCGGCAGCGCTGCTACCTTTGACCTGGTTACCTGGCTGGGTGTTTAATCTGCTGCTGCTACGTATGGTATGAACAACTTCCTCTACGGGTGCAGAGGGTGTTAACACTTCCCTTGCTGTTACCGATGGAGATGGCAGCACCACCCGTGATTGTGGTGATGCAGCATCTATCATTTGCACAGCATGGGAAATGGCAGACATTACAATAGGCTCATCATCCACATCATAAACATTTTCTTTATGGTTGCTTAAGAGAGGGTACAAATTGCTTGTTACATTTTGTGGGTATTTTTGGTAACTGTACTTGCACCTCCATCCACATAAGGTGGGGGAGGTGAGCATGAACTGCTGGCAATACTTTCCACAACACTACCTTCTCGCACGTGCGCGCCAATTTGCGGCTCGCCCATATTGCAATTTAGCGTCGCGGATGTATTTTCTGGCAATGCGCTCGAGACGCTAGTTTGCGTCGCTTGCACATTTTTAAGCCACGCATCCCCTTCATGCTGCCACAATTTTAAACATTCACAATATTTGACCTTTTTCTCTCGGGAGCGCATCAAACTGATGTGATCCCGGACATTATCTAATACATCCTTATCAAAGCTACCAATTCTGGGAAACGGTCTAACACTCTTCCTCGTCATATTAAACCATAAATCACAATACCTTATTGCATAAGTACAGTACTTAGTATGCATAATACGACGGGCCGATCCAATCGGAGCTTTCATTAGTAGCACATCATTGTCTAACATCTCTACTGTTTGCATGGCTCCCATTCTGAGACAAAATCCTACACTTTTCAATAAAGATTTAAACTGGTGAAAGACAATCTAGATACTCTCACTTACCTATGGAAGAAATTTCTAGATGCCCCTGCTCACCTACGGAAGAAATTCTAGATGCCCCCGCTCACCTACGGAAGAAATTCTAGATGCCCCCGCTCACCTATGGAAGAAATTCTAGATGCCCCCACTCACCTACGGAAGAAATTCTAGATGCCCCCGCTCACCTATTATCTCTCAGCTCACAATCACACCTAGTGCGGCTCAACTACAATGCTCAAATAACCCAACCTTATTATTGAACACTGCAGTCACACTGAGAGCCGGTCCCTAACAAAAATAACAAACCATACACCTGCTCTGTGTACTGAACGGTAAGCTGCTTACTGAGCGGCTAGACTAACCCTTGCACCTAGCCCTTAAGGATCATACGATACCCTTAACTGTCCAACACATACGCACTGTTACACACTTTTTCCTGGGCAGAAAAATAAACGTTAACCCAGATATTGCTAACAATTGAAAAATGTAAACCTCAAAGGCTTTGTTTAAACACGTGGCAGCACAACCGGAAGTACGTATACGCTATTGTGCGACCAGCCACATACAAAATAATGCGACTACCACACAACCGTATAATGACTTTTTAGCTGCATATGCAAAAGTGCATCTTTTACTGTGCGCAAAACTGCGACTCAGCCGCGTACTCAATACTGCGGCACCCTTTTTAAACATTAGGTTCTATCAACAAAGGAAAACAAACTTTTTACTTTCTTGTCCCTGGTTTCTAGTCAGCTTCCTTAGCTCACACGAAAACGGATAGCGATTTTTCAGCACAAAGCGGTTGCAGGAAAACCCTGCATGTGGCCTGTCCACCCTTTGCTGCGATATCGATAGCCGTATGTGCCGTGTGAGTAGGTAAGTGACTTCACTCGATGAGCCCGCATCTGACGATATTGGATCAGAACCTCTATATACCCCTGCCTGTACCTTCTAAAATCCTACCTATAAACCTCTAAGGATGATGCCAATTTGCGTACGCAGTCATACAGTAAATAAAAGACTCCAGACTTGGAACGTGTGGTTCCAAAGCACAAAGTATTATTCAAGTAAAAAGTACAGTCAGTTACACGCTATTGATCCAGACACAATTAGACGCAAAGGAATTATACAGACCCAAGTACAGTATACATACGCCGTGCTTTCTGGTCCAGAAGTTAGGCATCAGCAAGAAACCCCGTCGTCATTCAGCAAGAAGACTAAAGACCCAGTGTTTGAGCACACATGTTTATACCCCCCAGAATAGACAGGACAATAGAGAAGTTTCTTGCTTGTGCCATTGGTTCCCATGGGGGAACCATCTGTTACAGAGCATTTAACAGGCTGGTTCAAATAGACGCAACCTAGTCTCCAACAACTGGGGGTCTCTGCCCTCCCGCCCCCTAACAGTCATCCTAACAGTTCATAAAATATACATTTTGTTGCTTGTAGTCTCTGCGGTCCATAAGTTGAGAATGCATGATGCGACCTCCACACCGATAGTACCGGAATTCTGTTGAAAGAGTACGCATCAATACGAAACCAAACACGGCTTTCTTAGCATGTATAAAACCTTAGTTATCAAATATCTTATTTCACAGCATTTATACTAACTGAACAAACTGAAATCTTATATCTTAAAGTTTATTAAACCTTTCATGTGGATATGTAATGTGTGAGTATGCAGGGTTTGATATAAAGACGCTAGTTAACTTGGGGCAGATGCGTGCGTATTAATGTGTGTATGAGAAATGGTGCACTTAACACTTACTAAGTGAACACCTAGCAGTTTGGATTGCTGAGCATGATAGTTCCACATGCCCCCTGTCTCAGCAGCCTCCACCTTTCCTGTGTTCAAAGGAAAAGCTCTTTTGTTCTCTCAGACTCTTGTGTGAATGCAAATGTGTTACCCAAACCTGTGAAGCTGGGGCCATCCTGTCTGGGTGTGGGGCTAAAACCTGTTTAGGATTCAGACAAATCCAATTGTGTAGATCAATGCCTGGATTATATTACAATTGCCACAACTATACTTGTCTGCATACAGGGATTCCCAATTTGTATGTAAAAACACTCATTGTCTATTTTATTTACTTTTACTCAGGAAGCTGTTATTCTAGTTGCCCATGGTAGATTATCAAAAACATTGCCATCTGTACTTAGCTTGTGAGTTGTAACTTAAAATGGCACTTGTCGCAAAATGGCGTCTTGTAGATTCTTGTTTCTAAAATGGAGTCTAGCTGCCATTCACTAGATGGTGTCGTGCACGCTTCAATTTTAAACTGATCTTGTCTCAGCCAATAATCCAGTTTCGACAGCCCACCCTTTGATAGCGAACAACATGCTATCACAATCTGCTATTAGAATTTAATTTAGGCTTACATTTACATATTATTTAGTGTTATTATGGGGTGGCACAAGGTGGTTCTTAATCCATCAATAATGTGTCTCTGGGTGGGGACATAAAACTACTATTATACGCACACCGTGGATCTTGGAAGATCATGTGAATGGTGTGGGGATGCACCAGTCTTATAAGAGCAGTCTTGAAGGGGAATTTAGACTTTACATTATCTGAGGTGTTTTAAAAATAACATTTCAATAATACATCCTATGCATGTCTAAATATAATACATAAATGATGGTATTTCCTAGCTTAGGGTTGTAATGCAGTTCTGTATTTACCTCGGTATTCATACTGGCCACCATCATAATTTCGTTCTTTTGTTTTACTCTATTTTTACATTTTCCACACTTCAACACAATAGGAACACACCGGACACATATGCCAATTATTATGATGACAATTAGTATAAGGATCAAGAATTTGCCTATGCTGGCGGTCACTTCCTGGACCCATTCCCCTAGACCTGAGAACCATTTCACTGGGTTCAGCCATGAAACCCATCCTTCTATCTTCTCCCCTACTTCAGCCACTGAAGCATTATGGTTCTTACGAAACTCCCATTTTAGCTGCAGAATTTCATCCATTCTCCGGTCTATCACCTCCTTAGTGTTGCTGGTATCATTGATGACATAGGTGCAACATTTTACTCCAAATTGGGTGGCTAACATTACGCAATACCCTCCAGTAACAGCAGTTAAATAATTTAATACTAGCCTGTGTTGCACCAGTTCTTTCTTGTACGCTTGCAATTCTCTCCCTGTATACCTGAATGTGTCATCGTACATCTCGGTGATATTACCTATCAATTTAGCAAGTTCCTGAATATATCTAAAATTTAATGTACCCCGAGCAATTCTGGTGGGATCCAGTGCGACTAAAACTTGAAAGCCAGTTGTCTCACTAATTAACTGAGTGGCTTTATGCACGTCACCAGGTATCATATTTCTTTTGCCTCTATGTTCATATTGCGTGTGAAGATATGGTGATGGTATGTTTTTATGTATACCAAGCATTTCAACATGTGTGAGGAACATAACTTCTGGAAGTATTCTTCCCAAATAACATAACAATTACAATACTAAAATTGGTCAGACACTCCCCTGATTGGCATTGCACTGCTCCTGACTCCACTTCATCAGCACTGCCATCAGCTCCCATTTCCTCAATCGGTCCTCCATCACAGACACTGAGTATCCCCAAACAGATCATCACGACAAAAACTCTGGAAAGAAAAAGAACTAGGATGACCACAGGAGACCACTCCATTGCTGGAAGCACTGATCTACACATTTCTTTAGCTCAGATATCTCACCGTCACCTTTTTAATCCTTCCGGCACAAGCTCGCAATCGACAGGTCCACGTTATCGGCCTTGTCCCCACCTTGTATCTCCACCGGTTGGTTAACCTCCCTATAGTGAGTGGGATGGACCCACGCACCTTCCTCGGCCACCCTTTGAGGATGTGGTATCGTCAGATACGGACCTTTCCACTTGTCAGTCAAACAACCTGAGCTAAAAAAAAATTTGGATCATAACAAATTCTCCAGGTTTGACATTGACAGTTTGCATTAGACATGTTAGTTAATAATACTTTCAATTTCGGTTATTCTCATTCATCTTCGTGAGACCCTGCACAGTAACCTCATTATCATATTTTCACATGAGGCTGCCTGTTTGAACAGTATCTCAAAGGGGGGCAAATAAAGGAAAAGACAGTCTGGTATAATCTTAGTGTTGTTACCCATCACCTTACACATGTTCTTGGAAACATCACCTGTAAAATAAGTCCCCCTATCATTTTTAATAATTCTAGGGATATAGTATCTGCATACAGGTTCCTGCAATTAAATCTTGTTATTAATAGCTACTGCTCTAAATAATGCCTGGGCCACTGGGTTGGGTAGTATTCCGAATAGTCAACCTCAGCCTGGCATGGCTGCCGTTTATCCTTAGCAACCTTGTGTCCTATGAGTGGGAGATAAAACACAACAGTTTAATATCATTTAAACATGACCTAAAATACAACAATAAATCGTCCACATTTTACATTAGAACAGATACATTGGCAGATTGAAAAGATTGTAAACAGTCATATAAGGCCTGGGAGAAGATACTGGGGTTGCCTATGAACCCATAGGAAACCCGTGTTCATGTGTGGTGTTCTTTACTTTGCAGTACTTACTTATGTGTCCCGCTTGGTTGCAGTTAAAACATGTTTTTGAGCGGGGTGGATGAAAAGATTGTTGTGGGATTTGAGCAAGAGGGAAAGGTGGTGGGTATGGGTAAGGATATGGAGGATAAGGGTATGGTGGGAGGTATGAAGTTTGTGGGTAGTATGAGACCTGTGGTTGTGTATGATATGTGGGGTAAGGATGTGTTTGCTGTGGTGTGGGATTGGTGAGGACATGTAATTGTTCAGGTGCAGGTGTGTGTGGGTGCAGGTGTGTCGGTTGGCTGTGATGTTATTGTCATTCCTTCCAGAGCTTGGATACTGACAGCCATTAGTTTTTCGCTCTGGGTCTCTCTCTTCTTTGTGATATTTTTATCATGCTCTATGGCAGATTCTATGAGTGTATCTATTGTGACTCCCCTCCAGCCATGTTGTGAGGTCTGAACCCGAGTCTTTAAGTCGTCTTTCAGACCGTCCATGAGTACCGTGACTATCATTCCACTGTGGTGAGTGCTATCTTTAATATCTTCTATCCCAGTGTACTGGGTGATAGCCTGCAGAGCCCGGTCGCAATAATCCTCTGCAGATTCACTCTCCTTTTGCTTAATTGTGAAAATTTTGTTCCAGTTAACTACTACCGGAAAATTAATACCCAATTGAGTTGCGGGAAATGTTACCTTGGTTTACTCGGTCTGTTAAAGGAACGTCACCATCCAATACACAATCCGTGATAAATTTTGTCACGTCGGTGTAGCGTGGTAGACAGGCCCTTAACACCACACGCCAATCTTTGTTAGTTGGCTCATGAGAACTACCCAAATTCCTCAAAAATCTTTGACATTTGGCTAGTTCCTTTTTTGGATCGGGGAAATCATTTATGATGGAATTTAGTTCTGCTCTTGTCCAGGGAAAATGCATTACTACTTCCCTCATGGGCACTACACCATTCGCGTCTGCATATCCATTCTGAACAGTTATTGTCCGAATGGGATGCAGACCGGCAGCGCTGCTACCTTTGACCTGGTTACCTGGCTGGAGGTTTAATCTGCTGCTGCTACGTATGGTATGAACAACTTCCTCTACGGGTGCAGAGGGTATTAACACTTCCCTTGCTGTTACCGATGGAGATGGCAGCACCACCTGTGATTGTGGTGATGCAGCATCTATCATTTGCACAGCATGGGAATAGGCTCATCATCCACATCATAAACATTTTCTTTATGGTTGCTTAAGAGAGGGTACAAATTGCTTGTTACATTTTATGGGTATTTTTGGTAACTGTACTTGCACCTCCATCCACATAAGGTGGGGGAGGTGAGCGTGAACTGCTGGCAATACTTTCCACAACACTACCTTCTCGCACGTGCGCGCCAATTTGCGGCTCGCCCATATTGCAATTTAGCGTCGTGGGTGTATTTTCTGGCAATGCGCTCGAGACGCTAGTTTGCGTCGCTTGCACATTTTTAAGCCACGCATCCCCTTCATGCTGCCACAATTTTAAACATTCACAATATTTGACCTTTTTCTCTCGGGAGCGCATCAAACTGATGTGATCCCGGACATTATCTAATACATCCTTATCAAAACTACCAATTCTGGGAAACGGTCTAACACTCTTCCTCGTCATATTAAACCATAAATCACAATACCTTATTGCATAAGTACAGTACTTAGTATGCATAATACGACGGGCCGATCCAATCGGAGCTTTCATTAGCAGCACATCATTGTCTAACATCTCTACTGTTTGCATGGCTCCCATTCTGAGACAAAATCCTACACTTTTCAATAAAGATTTAAACTGGTGAAAGACAATCTAGATACTCTCACTTACCTACGGAAGAAATTCTAGATGCCCCCGCTCACCTATGGAAGAAATTCTAGATGCCCCCACTCATCTACGGAAGAAATTCTAAATGCCCCCACTCACCTATTATCTCTCAGCTCACAATCACACCTAGTGCGGCTCAACTACAATGCTCAAATAACCCAACCTTATTATTGAACACTGCAGTCACACTGAGAGCCGGTCCCTAACAAAAATAACAAACCATACACCTGCTCTGTGTACTGAATGGTAAGCTGCTTACTGAGCGGCTAGACCAACCCTTGCACCTAGCCCTTAAGGATCATACGATACCCTTAACTGTCCAACACATACGCACTGTTACACACTTTTTCCTGGGCAGAAAAATAAACGTTAACCCAGATATTGCTAACAATTGAAAAATGTAAACCTCAAAGGCTTTGTTTAAACACCATGGCAGCACAACCGGAAGTACGTATACGCTATTGTGCGACCAGCCACATACAAAATAATGCTACTACCACACAACCGTATAATGACTTTTTAGCTGCATATGCAAAAGTGCGTCTTTTACTGTGCGCAAAACTGCGACTCAGCCGCGTACTCAATACTGCGGCACCCCTTTTAAACATTAGGTTCTATCAACAAAGGAAAACAAACTTTTTACTTTCTTGTCCCTGGTTTCTAGTCAGCTTCCTTAGCTCACACGAAAACGGATAGCGATTTTTCAGCACAAAGCGGTTGCAGAAAAACCCTGCATGTGGCCACTCCACCCTTTGCTGAGATATCGATAGCTGTATGTGCCGTGTGAGTAGGTAAGTGACTTCACTCGATGAGCCCCCATCTGATGATATTGGATCAGAACCTCTATATACCCCTGCCTGTACCTTCTAAAATCCTACCTATAAACCTCTAAGGATGACGCCAATTTGCGTACGCAGTCATACAGTAAATAAAAGACTCCAGACTTGGAACGTGTGGTTCCAAAGCACAAAGTATTATTCAAGTAAAAAGTACAGTCAGTTACACGCTATTGATCCAGACACAATTAGACGCAAAGGAATTATACAGACCCAAGTACAGTATACATACGCCGTGCTTTCTGGTCCAGAAGTTAGGCATCAGCAAGAAACCCCGTCGTCATTCAGCAAGAAGACTAAAGACCCAGTGTTTGAGCACACATGTTTATACCCCCCCAGAATAGACAGGACAATAGAGGTTTCTTGCTTGTGCCATTGGTTCCCATGGGGGAACCATCTGTTACAGAGCATTTAACAGGCTGGTTCAAATAGACTCAACCTAGTCTCCAACAACTGGGGGTCTCTGCCCTCCCGCCCCCTAACAGTCATCCTAACAGTTCATAAAATATACATTTTGTTGCTTGTAGTCTCTGCGGTCCATAAGTTGAGAATGCATGATGCGACCTCCACACCGATAGTACCGGAATTCTGTTGAAAGAGTACACATCAATACGAAAAGAACACGGCTTTCTTAGCATGTATAAAACCTTAGTTATCAAATATCTTTATTTCACAGCATTTATACTAACTGAACAAACTGAAATCTTATACTTTAAAGTTTATTAAACCTTTCATGTGGATATGTAATGTGTGAGTATGCAGGGTTTGATATAAAGATGCTAGTTAACTTGGGACAGATGCGTGCGTATTAATGTGTGTATGAGAAATGGTGCACTTAACACTTACTAAGTGAACACCTAGCAGTTTGGATTGCTGAGCATGATAGTTCCACATGCCCCCTGTCTCAGCAGCCTCCACCTTTCCCGTGTTCAAAGGAAAAGCTCTTTTGTTCTCTCAGACTCTTGTGTGAATGCAAATGTGTTACCCCAAGCTGTGAAGCTGGGGCCATCCTGTCTGGATGTGGGGCTAAAACCTGTTTAGGATTCAGACAAATCCAATTGTGTAGATCAATGCCTGGATTATATTACAATTGCCACAACTATACTTGTCTGCATACAGGGATTCCCAATTTGTATGTAAAAACACTCATTGTCTATTCTATTTACTTTTACTCAGGAAGCTGTTCTTCCAGTTGCCCTTGGTAGATTATCAAAAACATCGCCATCTGTACTTAGCTTGTGAGTTGTAACTTAAAATGGCGCTTGTCGCAAAATGGCGTCTTGTAGATTCTTGTTTCTAAAATGGAGTCTAGCTGCCATTCGCAAGATGGCGTCGTGCATGCTTCAATTATAAATTGATCTTGTCTCAGCCAATAATCCAGTTTCGACACTTTCCTTGCCACTTTGTGTGGTGAAAGGCATATTGCCAATTTTATGTCTTTCTGCAGCTAACTTTCCCTTTGATGTTTTTTTCTTCACCACTGTAAAATATAGTTTTTTTATTTTAGATGCCCTGGGCATCGGCTTTAGTAGATGACATAGACGGACTAGTATCGTCTTGACTGGTGGCACTGGCAGCAGCTCCAGCCCTAGTATGTGGTTCCTGCTCTCCTCTCAACTGATCGTTCTCCATATCAACAAACACAAATTAATTGGGTCACACATCAATTTGTACCAATTTTAAATATTACACTGCGGTATCAATGACCTACAGTGTCACAATATCTTTTATGAATAAGAAAAGAATAACACACTGCGCTACCACTTACAGTGTCACAAGATTTTTTATGAATAAGAATAACACACTACGCTACAACTTGTAGTGTCACAATATGTGGATGATATAAACTGCAGTCTGGCCAGCAGTGTCACCGAACAATAATTGCGTAGCTAGCACACACAAAAAACCACCCTGAAAATATCTTTATTTTTTATTTTTTGTGGAATGCTAATTTTATTTCACTTTTATATTTTTTTACACTGCGGAAGAGCACCCCTGGACAAGGCAGCAGCTCCTTGATGAACAACACAGCACCCCTTTATGGACAACAAAGCACCCCAGCGAAGTGCGAATGGACCACCTGCAGAGTCACAAATACGTGGATGATAAAATGTAGTCTGGTTGGCAGTGTCACCGAACAATAATAGTGTAGCTAGCACACACAAAAAAATGTGGAATGATAATTATTAATTTTAACGTTTATTTTTTTTACACTGGGGAAGAGCACCCCTGGATTGACAGAGCACCCCTTTATGAACTGCAGCCCTATCCCCTTGATTGACAGGACAACAGTGACAAAGAAGCACTCCTCACTTTATGTATTGCAGCCCCAGCCCGGCAATTCTGCACCCTTGAACAACTACAACACTGCACCCTTGAACAACAGAGAAGAATAGAGCACGTCTGTTCTGTACACTCTCCACAGCCGGAGTGAAAATGGCACAGAACACCGGGACCTTTATAGAATCTGAAAACAATGAGAATCCGACAGCGGGATGATGATGTTTTGTCTCGTTTTGTATTCCGAGTTAGGCGGGAAAACCAAAGCCGGACTCGGATCCTTCTCGGATCCCCTGTGTTCAGGTGAGTCCGGTTCTCAGAGAACCAGACCCGCTCATCTCTAATTCCAACACGGATTAGAATTAGTGATGAGCGGTTCGGATTCTGAGGAATCTGAACCGCTCCGAACAGGTGGAATCCGAGTCCACCCGAACGCAAGTTCGGGTGTTCCCGCCTGACTCGGATCCCACCTCGAGGCCGAACGTCACCCGTCCAGCGTCGGATTCTCGCGAGAGCCGGGTGACGTTCGGCCTCTATAAAAAAGCGTGGCGCCCGGCAGTCGGCGCCATTTTGCGTGTGACGCGTAGTTAGGTAGTTAGGTAGTGCGCTGTCTGTGCTAGTGTTAGATAGATTAGAGTAGGCAGTGTTCTTGCCGCTCTGTGACTTTACTGGGCATAAGCCCTTTGTGTGTGCTCCGTGACTGGGCATAATAAGCCCACTGTGTGTATGTGTACTCACTGTATTATACAAGCTCCGTGACTGACAACTGACAGGGCATAGCCCACTGAGTGTATTATACAAGCTCCGTGACTGGGCTTAGCCCTCTAAGTGTATACAAGCTCCGTGACAGGGCATAGCCCACTGAGTGTATTATACAAGCTCCGTGACAGGGCATAAGCCCACTGTGTCTATTATACAAGCTCTGTGACAGGGCATAAGTCCACTGAGTATTATACAAGCTCCGTGACAGGGCATAGCCCACTGTGTCTATTATACAAGCTCCGTGACAGGGCATAGCCCACTGAGTGTATTATACAAGCTCTGTGAAAGGGCATAAGCCCACTGAGTGTATACAAGCTCCGTGACAGGGCATAGCCCACTGTGTCTATTATACAAGCTCCGTGACAGGGCATAGCCCACTGTGTCTATTATACAGGCTCCGTGACAGGGTATAGCCCACTGAGTGTATTATACAAGCTCCGTGACAGGGCATAGCCCCCTGAGTGTATTATACAAGCTCCGTGACAGGGCATAGCCCACTGAGTGTATTATACAAGCTCCGTGACAGGGCATAAGCCCACTGAGTAATATACAAGCTCCGTGACAGGGCATAAGCCCACTGTGTCTATTATACAAGCTCCGTGAAAGGGTATAGCCCACTGTGTGTATACAAGCTCCGTGACAGGGCATAGCCCACTGTGTCTATTATACAAGCTCCGTGACAGGGCATAGCCCACTGAGTGTATTATACAAGCTCCGTGAAAGGGCATAGCCCACTGTGTCTATTATACAAGCTCCGTGAAAGGGCAAAAGCCCACTGAGTGTATACAAGCTCCGTGACAGGGCATAGCCCACTGTGTCTATTATACAAGCTCCATGACAGGGCATAAGCCCACTGAGTATTATATAAGCTCCGTGACATGGCATAGCCCACTGTGTCTATTATACAAGCTCCGTGACAGGGCATAGCCCACTGTGTCTATTATACAAGCTCCGTGACAGGGCATATCCCACTGAGTGTATTAAACAAGCTCCGTGACAGGGCATAGCCCCCTGAGTGTATTATACAAGCTCCATGACAGGGCATAGCCCACTGAGTGTATTATACAAGCTTCGTGACAGGGCATAGCCCACTGAGTTTATTATACAAGCACCGTGACAGGGCATAAGCCCACTGAGTATTATAAAAGCTCCGTGACAGGGCATAGACAACTGTGTCTATTATACAAGCTCCGTGACAGGGCATAGCCCACTGAGTGTATTATACAAGCTCTGTGACAGGGCATAGCCCACTGTGTCTATTATACAAGCTCCGTGACGGGGCATAGCCGACTGAGTGTATTATACAAGCTCCGTGACAGGGCATAAGCCCACTGAGTATTATACAAGCTCCATGACAGGGCATAGACAACTGTGTATATTATACAAGCTCCGTGACAGGGCATAGCCCACTGTGTCTATTATACAAGCTTCGTGACAGGGCATAAGCCCACTGAGTGTATTATACAAGCTCCGTGACAGGGCATAGCCCACTGTCTATTATACAAGCTCCGTGACAGGGCATAGCCCACTGAGTGTATTATACAAGCTCCGTGACAGGGCATAAGCCCACAGTATTATACAAGCTCCGTGACAGGGCATAGCCCACTGTGTCTATTATACAAGCACCATGACAGGGCATAGCCCACTGAGTGTATTATACAAGGTACGTGACAGGGCATAAGCCCACTGAGTATTATACAAGCTCCGTGACAGGGCATAGACAACTGTGTCTATTATACAAGCTCCGTGACAGGGCATAGCCCACTGAGTGTATTATACAAGCTCCGTGACAGGGCATAGCCCACTGTGTCTATTATACAAGCTCCGTGAAAGAGCATAAGCCCTCTGAGTGTATACAAGCTCCTTGACAGGGAATAGCCCACTGTGTCTATTATACAAGCTCCGTGACAGGGCATAGCCCACTGAGTGTATTATACAAGCTCCGTGACAGGGCATAGCCCACTGTGTCTATTATACAAGCTCCGTGAAAGGGCAAAAGCCCACTGAGTGTATACAAGCTCCGTGACAGGGCATAGCCCACTGTGTCTATTATACAAGCTCCGTGACAGGGCATAAGCCCACTGAGTATTATATAAGCTCCGTGACAGGGCATAGCCCACTGTGTCTATTATACAAGCTCCGTGACAGGGCATAGCCCACTGTGTCTATTATACAAGCTCCGTGACAGGGCTTATCCCACTGAGTGTATTATACAAGCTCCGTGACAGGGCATAGCCCCCTGAGTGTATTATACAAGCTCCGTGACAGGGCATAAGCCCACTGAGTGTATTATACAAGCTTCGTGACAGGGCATAAGCCCACTGAGTATTATACAAGCTCCGTGACAGGGCTTAAGCCCACTGTGTCTATTATACAAGCTCCGTGAAAGGGCATAGCCCACTGTGTGTATACAAGCTCCGTGAAAGGGCATAGCCCACTGTGTCTATTATACAAGCTCCGTGACAGGGCATAAGCCCACTGAGTGTATTATACAAGCTCCGTGAAAGGTCATAAGCCCACTGAGTATACACAAGCTCCGTGACAGGGCATAAGCCCACTGTATCTATTATACAAGCTCCGTGACAGGGCATAAGCCCACTGTGTCTATTATACATGCTCCGTGACAGGGCATAAGCCCACTGAGTGTATTTTACAAGCTCCGTGACAGGGCATAAGCCCATGTGTGTATTATACAAGCTCCATGACAGGGCATAGCCCACTGAGTGTATTATACAAGCTTCGTGACAGGGCATAAGCCCACAGTATTATACAAGCTACGTGACAGGGCATAGCCCACTGTTTCTATTATACAAGCTCCTTGACAGGGCATAAGCCCACTGAGTATTATACAAGCTCCGTGACAGGGCATAGCCCACTGTGTCTATTATACAAGCTCCGTGACAGGGCATAGCCCACTGAGTGTATTATACAAGCTCCGTGACAGGGCATAGCACACTGTGTCTATTATACAAGCTCCATGATAGGCCATAGCCCACTGAGTGTATTATACAAGCTCTGTGACAGGGCATAAGCCCACTGAGGATTATACAAGCTCATTGACAGGGCATAGACAACTGTGTCTATTATACAAGCTCCGTGACAGGGCATAGCCCACCGAGTGTATTATACAAGCTCCGTGACAGGGCATAGCCCACTGTGTCTATTATACAAGCTCCGTGACAGGGCATAGCCCATTGAGTGTATTATACAAGTTCCAAGACAGGGCATAGCCCACTGTGTCTATTATACAAGCTCCGTGAAAGGGCATAAGCCCACTGAGTGTATACAAGCTCCGTGACAGGGCATAGCCCACTGTGTCTATTATACAAGCTCCGTGACAGGGCATAAGCCCACTGAGTATTATACAAGCTCCGTGACAGGGCATAGCCCACTGTGTCTATAATACAAGCTCCGTGACAGGGCATAGCCCACTGTGTCTATTATACAAGCTCCGTGACAGGGCATATCCCACTGAGTGTATTATACAAGCTCCATGACAGGGCATAGCCCCCTGAGTGTATTATACAAGCTCCGTGAAAGGGCATAGCCCACTGAGTGTATTATACAAGCTCCGTGACAGGGCATAAGCCCACTGAGTATTATACAAGCTCCGTGACATGGCATAAGCCCACTTTGTCTATTATACAAGCTCCGTGAAAGGGCATAGCCCACTGTGTGTATACGAGCTCCGTGACAGGGCATAGCCCACTGTGTCTATTTTACAATCTCCGTGACAAGGCATAAGCCCAATGAGTGTATTATACAAGCTCCGTTAAAGGGCATAAGCCCACTGAGTGTACACAATCTCCGTGACAGGGCATAAGCACACTGTGTCTTTTATACAAGCTCCGTGACAGGGCATAAGCCCACTGTGTCTATTATACAAGCTCCGTGACAGGGCATAAGCCCACTGAGTGTATTATACAAGCTCCGTGACAGGGCATAAGCCCATGTGTGTATTATACAAGCTCCATGACAGGGCTTAGCCCACTGAGTGTATTATACAAGCTCCATGACAGGGCATAAGCCCACAGTATTATACAAGCTCCGTGACAGGTCATTACCCACTGTGTCTATTATACAAGCTCCGTGACAGGGCATAAACCCACTGAGTATTATACAAGTTCCGTGACAGGGCATAGCCCACTGTCTCTATTATACAAGCTCCGTGACAGGGCATAGCCCACTGAGTGTATTATACAAGCTCCGTGACAGGGCATAGCCCACTGTGTCTATTATAAAAGCTCCGTGAAAGGGCATAACCCACTGAGTGTATTATACAAGCACCGTGACAGGGCATAAGCCCACTGAGTATTATAAAAGCTCCGTGACAGGGCATAGACAACTGTGTCTATTATACAAGCTCCGTGACAGGGCATAGCCCACTGAGTGTATTATACAAGCTCCGTGACAGGGCATAGCCCACTGTGTCTATTATACAAGCTCCGTGACAGGGCATAGCCCACTGAGTGCATTATACATGCTCCGTGACAGGGCATAAGCCCACTGAGTATTATACAAGCTCCATGACAGGGCATAGACAAGTGTGTCTATTATACAAGCTCCGTGACAGGGCATAGCCCACTGAGTGTATTATACAAGCTCCGTGACAGGGCATAGCCCACTGTGTCTATTATACAAGCTTCGTGACAGGGCATAGCCCACTGAGTGTATTATACAAGCTCCATGACAGGGAATAGCCCACTGTGTCTTTTATACAAGCTCCGTGACAGGGTATAGCCCACTGAGTGTATTATACAAGCTCCGTGACAGGGCATAAGCCCACAGTATTATACAAGCTCCGTGACAGGGCATAGCCCACTGTGTCTATTATACAAGCTCCATGACAGGGCATTAAGCCCACTGAGTATTATACAAGCTCCGTGACAGGGCATAGCCCACCGTGTCTATTATACAAGCTCCGTGACAGGGCATAAGCCCACTGAGTATTATACAAGCTCCGTGACAGGGCATAGACAACTGTGTCTATTATTCAAGCTCCGTGACAGGGCATAGCCCACTGAGTGTATTATACAAGCTCCGTGACAGGGCATAGCTCACTGTGTCTATTATACAAGCTCCGTGAAAGAGCATAAGCCCTCTGAGTGTATACAAGCTCCGTCAGGGCATAGCCCACTGTGTCTATTATACAAGCTCCGTGACAGGGCATAGCCCACTGAGTGTATTATACAAGCTCCGTGACAGGGCATAGCCCACTGTGTCTATTATACAGGCTCCGTGAAAGGGTATAAGCCCCCTGAGTGTATACAAGCTCCGTGACAGGGCATAGCCCATTGTGTCTATTATACAAGCTCCGTGACAGGGCATAAGCCCACTGAGTATTATACAAGCTCCGTGACAGGGCATAGCCCACTGTGTCTATTATACAAGCTCCATGACAGGGCATAGCCCACTGTGTCTATTATACAAGCTCCGTGACAGGGCATATCCCACTGAGTGTATTATACAAGCTCCGTGACAGGGCATAGCCCCCTGAGTGTATTATACAAGCTCCGTGACAGGGCATAGCCCACTGTGTCTATTATACAAGCTCCGTGACAGGGCATAGCCCACTGAGTGTATTATACATGCTCCGTGACAGGGCATAAGCCCACTGAGTATTATACAAGCTCCATGACAGGGCATAGACAAGTGTGTCTATTATACAAGCTCCGTGACAGGGCATAGCCCACTGTGTCTATTATACAAGCTTCGTGACAGGGCATAGCCCACTGAGTGTATTATACAAGCTCCATGACAGGGAATAGCCCACTGTGTCTTTTATACAAGCTCCGTGACAGGGTATAGCCCACTGAGTGTATTATACAAGCTCCGTGACAGGGCATAAGCCCACAGTATTATACAAGCTCCGTGACAGGGCATAGCCCACTGTGTCTATTATACAAGCTCCATGAGAGGGCATTAAGCCCACTGAGTATTATACAAGCTCCGTGACAGGGCATAGCCCACCGTGTCTATTATACAAGCTCCGTGACAGGGCATAAGCCCACTGAGTATTATACAAGCTCCGTGACAGGGCATAGACAACTGTGTCTATTATTCAAGCTCCGTGACAGGGCATAGCCCACTGAGTGTATTATACAAGCTCCGTGACAGGGCATAGCTCACTGTGTCTATTATACAAGCTCCGTGAAAGAGCATAAGCCCTCTGAGTGTATACAAGCTCCGTGACAGGGCATAGCCCACTGTGTCTATTATACAAGCTCCGTGACAGGGCATAGCCCACTGAGTGTATTATACAAGCTCCGTGACAGGGCATAGCCCACTGTGTCTATTATACAGGCTCCGTGAAAGGGTATAAGCCCCCTGAGTGTATACAAGCTCCGTGACAGGGCATAGCCCATTGTGTCTATTATACAAGCTCCGTGACAGGGCATAAGCCCACTGAGTATTATACAAGCTCCGTGACAGGGCATAGCCCACTGTGTCTATTATACAAGCTCCATGACAGGGCATAGCCCACTGTGTCTATTATACAAGCTCCGTGACAGGGCATATCCCACTGAGTGTATTATACAAGCTCCGTGACAGGGCATAGCCCCCTGAGTGTATTATACAAGCTCCGTGACAGGGCATAGCCCACTGAGTGTATTATACAAGCTCCGTGACAGGGCATAAGCCCACTGAGTATTATACAAGCTCCGTGACAGGGCATAAGCCCACTGTGTCTATTATACAAGCTCCGTGAAAGGGCATAGCCCACTGTGTGTATACAAGCTCCGTGACAGGGCATAGCCCACTGTGTCTATTATACAAGCTCCGTGACAGGGCATAAGCCCATTGAGTGTATTATACAAGCTCCGTGAAAGGGCATAAGCTCACTGAGTGTATTATACAAGCTCCATGACAGGGCATAAGCCCATGTGTGTATTATACAAGCTCCATGACAGGGCTTAGCCCACTGAGTGTATTATACAAGTTCCATGACAGGGCATAAGCCCACAGAATTATACAAGCTCCGTGACAGGTCATAACCCACTGTGTCTATTATACAAGCTCCGTGACAGGGCATAAACCCACTGAGTATTATACAAGTTCCGTGACAGGGCATAGCCCACTGTGTCTATTATACAAGCTCCGTGACAGGGCATAGCCCACTGAGTGTATTATACAAGCACCGAGACAGGGCATAAGCCCACTGAGTATTATACAAGCTCTGTGACAGGGCATGGACAACTGTGTCTATTATACAAGCTCCGTGACAGGGCATAGCCCACTGAGTGTATTATACAAGCTCCGTGACAGGGCATAGCCCACTGTGTCTATTATACAAGCTCCCTGACAGGGCATAGCCCACTGAGTGTATTATACAAGCTCCGTGACAGGGCATAAGCCCACTGAGTATTATACAATCTCCATGACAGGGCATAGACAACTGTGTCTATTATACAAGCTCCGTGACAGGGCATAGCCCACTGAGTGTATTTTACAAGCTCCGTGACAGGGCATAGCCCACTGTGTCTATTATACAAGCTTCGTGACAGGGCATAGCCCACTGAGTGTATTATACAAGCTCCGTCACAGGGCATAGCCCACTGTGTCTATTATACAAGCTCCGTGATAGGGCATAGCCCACTGAGTGTATTATACAAGCACAGTGACAGGGCATAAGCCCACTGAGTATTATACAAGCTCCGTGACAGGGCATAGACAACTGTGTCTATTATACAAGGTCCGTGACAGGGCATAGCCCACTGAGTGTATTATACAAGCTCCGTGACAGTGCATAGCCCACTGTGTCTATTATACAAGCTCCGAGACAGGGCATAGCCCAATGAGTGTATTATACAAGCTCCGTGACAGGGCATAGCCCACTTTGTCTATTATACAAGCTCGTTGACAGGGCATAGCCCACTGAGTGTATTATACAAGCTCCGTGACAGGGCATAAGCCCATTGAGTAATATCCAAGCTCCGTGACAGGGCATAGACAACTGTGTCTATTATACAAGCTCCGTGACAGGGCATAGCCCACTGAGTGTATTATACAAGCTCCGTGACAGGGCATAGCCCACTGTGTCCATTATACATGCTCCGTGAAAGGGCATAATCCCACTGAGTATTATACAAGCTCCGTGACAGGGCATAGCCCACTGTGTCTATTATACACGCTCCGTGACAGGGCATAGCCCACTGTGTCTATTATACAAGCTCCCTGACAGGGCATAAGCCCACTGAGTATTATACAAGCTCCGTGACAGGGCATAAGCCCACTGTGTCTATTATACAAGCTCCGTGAAAGGGCATAGCCCACTGTGTGTATACAAGCTCCGTGACAGGGCATAGCCCACTGTGTCTATTATACAAGCTCCGTGACAGGGCATAAGACCACTGAGTGTATTATACAAGCTCTGTGAAAGGGCATAAGCCCACTGAGTGTACACAAGCTCTGTGACAGGGCATAAGCCCACTGTGTCTATTATACAAGCTCTGTGACAGGGCATAAGCCCACTGTGTCTATTATACAAGCTCCGTGACAGGGCATAAGCCCACTGAATGTATTATACAAGCTCCGTGACAGGGCATAAGGCCATGTGTGTATTATACAAGCTCCATGACAGGGCTTAGCCCACTGAGTGTATTATACAAGCTCCATGACAGGGCATAAGCCCACAGTATTATACAAGCTCCATGACAGGGCATAGCCCACTGTGTCTATTATACAAGCTCTGTGACAGGGCATAAGCCCACTGAGTATTATACAAGCTCCGTGACAGGGCATAGTCCACTGTGTCTATTATATAAGCTCCGTGACAGGGCATAGCCCACTGAATGTATTATACAAGCTCCGTGACAGGGCATAGCCCACTGTGTCTATTATACAAGCTCCGCGACAGGGCATAGCCCACTGAGTATATTATACAAGCACCGTGACAGGGCATAAGCCCACTGAGTATTATACAAGCTCCGTGACAGGGCATAGACAACTGTGTCTATAATACAAGCTCCATGACAAGGCATAGCCCACTGAGTGTATTATACAAGCTCCGTGACAGGGCATAGCCCACTGTGTCTATTATACAAGCTCCGTGACAGGGCATAGCCCACTGAGTGTATTATTCAAGCTCCGTGACAGGGCATAAGCCCACTGAGTATTATACAAGCTCCGTGACAGGGCATAGACAACTGTGTCTATTATACAAGCTCCGTGACAGGGCATAGCCCACTGAGTGTATTATACAAGCTCCGTGACAGGGCATAAGCCCACTGAGTATTATACAAGCTCCAAGACAGGGCATAGACAACTGTGTCTATTATACAAGCTCCGTGACAGGGCATAGCCCACTGAGTGTATTATACAAGCTCCGTGACAGGGCATAGCCCACTGTGTCTATTATACAAGCTTCGTGACAGGGCATAGCCCACTGAGTGTATTATACAAGCTCCGTGACAGGGCATAGACAACTGTGTCTATTATACAAGCTCCGTGACAGGGCATAGCCAACTGTGTCTATTATACAAGCTCCTTGAAAGGGCGTAAACCCACTGAGTGTATACAAGCTCCGTGACAGGGCATAGCCCACTGTGTCTATTATACATGCTCCGTGACAGGGCATAATCCCACTGAGTATTATACAAGCTCCGTGACAGGGCATAGCCCACTGTGTCTATTATACAAGCTCCGTGACAGGGCATAGCCCACTGTGTCTATTATACAAGCTCCGTGACAGGGCATAGCCCACTGAGTGTATTATACAAGCTCCGTGACAGGGCATAGCCCTCTGAGTGTATTATACAAGCTCCCTGACAGGGCATAGCCCACTGTGTCTATTATACAAGCTCCCTGACAGGGCATAAGCCCACTGAGTATTATACAATCTCCGTAACAGGGCATAAGCCCACTGTGTCTATTATACAAGCTCCGTGAAAGGGCATAGCCCACTGTGTGTATACAAGCTCCGTGACAGGGCATAGCCCACTGTGTCTATTTTACAATCTCCGTGACAAGGCATAAGCCCAATGAGTGTATTATACAAGCTCCGTTAAAGGGCATAAGCCCACTGAGTGTACACAATCTCCGTGACAGGGCATAAGCACACTGTGTCTTTTATACAAGCTCCGTGACAGGGCATAAGTCCACTGTGTCTATTATACAAGCTCCGTGACAGGGCATAAGCCCACTGAGTGTATTATACAAGCTCCGTGACAGGGCACAAGCCCATGTGTGTATTATACAAGCTCCATGACAGGGCTTAGCCCACTGAGTGTATTATACAAGCTCCATGACAGGGCATAAGCCCACAGTATTATACAAGCTCCGTGACAGGTCATAACCCACTGTGTCTATTATACAAGCTCCGTGACAGGGCATAAACCCACTGAGTATTATACAAGTTCCGTGACAGGGCATAGCCCACTGTCTCTATTATACAAGCTCCGTGACATGGCATAGCCCACTGAGTGTATTATTCAAGCTCCGTGACAGGGCATAAGCCCACTGAGTATTATACAAGCTCCATGACAGGGCATAGACAACTGTGTCTATTATACAAGCTCCGTGACAGGGCATAGCCCACTGAGTGTATTATACAAGCTCCGTGACAGGGCATAGCCCACTGTGTCTATTATAGAAGCTTCGTGACAGGGCATAGCCCACTGAGTGTATTATACAAGCTCCATGACAGGGCATAGCCCACTGTGTCTTTTATACAAGCTCCGTGACAGGGCATAGCCCACTGAGTGTATTATACAAGCTCCGTGACAGGGCATAAGCCCACAGTATTATACAAGCTCCGTGACAGGGCATAGCCCACTGTGTCTATTATACAAGCTCCATGACAGGGCATAAGCCCACTGAGTATTATACAAGCTCCGTGACAGGGCATAGCCCACCGTGTCTATTATACAAGCTCCGTGACAGGGCATAGCCCACTGAGTGTATTATACAAGCTCCGTGACAGGGCATAGCCCACTGTGTCTATTATACAAGCACCATGACAGGGCATAGCCCACTGAGTGTATTATACAAGCTCAGTGACAGGGCATAAGCCCACTGAGTATTATACAAGCTCCGTGATAGGGCATAGACAACTGTGTCTATTATACAAGCTCCGTGACAGGGCATAGCCCACTGAGTGTATTATACAAGCTCCGTGACAGGGCATAGCCCACTGTGTCTATTATACAAGCTCCGTGAAAGGGCATAAGCCCTCTGAGTGTATACAAGCTCCGTGACAAGGCATAGCCCACTGTGTCTATTATACAAGCTCCGTGACAGGGCATAGCCCACTGATTGTATTATACAAGCTCCGTGACAGGGCATAGCCCACTGTGTCTATTATACAGGCTCCTTGAAAGGGCATAAGCCCACTGAGTGTATACAAGCTCCGTGACAGGGCATAGCCCACTGTGTCTATTATACAAGCTCCGTGACAGGGCATAAGCCCACTGAGTATTATACATGCTCCGTGACAGGGCATAGCCCACTGTGTCTATTATACAAGCTCCATGACAGGTCATAGCCCACTGTGTCTATTATACAAGCTCCGTGACAGGGCATATCCCACTGAGTGTATTATACAAGCTCCGTGACAGGGCATAGCCCCCTGAGTGTATTATACAAGCTCCGTGACAGGGCATAGCCCACTGAGTGTATTATACAAGCTCCGTGACAGGGCATAAGCCCACTGAGTATTATACAAGCTCCGTGACAGGGCATAAGCCCACTGTGTCTATTATACAAGCTCCGTGACAGGGCATAAGCCCACTGTGTCTATTATACAAGCTCCGTGACAGGGCATAAGCCCATTGAGTGTATTATACAAGCTCCGTGAAAGGGCATAAGCTCACTGAGTGTATTATACAAGCTCCATGACAGGGCATAAGCCCATGTGTGTATTATACAAGCTCCATGACAGGGCTTAGCCCACTGAGTGTATTATACAAGCTCCATGACAGGGCATAAGCCCACAGAATTATACAAGCTCCGTGACAGGTCATAACCCACTGTGTCTATTATACAAGCTCCGTGACAGGACATAAACCCACTGAGTATTATACAAGTTGCGTGACAGGGCATAGCCCACTGTGTCTATTATACAAGCTCCGTGACAGGGCATAGCCCACTGAGTGTATTATACAAGCTCCGTGACAGGGCATAGCCCACTGTGTCTATTATACAAGCTCCGAGACAGGGCATAGCCCACTGAGTGTATTATACAAGCACCGTGACAGGGCATAAGCCCACTGAGTATTATAAAAGCTCCGTGACAGGGCATAGACAACTGTGTCTATTATACAAGCTCCGTGACAGGGCATAGCCCACTGAGTGTATTATACAAGCTCCGTGACAGGGCATAGCTCACTGTGTCTATTATACAAGCTCCGTGACAGGGTATAGCCCACTGAGTGTATTATACAAGCTCCGTGACAGGGCATAAGCCCACTGAGTATTATACAAGCTCCATGACAGGGCATAGCCCACTGAGTGTATTATACAAGCTCCGTGACAGGGCATAAGCCCACTGAGTATTATACAAGCTCCGTGACAGGGCATAGACAACTGTGTCTATTATACAAGCTCCGTGACAGGGCATAGCCCACTGAGTGTATTATACTAGCTCCGTGACAGGGCATAGCCCACTGTGTCTATTATACAAGCTCCGTAAAAGGGCATAAGCCCTCTGAGTGTATACAAGCTCCGTGACAAGGCATAGCCCACTGTGTCTATTATACAAGCTCCGTGACAGGGCATAGCCCACTGAGTGTATTATACAAGCTCCGTGACAGGGCATAGCCCACTGTGTCTATTATACAGGCTCCGTGAAAGGGCATAAGCCCACTGAGTGTATACAAGCTCCGTGACAGGGCATAGCCCACTGTGTCTATTATACAAGCTCCGTGACAGGGCATAAGCCCACTGTGTCTATAAACTTTCTATCGCCAGATGATAGATGTGACCCATAAACTTAAACTAAACTTAACTAAAATAAACACAGGAGACCAAGTTATGCCGTTTAAATTAATTGGTCAGCTTTATTTGGTTACAAAGGTAGACATGGTGGCAGGAGAAAGAACGGCAAGTAACCCGCGTCCGCTTGTCTTAGGCCGGAAGTAAATCACAACTTGTGAGGGCCAACTATCCCAGACAAGGGTAGGGTGATCTTAAAACTTGCAAAGGGCCAACTATCCCTTTCAGAGCAAGTGATGCGGCCCCAACACCCATGCCAATGCACCATTCATCCTGCTCGGTCGAGAGGTGCCGCTGACCCCAATAGGGTGAAATCAGCCTATCAGTGCATTGAAGGGGTGCGCACCGCTATTACTGCTGCAAGATGGACACTTCAATATTGCCGGTCTTTCCCTGCCAATGAAATAAAGCCGACACAAGACACAAGAGGGTAGGGAGGGTGGGAGATCAATTCAAAAGAGGCAGATTTTACCACAGTAGATTCTCTACACCCTCTCACTAACTCCGCCCCTAACCCAACGTCCTATCGCATCTGCCTATAACTGTAAACAAACATTTTTAACTTTATTAACCCCTCTATCCCTGACTAGAAGTTTATGTGCCGTCGGCTCTATTCCTAACCTCCGTTATATTAAACTTTCTATCGCCAGATGATAGATGTGACCCATAAACTTAAACTAAACTTAACTAAAATAAACACAGGAGACCAAGTTATGCCGTTTAAATTAATTTGGTCAGCTTTATTTGGTTACAAAGGTAGACATGGTGGCAGGAGAAAGAACGGCAAGTAACCCGCGTCCGCTTGTCTTAGGCCGGAAGTAAATCACAACTTGTGAGGGCCAACTATCCCAGACAAGGGTAGGGTGATCTTAAAACTTGCAAAGGGCCAACTATCCCTTTCAGAGCAAGTGATGCGGCCCCAACACCCATGCCAATGCACCATTCATCCTGCTCGGTCGAGAGGTGCCGCTGACCCCAATAGGGTGAAATCAGCCTATCAGTGCATTGAAGGGGTGCGCACCGCTATTACTGCTGCAAGATGGACACTTCAATATTGCCGGTCTTTCCCGCCACAGCGGCTCTCAGGAGAGAAGCAGCCCGCCACCATGCTAACCAACCAAACCCTTAAAAACTGCAAAAATATCTTCTAGAAACAAAAAATTACCCTCCTCAGTAAGATGAACTCCATCCCTGCGGAAAAGGTGGGCATCCTGAATCCGAATTAAAGGATGGTGCACCACTAGCCCTCCCATTTCCAGCACGTGCCTAGCCACCCATTTGTTAACCTTCCTCCTGGACCTGTCCAAAGCCACACTATTATAGCAATAGCGCCAGGAAAGCCTGGCGATGATAGGGGACCACACCAAAAGGCAGTTAGGCAATAACCGAACCACCTCTCTCAAGTCACGAACAATCGCATGGCGCAACTCTAAGGACGTTTGCTGACCCAAATCGTTGCCCCCGAGATGGATAATTAACACTAAAGGGGGACCAAATTCAGCTACTGCCCTGTGCAAGTTGCGCAACAAAGCTTCCCACAGCATGCCCCTCTGCCCCAACCACCTAACACTCTCCCAACGTGGGAACACGGAGGCATCTTCAGCAAAGCGCGACTGCCCGGCCCAAAAAAATAAAAGAGTGACCAATCAACCAAATGGGCCTAGCGTCCTGGAAACCTGCAAATATACAGAAATATAATAGATAAGTATATATGCAACATGTAAATCACGAAGGAGGAGTGGGAGGGTGGGAGGGGGGGAGGAAGACTTGACCCGAGGTGAAAACCTACAAAAAACCTGCTGGATCTTTTCTATATTTCATTCGTTCACATTAATATTATTTTAAGCTAAACGATCAATGTCCAAAGCAGGGCAAAAAACAGGGCAAAATCTCTCGGGACCCCCACCGGAAAGGCAGCGAGTTGGCCAAGGCACTCAAGTCCAAACGAATAAAGTATAACAATTTATGATTCCAGACGAACATAACTTCTGTAAGCATTGGACTTCCATCTTCCGAGAGCCTGGATCTCCTGTGAAGAAAGACCCGAGGAGGCCGCAAAAGTGGCGGCACCTATTCTAAAAGAATGGGTGCCGTAATCCGAAGGGGAAAGCCTGAGGTGCCGTATGCAGCGATGGAAGACCGATCTAAATTGGAATTTAGTCAAAGGACTTCCGTCCTCGTGCATAAGCCAAGCCCCCGGCCGCATTGGCCTGCAAAGAGTATATTGGTAGGCTAAGTGAACCGGACAAATCCCGTCATCAGGACAGGACTTCAGGGACACCCAGCGACCTCTACCCATCTGATCGGTCTTGGAACGCTGAATACGGCACAGCAGCGTATCACGCAGCAAAATGTGACAACGAAGCAGAGGGGGCTGAGCGCGGCGCGAAGACGCTACCAGCTCGCTGATGCGAAACGCCCCATGAAAGGCCATCGCAAAAGCGAGTCGGAATAACAGAACCTCGAATTGCGAAGAACAAATGCCCGTCAAACTTTCACCTAGACGCGCTAACAAATCAGGACCAATAGGACGACGTCGGTCATCCGCGGCAGGCCTGACGCGAGACCAACCCCTAAGGGCCCTTTGTATTAAAAACCCCTTAGTTATGTCCCTCCGCCCCGCTAGGCGCAAAAAGAACGAAATCCCAGCAAGCCTCTGGGCAACATAAGCCCGCGACCTGCCGGAATCGAACAAGAAACAAACAAAAGCAACCATATTAGTATCACGAGATTTACCTGACGAACTCCGCCCTTGCAAAAACTTCTCCCACTGTTGCCAAGATGTCTGGTAGGCCGTCAACGTCCGTGGGGCCACGGACCGACGTGCGAGATCTTCCATTCTGGTTTGATGATCTGCCAGCAATGAAATGGACAAAGCTCACCTTTTAATGCCGCGTACGGGGCCAATTCGCGGAACCGTCGCCAATCCTGTCTGGAGAGCGCATCAGCAATGGAATTATCAGTACCCGGCACATGACGAGCTGTGAACAATATGTTAAACTGCAAAGCGCGCAGAACCAGCCAAGCAAGAAGCCGCAACACTGGCAGCGATGACGATCTTTGGTTATTGATCGCATGTACTACCCCCAGGTTATCGCACCAAAAAACTATGGAACGGTCGCGCAACCGCTGACACCATAGCTCTAATGCCACCACTATGGGAAACAGCTCCAGTAGGAGCAAGTTCTTGGTCAATCCTGCCTGCACCCATTCCGCCGGCCAAACTGAAAAACACCAATCTCCTCCCAAAAAAGATCCGAAACCTGATGATCCAGCAGCATCCGTGAAGAGCTGCAGGCAAGCATTAGGCTGAGGATCCGCAGGCCAGACGCGCACTCCATTAAAATCGACCAAAAAAACGTCCCAAACCGCCAGGTCCAGCTTTAGCTCAGACGACAGTCGCAGAAAATGGTGCGGGTGACGCAGCCCTACCAAAGCCCTCTGTAGCTTCCGACAGAAAATCTTCCCCATCGGGATAACTCGACACGCGAAGTTAAACAGCCCGAGCAGGGATTGACCTTGACGAAGAGTTACCTTTTCTCCTGCCAACGCTAGGAGGATAGCATCCTGCAAGCGACGAATCTTGTCCAGCGGCAGCCGGCAAAGACCCTCCAAGGTATCAATTTCAATACCCAAGAAAACCAGCTTAGTGGCTGGGCCCTCAGTTTTATCTTGCGCAATAGGTACTCCAAATTCCGAGAAGAGTGCTTGCAATGAAAAAAGGAGACGATTGCAGCGACGCGAGCCAGCTGGACCTACGCACAAGAAGTCATCCAAGTAATGGGCTATGCTCGTCTCCCCAGACCCCACCGCGACACACCAATGGAGAAAGGAACTGAAACGCTCGAAGAACGCGCAGGAAATAGAACAACCCATCGGAAGACATTTGTCCAGGTAATAGCCATCCGTCAACCGAAACCCCATGAAACGAAATGATTCAGGATGCAGGGGCAACAATCTGAAGGCGGACTCAATGTCCACTTTCGCCATGAAAGAACCCGGACCCGCTGCGCGAACCAAGGCTAACGCAGATTCGAATGACTGGTACTGTACGCGGCAGACCTCAACATCTATGGCGTCGTTAACCGACGTGCCTGACGGATGTGACAGGTGCTGAATTAAACGGTAACTCCCGGGGGCCTTCTTGGGGACAACACCCACAGGGGAAAGGACCAGATCGGGTATCGGAGGCTGCGGGAAAGGTCCAATCATGCGACCCAGCCCTACCTCCTTCATAACCTTATCCTTTAGTACGTGAGGTAAATCGCAGGCCGAGCGTAAATTCCTAGGGGACCCGGAACTGACAGGCCGTATTATTGGAAGCGAAAATCCTTCTGCAAAACCCTTACGCAAAAAGGCGGCGGCGTCCCGCACAGGATACCAGTCTAACCATTTTGCCATGGCATCTAGATGAATGGGGGTCAACGCTTTACTTTGAAGTCCCGGCCCCTGACCGTTTGGCGGAGGGTACTGCAGAGGAGGCCTGAGCTCCTCCTGGACCGCGGGAGCAGTCCTTACTGGGGTGTGCCGCACCGCAGCGGAGGCACTGGTGTCGAAAGCGACACCTGTTACCAAGGGTACAATTCCCATTGTTGTATGCGTAACACTTCCGCTTGTTTTGCCCTCCATTGGCTGTCCTTGGTGCCGAGGGGGACGAGGGTTGAACTGGCCGCCCAGGGGACTGATCAGCAAGGACGCGTGTAGGCTGTGTCACCTCCATCCACACTTCAACATCTTTACAACCCAATTCCATGACCTTAACCCGATCTTGCTTCCGACTAAACTCTTCGTCGTATTGGCGCCACGCCGTACTGCGTGAGGCCTTGAATAGGCCATGTATCAGGTGTAAATATCGTATAACATTAAGGTACTCGGAAGGCCTGGTTTTTAGATAGCAAGTTGAGAACACGCAGAACCCAGATAGCCAATTCGTGTAAGACTTAAAGGCCTCCAGACCAATACCCCCTTTTGTCTTTGCGGTCGCAGCAGCTTTCTTCGCCGTAGCTGTAAGGGTGAACATATCTACGTAGCGCCCTTTTTTGATCCGCTGCTTAACCCTGGTACGCATACCTCGAGTGACAGCTGTATTAGCGCAGTGTACAACATCCTCCGGACCTGCTCCGCGATCTACACTGGTACTACTGCCAGAGGACCGTTCGCTAGAATGCCTATGACGACGTGAGCGACGTCTGCGAGACCTCCTTGCCCTTTTACGCCTAGCCTTCTGCGAACTATCGCTTGAAGAGGAGGAGGAAATGGAAGTAGACCCGCAGTCAGATGTACTGTCACACTCACCAGAAGCACTGGCAAGGGCATTGGTAACTCCAGCGCCTGCGTTAGCTCCGACTTCCGCCGTCGCACTTCTGGTCGGGGCTGCGACCACTGTTAACTCCTCCAGACTGTCGTCTGTAAAAGAAGAGACTGAGGCGGCATCGTGCGCATTGTCTGTGTCCGTAGCCTGAGTGGGCTGAGGAAGGGAGATGGCAGAGGGAGAGAAAGAAACGGAAGGAGCTGCGGGCATGGGAGCGAGGGAAAGACCGCAAATCCTGCCTAATTGCTGCACCAGAGGGCCAAGCTGCGTCTGCACGGCGGACGCCGCCAACGCAGAAGGGCCTCCAGTGTCAGTGTTTCCAGGCTGCTGGGTCAAAAGCGGTGTCAGTGCACCCACCACAGACACCAGCAGTCCGGCTATGGCACCAGCATCCAGCAACGGAGCACTCCCTGGTGTCGCAGGCCCTGCAGGCATAGCAGACGCCTGAGCAGCTGCCACCCCCGTAGGCCTGGAGGAGCTGGCAACTGCAGAAATGGGGGACCCCATGTCTGCATCATTATGAACAGAAGGCAGCAGAAGAGGGGGCGGATTAACCTGCCTGTCACTATGCAGGCGTTGGCTCCGCCCCCTTCATCTCCGCCCCCCGCCTGTAGGAATATTGGCCTGCGTGCAAGCCGGCGCCATGACAGGCATCCGGCCTGCACGCTTATGTGGCCGCTTCCGCCGCCCTTCCCCCCGGACTTCAGCCGGCTCACTCCGAGCGGCCATTGGGGGAGAAGGGCCGGGCGGTGTAACTGCCCGCTGCTGGCCGCGTGAACGGCCGGAGCGCGCACCCGCTACATGCGCGGGCGCTGTATTATGCCGGCCGCCGATCCCCGCCTGCCCTGGTCCCCCGTCGCACTAGTACTGGCGACCAGCGGGGAACCAGGGGCAGGCGGAGGCAGCAACTGCGGCGTTTCACGGGACCGCCGCGTCCGCGTGCACGGGACCGCAGCGTCGCTAGAGAAGGGGGCCGCTGTACCTGACCCTCCCGAACGCCGGGAGGGTAGGACCTGAGGGGGATAAAGCGCGCCGGGCCCGACACCGTCTGACAGACGGGCGGGTACCGAGCGCGCGCGCTGGGGGCGGCTCATAGTGCTAATGCACGGCAAGGGATAGAACAAAGAAAGAAAAGTTAGATAAGAAAAAAGAGTGTAGATATAGGGAGAGTATGGAGAAGAGAGTAGGGAAAGATATAAAGTAGGGAAAAAGAAAGTAGGGATGTACAAACGATTATCCCAACAGACAGATCTGCTAATAAGGAACTGTACTTTCCTGGTCGCAGATCAATTCAAAAGAGGCAGATTTTACCACAGTAGATTCTCTACACCCTCTCACTAACTCCGCCCCTAACCCAACGTCCTATCGCATCTGCCTATAACTGTAAACAAACATTTTTAACTTTATTAACCCCTCTATCCCTGACTAGAAGTTTATGTGCCGTCGGCTCTATTCCTAACCTCCGTTATATTTATACAAGCTCCGTGACAGGGCATATCCCACTGAGTGTATTATACAAGCTCCGTGACAGGGCATAGCCCCCTGAGTGTATTATACAAGCTCCGTGACAGGGCATAGCCCACTGAGTGTATTATACAAGCTCCGTGACAGGGCATAAGCCCACTGAGTATTATACAAGCTCCGTGACAGGGCATAAGCCCACTGTGTCTATTATACAAGCTCCGTGACAGGGCATATCCCACTGAGTGTATTATACAAGCTCCGTGACAGGGCATAGCCCCCTGAGTGTATAATACAAGCTCCGTGACAGGGCATAGCCCACTGAGTGTATTATACAAGCTCCGTGACAGGGCATAAGCCCACTGAGTATTATACAAGCTCCGTGACAGGGCATAAGCCCACTGTGTCTATTATACAAGTTCCGTGAAAGGGCATAGCCCACTGTGTGTATACAAGCTCCGTGACAGGGCATAGCCCACTGTGTCTATTATACAAGCTCCGTGACAGGGCATAAGCCCATTGAGTGTATTATACAAGCTCCGTGAAAGGGCATAAGCTCACTGAGTGTATTATACAAGCTCCATGACAGGGCATAAGCCCATGTGTGTATTATACAAGCTCCATGACAGGGCTTAGCCCACTGAGTGTATTATACAAGCTCCATGACAGGGCATAAGCCCACAGAATTATACAAGCTCCGTGACAGGTCATAACCCACTGTGTCTATTATACAAGCTCCGTGACAGGGCATAAACCCACTGAGTATTATACAAGTTCCGTGTCAGGGCATAGCCCACTGTGTCTATTATACAAGCTCCGTGACAGGGCATAGCCCACTGAGTGTATTATACAAGCTCCGTGACAGGGCATAGCCCACTGTGTCTATTATACAAGCTCAGTGACAGGGCATAGCCCACTGAGTGTATTATACAAGCACCGTGACAGGGCATAAGCCCACTGAGTATTATACAAGCTCTGTGACAGGGCATGGACAACTGTGTCTATTATACAAGCTCCGTGACAGGGCATAGCCCACTGAGTGTATTATACAAGCTCCGTGACAGGGCATAGCCCACTGTGTCTATTATACAAGCTCAGTGACAGGGCATAGCCCACTGAGTGTATTATACAAGCACCGTGACAGGGCATAAGCCCACTGAGTATTATACAAGCTCTGTGACAGGGCATGGACAACTGTGTCTATTATACAAGCTCCGTGACAGGGCATAGCCCACTGAGTGTATTATACAAGCTCCGTGACAGGGCATAGCCCACTGTGTCTATTATACAAGCTCCCTGACATGGCATAGCCCACTGAGTGTATTATACAAGCTCCGTGACAGGGCATAAGCCCACTGAGTATTATGCAATCTCCATGACAGGGCATAGACAACTGTGTCTATTATACAAGCTCCGTGACAGGGCATAGCCCACTGAGTGTATTATACAAGCTCCGTGACAGGGCATAGCCCACTGTGTCTATTATACAAGCTTCGTGACAGGGCATAGCCCACTGAGTGTATTATACAAGCTCCGTGACAGGGCATAGCCCACTGTGTCTATTATACAAGATCCGTGACAGGGCATAGCCCACTGAGTGTATTATACAAGCACAGTGACAGGGCATAAGCCCACTGAGTATTATACAAGCTCCGTGACAGGGCATAGACAACTGTGTCTATTATACAAGGTCCGTGACAGGGCATAGCCCACTGAGTGTATTATACAAGCTCCGTGACAGTGCATAGCCCACTGTGTCTATTATACAAGCTCCGAGACAGGGCATAGCCCACTGAGTGTATTATACAAACTCCGTGACAGGGCATAGCCCACTGTGTCTATTATACAAGCTCCGTGACAGGGCATAGCCCACTGAGTGTATTATACAAGCACCGTGACAGGGCATAAGCCCACTGAGTATTATACAAGCTCTGTGACAGGGCATGGACAACTGTGTCTATTATACAAGCTCCGTGACAGGGCATAGCCCACTGAGTGTATTATACAAGCTCCGTGACAGGGCATAGCCCACTGTGTCTATTATACAAGCTCCCTGACATGGCATAGCCCACTGAGTGTATTATACAAGCTCCGTGACAGGGCATAAGCCCACTGAGTATTATGCAATCTCCATGACAGGGCATAGACAACTGTGTCTATTATACAAACTCCGTGACAGGGCATAGCCCACTGAGTGTATTATACAAGCTCCGTGACAGGGCATAGCCCACTGTGTCTATTATACAAGCTTCGTGACAGGGCATAGCCCACTGAGTGTATTATACAAGCTCCGTGACAGGGCATAGCCCACTGTGTCTATTATACAAGCTCCGTGACAGGGCATAGCCCACTGAGTGTATTATACAAGCACAGTGACAGGGCATAAGCCCACTGAGTATTATACAAGCTCCGTGACAGGGCATAGACAACTGTGTCTATTATACAAGGTCCGTGACAGGGCATAGCCCACTGAGTGTATTATACAAGCTCCGTGACAGTGCATAGCCCACTGTGTCTATTATACAAGCTCCGAGACAGGGCATAGCCCACTGAGTGTATTATACAAGCTCCGTGACAGGGCATAGCCCACTGTGTCTATTATACAAGCTCCGTGACAGGGCATAGCCCACTGAGTGTATTATACAAGCTCCGTGACAGGGCATAAGCCCATTGAGTATTATGCAAGCTCCGTGACAGGGCATAGACAACTGTGTCTATTATACAAGCTCCGTGACAGGGCATAGCCCACTGAGTGTATTATACAAGCTCCGTGACAGGGCAGAGCCCACTGTGTCTATTATACAAGCTCCGTGAAAGGGCATAGCCCACTGTGTGTATACAAACTCCGTGACAGGGCATAGCCCACTGTGTCTATTATACAAGCTCCGTGACAGGGCATAGCCCACTGAGTGTATTATACAAGCTCCGTGACAGGGCATAAGCCCACTGAGTATTATACAAGCTCCATGACAGGGCATAGACAACTGTGTCTATTATACAAGCTCCGTGACAGGGCATAGCCCACTGAGTGTATTATACAAGCTCCGTGACAGGGCATAGCCCACTGTGTCTATTATACAAGCTTCGTGACAGGGCATAGCCCACTGAGTGTATTATACAAGCTCCGTGACAGGGCATAGCCCACTGTGTCTATTATACAAGCTCCGTGACAGGGCATAGCCCACTGTGTCTATTATACAAGCTCCGTGACAGGGCATTGCCCACTGAGTGTATTATACAAGCACCGTGACAGGGCATAAGCCCACTGAGTATTATACAAGCTCCGTGACGGGGCATAGACAACTGTGTCTATTATACAAGGTCCGTGAAAGGGCATAGCCCACTGAGTATATTATACAAGCTCCGTGACAGTGCATAGCCCACTGTGTCTATTATACAAGCTCCGAGACAGGGCATAGCCCACTGAGTGTATTATACAAGCTCCGTGACAGGGCATAGCCCACTGTGTCTATTATACAAGCTCCGTGACAGGGCATAGCACACTGAGTGTATTATACAAGCTCCGTGACAGGGCATAAGCCCATTGAGTATTATGCAAGCTCCGTGACAGGGCATAGACAACTGTGTCTATTATACAAGCTCCGTGACAGGGCATAGCCCTCTGAGTGTATTATACAAGCTCCGTGACAGGGCATAGCCCACTGTGTCTATTAGACAAGCTCCTTGAAAGGGCATAAACCCACTGAGTGTATACAAGCTCCGTGACAGGGCATAGCCCACTGTGTCTATTATACATGCTCCGTGACAGTGCATAATCCCCCTGAGTATTATACAAGCTCCGTGACAGGGCATAGCCCACTGTGTCTATTATACAAGCTCCGTGACAGGGCATAGCCCACTGTGTCTATTATACAAGCTCCGTGACAGGGCATAGCCCACTGAGTGTATTATACAAGCTCCGTGACAGGGCATAGCCCTCTGAATGTATTATACAAGCTCCCTGACAGGGCATAGCCCACTGTGTCTATTATACAAGCTCCCTGACAGGGCATGAGCCCACTGAGTATTATACAAGCTCCGTGACAGGGCATAAGCCCACTGTGTCTATTATACAAGCTCCGTGAAAGGGCATAGCCCACTGTGTGTATACAAGCTCCGTGACAGGGCATAGCCCACTGTGTCTATTATACAAGCTCCGTGACAGGGCATAAGACCACTGAGTGTATTATACAAGCTCTGTGAAAGGGCATAAGCCCACTGAGTATACACAAGCTCTGTGACAGGGCATAAGCCCACTGTGTCTATTATACAAGCTCCGTGACAGGGCATAAGCCCACTGTGTCTATTATACAAGCTCCGTGACAGGGCATAAGCCCACTGAGAGTATTATACAAGCTCCGTGACAGGGCATAAGCCCATGTGTGTATTATACAAGCTCCATGACAGGGCTTAGCCCACTGAGTGTATTATACAAGCTCCATGACAGGGCATAAGCCCACAGTATTATACAAGCTCCATGACAGGGCATAGCCCACTGTGTCTATTATACAAGCTCCGTGACAGGGCATAAGCCCACTGAGTATTATACAAGCTCGGTGACAGGGCATAGCCCACTGTGTCTATTATACAAGCTCCGTGACAGGGCATAGCCCACTGAGTATATTATACAAGCACCGTGACAGGGCATAAGCCCACTGAGTATTATACAAGCTCCGTGACAGGGCATAGACAACTGTGTCTATAATACAAGCTCCGTGACAAGGCATAGCCAACTGAGTGTATTATACAAGCTTCGTGACAGGGCATAGCCCACTGTGTCTATTATACAAGCTCCGTGACAGGGCATAGCCCACTGAGTGTATTATTCAAGCTCCGTGACAGGGCATAAGCCCACTGAGTATTATACAAGCTCCGTGACAGGGCATAGACAACTGTGTCTATTATACAAGCTCCGTGACAGGGCATAGCCCACTGAGTGTATTATACAAGCTCCGTGACAGGGCATAGCCCACTGTGTCTATTATACAGGCTTCGTGACAGGGCATAGCCCACTGATTGTATTATACAAGCTCCGTGACAGTGCATAGCCCACTGTGTCTATTATACAAGCTCCGTGACAGGGCATAGCCCAGTGAGTGTATTATACAAGCTCCGTGACAGGGCATAAGCCCACTGAGTATTATACAAGCTCTGTGACAGGGCATAGCCCACTGAGTGTATTATACAAGCTCCGTGACAGGGCATAAGCCCACTGAGTATTATACAAGCTCCGTGACAGGGCATAGACAACTGTGTCTATTATACAAGCTCCGTGACAGGCCATAGCCCACTGAGTGTATTATACAAGCTCCGTGACAGGGCATAGCCAACTGTGTCTATTATACAAGCTCCTTGAAAGGGCGTAAACCCACTGAGTGTATACAAGCTCCGAGACAGGGCATAGCCCACTGTGTCTATTATACATGCTCCGTGACAGGGCATAATCCCACTGAGTATTATACAAGCTCCGTGACAGGGCATAGCCCACTGTGTCTATTATACAAGCTCCGTGACAGGGCATAGCCCACTGTGTCTATTATACAAGCTCCGAGACAGGGCATAGCCCACTGAGTGTATTATACAAGCTCCGTGACAGGGCATAGCCCTCTGAGTGTATTATACAAGCTCCCAGACAGGGCATAGCCCACTGTGTCTATTATACAAGCTCCCTGACAGGGCATTAGCCCACTGAGTATTATACAATCTCCGTAACAGGGCATAAGCCCACTGTGTCTATTATACAAGCTCCGTGAAAGGGCATAGCCCACTGTGTGTATACAAGCTCCGTGACAGGGCATAGCCCACTGTGTCTATTATACAAGCTCCGTGACAGGGCATAAGACCACTGAGTGTATTATACAAGCTCTGTGAAAGGGCATAAGCCCACTGAGTGTACACAAGCTCTGTGACAGGGCATAAGCCCACTGTGTCTATTATACAAGCTCCGTGACAGGGCATAAGCCCACTGTGTCTATTATACAAGCTCTGTGACAGGGCATAAGCCCACTGAGTGTATTATACAAGCTCCATGACAGGGCATAAGCCCACTGAGTATTATACAAGCTCCGTGACAGGGCATAAGCCCACTGTGTCTATTATACATGCTCCGTGAAAGGGCATAGCCCACTGTGTGTATACAAGCTCCGTGACAAGGCATAGCCCACTGTGTCTATTATACAAGCTCCGTGACAGGGCATAAGCCCACTGAGTGTATTATACAAGCTCCGTGAAAGGGCATAAGCCCACTGAATGTACACAAGCTCCGTGACAGGGCATAGCCCACTGTGTCTATTATACAAGCTCCGTGACAGGGCATAGCCCACTGAGTGTATTATACAAGCTCAGTGACAGGGCATAAGCCCACAGTATTATACAAGCTCCGTGACAGGGTATAGCCCACTGTGTCTATTATACAAGCTCCATGACAGTGCATAAGCCCACTGAGTATTATACAAGCTTAGAGACAGGGCATAGCCCACCGTGTCTATTATACAAGCTCCGTGACGGCATAGCCCACTGAGTATTATACAAGCTCCGTGACAGGGCATAGCCCACTGAGTGTATTATACAAGCTCAGTGACAGGGCATAGCCCACTGTGTCTATTATACAAGCTCCGTGAAAGGGCATAAGCACACTGAGGGTATACAAGCTCCGTGACAGGGCATAGCCCACTGTGTCTATTATACAAGCTCCGTGACAGGGCATAGCCCACTGAGTGTATTATACAAGCTCCGTGACAGGGCATAGCCCACTGTGTCTATTATACAAGCTCCGTGAAAGGGCATAGCCCACTGTGTGTATACAAGCTTCGTGACAGGGCATAGCCCACTGTGTCTATTATACAAGCTCCGTGACAGGGCATAAGCCCAATGAGTGTATTATACAAGCTCCGTGAAAGGGCATAAGCCCACTGAGTGTATTATACAAGCTCCGTGACAGGGCATAAGCCCATGTGTGTATTATACAAGTACCATGACAGGGCTTAGCCCACTGAGTGTATTATACAAGCTCCATGACAGGGCATAAGCCCACAGTATTATACAAGCTCCGTGACAGGTCACAACCCACTGTGTCTATTATACAAGCTCCGTGACAGGGCATGAACCCACTGAGTATTATACAAGTTCCGTGACAGGGCATAGCCCACTGTGTCTATTATACAAGCTCCGTGACAGGGCATAGCCCACTGAGTGTATTATACAAGCTCCGTGACAGGGCATAGCCAACTGTGTCTATTATACAAGCTCCGTGACAGGGCATAGCCCACTGAGTGTATTATACAAGCACCGTAACAGGGCATAAGCCCACTGAGTATTATAGAAGCTCCGTGACAGGGCATAGACAACTGTGTCTATTATACAAGCTCCGTGAAAGGGCATAGCCCACTGTGTGTATACAAGCTCCGTGACAGGGCATAGCCCACTGTGTCTATTATACAAGCTCCGTGATAGGGCATAAGACCACTGAGTGTATTATACAAGCTCTGTGAAAGGGCATAAGCCCACTGAGTGTACACAAGCTCTGTGACAGGGCATAAGCCCACTGTGTCTATTATACAAGCTCCGTGACAGGGCATAGACAACTGTGTCTATTATACAAGCTCCGTGACAGGGCATAGCCCACTGAGTGTATTATACAAGCTCCGTGACAGGGCATAGCCCACTGTGTCTATTATACAGGCTCCGTGACAGGGCATAGCCCACTGAGTGTATTATACAAGCTCCGTGACAGGGCATAGCCCACTGTGTCTATTATACAAGCTCCGTGACAGGGCATAGCCCAGTGAGTGTATTATACAAGCTCCGTGACAGGGCATAAGCCCATTGAGTATTATACAAGCTCTGTGACAGGGCATAGCCCACTGTGTCTATTATACAAGCTCCGTGAAAGGGCATAGCCCACTGTGTGTATACAAGCTCCGTGACAAGGCATAGCCCACTGTGTCTATTATACAAGCTCCGTGACAGGGCATAGCCCACTGTGTCTATTATACAAGCTCCGTGACAGGGCATAGCCCACTGTGTCTATTATACAAGCTCCGTGACAGGTCACAACCCACTGTGTCTATTATACAAGCTCCGTGACAGGGCATAGCCCACTGTGTCTATTATACAAGCTCCATGACAGGGCATAAGCCCACAGTATTATACAAGCTCCATGACAGGGCATAGCCCACTGTGTCTATTATACAAGCTCTGTGACAGGGCATAAGCCCACTGAGTATTATACAAGTTCCGTGACAGGGCATAGCCCACTGTGTCTATTATACAAGCTCCGTGACAGGGCATAGCCCACTGAGTGTATTATACAAGCTCCGTGACAGGGCATAGCCCACTGTGTCTATTATACAAGCTCCGTGAAAGGGCATAGCCCACTGTGTGTATACAAGCTCCGTGACAGGGCATAGCCCACTGTGTCTATTATACAAGCTCCGTGACAGGGCATAAGCCCAATGAGTGTATTATACAAGCTCCGTGACAGGGCATAAGCCCATGTGTGTATTATACAAGCTCCATGACAGGGCTTAGCCCACTGAGTGTATTATACAAGCTCCATGACAGGGCATAAGCCCACAGTATTATACAAGCTCCGTGACAGGTCACAACCCACTGTGTCTATTATACAAGCTCCGTGACAGGGCATGAACCCACTGAGTATTATACAAGTTCCGTGACAGGGTATAGCCCACTGTGGCTATTATACAAGCTCCGTGACAGGGCATAGCCCACTGAGTGTATTATACAAGCTCCGTGACAGGGCATAGCCAACTGTGTCTATTATACAAGCTTCGTGACAGGGCATAGCCCACTGAGTGTATTATACAAGCACCGTGACAGGGCATAAGCCCACTGAGTATTATAGAAGCTCCGTGACAGGGCATAGACAACTGTGTCTATTATACAAGCTCCGTGAAAGGGCATAGCCCACTGTGTGTATACAAGCTCCGTGACAGGGCATAGCCCACTGTGTCTATTATACAAGCTCCGTGACAGGGCATAAGACCACTGAGTGTATTATACAAGCTCTGTGAAAGGGCATAAGCCCACTGAGTGTACACAAGCTCTGTGACAGGGCATAAGCCCACTGTGTCTATTATACAAGCTCCGTGACAGGGCATAAGCCCACTGTGTCTATTATACAAGCTCTGTGACAGGGCATAAGCCCACTGAGTGTATTATACAAGCTCCATGACAGGGCATAAGCCCACTGAGTATTATACAAGCTCCGTGACAGGGCATAAGCCCACTGTGTCTATTATACAAGCTCCGTGAAAGGGCATAGCCCACTGTGTGTATACAAGCTCCGTGACAAGGCATAGCCCACTGTGTCTATTATACAAGCTCCGTGAGAGGGCATAAGCCCACTGAGTGTATTATACAAGCTCCGTGAAAGGGCATAAGCCCACTGAGTGTACACAAGCTCCGTGACAGGGCATAGCCCACTGTGTCTATTATACAAGCTCCGTGACAGGGCATAGCCCACTCAGTGTATTATACAAGCTCCGTGACAGGGCATAAGCCCACAGTATTATACAAGCTCCGTGACAGGGCATAGCCCACTGTGTCTATTATACAAGCTCCATGACAGTGCATAAGCCCACTGAGTATTATACAAGCTTAGTGACAGGGCATAGCCCACCGTGTCTATTATACAAGCTCCGTGACAGGGCATAGCCCACTGAGTATTATACAAGCTCCGTGACAGGGCATAGACAACTGTGTCTATTATACAAGCTCCGTGGCAGGGCATAGCCCACTGAGTGTATTATACAAGCTCCGTGACAGGGCATAGCCCACTGTGTCTATTATACAAGCTTCGTGAAAGGGCATAAGCACACTGAGGGTATACAAGCTCCGTGACAGGGCATAGCCCACTGTGTCTATTATACAAGCTCCGTGACAGGGCATAAGCCCACTGAGTATTATACAAGCTCTGTGACAGGGCATAAGCCCACTGTGTCTATTATACAAGCTCCGTGAAAGGGCATAGCCCACTGTGTGTATACAATCTCCGTGACAGGGCATAGCCCACTGTGTCTATTATACAAGCTCCGTGACAGGGCATAAGCCCACTGAGTATTATACAAGCTCCGTGACAGGGCATAGACAACTGTGTCTATTATACAAGCTCCGTGACAAGGCATAGCCCACTGAGTGTATTATACAAGCTCCGTGACAGGGCATAGCCCACTGTGTCTATTATACAGGCTCCGTGACAGGGCATAGCCCACTGAGTGTATTATACAAGCTCCGTGACAGGGCATAGCCCACTGTGTCTATTATACAAGCTCCGTGACAGGGCATAGCCCACTGAGTGTATTATACAAGCTCCGTGACAGGGCATAAGCCCACTGAGTATTATACAAGCTCTGTGACAGGGCATAGCCCACTGAGTGTATTATACAAGCTCCGTGACAGGGCATTAGCCCACTGAGTATTATACAAGCTCCGTGACAGGGCATAGACAACTGTGTCTATTATACAAGCTCCGTGACAGGGCATAGCCCACTGAGTGTATTATACAAGCTCCGTGACAGGGCATAGCCAACTGTGTCTATTATACAAGCTCCTTGAAAGGGCGTAAACCCACTGAGTGTATACAAGCTCCGTGACAGGGCATAGCCCACTGTGTCTATTATACATGCTCCGTGACAGGGCATAATCCCACTGAGTATTATACAAGCTCCGTGAAAGGGCATAAGCACACTTAGGGTATACAAGCTCCGTGACAGGGCATAGCCCACTGTGTCTATTATACAAGCTCCGTGACAGGGCATAGCCCACTGAGTGTATTATACAAGCTCCATGACAGGGCATAGCCCACTGTGTCTATTATACAAGCTCCGTGAAAGGGCATAGCCCACTGTGTGTATACAAGCTCCGTGACAGGGCATAGCCCACTGTGTCTATTATACAAGCTCCGTGACAGGGCATAAGCCCAATGAGTGTATTATACAAGCTCCGTGAAAGGGCATAAGCCCACTCAGTGTATTATACAAGCTCCGTGACAGGGCATAAGCCCATGTGTGTATTATACAAGCTCCATGACAGGGCTTAGCCCACTGAGTGTATTATACAAGCTCCATGACAGGGCATAAGCCCACAGTATTATACAAGCTCCGTGACAGGTCACAACCCACTGTGTCTATTATACAAGCTCCGTGACAGGGCATGAACCCACTGAGTATTATACAAGTTCCGTGACAGGGCATAGCCCACTGTGTCTATTATACAAGCTCCGTGACAGGGCATAGCCCACTGAGTGTATTATACAAGCTCCGTGACAGGGCATAGCCAACTGTGTCTATTATACAAGCTCCGTGACAGGGCATAGCCCACTGAGTGTATTATACAAGCACCGTGACAGGGCATAAGCCCACTGAGTATTATAGAAGCTCCGTGACAGGGCATAGACAACTGTGTCTATTATACAAGCTCCGTGAAAGGGCATAGCCCACTGTGTGTATACAAGCTCCGTGACAGGGCATAGCCCTCTGTGTCTATTATACAAGCTCCGTGACAGGGCATAAGACCACTGAGTGTATTATACAAGCTCTGTGAAAGGGCATAAGCCCACTGAGTGTACACAAGCTCTGTGACAGGGCATAAGCCCACTGTGTCTATTATACAAGCTCCGTGACAGGGCATAAGCCCACTGTGTCTATTATACAAGCTCTGTGACAGGGCATAAGCCCACTGAGTGTATTATACAAGCTCCATGACAGGGCATAAGCCCACTGAGTATTATACAAGCTCCGTGACAGGGCATAAGCCCACTGTGTCTATTATACAAGCTCCGTGAAAGGGCATAGCCCACTGTGTGTATACAAGCTCCTTGAAAGGGCGTAAACCCAGTGAGTGTATACAAGCTCCGTGACAGGGCATAGCCCACTGTGTCTATTATACAAGCTCCGTGACAGGGCATAAGACCACTGAGTGTATTATACAAGCTCTGTGAAAGGGCATAAGCCCACTGAGTGTACACAAGCTCTGTGACAGGGCATAAGCCCACTGTGTCTATTATACAAGCTCCGTGACAGGGCATAAGCCCACTGTGTCTATTATACAAGCTCTGTGACAGGGCATAAGCCCACTGAGTGTATTATACAAGCTCCATGACAGGGCATAAGCCCACTGAGTATTATACAAGCTCCGTGACAGGGCATAAGCCCACTGTGTCTATTATACAAGCTCCGTGAAAGGGCATAGCCCACTGTGTGTATACAAGCTCCGTGACAAGGCATAGCCCACTGTGTCTATTATACAAGCTCCGTGAGAGGGCATAAGCCCACTGAGTGTATTATACAAGCTCCGTGAAAGGGCATAAGCCCACTGAGTGTACACAAGCTCCGTGACAGGGCATAGCCCACTGTGTCTATTATACAAGCTCCGTGACAGGGCATAGCCCACTCAGTGTATTATACAAGCTCCGTGACAGGGCATAAGCCCACAGTATTATACAAGCTCCGTGACAGGGCATAGCCCACTGTGTGTATACAAGCTCCGTGACAGGGCATAGCCCACTGTGTCTATTATACAAGCTCCGTGAAAGGGCATAAGCCCACTGAGTGTATTATACAAGCTCCGTCACAGGGCATAAGCCCATGTGTGTATTATACAAGCTCCATGACAGGGCTTAGCCCACTGAGTGTATTATACAAGCTCCATGACAGGGCATAAGCCCACAGTATTATACAAGCTCCGTGACAGGTCACAACCCACTGTGTCTATTATACAAGCTCCGTGACAGGGCATGAACCCACTGAGTATTATACAAGTTCCGTGACAGGGCATAGCCCACTGTGTCTATTATACAAGCTCCGTGACAGGGCATAGCCCACTGAGTGTATTATACAAGCTCCGTGACAGGGCATAGCCAACTGTGTCTATTATACAAGCTCCGTGACAGGGCATAGCCCACTGAGTGTATTATACAAGCACTGTGACAGGGCATAAGCCCACTGAGTATTATAGAAGCTCCGTGACAGGGCATAGACAACTGTGTCTATTATACAAGCTCCGTGAAAGGGCATAGCCCACTGTGTGTATACAAGCTCCGTGACAGGGCATAGCCCTCTGTGTCTATTATACAAGCTCCGTGACAGGGCATAAGACCACTGAGTGTATTATACAAGCTCTGTGAAAGGGCATAAGCCCACTGAGTGTACACAAGCTCTGTGACAGGGCATAAGCCCACTGTGTCTATTATACAAGCTCCGTGACAGGGCATAGCCCACTGTGTCTATTATACAAGCTCCGTGACAGGGCATAAGCCCACTGAGTATTATACAAGCTCCGTGACAGGGCATAAGCCCACTGTGTCTATTATACAAGCTCCGTGAAAGGGCATAGCCCACTGTGTGTATACAAGCTCCGTGACAGGGCATAGCCCACTGTGTCTATTATACAAGCTCCGTGACAGGGCATAAGCCCACTGAGTATTATACAAGCTCCGTGACAGGGCATAGACAACTGTGTCTATTATACAAGCTCCGTGACAGGGCATAGCCCACTGAGTGTATTATACAAGCTCCGTGACAGGGCATAGCCCACTGTGTCTATTATACAGGCTCCGTGACAGGGCATAGCCCACTGAGTGTATTATACAAGCTCCGTGACAGGGCATAGCCCACTGTGTCTATTATACAAGCTCCGTGACAGGGCATAGCCCACTGAGTGTATTATACAAGCTCCGTGACAGGGCATAAGCCCACTGAGTATTATACAAGCTCTGTGACAGGGCATAGCCCACTGAGTGTATTATACAAGCTCTGTGACAGGGCATTAGCCCACTGAGTATTATACAAGCTCCGTGACAGGGCATAGACAACTGTGTCTATTATACAAGCTCCGTGACAGGGCATAGCCCACTGAGTGTATTATACAAGCTCCGTGACAGGGCATAGCCAACTGTGTCTATTATACAAGCTCCTTGAAAGGGCGTAAACCCAGTGAGTGTATACAAGCTCCGTGACAGGGCATAGCCCACTGTGTCTATTATACATGCTCCGTGACAGGGCATAATCCCACTGAGTATTATACAAGCTCCGTGAAAGGGCATAAGCACACTTAGGGTATACAAGCTCCGTGACAGGGCATAGCCCACTGTGTCTATTATACAAGCTCCGTGACAGGGCATAGCCCACTGAGTGTATTATACAAGCTCCGTGACAGGGCATAGCCCACTGTGTCTATTATACAAGCTCCGTGAAAGGGCATAGCCCACTGTGTGTATACAAGCTCCGTGACAGGGCATAGCCCACTGTGTCTATTATACAAGCTCCGTGACAGGGCATAAGCCCAATGAGTGTATTATACAAGCTCCGTGACAGGGCATAAGCCCATGTGTGTATTATACAAGCTCCATGACAGGGCTTAGCCCACTGAGTGTATTATACAAGCTCCATGACAGGGCATAAGCCCACAGTATTATACAAGCTCCGTGACAGGTCACAACCCACTGTGTCTATTATACAAGCTCCGTGACAGGGCATGAACCCACTGAGTATTATACAAGTTCCGTGACAGGGCATAGCCCACTGTGTCTATTATACAAGCTCCGTGACAGGGCATAGCCCACTGAGTGTATTATACAAGCTCCGTGACAGGGCATAGCCAACTGTGTCTATTATACAAGCTCCGTGACAGGGCATAGCCCACTGAGTGTATTATACAAGCACTGTGACAGGGCATAAGCCCACTGAGTATTATAGAAGCTCCGTGACAGGGCATAGACAACTGTGTCTATTATACAAGCTCCGTGAAAGGGCATAGCCCACTGTGTGTATACAAGCTCCGTGACAGGGCATAGCCCTCTGTGTCTATTATACAAGCTCCGTGACAGGGCATAAGACCACTGAGTGTATTATACAAGCTCTGTGAAAGGGCATAAGCCCACTGAGTGTACACAAGCTCTGTGACAGGGCATAAGCCCACTGTGTCTATTATACAAGCTCCGTGACAGGGCATAGCCCACTGTGTCTATTATACAAGCTCCGTGACAGGGCATAAGCCCACTGAGTATTATACAAGCTCCGTGACAGGGCATAAGCCCACTGTGTCTATTATACAAGCTCCGTGAAAGGGCATAGCCCACTGTGTGTATACAAGCTCCGTGACAGGGCATAGCCCACTGTGTCTATTATACAAGCTCCGTGACAGGGCATAAGCCCACTGAGTATTATACAAGCTCCGTGACAGGGCATAGACAACTGTGTCTATTATACAAGCTCCGTGACAGGGCATAGCCCACTGAGTGTATTATACAAGCTCCGTGACAGGGCATAGCCCACTGTGTCTATTATACAGGCTCCGTGACAGGGCATAGCCCACTGAGTGTATTATACAAGCTCCGTGACAGGGCATAGCCCACTGTGTCTATTATACAAGCTCCGTGACAGGGCATAGCCCACTGAGTGTATTATACAAGCTCCGTGACAGGGCATAAGCCCACTGAGTATTATACAAGCTCTGTGACAGGGCATAGCCCACTGAGTGTATTATACAAGCTCTGTGACAGGGCATTAGCCCACTGAGTATTATACAAGCTCCGTGACAGGGCATAGACAACTGTGTCTATTATACAAGCTCCGTGACAGGGCATAGCCCACTGAGTGTATTATACAAGCTCCGTGACAGGGCATAGCCAACTGTGTCTATTATACAAGCTCCTTGAAAGGGCGTAAACCCAGTGAGTGTATACAAGCTCCGTGACAGGGCATAGCCCACTGTGTCTATTATACATGCTCCGTGACAGGGCATAATCCCACTGAGTATTATACAAGCTCCGTGAAAGGGCATAAGCACACTTAGGGTATACAAGCTCCGTGACAGGGCATAGCCCACTGTGTCTATTATACAAGCTCCGTGACAGGGCATAGCCCACTGAGTGTATTATACAAGCTCCGTGACAGGGCATAGCCCACTGTGTCTATTATACAAGCTCCGTGAAAGGGCATAGCCCACTGTGTGTATACAAGCTCCGTGACAGGGCATAGCCCACTGTGTCTATTATACAAGCTCCGTGACAGGGCATAAGCCCAATGAGTGTATTATACAAGCTCCGTGACAGGGCATAAGCCCATGTGTGTATTATACAAGCTCCATGACAGGGCTTAGCCCACTGAGTGTATTATACAAGCTCCATGACAGGGCATAAGCCCACAGTATTATACAAGCTCCGTGACAGGTCACAACCCACTGTGTCTATTATACAAGCTCCGTGACAGGGCATGAACCCACTGAGTATTATACAAGTTCCGTGACAGGGCATAGCCCACTGTGGCTATTATACAAGCTCCGTGACAGGGCATAGCCCACTGAGTGTATTATACAAGCTCCGTGACAGGGCATAGCCAACTGTTTCTATTATACAAGCTCCGTGAAAGGGCATAGCCCACTGTGTGTATACAAGCTCCGTGACAAGGCATAGCCCACTGTGTCTATTATACAAGCTCCGTGAGAGGGCATAAGCCCACTGAGTGTATTATACAAGCTCCGTGAAAGGGCATAAGCCCACTGAGTGTACACAAGCTCCGTGACAGGGCATAGCCCACTGTGTCTATTATACAAGCTCCGTGACAGGGCATAGCCCACTGAGTATTATACAAGTTCCGTGACAGGGCATAGCCCACTGTGGCTATTATACAAGCTCTGTGAAAGGGCATAAGCACACTGAGGGTATACAAGCTCCGTGACAGGGCATAGCCCACTGTGTCTATTATACAAGCTCCGTGACAGGGCATAAGCCCACTGAGTATTATACAAGGTCTGTGACAGGGCATAAGCCCACTGTGTCTATTATACAAGCTCCGTGAAAGGGCATAGCCCACTGTGTGTATACAAGCTCCGTGACAGGGCATAGCCCACTGTGTCTATTATACAAGCTCCGTGACAGGGCATAAGCCCACTGAGTATTATACAAGCTCCGTGACAGGGCATAGACAACTGTGTCTATTATACAAGCTCCGTGACAAGGCATAGCCCACTGAGTGTATTATACAAGCTCCGTGACAGGGCATAGCCCACTGTGTCTATTATACAGGCTCCGTGACAGGGCATAGCCCACTGAGTGTATTATACAAGCTCCGTGACAGGGCATAGCCCACTGTGTCTATTATACAAGCTCCGTGACAGGGCATAGCCCACTGAGTGTATTATACAAGCTCCGTGACAGGGCATAAGCCCACTGAGAATTATACAAGCTCTGTGACAGGGCATAGCCCACTGAGTGTATTATACAAGCTCCGTGACAGGGCATAGACAACTGTGTCTATTATTCAAGCTCCGTGACAGGGCATAGCCCACTGAGTGTATTATACAAGCTCCGTGACAGGGCATAGCCAACTGTGTCTATTATACAAGCTCCTTGAAAGGGCGTAAACCCACTGAGTGTATACAAGCTCCGTGACAGGGCATAGCCCACTGTGTCTATTATACATGCTCCGTGACAGGGCATAATCCCACTGAGTATTATACAAGCTCCGTGAAAGGGCATAAGCACACTTAGGGTATACAAGCTCCATGACAGGGCATAGCCCACTGTGTCTATTATACAAGCTCCGTGACAGGGCATAGCCCACTGAGTGTATTATACAAGCTCCATGACAGGGCATAGCCCACTGTGTCTATTATACAAGCTCCGTGAAAGGGCATAGCCCACTGTGTGTATACAAGCTCCGTGACAGGGCATAGCCCACTGTGTCTATTATACAATCTCCGTGACAGGGCATAAGCCCAATGAGTGTATTATACAAGCTCCGTGAAAGGGCATAAGCCCACTCAGTGTATTATACAAGCTCCGTGACAGGGCATAAGCCCATGTGTGTATTATACAAGCTCCATGACAGGGCTTAGCCCACTGAGTGTATTATACAAGCTCCATGACAGGGCATAAGCCCACAGTATTATACAAGCTCCGTGACAGGTCACAACCCACTGTGTCTATTATACAAGCTCCGTGACAGGGCATGAACCCACTGAGTATTATACAAGTTCCGTGACAGGGCATAGCCCACTGTGTCTATTATACAAGCTCCGTGACAGGGCATAGCCCACTGAGTGTATTATACAAGCTCCGTGACAGGGCATAGCCAACTGTGTCTATTATACAAGCTCCGTGACAGGGCATAGCCCACTGAGTGTATTATACAAGCACTGTGACAGGGCATAAGCCCACTGAGTATTATAGAAGCTCCGTGACAGGGCATAGACAACTGTGTCTATTATACAAGCTCCGTGAAAGGGCATAGCCCACTGTGTGTATACAAGCTCCGTGACAGGGCATAGCCCTCTGTGTCTATTATACAAGCTCCGTGACAGGGCATAAGACCACTGAGTGTATTATACAAGCTCTGTGAAAGGGCATAAGCCCACTGAGTGTACACAAGCTCTGTGACAGGGCATAAGCCCACTGTGTCTATTATACAAGCTCCGTGACAGGGCATAAGCCCACTGTGTCTATTATACAAGCTCTGTGACAGGGCATAAGCCCACTGAGTGTATTATACAAGCTCCATGACAGGGCATAAGCCCACTGAGTATTATACAAGCTCCGTGACAGGGCATAAGCCCACTGTGTCTATTATACAAGCTCCGTGAAAGGGCATAGCCCACTGTGTGTATACAAGCTCCGTGACAAGGCATAGCCCACTGTGTCTATTATACAAGCTCCGTGAGAGGGCATAAGCCCACTGAGTGTATTATACAAGCTCCGTGAAAGGGCATAAGCCCACTGAGTGTACACAAGCTCCGTGACAGGGCATAGCCCACTGTGTCTATTATACAAGCTCCGTGACAGGGCATAGCCCACTCAGTGTATTATACAAGCTCCGTGACAGGGCATAAGCCCACAGTATTATACAAGCTCCGTGACAGGGCATAGCCCACTGTGTCTATTATACAAGCTCCATGACAGTGCATAAGCCCACTGAGTATTATACAAGCTTAGTGACAGGGCATAGCCCACCGTGTCTATTATACAAGCTCCGTGACAGGGCATAGCCCACTGAGTATTATACAAGCTCCGTGACAGGGCATAGACAACTGTGTCTATTATACAAGCTCCGTGGCAGGGCATAGCCCACTGAGTGTACTATACAAGCTCCGTGACAGGGCATAGCCCACTGTGTCTATTATACAAGCTCCGTGAAAGGGCATAAGCACACTGAGGGTATACAAGCTCCGTGACAGGGCATAGCCCACTGTGTCTATTATACAAGCTCCGTGACAGGGCATAAGCCCACTGAGTATTATACAAGCTCTGTGACAGGGCATAAGCCCACTGTGTCTATTATACAAGCTCCGTGAAAGGGCATAGCCCACTGTGTGTATACAAGCTCCGTGACAGGGCATAGCCCACTGTGTCTATTATACAAGCTCCGTGACAGGGCATAAGCCCACTGAGTATTATACAAGATCCGTGACAGGGCATAGCCCACTGTGTCTATTATACAAGCTCCGTGACAGGACATAGCCCACTGAATGTATTATACAAGCTCTGTGACAGGGCATAGCCCACTGTGTCTATTATACAAGCTCCGTGACAGGGCATAGCCCACTGAGTATATTATACAAGCACCGTGACAGGGCATAAGCCCACTGAGTATTATACAAGCTCCGTGACAGGGCATAGACAACTGTGTCTATAATACAAGCTCCGTGACAAGGCATAGCCCACTGAGTGTATTATACAAGCTCCGTGACAGGGTATAACCCACTGTGTCTATTATACAAGCTCCGTGACAGGGCATAGCCCACTGAGTGTATTATTCAAGCTCCGTGACAGGGCATAAGCCCACTGAGTATTATACAAGCTCCGTGACAGGGCATAGACAACTGTGTCTATTATACATGCTCCGTGACAGGGCATAGCCCACTGAGTGTATTATACAAGCTCCGTGACAGGGCATAGCCCACTGTGTCTATTATACAGGCTCCGTGACAGGGCATAAGCCCACTGAGTATTATACAAGCTCTGTGACAGGGCATAGCCCACTGCGTGTATTATACAAGCTCCGTGACAGGGCATAAGCCCACTGAGTATTATACAAGCTCCGTGACAGGGCATAGACAACTGTGTCTATTATACAAGCACCGTGACAGGGCATAGCCCACTGAGTGTATTATACAAGCTCCGTGACAGGGCATAGCCAACTGTGTCTATTATACAAGCTCCTTGAAAGGGCGTAAACCCACTGAGTGTATACAAGCTCCGTGACAGGTTATAGCCCACTGTGTCTATTATACATGCTCCGTGACAGGGCATAATCCCACTGAGTATTATACAAGCTCCGTGACAGGGCATAGCCCAATGTGTCTATTATACAAGCTCCGTGACAGGGCATAAGCCCACTGTGTCTATTATACAAGCTCTGTGATAGGGCATAAGCCCACTGAGTGTATTATACAAGCTCCATGACAGGGCATAAGCCCACTGAGTATTATACAAGCTCCGTGACAGGGCATAAGCCCACTGTGTCTATTATACAAGCTCCGTGAAAGGGCATAGCCCACTGTGTGTATACAAGCTCCGTGACAAGGCATAGCCCACTGTGTCTATTATACAAGCTCCGTGAGAGGGCATAAGCCCACTGAGTGTATTATACAAGCTCCGTGAAAGGGCATAAGCCCACTGAGTGTACACAAGCTCCGTGACAGGGCATAGCCCACTGTGTCTATTATACAAGCTCCGTGACAGGGCATAGCCCACTGAGTGTATTATACAAGCTCCGTGACAGGGCATAAGCCCACAGTATTATACAAGCTCCGTGACAGGGCATAGGCCACTGTGTCTATTATACAAGCTCCATGACAGTGCATAAGCCCACTGAGTATTATACAAGCTTAGTGACAGGGCATAGACCACCGTGTCTATTATACAAGCTCCGTGACAGGGCATAGCCCACTGAGTATTATACAAGCTCCGTGACAGGGCATAGACAACTGTGTCTATTATACAAGCTCCGTGGCAGGGCATAGCCCACTGAGTGTATTATACAAGCTCCGTGACAGGGCATAGCCCACTGTGTCTATTATACAAGCTCCGTGAAAGGGCATAAGCACACTGAGGGTATACAAGCTCCGTGACAGGGCATAGCCCACTGTGTCTATTATACAAGGTCCGTGACAGGGCATAAGCCCACTGAGTATTATACAAGCTCTGTGACAGGGCATAAGCCCACTGTGTCTATTATACAAGCTCCGTGAAAGGGCATAGCCCACTGTGTGAATACAAGCTCCGTGACAGGGCATAGCCCACTGTGTCTATTATACAAGCTCCGTGACAGGGCATAAGCCCACTGAGTATTATACAAGCTCCGTGACAGGGCATAGCCCACTGTGTCTATTATACAAGCTCCGTGACAGGGCATAGCCCACTGAGTGTATTATACAAGCTCCGTGACAGGGCATAAGCCCACTGAGTATTATACAAGCTCTGTGACAGGGCATAGCCCACTGAGTGTATTATACAAGCTCCGTGACAGGGCATTAGCCCACTGAGTATTATACAAGCTCCGTGACAGGGCATAGCCCACTGTGTGTATACAAGCTCCGTGACAGGGCATAGACAACTGTGTCTATTATACAAGCTCCGTGACAGGGCATAGCCCACTGAGTGTATTATACAAGCTCAGTGACAGGGCATAGCCCACTGTGTCTATTATACAAGCTCCGTGAAAGGGCATAGCCCACTGTGTGTATACAAGCTCCGTGACAAGGCATAGCCCACTGTGTCTATTATACAAGCTCCGTGACAGGGCATAAGCCCACTGAGTGTATTATACAAGCTCCGTGAAAGGGCATAAGCCCACTGAGTGTACACAAGCTCCGTGACAGGGCATAGCCCACTGTGTCTATTATACAAGCTCCGTGACAGGGCATAGCCCACTGAGTGTATTATACAAGCTCCGTGACAGGGCATAAGCCCACAGTATTATACAAGCTCCGTGACAGGGTATAGCCCACTGTGTCTATTATACAAGCTCCATGACAGTGCATAAGCCCACTGAGTATTATACAAGCTTAGTGACAGGGCATAGCCCACTGTGTCTATTATACAAGCTCCGTGACAGGGCATAGCCCACTGAGTATTATACAAGCTCCGTGACAGGGCATAGACAAATGTGTCTATTATACAAGCTCCGTGACAGGGAATAGCCCACTGAGTGTATTATACAAGCTCCGTGACAGGGCATAGCCCACTGTGTCTATTATACAAGCTCCGTGAAAGGGCATAAGCACACTGAGGGTATACAAGCTCCGTGACAGGGCATAGCCCACTGTGTCTATTATACAAGCTCCGTGACAGGGCATAGCCCACTGAGTGTATTATACAAGCTCCGTGACAGGGCATAGCCCACTGTGTGTATACAAGCTCCGTGACAGGGCATAGCCCACTGTGTCTATTATACAAGCTCCGTGACAGGGCATAAGCCCAATGAGTGTATTATACAAGCTCCGTGAAAGGGCATAAGCCCACTGAGTGTATTATACAAGCTCCGTGACAGGGCATAAGCCCATGTGTGTATTATACAAGCTCCATGACAGGGCTTAGCCCACTGAGTGTATTATACAAGCTCCATGACAGGGCATAAGCCCACAGTATTATACAAGCTCCGTGACAGGTCACAACCCACTGTGTCTATTATACAAGCTCCGTGACAGGGCATGAACCCACTGAGTATTATACAAGTTCCGTGACAGGGCATAGCCCACTGTGTCTATTATACAAGCTCCGTGACAGGGCATAGCCCACTGAATGTATTATACAAGCTCCGTGACAGGGCATAGCCCACTGTGTCTATTATACAAACTCCGAGACAGGGCATAGCCCACTGAGTGTATTATACAAGCTCCGTGACAGGGCATAGCCCACTGTGTCTATTATACAAGCTCCGTGACAGGGCATAGCACACTGAGTGTATTATACAAGCTCCGTGACAGGGCATAAGCCCATTGAGTATTATGCAAGCTCCGTGACAGGGCATAGACAACTGTGTCTATTATACAAGCTCCGTGACAGGGCATAGCCCACTGTGTCTATTAGACAAGCTCCTTGAAAGGGCATAAAACCACTGAGTGTATACAAGCTCCGTGACAGGGCATAGCCCACTGTGTCTATTATACATGCTCCGTGACAGGGCATAATCCCCCTGAGTATTATACAAGCTCCTTGACAGGGCATAGCCCACTGTGTCTATTATACAAGCTCCGTGACAGGGCATAGCCCACTGTGTCTATTATACAAGCTCCGTGACAGGGCATAGCCCACTGAGTGTATTATACAAGCTCCGTGACAGGGCATAGCCCACTGTGTCTATTATACAAGCTCCCTGACAGGGCATGAGCCCACTGAGTATTATACAAGCTCTGTGACAGGGCATAAGCCCACTGTGTCTATTATACAAGCTCCGTGAAAGGGCATAGCCCACTGTGTGTATACAAGCTCCGAGACAGGGCATAGCCCACTGTGTCTATTATACAAGCTCCGTGACAGGGCATAAGACCACTGAGTGTATTATACAAGCTCTGTGAAAGGGCATAAGCCCACTGAGTGTACACAAGCTCTGTGACAGGGCATAAGCCCACTGTGTCTATTATACAAGCTCCGTGACAGGGCATAAGCCCACTGAGTGTATTATACAAGCTCCGTGACAGGGCATAAGCCCACTGAGTATTATACAAGCTCCGTGACAGGGCATAAGCCCACTGTGTCTATTATACAAGCTCCGTGAAAGGGCATAGCCCACTGTGTGTATACAAGCTCCGTGACAGGGCATAGCCCACTGTGTCTATTATACAAGCTCCGTGACAGGGCATAAGACCACTGAGTGTATTATACAAGCTCTGTGAAAGGGCATAAGCCCACTGAGTGTACACAAGCTTTGTGACAGGGCATAAGCCCACTGTGTCTATTATACAAGCTCCGTGACAGGGCATAAGCCCACTGTGTCTATTATACAAGCTCTGTGACAGGGCATAAGCCCACTGAATGGATTATACAAGCTCCATGACAGGGCATAAGCCCACTGAGTATTATACAAGCTCCGTGACAGGGCATAAGCCCACTGTGTCTATTATACAAGCTCCGTGAAAGGGCATAGCCCACTGTGTGTATACAAGCTCGGTGACAAGGCATAGCCCACTGTGTCTATTATACAAGCTCCGTGACAGGGCATAAGCCCACTGAGTGTATTATACAAGCTCCGTGAAAGGGCATAAGCCCACTGAGTGTACACAAGCTCCGTGACAGGGCATAGCCCACTGTGTCTATTATACAAGCTCCGTGACAGGGCATAGCCCACTGAGTGTATTATACAAGCTCCATGACAGGGCATAGCCCACTGAGTGTATTATACAAGCTCCGTGACAGGGCATAGCCCACTGTGTGTATACAAGCTCCGTGACAGGGCATAGCCCACTGTGTCTATTATACAAGCTCCGTGACAGGGCATAAGCCCAATGAGTGTATTATACAAGCTCCGTGAAAGGGCATAAGCCCACTGAGTGTATTATACAAGCTCCGTGACAGGACATAAGCCCATGTGTGTATAATACAAGCTCCATGACAGGGCTTAGCCCACTGAGTGTATTATACAAGCTCCATGACAGGGCATAAGCCCACAGTATTATACAAGCTTCGTGACAGGTCACAACCCACTGTGTCTATTATACAAGCTCCGTGACAGGGCATGAACCCACTGAGTATTATACAAGTTCCGTGACAGGGCATAGCCCACTGTGTCTATTATACAAGCTCCGTGACAGGGCATAGCCCACTGAATGTATTATACAAGCTCCGTGACAGGGCATAGCCCACTGTGTCTATTATACAAACTCCGAGACAGGGCATAGCCCACTGAGTGTATTATACAAGCTCCGTGACAGGGCATAGCCCACTGTGTCTATTATACAAGCTCCGTGACAGGGCATAGCACACTGAGTGTATTATACAAGCTCCGTGACAGGTCATAAGCCCATTGAGTATTATGCAAGCTCCGTGACAGGGCATAGACAACTGTGTCTATTATACAAGCTCCGTGACAGGGCATAGCCCACTGAGTGTATTATACAAGCTCCGTGACAGGGCATAGCCCACTGTGTCTATTAGACAAGCTCCTTGAAAGGGCATAAAACCACTGAGTGTATACAAGCTCCGTGACAGGGCATAGCCCACTGTGTCTATTATACATGCTCCGTGACAGGGCATAATCCCCCTGAGTATTATACAAGCTCCGTGACAGGGCATAGCCCACTGTGCCTATTATACAAGCTCCGTGACAGGGCATAGCCCACTGTGTCTATTATACAAGCTCCGTGACAGGGCATAGCCCACTGAGTGTATTATACAAGCTCCGTGACAGGGCATAGCCCACTGTGTCTATTATACAAGCTCCCTGACAGGGCATGAGCCCACTGAGTATTATACAAGCTCTGTGACAGGGCATAAGCCCACTGTGTCTATTATACAAGCTCCGTGAAAGGGCATAGCCCACTGTGTGTATACAAGCTCCGAGACAGGGCATAGCCCACTGTGTCTATTATACAAGCTCCGTGACAGGGCATAAGACCACTGAGTGTATTATACAAGCTCTGTGAAAGGGCATAAGCCCACTGAGTGTACACAAGCTCTGTGACAGGGCATAAGCCCACTGTGTCTATTATACAAGCACCGTGACAGGGCATAAGCCCACTGTGTCTATTATACAAGCTCCGTGACAGGGCATAAGCCCACTGAGTGTATTATACAAGCTCCGTGACAGGGCATAAGCCCATGTGTGTATTATACAAGCTCCATGACAGGGCTTAGCCCACTGAGTGTATTATACAAGCTCCAAGACAGGGCATAAGCCCACAGTATTATACAAGCTCCATGACATGGCATAGCCCACTGTGTCTATTATACAAGCTCCGTGACAGGGCATAAGCCCACTGAGTATTATACAAGCTCCGTGACAGGGCATAGCCCACTGTGTCTATTATACAAGCTCCGTGACAGGACATAGCCCACTGAATGTATTATACAAGCTCTGTGACAGGGCATAGCCCACTGTGTCTATTATACAAGCTCCGTGACAGGGCATAGCCCACTGAGTATATTATACAAGCACCGTGACAGGGCATAAGCCCACTGAGTATTATACAAGCTCTGTGACAGGGCATAGACAACTGTGTCTATAATACAAGCTCCGTGACAAGGCATTGCCCACTGAGTGTATTATACAAGCTCCGTGACAGGGTATAACCCACTGTGTCTATTATACAAGCTCCGTGACAGGGCATAGCCCACTGAGTGTATTATTCAAGCTCCGTGACAGGGCATAAGCCCACTGAGTATTATACAAGCTCCGTGACAGGGCATAGACAACTGTGTCTATTATACATGCTCCGTGACAGGGCATAGCCCACTGAGTGTATTATACAAGCTCCGTGACAGGGCATAGCCCACTGTGTCTATTTTACAGGCTCCGTGACAGGGCATAGCCCACTGAGTGTATTATACAAGCTCCGTGACAGGGCATAGCCCACTGTGTCTATTATACAAGCTCCGTGACAGGGCATAGCCCACTGAGCGTATTATACAAGCTCCGTGACAGGGCATAAGCCCACTGAGTATTATACAAGCTCTGTGACAGGGCATAGCCCACTGAGTGTATTATACAAGCTCCGTGACAGGGCATAAGCCCACTGAGTATTATACAAGCTCCGTGACAGGGCATAGACAACTGTGTCTATTATACAAGCTCCGTGACAGGGCATAGCCCACTGAGTGTATTATACAAGCTCCGTGACAGGGCATAGCCAACTGTGTCTATTATACAAGCTCTTTGAAAGGGCGTAAACCCACTGAGTGTATACAAGCTCCGTGACAGGGTATAGCCCACTGTGTCTATTATACATGCTCCGTGACAGGGCATAATCCCACTGAGTATTATACAAGCTCCGTGACAGGGCATAGCCCACTGTGTCTATTATACAAGCTCCGTGACAGGGCATAGCCCACTGTGTCTATTATACAAGCTCCGTGACAGGGCATAGCCCACTGAGTGAATTATACAAGCTCCATGACAGGGCATAAGCCCACTGAGTGTATTATACAAGCTTCGTGACAGGGCATAGACCACTGTGTCTATTATACAAGCTCCATGACAGGGCATAGCCCACTGAGTGAATTATACAAGCTCCATGACAGGGCATAAGCCCACTGAGTATTATACAAGCTCCGTGACAGGGCATAAGCCCACTGAGTATTATACAAGCTCCGTGACAGGGCATAAGCCCACTGTGTCTATTATACAAGCTCCGTGAAAGGGCATAGCCCACTGTGTGTATACAAGCTCCGTGATAGGGCATAGCCCACTGTGTCTATTATACAAGCTCCGTGACAGGGCATAAGACCACTGAGTGTATTATACAAGCTCTGTGAAAGGGCATAAGCCCACTGAGTGTACACAAGCTTTGTGACAGGGCATAAGCCCACTGTGTCTATTATACAAGCTCCGTGACAGGGCATAAGCCCACTGTGTCTATTATACAAGCTCTGTGACAGGGCATAAGCCCACTGAATGGATTATACAAGCTCCATGACAGGGCATAAGCCCACTGAGTATTATACAAGCTCCGTGACAGGGCATAAGCCCACTGTGTCTATTATACAAGCTCCGTGAAAGGGCATAGCCCACTGTGTGTATACAAGCTCCGTGACAAGGCATAGCCCACTGTGTCTATTATACAAGCACCGTGACAGGGCATAAGCCCACTGAGTGTATTATACAAGCTCCGTGAAAGGGCATAAGCCCACTGAGTGTACACAAGCTCCGTGACAGGGCATAGCCCACTGTGTCTATTATACAAGCTCCGTGACAGGGCATAGCCCACTGAGTGTATTATACAAGCTCCGTGACAGGGCATAGCCCACTGAGTATTATACAAGCTCCGTGACAGGGCATAGCCCACTGAGTATTATACAAGCTTCGTGACAGGGCATAGCCCACCGTGTCTATTATACAAGCTCCGTGACAGGGCATAGCCCACTGAGTATTATACAAGCTCCGTGACAGGGCATAGACAACTGTGTCTATAATACAAGCTCCGTGACAAGGCATAGCCCACTGAGTGTATTATACAAGCTCCGTGACAGGGCATAGCCCACTGTGTCTATTATACAAGCTCCATGACAGGGCATAGCCCACTGAGTGTAATATTCAAGCTCCGTGACAGGGCATAAGCCCACTGAGTATTATACAAGCTCCGTGACAGGGCATAGACAACTGTGTCTATTATACAAGCTCCGTGACAGGGCATAGCCCACTGAGTGTATTATACAAGCTCCGTGACAGGGCATAGCCCACTGTGTCTATTATACAGGCTCCGTGACAGGGCATAGCCCACTGAGTGTATTATACAAGCTCCGTGACAGGGCATAGCCCACTGTGTCTATTATACAAGCTCCGAGACAGGGCATAGCCCACTGAGTGTATTATACAAGATCCGTGACAGGGCATAAGCCCACTGAGTATTATACAAGCTCCATGACAGGGCATAGACAACTGTGTCTATTATACAAGCTCAGTGACAGGGCATAGCCCACTGAGTGAATTATACAAGCTCCGTGACATGGCATAGCCCGCTGTGTCTATTATACAAGCTCCTTGAAAGGGCGTAAACCCACTGAGTGTATACAAGCTCCGTGACAGGACATAGCCCACTGTGTCTATTATACATGCTCCGTGACAGGGCATAATCCCACTGAGTATTATACAAGCTCCGTGACAGGGCATAGCCCACTGTGTCTATTATACAAGCTCCGTGACAGGGCATAGCCTACTGTGTCTATTATACAAGCTCCGTGACAGGGCATAGCCCACTGAGGTTATTATACAAGCTCCGTGACAGGGCATAGCCCTCTGAGTGTATTATACAAGCTCCCTGACAGGGCATAGCCCCCTCTGACTATTATACAAGCTCCCTGACAGGGCATAGCCCACTGAGTATTATACAAGCTCCGTGACAGGGCATAAGCCCACTGTGTCTATTATACAAGCTCCGTGAAAGGGAATAGCCCACTGTGTGTATACAAGCTCCGTGACAGTGCATAGCCCACTGTGTATATTATACAAGCTCCGTGACAGGGCATAAGACCACTGAGTGTATTATACAAGCTCTGTGAAAGGGCATAAGCCCACTGAGTGTACACAAGCTCTGTGACAGGGCATAAGCCCACTGTGTCTATTATACAAGCTCCGTGACAGGGCATAAGCCCACTGTGTCTATTATACAAGCTCTGTGACAGGGCATAAGCCCACTGAGTGTATTATACAAGCTCCATGACAGGGCATAAGCCCACTGAGTATTATACAAGCTCCGAGACAGGGCATAAGCCCACTGTGTCTATTATACAAGCTCCGTGAAAGGGCATAGCCCACTGTGTGTATACAAGCTCCGTGAAAAGGCATAGCCCACTGTGTCTATTATACAAGCTCCGTGACAGGACATAAGCCCACTGAGTGTATTATACAAGCTCTGTGAAAGGGCATAAGCCCACTGAGTGTACACAAGCTCCGTGACAGGGCATAGCCCACTGTGTCTATTATACAAGCTCCGTGACAGGGCATAGCCCACTGAGTGTATTATACAAGCTCCGAGACAGGGCATAAGCCCACAGTATTATAAAAGCTCCGTGACAGGGCATAGCCCACTGTGTGTATTATTCAAGCACCGTGACAGGGCATAAGCCCACTGAGTATTATACAAGCTGCGTGACAGGGCATAGACAACTGTGTCTATTATACAAGGTCCGTGACAGGGCATAGCCCACTGAGTGTATTATACAAGCTCCGTGACAGTGCATAGCCCACTGGGTCTATTATACATGCTCCGAGACAGGGCATAGCCCACTGAGTGTATTATACAAGCTCCATGACAGGGCAGAGCCCACTGTGTCTATTATACAAGCTCCGTGACAGGGCATAGCCCACTGAGTGTATTATACAAGCTCCGTGACAGGGCATAAGCCCATTGAGTATTATACAAGCTCCGTGACAGGGCATAGACAACTGTGTCTATTATACAAGCTCAGTGACAGGGCATAGCCCACTGAGTGTATTATACAAGCTCCGTGACAGGGCATAGCCCACTGTGTCTATTATACAAGGTCCTTGAATGGGCATAAACCCACTGAGTGTATACAAGCTCCGTGACAGGGCATAGCCCACTGTGTCTATTATGCATGCTCCGTGACAGGGCATAATCCCACTGAGTATTATACAAGCTCCGTGACAGGGCATAGCCCACTGTGTCTATTATACAAGCTCCGTGACAGGGCATAGCCCACTGTGTCTATTATACAAGCTCCCTGACAGGGCATAGCCCACTGAGTGTATTATACAAGCTCCGTGACAGGGCATAGCCCTCTGAGTGTATTATACAAGCTCCCTGAGAGGGCATAGCCCACTGTGTCTATTATACAAGCTCCCTGACAGGGCATAAGCCCACTGAGTATTATACAAGCTCCGTGACAGGGCATAAGCCCACTGTGTCTATTATACAAGCTCCGTGAAAGGGCATAGCCCACTGTGTGTATACAAGCTCCGTGACAGGGCATAGCCCACTGTGTCTATTATACAAGCTCCGTGACAGGGCATAAGACCACTGAGTGTATTTTACAAGCTCTGTGAAAAGGCATAAGCCCACTGAGTGTTCACAAGCTCTGTGACAGGGCATAAGCCCACTGTGTCTATTATACAAGCTCCGTGACAGGGCATAAGCCCACTGTGTGTATTATAAAAGCTCCGTGACAGGGCATAAGCCCACTGAGTGTATTATACAATCTCCGTGACAGGGCATAAGCCCATGTGTGTATTATACAAGCTCCATGACAGGGCTTAGCCCACTGAGTGTATTATACAAGCTCCATGACAGGGCATAGCCCACTGTGTCTATTATACAAGCTAAGTGACAGGGCATAAGCCCACTGAGTATTATACAAGCTCCGTGACAGGGCATAGCCCACTGTGTCTATTATACAAGCTCCATGACAGGGCATAGCCCACTGAATGTATTATACAAGCTCCGTGACAGGGCATAGCCCACTGTGTCTATTGTACAAGCTCCGTGACAGGGCATAGCCCACTGAGTATATTATACAAGCACCGTGACAGGGCATAAGCCCACTGAGTTTTATACAAGCTCCGTGACAGGGCATAGACAACTGTGTCTATAATACAAGCTCCGTGACAAGGCATAGCCCACTGAGTGTATTATACAAGCTCCGTGACAGGGCATAGCCCACTGTGTCTATTATACAAGCTCCGTGACAGGGCATAGCCCACTGAGTGTAATATTCAAGCTCCGTGACAGGGCATAAGCCCACTGAGTATTATACAAGCTCCGTGACAGGGCATAGACAACTGTGTCTATTATACAAGCTCCGTGACAGGGCATAGCCCACTGAGTGTATTATACAAGCTCCGTGACAGGGCATAGCCCACTGTGTCTATTATACAGGCTCCGTGACAGGGCATAGCCCACTGAGTGTAATATACAAGCTCCGTGACAGGGCATAGCCCACTGTGTCTATTATACAAGCTCCGAGACAGGGCATAGCCCACTGAGTGTATTATACAAGATCCGTGACAGGGCATAAGCCCACTGAGTATTATACAAGCTCCATGACAGGGCATAGACAACTGTGTCTATTATACAAGCTCAGTGACAGGGCATAGCCCACTGAGTGAATTATACAAGCTCCGTGACATGGCATAGCCCGCTGTGTCTATAATACAAGCTCTGTGACAGGGCATAGCCCACTGAGTGTATTATACAAGCTCCGTGACAGGGCATAAGCCCACTGAGTATTATACAAGCTCCGTGATAGGGCATAGACAACTGTGTCTATTATACAAGCTCCGTGACAGGGCATAGCCCTCTGAGTGTATTATACAAGCTCCGTGACAGGGCATAGCCCACTGTGTCTATTATACAAGCTCCTTGAAAGGGCGTAAACCCACTGAGTGTATACAAGCTCCGTGACAGGGCATAGCCCACTGTGTCTATTATACATGCTCCGTGACAGGGCATAATCCCACTGAGTATTATACAAGCTCCGTGACAGGGCATAGCCCACTGTGTCTATTATACAAGCTCCGTGACAGGGCATAGCCCACTGTGTCTATTATACAAGCTCCGTGACAGGGCATAGCCCAATGAGTGTATTATACAAGCTCCGTGACAGGGCATAAGCCCACTGAGTATTATACAAGCTCCATGACAGGGCATAGACAACTGTGTCTATTATACAAGCTCCGTGACAGGGCATAGCCCACTGAGTGTATTATACAAGCTCCGTGACAGGGCATAGCCCACTGTGTCTATTATACAAGCTTCGTGACAGGGCATAGCCCACTGAGTGTATTATACAAGCCTTGTGACAGTGCATAGCCCACTGTGTCTATTATACAAGCTCCGTGACAGGGCATAGCCCACTGAGTGTATTATACAAGCACCGTGACAGGGCATAAGCCCACTGAGTATTATACAAGCTCCGTGACAGGGCATAGACAACTGTGTCTATTATACAAGGTCCGTGACAGGGCATAGCCCACTGAGTATATTATACAAGCTCCGTGACAGTGCATACCCCACTGTGTCTATTATACATGCTCCGAGACAGGGCATAGCCCACTGTGTCTATTATACAAGCTCCGTGACAGGGCATAGCCCACTGAGTGTATTATACAAGCTCCGTGACAGGGCATAAGCCCATTGAGTATTATACAAGCTTCGTGACAGGGCATAAGCCAACTGTGTCTATTATACAAGCTCCGTGAAAGGGCATACCCCACTGTGTGTATACAAGCTCTGTGATAGGGCGTAGCCCACTGTGTCTATTATACAAGCTCCGTGACAGGGCATAAGCCCAATGAGTGTATTATACATGCTCCGTGAAAGTGCATAAGCCCACTGAGTGTATTATACAAGCTCCGTGACAGGGCATAAGCCCATGTGTGTATTATACAAGCTCCATGACAGGGCTTAGCCCACTGAGTGTATTATACAAGCTCCATGACAGGGCATAAGCCCACAGTATTATACAAGCTCCGTGACAGGTCATAACCCACTGTGTCTATTATACAAGTTCCGTGACAGGGCATAAACCCACTGAGTATTATACAAGTTCCGTGACAGGGCATAGCCCACTGTGTCTATTATACAAGCTCCGTGAAAGGGCATAGCCCACTGAGTGTATTATACAAGCTCCGTGACAGGGCATAGCCCACTGTGTCTATTATACAAGCTCCGTGACAGGGCATAGCCCACTGAGTGTATTATACAAGCACCGTGACAGGGCATAAGCCCACTGAGTATTATACAAGCTCCGTGACAGGGCATAGACAACTGTGTCTATTATACAAGCTCCGTGACAGGGCATAGCCCACTGAGTGTATTATACAAGCTCCGTGACAGGGCATAAGCCCACTGAGTATTATACAAACTCCATGACAGGGCATAGACAACTGTGTCTATTATACAAGCTCCGTGACTGGGCATAGCCCACTGAGTGTATTATACAAGCTCCGTGACAGGGCATAGCCCACTGTGTCTATTATACAAGCTTCGTGACAGTGCATAGCCCACTGAGTGTATTATACAAGCTCCGTGACAGGGCATAGCCCACTGTGTCTATTATACAAGCTCCATGACAGGGCATAGCCCACTGAGTGTATTATACAAGCACCGTGACAGGGCATAAGCCCACTGAGTATTATACAAGCTCCGTGACAGGGCATAGACAACTGTGTCTATTATACAAGGTCCTTGACAGGGCATAGCCCACTGAGTGTATTATACAAGCTCCGTGAGAGTGCATAGCCCACTGTGTCTATTATACATGCTCCGAGACAGGGCATAGCCCACTGAGAGTATTATACCAGCTCCGTGACAGGGCATAGCCCACTGTGTCTATTATACAAGCTCCGTGAGAGGGCATAGCCCACTGAGTGTATTATACAAGCTCCGTGACAGGGCATAAACCTATTGAGTATTATACAAGCTCCGTGACAGGGCATAGACAACTGTGTCTATTATACAAGCTCCGTGACAGGGCATAGCCCACTGAGTGTATTATACAAGCTCCGTGACAGGGCATAGCCCACTGTGTCTATTATACAAGCTCCTTGAAAGGGCATAAACCCACTGAGTGTATACAAGCTCCGTGACAGGGCATAGCCCACTGTGTCAATTATACATGCTCCGTGACAGGGCATAATCCCACTGAGTATTATACAAGCTCCGTGACAGGGCATAGCCCACTGTGTCTATTATACAAGCTCCGTGACAGGGCATAGCCCACTGTGTCTATTATACAAGCTCCGTGACAGGGTATAGCCCACTGAGTGTATTATACAATCTCCGTGACAGGGCATAGCCCTCTGAGTGTATTATACAAGCTCCCTGACAGGGCATAGCCCACTGTGTCTATTATATAAGCTCCCTGACAGGGCATAAGCCCACTGAGTATTATACAAGCTCCGTGACAGGGCATAAGCCCACTGTGTCTATTATAAAAGCTCCGTGAAAGGGCATAGCCCACTGTGTGTATACAAGCTCCGTGACAGGGCATAGCCCACTGTGTCTATTATACAAGCTCCGTGACAGGGCATAAGACCACTGAGTGTATTATACAAGCTCTGTGAAAGGGCATAAGCCCACTGAGTGTACACAAACTCTGTGACAGGGCATAAGCCCACTGTGTCTATTATACAAGCTCCGTGACAGGGCATAATCCCACTGTGTCTATTATACAAGCTCTGTGACAGGGCATAAGCCCACTGAGTGTATTATACAAGCTCCGTGACAGGGCATAAGCCCATGTGTGTATTATACAAGCTCCATGACAGGGCTTAGCCCACTGAGTGTATTATACAAGCTCCATGACAGGGCATAAGCCCACAGTATTATACAAGCTCCATGACAGGGCATAGCCCACTGTGTCTATTATACAAGCTCTGTGACAGGGCATAAGCCCACTGAGTATTATACAAGCTCCGTGACAGGGCATAGCCCACTGTGTCTATTATAAAAGCTCCGTGACAGGGCATAGCCCACTGAGTGTATTATACAAACTCCGTGACAGGGCATAGCCCACTGTGTCTATTATACAAGCTCCGTGACAGAGCATAGCCCACTGAGTATATTATACAAGCACCGTGACAGGGCATAAGCCCACTGAGTATTATACAAGCTCCTTGACAGGGCATAGACAACTGTGTCTATTATACAAGCTCCGTGACAAGGCATAGCCCACTGAGTGTATTATAAAAGCTCCGTGACAGGGCATAGCCCACTGTGTCTATTATACAAGCTCCATGAGAGGGCATAGCCCACTGAGTGTATTATACAAGCTCCGTGACAGGGCATAAGCCCACTGAGTATTATACAAGCTCCATGACAGGGCATAGACAACTGTGTCTGTTATACAAGCTCCGTGACAGGGCATAAACCAACTGAGTGTATACAAGCTCCGTGACAGGGCATAGCCCACTGTGTCTATTATACATGCTCCGTGACAGGGCATAATCCCACTGAGTATTATACAAGCTCCGTGACAGGGCATAGCCCACTGTGTCTATTATACAAGCTCCGTGACAGGGCATAGCCCACTGTGTCTATTATACAAGCTCCGTGACAGGGTATAGCCCACTGAGTGTATTATACAATCTCCGTGACAGGGCATAGCCCTCTGAGTGTATTATACAAGCTGCCTGACAGGGCATAGCCCACTGTGTCTATTATATAAGCTCCCTGACAGGGCATAAGCCCACTGAGTATTATACAAGCTCCGTGACAGGGCATAAGCCCACTGTGTCTATTATACAAGCTCCGTGAAAGTGCATAGCCCACTGTGTGTATACAAGCTCCGTGACAGGGCATAGCCCACTGTGTCTATTATACAAGCTCCGTGACAGGGCATAAGACCACTGAGTGTATTATACAAGCTCTGTGAAAGGGCATAAGCCCACTGAGTGTACACAAACTCTGTGACAGGGCATAAGCCCACTGTGTCTATTATACAAGCTCCGTGACAGGGCATAATCCCACTGTGTCTATTATACAAGCTCTGTGACAGGGCATAAGCCCACTGAGTGTATTATACAAGCTCCGTGACAGGGCATAAGCCCATGTGTGTATTATACAAGCTCCATGACAGGGCTTAGCCCACTGAGTGTATTATACATGCTTCATGACAGGGCATAAGCCCACAGTATTATACAAGCTCCATGACAGGGCATAGCCCACTGAGTCTATTATACAAGCTCTGTGACAGGGCATAAGCCCACTGAGTATTATACAAGCTCCATGGCAGGGCATAGCCCACTGTGTCTATTATAAAAGCTCCGTGACAGGGCATAGCCCACTGAGTGTATTATACAAGCTCCGTGACAGGGCATAGCCCACTGTGTCTATTATACAAGCTCCGTGACAGGGCATAGCCCACTGAGTATATTATACAAGCACCGTGACAGGGCATAAGCCCACTGAGTATTATACAAGCTCCTTGACAGGGCATAGACAACTGTGTCTATTATACAAGCTCCGTGACAAGGCATAGCCCTCTGAGTGTATTATACAAGCTCCGTGACAGGGCATAGCCCACTGTGTCTATTATACAAGCTCCATGACAGTGCATAAGCCCACTGAGTATTATACAAGCTTAGTGACAGGGCATAGCCCACCGTGTCTATTTTACAAGCTCCGTGACAGGGCATAGCCCACTGAGTATTATACAAGCTCCGTGACAGGGCATAGACAACTGTGTCTATTATACAAGCTCCGTGACAGGGCATAGCCCACTGAGTGTATTATACAAGCTCCGTGACAGGGCATAGCCCACTGTGTCTATTATACAAGCTCCGTGAAAGGGCATAAGCACACTGAGGGTATACAAGCTCCGTGATAGGGCATAGCCCACTGTGTCTATTATACAAGCTCCGTGACAGGGCATAGCCCACTGAGTGTATTATACAAGCTCCGTGACAGGGCATAGCCCACTGTGTCTATTATACAAGCTCCGAGAAAGGGCATAAGCCCACTGAGTGTATACAAGCTCCATGACAGGGCATAGCCCACTGTGTCTATTATATAAGCTCCGTGACAGGGCATAAGCCCACTGAGTATTATACAAGCTCCGTGACAGGGCATAAGCCCACTGTGTCTATTATACAAGCTCCGTGAAAGGGCATAGCCCACTGTGTGTATACAAGCTCCGTGACAGGGCATAGCCCACTGTGTCTATTATACAAGCTCCATGACAGGGCATAAGCCCAATGAGTGTATTATACATGCTCCGTGAAAGGGCATAAGCCCACTGAGTGTATTATACAAGCTCCGTGACAGGGCAAAAGCCCATGTGTGTATTATACAAGCTCCATGACAGGGCTTAGCCCACTGAGTGTATTATACAAGCTCCATGACAGGGCATAAGCCCACAGTATTATACAAGCTCCGTGACAGGTCACAACCCACTGTGTCTATTATACAAGCTCCGTGACAGGGCATAAACCCACTGAGTATTATACAAGTTCCGTGACAGGGCATATCCCACTGTGTCTATTATACAAGCTCCGTGACAGGGCATAGCCCACTGAGTGTATTATACAAGCTCCGTGACAGGGCATAGCCAACTGTGTCTATTATACAAGCTCCGTGACAGGGCATAGCCCACTGAGTGTATTATACAAGCACCGTGACAGGGCATAAGCCCACTGAGTAATATAGAAGCTCCGTGACAGGGCATAGACAACTGTGTCTATTATACAAGCTCCGTGACAGGGCATAGCCCACTGAGTGTATTATACAAGCTCCGTGACAGGGCACAGCCCACTGTGTCTATTATACAAGCTTCGTGACAGGGCATAGCCCACTGAGTGTATTATACAAGCTCCGTGACAGGGCATAGCCCACTGTGTCTATTATACAAGCTCCGTGACAGGGCATAGCCCACTGAGTGTATTATTCAAGCACCGTGACAGGGCATAAGCCCACTGAGTATGATACAAGCTGCGTGACAGGGCATAGACAACTGTGTCTATTATACAAGGTCCGTGACAGGGCATAGCCCACTGAGTGTATTATACAAGCTCCGTGACAGTGCATAGCCCACTGGGTCTATTATACATGCTCCGAGACAGGGCATAGCCCACTGAGTGTATTATACAAGCTCCGTGACAGGGCAGAGCACACTGTGTCTATTATACAAGCTCCGTGACAGGGCATAGCCCACTGAGTGTATTATACAAGCTCCGTGACAGGGCATAAGCCCATTGAGTATTATACAAGCTCCGTGACAGGGCATAGACAACTGTGTCTATTATACAAGCTCCGTGATAGGGCATAGCCCACTGAGTGTATTATACAAGCTCCGTGACAGGGCATAGCCCACTGTGTCTATTATACAAGGTCCTTGAATGGGCATAAACCCACTGAGTGTATACAAGCTCCGTGACAGGGCATAGCCCACTGTGTCTATTATGCATGCTCCGTGACAGGGCATAATCCCACTGAGTATTATACAAGCTCCGTGACAGGGCATAGCCCACTGTGTCTATTATACAAGCTCCGTGACAGGGCATAGCCCACTGTGTCTATTATACAAGCTCCGTGACAGGGCATAGCCCACTGAGTGTATTATACAAGCTCCGTGACAGGGCATAGCCCTCTGAGTGTATTATACAAGCTCCCTCAGAGGGCATAGCCCACTGTGTCTATTATACAAGCTCCCTGACAGGGCATAAGCCCACTGAGTATTATACAAGCTCCGTGACAGGGCATAAGCCCACTGTGTCTATTATACATGCTCCGTGAAAGGGCATAGCCCACTGTGTGTATACAAGCTCCGTGACAGGGCACAGCCCTCTGTGTCTATTATACAAGCTCCGTGACAGGGCATAAGACCACTGAGTGTATTATACAAGCTCTGTGAAAAGGCATAAGCCCACTGAGTGTACACAAGCTCTGTGACAGGGCATAAGCCCACTGTGTCTATTATACAAGCTCCGTGACAGGGCATAAGCCCACTGTGTGTATTATAAAAGCTCCGTGACAGGGCGTAAGCCCACTGAGTGTATTATACAATCTCCGTGACAAGGCATAAGCCCATGTGTGTATTATACAAGCTCCATGACAGGGCTTAGCCCACTGAGTGTATTATACAAGCTCCATGACAGGGCATAAGCCCACAGTATTATACAAGCTCCATGACAGGGCATAGCCCACTGTGTCTATTATACAAGCTCTGTGACAGGGCATAAGCCCACTGAGTATTATACAAGCTCCGTGACAGGGCATAGCCCACTGTGTCTATTATACAAGCTCCGTGACAGGGCATAGCCCACTGAATGTATTATACAAGCTCCGTGACAGGGCATAGCCCACTGTGTCTATTGTACAAGCTCCGTGACAGGGCATAGCCCACTGAGTATATTATACAAGCAACGTGACAGGGCATAAGCCCACTGAGTTTTATACAAGCTCCGTGACAGGGCATAGACAACTGTGTCTATAATACAAGCTCCGTGACAAGGCATAGCCCACTGAGTGTATTATACAAGCTCCGTGACAGGGCATAGCCCACTGTGTCTATTATACAAGCTCCGTGACAGGGCATAGCCCACTGAGTGTATTATTCAAGCTCCGTGACAGAGCATAAGCCCACTGAGTATTATACAAGCTCCGTGACAGGGCATAGACAACTGTGTCTATTATACAAGCTCCGTGACAGGGCATAGCCCACTGAGTGTATTATACAAGCTGCGTGACAGGGTATAGCCCACTGTGTCTATTATAAAGGCTCCGTGACAGGGCATAGCCCACTGAGTGTATTATACAAGCTCCGTGACAGGGCATAGCCCACTGTGTCTATTATACAAGCTCCGAGACAGGGCATAGTCCACTGAGTGTATTATACAAGATCCGTGACAGGGCATAAGCCCACTGAGTATTATACAAGCTCCATGACAGGGCATAGACAACTGTGTCTATTATACAAGCTCAGTGACAGGGCATAGCCCACTGAGTGAATTATACAAGCTCCGTGACATGGCATAGCCCGCTGTGTCTATTATACAAGCTCTGTGACAGGGCATAGCCCACTGAGTGTATTATACAAGCTCCGTGACAGGGCATAAGCCCACTGAGTATTATACAAGCTCCGTGACAGGGCATAGCCCACTGTGTCTATTATACAAGCTCCTTGAAAGGGCGTAAACCCACTGAGTGTATACAAGCTGCGTGACAGGGCATAGCCCACTGTGTCTATTATACATGCTCCGTGACAGGGCATAATTCCACTGAGTATTATACAAGCTCCGTGACAGGGCATAGCCCACTGTGTCTATTATACAAGCTCCGTGACAGGGCATAGCCCACTGTGTCTATTATACAAGCTCCGTGACAGGGCATAGCCCACGGAGGTTATTATACAAGCTCCGTGACAGGGCATAGCCCTCTGAGTGTATTATACAAGCTCCCTGACAGGGCATAGCCCCCTGTGACTATTATACAAGCTCCCTGACAGGGCATAAGCCCACTGAGTATTATACAAGCTCCGTGACAGGGCATAAGCCCACTGTGTCTATTATACAAGCTCCGTGAAAGGGAATAGCCCACTGTGTGTATACAAGCTCCGTGACAGTGCATAGCCCACTGTGTCTATTATACAAGCTCCGTGACAGGGCATAAGACCACTGAGTGTATTATACAAGCTCTGTGAAAGGGCATAAGCCCACTGAGTGTACACAAGCTCTGTGACAGGGCATAAGCCCACTGTGTCTATTATACAAGCTCCGTGACAGGGCATAAGCCCACTGTGTCTATTATACAAGCTCTGTGACAGGGCATAAGCCCACTGAGTGTATTATACAAGCTCCATGACAGGGCATAAGCCCACTGAGTATTATACAAGCTCCGTGACAGGGCATAAGCCCACTGTGTCTATTATACAAGCTCCGTGAAAGGGCATAGCCCACTGTGTGTATACAAGCTCCGTGACAAGGCATAGCCCACTGTGTCTCTAATACAAGCTCCGTGACAGGACATAAGCCCACTGAGTGTATTATACAAGCTCTGTGAAAGGGCATAAGCCCACTGAGTGTACACAAGCTCCGTTACAGGGCATAGCCCACTGTGTCTATTATACAAGCTCCGTGACAGGGCATAGCCCACTGAGTGTATTATACAAGCTCCGTGACAGGGCATAAGCCCACAGTATTATAAAAGCTCCGTGACAGGGCATAGCCCACTGTGTCTATTATACAAGCTCCATGACAGTGCATAAGCCCACTGAGTATTATACAAGCTTAGTGACAGGGCATAGCCCACCGTGTCTATTATACAAGCTCCGTGACAGGGCATAGCCCACTGAGTGTATTATACAAGCTCCGTGACAGGGCATAGCCCACTGTGTCTATTATACAAGCTCCATGACAGGGCATAGCCCACTGAGTGTATTATACAAGCTCCGTGACAGGGCATAAGCCCACTGAGTATTATACAAGCTCCGTGACAGGGCATAGACAACTGTGTCTATTAAACAAGCTCCGTGACAGGGCATAGCCCACTGAGTGTATTATACAAGCTCCGTGACAGGGCATAGCCCACTGTGTCTATTATACAAGCTCCGTGAAAGGGCATAAGCACACTGAGGGTATACAAGCTCCGTGACAGGGCATAGCCCACTGTGTCTATTATACAAGCTACGTGACAGGGCATAGCCCACTGAGTGTATTATACAAGCTCCGTGACAGGGAATAGCCCACTGTGTCTATTATACAAGCTCCGAGAAAGGGCATAAGCCCACTGAGTGTATACAAGCTCCGTGACAGGGCATAGCCCACTGTATCTATTATACAAGCTCCGTGACAGGGCATAGCCCACTGTGTCTATAATACAAGCTCCGTGACAGTGCATAGCCCACTGTGTCTATTATACAAGCTCCGTGACAGGGCATATCCCACTGAGTGTATTATACAAGCTCCGTGACAGGGCATAGCCCCTGAGTGTATTATACAAGCTCCGTGACAGGGCATAGCCCACTGAGTGTATTATACAAGCTCCGTGACAGGGCATAAGCCCACTGAGTATTATACAAGCTCCGTGACAGGGCATAAGCCCACTGTGTCTATTATACAAGCTCCGTGAAAGGGCATAGCCCACTGTGTGTATACAAGCTCCGTGACAGGGCATAGCCCACAGTATTATACAAGCTCCGTGACAGGTCATAACCCACTGTGTCTATTATACAAGCTCCGTGACAGGGCATAAACCCACTGAGTATTATACAAGTTCCGTGACAGGGTATAGCCCACTGTGTCTATTATACAAGCTCCGTGACAGGGCATAGCCCACTGAGTGTAATATACAAGCTCCGTGACAGGGCATAGCCCACTGTGTCTATTATACAAGCTCCGTGACAGGGCATAGCCCACTGAGTGTATTATACAAGCACCGTGACAGGGCATATGCCCACTGAGTATTATACAAGCTCCGTGACAGGGCATAGACAACTGTGTCTATTATACAAGCTCCGTGACAGGGCATAGCCCACTGAGTGTATTATACAAGCTCCGTGACAGGGCATAGCCCACTGTGTCTATTATACAAGCTCCGTGACAGGGCATAGCCCACTGAGTGTATTATACAAGCTCCGTGACAGGGCATAAGCCCACTGAGTATTATACAAGCTCCATGACAGGGCATAGACAACTGTGTCTATTATACAAGCTCCGTGACAGGGCATAGCCCACTGAGTGTATTATACAAGCTCCGTGACAGGGCATAGCCCACTGTGTCTATTATACAAGCTTCGTGACAGGGCATAGCCCACTGAGTGTATTATACAAGCCTTGTGACAGTGCATAGCCCACTGTGTCTATTATACAAGCTCCGTGACAGGGCATAGCCCACTGATTGTATTATACAAGCACCGTGACAGGGCATAAGCCCACTGAGTATTATACAAGCTCCGTGACAGGGCATAGACAACTGTGTCTATTATACAAGGTCCGTGACAGGGCATAGCCCACTGAGTGTATTTTACAAGCTCCGTGACAGTGCATACCCCACTGTGTCTATTATACATGCTCCGAGACAGGGCATAGCCCACTGTGTCTATTATACAAGCTCCGTGACAGGGCATAGCCCACTGAGTGTATTATACAAGCTCCGTGACAGGGCATAAGCCCATTGAGTATTATACAACCTTCGTGACAGGGCATAAGCCCACTGTGTCTATTATACAAGCTCCGTGAAAGGGCATAGCCCACTGTGTGTATACAAGCTCCGTGATAGGGCGTAGCCCACTGTGTCTATTATACAAGCTCCGTGACAGGGCATAAGCCCAATGAGTGTATTATACATGCTCCGTGAATGTGCATAAGCCCATGTGTGTATTATACAAGCTCCATGACAGGGCTTAGCCCACTGAGTGTATTATACAAGCTCCATGACAGGGCATAAGCCCACAGTATTATACAAGCTCCGTGACAGGTCATAACCCACTGTGTCTATTATACAAGCTCCGTGACAGGGCATAAACCCACTGAGTATTATACAAGTTCCGTGACAGGGCATAGCCCACTGTGTCTATTATACAAGCTCCGTGACAGGGCATAGCCCACTGAGTGTATTATACAAGCTCCGTGACAGGGCATAGCCCACTGTGTCTATTATACAAGCTCCGTGACAGGGCATAGCCCACTGAGTGTATTATACAAGCACCGTGACAGGGCATAAGCCCACTGAGTATTATACAAGCTCCGTGACAGGGCATAGACAACTGTGTCTATTATACAAGCTCCGTGACAGGGCATAGCCCACTGAGTGTATTATACAAGCTCCGTGACAGGGCATAAGCCCACTGAGTATTATACAAGCTCCATGACAGGGCATAGACAACTGTGTCTATTATACAAGCTCCGTGACAGGGCATAGCCCACTGAGTGTATTATACAAGCTCCGTGACAGGGCTTAGCCCACTGTGGCTATTATACAAGCTTCGTGACAGGGCATAGCCCACTGAGTGTATTATACAAGCTCCGTGACAGGGCATAGCCCACTGTGTCTATTATACAAGCTCCGTGACAGGGCATAGCCCACTGAGTGTATTATACAAGCACCGTGACAGGGCATAAGCCCACTGAGTATTATACATGCTCCGTGACAGGGCTTAGACAACTGTGTCTATTATACAAGGTCCGTGACAGGGCATAGCCCACTGAGAGTATTATACAAGCTCCGTGAGAGTGCATAGCCCACTGTGTCTATTATACATGCTCCGAGACAGGGCATAGCCCACTGAGAGTATTATACAAGCTCCGTGACAGGGCATAGCCCACTGTGTCTATTATACAAGCTCCGTGAGAGGGCATAGCCCACTGAGTGTATTATACAAGCTCCGTGACAGGGCATAAGCCTATTGAGTATTATACAAGCTCCGTGACAGGGCATAGACAACTGTGTCTATTATACAAGCTCCGTGACAGGGCATAGCCCACTGAGTGTATTATACAAGCTCCGTGACAGGGCATAGCCCACTGTGTCTATTATACAAGATCCTTGAAAGGGCATAAACCCACTGAGTGTATACAAGCTCCGTGACAGGGCATAGCCCACTGTGTCTATTATACATGCTCCGTGACAGGGCATAATCCCACTGAGTATTATACAAGCTCCGTGACAGGGCATAGCCCACTGTGTCTATTATACAAGCTCCTTGACAGGGCATAGCCCACTGTGTCTATTATACAAGCTCCGTGACAGGGTATAGCCCACTGAGTGTATTATACAATCTCCGTGACAGGGCATAGCCCTCTGAATGTATTATACAAGCTCCCTGACAGGGCATAGCCCACTGTGTCTATTATATAAGCTCCCTGACAGGGCATAAGCCCACTGAGTATTATACAAGCTCCGTGACAGGGCATAAGCCCACTGTGTCTATTATACAAGCTCCGTGAAAGGGCATAGCCCACTGTGTGTATACAAGCTCCGTGACAGGGCATAGCCCACTGTGTCTATTATACAAGCTCCGTGACAGGGCATAAGACCACTGAGTGTATTATACAAGCTCTGTGAAAGGGCATAAGCCCACTGAGTGTACACAAACTCTGTGACAGGGCATAAGCCCACTGTGTCTATTATACAAGCTCCGTGACAGGGCATAATCCCACTGTGTCTATTATACAAGCTCTGTGACAGGGCATAAGCCCACTGAGTGTATTATACAAGCTCCGTGACAGGGCATAAGCCCATGTGTGTATTATACAAGCTCCATGACAGGGCTTAGCCCACTGAGTGTATTATACAAGCTCCATGACAGGGCATAAGCCCACAGTATTATACAAGCTCCATGACAGGGCATAGCCCACTGTGTCTATTATACAAGCTCTGTGACAGGGCATAAGCCCACTGAGTATTATACAAGCTCCGTGACAGGGCATAGCCCACTGTGTCTATTATAAAAGCTCTGTGACAGGGCATAGCCCACTGAGTGTATTATACAAGCTCCGTGACAGGGCATAGCCCACTGTGTCTATTATACAAGCTCCGTGACAGGGCATAGCCCACTGAGAATATTATACAAGCACCGTGACAGGGCATAAGCCCACTGAGTATTATACAAGCTCCTTGACAGGGCATAGACAACTGTGTCTATTATACAAGCTCCGTGACAAGGCATAGCCCACTGAGTGTATTATAAAAGCTCCGTGACAGGGCATAGCCCACTGTGTCTATTATACAAGCTCCATGACAGGGCATAGCCCACTGTGTCTATTATACAAGCTCCGTGACAGGGCATAAGACCACTGAGTGTATTATACAAGCTCTGTGAAAGGGCATAAGCCCACTGAGTGTACACAAACTCTGTGACAGGGCATAAGCCCACTGTGTCTATTATACAAGCTCCGTGACAGGGCATAATCCCACTGTGTCTATTATACAAGCTCTGTGACAGGGCATAAGCCCACTGAGTGTATTATACAAGCTCCGTGACAGGGCATAAGCCCATGTGTGTATTATACAAGCTCCATGACAGGGCTTAGCCCACTGAGTGTATTATACAAGCTCCATGACAGGGCATAAGCCCACAGTATTATACAAGCTCCATGACAGGGCATAGCCCACTGTGTCTATTATACAAGCTCTGTGACAGGGCATAAGCCCACTGAGTATTATACAAGCTCCGTGACAGGGCATAGCCCACTGTGTCTATTATAAAAGCTCCGTGACAGGGCATAGCCCACTGAGTGTATTATACAAGCTCCGTGACAGGGCATAGCCCACTGTGTCTATTATACAAGCTCCGTGACAGGGCATATCCCACTGAGTATATTATACAAGCACCGTGACAGGGCATAAGCCCACTGAGTATTATACAAGCTCCTTGACAGGGCATAGACAACTGTGTCTATTATACAAGCTCCGTGACAAGGCATAGCCCACTGAGTGTATTATACAAGCTCCGTGACAGGGCATAGCCCACTGTGTCTATTATACAAGCTCCATGACAGGGCATAGCCCACTGAGTGTATTATACAAGCTCCGTGACAGGGCATAAGCCCACTGAGTATTATACAAGCTCCATGACAGGGCATAGACAACTGGGTCTGTTATACAAGCTCCGTGACAGGGCATAGCCCACTGAGTGTATTATACAAGCTGCGTGACAGGGCATAGCCCGCTGTGTCTATTATACAAGCTCCGTGACAGGGCATAGCCCACTGAGTATTATACAAGCTCCGTGACAGGGCATAGCCCACTGTGTCTATTATACAAGCTCCTTGACAGGGCATAGCCCACTGTGTCTATTATACAAGCTCCGTGACAGGGTATAGCCCACTGAGTGTATTATACAATCTCCGTGACAGGGCATAGCCCTCTGAATGTATTATACAAGCTCCCTGACAGGGCATAGCCCACTGTGTCTATTATATAAGCTCCCTGACAGGGCATAAGCCCACTGAGTATTATACAAGCTCCGTGACAGGGCATAAGCCCACTGTGTCTATTATACAAGCTCCGTGAAAGGGCATAGCCCACTGTGTGTATACAAGCTCCGTGACAGGGCATAGCCCACTGTGTCTATTATACAAGCTCCGTGACAGGGCATAAGACCACTGAGTGTATTATACAAGCTCTGTGAAAGGGCATAAGCCCACTGTGTCTATTATACAAGCTCCGTGACAGGGCATAAGCCCACTGAGTGTATTATACAAGCTCCGTGACAGGGCATAAGCCCACTGTGTGTATTATACACGCTCCGTGACAGGGCTTAGCCCACTGAGTGTATTATACAAGCTGCGTGACAGGGCATAGCCCGCTGTGTCTATTATACAAGCTCCGTGACAGGGCATAGCCCACTGAGTATTATACAAGCTCCGTGACAGGGCATAGCCCACTGTGTCTATTATACAAGCTCCTTGACAGGGCATAGCCCACTGTGTCTATTATACAAGCTCCGTGACAGGGCATAGCCCACTGTGTATATTATACAAGCTCCGTGACAGGGCATAGCCCACTGAGTGTATTATACAAGCTCCATTACTGGGCATAAGCCCACTGAGTATTATACAAGCTCCGTGACAGGGCATAAGCCCACTATGTCTTTTATACAAGCTCCGTGAAAGGGCATAGCCCACTGTATGTATACAAGCTCCGTGACAAGGCATAGCCCACTGTGTCTATTATACAAGCTCCGTGACAGGGCATAAGCCCACTGAGTGTACTATACAAGCTCCGTGAAAGGGCATAAGCCCACTGAGTGTACACAAGCTCCGTGACAGGGCATAAGCCCACTGTGTGTATTATACAAGCTCCGTGACAGGGCATAAGCCCACTGTGTCTATTATACAAGCTCCGTGACAGGGCATAAGCCCACTGAGTGTATTATACAAGCTCCGTGACAGGGCATAAGCCCACTGTGTGTATTATACACGCTCCGTGACAGGGCTTAGCCCACTGAGTGTATTATACAAGCTCCGTTCCAGGGCATAGCCCACTGAGTGTATTATACAAGCTCCGTGACAGGGCATAAGCCCACTGTGTCTATTATACAAGCTCCGTGAAAGGGCATAGCCCACTGTGTGTATACAAGCTCCGTGACTCCAGTTCATAGTGATAAAGTAATATGGATGACGAGAATGAACTGAGAGGAGAGCAGAAACAACATGTAAATGCTAGCATTGCAGCGGCTGGAAGTCCATCACTTTCATCTAAAGCTGATGCTCAAGGGTGTAGAGGCTTTAAAAACTTAGGGAACCTGAAATAAAAAAATGTAGATTTCACAGGGATAAAGACAAAAAAAAATGGCTAAAGACTACTACTATTGCAGAGAAACAGAAAATTGGCAACATACCATTCACCACACGTAGCGGCAAGGAAAGACTCATGCTTTGCCCTTTATTTTTGAGTGGTGGTTCTGCAACTGTCAGTGAGGCATCTTGTGCCTCTCGTGATGATAAAAGACCTTTTCAATCAGACTATAGAAGTGTGAAAAAATTTAAAACCTATAAGGCAGTAGAACAAACTGTGTTTTTTGAAACACATGAGGGATGAGCAGTATTGCCGAGGACATAGAAATTGAGGATGCCACCGTGGAATTGCAAGAGGATGAGAGGAATATATGTGCAGCTGACGCTGGCACTAATGAGGATGTTGAGGATGAGGATATCATTTGTATAAGTCAGGCACCAGTGGAAGCAGCTCTTGGCCAAGATAAGAAGGCCATTGCCATGCCTGGGCATAGAACCAACAAATCCACATCTTTTGTGTGGAATTACTTTTACCCAAACCCTGACAACGTTTGTCAAGCCATGTGTAGCCTCTGTGAGACCACAGTTAGTAGAGGTAGGGACGTTAAGCATCTAGGAACCTCTATGCTATTACGTCATCTGCAGCGAGCTCCTGACAGGTGTTTGATAACAGAAACTACTGCAAAAAAATAACAACAAGCAGCCCAGCATTAGCTAGATGCCTTCTCTCTATTAAATCCCAGCACCTGCAATCTCCGCCAACAACACTTTCCTCCTCAATATCCTCAGGAATGATCAGTGGTAGTACAACATCCAATTTGTTAGTGCTAAGTCACGGTGACTCCTCCAATTTCCAGGACACCTCAGAAGAAACTGAATCTTTGAGCGCTAGGCCTGCTGCTGATGCTGCTGGTGGATCTTCATCCCAGAAGTGGACCAAGAAGACTACTAGTAGTATACCAAAAAAACAATTGACTGTTAAAGAATCTCTTGCAAGGGGAAGCAAGTATGACAGCTCTCACCCTGTCGCACAGCGGATCACTGACGCCATGACAGCTATGCTAATATTAGATCTGCGTCCAATATCCTCAATTAATGCAGTGGGATTTACACAGTTAATTGAGGTCATGTGTCCCCGGTACCAAATTCCATCTCGGTTTCATTTTACCCGAAAAGCCATTCCTCGGCTGTACCAGGACGTTAAACAGAACCTAATTATTGGTCTGCAAAATGCTATTGTACCCACCGTCCACTTAACCACAGATATGTGGACAAGCTGTAGTGGACAAACTAAAGATTACATGACTTTGACGGCCCACTGGGTGGGTGAATCGCCTTCAGCAACAGCAGTATCTAACAAACAACACCAGCTCATTCAGAGGCAGGCAACTCTGTGCATCACCGGATTCAATAAGAGGCATACCGCTGACAACCTCTTAGAAAAACTAAGAGATGTCATAGAAACATGGCTTACCCCACTTGGACTCTCCTCAGGATTTGTGATTTCTGACAATGCTACAAATATAGTGAAAGCATTACAGCTGGGTGAATTCCAACACATCCCCTGTTTTGCTCACACAATAAACTTAGTGGTGCAGGGTTTTTAAAAAAACGACAGGGGCGTGCAGGAGATGCTGTCTGTGGCCCGAAAAATTTTGGGACATTTTCGGCATTCAACAGCGTGCAGGAGATTGCAGCACCTGCAAGAGCAGTTTAATTTGCCCTGCCATCAACTGAAGCAAGAAGTGGTAACGAGGTGGAACTCAACCCTGTATATGCTTCAGCGGATGGAGGAGCAGCAAAAAGCCATCCATAGCTATACGACAAGCCATGACATTGGGAGAGGAGGGGGAATGTACCTTACCCCAGCACAGTGGAGAGTACTTTCTGTCTTGTGCAAGGTGCTCAAACCATTTGAAGTTGCCACTTGTGAAGTGAGTGCTGACACTGCTAGCTTGAGTAAGGTGATTCCCCTGATTTTGCTTTTGGAAAAGCAGCTGGAGAAATTGAAGGATGATATTAAACAAAGTGATTCCGCAAAGTATGCTGGACTGATAGATCAAGTCCTTTGTTCGCTTCGCCAGGATCCACGGGTGGCCAAGATCTTGAAATCTGATCATTATATTTTAGCAACCATTCTTGATCCTAGGTTCAAGTCATATGCTGTGTCTTTCTTTACAACTGACCCAGATCTTAAAAGAACCAAAGCGCTCCTGGTGAGCAAGTTGGCAGCTGAAGTGACACATGGCACTACGTAGATGTCTCCTCCTTCGGTTTCTCCAGCAACAGCCAGAAAAAAATGCACCTTTTCCAAAAGACCCAGTGGTGATGCAGATAAGTCAAGTCAACATTTTGACATCTGGTCGGGTCTAAAAGATTTGCCCAACACCAGTGACACCTCTACCGCAACTCCATCTAATACGATTACCATCCAAAGAATGGTGGAGGATTATTTTCAGGACACCGTACACGTAGACATGTCCCTTCGAATATTGGAAGAAAAAAAAGGCAATTTGGAGACCCTTGTATAAACTGGCTTTGCATTATTTAAGCTGCCCACCCTCCAGTGTGTACTCGGGGAGAGTTTTCAGTACAGCCGGGAACCTTGTGAGCGAACGACGAAGGAGGCTACTTCCACAAAATGTAGAAAAAATGATGTTCATTAAAATGAACTGGAAATTTCACGAGGAAAACCTTTCCCACCAATCACGTCACAGTACAGATACTTCTGTAATGGTGGATTCCAGCGGGGATGAACTGATATTGTGTGAGGAATCGGATGATGTACACACTGATGAGGGTGAGGATGGCAATGATGGTGACATCATGCCACTGTAGACCTGTTGCCTTTAGTAGTTTGGAAGATTTTTTTGTGGGGGCCCAAACAAACCAAGCACTTCAGCCACAAAGTGGCAGTACCTGTCGCTGAAATGCTTCGTTTGTTAAAGTGTGCATGTCCTTTTTAAGATCCAACATAAAGGGTGGGTGGGAGGGCCCAAGGACAATTCCATCTAGCACTACCTTTCATTTCTGCCACTGCTGTGTGGCATAGTTTCATGGATGTGCTTTAAACTGTGGTGTCTGTGCCACTGCGCCGCTGCTCTGACGCTTGGTCACCAGTCAGCTCACTGCAACCTTTGGCCAATAATGGTGAAAACAATAATTTAAGCTGTGAGGTGGTCTAAATTGACTGTAAATGACTGGAAATTAATGTTATTGAGGTAAATAACACTCTAGGAAGAGAAAAAAGCCCAATTTATGTAATTTTAGCTTTTTTTGCCAATTTTGGCAAAATATCCAAATCCAAATTCAAATTTAGGCCAGTCACCGCAGTTTGGCAAATCCAAATCCAAATCCAAAGCCGGACGACGAATTAGAACCAAATCCAAATCAGGCAAAAATGGTCCGGCGCACATCCCTAATTAAAATGATATATTGTACACATCGTATAGTGTGTATGTCTGATCCATCGTTAACATGCATCAGACATACCCCGCGGCTAACAGCTAAGATGCCCCCGATTTACCTAATTCGGGATGGCGTATCTCTGTATTCCGGCGTCGGGATTAAGATAGGAGTTGGTATTTCGACACCTATCTTAAGTCCAGTGTCGGGCTTCCACCATCAGGATTTAGACCGACTACATCCCCAAAGAAGATTTTTATAACTTACTAAACATCTGCTTTGTTTATTGTAATCATTTTTATAGTTAACACTCACCAGCTTTGTGGAGCTCCCTGGGACTGCAGGGAGATGAGATATGAGGCTCAGCCTCACTTCTGTATAGTCAGACACTGCTTGCTGGGGGCGGGGCCACACCATGGGCAGTAAGCTGTACAGAAAAAGAGCTAATAGAGGCATGCCTCTGAGTATGGGGCCGTGCCTTGAGCACTGATGGATACCGTGGATGTGTCATGTGACCAAGACGTGCACTGCAATGTTTAGAGATCGGAGCTCAGTCAGCTGCAGCAAGAGATACAGTGATGCAGGTAGGAGAATCAATGGACACTGAAGCTTAGTGTAAGGAGGGGAGAGTTACAGTGAGTAGGGGGTGAGACAGGTTCCCAGCACTCAGACCCATCTCCATGTGTGCCTCCCCAGCCATTGGCCTCGCAGCTCCATCTCCCGTGCTTATTCGCAGTGTGCGGGCAGTCATGGGAAGTCTGTTTCAGCCGGATCATTTGCACGTAGCATGGGGCTGGTGTAAGTCCTGATAGTAATGATGACAGCTGTGGCAGTGGCCCTAAGAGCAGTGGGCGGGATAGGCTCCCATATGCCATCTCACAGACTTTTACTACGCAAAGGTGGCTTCTTGTGTTACCATAATGTAGTAAGCAGACGGAAAAGTGTCAGCACATGGATCTGACTCAGAATCAGCCCCACAGAGGGCACAAATGGGATGAGTCGGGTGTAAGTGTATCTGATATATGTCTGAGATAAACCTGGTACATACAGAATGCCCCTGGTACAGAGCTAAACATACCTCCAGGTGCGTCTGACCGAGCTTATATAAACGATTTTTATGGAAACATTTTATAGGCTTTTTTCTCTTTTACATTTATGTCCAATTTAGCAACAATCCCTCAGCTGATACATTTCTGTGGCGGCAGTAAAGGGGCGAGACTGCGCTATTAGCTGCAGAAACCCATGTTTTATTCAGCGTTGTCAAAGAAGGAATTTTAAATGGCTTATGAAACCTAATCTTATTAATATTCACAGTAAAACATTTTACATATGTACAGCATTCTTATTACTTCATGTCGGGAGCCTGAAAAAAAAATATTGAAAAAAAGAAAAGAAAAAACAGCGGGAATTTGCTGCCTGTAATTTCACAAACCCTTTTCTTTCATGAACTTGGAAGCCCGATAAGTGAAAGAAAAACAATCGAATATTTAATTATGCTTGTCTGTGTGTGAAGTGGGAGATACATTGCAGGAAATTAACTAAACAGGACAGTGATGGGGAGGTAATGTGAATGTATTACACAGGAAGACAACTCATTTGAAATAAAAAAACGTTTTATTTCCTGATAAGCGTAAAAGTCGCTGCTGCAAAGCTCAGCCCCTTCCCCACATATTACTATCTTGCATTTCCTTCTATAAAAGGCTATTTTTCAAAGTCTCTGTAATTGCGGTATATGCATGATAAATAGGTCCATTTCTAAGCAGGAACATGGGGATAGTGTAATTAAAGAATTGTGTGAAAAGCTTGCGAGTCTGAGTTATGTCAGCTAATTAGAGAAGAATGTTAGCATTCTCAGCTTTTATGTGCAAGGAAGGGCCTGATTTAGAGATGGCGGTGTTTACGCAGTTATCGGTAATCTGTGCACGCCTATGAGTCACACTGCGCATGCGTCAAGTTTAATTTTTGTTTCCCTCGCAGTGAGAATTTATTAGCCAAGTGATTGACAGGTAGGGCCATTTGTGGGCGGCAATGGCGACTTGAATGCAGGCGTGTCGCGACTGTTTTCGAGGCATCTGCAACTGATATCCTGTTTGTAGTGAAAATGTCTCTGGCGTCTCAGTTCCTGCGGGTATACTGTGCGACCGTAGGGTAACTCAGAAGTCTGATACCCAACTATGATGAACCGAGTGTGGGCGTTTCAAAAAAAAACCCGGCACCTGCGACATTTTAAAATTTTCGCACAACTGCTACATACTAATTTGCAGCTGCGGTGGCGGCATCAGCTTACATCGCTGAATCAGACTCTGAATCCGCAAGTACATCATGCAAGGTAGTGTACTAAATGGGATCATGCAAAAAAATGACATGCATCATATTAGTCATAAAATAGACAAGCACCATCTATCTGAACATATAGGACCTGATTCTGAGTCGCACGCACTGCCGATGTTGGACGCACTGGAGCGATTTATTTTTTCTGCACATGCATCAGAGTCGCACCGCGCATGCGTCCCCATTGTGTTCATACAGTGTCGCAGTTGTGATTTCAGACGCACTCACGGAGATGTGTATTGTAAATGTAGGGGCGTTCCAGGGCGGTGGCAGGGAGGTGGCTTAGCACACACACAGAGATGGTCCATCTTATGGGCGTGTTATGGGAGTGTCACAGGTGTATCAGGGAAAGTGATTGTGTACACAGATACATAGGAGGCAATACACGGACGGAAAAACTACACCTGCCCTAGGGCTGGTGCAAGGTTCCATGGTGCAACCGATGGTGCACCGGATTGTGTGTCTGATGCTGCACCAATCTGTATTTCTGCATCTACAGTGGATGTCTCAGTCCTGGCACATTTATACTCACAGATGTACATCAGGAAGGGGCTTTCTAGTGTTATTTGTATAATGTCACAGATGGGCAACCGCTAATAGACCCAGAAATGGCCGTGGCTGCTATCTACACAGAATCAGCCTTATAATAGCTATAAACAAATAGAAGTTCAATTGCAAACTACACTGATTCTGATGGACAGTCCCTTTACTCTGACTTTATAAAGAATTGTCCTTGGAACTGTATACTAGACGCAATATTCCAGTTCTTTTCAACTTTGAAGGCTTTATCATATATGCCATTGAACAGCAGGGCTGACAAGACTTTGGGTGCTGGGTGTGTGCCCTGGTGTTGTATACATTACTATGGTGGCGTGTGCATCCGGGTGCTTGAATGCGGCATCACAGAGAGGCATGGTTAAGCCTCCTCTGCACTCCCAGGCCTCTACAGAATAATCCATACCCACTTCTACCCTTCTTGGCACCCCTGCCTTAAAGCACTGTAATATATTCTGCGTATAGGCCATATTTCCATCAATATGTTCATAAATATAGCAGCAGCACCATATTTCTGAATATATCACCAAAATAATGGTGCCAGAGGCGTAGGGTAAGTAATTGCAATGGATACAGGGCTCTTGACTCCTGGACCCTTAAACCTCCTATGGCCTGAAGAGTGTACCTTATATGCCATCCACATAATTAACTAAACATATTAAATAACACATACTAAAACGTAACACTAAACTAAAGACGTGAAAGCAAACATTATACAGAAAATGGTCAGCTATTTTGACATTAAAATAAGACTGTATGCTGGCAAAGAAATGTCAAAACCGGATAATTGGCGAAGACAGAATCTGTTTGCAATCAGACGCACAATGCAATTCAGTGCTGTTTTCCCCGCATACATACATTTAAACGCAATGTTAGTATATCAAGAAATGAATGTTTTCTGTAACTATGGCTTAGTAAATGACAATTGAACTGTGTTTGGAACCGTTCTGATCTACCTTATTTCCACAGCATTCCGGTGACATCAATATGAAGATCAGAACATGCGGCTATGAAATATGAATGTTAGAGAGAATATCTATTTGAAATGTTGTTTTCCATAGCAGCTTAGATTTCCATGTTGGGGGATACAAAAGGAGGTTGGAGACCTTTTGTATCCATTTGGAATTGTCCAATAAATGCCCTGTAACAGATTTCTCCAAAGGACTGGTTATTCCAGTCTAATCAATAGAGCTAGCTAGCTGAGAGTAGAAACAGTAGTCTCAGATAACCAAAAGGATACTCCCTTTCTGATGACCTCACAGGTAAAAGGGGGCGGGAACATAGCATGCACACACTTGGAGAAACAGACTGGGACACACTTGCAAATTTTAGAAGGAAGAGAGAGGTACACTCCCTGACCAGACAACGGAAGAATGGGTCTCAGTTCCTCTGGGTTGTTGTAGCTAAGTATAAATTGTGCAATATTTAGCCTGTTTGGGTGTCTGAGGCTTTTTGGTGTTAGTCTGTTATTAGCTTAGCATGGTGTGTGGTTTGTAGTTTTCTAAGGATATTCATGGGTCTGTGTTGGCATGCAGTGGATGATGTGTTGTCTGGTCTGTGCTTTTCATCTGCACTGTAGGGTACAGTAGTCTGTTGTCAGCATGCAGGAAAGGGATTGATTGTGGAATTGTTGTGATATTTGTAAATGATTGATGCTGGTTGATTGAGATCCTCTGATGTGTTCTGTGTTTGGGCCCTGTCATGTGTTCTGTGTTTGGGCCCTGCCATGTGTTCTGTGTTTGGGCCCTGCCATGTGTTCTGTGTTTGGGCCCTGCCATGTGTTCTGTGTTTGGGCCCTGCCATGTGTTCTGTGTTTGGGCCCTGCCGTATGCTTGAACGGTATCTCTGCTTGGGAGAGATGGGCTTTGTGTGTGCTGTATACTCATGAATGTGATCATAGGGTGGTGTCACGTGTTGTATCGTGGAGGTTGAATTGATGGCAGCTTTGAATGGTCGTGGGTGGCTGCCGTGTGGTGTTGTGTGAGTCAGATAGGTATATTGTCTTTGTTGTGGTTGTGGTCATTGATGGATGATTTGCGGAGCTGCAGCTTGGTGCAGGATGGAGTTTGCCTAGGGATCATGAGGCTTGCAAACAAAGGAAAAACATGTGCTTCGGCCCTTCCCCCTCCCCACGGTCTAGTGACTACTGGATGAGGTCTGTTGTAGGTTCAGAGACCATGCGGTTTGGACAATAGGGCAGGAAGCATTCCCAACCCCCCTCACGCACAAACACGCACACCATCACCAGCCATCTTGAACATGTGCTCTCAGCAGACATTGATATATCTCTCATTGTATTTTAATATGTCTCTTTCTCTCTCTCTCTCTCTCTCTCTCTCTCTCTCTCTCTTTCTCATATTGCTCATTGTATTCTCTCTCTCTCTCTCTCTCTCTTTCTCATATTGCTCATTGTATTTTAATCTTTAATAACCGTTTCATGTATTTTAACTGTACCTTATGACCTAATGTTTGTACAATTTATTTGCGCTCATTATTAGATCATAGCGTTGTAACATCTGTACTTTTACCTGAATAATAATCTTTAGCGCTTCGGACCGCTATTCAACTGTCTCGGTATTTCATTAATGGTATAATCAAAATAGCGACATCTTGTGGTTTTAGAAGGTATAGGCAGGGTTTTGTCTTAGAGGTTCTAGGCAGGTGAATCTTAGAGGTTTATAGGCAGGGTTTTGTCTTAGAGGTTCTAGGCAGGTGAATCTTAGAGGTTTATAGGAAGGAATGTATTAAAAGGTTTATTTACAAATTTAACAGAAAGGACGGTCAGAACTAAGCAAATCAAACAGTTAACAACTAACAATAACCTAATATGCATTGTTGGCAGAACCCGCTTAGTGTGCTCATATCAACACAAGAATGTGGGTATCCAACTCCCCCTTCTAAACATGACTACCCACCCCGGGAGAGAGGTGTTGCTGTCCTCGTATGCGTGCTGCAGCTGCCAATGTAGTCACAAAGGTGATTACACGCCAAACAAATATATATGTAACCTTGCACTTGGTCTGTTGTTCTTCTGTTCTTTCCCCACCCAAAAACCAACATAATGGATGAACCCAAATATAGCAAACTGGGGAGGAGGGTGGGTAAGACCATGGCCTATTAAACACGGAACTAAATAGGCTCTAAAACATGCCCCTAACCATTCCATAGGTTAAAACATCCTGTGAACGGCTCAATGACCAGCCCCCAGCCTTATGGTTTAATCCACTTCAGGCTTATTCGGCCTTCAGATCTTCTTTGCATTGCTCACACTACACCACTGAGTAATATGTTCCTACAGTCACTGCTCCCTGTGGGTCAGTATCTCTAGCTAGAATATGCAGTTACCAACAGGATTTCCTGCTGCTACACCCAATTTTATATATATATATATATATATATATATATATATATATATTTAAGAGCTATCTAATACAAATGAAAGAGAGGTAGGCACAGGAAGAATGTCCATGAACCCTGCACCTACACCCCAACAGATTTTGATAGATATCAATTCAACAGATATTATCGAACACAGAATAAACATATGAAGGAAGTCTTGACTTGAAGCTTTAGAAATTCAAGAGTTTGGAGTTTCGGCTTCCAGATAAGAGACTACCAACACCAGTGCTTTTAAAGTGGTCCTAGAGAAGTGGTGGAACTTACCCCCCCCTTAATTAATAAAGGGACTGCTTGCGCCATAAAGGGTCGAGGTCTCAAAAAGAAAGGGGCATGGTCACACAATAGAATCCCCAATTCAAATTATGTCACACAGTAGCCTAATCTCATTCACATTACACCACACATAGTGCCCCTGATTCACATTACACCATATAGTAGTGTCCCTTATTCATGTTATGACACACAGTTGTGCCCCTTGTACACAATGCCCACATTAGTGCCCCTTGTACACAATGCCCACTGTAGTAGAGCCTTCAGTAGTAATGCCCCCTGTACTGTAGTATGCCCCTTGTAGTATTGCCCCCAGTGGTAATGCCCCCATTAGTAGTGCCCCCAGTAGTAATGCCCGCTGTAGTAGTGCTCCCATTAGTAGTGCCCCTTACACAAAAAAACACAATATTTATCTTAAGCCCAGCTCCTGTGTCCGCTGCCATCCGTCTGGCCGCCCGCTCCTCGGAACTATGGGAGAGACATCATGACATCTCTTACATAGAGCGGGAGCCGACTGCCACTGTGGAGAAGGAGCCGGGTGCCCGCTAGTAACAAAATCTCAGTGGGCGCCTGGCACCTCCCTGCGACGCCGGCCTGACATCCTGGGTTTGATGGGTCGGAGGAGGCGGGACTGGTTCCGTCTCCAAATGGAACTGACAGAATGCAGTTTCTCCCTGTTTGGCCCACTTTAACCCCTGACCGACACACAGCGATGTCAGCAGGAGCTAGCTAGGGATGAGGGACAGGACTTGGGCCTGGAGCTAGCTGGAGAGCTGACATTGCAATTATCCCCTCATCCCAATGTATTTTTCCCCCTTGATCACCCTTGGAACCCAAAGATTAGGAATGGAGATGCCAAAGACCCTCTCACCCCCACCTCCCCTCGTACATATCCCATTTTCCCCCACACATCACTGCTTGTTCTATGCTGTCCTAGAGACACTTGGGGGTAAATTTACTAAAGTGAGCATTTTTAGAAGTGGAGATGTTGCCCATAGCAACCAATCAGATTCTACTTTACATTTAACTAGCACCTTCTAGAAGATAATAGCTAGAATCTGATTATTTGCTATGGGCAACGTCTCTCACTTCAAAAAACTCTCACTTTAGTAAAGTTACCCCTTAGTTTATGTTTTAATTTTACATGTTAAGAAAACATGAGAAAGACTGTTGTTATATCAGTGTACTGTATGCGTATCTTGTTATTGCTGTGTATTCATCAATCCATGAAAATAAGGTTGGACAAAGGATTGACAGGATTAAAATGTAATGCTTTTAAAGACATAATTTACAGGAATATTTCACAATATAATGGTGAATTCTGTTTTGCAATTTAATAGCAAAATTACATTTCCCTTGTCACAAACTTACGTTTATAAAGAAAAGTGACCTACTGTTTGATAAAGCGATCCAATATTTTCATAACAATTTGCATAGCTATTACACTAGCATATTATATATATATTTCTTTTTGTCCTAGCTATATTACTCTACCACTTCATGCATTGTATTCTAAACAAAATAATTGCCTTCAGCATAGAACAAGGTTAATCGAAGTGTATGTTTTACTTAGCAAGTCACAAATAAATTATGCTGTCTATATATGTTTGAATCCTAAGGATAAATATTGTATTTTATGAAAAGAAACATTGTTTCAAATAGCTGTATTTTCTGATTTGTGCTCCCTATGAATATGGTTATTGTTATCATTAACTGTTAGATACTTAAATATACGTGAGGCAGCTGTATCACCCACTGATCAGTTTTAGATACTTGCAAAACGGGATGTAGTTAGGATGCCGGTGGACGGGATGCCGGCCGTCGAAATCCTGATGCCAGTCTATATCCCGATGCCGAAATCACGACAGCCACCATCCCGTACAAAGGTACACCGCGGTGTCTTAACTGTTAACCGCGGGGGGTGGGGAGATTCAGGTTTAGACATCTCGGAGGGGTTAGGCTCTGGGGGGTGAGGTTAAGGTTAAGCACCACTGGAGGGAGGTTACGGTTAGGCACCACTGGGGGGAGGGTTAGGTTTACGCACTAACTGGGAGTGTTAGGGTGTGGGGTGGGGAGGGTTAGGTTTAGGGGGAGAGGGGGGAGGGTTAGTATACTTACCCGACCCCTGTTGGGGTACCGAACATCGGGATGTCGCTGTCGGCATTTTGACAGCAGGCATCCCGACTAAAGGTATTTCATACCCAACCCTTGTAACACCACCCACATTTTTTATTACTTTATATCACAGGTTCTCAAACTCGGTCCTCAGGACCCCAGTGCATGTTTTCCAGGTCTCCTCACAAAACCACAAGTGAAATAATTAGCTCCAACAGTGGAACTTTTAAAATGTGTTAGTGAGTAATGAATACATCTGTGCACCTGCTGGGTGACCTGGAAAACGTGACCTCTGTGGGGTCCTGAGGACCAAGGGCCCGATTCAGACCCGGACGCTAAGCCGCGGATGCACGCTATGGATGATTGTCGCCAGTCTGCGCATGCGTATGCATCGCAGTGCGCGTGCGTGAACCAGTTACTGTGATCGGGAATCGTGCGCTCGTTGTACACAGACTGAGCGCTATTTTAAGTGACAGATGGTGCCATTTGTGGGTGGTAACAGGGGAAGGTGCTTGTGAACGGGGGAGTGGTGCTGCAGGCGTGTCTGGGTGTCAAAACTGAGTTTTATGGGTGTGCATAATTAGCATGGAAGCGTCATTGTACACGTCACCTGGTTGTATTTCAGCCTGCAGTGATCACAGTGCTTGCGGTGGGGTAGGGTCTACGTCCAGCACTGCGTGCAGCTCCGATGGCTCTCGATGTTACCGATTAATCATACACTTCCTGGAGATGATGTGTGCTAAGAAAGAAAAGTGGGTGGCTTTATATTGGAGTGCGCTCACTCTGCCGTCGCTCTCTAAGACATAGAGGGCGTCCTTACACCAGACAGTGCGATCGCAGAATTTGCATACCCGGCCCCTTTTGACAGCGAGAGAGCACAGCTTAGTGTCCGGGTTTGAATCGACCCCTCAGTCCTCAGGACTGTTTTCCAGGTCTCCTCCTAAAATCACAAGTGAAATAATTAGCTTCATCTGTGAATCTTTTAAAATGTGTCAGTGGGTACTGAATAAACCTGTACACCTGCTGGGTGACCTGGAATGTGACCTGTGTGGGGTCCTGAGGACTGAGGGCCTGATTCAGAGCCGGACGCTCTTTTAGAGCGCTCGCTCTGAATCAGGGCGTCCCTGTTTTTTTTAAAGACGGCCTCCTGGCCGCTCGCATAGCTGTGGGTGACCACCCACTGCTTTAGTGAGTGGCCAGGTGATGTTTACGATGGTCACGACCATCGCGGCTTGTGACGAGACCCTTGTGGTAGGGTCTCGTTCCTGCAAGCCCCAGTGAGCTTTCGGCTCTAATAGAGCCGGAAGCTCACAACTGACATCCCTCGTGATGTCAGTGGGGCTGCCCCCAAATGGCAGGCATTCCTTCGGGAACGCCTCCGTTTGGCCAGCCACCCCCCCTGCCCGTTTCCAAAACGGGGCAAGCTGTCAATCACAATCGACAGCTGCCCCGCTTTGGTGCGAGACCCGTAGCGACGGAGCGCCCGTCGCTGGCCGGGTCTTGCGCATGTGCACGTCAGAGCCAGGACCGGCGTGCACATGCGTAGTGGGGGGACCATCGACCCGCTTGCGAGCGCTGTGCGCTCGCTAGCGGATCTGAATCAGGCCCTGAGTTTGAGTACCACAGCTTTATATTATTCGCCTAATAATGATTTGTAAATTATGCTGCTTGTGGTGGAAATAAAACACTTAATTTAACACACCTGCTTACATGCAAGAAGATGCAGCTACAGCAGGGGCTGGCTGGCAACTTTTAGCCTGGCTGGCAAGTACAAGACAGTGGCCCTGATTTACCGATAATCACTCCACTCCGTAAACATTCGGTATTGCGTACAACTATGAATCAGGCCCTTTGCTAATGCTCTTATGCAGGCCTCCAGTAGTGAGCCCCCCTATGCAGTGCACCCAGTAGTAAGCCCCTTATATAGTGCCCCCAGTAGTAGTCCCCCCTATGCAGTGCCCCTAGTAGTTGTCCCCCCTTGTAGTGCCCCTAGTAGTGCTCCGGCAGTGGGCGCAGCTGCAGTCAATGAGAGTCTGAGAGACTCTCATTGGCTGCTAATCAAAACAAACACACTGGGCACATGGCACCCTGCCCCATGGCCCAGCCCGCCTCTGAGCTACAGTATCATGTAACATATGGGTTTTAAAATACAGTAATATGGTAATCTATACAACTGCTCCCTCTACTACTATGGTAGTCTATACAACTGCTCCCTCTACTACAGTGTTTCTCACTCTTATCCTCAGGGACCCCTAACAGTGCATGTTTTACACATCTCCCAGTTGGTGCACAGGTGTAGTAATTACTAGAGATGTGCGCAGACCCCCGTCCTATGGTTTTGGATTTCCCCTAGTTTTGAATCTGAATCTGGTTTTGGATTTTTTTCCTTGGTGTTTTGTTTTTAGGTTTTGGTTTTGGGTCAGTATTTTTTCCAAAAAATTATATAAACAGCTAAAATCACATCATTTAGGCCTGTTTTTGTTCCTACAGTATTATTAACCTTAATAACAATCATTTTCAGGCATTTCTAGGCATTTTAACCACCACTCATAATATTAATTTCACTATTTTTCACCAATACAGGCCAAAGGCTGCAGCGAGCTGGCTGGCTAAAGTAAGCAACAGAGCAGCAGCACAAACCCACGGCAGTTTAAAAAATATAGGACATCTATGAAACATTGCCACAGAGCAGTGGCAGACAGGATGGCAGTTTAATAAACTATAATAATGTCAGTCGGCAATGCCCCAAATTGTGCCAAATGTAAAGGAAAGAGGTGCAAGATGGAATTGTCCCTCCCACCCACTCTTATGCGGCATATTAAAAATTACATGCACAGTTTAACAAACCAAGCACTTTTTAGCCACTAGGACTGACACTTTCGTGGCTGAACTCCTTGGTTTGCTTGGGCCCCCAAAAATCATTTTTTGGAAGGACTGCTTTCAATTATTAAAGAGGAGGTTGATGATGAGGGTGTTGGTGGTGGAGATTGCATGTGCTGATCCAAACTGCTGGTAGCTGATACTGGACTGCTTGTTATTAATTTACAAATTATAATTTTGTTAAACAAAGTGCATGAACTCGCTGAAAATGACGTAACAGGGAGGAGGTGCCTAGATAGTTAATGTCCCTTCCTCTGCTAACTTTGGCTTTACAAATGGAACAGATGCCTTCACAACTGTTGTCAGAATTTAGATTAAAATAATTCCACACCCAAGACATTGCTTATCTGGCTTTCTTTTTATCATTAGCAAGAACTGCTGCCACTGGTGGCTGATTTACGCAATCCACATCCTTATCATCAACATCCACATTAGTGTCAGATAGGACATAAATTTCCCCCTCATCCTCCTTTTGCACTTCCTCCACACTATCATCCTCATTTTTTATTATTTCACCATCTAATACTAGCACAGCCATCATGGCGTCAGTGATCCACTGTGAAACTTGGTGACAGCTGTTATACTTACTTCCTCTATCAAAGGACTGTTTAATAGTCAATTGTTTTTTAAATTACTTCCAATCACGAATGAGGATGTTGATGATGATGCAGGTGTTGGTGTTGGAGATCGAAGGCGCTTGGATCCGAAGGAGCATGTAGGTGACACTGGACTTGTTACGTTTTGAGTTTTGGAACTTGGCGACAAACACTTTGATATTTAATGAATGCGCTCCAAGTGACGTAACAAGGAGGAGGTTCCTAGGTGGTTTAGGTCCCTCCCTCTACTCACTCTTGCTTTGCAATGGTTACATATGGCTTGACAATTGTTGTACGGATTTGGGTGGAAATAATTCCATACATGAGAAGTGGGTTTTTTTGTCTTTTGCCCTGGACTGACAACAATGGGCTTTGGCTTTTTCAATCCATGGGCAACAGCTGTTGCCTTACTTACACAAAGGACATCCTCGGCATCAACATCCTCATCACCAACATCTTCATCATCAACAGCCTCATCATCCTTAGCACCTTCAACTACCAAAATATCCTCCTCCTCCATGTGCACAGAAGCATCCTCACTGACTACGTCTGCAAGATGTTGACTGCCCTTCCCCACATTTACAGAGGACACACAAATATTGGAACTTGGAGGATCCTCCAGTACACTAGTATTTAGGTCTGGCTCACACATGGCAACCGCGGACACACTTGCACTCTTCTCTGGGATTTGTGACTTCGATTTCTCAGGGCACACAGTTGTTTTTTCCGAAGGGCTATGAGAATCAGAACCAGCAGTCTTCCTAAAGAAAGGCCAAGGCCTTATCCTTTCCTTGCCACTTCGTGTAGTGAATGGCATATTGCCAATATTTTGTTTATCTAAAGGCAAATTTCCTTTCAATTTTTTTTCCTAACTTCAGTAAAAGTAGCTTTACCATATAGATGGAGTGACTTAAGCCCTGGGGCATGGGCCTTCATAGAGGAAGAGGAAGTTGATGGCCTTGCACTGCTGGCGGCAGCTACAACATGTAGTTCTTGGCCTTGTTCTCCTGTCATGTGACAGCCCTCCATATTTGCTGCGGTCTTGAAGCAGTGTCACAAGCACCAATAGTGTAGCCAAGGTGCGGTTACAAAATTCACACACGTGCAGTCGTGCGCACACAGAAAAAAAATTGACAAAAAAATACACTATGTTTTAAATTTTTTGCCGGTCCACAACTTGGGCCCAGAGCACAGATTGATGACGACTGGAGTTGGGCAGCATTAGGTTGCGTTGCCGACTTGCTAGATCTTGTGTGGCTAAGCCTAACACGCACAGACACACAGACAATTATATGAAAAAAAGACAATATGTTTTTATTTTTTTTCCAGCTCCAGAACTTGGGCCCAGAGCACAGATTGATGATGACTGGAGTTGGGCAGCACTAGGTTGCGTTGCTGACTTGCTAGATCTTGTGTGGCTAAGCCTAACACACACACAGACACACAGACAATTATTTGAATAAAAAGACAATATGGTTTTATTTTTTTTCCAGCTCCAGAACTTGGGCCCAGAGCACAGATAGATGACTAGTGGAGTCGGGCAGCACTAGGTTGCGTTACTGATTTGCTAGATCTTGTGTGGTTAAGCCTAACACACACACAGACAAATATATATTACACAAAAAATATATATTTTAATTTTTTGGGGGGGCCCAAGTGGACGCAGCAGACAGCACAGCAGACAGCACAGCAGACAGCACCAGCCCAGATGGAACAGCAACAGCCCAGATGGACACAGCAGACAGTAGAGTGACAGCAGTAGCACCAGCCCTGATGGATCAGCAACAGTCCAGATGGACACAGCAGACAGCACAACAACACCAGGCCAGAATGGATCAGCATCAGCCCAGGACACAGCAGACAGAACAGGACACAGCAGACAGAACAGCACATCACCTCTCCCTAGCCCTACACTACCCACCCTCACTGTTCAGTCTGCACAGCCGGAGTGAAATGGCTCCCGCCGCGTTCCTTATATATAGAGACGAAAGCTCGCGAGCCGCGAGATTTCATCTCTATGGTTTTGCCTCGATTTGAGAGATCCAAGTAAGGCGGGAACATCTGAGCCGGCTTGGATCCGACTCGGATCTACAAAATTCGGGTGGGTTCGGATCTCTCAAAACCGAACCTGCTCATCTCTAGTAATTACTGGCTGACATATTTTTAAATATACACAGGTGGTGCTAATTATTTTACTTGTGATGCTGAGGAGATCTGTAAGACATGTACTACTACGGGTCCCTTAGGACTGGAGTTATGAAACATAGCTTTACTAGCTCTGATTGACGCAATCCTTGGACAATATAGAACCAGTACCTGGATCAATCTCTGCTCTCTAATGGTAGTGGATATGTTCTTCACCTATCAAGACTCAATGTTGTTTCTATTATGGGACACAATGAGGTATTAATTTGAGGGTAATGATTAGGGGTGTGCACCGGCCACTTTTCGTGTTTTGTGTTTTGGTTTTGGATCTGGATCTTTCTTCGTGTTTTGGATCTGGATTGGTTTTGCCAAAACCACCCTTCCGTGTTTTGGGTTCTGGGTTTTGTGTTTTGGATCTGTATTTTTTTTTAAAAAAGCATAAAAACAGCTAAAATCACATAATTTGTTGGTTTCTCTGCTCCTATGCTATTATTAACCTCAATAACCTTAATTTCCACTCATTTCCAGTCTATTCTGAACACCTCACACCTCACAATAGTGTTTTTATGTCCAAAAGGTTGCACCGAGGTAGCTGGATGACTATGCTAAGCGACACGAGTGGGCGGCACAAACACGTGACCCATCTAGGAGTGACACTGCAGTGGCAGACAGGATGGCAGTTAGAAAAACTAGGCCCCAAACTGTACATAATGCAAAGAAAAAAAAGAAGTGCAAGATGGAATTGTCCTTGGGCCCTCCCACCCACCCTTATGTTGTATAAACAGGACATGCACACTTTAACAAATCAATCATTTCAGCGCCAGGGTCTGCCACACAACTGTGGCTGAAATGATTGGTTCGTTTGGGCCCCCACAAAACAAGCTGGCAATTAATGTGTCCCTGCACAAACTGGCTCTACGGAGGCAAGATGTCATCCTCATCCTCCTCATCCACCGATTCCTCACCCTCTTCAGTGTGTACATCCTCATCCTCACAAAGTATTAACTCGTCCCCACTTGAATCCACCACCACAGGTCCCTCTGTACCTTCTGGAGGCTGGTCTCCCTGGAAGAGCTGATAATTCATTTTGATGAACATCATCTTCTCCACATTCTGTGGAAGCAACCTCCTACGCCTTTCGCTGACAAGGTTCCCGGCTGCACTAAACACTCTTTCGGAGTACACACTGGAGGGGGGGCAACTCAGGTAAAATAGAGCCAGCTTGTACAGGGGCCTCCAAATTGCCTCTTTTTCCTGCCAGTACAGGTATGGACTGTCTGACATGCCTACTTGGATGCTGTCACCGATGTAATCCTCCACCATTCTGTCAATGGTGACAGTATCATATGCAGAGACAGTAGACATGTCAGAAATTGTTGCCAGGTCCTTCAGTCCGGACCAGATGTCCAAACTTGGTCCTACCTGCCCTGCATCACCGCCAGTGGGTTGCTTAGGATACCTAAGTTTTTTCCTGGCAGCCCCAGTTGCGGGAGAAAATGAAGAAGGAGCCGTTGACGTGTCACGTTCCGCATCAGCTGACAGTGTGTTCACCAGCAGGTCTTTGCACCTCTGCAGGCTTGTGTCGGCCGGAAAGAGAGACACCACATAGGCTTTAAACCTAGGATCAAGCACGGTGGCCAAAATGTAGTGGTCTGATTTCAACAGATTGACCACCCTGGAATCCTGGCAAAGCGAATGAAGGGCTTCATCCACAAGTCCCACATGCCGAGCGGAATCGCTCCGTCTTAGCTCCTCCTTCACTTTCTCCAGCTGCTTCTGCAAAAGCCTGATGAGGGGAATGACCTGACTCAAGCTGGCTGTGTCTGAACTGACTTCACGTGTGGCAAGTTCGAAGGGCTGGAGAACCTTGCACAACACGGAAATCATTCTCCACTGCGCTTGAGTCAGGTGCATACACCCTCCTTTGCCTATGTCATAGGTGGATGTATAGGCTTGTATGGCCTTTTGCTGCTCCTCCATCCTCTGAAGCATATAGAGGGTTGAGTTCCACCGCGTCACAACCTCTTGCTTCAGGTGATGGCGGGGCAGGTTCAAGAGTGTTTGCTGGTGCTCCAGTCTTCGGCACGCAGTCGCTGAATGGCGAAAGTGGCCAGAAATTTTTCGGGCCACCCAAAGCGTCTCCTGCACGCCCCTGTCGCTTTTCAGAAAATTCTGCACCACCAAGTTTATTGTGTGAGCAAAACATGGGACGTGCTGGAATTTGCCCAGATGTAATGCCCGCACAATATTGGTGGCGTTGTCAGATATCACAAATACCCAGGAGAGTCTAAGTGGGGTAAGCCACTGGGCGATGATTTCCCTCAGTTTCTCTAAGAGGTTGTCGGCGGTGTGCCTCTTACTGAAACCGGTGATACACAGCGTAGCCTGCCTTGTAACGAGCTGGCGTTTCTGAGATGCTGCTACTGGTGACGCTGCTGCTGTTGCTGCGTAAGGTGATACATCTACCCAGTGGGCTGTCACAGTCATATAGTCCTTAGTCTGCCCTGTTCCACTTGTCCACATGTCCGTGGTTAAGTGGACATTGTGTACAACGGCATTTTTCAGGACACTGAGGACACTTTTTCTGACGTTTCTGTACAGTCTCGGTATCGCCTGCCTAGTGAAGTGGAATCTAGACGGGATTTGGAACCGGGGACACACTACCTCCATCAATTGTCTAAATCCCACTGCACTAATGGCGGATACCGGACGCACGTCTAACACCAACATAGCAGTCAAGGCCTCAGTTATACGTTTTGCTTCAGGATGACTGCTGTCGTACTTCATCCTCCTCGCTAAGGACTGTTGGAGGGTCAATTGTTTAGTAAAAGTAGTGGTGTTCCTACTTCCTCTCTGGGATGATGAACGACTCCCAGCAGCAGCAACAGCAGCAGCGGCAGCAGTAGGCGTAGCAATGCAGGATCCTCCAGAGGAATCCCGGATAGGAGAGTCAGTCATGCCAGTGACATGGCCTGCAGGACTACTTCCGATCCTGACTAAGGAGGAAATTGACGAGGAGGGAGTTGACGGTGTGGTTTGCAGGCGCTTGGATACAACAGGACAACGGGATTTAGGTGTCCCTGGACTGCTTACGGTCTTAGCCAAAGTTTCTGAACTTGACAGTAACTTTTTATGAACGCGCTGCAGGTGCCGTATAAGGGAGGATGTTCCTAGGTGGTTGACGTCCCTACCCCTACTTATTTCACCTTTACATATGGTACATATGGCAAGACAGTTGTTGTCCGGATTTGGATAGAAATATTGCCAGACCAAAGAGGTGGAATGTTTGGTCTTCTGCCCAGGCATGACCGTGATGGGCTTTTTCATCCCACGGACAACAACTGTCTCCCCCGGAGCCTGATTTAAACAAACCACATCACCATCAGAATCCTCCTCGCCAACTTTCTCCTCAGCGCCAGCTACACCAGTATCCTCATCCTGTTGTACTTCAACAGTGACATCTTCAATTTGCATATCAGCAAGTGGACTGTGGGTGCTCCTTTCAGCACTTGCAGGGGGCGTGCAAATGGTGGAAAGAGCCACCTCTTCCCGTCCAGTGCTGGGAAGGTCAGGCATCGCAACCACCACCACACTTGGACTCTCCTTGGGGATTTGTGATATCTTCTTAGAAAGCACAGTTCTTCGCTGTGCTTTTGCCAGCTTAACTCTTTTGATTTTTTTAGTGGGAGGAGGGCTTCCATCGTCATGTGAAGCTGAACCACTAGTCATGAACATACTAGGGATCGACCTTAGCCATTCCTTGCCACTCCGTGTCGTAAATGGCATATTGGCAAGTTTACGTTTCTCTTCAGCTGATTTAAATGTCTTTTTCAAGGTCATTTTCCTGAACTTTGCCATTTGGGATTGTATGTGCCCTCTACTATGACATTGGGCATCGGCCTTGGCAGACGACGTTGATGGCATGTTATCGTCTATGTCATGACTAGTGGCAGCAGCTTCAGCACTAGGAGGAAGTGGTTCTTGATCTTTCTCTATTTTATTTTTATCGGAGAAAGTTTGGTCCTCCATTTATGTTATATCGATTTGATATATACGTGCGGCTAAACACAGAAAATAATTTTTTTTTTGATTTCGACTGGAGTGTACTTTCGGGGGTTACAGCACCCTTAACGGTCAAGCCAGCCGGCCCTTTACTTATGACACAGGCGCACGCTTGGCACTACTTTGTTGATGCACGTGCGGCTACTGCGCACACAATTCACAAACACAGAAAATAATTTTTTTTTGGTTTGGACTGGAGTGTACTTTCGGGGGTTACAGCACCCTTTAACGGTCAAGCCAGCCGGCCCTTTACTTATGACACAGGCGCACGCTTGGCACTACTTTGTTGATGCACGTGCGGCTACTGCGCACACAATTCACAAACACAGAAAATAATTTTTTTTTTGGTTTGGACTGGAGTGTACTTTGGGGGTTACAGCACCCTTTAACGGTCAAGCCAGCCGGCCCTTTACTTATGACACAGGCGCACGCTTGGCACTACTTTGTTGATGCACGTGCGGCTACTGCGCACACAATTCACAAACACAGAAAATAATTTTTTTTTTGGTTTGGACTGGAGTGTACTTTCGGGGGTTACAGCACCCTTAACGGTCAAGCCAGCCAGCCCTTTACTTATGACACAGGCGCACGCTTGGCACTACTTTGTTGATGCACGTGCGGCTACTGCGCACACAATTCACAAACACAGAAAATAATTTTTTTTTGGTTTGGACTGGAGTGTACTTTCGGGGGTTACAGCACCCTTTAATGGTCAAGCCAGCCGGCCCTTTACTTATGACACGGGCGCACGCTTGGCACTACTTTGTTGATGCACGTGCGGCTACTGCGCACACAATTCACAAACACAGAAAATATATTATTTTTTTAGCACTTGGGGGGAGCACCCCTGATGGACAGAGCACCCCCTGGACAACACTACAGCACCCCTTTAGGACTGGGACACTGCACAGGACTTTGGAGTGGACACAGCCCCTATGGAGAACTGACTGCGCAACACAGTCCAGCCAGCCCCTATGGACTTTGAAGTAGTGGACACAGCCCCTATTAACAACAGCAGCACAGCACAACACAGCCAGCCCCTATGGACTTTGAAGTAGTGGACAACAGCAGCACTACACTACACTACACTACACAGCCCTAACTCCCACCCTCCCTCTTCACTGTCCACAGCCGAGTGAGAAAATGGCGCCGACGCGGGTACCTTATATAGGATCCAAAACCCGCGAGACTCGGAAGGCGGGATGATGACGTTTTGCCTCGATTTCAGATCCGAGTGAGGCGGGAAAAGTCGAGCCTGACTCGGATCGGACTCGGATCGGGGGGGCTCGGGGGTTTCGGATTTCAGAAATCCGAACCCGCTCACCCCTAGTAATGATAAGAGTAGATAAAAGCTGTATAAGCTTAAGGATGTATGATTGGAAATGATGTGTGTGCATGTGTTGGTATTGCAGAGTTATGTAGACACACACCAGCGGATGACTCATAGTACTGTATGAACAGCTCAGTTACTTAACCAGTCTTGTCGGTTTATTGAAGTGTAGTAGGTACAGCCGTACTCACTGTTACATGCACACTGGTAATGGAGCAGAGCAGGGTTCTATACAGCTCATCAGCTGGTGAGTGTACGCTGCAAATATGTAGCTGTGCAGGGATGCTGGAACAGCTTTAAATGCAGTATTAATCAGGTTCTTTTAGGAGCTAAGTAGGATATGTCTGTCTCCCACCTGTTACTTTTACACAGTAAAGGACCAGATAGCCCCTGCACAAGCTCAATAGTATCTTGGCAACCATCTTGGAATACGACATGAAGCCTCCCTAGAGGGACAGGAAGATTGAGTCAGTGCAGTAGTGTACTCCTCTTTCAACATGGCTGAGTCATATAGCCCTGCTACTAGGCAGATTAGTGTTTCTGTTAGTGTTTGGAGTCAGTTAAGCTGTTAACCAATTAAGGTTTAGGGGGTGTGTTTTGAGCATAGATTATAATTGATCTATAGGGCTGAATAAGCCAGAGGAATAGTTAAACCGATGGTTGTTAGTGTGAGGCCACTTTAAAATGTTTATTGTTTCCCTTTTACATGTTAATAATGAGGGTGTGTGCCTATCACAAATTGGGGTGTGGTATTTAGGTTTATATTACTATTGTTTTCTACCATTTTACTTTTGCCTGCTGGAATCTCTCCCTCCCAATTTTGCTGTTGTTTATGGTGTTTTGTTGTGATGGAGGTAAGAACGTTGTTTAGATGAGTTGTCAGCTGTACTCCTTTCACACCGCTATCCCGGGTCGCACCCAGGATTTTGTACACGGGTCCATCCCAGATGCGACCCCTTTCAAACTGGTGGCCCAACCCAGCTAATCGCTTGGTCGATGACATCACCGCCATCACATGCAGAGGCTGCGCTTGGAGATGAGATCATCTCCAAGCACCAGCTCTTCCTATGCTGAGAACAGGACCCAGGTCGCATCGACCCAGGTTAATTGTTCACACTGCACCGCGAGCTGGGTTAAACACGTGTTCAACCCTGCTCGTTTCCTGGGGATGAAATGCCAGATCACTCGACCCATGTTATTTCAACCTAGCCCTTTCACACTGCACAATTACAAGGATTACTGCGCGTTCATGTGCAATAACCAGGGTTATTGCTGGCAGTGTGAAAGGGGTACTAGTTGGGTGTGTTCTCCTTAAACAATGACATAGGATTATATCCCAGCAGGGCACTGGACACTGCCAGTGATGTTGTATGTTTTATTTCATAGACAGGTTGTTATATATTTCATTAAGGCATAGTCGCCTACTCTATGTTTTGGGTAACCCCCTGAACCTAAGGAAGAGTAGACACTGCTCCCACATTTCGCCCACTTCCTAGTGAAGTAGTCAGAATGAGGAGAATTTTTCCGATGATCGGGCGTGTAGGGGCGTAGCCTAATGACATGATTCTATGAGAATCACATAATTTGTTCCCGCTCGCTATCAAGTGTGTGATGTGTGTGGGAGGTGTGTGTGGGATGTGTGTGTGTGATGTGTGTGGGAGGTTTGTGTGGGATGCATGTGTGTGGGATGTGTAATTTGTGTGGGATGTGTGTGTGTGGTAAGTGTATGTGTGGGATGTGTAATGTGTGTGTGATGTGTGTGTGTGTGATGTGTGTGGGAGGTGTGTGTGGGATGTGTGTGTGGGATGTGTAATGTGTGTGTGATGTGTGTGTGTGGGATGTGTGTTTGTTTGTTTGTTGGTAAATAAAGGTTGTCTGCTCCAGTGGGGCAGATACTGATATGAATGACAAATATTCTCTGTACACCACTATGTAAAATGTTAGCACTATATAAATAATAATAAACACTATATAATAAATTGTGTGGTCTCCAACAACACATGCTCAGTGAGGCTCATCGGGATTCGCTAGTACTGCTCTGCAACTTGGTGTGACCCCCTGAAATGTTGTCACCAATCAACGGTGATAGATGACACTCGTGCTGTGCCCAGAGCACTCGACATGGACAAGCCCCCATCATGATGAGTATGGAGGCATGACAGGCGGTCACGTCCCCAAAATGTCATACAGCAGGACGTGTGGTTTTGCAGAATCAGTCCATGACCCCAGTGCGAGCACATGCATTAGGCGCGCGCAAGGATACCGCCAATGGGGGTAACACCAACCCTAGTGAGGCCACTGCACACTATGATGACATCGGAACCTTATACAGATGCTGCAGAAGCTTATATCTTTATTAACTTTAGCATTGGGGATCACAATGAGAGACACCTATCTGACCACAATGGTAGTGTAGGCATATGAGGACCTCAGCTGACGGGTAGATAATTACAATAGGTACTGTACAGGGCATGGCTGACCCCACAACCACAATTCAGGAGGCCACTCAGATACTGTTTTATTTCTAGCAAGGTTTAGAAAACAAACAACCCTCTGATTGGTTGCTTACTGTTGCATCACCACTTTACTGTGCACCAGTTTTCCTAAATGTCCCCATAAGGTGCTCTACATATTAAAAAAGAATTATTACATGATGGTCCCCTAATAATGTACTATTACTGTTATTGCCTTTCTATAGTGCACCTGATCCTCAACCAGAGCTGACCGAAAAAAAATTCCATTCTCCAGCCAGTCATTCAGATCTGCAGTTAGCATAGCAGATGAGCAGTGTTTTGTTGGATTAATTATGTTAAATGTCATATATATGCGTAATGAATACACATTATTTGCTCCTCTTGCTGCCACACTATCTCGCTGTTTATCATTGCAGGGTGCGCACATTTAATTAATTTGCTGTGCATTCTGCTGCTACATTTCATCTTTATTACATAACACAATCATGTTTGTAAAATGTCTCCTTTCAGTTTCCAAATTACAAGCAGGTGGGCAGACGAAAGATACGAGCATTCGGCCATCTTACCATAAACCATATGTCCTCGGTGCTCAAACTATCCCATTATATTCAGTGCTTCATTACAGATCTGAAAAGAAATTATTTGGGCAATATGTAATGGTTTCATACTTTGTAAGCAATTACCCATTACCTCGCCCGATGAAAGATGTGCGGAGCCAATGAGCTTTCCTGCCAACCCATTAAGCATCTGGTTAACATTTAAATGTAAGATTTCATATTTGCAATAACAGTCAAGGAGTCTCCCTCCTGGAATTTAAGCTGGCACACCTCCTGTATTCTGTATTTCACATCATACGGGGAAAGGAATGCAGGGACTCATCACACAGGAACGCAGCGTTTATCCGATCGTTATCACTGCACATACTGTAGCAGGCAGTGTACATGCACACTACTAGCATGGATACCTCTATGAATGATGCAGAATGGAGTCAATTTCATTGGCAGATCCTATAGTTTATATAGGTGGCAGATGGATGTTAATCCACATGGTGGGTAACTTAACCAGGTCTTAAGTTTATTAACCAGGCAGAACAGGTTGACATATGGTTAATGCAGCAGGTACTGTATGTATAACAGGTACACAGTGCTGTATATAATTTATGCACCAGGTCCAGCCAGGAACATATAGGGGAGCGCAGGTAGTGGTGGATGTGGAGTATGCACACTGGCTCTATTTAGCAGTATAATATAAGTGTCATCCAAAGGACAATTGCAGTATGTATTAATATCTCATTTATCTGGCCCATCGACTTCCACAGAGATCAAGCCAAACCAGTACACTACCTACAGTACATCAGCAACAATTCTGCCCAGGCACAGTGTGCACACAAAGGGGTAGGGGTTCAGATGATAAGTGACCTGCCAAAAGTAAAAAAATAGAGGACGGTCTAAAAAATGCATGATAACCATTGTTATAGTAACATAGTGGGCCTGATTCAGAGATGAACGCAATGCTGATATTTATGGAGTTGAGCGAATATCTGTAAACAGTGTATGCATCTAAATTATACTCCATATGCATCAAGTACATTACCATAGTCCAGTGGCGTAAGTTCATCCCAGTCGCCCGGAGGCAAGTTCTAATTTGGCACCCCCCCCACAAGAAAAAAAGGGCAAATAAATGTAATGTATATGTATCAATCTATACACGCGCATGCACACGCACAAGCACACAAACACACTAAAATAGAATGTTTCTATTGGGCCTATTTGCTAAAGTAAATATGCAGGACATGCACAGGGAGAATACCTTTGTTGCTGCTGCCTGTTGGTATATTTCCACCCAGAAACCGCCTCTACACCATTTTTTATTTGAAAACAAAACAGTCGAGTGATCGGTCTACAACAAGTAATTTTGTGTTACCTACACATTTCCTTCTACCTGTACCCCTTCTGTCTGTCCGTGCCTCTATATGTGTAGGCTCGCCAGATCATCCCTTTTAATTCAGGACACACATGAATTACACAGGTTCTGTGGCTGGCTGACTTCAAGTCCCCATATTACCTGGTTTTCATCAGCCACAGACGGCGTTTCTAGAGAGGAGGGGGCCCGTGTGCTGTCTCCGACATGGGCCTCCTTCTCTTTGTCCGGCGGTCGGCAGAGCACTGAGCTGTGCGCGGCCAGCGCCGGAATTATAGATTCTAGGCACTAGAGTGTGCCCAGAGTCTATAGAGAATGCGCAGGTCACCCGGAAAATGGCCGCGATGGCCATTTTCCCTGTACTGCACATGCGCAAACGACGAGAAAATGGCCGCGGTGGCCATTTTCCAGTTGTCTTTACAGTGCCGGACCCCTGCGCCGACGTGGGACTCCAGAGAGAAAAGTAATACTATGGGTGCAGGGTGTGTGGTGCGGGGCACCCCTGCACCCATTATAGATACCCCATGGCCACAGAACCTGTGTAATCCACATATATCCTGAGATAAAGAGATGATATGGCAAGCCTACAAACTTTGTACCTTTTGCATCTCTATGCCCCCTTGTGCCTCTATCTGTGCCCCCTTCTACTAGTTTTCCTTTTCTTAACGTTCCTCTCTCAGCCCCCCTGTTTTCTCCCCTGGCCACCATGATACACTCCTCCCCCCCTCCCCCGCACATGTTGAATGCAATTTCCCCTACCTTGGCTGGAGCCTGGGACATCTATAGCCAGGGTCTCCATCCCCTCCATGCCACTCAGACTGGTGCCTGTCTGCTGACACCACTGCACCGCCCGTGCTTATGTGCTGGCTGCTCTCCCAGTCCCGACTGCTGGCTGCAATCCCGACTTCTGCGCGCTCCCCACAGTGTGTAATAGCCGTCCTCAGCATGTACGCGGCACACCCAGCCGCACTGTCAGTGTATCCCGGCTCCTACTCAGCAGACAGGCGGCTCAGGGTCCGCGACCCGAGCAGAGGGTCCAGGTCGCAGTGGAGGGGCGCCACTGATGCTGCTGATCGGCAATCAGCTCGGCAGCTCCTCTATTACAGTAACAGGAAGGAACATATGGAACGGGGGACAATGGAGGAGGTTTCCCCTTCAGGCCTGGAGCCCTGTGGCAACTGCCTCCATTGTCTCCGGCAGTTCCGCCACTGCCATAGTCGCTCACAGCAACTATTTACTCACACACTGATTGACAGGCAGGGAGCATTTGCAGTGGCGTTAAGATGTGCGCTGGACCGGGGGTGTGGCCTAATTGCAGGTGGCGGTACCACGCCCCGCTTAGGGCTAAAAATGTAGACCACATGACAATGGGGCTATTTCAGAGTTGCATGCAAGTCTGCTGTGCAGAGCCACCCAGATCATACTTGCCGACATTCAGCTCCCTCCTTCTGGGAGAGAGCTGAATGCCTGCACACAACAGGGGGCGTGGCTGGGAAAAGACTCCATATTGGAGGCGGGGCCAGGGGCGTGACCGCATGCTCGTGTCATTGTGGCCCCACCCCCTCTTCACAATGCCGAAATTAAAGGCATTGTGAAGCAGGGGGGGGCCAGGATGACGCGATACGGCCCAAATCATGTCATTGCCCCCCCCAGGTTTTATATTAGTAGTTGGGGGGGCAGGCGGCAGTCGGGAGACTGATATTCGGGATGCTCCCGACCAAATCGGGAGGGTAAGCAAGCCTGGCCCAGATCCTACCACCATCGTTACTTGCCTACTCTCCCAGACCAGCCAGGAAGCTCCAAAAATCAGGTACTGTCCTTGGATGCAGCTTTGGATCACACAAGCATGCAGGAAGTGTTTATTTACACCAGATACCTCCTGCTTCATTAGCATATGTTAGTGTCGCTGCTGCGTCTAAGATTGCAGCAGCGATGCTAACAGCGTACAACTCTAAATCAGGCCAAATAAACACAGTTCCACTTACAATATATCCCAATTTTCTTTAGCACTGCACAGTAACAATAATTCAGTGACAAAGGGCTCTTTAACTCAGCTCACATTCAGCTCACACAAAATGGCTGGCGCTATTTACACTGACAAACTCAGGCACTGTTTCTCTAGTAGTTCAAAGAAGTTGAATGTCACACTGTTTACTCAATTAATAAAATCCAAATGTAGACCTTTAATGTGGTATGTAGCTTTTCAAGTACTAAAATATAAACTTAAATGGGGTTGTCTGGCTTGGCCGAGCATAGAGTAGACAGCAAGCTGCCAGAGCTCGCGTATGACTCGTGCTCAATTATCCAATTTTCCCTGGTGGTCTAGGGTGTAACACCTCCTGGGTGTTCACTACCACCCTCAGTATACCTGGATGGCTTTTGGGGACTGTTGTCTGATCTTCCGGGTTTCTAGCTGTCGAAAGTTGTTGCTTTCCATCACAGCTGGTGATTCCACTGATACTGGTGTTCTCTCTGGTTTCCCACTGTGGCTGCTCCCTCCTGGGCTCTGGCGGTGGATTCTGCAGACTGATGAAGGTGCTGCAGGTTACTGGGCTGTCTCTGCTCTAATTTCCTGGGCCCTTAGCTGATGTGGGGGATTATGAGTTAAATCTTGTGATGTGCTGAGTCTTTTTATTTTTTTTTGTCGAGTTGGGACTACTCCTGATGATATACTGGGCTGGAATTGTGGTGAGTGGACAGCAGTTATCCTAAGATTTATTGGGGAGCCTTCTTTGGAATACTATAATTTTAACTCACTATGGGTAAATCTGGGCAGGCTGCTGGGGCCACTGCTCGGCTGGAAAAGTTTGCTCACCTCTCCTGGGCACCTCCAACTGCGGAAGCCCCTGCCATTGGTTTCCCCTTGCTGCCACATCTCGGCTGGTGTAGCTCAGGGAGGAGATTCTGTGTAATCCATGCAACAAATTCTGCAGGCTAGTGCCTCCTCTGAGCACCGTCTTGCAGACAAGATTGGCCAGGTACAGGTTGATGTCTATTTAATCTGCCATGACATGCAGAAAATTTGCGAGAGGGTTGAAGAAGCTGAGCATCGTATTTCAGATATGGGGGATCTTACCTCACCCATGAAAGGTAAAGTTGATGACCGTTCATCTCAAATGGCTGCTGTTAAATTTAACTGGTTGCGACAATTATTCACTAAAGAGGTCATCACTCCCCAGTTTACTGTGGAACGCGCTCATCGCCTCCCTTCGTAACCTCTCCGTTCTGGTGCCCCGTCTAGAACTTTAATTGTCTGTCGTTTACACTTTAAAGACCGTGATACAGACCTAATGTTGCTCGACTTCAAGTTCCACTTAAGTATGAATCTCACTTTGTGTCAGTTAATCCAGACTAAGGGCCAAATGTAATAGGGTGAGAGGTTAGAAAAGTGAGAGTTTCTGACACTTTTTAAACTTTGTAAATGTAATAGAGTCCAAAAACAAAGTAACAGAGCGAACTTGCATGTTTTTTTAGACTTAGAAAACTCTCACGCTTTAAAATTTCATTCAGATGTTTTCCCATTTTGAAGATAAAACTCAACCAATGTGAGAGTTTACTGCTAAACTCTCACATTTTCTAAACTCTCACCCTATTACATTTGGCCCTTAGTCTTGAAAGTGCATAAGTCTCGTTCACAGTTCCTGCACGTTAAAAGAAAGCACCGTGACTGTCAGATTTAATACTCAATGCTATTCCCGGCTTGTCTTCGAGCAGTCCATGAGGGTTCTACCCATTTCTTCAATACTCCACAAGATGCGGAGGCTTGCTTGGAACACCTCCCTCAAGCACCAAGTTGATTGGTCTAAATGTACTGGTTTGATTTGTCCCTGTTCTCCAGGTTTTCTACCTTTTTTTATTATTTCCCTAATTTATAATGTTATATACCATTTGCTCAAGGGGTATACAAATACACCCTCTACCCCTGGATTTTTTTTTCTGATGCGGGTTGCTCTGCTAGGAATAGTTTTTGTATTTTTTCTAGCCTACACTAAATGTTTGCTTATTTTATTAGTTTATAGTACTTTTTTTTTCTTATAGTGCTCTTTGGGTAGTGCTGTGGCCTTGCAGCCTGGTCTGCTGGCTTCCACAACCCTCTGGTGCAGTTTCTTTTTCTGTGTTCTTGTTTAGATTTTTAGGGTAGGGATTTGGGTATACCATAGCTAGGTTGGTTATACGGAGTGGGTTGGGGATGGGTCAGTTTTTTTTTTCTTTATAATGTCATTCTTAATAATTTGTTTTCATATATATTGATATAACTTTACTTTGCTGTCTTCTATGATGTACTACATTACTACTAAATTACTACATTATTCATTACTTCGGGGCTGGGACATGCATGCACCTTCCGTAAGTTTAATTGATTGTATAATTGGTCTTGTTTCCTCACCGTTTTTTGGGGGGAGGGCATGGAGCTATCATCTATTGTGTTCTTTCTGTGCAATGACCTCTAGGTTGTTGTCTGCAGTGGGTGGGGGCTTTGTCTGCTTGACTGGAATATTAGAGGCCTCAATGATGAAATTAATAGGTCACTCAAATAAAAAAGTACTGTATCAGGCAGATATCATAAGTCATTTTGAGGCTCACTTGGTAGAGCAGGGGGTCTTCAACCCGGTGGCCCGCGGAGCCATTCCCCGTGGCCCGCCGATGGTTACTGTAGTGCAGACCGCAGTAAGTGCAGTCTGTACTACACACAGAAACAAACACACCGCTGCTGGCGCTGATAGCAGTGTGTTTTGCCAGCCAGCCATTGAGAGTCAGACAGACTATCATTGGCTGCTGCGCCCACTGCAGGAGCCGGGCTGAAGCTCACTCATGAGCTCCATCTTCCGGCTCCCGCAATGGGTGATGGGAGAGACGTCATGACGTCTCTCCCATAATTCAAAGTGGGCCGACCCGGGGGGACGGAGGAGCGGACAGTGGCGGGAGCAGGAGCGGGGATTAAGTGTTTTTTTTGTATGTGTCTGTCTTTGTCTGCACTGCTGGGGGGGGCTACTACTTAGGGCACTACTGGGGGGGGGACCGCTACTGGGGGAACTGCATCAGAAGGGACCACTACTGGGGGCACTACTGGGGGGTTCCACTACTGGAGGGGAATACTACTGGGGGCACTGCATCAGGGGACCACTACTGGGAACACTGTATAGGGGGGGACTACTACTGGGGGCACTATATAAAGGGCACTGCATAGTGGGGACCACTACTGGGGGCACTGAATAGGGAGGACCACTACGGTGGGCACTGTATAAGAAGCACTGCATAGGGGGCATCACTACTGGGGGCCTTCATAAAGGGGACCACTACTGGGGGCACTGCATAGGGAGGACTACTACTGGGGGCACAGCAGGTGGGGACTACTACTGAGGGCACTGCATATTGGGGACCACTACTGAGGGCACAGCAGAGGAGGGGCAGTTATGGGACATAATTAAAATTGTAGGAGGGTGCAGTTATGGGTCATAATTGTGTGAGGAGGGGGCAGAGTTTATATACCGCAGTATAGCTTAGTGGCCCTCGGCTTCATTGAATTTTTTAATGTGGCCCACACTGCCTTAGAGGTTGAAGACCCCTGCCGTAGAGTATTGGCGTTGAAAAAACATGGATAGGCTGGCTGTATCGCTCTGCCTTTTTCCCATAATGCTAGGGGTGTTTCAATCCTGGTCAAGAAATCTCTTAATTTTCATCTCGAGCATAGCCAGGTTGACCCTCAGGGTAGATTTATTTTTCTTAGAGCGTTAATACTAATTTATTTAATATTTTAGCAGTGTATATTTCTCCTTCTTATAGTAATGACATTCTTGGTAAAGCGGCTTCTTTTCTTGCTCAGTCCCCTACTATGCCTCTTATTTGCATAGGTGACTTTAATAATGTTATGAACTCGGCCTTAGATCGATGGAAGGAATCCTCTACCCTTGTGACTCCCTCTCCCACTCCTTTTTGATCACATAATTGAGGTGGTTGGATGTTTGGAGGATTCTTCACCCTTGTGTGTTGCAATTTTCCTGTCATTCTGCTACATTTCACACTCTTTCTCACATTGATTTGGTATTTATATCCCCTATTCTTTCCCCTAGCGTATTATAGGTGGAATATTTGGCTAGAGGTATTTCTGACCACTCACCTGTTGCCTTGCCTCTTAATACCTCCCACTGACATGGAACTTGCAGCTTGGGAGCACTTCAAAGTGGATAATTCAACATGTTCAGATCCGGGCATACCGTGTGATAGCTTTAAGGCCTATTTTCGGGGATCGTTTAGTAAGAGAATGGCCGAAATTAAGGCATTTAATAGAAGGGAGGAGGTGCGGCTTGAACAACTTTGTTGTCAGCTAGAAGCCCAATATATTTTAAGTTTTAACCAAAGCTGTTTCTAGTCAGCTTTTGCGGATGCAGGCATAAAAGGTGTGGGCGGACTTTTTGTTTGACAAATCTAGGTTTTCGATTGTTATTTTCTGAGCTCTTGCAATATTCCCAGGCTGAGGTAGGTGGCAGTTACCTGGCGTTTTTGTCTAGGGAGGATTCTGGTGGCAGGTCTATTCCAGTAATCCTGGATTCACAGAGGACCCCCTGCTATTTGAGAGAGAATATTGCTAAGGTATTCCTACAGTATTATTCTATACCTCCAGGGTTTCCTATACTGTCCCTCAATTGCAGAATTATTTGTCTCAGATAACATTGCTATGCCTGTCTCTGAAAGCTGTTGAATTCTGAAAGCCCCATTTGCGCTGGAAGAGATGGAATCTGCGGTCACTTCGTTTCCTTCCTTTAAGGCTCCTGGGTGTGATGGGATACCTGTGGAGGTGTACAAAAAATGTAAGGAGTTTTTTGTACCTCATTTGTTGGATACTTTTAATGCTCTATATGAACGAGATTCTCTTCCGCAGTCTATGTCTGAGGCTATTATTATAGTGATTGCATGTCTGAGGCTATTATTATAGTGATTGCTAAGCCTGGAAAGGACCCTACCTTACCAGAGTCTTAGGTCCATTCTCTCCCATCTACGGATGTGAAGGTCCTTGCTAAATTACTTGCTGTGTGTTTGTATAAACACCATAATACACTCTGATCAATTGGGGTTATGCCAGGGGAGTCTACTGCCCAGAATCTCTGATGACTCTTTTACCATTTGGAAAAAAGTGATTGCGCCAGGCCGGTGGCAGTGGTGGTATCCTTGGATGCTGCCAAGGTCTTCAACTTGGTTAAATGGAGTTATTTATGGGAGGTTCTACATAAATTTGGCTTTGTGTCTAGATATTTTCCATGGATTCAATTGTTGTATTCTTCCCTGGCTGCCCGAGTATCAGTTAATGGGTATATCACTGCTCCTTTTTCTCTTGCTAGAGGAACCCAGCAGGGTTGTCCTCTTTCTCCTGCCTTGATTACATTAGCTGTTGGGCCCTTGGCATGTTTTTTGCATTTGGCTCCTGATATACGACTTAAAAATGGATTGGTGGAGGATGGCATAGCATTATATGCTGATGACATGCTTTTGTTTTTTAGGCTTAAGGGTTTGGATATCCGCACAGGAACTATCTATTTATTAAATCTATTCCCCTTTTAATTTTAAATCTTATAATCGCTTATTTTATGTGGGGAGGTGTACCTAAGAATAAATAACAGATTTACACAAAAGAACAAAAAACAAGTATTCTTATGCCGGGCACACACAGAATAAAGGGCCTGATTCAGAGCCGCTCGTAAGCGGCCGCTCGTTCATTCCAACTGATGTTCGCACAACTGCGCATGCATACGGATTTTAATACGCATGCGCGAACCAGTCAGTGCGGCCGAAAATCGTGTGCTCGCTTAATAGCGAATGCCTGCTATTTTGAGTGACAGAATGAGGCGTTTGTGGGTGGTAACAGGGGAAGGTGCTTGAAAACGGGGAGTGGAGATCCGAATGCAGGCGTGCCTAAAGGTCAAAACGGGCGTTTAAAGGGTGTGCATAATTACTAAAGCAGCGTCATCGACCACGTCACTTGGTTGTTTTATAGTTAGAACTGCTCACATGATTGTGGTAGGAAAAACCAACCACAAGAATAGCGAGCAGTTTATACGCCGTCCGATGTACTCGATTAATCTAATAAATAGCGGACATGACGTAGGATGCGAGCGGCCAGGGGGCGTTTTTGTAAAATTACATTCGCATGTTTTGTTCGCTCGTTCAGACATAGAGGCGTGAACAGACCTCAAAGAGCGAATGGTTAATTTAAATAGCCAGCCCCTTTTTCTGGACGAGCGAGCGCAAATAGCATCCGGCTCTGAATCAGGCCCAAAGTTCTGTTATATTCACATAATGGGATAGAAATCTGGTTATACAACTAAAACATAACTTTTATTAAGTCTATTAAAATGGCAATTTATTTCAAAATATTGTGTACATATACTTGTGAATTAAAATTATGACCATAAACCTTAGTTGTCTCTTATTTATCCAGTTGTTCTGTAATATGTAAAACAATATATTCTTGTCTTATCGACCACTTATATTAATGATTTATACCAGTTATGTTTCCAGATATACACATGACACTACAACAAAGGAGTATCTAGAGAGAATAGAATGGTCTGGCTCTTAAACATTCACACCACCAACCTTTTAATCATAGATCTTAAATATAATATTTTTTCAAGGTTATATCCGTGGGAGGCCACAATCTATTCCTCTCCTTAGTTGTTGGAAACAATATATCATTATATCTTACATATGTGTCAATATATTTAAATTATAGATTTACAAAATTATATATATAGTTAAGTGAATGAGCTAGCTCTATTTCAATATCACTAGATACGTTCTTCACTTAAAATCTATATCTGGTAACTGAAAGTGATACCGCTATTGATTGCCTATGTTCATATATGTATGTATAATGTATATTATTCACATTGAAAGTACTACATTCATTTAGAGATGTTCAATATTACATCAAGGTATCCTATTAGGATGAGCACAATGTGTTGCTATTCAGCTGAATCAATTAGATACAAAATATCCATTTAAACATAGTGTCTTGTTTGTTACACAGCAAACTTCCAGTGAGCATACAGCTCTATTTAAGCTCTATATCATACAAGAACACAGCGTCTGTATGATAATATAATTGTGCTCTATTTCTATAAAAATGTGCTACGTTACTGAAAATTATTATTATTCAGCAGCCTTTCTTTCTACAATGACATTAATGTCACTATACAATCATATAGTGTTCCTGGTAGCTGCAGCAACCAGGAACGCTCTATATATTTGTATAGTGATATTAATGCTTTTGTTTTTGGCAGATGCTGAGGGATCCTTGGATGCAGAGTGATTAATGGTTTTGGAGGTTTTTCTGGTTTGTTCATTAATGGGAGAAATCCAATATATTTCCCATTTCTGGATGCCTCTCTCTCTCTGTTTCCCCGTCATGTCCCCTTCAGTGGACAGAAGTCTTGATCACGCCTAAATCCATTGACTATGTTTCGCAGAATATTGATAGGGTCACTTTAAATTTTAAGTCTAGAATTTATACATGGAAGAAATCTCCCCTTACTGTTATGAGAAGAGTAAACCTTTTTAAAATTATACTCCTGTTGAAATATTTATTCTTTTTCCACCTTCTCCAGTATATATCCCTAAAAAGTATTTTCTGGGATTGAGAGCATCCTCTCCTCCTTTATTTGTGGGATAAGCCTGCACGGGTGTCTCTTAAGACCCTGTTTAAACCTAAATTTTCTGGTGGCCTGGGTCTTCCTAATCTCAGGCTACATTATGTAGCTTCTCAATTGACACATTGGCAGGTTGGACCTCTGACAGTGGGGATTTTACATTGTTGGGTTTTTGGCTGAGGAGACGGGGACCCCTCTCTCACCTTTGCAGTTTTTGCTATCTGTCTCTATTACATCTAGACTACCTCCACTACTTTGTCAGGCCCTTTTGGTCTGGCGCTTTGCCCCTCTGTGATTGGTCAGGTATATATGAGAATTCACCCCTTTGGTTTAATAGTTCGTATTCTGAACTGTTTAATATCTCGTCTGATAATGTATGAATTTTAAGAGGGGTCTCTGCTCTAGGACAATTTTACAATGACAGGGTTTTAAAATCTTTTGCTCAATTACAGGAAGAACTTGGATTTCCCAATACTGTTTTCTATAGGTATTTACAACTTCGGCATGCTATAAACGCTCAGTTGGGTGTGACTCCACCTGTGTTGTGCCATTCTCCGGTTAAATCGTTGATTCAGGGCCTTGGGGCTGGGGGTCATGTTTCCACTATCTATGCTATTCTAAATGCCTGTTCTTTTCCGGCTCTATTAGACTCTCTTAAAATTAAATGGGAAGCGTACTTTGGTACTATCTCCAGTGACCATTAGGTGCAGATAATGGCATCTATTAAGTATACCACACATTGTGTTCATTATTAACAGGTTTATTTCTATGTATTTCACAGAGTTTATCGTACTCCCGTTTCCCTGGTGAAAATGGATCTCTGCACTAATGCCAATTGCCCAAAGTGTGATGCAGCAGAGGCGGAGTTTTGGCATTTATTATGGGACTGTGTAGTGGTTTCTTCCTTCTGTATTTAGCTCTGGGGCGGGATGCACCAAACGGAAAATGCGGTAAAACCCCTGTTTACCGCATTTTCCATATGCAGCAATCTCCTGGCCGCTGGGCAGCGATGCGGAGGGTAACGCCAGCTATTGCTGGTGTTACCCTATAGAAGCCTATGGGTTTCTACCGCATCGCGCTGCCTATGAGGGATCCGATCGGATCCCACCCAGCATGCCCGGCGGCCGTCCCGTCACTGCGCATGCGCAGATGAACTCTCGGGTCATAAACCCGGAAAGTCCACTGTGCAGGAGAGATCACAAAGGACAGCTCCTATCGGAAGAGCTGTCCTTTGCTGTACAGATCGCATATGTTAGTGCATATGCGATCTTTACAATGGCGATGTCCAGCGGTAAGTATTACTGCATCCCGCCCCTGGGATGATATTAGGGTACCTGTCCCCTCCCTTCCTTCTCTAGACCCAAAAATATGTTTGTTTGGCCTTGACCTGGATGAATTTCATAGCCTGGAGATTTATTGCTACATTATGTCCTATATTTAACTACATTGGCGAAAGTTATTGTTGCTAGAACATGGATTTTACGTGATCCCCCTAATATTTATAAGTTGAGAGCTTTATTTAATGATGTTTCTACACATGAATGGTTTCTATATAGGAGTCGGAACTGTATGGCCAATTATTATAAAAAACGGGACAGATGGTGTCAATCCAGGCTCGGCAAATATAGTGATGGGTCTCTGGACTCAAGTGCAGGGACTGGATTTTAATATATGGCCTACTGGTGCATGCAGTCTCCTTTGTATGCTATCCTGAGCCATGGGTACTTGCCCTTTTTTCTTTTCCTTCTTTTTTATGTAGCCTTGATGTGTATGTTTAGTTTTCCATTCTATGTACTTTAATATTACGACGTCTTGTTTTATTTTTTATTTTTGTGTATAATTGAAAACTCATTAAAAATCACATTATTTAAGAAAAAAAAAACGCACACATGTCCATACAGAGTGCCCGCAATTACATACGAAGTACAAACATTGTCTACTGGTTGCTGTCAGTACAATTGGAAACACACAAAAAAACATACTAAAACAAATAATTGCATAACAATCTCCCACAAAACCACAAAATGATGAGTTTATCACAAAAGATTTTCCAATGCTGGAGTTTCCAAATTAAACTTTTTTTCATGAGACTTTTCTTTAGCTAAATATTTAATTATGTGGGAGATTTATTGTTCTTGACAGAAGTTCATGGAGACTGTGAAATGGATATTTGTCCTGTGAAATATTTAAGGACAAAATAATTTAGTTGTAACAAGCTGAAATGGTAAATACAAAACATTGCTATCTGTTCACAGTTATATACTAAAGACATGCAGTGCAGCCAGTAACTTATATTAATGCAGTTACCGTATATTGCACATTTTATAATAAAATGGAGATAGTTATACCTCTTCTTATTCATGTACTCTTTCTATACTCAGCCCTCTGACCCCAGACCAACATTGCTGTGTGACTAGATTATATAGCCCACCAAGCACTTTTTACCTATGCAACCTGGCAGGATGAATGCAATATGTTACACTTAACCCCGCTTAATAGCTCCTGTTACACTATATATTGTAATATTTCCAGCAGGGCATTTGTTCTTCTATGTCTGCCAGTTGAAACCTATCTTTGAAGAGCGCAAAATACAAAATGCACTACTGAATATATGGTACCACTGTATATAAAAATAAATGTTAATAAAAATATTTGGGAGGAGTGAAACTAATTGGAAAAATATATCTGTACAATCAACTTAGCATTTCTATAGAGTCTATTACCATGATATACTGTAGGAAATGTAATTCATTAATAAGTCTAAGTGATTTATTTATACATCTAATGATTAAAGTCAGGTGTTTTGTTCAGGTCCATTCCTACCCCTGAAATACCCCAGTCCCATGGCCTCCCCCTTTCCCGTCCTCTCCCTGCATGGCCAAACTAGGGATGTGTTGACCTGTGCCAACGCACAGAGCGCTGGACCCGGGGCGGCACTGTCGCTGCTCTATGGCACATACATGTGGCTTGCAGGGTGTCTGGAATGCCACTTTGCAGCCTGTAGCACTACTGCAGAGCCGTCCGGTGCATATAAGGGACATCCCAGGCAGGCTCCCCACAGCCTATATAGCTGCCTGGAGGTGCCTAGGCATTGCGTCATGGTTTTAGGGGAGGGGCTGGAACTATCTCCCAGCTATACACCCCCCCCCCCTGTTGACAGCCTCTCTTCTCCTGGTGGTCTGTCCCATCTCCATCACTGTGATAGGAGCTCCTACAGCACACACCCCTGCTCTCACTGTCCCCCGATGCAGAGGAGACATACAGTATCATCCAGATTGACTGTTTTTGGAGCATATCTAATGCTCTGACAATTCACACCTGCTTCTAGTAAACTCATAAAATGCCTCTCCGCTCTCCTTCTTATACAGATGCTAATGAGCACCTATGAGCATATTTTTGTAATGATAATATCAAGTACAAAAGTGGAAAATGAAAACTGCATAATTTCACAAGCTCTGTTCCTGAGGAAGTATAGAGCCTACAGTGATTAGAATAAAATAAAATCAGACTGCTGGTAGCGCAACGCCAAACCCGAGGCTCCTTAGTTGAATAATACTACTTGCTAATAGACACTGGGCAGCCTTTATTTATAATTTTACCATTGTATCACAGAGGATTATCTATTTGCCTTGTGAACCAGTACGCTGCAAGCCTTACCATGTGCTGGGTGCTTAAATATTCATGAAGAATCCAGCACTCAAGTCATCAGGCTGTTGCATTTGCTCTCTGAGACTTATATGCGAGTGCATGTCCCAATTCGGCTTTCAAATCTGTGTGCATAATAATTTATTAATATATAGGATGGGCTGAGGGGTATGCAATAGCCTGAAGGGCGAAACTCAGTTTTGTATCAAACTTATAGACCTGATGCGTTCTCTTAAACTAGGTTTTTTGAGTACATATCTTACAAAATAAACTTTGTTCCCCCCAGAAGCTATCTGTCTATAGACAAAATATATTTTTCAAAATAAGTCATTTTTTTCCTAGATATCCCTTCAGGTAAAGATAAACCAACTTAAATCACTGAATGTTAGAGTAGCTCTGGCACAGTCTGGAAACTATACAACCCTGGGTGGCGATTTCAGGACGCTTGAGCCGTACAAATTGGATAGTCGGACAAAGTGGTTGGAAGGCTGAGGCATTTTATCAGCAAAACATAGTGACCTACAGTGAGAGCCAAGTGACCTCTCTGAAAGCAGCATTCTCTATTCAAAATAGTGCTTTCTGTTAGACTTATAAAAGAGTGACTTCTTCATGGGAAGAAGAACATAAAAAAGTAAGGGTCTGGCACTTTCAAATATGTTCCTTCTGCTGAATCCTTCTAAGACTTTTTCTTTTTTACAAAGTGTAATCTATGGTTCAGAATTTCCCTGATTATGCAGAAAGTATTATACTTACACTACACTTTGGGTCTCTCGCACAATGCACATAACCACAGCAATTATTGCCTCCCTGGTTTTAGCACATGAGGTCAGCTGCTTAAGCAAAACAAATGGGAAGTCATAGACTCGCCCGACTTTAAGCCAACTTCTGTGTGATTTAGCACATCACGGTTTGCAGGTGCAATGCTAATTACTTGCAAACATTGAAAACTGCTCATTTAATGATAACTGCTCGGAATGTTTGGAATAAATAAATATCAGCAGTAAAAATTGGCCAAACAAAACCGATTTTAATGGAGCCAATCAGTGTCTGTAAAACATTGGCAAGTTTAATTTGCTGTATACTGGATACAAAAACAAATAGATAAAAATAAAACCATATGTAAAATGTCATTGGGAAAAGAAAGCTTGCATAACTGGAATGCTATTCTGTGCAGCCATCCTCCCTATACACACATTAAAAGCAACATTTGGTCACCGTTCAGTAAGTTTATTTTTCAAATAAGAGATTAAAGCGTGTGGTGAACAAATGACAATGAAAATGAGTTTTCAATTTGCCAACAACAGAACACTATTAGAAGGGCTGGCCTAGAGAACATTGGATTTTCTTGCAGGTCAACGTAATAATTCTAGGGGTGAGGAACGCACTGTTTAAAACACCATGAGGAGAAAGTATCAGGGCACAACAGTATTTGTCAAAATCCTTCAACTTTTTTATTGTGTTGTGTAAGAATACAAAAGTGCTTTAAAAGGGAAATCTAAATATTTATAAGGTCGGCCATGGACATAGTGTAGTCGTTATGGGAGGTGGGAGGCACAACTGCTGATAATAAGATCTCCTCTACAGCCATGGCCAAAAGTTTTGAGAATGACACAAGTATTGATTTTCACAAAGTTTGCTGCTTCAGTGTTTTTAGACCTTTTTGTCAGATGTTACTATGGTATACTGAAGTAAAATTACAGCATTTCATAAGTGTCAAAGGCTTTTATTGACAATTACATTAAGTTTATGCAAAGAGTCAATATTTGCAGTGTTGACCCTTCTTTTTCAAGACCTCTGCAATTCGCCCTGGCATGCTGTAAATCAACTTCTGGGCCACATACTGACTGATGGCCGCCCATTCTTGCCTAATCAATGCTTGGAGTTTGTCAGAATTTGTGGGTTTTTGTTTGTCCACCCGCCTCTTGAGGATTGACCGCAAGTTCTCAATGGGATTAAGGTCTGGGGAGTTTACTGGCCATGGACCCAAAATGTCTATGTTTTGTTCCCTGAGCCACAGTTATCACTTTTGCCTTATGGCAAGGTGCTTCATCATGCTGGAAAAGGCATTGTTCGTCACCAAACTGTTCTTGGATGGTTGGGAGAAGTTGCTCTTGGAGGATGTTTTGGTACAATTCTTTATTCAAGGCTGTGTTCTTAGGCAAACTTGTGAGTGAGCCCACTCCCTTGGCTGAGAAGCAACCACACACCTGAATGGTCTCAGGATGCATTACTGTTGGGATACTTTAAAGAAATGGAAGTTGAATACTTCCCTGTCTTTCAGACAGTCCTCTGTTGTAGCTCCTTCCCCTTTTTCTCTCAGCAGCCACTGCAATCGTTTCCTTCGAATGTAGCGGTGTTTAAACAGTGCTATCTCTAGTGTGACGGCGCTTGCCCAGAAAGACAAAACAATGAAGAGACCAGGAAAAAAAAGGAAAGGGAAAAGGAAACAAGATCGCGGCCAGTCTGGATACCGAATCGCATTGAAGCACAGGTTGCTCTACATCAGGGGTATGGAACCTATTTTCTGCTGAGGGCCATTTTGATATATATAACATTATTTGTGGGCCTGGTGTAGGCCATGCTCCCTCCATGTGATGTCACATAGGGGCGGGGCCACAATCACCGGTGATTACAGCAATGCCCAGAGCATCCTCAGGATGCTCTGGGGAGCTGTAAGGGCAGCAGTGTGACCATCTGAAGCGTCATAAGGATGCTCCAGGCATCCTAAGGCATACTTGCCGATATACTGGATGCCCTTTCCAGGAGGGAGCAGCCAGGTCGGTGCAGCAGGGGGGCAGGGCTGGAAAAAGGGGGCGTGGTCAGGACATTACATGTAATTTAGGATCGGGGCTAGGGGCGGAGCTACACACTCATTTCTTTTTGGCCCTGGCCCTGCTACACAATGCCGAGATTTATAGCATTGTGGAGCATGGGGCGGGGTCATGATGACGCGATTCAGCGCGAATCACATCATCAGCCCCGTGGGTGTTTGGGTAGGTATTGTGGGGGGAACTGGAGGGTCCAGGAGGCATGCCTACTTTTCCGGAAGGCCGGGAGCAGCACCAGATTTTCGGGAGGCCCCCAACCAAATCAGGAGAGTAGGCATGTATATCCTAAGGATGCTCCACGCGGCACTGCTGAATAGATTTGGGTGCAGGGTGCTATTCTAGGCACCCTGCAGCCAAATAAGGCTAGCAGAAAAAAGCTCAGAGGGCCAGACCAAATGATTCTGGGGGCCTTATAAGGCCACCAGGCCTGAGGTTCCCCATCCCTGCTCTACCTGAATTGCTACTTAGAAGTAGAGATGAGTGTGTTTGGATTAGTTCGTATTTTCCCGCCAAGTTCAGATTTTTTACGCCAAAAATCGGGTCTCAGAAAGAGGCAAAATGTCATCTTTCATGGACAAACATCATCATTCCTGGACAAAAGCCCAGGAATGATGATGTCTGTCCATGAAAGATGACATTTTGCCTATTTCTTAGACCCGATTTTTGGTGGGAAAAATCCAAACTTGGCGGGAAAACCCGAACTAATCCGAACCCGCTCATCTCTACTTAGAAGCCTACCATAATGCACTACAAAGAGGTGAAGTGCAGTGTTACTGTAGCTAATCTATCACTACCAACAATGTACTGTACATGAATAGACCACTTTATCTCTTTCCACTATATCTCTCTCCAAGGTTCTCTCCAAGCACTTCTCTCTGTAAGGGCTCTGTTTATAGAGAAGACTTGATAATAATGTTTTGGTCTTGTCTCTTTTCGCTGTACTTCTTTGCAGCAGTTTTGGCATATTTATATTATTGCCAGTGCCAGGACAGACGAAGCAGAAATGGTAAGTCTTGGCTGACACTCACAGGTTAGATGTGACATGTTTCGCAAAGGCAACATTTGTTAATAACAGCAATACACATACGCTGATATAGCACATGCACAGTGTGACCATGTAACCAGCGCCGTAAGAAAGCTCAAATGCGCCCTGTGCCGTCCCGTACCCTGAGCACTCTACACGTTCCCATGCTGCCGTCCCCCCTGCGTTTCTTGACATCATGCGTAAGACGTTAATACGCGCAGAGGTGACGAGCCTGCAGCATGCTGAAGTGTAGCGGTGACAGGAGTATCCTTAGGATGCTCCCATTGGGTGTACAGGCTACAGGGTGTCTGTATGGAGCAGTGGTTCTCAAACTCAGGACCCCACACAGGTCACGTATTCCAGGACACCCAGCAGGTGGACCGAGTTTGAGAACCTGTGGTCTGGAGCATCTAAAGGATGCTCCGGCATCACTGCAGCAGTGATCCTGGCTGCACCAGCGATCCTAGCACCCTGCTAACCAGAAGCAAGGGTGGTGGGGTGGCGCGGTGCCACCCAGAGCCCTCCGCTTTGTGTGGCGGCATTGGTTGCACACCCCTAGTTACAGCCCTGCACGTAACTCACCTCTTGTAGCATCAGAGGGCTGAGTCCATGTGCGCTGCAGCCATGGGAAGAGGGCGGAGATGGGGCACAGGTGCTCAGTGTGGAGAGAGCTGGCGGAGATATTGATCTTGTAAAAATATATATTATGTGAACCCTCCAGCGGTTCACAGAGGGAGATTATTTTTGCGTCAGTGACTGGATATATTGATCTTCTTTGCTCCTACCTCTATTGCCATTTAGAAATGGCAATATATTGTAGAGAAAGGTTTGGAGAAGAGTAGGTTTTCTCCATAGATAGCATTGAGTTCTATGGGGGCTGCAACAGAAATAGACGCTGTCTGAAAACTCGGTGAAATCAGCAATTTCACCTCAGTTTTCTGTTCTTTAAATAGGGAGAAGATAAAAAGATTGTCTATTCTCCAGCTAAAATCATAACATTTATTTTATACTTTGGTGCCCACGGATGGAAAATGCCAAAGGGAATGGGACCAACTTACTGCAAATTGCCTTGTGGTTTCTGTGTGTAATTTGGCTTTTCTCAGCAGATGATTTGAGACATTTTATAGGATAATTAAAACTAGGAGGGGAAATGAAATGTTACGGACAATAATGTACCTAGGTGCAAAATATAGTTTTGATTTGAGTTATACTAATATATATATATATATGGAATCGGTATGTGTTCAAATCCCAAAGCCGGAAGACCGGCAACAGCAGATCCCGACAGGTAAGTTTTTTCAGTATCCCTTACCCTCTCCCCCCCTAACCACATCCCTCCTTTAGGAGTGGCTAACCCTAACCTCCCCCCTAGTGCCTGACCCTAACCTTCCCCCGTATGTGCCTAAACCTAACCCCCTCTCCCCGCACCCTAAACCTGACCCTCCCAGGGGGGCCTAACCCTAAACTCCTCCCAGGGGTGCCTAACCCTAAGCCCCGCTTGCCCTAGCCTGACCCTAACCCTCCCGGGGGGGTGCCTAACCCTAAGTCCCCCCTGGGAGCCCCTAACCTAACCCTCCCCCCCCCTGTGCGGCTGTCTGCACCCGCCGCACGGCTTACCTTAATTTGGTATGTCAGGCGTCGGGATTTCGGCAGGTGGATAATGATAGGCATTGGGGTCTCGATGCCTATCATTAATCCAATGCCGGGATTTGACCGCCGGCCTCCTGACTATATACCGTATATATATATATATATATATATATGCAGCAAACAGGATGGCACTCGAGTCAATCAGCAATTAAAGACATTGACAATGCAGCTCAGATCACTTGAGCTGCGTTGTCATTGTATTTAATTGCTGATTGATTCTTGAGTGCTGTCCAGTTTGCTGCAAATATACTCTTTTTAGGGAAGGCATCGGAACAAGTTGTTTACATAGGCTTGTGCTGGACTCCAGCGACTATTCTATATATATATATATATATATATATATATATATATATACATACATACACACACACACATATATATATGTGTATATATACAGTGAGGTGCATAAATATTGGGACATTGACAGAATTTTCATATTTTGGCCTCTATTCACCACCACAATGGCTCTGAAATGAAACAAACAAGATGTGCTTTAGCTGCAGACTTTCAGATTTAATTTGAGGGTAATTACATCCAAATCAGGTGAACGGTGTAGGAATTACAATGGTTTCTATATGTGTCTCCCACTTTTTAAGGGGCCAAAAGTACTTACTTGTCAAATCTAAAATTACGTCAATCCCTAAAGTATTTAAAAAAAGAAACCAGGATGCTACAGATGTTCATCCTGCACTACCTGTAGATACCTAGAACTTGGTAATTATTTTAAGCATCCCCATACGGGTCGTAAATTCGATATTAGACATATTCTAACTTGTCAAACATAATATGTAATTTATATCATTATATGCCCCTGTGGGCTCTACAATGTGGGTCAGATGATATGTACATTCAGAGAATGGATGGCGCTCCACCGTTCTGCCATTAGAGCGGCTCTTAATGGACGAGAAAGTGACTAACCAGTTGAGCGTCACTTTAGGAACGCACAACATACTTTAGCATCTTTGAAATATAAGATCATTGATCATGTCCCTAAAGATATTAGTTTTTTAACGTGATTGCTGTATTTGACAAACTGGAGAGGAGGAGGCGGTATGAAGAGTCAGCCAAATGTGGTACGTGATTGGTTGAAATCAGTGGCCAGTCATTTACCAACTTCCCCATGAGACATCACCTTATCTTTAAAATATCCACATAGCCTGATCGCTATGAAATATAGCAATTGTGATTACCTTCAGGAGGGGGGCTTGCATGCAATACTCAAGGTTTCTTCCAGGTCACTGTCCTGTACAATCTACTTCTTTCCACTAATGAAGCAACAGGATGAGGGGCCCATATAACTATATGTATCCCTCAGTCCTTACTCTGCTCCTCCATTTATTCAGAAATTTTGGGAACGTTTTTCAGTATACTAATTTTTTCAAGTACCCTAGTATGCTAATTGCTAAGCACGGATGGTGTAATGGTTAGCATTACTGCCTCACAGCACTGAGGTCCTGGTTTTGATTCCCACCATGGCCCTAACTGTGTGGAGTTTGTATAATCTCCCCAGGGGCATCTTAAGAGAGATGGGGCCTGTGTGCATACCCCGTCCCGGGCCCACTCCTCTCTCCCCGGTGGCTGGCAGTCAACTGATGCGGCTGGCCGACCACCGCAGCATCAGTAGACTCTGGGCACTAGAATGTGCCCAGAGTCTACTGCACATGTGCAGATCACCAGGGAAATGACGTGGACTACATTCTCCCGGCGATTTCTTCACTGTGCATGTGCAAAACGCCAGAAAAATGGCAGTGGCGACCATTTTCCAGTGTTTTGAGCAGCGCTGAGACACCCAACGCGGGACCTCGGAGAGGTACGTTTTCGATACCCGGGGGCCCGCACACCATGCACCCATTATAGATACGCCTCTGATTCTCCCAATGCTTGCGTGGATTTCCTCCGGGTGCATCCCACAGTCCAAAGATATACAGTATAGTGGCAGGTTAATTGGCTCCTGACAAAAATTAACCATAGTGTGTGTGCGTGTTTGTACATGTGGAAGGGAATATAGATTGTAAGCTCCACTGGGGCAGGGACTGATGTGAATGGGCAAAGCACTGCGGAATATGTGTGCATAATATATATAAGCTGTTAATAAATAAATGATAAGAAATTGCAATAATTTAGAAAGAATTAAACCTCTGCTGTTATAGCCAATTAGCATGAAGGGAGGTTTTCTCCACTGCTGTGATTGGATCTGATACCAGGAGGTGTGTATGAACAATGAGGGTAGCAGTAAGCAAGGAGTAAGTTGTACTTTACTTGTAAAGGGGTAAGGGATACACTGTCCTCTATTATGTGGTCAAACACCGAAAACACAGTTTTTGGGAGATTGACTACATTTTTCATATGCATAACACTTGGGAAAGTAGAGATGTGCGCCAACCCCCGTTTTTTGGTTTTGGTTTTGGCTCTGGATTGATTTTGCCAAAACTGCCCTTGCGCGTTTTGGTTTTGGATCTGTATTTTTTCTAAAAAAAATCATAAAAACAGCTAAAATCACATAATTTGGGCCTGTTATTAACCTCAATAACATTTATTTCCAGTGATTTCCAATTTTGATCACCTCACAATATTGATTTTTTCATCTAGTTTAGGGCCAAAAGGTTGCAGCCAGATAGCTGGCTGACTGAGCTAAGCGACACAGTGGCCAGCACTAATATGTGGCAGTTCAGCTTCCAACATGAATACAGTGTGTTATACAGTGTGGGTTGGATACACTAATAGTGCACTTACTGTGACAGCAGTGTCGGCAGTGCGGGGTGCTGGCGGTGTCCTCAATGCGAGAGTGCCAGTGATGCCCTCAATGCGGAAGTGCTGCAGTGTTGGCAGTGTGGTGGTGTTGGCAAAGTGGGGGTCCTGGCAGTGTTCTGAGTGCATAGTGCCGGCAGTGTCGGCAGAGCTGGGGTGCCAGCAGTGTCCTCAGTACAGAATTGCTGACAGTGTCAGCTGTGTGGGGATGCCCTCGGTGTGGGACTAGTGGCAGTGTGGGGTTGCTGATGGCGTCCTCAATACGTGGGGCAGCAGTGCAGAGATGGTGGCAGTGTCCTCAGTGCAGGGTGCCGGCTATGTCGGCAGAGTGGGGGTGCCATTGGTGTCCTCAGTGTGGGGGTCCTGATGGTGTCGGCAGTACATGGGTGCTGGTGGTGTCCTCAATGCAGGGTGCCAGCAGTGTTGGCAGTGGGGGTGTCAGCAGCGGGGGATGCTGCAAGTGGGGGTCAGCAGCAGGGGGTGCCGGTGGTGTCAGCAGCAGGGGGTGCCGGTGGTGTCAGGCAAGGGGGATGGCGGCATCTTCCCAACTTCCTGAGCCCATATTTAATGGACTTAGCATTGATTGGCTGAGAGCCGTGACAGACATGGGATCGCAAGGTTTTGCCTCGATTAGGGATCCGGGGCAGGCAGGGAGATCCGAGCTGTGTCTCGGATCCCCCTGGATCCCCGAAATTCGGGTTGGTCCGGTTCCTGGAAAACCGGACCCGCTCATCTCTATCGGAAAGCAAATCTTTCCACTGCTTGGTGCAGTGGGCGACGCCATCATTGCCCAATAGAAGCCTATGGGCTTTTTTTCGTATACAGCACTGAGAGGAATCCAAATGGATCCCTCCCAGTGCCCCCTGCGGCACGTATGGCATTCTGTGCATGCACAGAGGGACTTCTGGTCTGGGTCATAAACCCAGAAATCCCTCTATTGCAAAGAACAGATCTTATCATAGTAAATACTAGGGATGTGCAGGCTCGGATAGGTTCGAATTTTCCCACCAAGTTTGGATTTTTACAGCCAAAAATCGGGTCTCAGAAAGAGGCAAAATGTCATCTTTCATGGACAAATATCATCATTCCTGGACAAAAAATCCGAACTTGGCGGGAAAATTCTAACCTATCTGAGCCTGCACATCCCTAGTAAATCCTGAACAATGGTGGTGCATAGTATATGCTAGATAATAGAAGATAATAGAAGAGGGTACTATACTTGTACAAACATCAACATTCATGGAGGAATAATAATAATAATAATAATAATAATAATAAAAATACAAAAAAACTACTTTCACTGAAGCTTATAGTGGAACATGGCTTCATAGGCCAGCACAATGAATAAAGGTATAATAGTTAATTACATGAATTTGTAAGTGGGGAGTGTGTTGGAGTAATAGCGCATTGTAGGGTCAAGTGCAATCACACTACTGTGTGAAATAACACAATTGTCAGTAGTATTTTAGGAGAGCATACACTTTATATGAGATATGAAAATCCTAATGTACACTATAGGGGACAGTAGAAGTGACCAAGGACTTTCGTGACCATATAAAGGTACAAGGTGGCAAGTTAATGACTTTTATATAGCTTATCAAATTCTGAGGTTACATCTAATTTCTGTAATAATTTCATAAAGTTCATATTTGCATTTAACAATGTGACAAACAGACAAGCATCTAGCCAAAGATTGGTTTTAATCTGATGTGGCCAATCACAAACAGTTCCTAATTTGAAACAATAGACACATATTAACCAGGCTAAGCTCAGAATTTTCTTTCTGTCTCACATGACGTTTAAGTCAAAACACAATTAATGTTCAAATGTGCAATAATAACCCATATCAAACATTATGGGCACTATGTGGTATCTTAAGGGGTCATTTTTTTACATATTTCAGCATATTTTAGGCATCTTACTTTCTGGAAAAATCCTAATATGGAAAGGGCCAAGCCTACTGTATAACACATTGCGTGCCTATACACCACATTGCCAGTAAAACGAATGTTTAATTAGCTGACATACTGAAAAGTGAATTCTAGCCAGATCTTGAGTAATGATTTCATATTTAGTTTAACTACTTACCACAACTTGTACTTGTCCCTCCCAGCTTATTTCCACCATGTGGCTTTGGTTGTAGCAACACATTACCAGTAAGGAAGGAGGCCTGTGTACATAGTACTTTGAGGGTTCTTTTATTGTGGTGTTTTCCGTGGGCAAAAGAGAAAACAGTTTGAAATAGACTTGTTTATATCTGTGGTTTTTTAAAGAAATGTGACTATATTACGGTATCGTGAGTAATCTGTGTATCTGCTTATAGAGAACAGATTTTAGCTTCTGCTTTACGTAAACAACCATTTTATGCCATTGGGTCAAGTAGAATTGAGTGATCAGCTCGGTTTGGTCATTGGTCTGGAGCCTTGGCTTACCAATGAAATGCCATATGGATTGCCCCCTGCCATGCGGTGCCCACAGGTCGCACCACCCTAGTTATGGCCCTGGCTGTTGCATACGGGATCCCTGGCAGTAGGAACAGCAGGGCAAAACCATGGGCAATTCTGGCTGACTGGGAGGCCTGAAGTGTGCACAAAAAGAAAAGTCCATCTCCAGGGTGTGGTATGGGAGTGTTGCGTGCATTCATTCACGATCTGCAGCCACAGAGATCACGTTTATATGGAGTTGAGTGGGAGACGTGTATGCCATAGGCTGGTTGATGTTGCGCTGATTGTGGATTGTTCAGAACCAACAGCAGAGTTGCACCATCTACGGGCATTGAAAGTGGGCATCTCAGTGCTTGCACTCTCCAGCACTCACAAGTACTCAAGGTGAAGGCTGAAACTAGCATTTGCTAGCATGTTGGTGCCCTGTGTAAGAGAGAGCATCGTCGTCGTCGACCCCGCCCCCCTTTTTTTAAGATAGGTAGATAAGATAGTGCACCTGAAAAAGGACAAGGCCTCATGGGGAAGGGCCAGGGAAGAGATAGGGGAGGCCAGGACATGCTGGGGATAAAAGAAGAGGAAGCCACAAGTGAGAATATTAATAAACAGAAAATTTGACAGCCCAAACAGCGCCCCCTGCCCTGCGGTGTCCTGTGCCATGGCACAGGTCGCACCACGTGCTTCAGGGTACACTTCCCATGCAACATAAATTCTTTACGTAGTCCAACTGTCAGTATAAACTAATAGATTGAACCCAGGAGGAGGGTAAAATACACAGTATATACTATATATTGTAATACCTTAAATTCAGATTAAAGATGTTTAAAATTCACGCTAATTGGTAGGTGTGATTGGAACCTATAATGGAGAGATTATTCCACCTAATAAACATCACACTTATTCAGTTTTAGACCACAAAAGAATAAAATAACTTTATTAAATGTGATGTTAAAATAAAAAAAAAATGTGTGAACTCACCTTACACTGGTGATATAGCAGATTTTCTCCTCACGATTTTGAACAGAGTACCCCTCTTCAAGTAAATCCAATGATTTATTATTTGTGGAAAGGAATAATAATAATAATAATAATAATAATAATAATAATAATAATAATAATGTGATAAATATTATGTGAGTTAAAATAATTATTAATAATAATTAATTAATTATTAATAATAGATTTGTGTCCACCTTGCTCATGTAAACATACAGTAGATTTTTCTATTAATTAATATATGGTTTTCAACACAGGTGGTCTTCTAGCATACAGTATGTCTAAATTAAAAGAGTAATATACTGTATACTGCTCCCTGTGTATAATAGTTATGTGAAAGGTTTTGCAAATGTATTCAATCATCCTTAACCTAGGCCATTTATATAAGTGTTATGTCTTATTCAAGTCAAGTAGGGGTTTCAACCCCTGGTAGGAAGAATTGACTCCTATTACCTACTGAGAGACAATAAAGAAGACATGGTTGGAGGCACATTGTCATCACTCTTGAGTCCAAGGGTTCCACTAACTGTCCATTCCTTGAAACATGCTCTTAATACTCATCTCTTTTTAGAAGTCTACACCTCTCCTTCTAAAACTCCAGCCTCTGCACTCACCAGCTGTGCTACCCTTTCCCGTTACGTATCCACCCATAGTCCCTCTAGGATGTAAGCTCTTGTGAGCAGGGTCCTCTCTCCTTTTGCATTCTCTATAGAATTATGTAGCTATGTGTATATGTAAACTTGTATATTATTGCCCAGTTTGCTCACCCTTGTATTTTAACAGTTTTTTTCTATTTTATGTACGACACTGCAGACCCCTATGACTCCTTATAAATAAAATATAAAAATAAAATATGGCCGTTGCATTGTTTCGTTTATTAATCCAATTATTACGGTATATTTTCTGAAGCAAACCAGCATTACAAAAACTGTGTATTAATGTAAATTATATCAAATCTACTAATTTTAAAGGAATTTTGAGATTTATGGCTTTTCCAGTGAACACAAATATCTCTATAATTTTCATTGATAGGTTAATTTTTTCTCATGAGATAGCAAAATGCAGAGACACTGACAGGTACAGCCAGGAGGAGTACAGTATAAGAAATAAATATAGAAAGCTCCCTATGTCTATTGCCAACAGCCTAATAACAGCCCGAAACTGAGTTTAAGATATCAAGTATATGTTTAACTTTATCAAAAGATGCCTGTAACATCGTATCTGTGTTGTGTGAACGAGCAGCGTTAGCTTCTAAACATCAAAAAACAATATTATGCTATGACATTGCTACACAAAAATCACATTAATTAATGTAAATGGCCTTTTTTTTCAACAAAATACTAATATTGCTTATTAATACAGCTATTTCTATTACTAAAATAATAATAATAATAATAATAATAATAATAATAATAATAAAAATGCTGTTTAAAGTCTCATTTCAATGTGTGGATTGCAAACTATGAAATTTGCTAAAGCACAAGCCACACATCAAAGTGCATGAATCAAAACCACCCACTCTGAAATTACGATCGAGATTTTTACAAATTGGAAGCATACAGATCGTGTAATATATTAAGTATCAATTTTCCAAGCCACATGGCCATAACCGCAGGTGATATAACTCATATACATAATGTTTGAGCTTTATTGTCTATCAGAACTAGAAAGTCAGGCCTGCATATAGAGAGTACTCGGCCAATGTTGAGTTGCACTCCCTCCTGGTACCCTTGGCCATTGTAATACTTTGAAAATATAGATCACAATCTTGTGCAACTATAAGTTCCAGCATGCATTAACAGCTGATGACATCTATTGCATGCTGGTTCATGTAGAAATGAGTTGTCCACACAATAACTATAATAAAAAGTGTGTCCCTACAATAATATCAGTAACCTTTTTGTGATTGGCTGAGCAGTGCAAGGGACAGCTCTTGATTGGTTGTCTGGCTATTACTTATTTGAAGCTTGCTGTTCAATTTCAATTTATCAATTAACTAACTGAAGTATCCGGTGTTGCCCGGGCTTAAATCTTCAAGTTATTACGTTTTATTATGTAATGTCATCTAAATTCATCCAGTGGAAGACCCAGAACAGACTCTCTGGGTCAAAGTTCTTCCCAGCGCACTACGCCGTGAGGTCTGACCGGAACCTATAGCACTCCATTGGGCATCCCAGACCAATAGCCACCCCTCTGTAAACTTTGAATCCAAATCCATCCAGTGGAAGGCCCAGAACAGGCTCCCTGGGTTATAGTTCTTCCCAGCATACACCAAAGGGAGGTCCAACCGGGACCTCAACCCCCTAGTATGTCTTCTGGGACCCAATGTTACCACTCTGTGAAGATTTTGTTCAAATTATGTGATGTCGTCCAAATACACCCAGTGGTACCCAGAACACGCTCCCCAGGTCAAAGTTCTGCCCAGCATCCCCAGGCCAAAGTTCTCCCCAGCGTACACCAACTGGAGGTCTGACCGGGACCTCAACCCCCTGGCAAGTCTTCTGGAATCCAATGTTACCACTCTGTGAAGTTTTCATCTAAATCCATCCAGTGGAAGGTCCAGAACAGGCATACATGATTTTGGGATAACTTGCTGCATGGAGTAACAGCACCTAGAGCTGGATGCTGTAGGTAAGGGATGTGATTCAGGGGAAAAAGAGACTTGTTCCACTATAGGTTGGGGCACAAAGAGTGAGTGGGGGTGGATACAAAGTACAAGTAAGCATAGCCATGCTATATTGTGTGTGTGTGTGTATATATATATATATATATATACATATTATGTGGTCATGCCCCCACGCACTTTGCTATTCTGTATTACAGTGGCTTAGCATCTCCATAGTGACAAAACATGCATAAAGACTTATGGCCTTGATCACTGATTGACCATGCCCCACCCCCATTAAAGTACACTTGGTGCGGGTGTCACCTGGTGCGAGGAGGGATGCAGTGCGTGCGTTGCTGCCGAAAAAGGTGCGTGGCCTCATGGGCAAGGGTAGGGCAGGAAGGCCTATGGGCTTCTACCACATCGTGCTGGTATGAGGGATCCGATTGGAACCCTCCCAGCATGTCCCGCATCACTCTGCGCATGCCCCAATGACTCCCAGGTATTAAACCCGTAAGTCCAGGGCACAGAGCTGATCGCAAAGGACAGCTCTTATCGGAAGGACTGTCCTTTGTGGTACTGATCGCATATGTTAGTACATATGCGATCAGTAGTGATGCGATGTCTGGTAGGATGTACCGCACAATGGTAGTCCATCCCGCCCTGTGTCAGGAGTAAAGTGCTGCACTTAATGCTAGTTAGTGCAGCACCCGGCTCCTGTCACTGAAGGGGAGTCTGCACCCCTTGACTTTGTATCGCCAGTGAGGGGACTGGAACTTATTATGGCATTTCTTACTATAAGTAACTAACATTTGTGCTGAAATATGCTGGTGTTCTTCCAGGTCACCCTGAGCTGTTTATGTGTTTATCCTGAGTAATAACTGAATAGGAACCAAAAAGTGGCACAAGGTAAACGAATAGCATCTGTACGACCATGTGTATCAAGCAGTACAAGAAAGAAATGAAAGAGTATATAAAAACTAATGTTGTTAATAATTACTTAGGAAAGAATATCAACAGGCACTGCTTGCTCTAAGCTTATATATATATATATATATATATATATATATATATACACACAGTATATATACACAGTATATATATATATATATATACACTGCTCAAAAAAATACAGGGAACACTTAAACAACACAATGTAACTCCAAGTCATTCACACTTCTGTGAAATCAAACTGTCCACTTAGGAAGCAACATTGATTGACAATCAATTTCACATGCGGTTGTGCAAATGGAATAGACAACAGGTGGAAATTATAGGCAATTAGCAAGACACCCCCAATAAAGGAGTGGTTCTGCAGGTGGTGACCACAGACCACTACTCAGTTCCTATGCTTTTTGGCTGATGTTTTGGTCCCTTTTGAATGCTGGCGGTGCTTTCACTCTAGTGGTAGCATGAGACGGAGTCTACAACCCACACAAGTGGCTCAGGTAGTGCAACTCATCCAGGATGGCACATCAATGGGAGCTGTGGCAAGAAGGTTTGCTGTGTCTGTCAGCGTAGTGTCCAGAGCATGGAGGCGCTACCAAGAGACAGGCCAGTACATCAGGAGACGTGGAGGAAGCCATAGGAGGGCAACAACCCAGCAGCAGGACCGCTACCTCCGCCTTTGTGCAAGGAGGAACAGGAGGAGCACTGCCAGAGCCCTGCAAAATGACCTCCAGCAGGCCACAAATGTGCATGTGTCTGCTCAAACAGTCAGAAACAGACTCCTAGGGTGGTATGAGGGCCCGACGTCCACAGGTGGGGGTTGTGCTTACAGCCCAACACCGTGCAGGACGTTTGGCATTTGCCAGAGAACACCAAGATTGGCAAATTCGCCACTGGCACCCTGTGCTCTTCACAGATGAAAGCAGGTTCACACTGAGCACATGTGACAGACGTGACAGATTCTGGAGATGTCAAGCAGAACGTTCTGCTGCCTGCAACATCCTTCAGCATGACCGGTTTGGCAGTGGGTCAGTAATGGTGTGGGGTGGCATTTCTTTGGGGACCGCACAGCCCTCCATGTGCTCGCTAGAGGTAGCCTGACTGCCATTAGGTACCGAGATGAGATCCTCAGACCCCTTGTGAGACCATATGCTGGTGCGATTGGCCCTGGATTCCTCCTAATGCAAGACAATGCTAGACCTCATGTGGCTCGAGTGTGTGAGCAGTTCCTGCAAGAAGGCATTGATGCTATGGACTGGCCCGCCTGTTCCCCAGACCTGAATCCAATTGAGCACATCTGGGACGTCATGTCTCGCTCCATCCACCAACGCCACGTTGCACCACAGACTGTCCAGGAGTTGGCAGATGCTTTAGTCCAGGTCTGAGAGGAGATCCCTCAGGAGTCCATCCGCCACCTCATCTGGAGCATGCCCAGGCATTGTACGGAGGTCATACAGGCACGTGGAGGTCACACACACTACTGAGCCTCAGTTTGACTTGTTTTAAGGACATTACATCAAAGTTGGAGCAGTCTGTAGTGTGTTTTTCCACTTTAATTTTGAGTGTGGCTCCAAAACCAGACCTCCATGGGTTAATAAATTTGATTTCCAATCATAATTATTGGTGTCAGCACATTCAACTATGTAAAGAACAAAGTATTTAATAAGAATATTTAATTAATTCAGATCTAGGATGTGTTATTTTAGTCTTCCCTTTATTTTTTTGAGCAGTATATATATATATATATATATATATATATGTGTGTATACATATATATATATATATATATACATACACATTCTACACACATAGCAGTCATATTTATAAAGCCATAAAGCCACACATAAAGGTTGTCACTCATAATCATAATAATAAGACACGTGGTTTTATGTGTGGATAACGACAGTGTTTTTCTAAAAATTATGGATTGGTGTCTTTATTGTACCACATAAAGGAAATGTTACTAAATAGTGCTGCTGAATTGTTTTCTGACACCAGGTGGCAACATGTAGCTCCGTTTATATGTTCCATTGAGTTAAATGAAAAATTCATTTGGCAAGATAAAATGCAACAGGATGTTATATTTATTTTAATCAACATAAATTGCAAAATAGTAAGTACTGACTGAAATGTCAAAGCTTCTTTGACTACACAGGATACATCTCAATATAGATTTGACTAGACAAAAATGGCACGTAGAAACAGGAAAGAAAAACTGAGTACATTAATATTACATCACATCATGGATATAATGTGCGTATGGACACTTGTATTATATGCATCTTCTTTGCTGGTATTTTTTGTCCCAGATGATTAACACACTTTTGAAAATTCTGACCAAAATAAGTTGGATGTATTCACTTTGTTTCTTTGCTTTAAACACCACAATGTTTCTTACATTACTGTGCGGTGCTGCGGAAGACAGAGAAGCAACAGATACACCCTGCATCCCCCTAGCAGGCAGCGGAGCTGAGCATCCCCCTAGAAGGCAGCGGAGCTGAGCATCCCCCTAGCAGGCAGCGGAGCTGAGCATCCCCCTAGCAGGCAGCGGAGCTGAGCATCCCCCTAGCAGGCAGTGGAGCTGAGCATCCCCCTAGCAGGCAGTGGAGCTGAGCATCCCCCTAGCAGGCAGCGGAGCTGAGCATCCCGCTAGAAGGCAGCGGAGCTGAGCATCCCCCTAGCAGGCAGCGGAGCTGAGCATCCCCCTAGAAGGCAGCGGAGCTGAGCATCCCCCTAGCAGGCAGCAGAGCTGAGCATCCCCCTAGCAGGCAGCGGAGCTGTGCATCCCCCTGAGCATCCCCCTAGCAGGCAGTGGAGCTGAGCATCCCCCTAGCAGGCAGCGGAGCTGTGCATCCCCCTGAGCATCCCCCTAGCAGGCAGTGGAGCTGTGCATCCCCCTGAGCATCCCCCTAGCAGGCAGCGGAGCTGAGCATCCCCCTAGCAGGCAGTGGAGCTGTGCATCCCCCTGAGCATCCCCCTAGCAGGCAGCGGAGCTGAACATCCCCCTAGAAGGCAGCGGAGCTGAGCATCCCCCTAGCAGGCAGCGGAGCTGAGCATCCCCCTAGCAGGCAGCGGAGCTGTGCATCCCCCTGAGCATCCCCCTAGCAGGCAGTGGAGCTGAGCATCCCCCTAGCAGGCAGCGGAGCTGTGCATCCCCCTGAGCATCCCCCTAGCAGGCAGTGGAGCTGTGCATCCCCCTGAGCATCCCCCTAGCAGGCAGTGGAGCTGAGCATCCCCCTAGCAGGCAGCGGAGCTGAGCATCCCCCTAGCAGGCAGCGGAGCTGAATATCCCCCTAGCAGGCAGCGGAGCTGAGCATCCCCCTAGCAGGCAGCGGAGCTGAGCATCCCCCTAGCAGGCAGCGGAGCTGAGCATCCCCCTAGCAGGCAGCGGAGCTGAGCATCCCCCTAGCAGGCAGCGGAGCTGAGCATCCCCCTAGCAGGCAGCGGAGCTGTGCATCCCCCTGAGCATCCCCCTAGCAGGCAGTGGAGCTGAGCATCCCCCTAGCAGGCAGCGGAGCTGTGCATCCCCCTGAGCATCCCCCTAGCAGGCAGTGGAGCTGTGCATCCCCCTGAGCATCCCCCTAGCAGGCAGTGGAGCTGAGCATCCCCCTAGCAGGCAGCGGAGCTGAGCATCCCCCTAGCACGCAGCGGAGCTGAGCATCCCCCTAGCAGGCAGCGGAGCTGAGCATCCCCCTAGCAGGCAGCGGAGCTGAGCATCCCCCTAGCAGGCAGTGGAGCTGTGCATCCCCCTAGCAGGCAGTGGAGCTGAGCATCCCCCTAGCTGGCAGCGGAGCTGAGCATCCCCCTAGCAGGCAGAGGAGCTGAGCATCCCTCTAGCAGGCAGAGGAGCTGAGCATCCCTCTAGCAGGCAGTGGAGCTGAGCATCCCCCTAGCAGGCAGCGGAGCTGAGCATCCCCCTAGCAGGCAGCGGAGCTGAGCATCCCCCTAGCAGGCAGCGGAGCTGAGCATCCCCCTAGCAGGCAGCGGAGCTGACCATCCCCCTAGCAGGCAGCGGAGCTGAGCATCCCCCTAGCAGGCAGCGGAGCTGAGCATCCCCCTAGCAGGCAGCGGAGCTGAGCATCCCCCTAGCAGGCAGCGGAGCTGAGCATCCTGCAGGAGAGTTTCTAAGGACCTCTATTTCTCTATTTTGGATTGTCAGTCTGAAAGGTGATTCCAGTACTATGGATGTTTTTTGCTAAGTTTGAGCATAGCTTCTACCATTGGAATATCCGGAATTCTGGGCAACCGGTAACCTAGGCGTCCCAGTGCCCACTTTCTGGGCACGTGTCTTTGTCTATTTTTTATATAGAAGTTAAAGCAAACAGGGGCAGTCGGTACTCATAGAAGGGGTAAGGTCGTGTGACCACTAACAGCTCTTCTCGGGAAGTATCCCCACTTCCTTAAACGGTAAAAACAAATTGATAAAGCGCTCCGTGGTATTGGAGTGAATAGAAATGTTAGTGATAATGCGGGAATCTAACAGGAAGTAGCGGAGTTATGGAATATATATATGTATATACTGTATATATATCTATGAGTGTATGGATAATGAATAATTAAAGATAAAAAAATTTAATATAATGAACAAAATAGAAAGAAGAAAGGGTAATGTTTCTGGCTAGTGACTAGTAAGTATCTATAACCTTGAGCCTAAATGTTTTAGACCCGTATGTGTCTGTATATAATCACAAATATGGGTGTGGAGATGTATATGACAGCTGGTGGGCAAAAACTTGAGGCTGAATGTTCAGGACTCAAGTCCCCAGGAACATATATAAGTCCAGATGATGAGGGATAGTCAGTGTCGTCCTTATAAGAGTCAGTAATAAGTATGAATCCAAGTGAAGTGACTGTTGGAAGGTCACTAGTCACCTGCAAATAACAATTAACCCAGGTAGGCAAAAACTATCGGCAGGGTGTTAAACATTCACAATAGCTAGCAGCAAAATATCTCAGGTGTGCAAAAACTGTTGGCAGAATGTTGCATGAATACAGATGAGCCTTGTCCAGGAATTAAATACGGGTAGCCTCCTCCTCCACTGCTCACACCACCTCAGGAAAGGAACGCAGTATCAGAGTGACAGGTACACTAGAATGCAGTGTCATAGGTGAGGAATAATTGCTTACCTGACCATGATGCCTGCTGGTCCTGCACGTTCCTGCTTCTGCAATCGCTGCATGCAAATATCAGTGGGGAGACTATAGTGGGTAGTGATAATGACATCAGCCAATACGGCAAAATAAAGACCACCCATTTCCTTACCCGCAAATGGCTCTGCATCGATCTAACATCAGGTCTGCCATTGAAAGAAAAAGTTTGGATCATCCTGTGGCCAAACACTTTAGGGATAATCATCATAGCGTATCTACTATTAGATACAAAATGATTAATTGGGTTCCTCCCAATCATAGAGGAGGTGACAGGGACCGTATTCTCTTGCAAAAGGAAGCGTATTGGATTTATACTTTGCAAACGGTCCAACTGTGGGGCCTCAATGAAATGTTATCTCTGTCTTGTTTTTTGTTATTTTTAATCACAAACAAAGATTTGCCAAAGATGCATTCTGATGACAGACAGAGATTGAATGTAAGATATCATACTATTGACTTTGAATACCATGTGGACAGGCAGGGGCATACACCAGTGACGTGCGGTGAGGTAAATGACTAGTATCACAGCCAGATTTACAGATACATATATGATTATGAACCCTAGGGTTCATGTGGGCATTATACAAAGGTGCAGCAGGATATAGTGCTGGAAATTTGGTGAGTTTTGATCAGGGATGTGCGGAAAAGGTAGACAGGGGAGGCCGTGCCTCACCTGCCATACACTTTTTACTCCAGAGTTTTCACTATAACATTTATTAGAATAATATAAAGAAGATATTTATAATAATTTTCTTTACATATTTTTTATAATTTTTATAGCCAAAACTCTGGAGTATAGCTAAGTATGACAGGAAAGGTTCTGCCTCACCTTACCACAGATCATTTTATTGTGTATGTACTACAGTATATGTAAAATGTATTGAATTCACAAGTACTGTGCTTTTTTATGACACAACTCTGTGATTTTCCTCTTTTCTGTATATTTTGCATGTTCTTACTTTCTCTGGTAATGGAGTATTAGTTTTAGATAAACTATTAAAAGTGAAATTATGAATTTATATTGAATATCTAACTGCGTCTTTCAATATTGGTTCTTTTTCTTCTTTTTGTGTTTCTACTGCCCTGCCTGCTAGACTCACAGCTCCATTCTGGAATATCCAATGTCTTACAACAGTATTTTACCAGCTACAATATATATTCAGCTCCTGCAGTGTTTCTCCTAATTGCTGCATACTCTAATTAGCTGTATCTCTCCAGCTACATACCGTGCTGCAGCAGTATCTCTTCTAATAGCTGCATCCCTCTATCTACATACCGCGCTCCAGCAGTGTCTCTCCAAACTGCTGCATATTCAGCTCCGCTGCATCTCTCCAGCTACATACCGTGCTGCAGCTGTATCTCTTCTAATAGCTGCATCCCTCTATCTACATACCGCGCTCCAGCAGTGTCTCTCCAAACTGCTGCATATTCAGCTCAGCTGCATCTCTCCAGCTACATTCCGTGCTGCAGCAGTATCTCTTCTAATAGCTGCATCCCTCTATCTACATATCGCGCTCTAGCAGTGTCTCTCCAAAATGCCGCATATTCAGCTCAGCTGCATCTCTCCAGCTACATACTGTGCTGCAGCAGTATGTCTTCTAATAGCTGCATCCCTCTATCTACATATCGCGCTCCAGCAGTGTCTCTCCAAACTGCTGCATATTCAGCTCTGCTGCATCTCTCCAGCTACATACCATGCTGCAGCTGTATCTCTTCTAATAGCAATATTTGAAACAGCTGCATCCCTCTAGCTACATACAGTGCTCCAGTAGTGTCTCTGCAAACTTCAGTATGTATTACCGCCGGCCGCATGGCCAGTGGTTCAAATCCCGACGCTGGAAGAATGGCACGGGTGAAGATCCCGACAGCGGATTTAGGTAAGTAATGCTAACCCTACCCCCCCAACCCTCCCTTAGGGGTACCTAACCCTAACCTCCCCCCTAGTGCCTAACCCTAACTTCCCGCTAAGTGCCTAAACCTAACCCCCCCCATTCCAGCAGCCTAAACCTAAGTCTCCCAGGGGGGTGCCTAACCCTAACCTCCCCCTGGGGGTGCCTAACCCTAACCCTCCATTTCCCTAGCCTAAACCTAACCCTCCCGGGGGGGTGCCTAACCCTGAGTACCCCCGGGAGCCTGAAACCTAACCCTCCCCCCTGCGGCTGTCCGCGCCCGGCTTATCTTCGCTCGGTATGCCGGTCATCGGGCTCCCGGCATAGGTCTAATGACAGGTGTCAGGATTTCGACGCCTATCATTAGTACCTTGCCGGGATTTGACAGTCGGGAAGCCAGCGGTCAGCATTTTGACCGTCGGTTTCCTGACTGCATCCCTTCAGCTCAGCTGCATCTCTCCAGCTACAAACTGTTCTCCAGCAGAATCTCTTCTAATAGCTGGATATTTGAATCAGCTGCATCCCTCTAACTACATACAGTGCTCCAGCAGTGTCTCTCCAAACGGCTGCATATTCAACTCAACAGTATGGGGCAAAATTTACTAAGTGGCGGTTTGACGGCGGTTTCTATTCTATTCTAAACCCCGGGGGTTTGGTGGTGGTTTCTATTCTATTCTAAACCCCGGGGGTTTTGGTTTTGCAGCAGTTTCTAAATGACAGCCCTGTTCTATTCTATTCTAAAATGTGTTTTGATGGCAGTTTTGCAGCGGTTTTGGCCTTAGTAAATCTGCAGATAGCAAAACCGCCGCCAAGCCAGAGTCAAAACACATTTTAGAATGGAATAGAACAGGATTGTCATTTAGAGACAGCTGCAAAACCAAACCCTCGGGGTTTAGAGTAGAATAGAAACCACCGTCAAACCGCCGCTTAGTAAATTTTGCCCTATATCTCCATCCATATACACAGTGCCTCATCTAGTTCCCGCATACTCCCTTCCACAGTATCTCACCAGCCTCTGTGAGCAACTATGTTCTCATTCCATTGCATTTCCAGCTACAGTAATCTCTGTTACTAAGTGCAAGTTCCTATAGTGCCTACTCCATCTGTATCAGACTTATGCTAGTGCTTGAAAGTCATCAAGTACACCATCTTCAATAATTCATATCACATTTTCCTCTATCTGCCTCTCTCTGTGCTACCCTTGCAAACCGTGTGACCTGCTAGTCCTCTGCAGCAAAAGTCCATCCTGCCTTACAGAGCACTAGTTAGACTCCGTATGAGGGGCCGTTCATGTCAAAATTACAGCTTTCTGGATATGTCATATACCTAAGTTATTGCTTTCTGGATATGACTTATGCTAAAATGGATATGATGTATAATGAAATGGATATGACGTATGCTGAAATGGATATGACTTATGCTGAAATGGATATAACTTATGCTGAAATGGATATGATGTATGCTGGAATGAATATGACATATGCTGAAATGGATATGACGTATGCTGAAATGGATATGACCTATACTGAAATGGATATGACCTATACTGAAATGGATATGACGTATGCTGAAATGGATATGACATATCACGTATGCTGAAATGGATAAGACGTATGCTGAAATGGATATGACGCATGCTGAAATGGATATGACCTATGCTGAAATGGATATGACCTATGCTGAAATGGATATGACCTATGCTAAAATGAATATGACATATTCTGAAATGAATATGACTTATGCTGAAATGGATATGACCTATACTGAAATGGATATGACGTATGCTGAAATGGATATGAGGTATGATGAAATGGATATGACGTATGCTGAAATGGATATGACTTATGCTGAAATGGATATGACGTATACTGAAATGGATATGACGTATGATGAAATGGATATGACGTATACTGAAATGGATATAACTTATGCTGAAATGGATATGACGTATACTGAAATGGATATGACGTATGATGAAATGGATATGACCTATGCTGAAATGGATATGACGTATACTGAAATGAATATGACTTATGCTGAAATGGATATGACCTATACTGAAATGGATATGACGTATACTGAAATGGATATGACGTATGATGAAATGGATATGACGTATACTGAAATGGATATGACTTATGCTGAAATGGATATGACGTATACTGAAATGGATATGACCTATGCTGAAATGGATATGACGTATGCTGAAATGGATATGACGTATGATGAAATGGATATGACGTATGCTGAAATGAATATGACTTATGCTGAAATGGATATGACCTATACTGAAATGGATATGACGTATACTGAAATGGATATGACGTATGATGAAATGGATATGACGTATACTGAAATGGATATGACTTATGCTGAAATAGATATGACGTATACTGAAATGGATATGACGTATGATGAAATGGATATGACCTATGCTGAAATGGATATGACGTATGCTGAAATGGATATGACGTATGATGAAATGGATATGACTTATGCTGAAATGGATATGATGTATGCTGAAATGGATATGACATATGCTGAAATGGATATAACATATACTGAAAAGCACATGGCAGTGCCAGCCAATCACGGCTCTCTTATATAAGCAGGGCTGCTGAGAAGGAAAAGCAGGAGTACAGTGTGGCATCTCGCACTGTCTCTGGGACCTATTTGACCTACCGGTAGGTGGAGAGATGTCCGTGGTGCTATGCAGCGTAAGCTGTGGTCTCAGATGCTGGCCAGGTGTTGTGTTGCACCTCCACGAGCCCGCGGGGTTCCTGGCAGACGTGCACCAGTTGATGTCCTGCTGTGGGCTGTAGAGTGATGTGGAGAGCCGCAGTGTGGTGCTGTCCCACAGTCCCGTGGGGTCAGTCTAATGTGCTGTGCTGCACAGCACCACAGACATCTCTCCACCTACCAGTAGGTCAAACAGGTCCCAGAGACAGTGCGGGATGCCGCCAACTGCACAAGCTACAGGACTTTAACAACACCCCATGCATCCCGGTTCTGGAAGACTGAGACCATAGGTACAGCAGGGGAACGTGCAGGAGTAAGGACCGCTCGGATAGGAGCCCCCTCAAAGGGTCTACCCACTCCCCAACCGAGGATCGCACAGAGCCATCTGCTCATCCCCACACCCCATAACGGAACCACATAGGGAAGCACTGTGTCTTACCGAATAAAACAGGTTAGATTCCACACTTACTGTCTGCCTCATTTTTTCTCACCCACACACCCACTAACATAGCCTCCATTTAGCCCCAATACACACACCCCTCTCCTCTCCCCTCCCCACATTCCCCTTGCCCCCTCCTCCCCAGCCAATTCCCCCACACCATCGTATCACACACACTCAGTAGGAGCGCACGTGTACCCCTTTTTCCTCATATTCTACCTGCAGGCATTGGTACTCCTGTTAATATTATGTTGCTGAACCTGCCCACTTCCCGCCAGTCCCCCATCCTCACCCCATCACTCCTCTACTTTCTCTCCTCATACCTTCCTTCTATTATCCTCGGTGACTTCAATATTCCTATTGATATCCCCACAGAATCTACCACCTTCAAACTACTCACCCTCAGTTCCTCATTTGGACTCTCCCAATTCCCCATTCCACCTCTCTGACCATCACCTCCTCTCAATTAACCTATCCCTCTCTCCTTCCCCTCCTCTACCTCCCAGAGCCACCATCGCTAAGCGTAACATTGAAGCTATTGACACTGCTTTCTTTTCTTCCCTACTTGACTCACTTCTCTCCCCTATCCTCTCTTTCTCCTGCGCTGAACAAGCTGCTTCCCTATACAATGCCTCCCTTACTTCTGCACTTGACTCTGTTGCTCTGGCGATCACTACTCACCCTCGCAAATCCACACCTCAACCCTGGCATTCCAAATGCACCAGATACCTGCAAAAATGTTCACGAACCGCCAAGTGACAGTGGAGAAGATCACGCTCTCAGGCAGATTTTCTCCATTTCAAATTCATGCTGTCATCCTACAGTGCTGCCCTTTCCCTCTCTAAACAGTCATACTTCACGAATCTCATCTCCTCCCTGTCCTCATATCCCCAGTGTCTCTTTTCCACCTACAACTCCCTCCTCTGCCCACCCCCTCCTCGTCTCCCCTCCTTGCTCTCTTCCACTGAGTTTGCTACATATTTCACATCTAAAATTGATTCTGTATGTCAGGACATCATATCCAACCAGTCCCCCAGCTCTCCACCTCCTCCTTTCCCGGATCACCCCTCCCCATCCATTTTACCGACTCTGACATCCTTCTCCCCTGTGACTGGAGAGGAAGTTAAGGCCCTTATCCAGTCCTCCCCCCTTCCACCTTGACCCTATCCCCTCCCACCTCCTCCGCTACCTCTCTCCTTCTGCCTGCTCCCATCTTGCCCACCTACTTAATTTCTCCCTCTCTTCTTGCACTGTTCCTTCTGCATTCAAGCATGCCCTTGTCTCCCCCATTCTTAAAAAACCTAACCTTGATCCTAACATTCTCTCTAACTACCGACCAATCTCTCTCCTCCCTTTTGCCTCCCTGAGCGTATTGTTTATAACCGCCTCACCACATTTCTTTCTTCTCACTCCCTCCTTGACCCTTTTCAGTCTGGCTTCCGTTCTCTCCACTCCACTGAAACTGCCCCCAGAAAAGTCTGCAACGACCTCCTTGCTGCCAAATCCAAGAGCCACTACTCCCTGATCATTCTCCTTGACCTCTCTGCTGCTTTTGACACTGTGGACCACCCTCTACTGCTGCATATTCTTCACTCCCTTGGTCTATGTGACACTGTTCTCTCCTGGCTGTCCTTCTACCTCTCTGAATGTTCCTTCTCTGTTTCCTCTCATGACAATTCCTCCCCCCACAGCCTCTTACAGTATGTGTTCCCCAAGGTTCTGTTCTTGGACCTCTCCTATTCTCTCTCTATACGTCTTCTCTAGGTAAACTCATCAGCTCTTTTGACCTCCATTATCATCTCTATGCTGATGATACTCAGATCTACCTTTCCTCACCTGATCTTTCCCCCTCTCTACTGACTCGTATCTCTGTCTCTCTGCTATCTCTTCCTGGATGTCCCAGCGATTTCTCATATGTCTAAGACTGAGCTGATAGTCTTCCCACCCTCCCACATAACATCATGTCCACTATTTCTTTATTAATAGATAGCATAACTATCTTATCTAGTCCCAAAGTGCGTTGTCTTGGAGTCATCCTGGACTCTTCCCTCTCCTTCAAGCCACACATTCAGAACCTCTCGCAGTCCTGTCATTTCCATCTAAAGAATATTTCCTAGATCAGACCCTTTCTCGCCCACGATGCTACCAAAACCCTTGTACATTCACTGGTCATGTCCAGATTGGACTACTGTAACCTTCTCCTAGCTGACCTCCCCAAATCCATCTCTCTCCTCTCCAGTCTGTGGTCAATGCTGCTGCACGGGTCATCTTCCTCTCCAAATGCTCTACATCTGCATCCCCTCTCCTACAAGCCCTCCACTGGCTCCCCTTCCCTTTCAGAACCCAATTCAAGGCTCTCACACTCACTTACAAAGCCCTCACCCATTCCTCTCCCATTTACATCTCTGATCTCATCTCCCTACACTCTTCTGTCCGCCCTCTTTGTTCACTTAGTACACGCCACCTTTCATGCCAATTGATTACTTCCTCCCACTCCCGCCTCCAAGATTTTGCTCGTGCTGCTCTTCACTTTTGGAACTCCCTCCCTCTCCCCATCAGACTCTGCACCTCTCTACAATCTTTCAAACGAGCTCTTAAGACCCACTATTTCATTAAAGCCTTCCAGCTCTCATCCTAACTTGCTGCTACATCTTCCTTTCTCCCCGCCTACCCCATCTGTGTCACTCCTGTTTGTCATCCCCTCCCTTAAAGAATGTTAGCTCTTTCGAGCAGGGCCCTCTACCCTCTTGTGCTTCTCCCTACTGTAATTTAATTTATCTCTTACTCCCCACTAGGGCAACTAACACTTGGCTGCTTATGCGGGCATAAAGCTTGATAATATAGCAATGTTTATCCATGTCCTGTATTGTATTGTATTGTATTGTAAGTCAATGGTTACTTATTTGTCTATGTACTTTGTAAGGCGCTGTGGAACACTTGTGGCACCATATAAATAAATTAATGATAATAATATAAATAATAATTTGAAGCACAGCCCACCCCTCTTACTTGTACAGTGTGGCAGAGCTGGAAAGTGGAGGTGAGTGCTAACACTATAGTCAGTGGTGTAATAACTTTTGCTGTGCTGATGATGGTAATGTAACACATAACTACTACTGCATGTACTATTAGTTATAGCTGCAGATAGTAGACTGCCTCTTTTCAGCTCTTTCTCCTGTGAGGATCAGGCTCCTGCTGCAGGCAGGTTATGTATTAATGTTACTTTCACTTCCTTTCTGTCCTCATTCTCTCTCATCTTAGCTCTTTCTTTACTCTCCTTTCTCTTCTTTCTCTATGTCTGATTTCTTGCCAGTACCCCAGGTCCCTACTCATGTTAGGGAGTGCCCTGACTCCCAGCAAGCTGCCTCCTTCATAATCCAGCAGGTGGGGTAGGATTCCTCTATTGTCTGGCTAGATGAACTGACTGTATGCAGGCTGCTGGGTCAGAGGTTTATAGTCTGCCACAATCGGCAGTAGGCTGTGGTTTTCACACCCAACACGTACCAAGCATTATTATAACACTTACATGGCTTTGTGTGTTTATTTAGTGCATATACTGTATAGGTACTGTATGTGCATGTCTAAATACAATTCTATGTCTAGGGCTTTATATTGTGTGTGTATGTATGTATGTATGTATACATGGGCGCCGAGAGGGGGAGAGCGGGTACAGTTTACCCGGGCCTGGGCTTGCTAGAGGGGCATGGCGTGGCCCCCCCCCTCCCTCACAGCAGCTCAGCACACAGCCGGTGCTGGGCTGCAGCAGCCGGAGCAGTCTCCTACGGCTGTGGGGGGGGAGCGATCACATTGATCGCGCCCCCCCCTGCTTATCGCTGGGCTGATATATTTTTGTGTTTTTTCCAAGGGGGCGTGGCCATGCATCCCGCGATTAGGCCATGCCCCCTCCTTTACCCGGGACTGGCCAGGCTCTCTACGGCCCTGTATGTATGTATTTATTATGCCACTCACAAGTAGCAGAAGAATAAATACATACATACATACACAATATAAAGCCCTAGACATAGAATTGCATGTAGACATGCACATACAGTACCTATACATTATATGCACTAAACAAACACACAAAGCCATGTAAGTGTTATAACATACCTCCCAACTTTTGCAGAGTTCCACTTGGGACATCTACGCAGCGAAGCTTTCCTGAAAAGGGGTGTGACCTATGTGAAAAAAGGGCGAGACCTAGCAGCACGCCCAAGTTTACATCTCCGAGATGCAGGGCTGCCCCCGGACTGTGAATAATATTAGATATGGCAAGAACTTACCATTGTTATCTCTATTTCTACGAAGTCCATAGGGTTCCACAGGACTCCCGCCCTGTCGAACCTGTACTGCAGATAGGCTTTGATCTGGTCACCATTTTTCTGTCTCCTTCTGGTGAGAATGTGATTCTTGTGTGTTCCAGACTTTCTTCTCTCTCTTTCTTCTCCTCTTCCGGCCTATGGCTTGTTATATAACTGATTTGCCTTTGCTCTGGGGCGGGTTATAGAAGGGGGACCCCAGTCCATAGGGTTCCACAGGATACCTTGGGGTATAGGCGGATGATGTTAGACATAGGACACCACAGAGTTAAAGTTTTCAGCCTCCCAGGATGCACTGCGATCCCCCTTCTATACCCAGCCAGCTATGAGTCTGCAACACAGAGACTGTCAGTTGCAGATGGCACTGAAGTATCTCTGGAGACCCTGCTAACAACAGGAGGTCGTCCAGATAGGGCAACAAGCGTACCCCCTGCATCCGCAAGTGGGCGGCCATAACTGCCATGACTTTGGTAAACACTCGAGGTGCCGTGGCCAGACCAAAAGGCAGTGCCTGAAACTGGAAGTGTTGGTCGACCACTGCAAACCTGAGGAAACATTGGTGTGCTGAAACAATGGGGATATGCAGGTAAGCGTCCGGAATATCTAGCGACACCATAAAATCCTTAGGCTCCATTGCTAAAATGATGGAACGCAGGGTCTCCATCCGGAACAGAGGAACCCTCAAGAATTGTTGAGGGATTTGAGGTTGAGGATGGGCCGGTAAGACCATTGGGTTTCTTTACTAGAAATAGATTGGAGTAATACCCCGATCCCCTCTGGGACAATGGAACCGCCACTATAACTCCAGCCTGGAGCCGAGAGTGTAACACCTTCCGGAATACCAGGGCCTTGTCTTGATCTGACTGACAGCCAGTGGTGAAAAATCGGCTGGGAGGCCTCCGCCGGAAGGAGAGGGTGTATGCCCAAGAGACCACTTCTTATACCCAAGTGTCTGTGGTGGTGAGACACCAGCACTGTGCGAACTGAAGAAGCCAGCCGCCCACTTTGGGGTCCCCCAAGGAGAGGCCCATCCCATCAGGCGGAAGGCTTATCATCCGACTTGGAAGCAGGACATCTTGTACTCCAAGCCTGCTTCTTAGGCTTGGCAGATTTCTTGGCCCCTGACTGTCTCGGAAAGAACTGTACTTTGGACTTATCCAGGGCCCTATAGGGCCAAAAGGACAAAGAACCCGACCCTGATGGGACTGTAGCCGATGGCAGACACGCAGACTTAGCTGCTGCCAGAGTGGCCACAATTTTGTCCAGATCAGGGCCAAACAGGACCTGTCCATTAAAAGGCAAGCATTCCAAACCTTTTTGGAATTTGTGTTGGCTTTCCAAGAGCGCAACCATAGGGTGCGGCGAGCCGCTACCGCTACCGAGGAGATTCTGGAAGTGAGGAGACCTATATCCGAGGCTGCCTCATTAATGTACGTGGCTGAGTTTCTGAGATTACCCACTAACTCCACCTGCTCAGGTGAAGAATCAGTGTCCAGAGACACCTCCAAGCTATCAGTCCAACACTCCATGGCTCTGGCCACCCAGCACATAGCCAAAGCCGATCTGGACGCCCCCCAACAAGGGAATAAATGGATTTCAGGCATATTTTCACCTTGCGATCTGTAGCATCCTTTAAGGAGGACATGGAGGGCATGGGCAATGTAGCACTCTTCACTAGACGTGTGACATGAGAGTCCACTTGCAAAGGAGTTTCCCACTTGGAAAAATAATTATCCGCAAAGGGTTATGCAAAGGCCAAATGTTTTTAAGGCTGGTACCGCTTACCCGGATTTTTCCATGCCTCCTCTAAATGATCCACTAACTGACCAGATAGAGGAAATACAGTGGCATCTCCCTTAATATCCTTAAAGAAGGTGTATTTAGATTTAGCCACGGGGGAATCATCATCCTCAATGACCAAGGCCGTACGGGCTGCCCATATAAGGCCAGGCATATAGACTTTAGACTTCCCCTCCTTAGCAGTCGGGAAGCCGGCTGTCGGGATTCCGGCAGCTGGCTTCCCGATTGTATACCCGTAGTGTATGTGACTCCCCTCACAGATAAATGCTTTTGCAGTGAAGCAATGAACACCCTGCAACACCGCACCGCAAGGGCTTTAGCAGAGGAAGAACAGGGATAGTAAAATGTCTGACAGTCAGAAGTGAAAGTACAGGCAGACAGCATTAGCAGTTAGTCACATATAATGCAGAAATAAATCACCTGCAGTACCAGCACGGAGATCAACTACACAGACACAGAGCCTGGTAGGAAACAGTGCTGCATACTCTGACCTTAATCGCAGGAGAGGTATGCGGGGGGACCCAGACCGCGATGCCACCTTGATTCAGCGTCCAGCAGCATTTGCACACTCTTAGAAAATGGCCGCCGAGGAGCAGAGAGGAGGCGGGCCAGGGGGAGGATTGCTGACACAGCCCGCCAGACCGCTATGGAGCGCCACTGTGCAGCGGGGGAGGCGCCAGCTGTGGAACAGGGAAGGCCGCTCCCATGACATGCAATTAACCCCTGGGATGCCAGACCTTTGCCGCTCAGCCGCGGCCCGCTGTCCCTGGTGGTCTAGTGGAAGCGCAAGGTAATACCTGGCTCCACCTGCAGACAGTACCCAGGGAGCCCCCTGCCTGGGGACTTAGGACTGTGTTTCAGCGTGTACCATGCAAGGGACCCCGCCACTTACCTGCCCCCTTGAATCCGGCCACAGTCCGGGTAATTCGGGGTCACCGCTAGCTGTGACCCCAGACACCCACCAGCATCCCCGGATCAGTACCGGCGTTCTGGTCTGGCGGGGTGAAGGAGTGACAGCATAGATGTCAGTACTGACTGTCTATGCTGTGCAGCTCATCTTGAGCAGCCACAGCTGCATTGAAGAACTTCAGGGGCCATTACAGCCCCCTCTGGTATATGGTGATCCCACTCCGAGCCGTGCACCTACGAAACTAGTTTGTCTTGGCTCAGAGGCAGGGTATAGGAGGGGTATCCCAGTGCATCCTGGGAGGCTGAAAACTTTAACTCTGTGGTGCCCAATGTCTGACATCATCCGCCTACACCCCAAGGTATCCTGTGGATACCCTATGGACCCTGAAGTAGAAAGATACCGTGCGCATGCGCACATCTATTCTTGCTCTGTGTACACACTGCTCTGCTATGCAGAGCAGCAGTGTATGCTTCCCCAACTCCCCCCCCAGCTGCGGGACACTGCAGTCCATGGGTGGGACAGCGGGACAGTCCCAAAAAAACAAGACTGTCCCACTGAACGTGGGACAGTTGGGTGGTATGGATATAATAATGCTTGGCACGTGTGGGGTGTGAAAACCACAGCCTACTGCCGATTGTCTGATCCAGCAGCCTGCATACTGTAACAGTACATCCAGACAGACAACAGGGGAATCCTACCCCACCTGCTGGATTATGAAGGAGCCATCTTGCTGGGAGTCAGGGCACTCCCTAACATGAGCAGGGATCTGGGGCACTGTCAAGAAATCAGACATAGAGAAAGAAGAAAAAGGAGAGTAAAGAAAGAGCTGAGATGAGAGAGAATGAGGACAGAAAGGAAAGTGAAAGTAACATTATACATAACCTGCCTGCAGCAGGAGCCTGATCCTCACAGGAGAAAGAGCTGAAAAGAGTCAGTCTCCTATCTGCAGCTATAACTAATAGTACATGCAGTAGTAGTTATGTGTTACATTACCATCATCAGCACAGCAAAAGTTATTACACCACTGACTATAGTGTTAGCACTCACCTCCACTTTACAGCTCTGCCACACTGTTCTCCTGCTCTTCCTTCCCAGGAGCCTTGCTTATATAGGAGAGCTGTGATTGGCTGGCACTGTCATGTGCTTTTCAGTGTATGTTATATCCATTTCAGCATATCTTATATCCAGTTCATCATGTCATATCCATTTCAGTGTATGTTATATCCATTTCAGCATAGGTAATATCCATTTCAGTATAGGCCATATCCATTTCATCATATGTTATATCCATTTCAGTATATGTTATATCCATTTCATCATATGTTATATCCATTTCAGTATATGTTATATCCATTTCAGTATACGTCATATCCATTTCAGCATACGTCATATCCATTTCAGCATACGTCATATCCATTTCATCATACGTTATATCCATTTCATCATATGTTATATAGGGGTGAGCGGGTTCGGATTTCTGAAATCCGAACCCCCCCGAGCCCCCCCGATCCGAGTCCGATCCGAGTCAGGCTCGACTTTTCCCGCCTGACTCGGATTCTGAAATCGAGGCAAAACGTCATCTTCCCGCCTTCCGAGTCTCGCGGGTTTTGGATCCTATATAAGGTACCCACGTCGGCGCCATTTTCTCACTCGGCTGTGGACAGTGAAGAGGGAGGGTGGGAGTTAGGGCTGTGTAGTGTAGTGTAGTGCTGCTGTTGTCCACTACTTCAAAGTCCATAGGGGCTGGCTGTGTTGTGCTGTGCTGCTGTTGTTAATAGGGGCTGTGTCCACTACTTCAAAGTCCATAGGGGCTGGCTGGACTGTGTTGTGCAGTCAGTTCTCCATAGGGGCTGTGTCCACTCCAAAGTCCTGTGCAGTGTCCCAGTCCTAAAGAGGTGCTGTAGTGTTGTCCAGGGGGTGCTCTGTCCATCAGGGGTGCTCCCCCCAAGTGCTAAAAAAATAATATATTTTCTGTGTTTGTGAATTGTGTGCGCAGTAGCCGCACGTGCATCAACAAAGTAGTGCCAAGCGTGCGCCTGTGTCATAAGTAAAGGGCCGGCTGGCTTGACCGTTAAGGGTGCTGTAACCCCCGAAAGTACACTCCAGTCCAAACCAAAAAAAAATTATTTTCTGTGTTTGTGAATTGTGTGCGCAGTAGCCGCACGTGCATCAACAAAGTAGTGCCAAGCGTGCGCCTGTGTCATAAGTAAAGGGCCGGCTGGCTTGACCGTTAAGGGTGCTGTAACCCCCGAAAGTACACTCCAGTCCAAACCAAAAAAAAAAATATTTTCTGTGGTTGTGAATTGTGTGCGCAGTAGCCGCACGTGCATCAACAAAGTAGTGCCAAGCGTGCGCCTGTGTCATAAGTAAAGGGCCGGCTGGCTTGACCGTTAAGGGTGCTGTAACCCCCGAAAGTACACTCCAGTCCAAACCAAAAAAAAAATTATTTTCTGTGTTTGTGAATTGTGTGCGCAGTAGCCGCACGTGCATCAACAAAGTAGTGCCAAGCGTGCGCCTGTGTCATAAGTAAAGGGCCGGCTGGCTTGACCGTTAAGGGTGCTGTAACCCCCGAAAGTACACTCCAGTCCAAACCAAAAAAAAAATTATTTTCTGTGTTTGTGAATTGTGTGCACAGTAGCCGTACGTGCATCAACAAAGTAGTGCCAAGCATGCGCCTGTGTCATAAGTAAAGGGCCGGCTGGCTTGACCGTTAAAGGGTGCTGTAACCCCCAAAGTACACTCCAGTCCAAACCAAAAAAAAAATTATTTTCTGTGTTTGTGAATTGTGTGCGCAGTAGCCGCATGTGCATCAACAAAGTAGTGCCAAGCGTGCGCCTGTGTCATAAGTAAAGGGCGAGCTGGCTTGACCGTTAAAGGGTGCTGTAACCCCCAAAGTACACTCCAGTCCAAACCAAAAAAAAAATTATTTTCTGTGTTTGTGAATTGTGTGCGCAGTAGCCGCACGTGCATCAACAAAGTAGTGCCAAGCGTGCGCCTGTGTCATAAGTAAAGGGCCGGCTGGCTTGACCGTTAAAGGGTGCTGTAACCCCCGAAAGTACACTCCAGTCCAAACCAAAAAAAAAATTATTTTCTGTGTTTGTGAATTGTGTGCGCAGTAGCCGCACGTGCATCAACAAAGTAGTGCCAAGCGTGCGCCTGTGTCATAAGTAAAGGGCCGGCTGGCTTGACCGTTAAAGGGTGCTGTAACCCCCAAAGTACACTCCAGTCCAAACCAAAAAAAAATTATTTTCTGTGTTTGTGAATTGTGTGCGCAGTAGCCGCATGTGCATCAACAAAGTAGTGCCAAGCGTGCGCCTGTGTCATAAGTAAAGGGCCAGCTGGCTTGACCGTTAAAGGGTGCTGTAACCCCCGAAAGTACACTCCAGTCCAAACCAAAAAAAAAATTATTTTCTGTGTTTGTGAATTGTGTGCGCAGTAGCCGCACGTGCATCAACAAAGTAGTGCCAAGCGTGCGCCTGTGTCATAAGTAAAGGGCCGGCTGGCTTGACCGTTAAAGGGTTCTGTAACCCCCAAAGTACACTCCAAACCAAAAAAATATATATTTTCTGTGTTTGTGACTTGTGTGCACTGTGGCTGCACGTGCATCAACAAAGGAGCAGCGCCAAGCGTGCGCCTGTGTCCCATAAGTAAAGAGCCGGCTGGCTCATTTCTTAAAGGGTGGTGTAACCCACAAAGTGCACTACTCTCCAGCAAAAATAAAAAAATATTTTCTGTGTTTGTGTGCGCTTTAGCCGCACGTATATATATCAATATAACATAAATGGAGGACCAAACTTTCTCTGATAAAAATAAAATAGGGAAAGATCAAGAACCACTTCCTACTAGTGCTGTTGCTGCTGCTGGGAGTTGTTCATCATCCCAGAGAGGAAGTAGGAACATCACTACTTTTACTAAACTATTGACCCTCCAACAGTCCCTAGCGATGAGGATGAAGTACGACAGCAGTCATCCTGAAGCAAAACGTATAACTGAGGCCTTGACTGCTATGTTGGTGTTAGACGTGCGTCCGGTATCCGACATTAGTGCAGTGGGATTTAGACAATTGATGGAGGTAGTGTGTCCTCGGTTCCAAATCCCGTCTAGATTCCACCTGCATCCTCAAAGCAGCAGCGACAAGCGTGCGTCTGTCTGTTAAAGGGTGGTGACACCCTCAAAGTGTGCTACACAAACAATTAAAATATTGTTCTTTTTTTTTCTGTCTTTGTGAAATGTGTGGGCTGTAGCCGCACCTGCATCCTTAAAGCAGCAGCGACAAGCGTGCGTCTGTCTGTTAAAGGGTGGTGACACCCTCAAAGTGTGCTACACAAACAATTAAAATATTGTTCTTTTTTTTTTTGTCTTTGTGAATTGTGTGGGCTGTAGCCGCACTTGCATCCTCAAAGCAGCAGCGACAAGCGTGCGTCTGTCTGTTAAAGGGTGTTGTAACTCTCAAAGTGCTCCAAAAAATAAAAAAATTTTTTTTAATGTGTTTGTGACTTGTGTGCGATGTAGCCACACTTGCATCCTCAAAGCAGCAGCGACAAGCGTGCGTCTGTCTGTTAAAGGGTGGTGACACCCTCAAAGTGTGCTACACAAACAATAAAAATATTCTTCTTCTTTTTTCTGTCTTTGTGAATTGTGTGGGCTGTAGCCGCACCTGCATCCTTAAAGCAGCAGCGACAAGCGTGCGTCTGTCTGTTAAAGGGTGGTGACACCCTCAAAGTGTGCTACACAAACAATTAAAATATTGTTCTTTTTTCTGTCTTTGTGAATTGTGTGGGCTGTAGCCGCACCTGCATCCTTAAAGCAGCTGCGACAAGCGTGCGTCTGTCTGTTAAAGGGTGGTGACACCCTCAAAGTGTGCTACACAAACAATTAAAATATTGTTCTTTTTTTTTTGGTCTTTGTGAAATGTGTGGGCTGTAGCCGCACCTGCATCCTTAAAGCAGCAGCGACAAGCGTGCGTCTGTCTGTTAAAGGGTGGTGACACCCTCAAAGTGTGCTACACAAACAATAAAAATATTCTTCTTCTTTTATCTGTCTATGTGAATTGTGTGGGCTGTAGCCGCACCTGCATCCTTAAAGCAGCAGCGACAAGCGTGCGTCTGTCTGTTAAAGGGTGGTGACACCCTCAAAGTGTTCTACACAAACAATTAAAATATTGTTCTTTTTTTTCGGTCTTTGTGAAATGTGTGGGCTGTAGCCGCACCTGCATCCTTAAAGCAGCAGCGACAAGCGTGCGTCTGTCTGTTAAAGGGTGGTGTAACTCTCAAAGTGCTCCAAAAAATAAAAAACTATTTTTTTTATGTGTTTGTGACTTGTGTGCGATGTAGCCGCACTTGCATCCTCAAAGCAGCAGCGACAAGCGTGCGTCTGTCTGTTAAAGGGTGGTGACACCCTCAAAGTGTGCTACACAAACAATAAAAATATTCTTCTTTTTTCTGTCTTTGTGAATTGTGTGGGCTGTAGCCGCACTTGCATCCTCAAAGCAGCAGCGACAAGCGTGCGTCTGTCTGTTAAAGGATTACATCGGTGACAGCATCCAAGTAGGCATGTCAGACAGTCCGTACCTGTACTGGCAGGAAAAAGAAGCAATTTGGAGGCCCCTGTACAAACTGGCTCTATTTTACCTGAGTTGCCCCCCCTCCAGTGTGTACTCCGAAAGAGTGTTTAGTGCAGCCGGGAACCTTGTTAGCGAAAGGCGTAGGAGGTTGCTTCCACAAAATGTGGAGAAGATGATGTTCATAAAATGAATGATCAACTCTTCCAGGGAGACCAGCCTCCAGAACGTACAGAGGGACCTGTGGTTCCAGCAGGGACGAATTAATACTCTGTGAGGATGAGGATGTACATAACACTGAAGAGGGTGAGGAATCTGTGGATGAGGAGGATGAGGACGACTTCTTGCCTCCGTAGAGCCAGTTTGTGCAGGGACAGATTAATTGCCAACTTGTTTTGTGGGGGCCCAAACGAACCAATCATTTCAGCCACAGTTGTGTGGCAGACCCTGGCGCTGAAATGATTGGTTTGTTAAAGTGTGCATGTCCTGTTTATACAACATAAGGGTGGGTGGGAGGGCCCAAGGACAATTCCATCTTGCACCTCTTTTTTTTCTTTGCATTATGTACAGTTTGGGGCCTAGTTTTTCAATGCCATCCTGTCTGCCACTGCAGTTTCACGCCTAGATGGGTCACGTGTTTGTGCCGCCCACTCGTTTCGCTTAGCATAGTCATCCAGCTACCTCGGTGCAACCTTTTGGACATAAAAACACTATTGTGAGGTGTGAGGTATTCAGAATAGACTGGAAATGAGTGGAAATTAAGGTTATTGAGGTTAATAATAGCATAGGAGCAGAAAAACCTACAAATTCTGTGATTTTAGCTGTTTTTATGCTTTTTTTCAAAAAAATACAGATCCAAAACACAAAACCCAGAACCCAAAACACGGAAGGGTGGTTTTGGCAAAACCAATCCAGATCCAAAACACGAAGAAAGATCCAGATCCAAAACCAAAACACAAAACACGAAAAGTGGCCGGTGCACACCCCTAATGTTATATCCATTTCAGTATACGTCATATCCATTTCACCATACGTCATATTCATTTCAGCATACGTCATATCCAAGTCATCATACGTTATATCCATTTCAGTATACGTCATATCCAGAAAGCAATAACTTAGGTATATGACATATCCAGAAAGCTGTAATTTTGACTTGAACGGCCCCTCATAACTCCGTGCCCCTAGGTCAGCAGTACCAAACAGAGAAGGTAGGATCAGAAGTCATAAGACAACCCAACTGTGTGTGCCATACACATTAGGCATGAGATGCAAACGTGTGCTGGGAAAGAAGAGGACCGGGAATGGGAGGGTAAGTATAACGAGATATGGATTGAGTCTGGGGGGGCGGAGTGACTGAGGTGCCAGGTACCTTCATTTATGTATAAATATATATATATATATATATATATATATATATATATATAGTATTACATACACATAAAATTGAAAAACAGGGTGAACTCAGCAGGTTTGCAAATATTGCGTACAATTATTCAGCAAACGCCATTGTATAACTCCACATTACAAACAATTATATACACAGACACAGTAAATGATGTGGCTAGAGGGAGGTTGGATAGGCATAGGATGAGGCTGAGGCAGAATCGGGCATTGCTGTCTCAAGTTACATGTCGGGAACCTGCCCCAGTTTAGGGGGTGGCCCAAACAATCGCGTGTGTGAGCTATGACAGGAGTCTGGTTTAGAACGACACACAGAGCCCTAAACTCCTGACCTGAGCACAATGACAGGCGGTGATCTGAGACTTGTCCAGAGCTTTCAGATGAGCGCTGAGCTGACTATGGTTAAGGCTGCAGAAATCTTCATTTCGCCTGCCATAATCCACAGGCCTTCCGGGTTTGCTGCTTTAGATATTTGCATCTTAATACACACAGCTGTGGTGAGCGCCGCTCCTCTGTACAAATACAATCGGCTGCAGCATTAGCATAAAGACGCTGCTGTGTTGCAGCAAAAGATGCAGTCACAGCTGCAATTGAAGAATGAAAAAAAATGCAATTAAGAATTCCTCTTCTCTATAGATGTCATGCACATATTTGACACAAGATGAGGACGACTTTACGTGATTCTGCACCCAAATGCAATACACAATGTCATTTTGTGGTACAAACTATTCTAATGAATTTGAAATGATGACAACTATGTCTTTTGGGAGGCATTCCTTGCTTTCAAAGAACATACTCGCATAACCAATGTGTGCATACCATCAGGGGCGGATCCAGAACTAACTGACAGGGGGTGCACCATTGTATGGGAAGGTGTGGGGTGGGTGGGGCTCTTGGAGAAGTGGGTGTATCCTCATAGCAAGGGCGTGGCCTCACAGGGAATGCCATACCCATTAGCCATGTCCTCATTTTCATTATGCTGAGGGCATACAATAACCAAGGCCAAGACAATTTATGTCCTACCTGCCACCTGGTGTTCTAAGCTCCGTTAGTAGCTGTCTACATCTGTCTGGAAAAGAGATGGGGAATAAACACCTGCATTTAAAAGTGTCAAATAATTTAGATCCCTCCCCCTGAATATCCAACTGCCAGCCTGCCCTCTCCCTGACCATATCTATATTACTGCCCCCTCCATAGCTGTCTCATTGCCCCCTCCCTCTATATCGCTTTGATTAGCCCCTCCATTGTTGTCTCATTGCTCTTGCATATCTCCCTGATTGCCCCCTCCACAGCTGTCTCACTGCCAGTTCCTTCCATATAATACTGACCCCTCGCAGCTCACTCATTGACTCCCTCACTGCCCCCCTAACAACACCCACTGTCCACCTCAGAGCACTCACTGTCCATTTCATTGTCCACCACACAGCACTCCCCCTTCACTGCCACCTCACAGCACTCCCCTCCCCACCACACACAGGGAAAAAAAAACACATTGCTCCTCATGGGATAAAATAAAACACATTTGCCCTCATAGGAAAAAAAATTGGCCCCACAGGAATAAAACAAGCACATTGGCCCCCACAGGAAGAAAAATACACCCCAGCCCCCTCACAGACGATGACTTAACCTGTTAATAGCAGAAGCCATGGGCAGCATAGGTCTGGTGTTTGGCAGCGTCAGATAGTCTTTGGATACAGGTCTGGTGGATGACATGGTGAGTATGCGGAGATGGGTATGGTAAGCAACAGGGTGAGTGTGTGGGGACAGGTCTGGTAGGTGACAGGGTAATGTGTGGGTAAAGGGTAATGTGCGGGGACAGGTCTTGTAGGTGACAGGGTAAGTGTGCGGGGACAGGTCTGGTAGGTGACAGGGTAATGTGCAGGGACAGGTCTGGTAGGTGACAGGGTAATGTGCGGGGACAGGTCTGGTAGGTGACAGGGTAATGTGCGGGGACAGGTCTGGTAGGTGACAGGGTAAGTGTGCAGGGACAGGTCTGGTAGGTGACAGGATAATGTGCGGGGACAGGTCTGATAGGTGACAGGGTTAGTGTATGTGGGGCAGATGTTGTGGGTGACAGGACAAGAGAATCAGTAGGCAGGTATGGACACAGCATCCCTTCCCCTTCAATGTTTTCCTCTGACAGCACTTCCTCACTTCAATGCACTTTCCCCCCTTCATTATATCATAGCACGGGATGCAATTGGGAAACCGGCTGACATGATACCGACAGCCGGCTTCCCGATTGCTTTATCCCAGCGTGTATTAAATGACAGGCGTCTATATCATTTTCCCAATGCCGGGAGACAGGCGCCCGGCATCCCGATCGAAGGGATGCTGGGCTCCACGAGCGGACTGCTGCGGGGGGAGGGTTAGGTTTAGGGCTCCCAGGGGACTTAGGGTTAGGCACCCCCCCAGGAGGGTTAGGCTAGAGGGAGGGAGGGTTAGGGTTAGGCACCCCCGGGGGAAACTTAGGTTTAGGCAGCGGGGAAGGGGGGTTAGGGTTAGGCACTTAGAGGGGGATTAGGGTTAGGCACTTAGAGGGGGATTAGGGTTAGGCATTTGGTGGGGAGGTTAGGGTTAGGCACCCCTAAGGAGGGTTAGGGTTAGGGGAGTTAGGTTAGGTTAGTATATACTTACCTTAGGACGATCAGGATTTCCAGTGCTGTCGGGCTGCCGCTGCGGGATCTGTCCATCTGTCGGGCTGGCACTGCCGGGAATCGGCCGGTGGTATTTCATACCGATTCCCATAGCACAAACCCCCCCTCCTTCATTATTCATCCCATCACAGCACCCAAACCTTTCCTTCAATATTCACCTCACATCACCACAGGCAGCACCAGCAAACTGCTTACCTTCAAACTAATGCCCCTGCAGTATCGCTCACATCAGCCTGCCCTGATGTGACACTCCTGAGGAAGAGGGAGACGGAGCTGCTTGGCTGCCTATTGTGTTAGAAGTGTAATAAATGCAGGGTAACTCCTCCCACCATGTTTCTGCAACTCCAGCCCTGCAGCCAGCCCACCTTCTCTGTCCCTAGCTCCAACAGCCCCACTTTTGTGTCTACATCCCCAGCAGTTCCCCTTCTGTTAGCATTCATCCTCCTGCATCCCCAGTCAGCCCCCCTTCTGTTTCCCCAGCTCCAGCTGCCGCCCTTCTGCATCTACACCCCCAGTAGCACCCCTTCTGTGTCCAGAGCCAGCACCAGCTGCCGTCCTTCTGTGTCCCTAGCACCAGCCTGCTCCCCTTCTGTGCCCCCATCCCTAGTGGTTCCCCTTCTGTGTCCCCAGCCAGTCCTCTTTCTGTATCCCTATCCCCATACAGCCCCCTTTGTGTCCCCAGCCAGCCCCCCTTGTGTCCCAGCTCCAGCAGCCTCCTTTCTGTCTCCATCCCCAGCAGTCCACCTTTTGTGTCCCCAGCGAGCCGCATCAGCCCCCCTTCTATGTCCTAGCAGACCCCCTTCTATGTCCCCACTCCCCGGCATGCCCCCTTCTATGTATCCACTCCCCAGCCAGCCCCAGCAGCCCCCTTCTAAACCCGCACTCCCCAGCCTTTAATGTCCTCACTCCCCAGCCAGCCCCAGCCTTTTATGTCCCCCACTCCCCAGCCTTTTATGTCCTCACTCCCCAGCCAGGCCCAGCCTTTTATGTCTCCCACTCCCCAGACAGGCTCTCTTATAAATCCCATTTCCCCAGCCAGATCCAGCAGGTCCCCTCATGTGCCCCACTCCCCAGCCAGCCCTAGCTTTTATGTCCCCCACTCCCCAGCCAGCCCCAGCAACACTCCTTCTATGTCCCCACTCCCCAGGCAGCCCCATCAGCCCCCCTTCTATATCCCCACTCACCAGCCTTTTATGTTCCATTTTTCCAGCCAGCCCCAGCCTTCCCCTTCTATGTCTCTGCTCCCCAGCTAGCCCCAGCAGCTCCCCTTCTACATCCTGGGGCTGGCTGGTAAAAGGCTGGGGAGTGGGCATGTAGAAGGGGGGCTGGCTGGGGAGTGGGGACATAGGAGAGCTGCTGGGGCTGGCTGGGAAGTGGGGGACATAAAAAGCTAGGGCTGGCTGGGGAGTGAGGGCACAGAAGGGGACTGGCTGGGGAGTGGGGATTCAGAAGAGGGTCTGGCTGGGGAGTGGAGGACATAAAAGGCTGGAGAGTGGGGGCACAGAAAAGGGCCTGCTGGGGCTGGGTGGGTGGGGACATGGAAGGGTAGCTGCTAGAGAGATGGGACATTAAAGGCTGGGGGCTGGCTGGGGAGTGAGGACATAAAAGGCTGGGAAGTGGGGATGTAGAAGGAGAGCTGCTGGGGCTGGCTGGGGAGTGGGAACATAAAAGCTAGGGCTGGCTGGGGAGTGGGGGCACAGAAGGGGACCTGCTGGGGCTGGCTGGGGAGTGCGGATTTAGAAGGTCTTGGCTGGGGAGTGAGGACATAAAATGCTGGGAAGTGGGGATGTAGAAGGAGAGCTGCTGGGGCTGGCTGGGGAGTGGGGGCACAGAAGCGGGCCTGCTGGGCTGGCTATGAAGTGGGGACTTAAAAGGGGGGCTGGCTGGGAAGTAGGGACTTAGAAGGGGGGCTGCTGGGACTGGCTGGGGAGTGAGGACATAAAATGCCGGGGAGTGGGGATGTAGAAGGGGCTGCTGGGGCTAGCTGGGGAGTGGAGACATAGAAGGGGGGCTGCTGGGGCTGATTGGGGAAATGGGACATAGAAGGCTGGGGCTGGCTGGTGAGTGGGGACATAAAAGGCTGGGGAGTGGGGACATAAAAGGCTGGGGAATGGGGATGTAGAAGGGGGGCTGATGGGGCTGGCTGGGGAGTGGGGACATAGAAGGAGAGCTGCTGGGGCTGGCTGGGGAGTGGGGGACATAAAAAGCTAGGGCTTTCTGGGGTGTGGGGGCTTAGAAGGGGACCTCAGGTCTTTTATGTCACTTCTCCCCAGCCAGACCCAGCAGCCCTCCTTCTATATCTTCACTCCACAGCCAGCTCCAGCAGCCCCCTTATACATCCCCACTCCCCAGCCTTTTACGTCCTCACTCCCCAGCCAGCCCAAGCCTTTTATATCCCCCACTCCCCAGCCTTTTATGTCCCCCACCCCCCAGCCAGCCACAGCCTTTTATTTCCCCCACTCCCCAGCCTTTTATGTGCTCCACTCCCCAGTCAAACCCCCTTCTTAGTCCCCACTCCCCAGCCAAATCCAGAAGTCCCACTCTACAGCCAGCAATCCCCCCTTTTTACCTTGCTGCTGCAGTGCTCTCGCGGGCCATGGTTCCTGTCCTCTCTTCAGCGGCGCAGTGTGACATCATGCGCCGCTGAAAAAAAAAAAGCATTACACTGCACACATGAGGAAGCTGCATGACCCATAGTGGCCGTGCAGCTGTAAAAAAAACCCTCCTAAATGACAGGAGGGGCACATGCCCCCCCCCCCCCGAATCCGTCACTGCATACCATCTACCCTCAGATCTCATTCCGATGATCAAAGGGAGCACTTTCTAACTTCCAGTAAGAAAGTGCTGTCTGGGGACAGTGCCAGTCTACTCAGAGCATGCGTCCAATGAGAGAGAGGGGCAGAATGCACGGACACTACACACAGGTTCCCTCCTCTCTTAGGGTCTGATTCAGAGCCGGATGCTCTTTCAGAGCGCTCGCTCTGAATCAGTGCCCTCCCTCTCTTTTTTTAGAGCGGCCTCCTGATGCTCGCATAGCTGTGGGTGACCACCCACAGCTATAGCGAGCGGCAAAAAGATGGTCGCGATGGTCAAGACCATCGCGACCATCGGGCTTGTGACGAGACCCTTGTGGTAGGGTCTCGTCTGCCGCAAGCCCTGGAGTGCTTTCGGCTCTATCAGAGCCGAGAGCACTCAGACTGACATCACTCGTGATGTCAGTGGGGCCGGCCCCAGACGGAGGCGTTCACATGGGAACGCCTCTGTTTGGGCAGCCACGCCCCCGGCACGCCCACCAAAGGGGGCGTGCTGTCACTCATCATCGACAGCACGCCCCCTTTGTAGCGAGACCCATAGCAACGGCTTGGCTGTCGCTATCCAGGTCTCGCGCATGCGCATGAAGGAGCCGCCTCCGTCGTGCACATGCGCACTGGGCGAACTTCGACCCGCTTGCGAGCGCTCGCGAGCGGGTCTGAATCAGGCCCTTAATCCGTTCCTGCCACCAAAGGCACGTGTTGGACTTTTACATTGACAGTGGACTCCTTCTCTTAAGACTGATACACAGATTCCACAACAAAATTGTTGCTTAGATGACTGAGTGTGATCGTTTTTTTTTTCTTTGCCCAATATACGTATGACAAGGTTAGCGTCAGCTATGGCACTCTGATAAGATTCACCTGCTTTCACCAGCTTTAAAATTACCCATCACTAGCCTATTGCCCTATTTATTGAATATTATGGCAATCTCGGTTTAACAGATAAAAATATTTAAATAAAATGGTTTATTCTTTGAATTTTAAATGGTTCTTTTACATATGTGTTTAGCATTTTTGATTTTTTTTTTTTTTACTTTCATTTTTTTTAATTAGCGGAGCTGAATCTGGGCTTACAGCGGGGAAGTCTGGGTTTACAGTTCCAGGGGCCAAATCTGGGCTTACAGTTCCAGGGTTCAAATCTGAGTTTACAGTTCCAGGGGCCAAATCTGGGCTCACAATTCCAGGGGCCAAATCTGGGCTTACAATTCCAGGGGCTAAAGGTGCCTACACACTTGGCGATGTGCTCACGATCCGACATTGTGTCCGATTTCCCCTTGAACTCTCCCCAGCAGCTCCCCGGCAGTTGTGGGCACGATTTGGTGGTAAAAACTGTCCAATGTAACAAAAGATCTATCGTGCCTCCTAGCTATTCCAGTGCATCGTGACTGAGATTGTCAGATCTGCCCTACATCACGGCAGATCTGAAGATGCGATGTACGAACTGCGGGGACGCGCATCGGCATCGTGATCGTGAGTGGACACTCACAATTTGGGCATATTTTACACGATTTGTCGTCACGATGCGTCGGAATCGGGCAAATCGTGTAAAATATCACTAAGTGTGTAGGTACCTTAAGGGCCATATTCAATTTGGCTGCAAAAATTTGGAATTGGTGACAAATTATTGCTGATGACGTAATTTTTGCATGTTTCAATTATGCTCGTATTCAATTACATAGACTTTTCGCCGTTGCGAAAAGGCTTTGTAAAAAAACGGGATAACTTTTCACCATGATTTACATGGCGAAAAAAAGTGCAGAATTGGGGTTTAGGGGTGCAGGCTTAAAAATAAACAGCCTGCACTCCTGGGAATGACCAATAAAAAAGATCTGTGTAAAAAAAATTTTTTCAAAATCGGGACACCCCCAAAAATTATGTTTAATTTTCGGGTGCAAAAAAAAAAAATAGGGAACACAGTTCAAAAATAGCAAAATTGATTCCAGAGGGGTTCCATTAAATGCGGCAGGTGTTTTCTTCATTGCAGCGGCAGGTGCATTTTTGCAGAATTTCTAAATATAAGTTTAGGGACTTAAAAATATGCTTACCCCCATTTTCATGTACCCTGAATTTGATAGGAATAGTTATTTTTTTTTTTTTTAAATCTTAGTGCTATTCTTAACCACTTCTTCATAGCTGCAAATATGCACCTGCTGCGGCTATTAGACACCCCGACTTCCTTCAGCTGGTAAAAATGGGGGTACCCACAGTGATCCCCCATGTCTAGACATCTTTAGGGGGGTCCCTGGAATATTTCCCGAAAATTCCCGTTTTTTGGCGTTACTTACCTTTCCACCGGTTCCCGCTTTCGTTGATTTCTAATTGAATACGGGGATAAAGTGGGCACGCGCCCGATACTTTATCCCTGGAAAACCTCCGACGTGGACTTTTCGCTCCCATATTGAATATGCCCCTAAGTCATATACCCAGCTCACAAAAGCACATACTGTATGATAAAGAGGGTCATCATGTAAAATTGTGTCATGTACTTTACTTTTTTTTTTGTGGCTCTTTATTTTGAATGTGATAATAGATACTAGATACCTAAACAATATGGGGCCAAACATTAGCCCTTATCACTAAATGACTTATTCTCTGTATAAGTGCCCAGCAGCCTAGAATTTGAAAACTATACTTTCCCTACACTCTAAATCAGTTCTGCCAGGGTCTATCACTGAAATGGAAGGCTAATGAAAGAACATTTTGTTCTTGCAAATATATGATTTAGAATTCACTGTTGTATAAATCTCCTTGCAATTCTGATGAATGTGAGGGAAGCTGCATTCCTGGAGGATAGGTTGTCTGACAGATGACTTGGCCTCTATTAGCTGCAGATATTTTTCTGTGACAGCCAGACAACCAGAACTGCGCTCCTCCAAAATGCTATAATGTCAAACGCCGCTACTATAAAGCCTCTGCCAACAAATATGACTCCACTCGTAAAGTCTGTCAATAATGTCTCACATGATAGTATGAGAGATCATCCTCTTTAATACTACAGAGAGAGTGTGAAGGAAATCACAGTGCTATCATTTATACGTGACCTTATTCCCTTAAAGCAGTTATAAAAAAATGAAGGAATCATGTACTTAGTGAAATTTGTAGTTGTATCAACACTTTCATTACAATTAGAATTTCCACATTGCGACTCTTTGACTAATAATTTAATGTTCTAATGTCCAACCTTTATTTACATATCCATTATTCCCCCAGAATAATTCATAGTTGTCAACATTCTAAAATATATTCTGTTTACATTCTGAGATTATTCTGAACAGGTGTCTACAGGATACAGGCGATACTGGCGAACACTGGAACACCCCAATCCCCATTATGTTATGTTTATGTGACCATAGTGTACTTTTTTGCATCTTCAAAACTTACTCAATAATTACTAATGTTTAAGGCCTAGAGCAGGGGTAGGCAATGTTTTCCTTTTTGGGTGACAGACATTCAGCATTAGAAGTCAAATCAAAATCTGGAGTGCTGCCACCATTAAAACATACACAAACATTTACACTATTAATAGATGGGTACTACAAATGCTAATGGGTTTTTTGTCCTTCATTTTTTGAAGCTAATTTTACTCAGGTAACAGTAGGTTGATAATTTATAGACTGTACATGAAAATATGTTGAAGAGATTTGTACTGTCATTTGTGAGCAGGACGAACTGGCAGTGTCCACTCACCAGAGGCCGGGGCTTCGTTGAGTATGGAGGCCATGCATGGGGTCTACACAGGCAGTGGCGTAACTAGGGTAGGGCCGCCCGGGGCTCATGCCCTGAGCACCGTGGGACCGGTGGGGCTGGGGGCTGCCGCTGGCCATGGTACAGGTCCGCCCTAGTTAGTCAGTGTAGTGCGGACCGCAGTGAGGGCCTGATTCAGACCCGCTTGCGAGCGCATATCGCTCCCAAACGGGTCGATGGCTGGGCAGTGCGCACACGCGGCGTGCACACTGCACGTGCGCGAGCCCGGGAGCGAGTGAGAACTTCACTCGCTCGGGCCTCGCAGCAAAACTGGGCGGCTGTCGATGTTGATTGACAGCTTGCCCCGCTTTGTAGGTGGGTCGGGGGGATGGCTCGCCAAATGGAGGTGTTCCCAAAGGAACGCCTGCCGTTTGGGGGCGGCCCCATGACATCACACATGATGTCAGTAGTGCACTTCCTGCTCTATTAGAGCAGGAAGTTCACTGGGGCTTGCGGTGGATGAGACCCTACCACAAGGGTCTCGTCGCAAGCCCGATGGACGCGATGGTCGCGACCATCGCCAGGCCGCCCGCTAAAGCTGTGGATAGTCACCCAAAGTTTAGCGAGCGGTCTGAAGGCTGGTTAAAAAAAAAGAAACGGCCCACCCTGATTCACAAAGAGCGTAGCGAGTACGGTCCGCACTACACAGTAACACACTCATAGCCACCGGCACTGGGTTGTACACTCTTACTACCCGGTGGAGATGTGTGTGTTTCAGCAGCCAATGAGAGTCAAACAGACTCTCATTGGCTACTGCACCCACTGCCAGAGCCAGGCTGGAGTCCAAATGTCATACATTCAATTTAAAATAATCAGTGTTAATAGTTTAATACAATGAGATGATGTATGTATAGTGAAATTTCACTCGCCCTTTACTTAAGCCAGTGACTAGATTGAATGATCTGGTACTTTTGTACTTTACGGACTCATTGCAGAGAGAACTCATGTCCTACACTCATTATCAATCATGGTAATGTCTAAATCCCCTTCACGGAGAGGACCCTGATGTCATCAGCCAGTGTCCAGCGTCATTCCCAGTGTCCAGGATCATTCCCTACCATCCAAGTGGGCACAGAGGCGGAACATAACCTTGTGGCGAGCGTAGCAAGCCACCGAGCCCGAAGCATGGCGAGCGCAGCTTGCCCACGAGGGGACAACTTTCTTCTTTAGGTGGGGACAATTTTTGGTACTTGTGTACTTTACATTTAAAACATTCATTGGGTTCTCTCTGCAATGAGTCCGTAAAGTACACAAGTACCAATGATCTTTAACTCCCTATCGGTTAACATGCTACTTATAAATTGTTGTCTAACATCAGTTAAACCAATCAGAAGCTTCTTCCTTATTAATGTCACTTCCCACAGAACTAACCACATGTGCTTAGTCAATGCAGTAAATATCTTCTTGTACAAGAGTGGAAGGAATCAGGTAGTGCTGCTCAGCGATGAAGCTGGGGCAAAAATCCAGAGAGCATCAGTGGCCACTAGATATTACAGTGGCCACAATATAATACAGAAAGCATTAGTGTTAGGGATGGCAAAATACGCACTATAGCGCGTATTTACGTGATACAGGCAGTTGGGAACCCATTTTTAAAACAGAGTGGGTCCTTGAGGACGTGCTTTGGAATCTGTGTCTGGAGCAGCCAATCACCACCAGCAGCGTCTCCCCAGCCAATCAGTGCCAGCAGCGATTGGTTTCAGAGACGTTGCTGGCAGTGATTGGTTGCTGCAGACATAGCACACACACAGCACATCCTGCAAGCCCGATCTCTCAGCCAATCGCTGCCGCCAGCGTCTCTCAACCAATCGCTGCCGACAACGTGTCATCCATCACTGACCAGAGAACACCTTGTAGCACCTCCTTCCCTCCCTGCCCACTAGCATACTTAATTAGTCCTTCCTGACATCAGCACCGGCGGATCGCCCTTAGTTGGCTGCAGCAGCGCTGCCTACGCTCCATCCCAGCTCTGCATTCAGGAGGCCATCCGGAGGAAGGAGGTAACAGCCCCAACTGCTATCTCTTAACCCCTTCCCAACCACCATGGCTGCCCAGGCTGCTGTCCTGACTCCCTCCCTACTCACAGTGCTGCCCCAGCTATTATCTTGACCCCCCTCCCTACCCCCAGCACTGCCACCAGTATTACCTGCCTTTAACTCCCTTTTTGCCCCCTAGTACTGCCCCAGCTGCTATCTACCCTTTCCCCAGTACTGCCTGTCCCCAACCATCTCCTTGCCCCCAGTAATGCCCCAGCTGCTAATTACCATTGCCCCCTCTCTACCCCCAGTACTGTATTCCCCTAACCCCCTCCTTGCCCCTTAGTACTGAACCAGCTGCTATCTTCACTGACCTCTCGCTACCCGTGGCACTGCCTACGCTTACTTGCCTCTACCCACAGCTCTACCCCAACTTCTCCCTGTCTATACCTCCAGTTCTACCACAACTTTTGCTTGTTCTTAACCCCCTCTACCCCAACTGCTGCCTACCCTCACCTCCCATAATGTGTGATGGAACCCAGAAACTGTGAGGTAGGACCCCAATTTTTAAAATTGAGGGGTCCCTGGCACCCACAATTTTTTTTTGCTCAGCGTGATCACTGAGAGAACATCATATTGATTGCCATATAATACAGAGAGCATTAGTGACCAACATGTAATACAGAGATCAATAGTGACCTCCTTATAATACAGAGAACATCACAGTGACCTCCATATAATGCAGAGAACATCACAGTGATCACCATATAATATAGAGAACATTACAGAGACCACTATATAATATAAGGAACATCCCAGTGGCTACCATACATTATAGAGAGCATCAGTACCTGCCATATAACACAGAGAGCATCAGTGATTGCCATTTAATAGAGAACATCAGTGACCTCTATATAATGCAAAGAACATCACAGTGACCACCATGTAATGTAGAGAACATCACAGTGACTGCCACATAATAAAGAGGACCTAATTGACTGCCTCATAATGCAGAGAGCATCACTGACCACCATATAATAGAAAGAGCATCAGTTACCTCGATATAATACAAATACCATCACAGTGACTGTCATATAATACAGAGAGCCTCACAGTGATCACCATATAATATAGAGAACATCACAGTGACTGCCATATAATATAGGGAACATCCCAGTGACTACCATACATTATAGAGGGTATCAGTACCTGCCATATAATACAGAGAGCATCAGTGATTGTCATTTAATACGGAGAATATCAGTGACCACCATATAGTATAGAGAACATCAGTGACCGCAATATAATACAGAGAACATCCGTGACTGCCATGCAATACACCAAGCATCGAAGTGATCATTTTACAATACACAAAGCATCCCTGTGAGTGCCATATAATACAGAGAATGTCTATGACTGACAAAGAGTACAAAGGACTTCACAGCCACACACCATAGCCCCTCAAATGGGATAGGTCCGACAGCAAGCTGCTGGCAGATATATCTATCAATATATATATAAAATCAGTGATTACTATAATGCTTATATTCCATTATCCCCTGAATTAGTATAGTTGATTGATATCCAAAATGTAAAGACAACCATTACACTTAAGTTTTACCTGTTTAGCTTTGTGAACAGTATTGTGCGATAAAAAAAAAAGTTACAGTAAACAGAATAATTGTAAAATATTAACGGTATTAACATGAAGTGGATGTACACTTGGTGATTGACTTCATGACTTTCAAACAAATAGCCTCACTGTCAGTTTAAAAGACATACTGCACTGTTATACATGAAAATAATGAAATTCACTACTTTTCTTTTTTTCTTTTGTATTTTATGTTGTCACACACAGATGATGGCAGGTTTCTTAAATTACAGTAGGGCAACAGGGATTTATGGGGGTCATTCAGACCCACTCGCGAGCGGCAGTACGCTCGCAAGTGGGTCGATGTTCCCCACTGCGCATGCGCACGACGGAGGGAGCTCCGTCGTGCGCATGCGCGAGACCCGGCGAGCGAAGGACTTTCCATCGCTCCGGGTCTCGCACCAAAGGGGGCGTGCTGTCGATGTTGATTGACAGCACGCCCCCTTTGGTGGGCGTTCTGGGGGCATGCCTGCCAGACGGAGGCGTTCCTATGGGAACGCCTACCGTCTGAAGCCGGCCCCACTGACATCACTAGTGATGTCAGTGGGAGTGATTTTGGCTCTGATAGAGCCAAAATCACTCCTGGCCTTGCGGTTGAGAAACCCGACCACAGGGTTTCACTCGCAAGTCCGATGGTCGTGATGGTCAAGACCATCGCGACCATCTTGTTGGACGCTCGTATATGCTGTGGGTGGTGACCCACAGCTATACGAGCGTCCAGGAGGACGCTCCATTTTAATGGAGGTGGGCCCTGATTCAGAGCAAGCGCTCTGGTCAGAGCGTCCGGCTCTGAATCAGGGCCTATATTTTTTAAATATCTACCAGGTCCCACCGTACTGTAGTTTAAGGACAGCATTAGCAATCAAAATACGTCTTTCATATTGTAACTCAGCATGTGATGCGGCTGCTGTTGTGCTTAGGTCTGATCACTGGCACCATTGGTGTCTGATGAGAGGCAATGAAACGTTGGCCACTGGTTCCGGTCACCAGAAAGCCAAACCTGCCTGAATAATACACCACTCATGGCCCAACTTTCCTACTGCCCGGCTCGCTGCATAATGTGCGTGCCACAATCAGTGTGCCAACACAGACAGTATCTGATTCAGTGATGCGTCTTTTTGTGGTGACGTAGTGGCAATAATATGAAAATGCTCCTTTCAACCTTCCCCTTGTGTACAAGTAAGCGCCAGAATGTGCAAGCCCTGAGATGCCCACTTTCAATGCCCATGCACGCTGAACACCACCAGTGATTCCGAACAATCTACCATCTGCACAACATCGCATACACCATCGAAAATAGCACCAGCCATATGGCAGGTGCAGTGTCTCTGTCTGGAAATGGCCTCTGTGGCTGCGGCCCCCGACATTCCAACAGCACGTCCACAACACAGATTATTTTTGTGATCTCTTAAGAACACTTTCCAGTCATCACCCAGGAACGCCCATTATTTTCCCTCAGCAACAGCGCATTTGTGTGTATACACAGCCGCAGGGGTTTCCAGATTATTTTGCACTTGCGCAGTAGCAAATCTCTCAACTACGTGCACATCGGCATTGCCTGCAGTTGGTATGCGCCTCTGAACCAGGACCACAATGAGGTTGCAGCTGAGCGGTGAGGTAGAGGCAAACAGCTGCAGCCCGTGGCGCCGCTGATTTGAAGGGTCACGATGGTGGATCATCACCCTTCACTTGAACTGATCACATCACTGCAGGTCCCCGCTGGTGTCCGTCTGTTACCCAGGGCACATACCCCATCTGCCTCCCTTAGCTGCACCCTTAGTGCTGCTTTAACTATATACATTTTACTATAAGAATAAGAGAGCTGTTATAATTTGGAAATTGGGTCTATACAAATTGCCAAGGTAAAAATACTATACTATAGACCGACCAGGGGGTATGCAACATGTGGCCCTCTAACTGCTGTGGAACTACACATCCAAAATATTGCACATTGCATAATTGTGGCAGGGTATGCTGGGACTGTAGTTCCACAGCAGCTGGAGGGCCCCATGTTGAATACTCCTGCTACAGATCTTAGGTCACTTTCCGGCAGCAGTATCAAGAGGGAAATGGTAGATTTGCTAACCCCACAAAGGGCCATATTCAATTTGGGAGCGAAAAGTCCGTGCTGGACTTTTCGCTCCACATCGGAGGTTTTGCAGGGATAATGTATCGGGCGCACGCCCGCTTTATCCCCACATTCAATTAGGATCCAGCAAAAACGGGACCCGGCGGAAAGGTAAGTATTGCAAAAATTCGGGAATTTTTGGGAATTCTTCCTAGGACCCCCCTAAAGATGTCCTGTCATGGGGGATCACTATGGGTACCCTCCTTTTTCCCTGCTCAAGCTAATTAGGGGTTTTAAATACCCGCGGCAAGTGCTTTTTTTGCGCGTGTGAAGAAGTGATGAAGAATAGTACTTAGGTTTTTTTTTTTTTTAAATAACTATGGCCATCAAATTTGGGTTACATGAAAATGGGTGCAAGCATGTTTTTAACTCCCTAAAGTGCATTTTTAAAATTCTTCAAAAATACACCTGCCGCTACTACCCGTAATGAAGAAAACACCTGCCGCATACTTGGGCACCCCTCTGGAATCTATTTCTCTACTTTAGGATTTGGTCCCCCATATTTTTATTTTTTTTTACCCCAAAATTCAAGTACATTTTTTAGGGTGTCCTGATTTTTTTAATTTAACTTTTTTTTACACAGATTATTTTTAGGGGGCACTCCCAGGGATACAGGGTATTTTTTTAAGCCTGCACCCCTAAACCCCAATTCTGCACTTTTTTTTGCCATGTAAAACATGGTGAAAAGTTATCCCCGTTTTTTAACAAAGACTTTTCGCACCAGCGAAAAGTCTGTGAAATTGAATACGGGGATAATGCAAATAGGCGAAAATTACGTATCGCCGATAACGAGTTTCACTTCATACTGAATACGGCCCAAAGAGCTCTAACTATAGAGAAAGATACTACACTAGTCAGCAGCAAAGAAAAACAAAATTCAAATAGGGCCAATGCAATTGTTAAAAGTAACGATTTAATAGCTTACATGTGGCATTATAAACATCATTAAATAAATGGCAATACACAAAAAACACCATTAAGCATAAAAACAAATATACAGTATTGTCTAAAATATAACAAATATAAATACATGTTAATAAAGAATAACATAAGTACACCCTTTTGCTCTAGATCAATGTTGCTGGGGCAGATGAATATCGCTAAATTGCGGCAATATATTATTTTATCGCCTCAATCAGCTTGATAAATAAGCCCCATTGTCTTAAGGTCCCCTTACATCTGCGACGGATCATCGCAATGTAGCGATGGGATCGGAAACACCGATCCGCCGGTTGGAAATGCCGACCAGCGGCGATCGATGTTCCGCGATCAGTCGCAGGATCGGTGAAATCCTACATGTTAAATTTCACCGATCTGCCAATCCTGATCATTTTTTGATCGTGATCGGCATAACATGTTGGGTTTCAGCGATCCTGCGATGCTGGGTTGCAGGATCGCTACATCGCGATGATCCGTCGCAGATGTATGAGGGCCTTTAGATACAGCAAGGTTGTTTCCAATAATACTTCAGTACAAATTGTCTCAGTACAACCCACAACTGGAATGGTTGCCTGCACTTCTTGGCCCAGAAGCTAACACTCTTTCAGAAAGAGTTATTTCTCTCTGCCCCTTACAGGAAGCCCATCACCCTCTTGGCTGCGCTCAGAGGACAGGTGAATGCAGCCCTACGGGGGCCTCTGTGAGTGAACACCCACGCTTGCTTCTCAATTTACATGCCAGCCGTGACCTCATTTGAATATTATTTCCATTTTAGGCCAAAATATAGGAATAATAGTTTGTATAAATTGTCATTTCACAGGACCTATTCTTCCCAGCTATTATACCTTCTGTACATACAGTATGGTATATTCTGATTTTACTCATTACCCTTCACATAAAATATAGGAATAATAGTTTGTGTAAATTGTCATTTCAGAGGACCTATTCTTCCCAGCTATTATACTTTCTGTACATATGGTATATTCTGATTTTACTCATTACCCTTCACATAACCCTGGGTTCTTTTCCACCTACTTTCTTTCGTGCCTTGCATTCTGCACAGAGCATCCTGAATATCTCCAGCCTTTTATGAAAAGTTTATGATGCAATACATTCACCATTATAGCAATTCTTGTGTGATTTAATGTTCTGCTTTACCACTTCATACATTTTTTGTAAATCATTTGACTAACTAGATGGGAAGAGTCTGAGAGATTAAGCACTTACTTTTTTCTCCTCAGCCCGAATCATTTATTTGTGCCAAAAACATGCCGGAGGTGCTAAATTTAGTACATTTACCAATTTATACCGTAAAATGTGTCAATATATAATTTGAAAACCGTTATATGCCTATGAATGTACTGTTAATGTAACATTCTCTCTCTTTATTTTTTTTTATAAAAAAAGAGTCAATTTTAATTTATCTGTGTGATTCCTGAAGAAGAATCTGCGGCAGGGACGTTTTAAAAAACAGCAAAAAGGCCATTTTTTGGGGTGGGAATTTGGGTGCAACCATTAAACTAATAATCGAGTCTGGATTGGAGACAGTAAGGGGACTCTTTTGCTTGCCTGTTCAGGTCCTCTTTGCTCATGCATGACCAAGAAAAGAATAATAATAATAATAAAAAAATCTTAAAAAAGAATTATATATATATATATATATATATAATGTATCAATAATAATATATATATAATTATCTAAGTAATGCAAACAGCCCATATACTGTAGCCTATGCTCTCCAAGGAGTTTAGGCTCGATACAGTATTAGACAATACTTCATGTTTAGCAAATGTTTATGGGGCCATTTAATCAGAATGTTAGCCATGGACCAAGTACAATATTAAAGGGACTAGAATCTGGGGCTTTATGTATAAAACATGGTGGCCTCTTAGTGTTGGTAAGTTTTAGTAAGCATAACAGGCAATAAGGTAACATTTAACAGGTCTTCAAGTGGTTGCAGTTTTTGTCAATAACTAAGTTAACCAAACACAAAGATTATAAATTTACACCAGTGGTCTCCAACCTGTAGCTCATGAGCTACCGGTCTTAAGTTTGGTAGTTCACCTAGCTGCAGTACTGCCAAGTCAACTAGGATGAAGTGACCTCTGACGTGTGCTCCCCTGTGGCATCGACACCATGGGTAGAGCCACAGAGAAGCACATCAGGTGATTGCAGCAGCCTCTACAGCAATCACCTGATGTGCTTCCCCGTGGTTCCACCCACCGCGTCTACGCTATGGCGGAGCAAGTGACTCCCGCCCAGCCCTGCTGGAATATCACACAGCAGCCATGCCTATATCTTTTGCTCCTCTACTGCACATACCTCCTTGGAGTCAGTAATTAACAGTGAAAGGTGCCTGTACTTAAATTTTATTTACAAACTGCAACAATATCACTGTAATAATTAAATAAATTTTTATTTTCTATGAAACATTTTTATTTGCATTTTCATTAAATTTTCTTCAATTGTTCGGTTATTAGCCAGATTTTTTTTTCTACAATTGTAGTAGCTCTTCAGGAGGTTTCATTCTTCTAAAGTAGTTCACACCTCAATTAATGTTGGAGACCACTGATTTACACAAACTTGGCAACGTAATATTTATTTTACAATATAACATTATTAAACAAAAATAAATCTTGGAATGATTTAAAGACACCTTTAATAAAAAAAAACCTAAATGCTTTAAAAATACTTCTTTTGTAACAGATAGAAAACTGTTGCTTGTATACTTATTACACTGGGCTAGTTTTTCAGCCTTCACAAGTATTTTTAACCATTCATTACATGGCCAAACTACTTCTCACAGTTTTGCTATGTGGCGGTAAAACACAAATATATATATATATATATATATATATATATATATATTTTTTTTTAATTTTGAACTTTTTTTTGTCTTTATTTTTCAGGTGGGGATTTCAAGACAGCATTATTTTGATGGCATATTAAAATAAACTTTTATTTATTTATATAAATATTTTCTAGCGACACTTCTGGGCTATAAGGACCCAAAGACACAGGTGTACATTTAATAGTGTGTATCTACAGTATGTCTGCAAAAGATCCTATTTACAAACTAACGCTGGTGGTAATCATGGACCCTGAATCACAGACGCACCTTTACTGCTGAACTTTCATGGGTAAAACAAAAAATACTAGAATGGAGAAGTACATCGTTAGCTCCTGACTGGGATCTGTAATTGTGAGCGTGGGCAGGATCGCGATCCTGTGCCTGTGCACATATTACCAACATTCCCCTAGAAGCCAGGTAATGCTGTCATGATAGCAGAGGACTAGCTTTGCCTGGTAAGCGCTCTCTGCAATCGCAGTCCAGACTGTCTTTCCAGCATGTGATTAGCAGGGAGCGCTACCAATGGGAAGTCACGGTTACTGCTAGGCAGTCACTGTGGTTGGTGGATTTTACTGAGGGAGCTGCAGCCCTAGGTAAAATCTGCCACTGGGAAGTATATTGTTTCAAAACATTATAATGCATGTACGTAAATAACTCATACAAAGGAATAAAGTTAGTTTTGATTTCTAAAAGCATTGTGAGTTATAGTAGAGTGAAGATCGAATGTACCCATTTTTCAGTAGACTTTAGTCTCTTGTGACACCAATGCATGCTGCATGTAACAGAACCCTATAAGACAACAGAAGCTTCCTAATGACAACATTATATAACGAGATGTATCTCTCATCAGTTCAAATATGCTTTATTATTGGCATTTTGGGGTTAGAGGAGTCATCTCTACCTAAATGCCCATTACACTGCTTTAGATACAGCTACAGTAATTAGCAAGACTCTCAGTCTTACTTAGTACAGAATGGGGCTATAGAGATTCACAATTATCTTTCCTCTGCGTCATATAAACCTAAAATAATGATTGGGGTTTTAAAGAATGTGGTGGGAGGCATAGACATGAATTAGAGCACAATCCAGTAATCACTTCTCAAAGCAACGAGATCCCGCCATGGATGTTAGTAGTCACCCTGAGTATGCTGAGTTTGGGAGCATATAAGCCTTTTTTTTTCACTCCATCATCTCTAGTTATAACTCAGTCATTTCTGGAACATAAAACACAGCTTTAAAGTGACCTATTTTACATTCTTCCTCTGAGCTGATGGTAAAGTAATGTGATACTTACACGAATATATCTAACTTAGAGAACTAGATGCTGTTCAAAGAGTTATAGACTAAGTCATAAGAGCAGGAATAATTCAGTGAAAGCTTCTATCATGGTACAAAATAGATGACATTCAGAAAATATCGGCCCATTTTATCCGACTAGTTTGTGGCTAAAGGCAAAGAACTCATTTAAAGATTTTTTCCTGGATGATCAGCCTGGTGACAAGGTTGAAAAATTGCATAGTGAATCATAATAAGTTAGAAGTACATTCACTGAATGGAAGGATGACTTATTTAATATCGCTGCACATTGCTTCCTGTGTGAATGGACCCTCCTCTTGCTATCTGCAGCAAGACTCTTCCCTGTATAATAATGTCATATATCTATAGGCATTAAATATTTATATGACAGCTAATATCAGAAAAGAAATCATGTCAGCCTCTGTTCCTGCAGTGATTGTTCCACAAGGCTCCTAGGCTCCAACATTTCACATTATTATTTTTTTTAATGAAATATTTAATTGTTTGATTGCTTTTTTATTTGCTGGATTATCTATCATTTTAAACATTTGACGTAATGAAAAATAAAACCCAGGGAGAAGATGGAATTATTGCAGATAAACAATATAATAGTGCATGAATAGGCTGCAGGTAGAACAATTAAAGATAAGTGAGATTACAGCCCAGAATTCAAGTGTTCAAATGCGGCTGCCTTAAGCGAGCTTTATCAAACAGTGCAAGCACCATAGTAATCACTCCGGGGAGGTATCAAACAGTGCAAGAACCATAGTAATCACTCCGGGGAGGTATCAAACAGTGCAAGCACCATAGTAATCACTCCAGGGAGGTATCAAACAGTGCAAGAACCATAGTAATCACTCCGGGGAGGTATCAAACAGTGCAAGCACCATAGTAATCACTCCGGGGAGGTATCAAACAGTGCAAGAACCATAGTAATCACTCCGGGGAGGTATCAAACAGTGCAAGCACCATAGTAATCACTCCGGGGAGGTATCAAACAGTGCAAGAACCATAGTAATCACTCCGGGGAGGTATCAAACAGTGCAAGCACCATAGTAATTACTCCGGGGAGGTATCAAACAGTGCAAGCACCATAGTAATCACTCCGGGGAGGTATCAAACAGTGCAAGCACCATAGTAATCACTCCGGGGAGGTATCAAACAGTGCAAGCACCATAGTAATCACTCCGGGGAGGTATCAAACAGTGCAAGCACCATAGTAATCACTCCGGGGAGGTATCAAACAGTGCAAGCACCATAGTAATCACTCCGGGGAGGTTCCGGAGGTGCGGATTGCCCCTGGGGACCACTCTGTGCAGTGCCGGCTCCCTCACTGTGTCAGGAGCCAGGTACTGCATGTAATGCTTCTGTCACTGAGGAGGAGACGGCACTTTGGTGTCACCCCTCGGCGGATAATACCCGGGTGTGCCCCGCACCCCTCTTGTGACACCACTGCATGCTGCATGTAACAGAACCCTGTTGATCATTGCATTATGTAATGAATAACCATCGTAAATGACAGACCAGACGTACACACTTTACGATGAGTAGAAAATATTGTTACCAACTGCGTCAGAACGGTATCTAGCTTTTCTTCTATGTTCTGGTTCAGCAGTAAAGTGTTCCTTGGAAAGAATTAAACATTTTAGCAAGCATACCACTGATTACATTATAAGATTCAGCTGCTGAGAAATAATAGTTATTTTCTCTGTTGCTTATTCTGTTGCTTGATACAGTGGGACGATCTAGGAAGTCACAGTCTTGTACTTGTAACGTCCTTGGACTCCATGTGAATGCTCTTTTAATTAGCTTAGTTATTCAGCCTGTGGGTCTAGGTCTTCTCTCTGTCAGTATGAGTATGGCCTTCACTCTCATGATGAGAAGCTCAAAGCCAAGGTGCACATTGTAACTATCTTACCAAGCCAGGAACATTTGTGCAAAGAGATATTGCTGAATCTAATAGAGATGGTGCTTCCCTGCAACAATCCTATAAATACCTTCCATATAATGACAACTGTGACAAATACATTGTCCTCTCCTTTTCTTTGTTACATTAGCAGAAAAGATTCTAAGATTGTAGCACAGATTACATTTCCAGTCAAAAACAATACAAACTCTAAGCATTTCTAGTTATTGTAATGTGGTCCCATATTTTGGATAGAATATTGTAATTATTTGTTACTATAGCAACAGTGATTTAAATTATATTGTTTGCTTTTTTATCTGTCACTAGGGACTTGTATTTAATGAACAAAATAATGTTTCAATGCTCCATCAAATACTACTTATATACCCTGATAACCATCTGCTCCAGAAATGCTTCATTAACATTTTTTTGTTTTTCTGGTCCCTTTTTATTGCAGGCTGTCCGAAAATCGGAGGTATTCTACAGGTGTGTCCTTGCTTCCAGGAGTGATTCGTTTTCGGTGTAGCTGATGTGGGCCCTCCCCTTATGCAGTTTCCTGGTTGAGCCTCATTGATTGAAGTTAAATATAGCTGCATGATGGCTCCAGTCCCCTCTTCCTGATGGATTGCAGCTGACTTGTTTGGGATAAAAGAAAGTTCTGTGCTGGACGTAATTAGTGTGTAATGCAGTGCACCTAGCTGCAGGCTAGCAAGTATAGGCAATTTGCCACCCCACTTATACAATTATCTGTCAGATATCTGTCCAATCTAGCTGGTTGCTATGAAAATCTGGTAATGTATGGGAGCAAATGACAGTCGATCATATGGTTGTAAACACTGGAAAACAGACAAAAGACAATTGTTCAAATTGGTTAAATTTGTGTGTTTTAACCAAATTTCTGAACGACCATTTTTATCTGGTTTCCAGTGTTTGTGAGCAAATGGACGACTGTCATTTGCTCCCATACATCACCAGGATTTCATTCCAACCAGCCAGATTGGACAGATATCTGACAGATAATTGTATAGTGTATGCCCAGTTTAAGACCAAACAAAACTAGTAGAAGTGTGCACCTAGGTGACACACAATTACCACTTACTGGGCTGGTAGCACTGAATAAAGGTGCATGTGATAATCAAATATATTAGTAACGATTTGTAAACATATAAACCACAAGATACATTAGACAATAAAAACAGCATCTAAAATAACAACCTAGTTGTGTGAATTAGTGCATAGCAATAAGCACCATAAACTCTATAAAAACCAAATGGATATATCTGTCACTTGCTCCTAAGTTCGTAAGAACTTTAAATAAATTGTAGTCACAATTCAAAGTATCCAACATGATTTTGATGACGATGTAATAAAGCCACATCGAAACATTGGCATTTATCTGCATGTGAGGACTAATTCATCATAAATTATATATATATATATATATATATATATATATAGAAGGGGAGAGATAATGAGAGAGAGAGAGAGAGAGAGAGAGAGAAAACACTAGTTGATTACAGCGCCAAATATAAGTCCATTCTAAGAAATGTGTTATTATGTGAAAATAAACACTTGACTTAATTGTGTGGTGATTATTCAATAACCTTATTGCACTCCCCCTTTTCATGATGGGTGTCTGCTGAATCAACAATATACCAAATAGAGAAAAAAAAATGTAAATAGAAGAGGCAGATTTAAGTTTTTAAAACAAGAAATCTGAAATGAGCTTATCTCTTACTCAAGTTAGGAAGGTCCATTACGGCAGGATAGCACAGTACCAACGCGTTTCGTCCTCCTATCTGGACTCCATCAAGATAAGAGGACAAAATGCAGCACTGGCAGCAAAATTTATATGAGTGTCGGAAACTTTGGCTTGTCGGTGTATACTAACGGAAGCCCAATTTCGCTACTCCGTCAGCTTGGCAGAGGCCCTGGTTGTGGACAGAGCTCAGTCAGCTCCAACTGGGTGAACACGGGCCTGCCGTGATGCAGAAAATGACAGCCTCAGACAATGTTGAGGCCTTTCTGTTGTCCTTTGAAAGGACGGCAACTTGGCTTAAATGGCCAATAGAGGAGTGGGTGGGAAAATCGGCTCCTTATTTGACGAGCGAAGCACACTGGGCCTATGTGGATATGCCCAAAGTCCAGGCAGCAGATTATCGGCAGTTAAAAGCTGTGATTCTGACTCAGATAGGGGTGACAGTTCCCAGAAAGATACATTTTTATGACTGTCGATTGAGCCCAGGGTCCACAATGCATGCTCAGCTCACCGACCTGGGAAAGTTATCAAAAAGCTGGTTAGAGCCTGACCGAAATCCACTAGTCAGAATCTTGGAAGCTCTCACAATCGACCATTGCATGTGAAACCTAAACTGGAAGCCGCAAAGATGGGCTCTGCAGAGCGTTCCTCAGTCATTTCAAGAGCTTGCTATAGCCATATACCAATATTAAGTCCTGGGAAATATGGCCTTGGCGGAGAAAGTTGTCAGGCCAATCACCAGGCCAAAACCAGCAAAAGATGTTGGCACAGAGTGCAGGGTCACACCAGAAGAGTGCTTTCGGAGAAACTGTCCAGAACGGCAGGAACCGATGGCTTGCTCGGCGGGGCGACTAGGTCACACGTTCCCAGTTTATTTTCCCATAACATTGCCTATGGGTAGCCCACTGCTGTTCCGGGTGACTATCCTGATATATCAACAGGTGGTGTTGGCGTTAATAGATTTAGGCAGTGAAGCCACCTTGGTGTCCAGCACTCTAGTTCCAGAAAGCTTGACAGACCAGTTACCACCAGTAAAAGTCCTATGCATCCACGGGGCCACTATTTAATATGACCGTGCCTGTCTTTCCATTACCATGAGAGGACAAACAGTGCAAGAGGTAGCTGCAATAGCATGAGGGTTGTCATTCCCCTTTATTCTGGGGGGAGACTGTGCCCTGTTCCCCTTAACATCAGCCGGACGTTTGACCCTACGTGATCCTGTTACTAATACCCTGGAACTGGAGGGAGAAACCAAGAAGCAGCGATATCTGGAGCCTGCATACCAAACTTTGGCTGCAATCAGACCAGCGCAATGTTCCAGAAGACGTAAGGAAGAATTCAAGATCACAGAAGGATGGGAGGAAACAAACACCTTGCCAGCTGGTCGAAAAGATTGGTCTCCAGTGTATGGGACTGTATCACTCCAAGACTTTGCTCAAGATCTGTTAAATGATGGTGCATTGAAAAATGCCTTCAGATATGCTGTGAAAGCGAATGGAGTATGGAAGACTGAGAGACCGGCTGAGATAGAACCATACTTTATAGTAGAAAGGGTTCTGCTATATAGGGTAGCGGTTAGTTAAACAACACATAAAGGAAGCACAGGGGTGGCAAATGAGGGGTTACGATACCCAAGCCTCCATATGCACTTTTAATTAAGGTGCTTTTGCTGCTACCCAGCCAAGAGGGCAAATTGTATGGGCATGGGCAGGACCCTTATGAAGTGATCGAGGCCGTAGGACAAGTAAATTATAGAGTACGGCAGTTGAGTAGACAGCAAATAGAACAAGTCTATCACATCAACTGGTTAAAACTATTGGTGGAGAAAACATTTTCTCAGTTGAGACTTGTGCCGTGAAAGTTCCATCCCAGGTACTGTAGACCCTTCTGTCCTTGACCCCCACCTGAACAGACTACATAGGGAGGTGATGAGAGAATAAAAACTATATCTGATATAAGACCTCATCCAAAACCTCAGCTGCAGCGCGACCACCCTTATTTCAGCTTTGTAATGGAACATATAGTTGGTGCTCTCCATAATAATGCTGATGCCCTGTCACTGAAATTTGCATTTCCCAGGGCAGCTGATTCGCCAAAGTTGCCGAAGCTAAGAGAGGGGGTGTTGGAAAAAGGAAAATCTTTACCAGGTAAAGAGTCTGCTACGCCGAGTATGGCAAAGCTAAGGGGAAGGGTATTTGACAAAGAGAGTTCTTTGCCACGTTATGATGTCTGCAACAGGACTTGCTCCCTAGGATGAGCGGCAGACAGGGCTAAGGATCTTGCTGTCTTCTACTGGAAATGTTTTACACACAGCTCTGGAATGTGTGAAGGATAAAATGATTGCCAGATCCAGTGGTTGGGGCTTCCGATGCTGACTAGCAGCCAGACGATAGATAGCGCTGGTGGGGCATAGCTAGTGTCAGGAAGCCATCTCATGTATTCAAACTGTGCTGTAACAACATTTGGAATGAGTGAGGAAGCCATCCAACATAACCGACTGGTGTGAAGAGTTGTTTGTTTGCACACCGGTTTCTACAAAATATATATATATATATATTAGGGGTGTGCACCGGCCACTTTTCGTGTTTTGTGTTTTGGTTTTGGATCTGGATCTTTCTTCGTGTTTTGGATCTGGATTGGTTTTGCCAAAACCACCCTTCCATGTTTTGGGTTCTGGGTTTTGTGTTTTGGATCTGTATTTTTTTGAAAAAAAGCATAAAAACAGCTAAAATCACAGAATTTGTAGGTTTTTCTGCTCCTATGCTATTATTAACCTCAATAACCTTAATTTCCACTCATTTCCAGTCTATTCTGAACACCTCACATCTCACAATAGTGTTTTTATGTCCAAAAGGTTGCACCGAGGTAGCTGGATGACTATGCTAAGCGACACGAGTGGGCGGCACAAACACGTGACCCATCTAGGCGTGACACTGCAGTGGCAGACAGGATGGCAGTTTGAAAAACTAGGCCCCAAACTGTACATAATGCAAAGAAAAAAAGAGGTGCAAGATGGAATTGTCCTGTATAAACAGGACATGCACACTTTAACAAACCAATCATTTCAGCGCCAGGGTCTGCCACACAACTGTGGCTGAAATGATTGGTTCGTTTGGGCCCCCACAAAACAAGCTGGCAATTAACTCTAACCCCAAGCGACTTTTTAATACATTTAAATCACTTCTTAACCCTCCATCACCCAACCCACCTGCTACTATCAGTGCACAAGATCTTGCTTCCTATTTCAAAAACAAGATTGATAATATCCGAAATGAAATGGTATGCACTTCCTCAGCCACGGTCTTGTTCAATTCCCTACCTGAACCCAATGGCACGTTCTCATCATTTGACCCCACTAATGAAGATGAAGTAGCTACACTCTTCTCATCCTCCTACTCTACTACCTCTCCTCTTGATCCTACACCCTCACAAATCAGTAAAGCTCTGTCTCCTGTGCTCATTCCACACTTAACTAAAATCTGTAATCTCTCTTTCTCTACTGGTATCTTTCCATCACTGTTCAAGCATGCAGTGATCACTCCCATTTTGAAAAAACAAAATTCTGACCCTAACTCTCTCTCAAATTACCGTCCTATCTCCCAGCTACCTTGCCCCTCCAAGCTACTGGAGAGACTTGCCTACACTCGCCTCACACACTTTCTTAACACCCACAACTTATTGGATCCACTTCAGTCAGGCTTTCGTTCCCAACACTCCACTGAGACAGCACTGGCTAAGGTAGTAAATGATCTGGTCACTGCCAAGGCTAAAGGCCATTATTCACTTCTAATTTTTCTAGATCTCTCAGCTGCCTTTGACACTGTTGACCACTCTCTTCTCATACAAACACTACAATCCATAGGTCTTCAAGACACAGCCCTTTCTTGGTTCTCATCTTACCTATCTAATCGCTCTTTCACTGTTCGCTTTTCTGATTCTAACTCCACTTCGCTACCTCTATCAGTTGGAGTACCACAAGGTTCAGTATTAGGTCCTCTGCTTTTCTCAATATATACCACCTCTCTTGGCAAACTAATCAGCTCTTTTGGTTTTCAGTATCATCTGTACGCGGACGATACTCAAATTTACCTATCCTCCCCAGATTTGTCACCATCTGTGCTGGTCCGTGTCACTGAATGTCTCTCTGCCATTTCATCTTGGATGTCATCTCGCCACCTCAAACTTAATATATCCAAAACAGAATTAATTATATTTCCACCAGCCAATAGCGGTTACCAACCTGATATCTCTATTACTGTTGACAACTCGACAATCTACCCCACCTCACAAGCTCGCTGCCTAGGTGTCATCCTTGACTCTGAACTGTCTTTTGTTCCCCACATTCAATCTGTCTCTAAATCCTGTTACATGCATCTAAGAAACATAGCCAAAATTCGATCATATCTTACTCAAGACACTGCAAAAACTCTTATACACGCACTCATAATTTCCCGCATTGACTATTGCAATAGTCTCCTTATTGGTCTTCCCAAAAACAGGCTCTCCCCACTACAATCCATTTTGAATGCAGCTGCGAGGTTGATCTTTCTCACCAAACGTTCAGTGTCTGCTGATCCACTCTGTCAGTCCCTCCATTGGCTGCCAGTCTTCTACCGTATTCAATTTAAAATACTTGCACTCACACATAAAGCTATTAACCAAACCACACCAACATACATCTCTTCACTTATCTCAAAATATCTTCCAACCCGACATCTCCGTTCTGCACAAGATCTGCGTCTCTCATCCCCGCGCATTACTTGTTCCCATGCACGGTTACAGGACTTTTTTCGGGCTGCACCCACCCTGTGGAATGCCCTCCCATGCACAATAAGACTTTCCACTAGTTTCCAAACATTCAAGCGTTCTCTGAAAACTCACCTCTTTAGACAAGCTTATCAGATTCCAGGACCGCCCACCTAACCTTTTATAGCTCCCTATCTAACTCTCTTCTTATAGTAAACACTTATCACATCTTCTCTTTCTTCAATTGAACATCCTCCTAACCCTAGGCCAACTTTCCAGTGTGATTGGATTATACAGCCCACCAAGAATATCTGCAATTGGGCTGGACCTATTTGCAATAGCACCTCTCCTTGTGTATCAACACCTATTTCCCTATAGATTGTAAGCTTGTGAGCAGGGCCCTCTTACCCTTATGTATGTCATGTATGTATGTCTTTTACAACCCAGTATAATGTTAATCTTGATTCAAATTGTAAAGCGCAACGGAATTTGCTGCGCTATATAAGAAACTGTTAATAAATAAATAAATAATTAATCTGTCCCTGCACAAACTGGCTCTACGGAGGCAAGATGTCATCCTCATCCACCGATTCCTCACCCTCTTCAGTGTGTACATCCTCATCCTCACAAAGTATTAACTCGTCCCCACTTGAATCCACCACCACAGGTCCCTCTGTACGTTCTGGAGGCTGGTCTCCCTGGAAGAGCTGATAATTCATTTTGATGAACATCATCTTCTCCACATTCTGTGGAAGCAACCTCCTACGCCTTTCGCTGACAAGGTTCCCGGCTGCACTAAACACTCTTTCGGAGTACACACTGGAGGGGGGGCAACTCAGGTAAAATAGAGCCAGTTTGTACAGGGGCCTCCAAATTGCCTCTTTTTCCTGCCAGTACAGGTATGGACTGTCTGACATGCCTACTTGGATGCTGTCACCGATATAATCCTCCACCATTCTGTCAATGGTGACAGTATCATATGCAGTGACAGTAGACATGTCAGAAATTGTTGCCAGGTCCTTCAGTCCGGACCAGATGTCCAAACTTGGTCCTGCCTGCCCTGCATCACCGCCAGCGGGTTGCTTAGGATACCTAAGTTTTTTCCTGGCAGCCCCAGTTGCGGGAGAAAATGAAGAAGGAGCTGTGGACATGTCACGTTCCGCTTCAGCTGACAGTGTGTTCACCAGCAGGTCTTTGCACCTATGCAGGCTTGTGTCGGCCGGAAAGAGAGACACCACATAGGCTTTAAACCTAGGATCGAGCACTGTGGCCAAAATGTAGTGGTCTGATTTCAACAGATTGACCACCCTGGAATCCTGGCAAAGCGAATGAAGGGCTTCATCCACAAGTCCCACATGCCGAGCGGAATCGCTCCGTCTTAGCTCCTCCTTCACTTTCTCCAGCTGCTTCTGCAAAAGCCTGATGAGGGGAATGACCTGACTCAAGCTGGCAGTGTCTGAACTGACTTCACGTGTGGCAAGTTCGAAGGGCTGGAGAACCTTGCACAACACGGAAATCATTCTCCACTGCGCTTGAGTCAGGTGCATACCCCCTCCTTTGCCTATGTCATAGGTGGATGTATAGGCTTGTATGGCCTTTTGCTGCTCCTCCATCCTCTGAAGCATATAGAGGGTTGAGTTCCACCGCGTCACAACCTCTTGCTTCAGGTGATGGCGGGGCAGGTTCAAGAGTGTTTGCTGGCGCTCCAGTCTTCGGCACGCAGTCGCTGAATGGCGAAAGTGGCCAGAAATTTTTCGGGCCACCCAAAGCGTCTCCTGCACGCCCCTGTCGCTTTTCAGAAAATTCTGCACCACCAAGTTTATTGTGTGAGCAAAACATGGGACATGCTGGAATTTGCCCAGATGTAATGCCCGCACAATATTGGTGGCGTTGTCAGATATCACAAATCCCCAGGAGAGTCTAAGTGGGGTAAGCCACTGGGCGATGATTTCCCTCAGTTTCTCTAAGAGGTTGTCAGCGTTGTGCCTCTTACTGAAACCGGTGATACACAGCGTAGCCTGCCTTGGAACGAGCTGGCGTTTCTGAGATGCTGCTACTGGTGACGCTGCTGCAGTTGCTGCGTAAGGTGATACATCTACCCAGTAGGCTGTCACAGTCATATAGTCCTTAGTCTGCCCTGTTCCACTTGTCCACATGTCCGTGGTTAAGTGGACATTGGGTACAACGGCATTTTTCAGGACACTGAGGACACTTTTTCTGACGTTTCTGTACAGTCTCGGTATCGCCTGCCTAGTGAAGTGGAATCTAGACGGGATTTGGAACCGTGGACACACTACCTCCATCAATTGTCTAAATCCCACTGCACTAATGGCGGATACCGGATGCACATCTAACACCAACATAGCAGTCAAGGCCTCAGTTATACGTTTTGCTTCAGGATGACTGCTGTCGTACTTCATCCTCCTCGCTAAGGACTGTTGGAGGGTCAATTGTTTAGTAAAAGTAGCGGTGTTCCTACTTCCTCTCTGGGATGATGAACGACTCCCAGCAGCAGCAACAGCAGCAGCGGCAGCAGTAGGCGTAGCAATGCAGGATCCTCCGGAGGAATCCCGGATAGGAGAGTCAGTCATGCCAGTGACATGGCCTGCAGGACTACTTCCGATCCTGACTAAGGAGGAAATTGACGAGGAGGGAGTTGACGGTGTGGTTTGCAGGCGCTTGGATACAACAGGACAACGGGATTTAGGTGTCCCTGGACTGCTTACGGTCTTAGCCAAAGTTTCTGAACTTGACAGTAACTTTTTATGAACGCGCTGCAGGTGCCGTATAAGGGAGGATGTTCCTAGGTGGTTGACGTCCCTACCCCTACTTATTTCACCTTTACATATGGTACATATGGCAAGACAGTTGTTGTCCGGATTTGGATAGAAATATTGCCAGACCAAAGAGGTGGAATGTTTGGTCTTCTGCCCAGGCATGACCGTGATGGGCTTTTTCATCCCACGGACAACAACTGTCTCCCCCGGAGCCTGATTTAAACAAACCACATCACCATCAGAATCCTCCTCGCCAACTTCCTCCTCAGTGCCAGCTACACCAGTATCCTCATCCTGTTGTACTTCAACAGTGACATCTTCAATTGGCATATCAGCAAGTGGATTGTGGGTGCTCCTTTCAGCACTTGCAGGGGGCGTGCAAATGGTGGAAAGAGCCACCTCTTCCCGTCCAGTGCTGGGAAGGTCAGGCATCGCAACCACCACCACACTTGGACTCTCCTTGGGGATTTGTGATATCTTCTTAGAAAGCACAGTTCTTCGCTGTGCTTTTGCCAGCTTAACTCTTTTGATTTTTTTAGTGGGAGGAGGGCTTCCATCATCATGTGAAGCTGAACCACTAGTCATGAACATACTAGGGATCAACCTTAGCCGTTCCTTGCCACTCCGTGTCGTAAATGGCATATTGGCAAGTTTACGTTTCTCTTCAGTTGATTTAAATGTTTTTTTCAAGGTCATTTTCCTGAATTTTGTCATTTGGGATTGTATGTGCCCTCTATTATGACATTGGGCATCGGCCTTGGCAGACGACGTTGATGGCATGTTATCGTCTATGTCATGACTAGTGGCAGCAGCTTCAGCACTAGGAGGAAGTGGTTCTTGATCTTTCTCTATTTAATTTTTATCGGAGAAAGTTTGGTCCTCCATTTATGTTATATCGATTTGATATATACGTGCGGCTAAACACAGAAAATATTTTTTTATTTTTGCTGGAGAGTAGTGCACTTTGTGGGTTACACCAGCCTTTAAGAAATGAGCCAGCCGGCTCTTTACTTATGGGACACAGGCGCACGCTTGGCGCTGCTCCTTTGTTGATGCACGTGCGGCTACTGGGCACACAATTCACAAACACAGAAATTTATTTATTTTTTGGTTTGGACTGGAGTATACTTTGGGGGTTACAGCACCCTTTAACGGTCAAGCCAGCCGGCCCTTTACTTATGACACAGGCGCACGCTTGGCACTACTTTGTTGATGCACGTGAGGCTACTGCGCACACAATTCACAAACACAGAAAATAATTTTTTTTTTGGTTTGGACTGGAGTGTACTTTGGGGGTTACAGCACCCTTTAACGGTCAAGCCAGCCGGCCCTTTACTTATGACACAGGCGCACGCTTGGCACTACTTTGTTGATGCACGTGCGGCTAATGCGCACACAATTCACAAACACAGAAAATAATATTTTTTTTGGTTTGGACTGGAGTGTACTTTGGGGGTTACAGCACCCTTTAACGGTCAAGCCAGCCGGCCCTTTACTTATGACACAGGCGCACGCTTGGCACTACTTTGTTGATGCACGTGCGGCTACTGCGCACACAATTCACAAACACAGAAATTAATTTTTTTTTTGGTTTGGACTGGAGTGTACTTTGGGGGTTACAGCACCCTTTAACGGTCAAGCCAGCTGGCCCTTTACTTAAGACACAGGCGCACGCTTGGCACTACTTTGTTGATGCACGTGCGGCTACTGCGCACACAATTCACAAACACAAAAAAAATATTATTTTTTTAGCACTTGGGGGGAGCACCCCTGATGGACAGAGCACCCCCTGGACAACACTACAGCACCCCTTTAGGACTGGGACACTGCACAAGACTTTGGAGTGGACACAGCCCCTATGGACAACTGACTGCACAACACAGTCCAGCCAGCCCCTATGGACTTTGAAGTAGTGGACACAGCCCCTATTAACAACAGCAGCACAGCACAACACAGCCAGCCCCTATGGACTTTGAAGTAGTGGACAACAGCAGCACAGCGCAGCACAGCACAGCACAGCACAGCACAGCACAACACTACTCTGCACTACACTACACTACACTACACAGCCCAGCCAGCCCTAACTCCCACCCTCCCTCTTTACTGTCCACAGCCGAGTGAGAAAATGGCGCCGACGCGGGTACCTTATATAGGATCCAAAACCCGCGAGACTCGGAAGGCGGGAAGATGACGTTTTGCCTCAATTTCAGAATCTGAGTCAGGCGGGAAAAGTCGAGCCTGACTCGGATCGGACTCGGATCGGGGGGGGGCTCGGGGGGGTTCGGATTTCAGAAATCCGAACCCGCTCACCCCTAATATATATATATATATATATATATATATATAAATAGCTTATTTTATGAGAGGAGATGAGTAATGAAGGTTTTCATTTGGTGTATTGAACATTCGGCGGGAGATTTATCAACCCTTCTAAAGAGGACTAGTGGAGGACTTATCTATAGCTATAACAACGAATCAACTTCTGGCTTTCATTTATCTAGTACATTCTATAAAAGCATAGCTATAATCTGATTGATTGCTATGGGCAGCACCTCCTTGTCCTATTTAGAGGTTTTGATAAAGCTCACCCTCACGGTCTACAGTGATAAGGAGTTTTAGTTATATAGTTACTTCATAGTGCTCTATGATCTGAGCTTCACACACACCTTATCTACTGACCACCATGTAGAGAAGCCTAGTCATGTATGGTATTCCAAAATGGCATCCCTAGGTTATATATAAGAAATGTGCCCCAGTAAAACACTGCAATGCTGGGTATCTTCACCAGTGTCAAAGAATTTCAATTAACTACATAATTTGACATATGTGTCAAATGAAATAAAAAATGTCAGTGTGTGGTTGTGGATTGGCATGAAATAGACCATTTGTCTATGAAAAATACAGTAAATATTACATATTAAAGCACATATATCATGGCTGAACAGATTGAACTGATAAATTAACACTATGCTTCAAGACTCGGACTTTAAAAATAGATTGCCTTCAGGTAATAATACCTTGTAGTTTTTATACTGTAAAAAACATCATATTCATAAGTTAGCAGCTCCGGAAACGCTGGGTATAGAGGAATTGAAAATATGTCCTATCACATACTGTATCGCCTTTTCTTTCTAAGAATCGTTCAAACACCAACTGAAATAAGCTAAGTAAGGGAGCTGAAACCACAGCAATTCATTTGTCAAAAGACAGATTTTCTCTGGGAAGTAATTTGATTTACAAGAATGAAGGGGAAAAAAAGATCTTTCTAAATTTAACTTCTATACATCTATGCGGTATGACTGCCATTAATAACAGTGAGTAATTCCATGGGATTCTCTAAGATTTGTATGTGAGTGTCCAGATACTGAACCAGCAGATGATGGAATGCCGCCCCTGAGGCCTGTTCCATTATTAAAGCTGATGCCCGCACTATGTGAATGTTAAAAATACACTTTTTTTCTTTATGCAGTCTTAAAACAGGCGATATAGGAAATGTAATAGATTTTTTTTTTATCATTCATTTTAAGGCTGTAGCTATAGAGCTAGAACAGTGCATATAAATTCCAAAGTAATGTGTTCAGAATTCTTGGTTTCAAATCTGTATATTTATTATTTAGTCAATGGATTATAAATGATATACAAAATCTACGTGTCAGCATGTTATGCATCTCCTAAATTACCCTCTAGGGGCCATGTATTAAACAATGTTAGTTGCTTGCACACAGCAGAGGCAGCGATTTCATGATGATGTAGCCTATAAGTTGAGTAGGAACCAGTCACGTCATGGAGGGAAATGATTGTCAGTTACATACATGTTATACTTGCACTTGTATCGGTACAGGGACACCAAAACTAATTTCTGTCATAATAAGTATACAGTACATACTACACTCGTTGGCTAATCTCCATTCTCTTTTGGTTAGCCGGAGCTCACTGTTCAAGGTGCAAAGTACATGTGTACATTATAAACTCCCATCCAGTGGAGTCACAAGGAGGATGTGGACCCTATTTTTGCCGGTGCGTGGCTTCGCGCTCCCGGTGTTAATGCGGGGAGGGACACCACTGCTCCCATTGCCTATTATCTCATTAACAGCAGGATGTATCAATGTAAAAATTGTGGTAAAAACTTTGAAACATTTAATTACATATGGATCCCCATATGTATTAAAAAGGCAGCAGACATCGGAGATATCGCGGCACAGCAGTCCTCATAGGTGGGGCTGTAATGTGCCCCTAAAGTGTAACTTTCTAGAGCTTGCTTCTGATAAACAAGCCTATGGGATTCTTTTCACAAAAAGCCCTGGAGCCGATGGACGTGCATGCACAATGGGAGTACTAGGTCATAACCAGGAAGTATTCTCATCACTGGGACAGCTCTTATCAGCTGTCTCAGAAGGTAGATAATCCTGCATACCATCCAGGCAAATAAAGGCGTGATGTATAGTATCAGAATTATTTTGTGAAAATTAATACATCCTGCCCTTGTCTGATAGCAACGACATTTGCTCTTCTCATGGGATTAATCAACTGCTCATCAACCAATGGGCTAACCAGGCTGCAGCAAGGATGTTGTGGGCACTGCTGGAGACATTCTTCCTGCCCTGATGGCAAGGGCAGACAGTTTCAAATGGTTTTTAAACAAAATATGCTATTTACTATTATTTACATATTAGCTTATGGTCAGCAGGAGGTGGTGGTGGGTAGGATTTTGTAGAGTAACGGTGATAAGCAGGCAGTCTGTAGCCGATCACGTCCTGTTTGGAAGACAACTGAAGTTTAATTCATGTAAATAAACTGAACACTATCAGCCAATAAACAAGTTCAGTGCTGGACACTGCTGTCATAGTTCAGTGTAGGAGAGGAATATGGATCTGCAATCAGCCCAGGTTGTCTAAGTGCTTCTGAAGATGGAGTACTCCATGCTAAATCTATGGGCTTGTTGGCTGGATTGAGCCACTGTATTGGCTTGAAACTGTGCTTTTACTATCCACAAAAAGAAGCATTATTAAATTTTGTAATGTGCATTTACTTTTATGGGGTCAAGTTATGCATTGTCTCTGGATGTCATTATTACATTGAGTTGGGTACGAAATGCTGGGGCTCGGGATCCCAGAGGTCAGAATCCCGACACGGGCATCCCGACATGGTTAGAATACAGACACCTGTCGTTAAGTATCCTAACCCTAACCCACCCCCCCGCAGCCTAAACCTAACCCTCCCTCCCTGCAGCCTAAACTTAATCCTCCCCCCCTGCATCCTAAACCTAACTCTCCCTCCCTGCAGCCTAACCCTAACCCTCCCTGCAGCCTAAACCTAACCCATCCCCCCGCAGGCTAAACCTAACCCTCCCTCCCTGCAGCCTAAACCTAACCCATCCCCCCGCAGGCTAAACCTAACCCTCCCTCCCTGCAGCCTAAACCTAACCCTTCCCCTCGCAGACTAAACCTAACTCCCCCCACAGCCTAAACCTACAGTAACTCCCCCCTAGTACCTAACCCTCCCCATAGTGCATAACCCTAAGCCCACTACTTACCGGCGGTCAGGATGCTGGCACCGGGATTCTGACTGGTGTCGGAATTCAATCTGAGCGCCAGCATCCCCACAGCTGGGATTTAAACTACATCCCATTACAATGACATCATGAAGAACAACCTTCAGCTTTAGACAGATAGCTCATTATAAAATAATTCCAGGGATTTTTTTTTTCACAAGTAATAGTGCTGTAAGAAGAAAAATGTGTAACTTGGTATAGAGGGTAGCATTGCTGTCTCATGGATCTGGAGCCCTGGGGTTTACTCTTACAGGGCACTATTGGTCTGATGCATGAATACGAAATCTGACCAGGGCACTATTTGCATACCTCCGAACACTGAGGAGGATGGGATCAGGACTTTTGCGCACATGGCGGAGGGGCACACTCATAAAATCAGCATGGCCTCATGTTGTGTGAGGCCATGCCCATTATTGCACACATTTTCAGGCTGTGACTGCGCAACACCCCCCCCCCCACTCCGCCTCTTCAATCACATCGCGGATGTGTCATCCATTCATCGCTGCCCTACTATGCAGAGCATCAGTGTCAAGTGCCCCCTCCCCCAACCTCCCACCCGCCTGTGGGACACTGCAGAACACGGGTAGGACAATGGGACAGTGCCTGACAAACAAGACTGTCCCACTGAAATCAGGATGGTTGGGAGGTATGCTATTTGCCAGGACAATTTTAAAATTAACTGTAATTGAAAAACAAGATCACTACTTAGTTATCACATTATGGAATAATTTCATTTTAGGGATCATTGATGTTGAAGCTAAATGCATTGCCGTTATTTATTGACACTTCTGCAACTGAAGATCACACCATCAACACTTTTTATTCTATTTTTTGTCAGCTTTTACAAAAGTGTCAGTTTGTGCTGACTGCACTCACTGTACCATACAGACAGATAATCTGTATGATTTAATCTTCCCAAACTGTGATCACCAGAGGAGAACAGATACCAATGAAGACTGCAATATAAAATTATGAAATGCTAGATGTTGTCACTGATGTTGCCTGTGGTCTCTCTTTCTCTCCCCCCACCTCCTCTCTCTCTCTACCAACCTCCTTCTCTCTCTCCCCCACCTCCTCTCTCTCTCTACCCACCTCCTACTCTCTCTCCCCCTAACTCCTTCCTTCTCTCTCTCTCTCTCTCTCTCCCCCCCTTCTCTTTCTTTCTGGGGTATATTTACTACAGGACGATTTTGGCTTTTTGGTGTATTTATAGGTGATTTTCTGTGTGATTTGCCTATCGGGAATTTACTAAAGATAAAACTGACTATAAAATTGACTATAAAACTGAATCCCAACAAACATCAACCATAGACCAAACATTGATACTTTCACAGGATTCTCTCATTTACTAACAGTCGGATTGAAAATTGAATTGAAATCGACTTCAAAATCCTAAAAAACAGGTGATTTTTAGCTTCTAAACACTATTCTATTGGTAGGAACTTAATTATGATGCCTATAAAAGGAGGCACAAGCATGTGGTGCACTGTGGCATGCACGTTAACGTCTTACTCATTATAATCCACCTGCACAGGTGACTCTCCTCCAGTGCTGCTTGTAGAGAGCCTTTCCAGGGCCATCTTGGATTTCACACAGCATTGGATGACTGAAAAAAGCTTCACACACTAACGCTTGTCATGTTTTAAATCCCCAATAGCATTCACCGCATCAACTCCTACCTGCCACATGGCCACTCTCTTCTTGCAGCTGTGCTTTGGGCCTGGCGACCAACTAACTCCTCAAAGTTAGACAACAAGGAGTTTACTAATGCTCAATTCTCCTCAAAGTTAAACCTGACATTGCTGACAAATTTAGCTTTGCCAGGTTGAGGCTCCTTTCCTGACTCAGAGCCCTGGCCCCCTGCCCCCTCAATCACACTACCCTCTCCAACGCGATCCCTCTCCTCCACCTCCTTTTCCTCTCTTGCCCTACCTCTGGCAGCCAAATAGAAAAATAAATACACAAAGTACTCTTAAAAAGTAACACAAAACTTAAACACCCACACTCCCACAGGCACACACACAGAAACACTGACAAAGACTAGGAAGATGCAGCCAGGTCGGCACATCAGGGAGGGGGAAGCGGGATTCGGCATATTGGGGTGTGGCCGGGTTCCGGGGACATTACACAGCATGATGTTGCGATCACGTCATTATAGCACCGAGATTGCCGACATTGAGAAAGCAGGGGACAGGGCCAATGATAACGCTGCAGGGGTGTGTGTGGAGGTGCAGGGAGGCGTCTGGTATGTGGGTGGGTGATGGCCAGTCGGGAGGCTTTCCCAGTTTTATGGGCGCATGGGAGCACCACCTGATTTTTGGGAGCCTCCCGGCTGTTCCTGGAGAGTAGATAAGTATGACTCTGCTTGGCTTGTACAGTGCAAAAACAAGATATGTTCGCAAGACCAGTTTGCTTTCAACTCTACATCATGCCAACATCTCCAATCTTATCTTCCTGAAGCATCTGCCATTTGGTTGATGTTAATCAAATAAGTGAAATCCATTCAGGCAAAATAGTAAATCTTTAATGGAAACCTAAAACTCACAGACTCCCCCTGCAAGTTGCACAGACTTCACTTTAACACAATCGAAGCACAGATCTGATCAATGCTAAACACTGAACACAAATTATCTGTCTTATTGGTGGCCAAGACTTCTATTAAGCAGTAAGACCTAGGAGTCTGAGACTGCAGTGTACTGTAACATCCTGCAGATCAGCTTACACGTCTATACAAGAGCTGGGGAATTACTGCATGTAGCAGAAGCTCACTTTCCAAGAAATGCCGATCTGCAAGTATATCTTCCACTTCAAGGTTTGCTGACTGCACCAGAGTGAAAATACTGCCTTGGGACTGAATGTGGCATTCTTGATCATAATATGTAAATAGTAATACCCCAAATCTGGACTGCTGAGATTTCAGCTGTGAGTGAAATACACAAGGCTATTTGAATCATATGCTTGGGAACATGGGAGATATCTAAGTTAAATTGGGTGGAATGGGTCAAATCACAATAGGAAGATGTGAATGATATGGAATGTAGTGACAAATAAGCACTTTACACTTGTTTGTTTTGCAGCCATTATACATGAGAAGCAGCATGCTGTTCTGTGCATACTTATTATAGCAAAGGATATATCATAGACAACAAAAGTTGATATGCAGATGGGACAAACAAGTCCGTTCTACAGCAGAGATGATTACTAAGCAGAGATCTGACTTCACTCTTGAGACTGAATCAACGTTATGTGCACATGAATGATACATTTCACAGTGGAGTATGCATTTTAAGTCAGTCAAAAGAAATACAAGATCAGTTAAGTAACAGAAAAATAACATGCAATACCTCTGACACCCGAATGCACAGAACAAGTCAATGTGACAAATTACAAGATTAGAAAAAGTTCTCAGTGTCAAAAATAAAATAAAATAAAACACCATAAAACCTAAGTTGCTTTACATTAATGTTTGTAAAATATGCAAACATATATTCAAATGTTACAGGCAGGGGCATAACTAGAAATTTTTGGGTCACATAGATTTTATTTTTGTATGGGCCCCTCTTTTTCACCAATGATGTGAGAGTGAGGATCCCCCCTCCCCTTCTCTTCTGTGAGCCCCATAGGTGGGCTATACCAGTGCTACTTATGCTCTTGGTTACAGGCACAACATTTTGACAGCCAATAGGATGAATGAAGCCATATGTATTATTTTGATGTTACTGTAATATTCATTTTTAAGAAAATTATTTTTTTTAAGCGTGTTTGGAACCAACTTGTGTGAACCAAAACATGCTGGTAGGTATTTTCCACCTTTGTCTTATTGCTCGAGTATTGTTAACCATGAGTAACCCGACTCGTTATGCATACAGCAGAGGTTCCCAAACTTTGCCATTAGAGTCCAGGTTTTAAGGATATCCATGGTAGAATACAGGTGACTTAATTATTACCTCAGTCAATTTGATTTAACCATCTAGACTCAAGCATGGATATCCTTAAAACTTAGACTGTAATGGCGGAGTTTGGAAAACTCTGGCATACAGGGAATTGCAGTATGTTCTAATAAGCCCAACTACTGTACATTTAAATAAAGGCAATTCTTCTCTCTGCCAGCAGAGTATCACATTTTTTAAAAAAAACAAAACACAATTATTATTAGAAAACACGGCCATAACCTCTTCTCTTCCCTGCTCTTCTCTCTCTCTCCCTCTCTCTCTTCTTTTCATTTTGTCTAAGATTGCTTCCCAGTTCTACTTCACTTTCCATCAGAGCTCCCTCATTTAACACTTTTCCTTCTGTCCGCCTATGGGTTGTAGTGTACAAACAATTGTTCCTCCAATTCCTATTGTGCACGCATCCAGTTCAGCCTGTTACTTGCATCCTAGTCTCTCCTTCCAGGGACGTTCATCAGTGAGATACGTTTTCTAAATATCTTTTAATAATTAGACAGAACAACAAAGAAAGTCAGTGCGCTAATAAAATAGTCAAGCAAAATGAAACAGGATACCACAGTCCTGAAATGAATCCACAAAGATGTATTCAACTGTGTCTTTTTGGTCTCAGTTGAAAAATAGACAGTGCACGGGCCAGCAACCGCAATCAATCAGCCGAAGTCTTCCGCTCACATAAACCCAGGTCCGTATGGGTGAAAATCTGAAAATGTTAAAGCACAAAAAGGGGGCGCCACATCGTGCATTAAATATATACAAAGAATTTATTGCATAATAGACAAAGACTCCAGGTCAGCGTGCGTACCAAAATAACTGCTATTTAAACCCCCTTCTGAACAACACCAGCCAGCCTCCTGGTGAAGTCGAATGACGAAACAAGTTGGGGCGTGGCTTGGCGTGACCTTCTGCTACTGTTTGACTGCTTGACTGGCCGGAGCAGATCCTGGAGACGTTCGGGTGAAACACCGGCCTTATTGTTATTTCTATCATCACTTATTGTTTGCAGTGGTTTTAGACTTTAGCTTATTTTGGTACGCATGCTGACCTGGAGTCTTTGTCTTTTATGCAATAAATTCTTTGTATATATTTAATGCACAATGTGGCGCCCCTATTTGTGCTTTAATGTTTTCATCTTTTAATAATTGCCTGTTCTTCTCTACACACCCTGTTTTTCAATGTTTTGAGAACATGAACCACATTTAGATAGAAAGAAAATGATCAGTGTTATTCCTCGGGCAATCATCACCAGTCTGCAGGGGGAAAAGCTACAGTATATTAGTACTTTTGCCAAACATACGATAATGTAATTGTACACCATTAGTGTGATATGATCTTAACGGGATGTAGCCAGCATCCCAGCGTGCGGGATGCCGACGGTCTAAATATCGGCGTCGGAATGCCGACAGGGACAGGATCCCGGCACCAGTTTCCTGACCGCCGGCATCCTGCAGGTAAGTATCGGGGGTTAGGGGGGGTTAGGGTTAGGGTTAGGCACTAGGGGAGGATTAAGTACTAAGGGGAGAGGGTTAGGCACTAGGGTGAGGGTTAGGGTTAGGCAATAAGGGGGGGCGGATTAGGTAAGGATATGGGGAGGAGGAGGTTAGGTTTAGGCACTAGGGGGAAGTTAGGTTTAGGCACCGGGTATGGAGAGTTAGGGTTAGGGTTAATTGTACTGTACTTACCTACCGCTGTCGGGATCTTCATTGTTGGGATGCCACTGTTGGTATCCTGACCAGCGGCATCTCGACCGCCGGCATCTCATACCCAACCTGAGCTTAACATACACCAACTATAAGGCACTTTGCACAATCCTGAACCAGTAAACTTACCAATCACTGTTTCACACTTATGCAGGGGTCAATAAAACTGTTTGTTCTTTCACAACTGTGGAAGTAGCAGCTTATAGACTTTGATACAGCAGTCAAGTGCAATTCTGAACGCAGATTCCTGATTATTGGAAATCTGCGCATGCTCAGGACCCATTCTGTGAGTGTGCAGAATGGGTCCTGTGTAATTGCACACAGCCACTTCGATGCCTCTGTCTGATTGACAAGCAGAGGCATTTCAGGGGCAGGGCGGGGGCAGCTGGTGTTCCCCGTTTTCCGAGAGTGGCAAGGCCAAGAACTGTGTCGATGGATGCAGTTTCCTGGCCTCGCAAGTCGGCCAGCCTGAGTATTCTGAGGCTTAACTCAGCTGGCCAGAGCCCGGCGGCATCCACCATCATGACCATCAACCACCGATGATCGCAATGATGATCCCAGCCTGCGACTTCGGATGCAGTGCTGGGATCGCAAATGCAGCAGCGGGTGTCATACACCTCCTGTTGCATTTACATATTTGCAAGGATGGAATTGCAAAGCTGCCTGCGTGCAGCGTTGCAATTCGTCCGATACTGAATCACCTCCATAGGTTTTTTTTTTATTTTATTAGGAATTTTTATTCAGAGCACACTTTTAAGTCATGACAGTATAATGGATAATTGTCTGCTGGAGAGTCCAGCTAACTTGTATCAAGTAAATGTAAAAATATACTACACTAGTTTACTTTGCCTCTTCCCTGCTCAGAACAACAGACATTAGCAGACAGCAGAGCATTTTGACCTTTGATACTTTATATGAAATACTTGAATACATTTTAGAAACAGTTAAGAGGACCTCTTTAAATGGTATATTCATTTATATGTAACACACAGTTGTACATTGCAGTGATAGGTGCACTTAAGCTTAATTTTAGGCCATTATATTGTAGAGGGTGATTTATTAAAGCACATACTTCATTTCAGTTTGGAGCTCATCTCCATCCTGTCTAATCAGGTGCACAAAATAAAACCTACGTAAAAACAGATAGGAGCATCATTGCATAAAATAAAGCTTTATGTATATAAATGCAGTGCTTTTTTTGATGGTACTCAACAGTATGCTCATCTTTTCTTTTTTATTCCGTATAACTAGTTCTTGAGAAATCAGGAAATCGGTGAAATACTTTCAGAAAGGTATAAAATAAGCATCTGAAAGCTTGGAAACTGTTAGGTAAATATTGGCACTATTTTTCATAAAAAAATCACTGTATTTAGTATCACATTTTCTAAAGTGGAGTTCAAATGGGATAATATCAGAACTTTACATTTGTGAAATCTGTTCTATACTATATTACTTTCATTAGAAAATAGACAAAACATTTCTTTATCCAATAGGAGGAAAATCTCCAGACCCTTGTTATCACTTATCTTACACATAGATAAACTATATCGAGGTATATTTACTAAACTGCAGGTTTTCATGCAGTTAGCAAAACGGCCAACCCTCACATCAAAGAGCATGAATGACACCGTAAGTCTCAAACTGCATTTGCATTTTGGAGAACTTGCGAGGATACAAACAGGTGCCCCCATGTAGGTGAACCAAGTCAACTGTAAGCGTGCCAATGCAAACGTAGGCAGGGTTAACAAACTTTTAGCTCTACTCACAATATAAAATACAGAAAATAGTCTTGGCCACTATACAATACAGAGAGGATCCAGTGACCGCCATTCACTACAGAGAGAAACCTAGTGACAGCCATACAGAGCATCCCAGTGACTGCATACAATACAGAGAACATCCCAGTGACAGCAATACAATATAAACAGCATTCCGGTGACCACCATACAATACAGAGAGTATATCCCCATATTAAAACGAGCCCAAAAATTATAATGGAACAACAAACAAACTTGAGACCCTTGAACTAGCCAAATTCTATTAAATTTGATTTGCCCAATGCCTACAATATTAATTTACTCACCTAAAACCAAGCTATTCAGATACAGTAAATTACCATTTATTGAATGTTGTGGTTATAATCATTCATTACTATTATTCAATGAGAACTACTTAAACCATAATGATCAGTAAAAGTTTATTTAATAAGTAATTTTTCACCTGGAATATGTAATATGTGAGGGAGTTGTTTGCTGTAGCTGAAAGCAACCTCTATAGCAAAAGCCCCCCACAATACATATCATCTTTGCTGGATTTTAGCTGCATTACCACCCAGACATGGGTTGTTGATCTGGTTTCCAACCACTGAGTGCTGTGTGGACACCGCTGTCTGTTGTGAAGGGGGGGCGGGTGGGGGAGCAGGCTGCAACAAGCCATCAGGGAGGAAGTCTGAGTGATGGCTCAGTCCAGTGATGCTGCACGCTGCTTATATAGTAAGGTGACTAGGGCAAAGGTAACATAGACAGAACATAGCAGCGGGAGGGTGCTTAGACATCGACCATGTGAATCCATGTTCGCCAAATATACCACCCACCCACTAAAGTACCACTCATCCATTTATCAATGCAGTATACAGTACCTCAGTATACAGTACCTCATACCCACTAATACTCACAGATGCCATCCCTCAAACACTAAAATACCCCACACACATAACAGATTCCTGACACTATACATCACTGAAATACCCTTCTCTTATCAGTAATCTATGGTACCATACCTAACATACAGAAATACCCTGTCCAAAATCTGATAAAGAAAAAACCCATCAAAATAATTTGTATAACAATTTTATTTCTTACATTAAATTGTCCTACCCCTCATTGGCACTAGTTGCTATTCATATTCCTCCTTCCGTCGGCTGTATTATTCCAAAGATTTTGGGGTTTATTTACTAAGCAGTGTTAGGAGACAGAGCGAAAAGTGATAAGAAATTGATAAGGTGCCAGCCAATCAGCTCCCAACTGTCATTTTTCAAACACAGCCTGTGAGATGACAGTTGGGAGCTGATTGTCTGGCACCTTATCACTTTCTTATACTTTCACTCTGTCTCCTAACACTGCTTAGTAAATAGACCCCTTTATTAAGCCTGAACAGTCGCAGCAGCCCATCCCCAGCATAGCCATAGACAGGTCAAGGTGCTTTATGCAATCGGGAAGCCGGCGGACGTAATCCCGATGGCCGGCTTCCCGACTGATTTATCCCGGCGAGGGTTAAATGACAGGCGTCTAAATCTAGACCAGCCTGCCATAGCCTTGTGCTAGTTGCTGCAACCCCAATGTCTGTCACCCTGCATTAGTGCTAACTAGTCCTGTTTATTTCACTGATGTAGTTATTTATTTTACAGTGGGGGGAAAACTTTTACATTTATTAATAACATAACATACGAACACCCAGTTAACCTTACATCCCAACAGACAGGTCTCATTTTGTCTTCACCCGCAAGAGATAGCTGGTAGGAGAAATAAAATGAGACATTACACGGAGCTCCTAGGTTGAGCATAACAACAGTCCTCAATGAGGGATCATGTGTTATGAGGCTTGCAGGTTATGTAGTACAATATAAAGATAACATTCTATACTGAGGAGAGGGCACGCTTCCCTTATAGTTCTGCTTAATATTGTTATATGCCAGTGCCTATTCATTTTCTGACCAACATAGAATCTGCAGATTTATTTGTATTTTTGGCAGTGGTAATTGTAATGTCACCAACATACAATATACTAATGGAGTAGTCTTTATTGTACTTCATTGTGGGAGATTTATCAAGCCTTGGAGAGGATAAAGTGGGAAAGTTGCCCAAAGCAACCAATCAGCTTCTAACTATCATTTATCTAGCATCTAGTCTTTGAAATGACAATTAGACACTGATTGGTTGGTTTGGGCAACTTCTCCACTTTATCTCTCTCCAAGGCTTGATACATTTCCCCATGTGTATCCTATGTAGTCCAATCTCAACCAAACAACTAAAATTATTTGTTTTTAATGCATTAGCCAAGTGAGTTAAATGTTGCAAAATGTACTATTTTATCTGTAAGCCAGATTTTATTTATTGGGTCATGATGGGCCAAATGTAATAGGGTGAGAGTTTAGAAAATGTGAGAGTTTAGCAGTAAACTCTCACATTGGTTGAGTTTTATCTTCACAATGGGAAAACATCTGAATGAGATTTTAAATTGTGAGAGTTTTTTAAGTCTAAAAAAACATACAAGTTCGCTCTGTTACTTTGTTTTTGGACTCTATTACATTGGCAAAGTTTAAAAAGTGTCAGAAACTCTCACTTTTCTAAACTCTCACCCTATTACATTTGGCCCGATGTTTCTAAGTATAAAGTGGTCTATGTACTAAGCAGTGTTAAGAGAGAGAGTGAAAAGAGATAAAAAAGTGATAAGGTGCCAGCCAATCAGCTCCCAACTGTCATTTTTCAAACACAGCCTGTGAGATGACAGTTGGGAGCTGATTGGCTGGCACCTTATAACTTTCTTATCACTTTTCACTCTGTCTCCTAACACTGCTTAGTAAATAGACCCCAAAGACTGTTATTGTACTAACTCTGATTGACTGGAAACATGTAATATGGCTGCAGCAGGCTTAAGGTTTAAACATGTGCCTTAATTATGTTATAGTACAGCTGGGTTCACCATATGCTGAAGAACGTCTCTTAACAAAATAGATGGAGAGCACTGTTGCCACAGATGGGATGTTTTGACAACTCTTGTATGACGCCATACGAGCTCTTATAAGCCTGACATTTATTTAAGTAACACTGAAAATTCTAGAGTATGTTTTAAGATTTATAAATGAATCGTAATAATAATAATTCGAACCATTAGCAATTTATTCCAATTATCCCAGTTAGCTCCCTGTTAAAATACTACTAGAATTGTCCCGATAATTGTGTCCATTTTCAATAAAGAGCTTTTATGTAATAATGTGGCAATCACAACTTTCCAAGCAAATAGTGGGTTTTGTATGAGCAATTATGTCTCATATCTAATGGTGGGTGTTATATACATGTGTTATACATTTAAAATGACTTTCCTGTAGGTTAATTTATTAAAACAGCTGCTCCACAAAAAAGCAATATGCGATACAAGAAAACTGCTGTGACAACATTAATTTGACGTTATTATGAAGTTCCTCCCCCATCCCCACACTGTATAATGTGTCCTACCTATTATTACCGATGAGTCACTTACTCTAGTGACAGTATAAGCCTGATCTGTCACATTAAGGAAACAACCTTGAATTATTTTGCCTTGTCAAAACATATGTTTAATGTTTTCTTATATTAAACATAATTTAACTTTTCTTATTACTTCCTATTAACCTTGTTATCTATACATTAATGCATTTTTCTCGGATATTGGCTAGCCTGGTTTTGATGATAACATTGTTCATTGATTTGATTTGACCATTTTTTAGACGTCCGATAGGTGAAACTAAGGGGGTAAGTGTAAGCTCCTGAGAAAATTTGAAAATTAACAAGCTGGTTTTAAAGATTGAGCATTTAATGCAAGAGCTTTATGGAATGGGCACATAGCATGTTTGCATTGCAATCAGATGTATGCCTGTATAATGCAGTGTTTGAAGTGATGGCCATGCAGCATGCATATGGCAATATTAAGCTAGGAGCCAATAGTGAGTCATGGATTCTGTTTTGGGCTGGAGGGATCCACCCATACAGGGAAGAAAAAGAAGGTGTGATTACACCTAATGGCTGCCCAGGGATTCAGGGCCTGATTCAGAGCCGGACGCTCTGACCAGAGCGCTCGCTCTGAATCAGGGCCCTCCTACCTAAAAATGGAGCGGTCTCTTGGACACTCGCATAGCTGTGGGTTACCACCCACAGCTTATGCGAGCGTCCATGATAATGGTCGCGATGGTCAAGACCATCGCGACCATCGGGCTTGCGATGAGACCCTGCGGTAGGGTCTCGTGGCCGCAAGCCCTGGAGTGATTTTGGCTCTATCAGAGCCAAAATCACTCCAACTGACATCACTACTGATGTCAGTGGGGCCGGCTTCAGACGGTAGGCGTTCCCATGGGAACACCTCCATCTGGCAGCCACGCCCCTGGCACGCCCACCAAAGGGGGCGTGCTGTCAGTCACCATCGACAGCACGCCCCCTTTGGTGCGAGACCCCGAGCGACAGCTTGGCTGTCGCTATGCGGGTCTCGCACATGCGCACTATGGAGCTTCCTCCGTCATGCGCATGCGCATTAGGGCACCATCGATCCGCTTGCGAGCGTCCTGCACTCGCGAGTGGGTCTGAATTAGGCCCTCAGTCCAGGGTAGGACTGAGGCAGATAAGTGTGTATACAGCCCAGGTGGGTTTATGGAAACCAGTCAAGCTGCATGTGGAATCAGTCCAAGAGGGACTGTGGCAGCCAAAGAGCCTAGTGTGCCAAGCCAGGTCAGTTGGAAGCTAGGAGGCCATGTCCAGATCTGCAGTCAGGCAGGAAGGACCACAAATCTCTATGTATGTGCAGTTGTAGCAGCCAAGCTACAGGCCAGGAGGCCAGTGTCCATACTTGCATGATGTAGCACAGGGAGAACCACAAGAGAGACTTTGTTGCCACTAAGCCAGGCCAGGAGGCCGTGTCTCAACCTGTGAGGGTAAGAACTATAAAGACTTTTTCCTTTGCAAATGGTTCTATGTGAGAATGAGCCCCATAGTAACCACATCTTATGCTCTGCTGCCTTTGTCCTTGTATAATACCCAAAGCAAACCTGTGAGTATGTGCCAAGAGATCTCTTTCGGCCTGGCTCCACCACTCCACTCCTACAATGAACTTCCCTGTGACATACAGTAACTGCATATATGCAAATGTTCAAAGCAATATGTCTGTTGTGGATATTTTAAGACCTAAAGATGTCCTTGGCAAGACAGGTTATTATTATATTTTATTATTAAGGTGCCACAAAATGTCAGCAACACCACAAAAGGAATATACACATTAACAGTGTAACTTGACATATAAGTGCAAAAAAGTGTAAATTGAGGAATCTAGGAACATACAGCAATTAAATGACAGGCAAGATAGGACACACTGGCGAGGGTAGAGCAACTCACTGTCTTGTAAGGTGAAGGAAAATTATAGGGATGGGAGACAGTTCAACACACGATGAGTCTGTACACAAGGTAAGTGTGAGCATACAGTATCAGAATCCCTAAACAACACATGGAGACATAAAACAAGGAGCACAGTTGTCATGGATAGTGTGTGGGTGCCAGCAGCAGTAGAGTCTGATTTTTCGCTCACAGACAGTCACAAGCTCAGAAAGTTTCTGAGTGAGTGACAAAGACAGTCTCTCAGGCCGTGCTCCAGGGGTGGGAACACAGTGGGAGTGGTGTTGCACTACTGTATAAATCCCATTAAACTCTGTACAGGAGTCAGAGAAGCATGTTCTGATCTTTGATTGGAAGAGCCCATCACTTGTTCCTCTGACCCGTGGAGATCAGCAGCAGCCTCATGGGAGATTCACAGTGAGTGATAAGAGAACTGCAACAGGTAAATAGAGCTGGGGGGATGGGAAGAAGGGGCGGATAATTGGTATAGTTGGGAAAAGTTTAAAAGTAAGTGTGTGGTTTTTATTACGAGGGAATGAGAGATATTTCGAATGGCAGGAGTGAAGGATATAGAGGAGGTAAGAATGACACCCCAGCAGAGGGCGGAGATATATGTTATAAACAGAAAAATAGAGTGAAGACGATATATAGTGAACAAATGTCAAGTGTGTCCCAGACTTTTGTAGTACAAATATTTATATTTTTAAATACTTTACAAGTAAACATAGTATAGACAGTAGTCATAGTAATGATAGCATTATAATGAAGTAGAGCACTGATCTGCAATATTACAATGTAGGGAAAAGCATGGTGAGTTGCTTTCACAGATATTTTCGTGTCTTATAGAAAAATTGTAAGGATTCTGTGGCAGAGCTAAATTAAGGGGAGGATGGGCGGCACAGGGAGTAAGCTTCCCAAGCCCCCCTCTCTTAGGGCCCCTCCTCTCTCAGGAGGTCCGAGGCAGAGCCTCCTCTGTCATACTCCTGAGATTTGATATAAAAATGATTAGAATAATGCAAAGAAGATATTTATAGCTTATAAACATCTTCTTTGTTTATTGTAATCATTTCTGTAGTTAACACTCACCAGCTTTGTGGAGCTCCCTGGAACTACAGGGAGATGAGACAGCAACAGCTCTGTATAGTCAGATACTGCTTGCAGAGCTGGGGGCGGGGCCACACCATGGGCAGTAAGCTGCACAGAAAGAGAGCTAACAGAGGATGGGGGATGTGTGTTGGGCACCGATGGACACCTTGGATGTGTCATGTGACCAGGAAGTGCACTGCAGTGTTTAGAGATCGGAGCACAGTCTGCAGCATCAAGAGAAGAACAAGTGATGCAGGTAGGAGAATCAATGGACACTGAAGTTTAGTGTAGTGAGTAGGGGATGAGACAGGCTCCCAGCACTCAGACCCATCTCCATGTGTGCCTTCCCAGCTTTTGACCACACCGCACGTCACATCATGTTTGTAGCTGCAGTGCAGTAGAGCACTGTGATCTGTAAACATTGAGATGGAAAGGAGTGTGGTGCCCTCTATGGTTTTACAATCATTGTCTTATGCATGCATGGCCCCTGGCTCTGCTTCTGACTGAAAGCTGGGGGAGGGGTTGAGCTGTGAGTAACAGCTCAGTCTGTGAAAGAGGCGGGATTTCCCATTTCTGGCTCTTATACATAGTGTAAGAGGCGGGAGCAGTGCACGGTTGCTGGCTGACAGCCTAGAAGCTCTGTGCAGCAGCAGTTCTGAAAACAACAGAGCAAAAAAACACCATCGGGCATACAGCTACCATCGATGGTTTTGAGTCATCGATGGTCGACGGCCATCCCTTGATAAGTGTGAGCGGGAACACTGTATTGTCTGTCTGTATGTTTATATGTGACAGACAGACATTTTATCTAGCAGCCTGACACTCTGCAGATATCGCGGGCATAAACAGTGTGAGATATCTCAGTGTATTGGCCCCAATATCTGCGCTCCGCCCCCGGGGAGGAGACATTTCCCCTGTTCTTTCCATGGGAAGGAACAGGGGAGATGTCTGTCTGTTGGCCGTGGCTGGGCATACACTGTCCAATATGGGCAACATTTAACATACAAAATATTGCATCAAATGAGCATGCTGGACAAACCGGCTTGCCTGACGATCGATATTTTACCCTTGGTCGCAATGCAATTATCGGGGGATCCGTTGATATCAGTTGGATCACCCCGATAATTCTACAGTGTATGTCTGGCATAAGTGTGTGACTGTATGTATGTGTGTGACTGTATGTTTGTGTCTGTGTGTGACTATGTGATGACAGCGTGTATGTAAGTGTATATATACGCGACTATATGCATGTGACTGTATATATATATATATATATATATATATACATACTGTATATGTATATGGGCAGAATTAACTATGCATCACATTATGGATGCGGTACATCCCGTCACTTATCAGGTACATACAGGTGTTAATAGCACTGGTAGGTACCTAGAATTGGGATTAAAATCACAAAGGACAGCTTTTCCGAAATGAGTTGTCCTTTGTGAAGAGGGTATGACCGAGTCTATGACCAAGAAAAGTCCCTGTGTGCATGCATCATATGACACTCACCCCATGGGGCATGCTGGAAGGAATGCTATTGGATCCCTCTTCCGCACAATGTGAAAAGAAGCCCATAGGCTTCTACTGGGCAATGTCATCTATAGATGGCTTTGCACACTGGGTAGAAAGTAACGCATTCCGGAGCTTGGCACATATGGGTTTTCTGAGTTTTGGCCTCATTTTCCCCTTTGTACATCCTGTCCATTGTGTGTGACTGTGTGTATGTGTATATGTTTGACTGTATGTATGTGTGTATAACTATATATGTGTGTGACTATATACAGTATGTAAGTGTATATGTGTGGCTATCGGCCTGATTGAGAGATGGACGGTATTGCGGAGCCGCACAGTCGCGGCTGTGCAATACTATCCAACAAAATGTAATTGCAGCAGAAGGTGACTGGAGGAAACAGACACCTCTTTGTTGTATCTGAGAGATCCAAGTGCAGGGACCGTAGGCGCTACCTCGTATCACCATCACAACCATTATGACAGGTTGCCCCTTTGGCCAGGCTGCGTAAACTGAGCCCTACCCAGCTTGGCTGGTTCCTGGCAGCTTGCAAGGCCAGGAAATCTGCGTTCACCAATGCAGATCCTGGCCTCATCCCTAATAGAAAACGGGGGCGACACGCCCCCATTTCCGGAAACGCTGGCCAGTAGTGTCCCCGCCCCACCTCCCCAAATGCCGCAGCCTGTCAATCAGATACTGCAAGTGGACACGGAAGATGGAGGGCTGCACATGCGCAGTACACATCACGCGCAGCCCTCCAACAATCGGAGATGTGCACTAACCATTGGGTTTGCGTACATCTCTGAATCAGGCCCTATGTGTAAGTGTATACTGTATGTGTGTGACTATGGGGCCTATTTATCATTAAATATTCATAGCATATTCCCTCAAAACACCTATTTTCGGGTGATATTTGCAAGTATCTCCTGAAAGTACTATGTAGGGACTGCAGCAGATACTGTATCTCCAATATCTACTGCAGTCCCCGCATTTCCGACAGCAGCCGTAGCCCACATAGCTTTCTATCGGGGGTGCGAATCTGTCAGATTTGCCGCCCCTGCAGCTAACACCATTTGAAGATGGCCTTAGCCAGTTATAGCTCATAAGCTACACTTCGCAAAATGTACCAGGAGAGGGTTCATCCAGAACCATCCCCAGCAATGGCCACCAAACACGTGTGATCAGCAGAATGCGCAAGAGTCCTGATAGAGGAGTGATGCGGTCACTTCACCCCTTGCACATCGCAGGGAGCCCCTGACCCTGCATGTGCTATTTCATACATTCCGGCGGTATTATCACTTATCATCATACTGCAATGCGATTTTGGGAGATAATATCACACCCAGATTGCATTAAGTATTTGATTGTTGATAAATCAGCTCCTCTATACGTATGTGTATAAGTGTGTCTATGTGTACAACAGTACGTATGTGTTTGACAATGACTATATGCATACACCCCAACCAGCATGATTTTTTGTGAGACAGTCCTGATTTTTGGGTGCTGTCCCATCTATGGACTGGAGGAAAGGTAGGGAGGAGCAGCCCAGCATCTAGGGAAGTGATGAAATGGGGAAGTGATGTGTGGCCATGCCCCCTTCTCATGTGCATGCCCAAGACTTGCACATGAGGACTCTTATCACCTTGCCCTCTAGGGTTCCCCATTTGTAAGTGCCCTGGGCCCCCCAAAGTCTTAATCCAGCTCTGCTTTGTGGTTCATGTGGGAGTTCATGAAATCAATCCACGTGTAAAACCCTGTATGTAGTTGCTTATACTTGTAAATGATTTGTTCATACCCCGCTGCCCTTGGGTTTGCTACTACTAGGGGCAGATTTGTTTTTTATTTTTATATGTGCCCCATGTCCGGCTGTGTTTGGGTGGCTGGGTTGACGAGTCAGAGCTGTGTGGAGGCGGGAAAAGTAACCACATGATGCCCCCCCTGCAGAGCAGCAGAAACCATGGCCCCAGAGACACAACAGGGGAGCCATGCATCAGTGAGCCACACGCTGGCCCTGCCTGCTTGGTTTAACTGCCTTGTGTCGCAGACTGGAAGAACCGCCGTCGCATGCTGCCACGCTAAAAATAAGAGAGCCGCAGCACCAACAGTGCTGCGGGGGACAGAGTAGACCTGGCAGGATGGTCCCTCATTTCAGAGAGGAGGAGCACACTGAGGAGGGGGCTGCCGAGGAGAGGGAATATCCTGTGGCCAGGAATCTATCCCTCTCCTATCTTTCTGATTGTCTGTTGGCTACTCTAATGTTGGGAACGCTGTCACAGCGCATGCACTGTTATTTGGACCCAGGATTGTGCTATGCTGTATTGGGAAGATAGCGCGGGGAGTGGAGACTGGATGCTGGAGCACAGATGGGCTAAGATAAGGATGATGGCCCGGGACTGGGAGGTGAAAATGGTACCTCTGTGCCTGCACCATGGAGCCTCAGCACTGCACAAGTAACCCAGGCGCACAGTGTATATATATCTATATAAATCTTTTTTTATATATATATATATATATATATATATATAAAATCATACCTCCCAGCATGACCCTCTCCAGGAGGGACACAATGCTCTGGTTCTGGACTTCCCTGGCAATTTATGATTGGTGGCGGCTCCAGAGGTGAGGCTGCAGCACAGTCCAAAATTCAAATAGGGGAGTCACACCAACTGCCAGTGAGTACCAGCCAGTGATGTTTAGCAGCGTGACTGTGAAATGACAGTTGGTGTGGCTCCCCTATTTGAATTTAGAACTCTGCAGCCCCGGCTCTTACCAGGAAAGTCCAGGACGAGAGCATTGTGTCCCTCCTGGAGAGGGTCATGTTGGAAGGTATGATATATATACGTAAAATACGTATATATATATATACAAAATGTCGATTAACCTGGCACTCCCAATAACACACTGTGAATATCTGCTGCCGGTGCCTTCACAAAAAGAATTGATACGATGTAGCAAAGTGCGGCACTCTGGGCATAAATAAGCACACAACTCACGGCTGATATGATCAACGTTTCAGTTCTTGGCAGAACTTTTATCAAGATAACTCAATAAATAAACATACATACCTTTATACAGTTATAGCACCACGAGTGAAGCCAAATTCCGGGGCTGGGACCGCTCACCCGCCCGGAAGGCGCATTGCGATGACGTCATGACGCTAGACAGCGTACATACGGCGCCCTCTCGCGTGTCACCATCACCATGACTACAGTATACAAAATAACACCAACATTAAAAATAAGCACAAAACATGGCTGGATACCTTATTTAGATCGAAACAACAATGGATGGACTTATAATTTTAGACACCCATATATTCCTCATAACAATTATTGCTATAGGATAATATAGATTCTATATTAAATTACAGATCGCACACTATCTATAGAAAACATTTTTAATGTTGGTGTTATTTTGTATACTGTAGTCATGGTGATGGTGACACGCGAGAGGGCGCCGTATGTACGCTGTCTAGCGTCATGACGTCATCGCAATGCGCCTTCCGGGCGGGTGAGCGGTCCCAGCCCCGGAATTTGGCTTCACTCGTGGTGCTATAACTGTATGTTTATTTATTGAGTTATCTTGATAAAAGTTCTGCCAAGAACTGAAACGTTGATCATATCAGCCGTGAGTTGTGTGCTTATTTATGCCCAGAGTGCCGCACTTGGCTACATCGTATCAATTCTTTTTGTGAAGGCACCGACAGCAGATATTCACAGTGTGTTATTGGGAGTGCCAGGTTAATCGACATTTTGTATATAGGAGTAGTCACATCGGCAGTGAGTACTCCAGCCGAGGCACCCAGCATTTGTTTCAGAACTGCAGCATTTGAGTATTTTTTCCCCCCAGTGACTGGCGAGGATTGTTTTTAAGATTTAATACAAGCACTTCTTTTGTGGATCCTTGGCCTCCGCCACCCAGTGCAACACATTTGTTTGTACACTGGTAACTATACGGAGTATCTGTGTTATTGACATGGCTGAAGAACTTGACGACCCTGTATGCTTTGCACAATACCCTATAGGTGATACACTATCATTTACAGAATCTGAAGCAGAAAACATTTTATATGTGAAAGGACTTAAAGACGAAACTGAATCAACTTCAGCTGAGATGATCTTTAAAGATCTATTACGTCTTAAGAAAAAAGAAACAGATTTCTATCTGCACGGTATATCTTTAAGTGATTACTACAAATTGAAAAAGATCCCAAGAGGTTTTCGGGTACGTAACTGCCCCACTATCGGGCGCCATGACTCCGATTTTTGCAGGCGCTGGATCGCTATTTTAAATAAATGTTCTTTTGACTTGTTGCTTTTAGTTATTGAACAGTCCACCAAAGAACTACAGAAAGTAAAGGATAAAATAAGTTCTTTTGAAACCATTCATCTGCCGACCCTCCAAGCTGATTTGGATAACAACTTGGTGGAGAAAATAAAAACGCAATTGGCACAATATAAATGTGACCTTATTAAATTCAAGAAAGAAAAACTCTTGAAGGCTGAACATGATTATGAGACCCATGCAGTCTACAGGTGGACGGCAGGACAACAACCGCAGGACTATAGACGTCCTTTTTTTAGACGAAGGTAACAGGTCACTAGATTTGAGACCGATTCATCTCAAGAAAATATTAGTTCAAATAGCGAGACCGAAAGATTTGGAGCATCATCTGGCCCTTTAGGGGTTCTTACAAGGTCCGAAAAAATTGCTCAAAAAGGCATTTTACGAGAAGAAGCCACCAAAATGAGAGGCAGAGGTCGAGCAGAGAAGCCGCCAAGGTCCAGAAGGACCTAGTATTCAATCTCTCTACCTATGACCTTACTGATAGTGAGTACAAGCTCCTTAATAAAGGACTTTCATTTGTACCTTCAGTAGTTTTTGATGAGTTCCAATGGAACATAGAAAAATGTGCTCTGCAACGTAAATTGAAACTAAAGGAATTTTTTAAAGATGATGGTAAACCAATTAATGAAGAAATACCGGTTCAATTAAGAAAACTATGCCCACGATCCTCATTTGAACCACTCTCTTATAACTCTAGTATTAAAACTTATATGAGAATATTGGACCAAGAAGTTCATAAGTCACATATTATCGATATCCCTAACCATCCGAATCTATCACCTTTGGAACGAGAGGCCTTGCAGTCTTTATCTAGCAATAATAATCTGATCATACGACCAGCTGATAAGGGAGGAGCGATCGTCCTACAAGATCTGGGGGACTATAAGAAAGAGATTGAGAGACAACTATCGGATAAAGATGTATATACTCAATTACCTAATGACCCGACCAACATATGTAGAAAGAAGCTTTTGAATATTTTACAACAGGCGGTGGATCTACAATTAATTTCGGATAAATTGATGGAATCTTTAATTCCTAAATTTCCCATCATGCCATTATTCTATACAATCCCTAAGATCCACAAAGGGATCAATCCCCCTCCAGGCCGCCCAATTGTGTCAGCTCGTGGGTCATTATTGCAGCCAACTGCCGTCTTTTTAGATTTTTTGTTACAACCTTTAGTACAGAAGGAGCCATCGTTTCTATTAGATACTACTATGTTGTTGAATAGATTAAGATTACTTACATACATACCAGACAACTGTTGGCTTGTTGGTATTGATGTAATAAATCTATACACCTCGATTCCTCATGATTTTGGACTTGCATGTGTCAAAAAATTTCTGAGTAGGAAAGCAGTGTTTACTGAGCCTATGGTCGATTGTATTTTGAGGTTACTTGAGACTCTACTAACCAATAATTTTTTCCTCTTTGATAAAACCTACTTTTTGCAACTGAAGGGCTGTGCCATGGGCTCTAGCGCAGCTCCGGTGTATGCAAATATTGTAATGTTTGAGGTGGAAAATTATAGATTTTTTTCTAATCTTGTTATTTCCTCTCAAATTATTTCATACTCTCGTTTCATTGATGACCTCTTGTTATTTTGGAGTGGGGAATCTACTGATTTTTATTCAATAATGGAAATTCACAATGCGACTAGCTCCCCTATTAAATTCACTTATAGCATGAGCCAAGTCGAAATGAATTTTTTGGATGTAAAAATATCCATAAGGGGTAACAGTATTTGTACCACCCTCTACTCAAAACCTACTGATAGGAATTTGTTACTTCAGACGCAAAGTTATCACCCTAAGGGTCTTATCCAAGGTTTACCGTATTCACAAATGATTAGGGTTAGACGTATCAATAGCGATGAAAATATGGCTGCTATTCAAATCGATGAGCTGATTGAACGTTTTCGTTCTCGGGGGTATTCGCTTAAAGCGTTACAGCAAACTAAAGCAAAAGTCTTGGCTTTAACCCAAGACCAGTTACTCACTAGGAAAGACAGACAGGTCCCTTCTGCGCCTAGGTTCCCTTGGGTGAATAGATACAACACATCCTCCTCTAGGATTAGCCAGGTTGCTAAATCACACTGGTCATTAATTGAATCTGATAGGGCCCTTAACCTCAGTGGTAGTCGGCTGATGCCGTGCTACTCTAGAGGGCGTAATTTACGTGATTTACTGGTAAAAACTGATGTTTCAAGGATGGGGACTAAGCAACTACCTTTTTTTAAGAAAAAACTAGGTTGTATTAAATGTGCCTGTGTGACCTGTCAGTATTTAATTGGCGGGGACACTTTCACACATCCACATAGTGGTAAGAAACTGATGATTAAACATCAGTTAAATTGCAACTCCTGTTTTGTGGTGTACCAGATTATTTGTCCTTGTGGACTCAGTTACATCGGTAAAACCGAGAGGAAGTTTAAGGAGCGGATGGCGGCTCATAGGTCAGCCATTCGCAGTGCCCTATTGAGTGGAACCAGCGAACAGCCAGTAGCTCGACATTTCGCTGAGTTTAAACATCCTCTTACCAGTATCCGCTATAGGATGATAGACCACATTCCCCCTTTATTACGTGGTGGTGACCGTGCCTCTAAACTGTTGCAGTGTGAGGCACGGTGGATTGCCCGCTTAGATGTGATATTTCCCCGGGGTCTTAATGATAGTATCCTATATTCTAGTTTTCTATAGATAGTGTGCGGTCTGTAATTTAATATAGAATCTATATTATCCTATAGCAATAATTGTTATGAGGAATATATGGGTGTCTAAAATTATAAGTCCATCCATTCTTGTTTCGATCTAAATAAGGTATCCAGCCATGTTTTGTGCTTATTTTTAATGTTGGTGTTATTTTGTATACTGTAGTCATGGTGATGGTGACACGCGAGAGGGCGCCGTATGTACGCTGTCTAGCGTCATGACGTCATCGCAATGCGCCTTCCGGGCGGGTGAGCGGTCCCAGCCCCGGAATTTGGCTTCACTCGTGGTGCTATAACTGTATAAAGGTATGTATGTTTATTTATTGAGTTATCTTGATAAAAGTTCTGCCAAGAACTGAAACGTTGATCATATCAGCCGTGAGTTGTGTGCTTAGTTATGCCCAGAGTGCCGCACTTTGCTACATCGTATATATATATATATATTAGGGATGTGCAGGCTTGGATAGGTTCGAGTTTGCACGTGGAGTTCGGATTTTTCCCTCAAAAAAAACGGAACTCAGAACGAGGCAAAACGTCATCTTACATGGACGAACATCATCATTCCTGGTCTTTTGTCCAGGAATGATGATGTTCGTCCATGTAAGATGACGTTTTGCCTCGTTCTGAGTTCCGTTTTTTTGGAGGGAAAAATCCGAACTCCACGTGCAAACTCGAACCTATCCGAGCCTGCACATCCCTAATATATATATATATATATATATATATATATATATATATATATATATATATATAAATAAAGAACTGGCGGCACTCAGGAGACTTTTGTAGAAATAGTGAAAAACTTTGTACTTTTAATCTACGTTTCGGGACTTTAAAATCCCTTCTTCAGGATACACAACATAACAAAACAGTGCAAATACCTGTTTTGTTATGTTGTGTATCCTGAAGAAGGGATTTTAAAGTCCCGAAACGTAGATTAAAAGCACAAAGTTTTTCACTATTTCTACAAAAGTCTCCTGAGTGCCGCCAGTTCTTTATTTCTATATTGTGGGGGATTCGTACCCCAGTGGAGGGCACCAGGAGCAAGCTGTCTGCGGATATTGGAGGGGAGTGCCGGGCTGAATTTGGACTTATATATATATATTTAGAGCTGATTGAAAAGTAATTAGACTGATTTTTTTTATTCAGAGCCCGATGGCTTCACAGGGTCTGAAAATTTATGTGACATAACTTTTAGGGGTATATTTACAAAATTGTGGGTTTTTAGAAGTGGAGATGTTGCCCATAGCAACCAATCAGATTCTAGCTATTCTCTTCTAGAAGGTGCTAGATAAATGATAAGTAGAATCTGATTGGTTGCTATGGGCAACATCTCCACTTCTAAAAATCCTCACTTTAGTAAATATACCCCTTAGTGTTGCAGTTGTTGCATTTTTCACTTCATTATCTGTTAAGAACTTCTTTCCGCGCAGTTGATTTTTCAGGGTTGTGAATGCCCAGAATCACAGGGCGCTAAGTCTGGGCCACATGGAGGGTGTTCCAGTGCTGCCCCATTAATGTCAGACAGTGCTGCCAATGCAACAGCAGCAACATGGGGTCGGGCATTGTCTTACAGCAAAAACCATTGTTTCTTCAGCCGATGTGGTCTTTTCTTCCATGGCTCCATGCAAATGGTTTTCAGGATGTTTGCATAGTGCTGGGCATGCCTCCAGTGTGACGAAAATGGGGGGTGTGACTTGTGGGTATGTGTATTCCCGTAAGACCATGCCCTCTTTCTTTTTGGGCGTGTGTCCTAAAGTACACCAAGGGCGCTGAAATGTATATTTGCTTACCAAAAAAATGTGCCTCGGGCCGGCCCTGGTCATATATCAATCAGCTGTATTGTAGTACTGAAATGCTGAAATGTTTGTGTATTCATTCTTGAATAACCATAGTTTATTCTGTGTAATTGCAGTATGAGAGATAATATTTGAGCAAAAACTGGAGTAGGTTTACTCAGATATTGATTTTGGGTACATAGAGCAATTATTAGCATAAGTTAATATTTTGCTGAACACTATTACCTAACTCGCGCCTGAGTACGCGTAAATTGTTAGTTTAAACTGCCTAATTTGTGTTACTGCTTTTCTTGTATTATCTATGCTGAACTGGAGTATTTAAAGTGAGCATGATAAATATTGGTGTTATGCATATAAAGGTAGGTTAAGTAATTGATGATTCAGAGATGTTCGCTAACCCGATGGTTAGCATACATCTCCGATGGTGGGAGGACTGTGCATACACAGGAGGTGTATTGCGCATGTGAAGCCCTCCATCTGCGAGTTCGTAATTCAAAATATTTCATAATTCATCTGAACCTTTGGTTGTACTTTGCACCTGAGCTACATATCATTCCTGCTTTACATAAGGATTCTAATATTGTAAGATTTTTACATCTTCATATCTCATTTAGAATACCCTTTTTGTCCATTTGACCTGCTTCTTTAACGTGCAGAACATACAAAAATGTAAAGCTTAGTACGTGTCTGGCAGTCTGAGTGTCAAAACTCTTAATATGACGTTTCCTCCACGAATTCTACATTAACAATAATGTTTGTAAATAACACATTTCCTCTTGCGTATGCAGATGATTAAAATCTCTCTGTGTATTTGTACAGTTAAAATATCCCTTTCCACCTCAGTTTAATTGTTGGCGTCATTTGTATGTGACACTAGGATTTCTGATCTATTCAAGAAACGCTATGTACTGTAAGCTTGGTTTATTATTATTTTTTTTGTATAATTATAATGTCATGTTACAATATACAGAGTAATTCAACCCGAGCATTGACGGATGAACACAGCATATTCAAGACACGCAGAGCCTTTTAAAACTGCATATAGCAGAGCTTACATTTGCAATTGGAAGTTGTGTGTGCTTTAAGCTATTAAGTACTTGGGAAACAAATGAGCTTTTAGAAAAAATAGTTAATTAAAAGATTAACAGACCAGACTTGTCAATGACATGCAATGCCTATGTCACAATACTCATTTGAGCTGTTTAAATATACCATCCACTTCAATGGCTAAATCTGAATATTAAAAATGCACACTACAGATGGGAAAAAAAATTCTAATCAAAATGTCATGTTATATGTTTGTTTTTTACATTTTTTTAAATTTGACATTTTTATTGATTTTATTTTATTTATTATAAAACAATCACAATAAAATTTTTTTTTTTCCATATTATTGTTTTAAGAATTTTTAATCGAGTTTTTTTATTTTTCCATTCAAATCATAATGAAAGGGTGAATATCATAATAAAGTATCATTAGTACAATAATAACTGCATTTACTTAGTAATAAACCAGTATCACAAAATGTGAATCTAAAAATATATATATCACAATTAATTATGCCTATATCTATTGTTTAACCACCTTACCACAAACCTAGAGGCACTTCTAATTTATGTAGGCATTCCCTTAGAATGCAGAATAATTGTGTGCCTTGACACACACTGGTAGTGTGATACCCCTGGCTCTATAGGAGCCAAGGTCCCTTTTAGTTTAAGCAGCTGCCACTAGGTGGAGCTGCAATGTGCCAAAAAGGAACAATTTGCAGCAGAAAGGAAGATCTGTGTTTGCACATGCGCAGTAGAGTTGGAGAGATGCAGAGGAGCGGAGCAGGAGTGCGGGGTGAGGTAACGCAGGTTTAAGTGGAGAGACTGGGAAAGCGACTATGCTGAAGTGATGCCAAGTGCCACTGAATACCTGTTGATGGTGTGCTGGGGATCACTGCAGAAACATCAGCAGGGTAAGCCTGAGATCCGGAGACAGTGTGTTAACACTGGAAGCCACAGCTGAGATCCGTGGGGGTTGTGTGACTAAATGCTGATAAAGGGAAACATCCCCACTGAGAACTATTGAGAGCCACTGAGAGCTTTTGAGAATTACTGACAACTATTGAGAGCTATTGTGTGTACTTGAGATTATTTGAGAGGATATTGAGAAATATTGAAAGTATTTTGGGAAACATATTGAAAGTACTGTGTAACCCTAACATGTAAGAAACGGAGCTAAAGATCTGAATATGCTGACAGTGTGATATGTGTTTTGTTTGAGCTACTGTTAAACAAGTGACTGAGTCTAACAGTGTACAGAGTGGAAGCCATTTTGTGAGAGAGTCTAAAGCTAATTAAAGAGTACTTTGGGACTGAGCTTTTGATACTATTAAGTACTGAATAAATCTGTGCTACTGTAAGTGACACTGTTTATTGTGCTTTATCACTTGAAAGTCAAAGCTATTCTCTGGAATCAAGAAAGACCAGCATTAGATACTAATCCTATTACTTTCGCCTATTGTGGATTACACGTACTTGCATATTATAGGACAGTGACCACCGTGCAGGAGAGTACTCCAATGACAGAACCTTGTGTTTACTTTAAAGTAAATAAGTGATCAGTCTGGGGTATTGCTAGTCTACTGATTAAATAATCTGTTTTGCTATTTCTTTATATGTGTGTTTTGTGAAGGTTATTGCGTGTTTAGAATCTAGTATATTAAAGCAAATGAGAAACTGCATTTTCCCTAGTTATAGCCAAAGAGGTGCTGCAGTAATTAAGTTAAAGAAGCCTATTTCACTATTCAAGAGAGTTAGGCGTATATTTACTAAAGTGAGGATTTTTAGAAGTGGAGATGGTGCCCATAGCAACCAATCATATTCTACTTAACATTTATCTAGCACCTTCTAGAAGAGAATAGCTAGAAACTGATTGGTTGCTATGGGCAACATCTCCACTTCTAAAAACCTGCAGCTTAGTAAATATACCGCTTATTGTCCATTGCTTATTAACTACAATATAGCAAACTACTGCTTTAGATTTGCCATATTCCATTTCTGCTAAGTCTGTCATTTGCATAATGATTATTATTTTCTTCATGCGACAACCTGCCATGGACTCACATCTTCTTTCCCCCCTTTAATAAATCTGATTCATTATTCTATTTATCACGTCTGACACGCTATGTCACTTTACTGTGTGTATGGGGCTAGCTTCTCTGCTACAGCCTGAGGTGGATAAACTTGTGGAGTTATTTCCAGAGAAGAAGGAAGTTCCACTGGAGCTACCATCTCAGCTGTAAAGTGCAGTCTACATTTTATATGTGTCCACACCAACACCTGGGGTATCACAGTAGGATTATCTAGGAATAGTGATTCTTCATTTTTTTCAAGTGCTCGTACCACTTCACCTCATTTGTTTCTCGTACCGATTGTCAATTATTAATACTATGTATAGTATTATCATTTTGTAGTAGAATATTAAGAAATGGTTATATAGGGCATACAGTAAGTCTCATGGGAGGATACACCTACCTTCTTAAAATTCAATACTTGAAAAAGTAAAAGCACCCATCCCAGCCTCAATGAACAATTTACCAAAAAATAACTAAATCTACATATATATAAAAAAATAAAAGATAAAACATCTACCCCCGTCCATTTGTCAAGAATATTAAAATACAACAATAACTTTATTCCCACTGCTAACTGTACAAGTAAAAATTCTAGTGTATGAAACTGTGTGTGTGTGGTGTGCCTCATAGCGTAAATGTTTTGTACTCCCAGGTGGTACATATACCCCTGGTTCTAGAACCACTGACGAAAAACCAAGCGGTTTACACAGCACATTCAGTATACTTTGTGAATGAAGTCCCCATTAAACTAGGGGTGAGCGGGTTCGGATTTCTGAAATCCGAACCCCCCCGAGCCCCCTCGATCCGAGTCCGATCCGAGTCAGGCTCGACTTTTCCCACTTGACTCGGATCTGAAATCGAGGCAAAACGTCATCATCCCGCCTTCCGAGTCTCGCGGGTTTTGGATCCTATATAAGGTACCCGCGTCGGCGCCATTTTCTCACTCGGCTGTGGACAGTGAAGAGGGAGGGTGGGAGTTAGGGCTGTGTAGTGTAGTGTAGTGTAGTGCTGCTGTTGTCCACTACTTCAAAGTCCATAGGGGCTGGCTGTGTTGTGCTGTGCTGCTGTTGTTAATAGGGGCTGTGTCCACTACTTCAAAGTCCATAGGGACTGGCTGGACTGTGTTGTGCAGTCAGTTCTCCATAGGGGCTGTGTCCACTCCAAAGTCCTGTGCAGTGTCCCAGTCCTAAAGGGGTGCTGTAGTGTTGTCCAGGGGGTGCTCTGTCCATCAGGGGTGCTCCCCCCAAGTGCTAAAAAAATAATATATTTTCTGTGTTTGTGAATTGTGTGCGCAGTAGCCGCACGTGCATCAACAAAGTAGTGCCAAGCGTGCGCCTGTGTCATAAGTAAAGGGCCGGCTGGCTTGACCATTAAAGGGTGCTGTAACCCCCAAAGTACACTCCAGTCAAAACTAAAAAAAAAATTATTTTCTGTGTTTGTGAATTGTGTGCGCAGTAGCAGCACGTGCATCAACAAAGTAGTGCCAAGCATGCGCCTGTGTCATAAGTAAAGGGCCGGCTGGCTTGACCGTTAAGGGTGCTGTAACCCCCAAAAGTACACTCCAGTCCAAACCAAAAAAAAAATTATTTTCTGTGTTTGTGAATTGTGTGCGCAGTAGCCGCACGTGCATCAACAAAGTAGTGCCAAGCGTGCGCCTGTGTCATAAGTAAAGGGCCGGCTGGCTTGACCGTTAAAGGGTGCTGTAACCCCCAAAGTACACTCCAGTCCAAACCAAAAAAAAAATATTTTCTGTGTTTGTGAATTGTGTGCGCAGTAGCCGCACGTGCATCAACAAAGTAGTGCCAAGCGTGCGCCTGTGTCATAAGTAAAGGGCCGGCTGGCTTGACCGTTAAAGGGTGCAGTAACCCCCAAAGTACACTCCAGTCCAAACCAAAAAAAAAATTATTTTCTGTGTTTGTGAATTGTGTGCGCAGTAGCCGCACGTGCATCAACAAAGTAGTGCCAAGCGTGCGCCTGTGTCATAAGTAAAGGGCCGGCTGGCTTGACCGTTAAAGGGTGCTGTAACCCCCAAAGTACACTCCAGTCCAAACCAAAAAAAAAATTATTTTCTGTGTTTGTGAATTGTGTGCGCAGTAGCCGCACGTGCATCAACAAAGTTGTGCCAAGCATGCTCCTGTGTCATAAGTAAAGGGCCGGCTGGCTTGACCGTTAAAGGGTGCTGTAACCCCCAAAGTACACTCCAGTCCAAACCCAAAAAATATATATTTTCTGTGTTTGTGAATTGTGTGCGCAGTAGCCGCACGTGCATCAACAAAGTAGTGTCAAGCGTGCGCCTGTGTCATAAGTAAAGAGCCGGCTGGCTTGACCGTTAAAGGGTGCTGTAACCCCCAAAGTACACTCCAAACCAAAAAAAAAAATATTTTCTGTGTTTGTGACTTGTGTGCACTGTGGCTGCACGTGCATCAACAAAGGAGCAGCGCCAAGCGTGCGCCTGTGTCCCATAAGTAAAGATCCGGCTGGCTCATTTCTTAAAGGGTGGTGTAACCCACAAAGTGCACTACTCTCCAGCAAAAATAAAAAAATATTTTCTGTGTTTGTGTGCGCTTTAGCCGCACGTATCTATCAATATAACATAAATGGAGGACCAAACTTTCTCCGATAAAAATAAAATAGGGAAAGATCAAGAACCACTTCCTCCTAGTGCTGTTGCTGCTGCTGGGAGTTGTTCATCATCCCAGAGAGGAAGTAGGAACACCACTACTTTTACTAAACAATTGACCCTCCAACAGTCCCTAGCAATGAGGATGAAGTACGACAGCAGTCATCCTGAAGCAAACGTATAACTGAGGCCTTGACTGCCATGTTGGTGTTAGACGTGCCTCCGGTATTCGCCATTAGTGCAGTGGGATTTAGACAATTGATGGAGGTAGTGTGTCCCCGGTTCCAAATCCCGTCTAGATTCCACCTGCATCCTCAAAGCAGCAGCAACAAGCGTGCGTCTGTCTTTTAAAGGGTGGTGTAACCCTCAAAGTGCGCTCCACAAACAATATAAAAATTCTTCTTTTTTTTTCTCTTTGTGAAATGTGTGGGCTGTAGCCGCACCTGCATCCTTAAAGCAGCAGCGACAAGCGTGCATCTGTCTGTTAAAGGGTGGTGTAACCCTCAAAGTGCGCTCCACAAACAATAAAAAAATTCTTCTTTCTTTTTCTCTTTGTGAAATGTGTGGGCTGTAGCCGCACTTGCATCCTCAAAGCAGCAGCGACAAGCGTGCGTCTGTCTGTTAAAGGGTGGTGTAACTCTCAAAGTGCTCCAAAAAATAAAAAACTATTTTTTTAATGTGTTTGTGACTTGTGTGCGATGTAGCCGCACTTGCATCCTCAAAGCAGCAGCGACAAGCGTGCATCTGTCTGTTAAAGGGTGGTGACACCCTCAAAGTGTGCTACACAAACAATAAAAATATTCTTCTTCTTTTTTCTGTCTTTGTGAATTGTGTGGGCTGTAGCCGCACTTGCATCCTCAAAGCAGCAGCGACAAGCGTGCGTCTGTCTGTTAAAGGGTGGTGTAACTCTCAAAGTGCTCCAAAAAATAAAAAACTATTTTTTTAATGTGTTTGTGACTTGTGTGCGATGTAGCCGCACTTGCATCCTCAAAGCAGCAGCGACAAGCGTGCATCTGTCTGTTAAAGGGTGGTGACACCCTCAAAGTGTGCTACACAAACAATAAAAATATTCTTCTTCTTTTTTCTGTCTTTGTGAATTGTGTGGGCTGTAGCCGCACTTGCATCCTCAAAGCAGCAGCGACAAGCGTGCATCTGTCTGTTAAAGGGTGGTGACACCCTCAAAGTGTGCTACACAAACAATAAAAATATTCTTCTTCTTTTTTCTGTCTTTATGAATTGTGTGGGCTGTAGCTGCACTTGAATCCTCAAAGCAGCAGCGACAAGCGTGCGTCTGTCTGTTAAAGGGTGGTGTAACCCTCAAAGTGCTCCAAAAAATAAAAAACTATTTTTTTAATGTGTTTGTGACTTGTGTGCGATGTAGCTGCACGTGCATCAAAATAGTAGCAGCGCCAAGCGTGCGCCTGTGTCATAAGTCAAGGGCTGGTTTGGGCATCTGGTCCGGACTGGAGGACGTACCAACAATTTCTGACAAGTCTACTGTCACTGCATATGATACTGTCCTCAAAGCAGCAGCGACAAGCGTGCGTCTGTCTGTTAAAGGGTGGTGACACCCTCAAAGTGTGCTACACAAACAATAAAAATATTCTTTTTTTTTCTGTCTTTGTGAATTGTGTGGGCTGTAGCTGCACTTGCATCCTCAAAGCAGCAGCGACAAGCGTGCGTCTGTCTGTTAAAGGGTGGTGACACCCTCAAAGTGTGCTACACAAACAATAAAAATATTCTTCTTCTTTTTTCTGTCTTTGTGAATTGTGTGGGCTGTAGCCGCACTTGCATCCTCAAAGCAGCAGCGACAAGCGTGCGTCTGTCTGTTAAACGATTACATCGGTGACGGCATCCAAGTAGGCATGTCAGACAGTCCGTACCTGTACTGGCAGGAAAAAGAAGCAATTTGGAGGTCCCTGTACAAACTGGCTCTATTTTACCTGAGTTGCTCCCCCTCCAGTGTGTACTCCGAAAAAGTGTTTAGTGCAGCCGGGAACCTTGTCAGCGAAAGGCGTAGGAGGTTGCTTCCACAAAATGTGGAGAAGATGATGTTCATAAAATGAATGATCAACTCTTCCAGGGAGACCAGCCTCCACAACGTACAGAGGGACCTGTGGTTGTGGATTCCAGTGGGGACGAATTAATACTCTGTGAGGATGAGGATGTACACAACACTGAAGAGGGTGAGGAATCGGTGGATGAGGAGGATGAGGACGACATCTTGCCTCCGTAGAGCCAGTTTGTGCAGGGACAGATTAATTGCCAGCTTGTTTTGTGGGGGCCCAAACGAACCAATCATTTCAGCCACAGTCGTGTGGCAGACCCTGGTGCTGAAATGTTTGGTTTGTTAAAGTGTGCATGTCCTGTTTATACAACATAAGGGTGGGTGGGAGGGCCCAAGGACAATTCCATCTTGCACCTCTTTTTTTTCTTTGCATTATGTATAGTTTGGGGCCTAGTTTTTCAAACTGCCATCCTGTCTGCCACTGCAGTGCCACTCCTAGATGGACCACGTGTTTGTGCCGCCCACTCGTATCTCTTAGCATAGTCATCCAGCTACCTCGGTGCAACCTTTTGGACATAAAAACACTATTGTGAGGTGTGAGGTGTTCAGAATAGACTGGAAATGAGTGGAAATTAAGGTTATTGAGGTTAATAATAGCATAGGAGCAGAAAAACCCACAAATTCTGTGATTTTAGCTGTTTTTATGCTTTTTTAAAAAAAAAATACAGATCCAAAACACAAAACCCAGAACCCAAAACACGGAAGGGTGGTTTTGGCAAAACCAATCCAGATCCAAAACACAAAGAAAGATCCAGATCCAAAACCAAAACACAAAACACGAAAAGTGGCCAGTGCACACCCCGACTTTAAACTGTCTACCTGTGGAAATTACAAAATACAACCTAGATGAAAACTGTTTCAGATCAAGCAATATTTTGCAGCCATCTAAAGAGAACAACTGAATCTAAAATAAATATTAGGCATGGATACAATTGGACAATTTGACATAGGAGGATTAGTATAAAACCTAGTGCTGATTTCTAAGCAGCTAATCTCTTTACCTGGCATGCAGATGACTGCTTACCTTCCTATAATGCAATCATTATATTTTACTTTCACAATATTATAATTAAGCTGATTAGTCTCCAAGGATATGAATTATTTTACAATTTTATGAATATTGTAATGTTTGTAGCATTTTAACTATTTAACGAGTATGCCTGTTTTTATTTGGTATAATCACATATCTGTACTATTCATGCACACCAAATACACGTATGCATATGTCCGTATGCAGATTTTGACACATTTTACACTTGCAACTCCTTATGATCGTGGAGGCAGAAAGGGTAAGGCAAAACGGGTTGCTAATACAGTAAGGGCATATTTACATAACTGTAACTTAAGTAAACTTGTACACATACATATATGCAGGGGCGTATTAAGGGGCGGGCTATTGCCTGGGGTGCTGCAGCTTGGGGGAGCAACTGTAGTCAAATGGGTTCATGTCTGGCGAATGTGGAAGCCACATCATTTGTAGGAACTCTCCAGAATGCTCCTCGAATCAATTCTGGACAACTTGGGACTGATAACAGGGTGCATTATCCTGAGGGAATATTCCATCATTGTGTTGGGTACATGAAGTCCATGAAGGGTTGCAAATGGTCATCAAGCAATGCAACGTAGCAGTTACCAGTCAATGATGTGTGCAGGTGGACCAGTGGACCCAACCCATACAGAGTGAATATGTGCCATGAGCAGCGTAGCTGGTGTTCAAACTGACTCACAAGACGTTAGATTACAACTGATGCAGATCTGGGCATTTCCAAGATGTCACAGTACAGTGACACCATCTACCATGATCTTTACATACTGCTACCCCATGAGTTTTTTCACTTCAGTGTACAAGTGGCAGTCACAGATGGGAGATATGGAGGTAGTGGGCTTGGGGTGAGAAGACAGCTATGGCGGGGGAGGCAGATATATGAAGGTAGGCGGCAGTGAGAGAGCTATGTAGGTGGTCATTAGAGAACTGGAGGGAGGAATGAAAGAGATATGAAGGAAGGGAGCTATAAGAAAGACCTTTGCATGTGTCCTCCCAATGTTCTGGGAGTGCCAAGATCAGGGACTGCATCAGTGGCCTCGCAAGCTGCCAGCCTGAGTAACCTGAAGCTTACTCAGAATGGCTGGTGCTGCCGTCATTGCTACCGATGGTCATGATGGTGATCCAATGCAACAACTACAGATGCTGCACTCGGATGACAATTGCTGCCAAGACGCTTCTGCTTCCTAGAGATGCCTCCTGCAGCATTTAAATATTTGTTGTATAATGCAGGCAGGTTGATATGTAAAGGATCACTAAGCTAAAAAGGAGTTGTCATAAGCAAAAGAACAATATAAATATATGGAAATGTTTCAGGAGTTTATTAGTTCTAATTGTTAGGGAAGATATTTTCTATACAGAACAGATTCCCTCAGCTATAGAGCAAACTTCCAGAGGGATGTAAGACTTCTGCCTCCACTGCTACTTCATCTCCAATATCCGGGAATTGCTTCAATGTGTTGGTGCTGATAGTATGACTTCCCTGACATTAGGTGAACAGGTGATTCCCTATTGTGGTATAAATACCCTGATGGGATGCTGTATAACTAGGAAGGTATCACTGGCAGTGACGGACCTTACCTGTCTGGCCGGGGAGTATGTAATTGTGCGCATGATCGTAATCCCATGTATGCGCACAAATTAGCAACTGGCCGGCTTCCAGGGACTGCATTGGCCGGCTTCCAAGGACTGCATTGGCTGCAGTCCCTCAAGTTGGTAAGGACTACCGTAATAGCAGGGAAGTGGCTTGCCATGGGACCAGGTGCGCCGAGAGGGGGGAGGGAGCGGGTACTAATTACCCGGGCCTGGGCTTGCTGGAGGGGCCCATTAACATCACAGCAGCCCAGTACATACTGCTGTGTGCTGGGCTGCACTGGGAGACTGCTCACGACTGCTAAGAAGCAGCCACAGCAGTCTCCTATGCCTGTGGCGGAAACGATCAAGCTGATCGCGCCCCCCACTGGTTATGCACCAGGCTGAGGGGGCTCACTGCTCCCCCCCTCCAGCATGCAGCATTGCTTCGTGACGCTGCTAAACTTATCTTTTTTTTCCCCTAAGGGGGCATGGACACGCCTCCCCCGGTTAGGCCACACCCCCTTTTACCCAGGCCCGTCGCGGCTCTTGGCGGGCCTGCATTGGACCATGGTAGTAAGAACTCTCTGCTAAAGCAGTCTGGACTGGCAGTCCCTGCATTTCACTTGTGGTTGCTGGAGGACTAAATGCATGGGTGGTGATGACGATCAGCAGTGCTAGCCATTGCAATCCAATTCTGCATGCATTATATGTGAACCAGAGGTAAGACCAAAGTCGTTTAAAATGTAAGAAAAGTGTTTCAAAATAATTTTTTTCATTACTATGTGATTTTTTTTTAAAATTAATTTAATCTAAATAAAGTATTTTTCTTTTCTGTGGCCCCTTCTATTCCGAGAGCATTGTGCTGATACATCATTATCCTGCATGCTGCTCCATGCTTTGCTATCACCAGCAGTAACCCATTGACGTATTTATGAATAGACCTGCTCGTTTCAGACTAAACTACTTCATTTACAGCAGTCTGTGCAGGTTATAAAAGCAGACTAAACACATACAAACATTTTACAATGTAGTGTCTCTAAAGACGGCCTTGCTGTGATTCTGTGCCTAGGCACAGGAGCTAAATGAATGGATATCTGGCTTGATACATCCATTCATTTAGCAGAAGGCTGGAAATCTAAATAAAAAGGGATTTTACACCTATCTCAGGGCCAAACTGCACTTCAACTTTTCTTTCACCAAAAAGTTGATATTCTCTGTATAAAAATACTTTAAAAATGAACATAGCAGCCACAATGGTGGTCATTTCTGAACTTAAAATACAGCCTTGGACCTGCCACGTTCCCCTGTTCATAGGCAAGCGCAATGGGAGGGGGGGGGGGTTCCAGTTGCCTGGAAACACCCCACCGTACCAGTGGATCAAATCAAGACCACAATAATACAAATTTACTAGAGCTGCAACCACAACATGCATTATACGGAACTGTGTCGAAATGAGTACTCCATTAGCACACCAGACCAGAATATATCCTGTTTAATGCTAATTATGCCCCATGCATGGGCTGTCCACACCCTAAAATTAGGTATATGGTTACCCCCCCCTCTACAAATCCTGCGTTTGCCCCTGCTGTTTGTGCAAGTGTGCCAAGATTTTGTCAAGGTGCTTAGGATTGTGGTGTAAGATGGGCACATTGGCCATGAAGCAGATGATCACTCATCAAAAGGGCAGAGTGGCCCCCTCCTCACCCTATATATCTATCAACTTTAGTATTAGACAGTCTCAACCCATTGCACTGTAATCACCAGCGTGATGAGCAAGAATGGGCAGTGGGGCAGAAACTTGCCATCCCAGTGACACCAGTAAAATGGCATGGATCCCTACAACATGCCCAACTTTAAGACACAATTAAATAAATGACTCCAAAAACTCCTATTTCATCACTTTGTTAAAACAATGTAAAATAAAATTATTTCCTTCCTTCTACTTCATGCATCCACTGTAGTCCAAGGGGGAACAGCAAAAATAATCATCAGAAACACTACCTACCTGCACAACATCACCGGCCAATAACTATAGCCAAAGAAGTTAGGTCTCCTTCATCAGCACCCATAACAAGATCTCACCTCCCCTTAGCATGTAAGCCCTCACAGGCAGGGCCCTCCTCCCTCATGTCCCCCCACAACTCTATCCTTGTTTCCAGTGCTCCTTGTTTCCTTGTCTTTTTCAGCGACTGTCTATGTCAGGGGTCTTCAAACTTGGCCCTCCAGCTGCTGTGGAACTACACATCCCAGCATGCACTGCCACCTTTTTGATATAACAGCATGCTAAAACTATGTGCAGTGCATGCTGGGATGTGTAGTTCCACAGCATCTGGAGGGCCAAGTTTGAAGACCCCTGGTCTATGTGCTTGCTTTATGATGGGCACAGGTTCATTGAGTGCTGACCTGACTTTCCCTTACAATGGCTCACTTTCACGTGGCTGCCAAAAAACAGTGACCCCCCAACCCTCGTTTTCTTTCCCGCATCCTACCTAGTTTGTCAGGTTTTTTGCCCTGTTTTTGCCAATTACATGTCATTATATATTTACTATACAAATGATTTGTCATGATTCACTGTTACTGTGTATATATTTGCTACGGTTCTGTACAAGACTTTGTGGCACCTTATAAAACATATTATTATTATTATTAATATTATTTTTATCATTAATAATAATAATAATAATAATAATAATAATAATAATAATAACACTACTGGACAGGACAGTGGTGGGGTCCTGTTGGCTGGAGCTCAGATAAAGCTGCAGGACTGGTCCATGTGTGGCCATCATTATATAGCAAAATGTTAAATTATCAATGGATTAGATCTGGTTTCACAAACTGACCACCATCAAAACTGGTGGATGAATTCAGGCGGCTGGCCTCTGAATTAATTTATTCTGTAAATGTCAGTGTTTTCACTACTTCCTAATATAATGGATCAGGTATTTCTGGAACTGATAATAAAACAAAAATACTCAATTTCAGACTGGTAGTAACTGTACAGTATCGCTTTCACAGAATTTGATTGGTTAATCATATTGGTTTATATTCTTTGCCCTTAAGGCCCCCCTACATCAGGAATCAGAAAACCACAATTGAACAATTTGAAGATTTGGTGCTCGATTTTAGGATTTCCAAATCTAGCAACCTGCACCCATACATTACATATCTTTTTCAGTGATTTGCAGATTGATTTCAGCAAATACAGATCTGCCAATCTTGAAAGGCTCATCATTTTACTAGTAACGGTCTGCACATCTGCTGATTAGTACCATACACTAGCAATTTACAGCCCAAATTGATCTGTGAAATCCAACATGTGGGACAACCTGATTTAACAATTCCAATCACTTTTTGGTTACAATCTGTGATCTGTGAAGCCCATACATTGCAGATTTTTTTTTTTATACAATCATCTGCAAAACGCAGAATTGTCGCAATTGATTGCTGATGTATGGGGGCCTTTAGATATGATGATATCTCAGCTCAGGTCTATCCATTAGTTACAATTCCATCTCAGGATTATGTATTAATTAGATTGCAATATGAATGCAGACAATGATAGTTAAAAATATATTTTAAAATAGACCAAAGAAATATAAAAAATTATAAATGTACAATTAGAACTGTGGTATAAATATAGATAAGAAAAATAAATTGAAATGAATAAAAAAGTTGTTCAATCTGTGTTTGTAGTTATATGCGTAGGAGTAGTTCCAGGAGTTTGTTCTAAATGTACATTTATTCATTTATTCTATTGTTCCATTGATCTTTCATAACATAACTTTAATAACATTGTTATTTATTTTTTTCCATTATCATTATCTTCTATACTCACTGATTTATTATATTTGCTATACTTATTAACCCTGATGCTGTTCGTGCTTCCCACTCTGACTTTTATATTTATTTGGCAATTCCTGCTTGAGCTTAATGTCTCTGGTATTAAATCAATCAGTTCAAAAAAACGAAAAAGAGAAAAAGTAGAGCTATTGTTGCAGTGCACTATATTGCCATTTAATTGGTCTATTATTTATTAAAACATATTTATCTTTATTTCAATTTGATTAAAATATTTAACATATAGGGGTCATCACAACTGGCGAAATATTTTATTAAAATGAATTCAGTATTCAGTAAGATAGAAAGATGTGCAAAAAGTATGAAATTAGGTGTACAATTAAAAAAGAAATTCACACATGCCGCTGGTCGCGTGCAGTCATATCTCTATATGATAGAATAAATCTTAGTCTCCCCGTATTCTAGATGCCTTGAAAAAGCAGCCAGGCGAAACGCGCGTTGGCGTTTCTTTCTACATGCTGACTGACCGCATTTAATTACAATACCAAATATGATGTGATATTACAAATGTGTATATCTGCAGCAGAATAAGGGGATACTATGTACACAATATCCACTGATTGAAATTAACGGCAGGGTTATCTATAGAATCTGATGAGCTCTATTACTATACGGAGCCAGTTAGCCCTTATGCAGTAACAGCTACAATGTGGACAAACTATTAATGTGTAACTGAGTGATATGTTACGGAAGTAGCTATAGTGGAGATTGCCACTTTCTGAGGTGTTACACTGTAAGCTCATGATAACGGCAATTGCTACAATTTATCTGCAGCAGACACACAAATCTCTCCCTAATATCATTTATGTAGGGTAAATGGATATAGATCAATAAATCCACTATCCACATGTTATTATAAATAGAATACGGGGAGACTAAGATTTATTCTATCATATAGAGATATGACTGCATGCGACCAGCGGCATGTGTGAATTTCTTTTTTAATTGTACACCTAATTTCATACTTTTTGCACATCTTTCTATCTTACTGAATACTGAATTCATTTTAATAAAATATTTTGCCAGTTGTGATGACCCCTATATGTTAAATATTTTAATCAAATTGAAATAAAGATAAATATGTTTTAATAAATAATAGACCAATTAAATGGCAATATAGTGCACTGCAACAATAGCTCTACTTTTTCTCTTTTTCGTTTCTTTGAACATATACATATAGAGCTTGTGGTAGCACATCAGCAAAAAGGAACATAAACAAACAATTATAGTTTAATATTACGTTCTTTATTTACTGAGTCAATGCCATATACTATGATATAAACTCTAAAGATTACCAAACTAGTGCGGGATCATACATTTCTTTTTGTATTAAATCAATCAGTATAGAACAGAGAAGCAAGCGCAGATGTATCCTCATTCCTCTTACACCTAGGTCCTCATTCCTCTTACACCTAGGTCCTCATTCCTCTTACACGTAGGTCCTCATTCCTCTTACACGTAGGTCCTCATTCCTCTTACACCTAGGTCCTCATTCCTCATACACCTAGGTCCTCATTCCTCATACACCTAGGTCCTCATTACTCATACATCTAGCTCCTCATTCCTCTTACACCTAGCTCCTCATTCCTCTTACACCTAGCTCCTCATTCCTCTTACACCTAGGTCCTCATTGCTCTTACACCTAGGTCCTCATTCCTCTTACACCTAGCTCCTCATTCCTCTTACACCTAGCTCCTCATTCCTCATACACCTAGGTCCTCATTCCTCATACACCTAGGTCCTCATTCCTCATACACCTAAGTCCTATGGGGTATATTTACTAAAGAATTGGAGATGTTGCCCATAGCAACCAATCAGTTTCTATCTATTAGCTTCTAGAAGGTGCTAGATAAATGTTAAGTAGAATCTGTTTGGTTGCTATGGGCAACATCCGCACTTGTAAAAACCTGCACTGTAGTAAATATACCCCCAAGTGTCTATAGGCCATACAGTGCGAGATGCCCGGCGAGACTGAGCTGAGACATAGGCCGTACTCAATTTGGAGAGAAAAGCCAGAATCGGCGAAAAATTTGCGCCGATGATGTCATTTTGCCAGGTGGAAAAGTATTGCCGTATTCAATTTGAAAGACTTCTGCCTAGGCGGAAAGTCAATGCAATGCAATAGGCGAAAAAGTTTCGCCTATGAATAGCAGGCGGAAAAAAGTTCAGAATTGGGGTTTTAGGGTGCAACGTTGCGGGAACCCCATTGCAGCCTTCAGACAGTCCCCCAAAGGTAAACTGCGTCAAAAAAAAAAAAAATCACTTTCATTTTGGGGGCGAAAAAAAAATATGTTGTGGGACAAGGTTAAAAACTAGCGAACTAGACTCTAGAGGGGTCCCCAAGTATGCCCCAAGTGTTTTTTTCATTGCAGGTGCTTGCGGCAGGTGGATTTTTCATGTTTTTTAAAACTGAACTTTAGCAACTTTTAAATATGCTGTCCCCCATTTTCAAGTACCCCAAATTTGCTGGTATAAGTTATTTTCTGCAAAAAAACTCTTGAATACTATTCTTCACCACTTATACAAAAATGCTACTTAGCAGCAATTGAGCCCATTTAAAAACACCAAATACCTTCAGCAAGCCAAATCGGGGGTAACTATAGCTAACCCCCATGTCAGAGCATCATATGGGGGGTGCCAGGCTGATTTCCGCAAATCTGACAGGACTTTCCGCTTGTTTAAGTTTCGCCGGGTCCCGGTTTTGCGAACTTTCAAATTGGATACGGGGATACGCAGACACGCGTGCGATACTTTTCCGCATGCAAAACAGGCGAAGTAGGCAAAAAGTTCGGGTGGCAGAAAAGTATCGCGGGTCCGCTCAATTTGAATACGGCTCATAGTAGTGGCTTTTTCTTTAAATTCTGTGTCTTATTCGCATTGCAGAAGCAGCGAAGCACCACTCACAGTGTACTGCAGATGCTGGGCTGCAACTTTTACCACACAGGAATTAATTTTACACACGTGCAAAGTCGCAGATGAAGTGCAAAGGGACTTGGCGCGAGAATAAGCCATGGCGGCTGCATCGCAGCACTTCATAAACCAGAGTGTATGAGGACTCATCCGCACAAAGGTGATTTACCCACAATTGTCTAAATCCTGAATTATTAGACCTATGTGGAACCGCTGATCTTGTACTAGGTAGTGTGGGTAATGTGAACATATCAATTTGATTTCAGAATTTTATGTATCAGACTTTCTAAAGAGGACAACTGGAGAAGATGCCCATAGCATCCAATCAGATTGTAGCTATCATTTATCAGTACAGTCTATAAAACAAGAGCAAGAAGCTGATTGGCTAAGTAACTTCTCCATCTGCTCTCTTTAGAAGGTTTCATACATTTTCTCTCTAGTGTCATAAATGCCTCATAGAAAGGTTCATCCCACATAGTATTGGAGCTTGATGAGATAAATAAAAATATTTTTTTCCTTAATTTTCATGCTCCGTTTGCCACATCCATCCATCCACATTTCCAGGTAAATTAAATACATTGGATAAAAAAAGCTTCAGATTTACAGTTTAAAACTGTATATTTAAAAATCAAATTATAGAAATCATACGGATTTGGGAAATTGAAAGCTAAGCTTCAATAACTCTATCTTACCAAGGATTTGTAAAACACATTTGTCTAATTGTGTATGGTATAAAAAGTTTGGATTGAGCTGATTTTGTCAGATGGATTCTACTTCAATTTAATGAGAAAATACTCTACATGTTTTTATCCCACGCTGTTTCTAATGACTAATCTGATTTAATACATTCAGCACTCTGTAGGTATCTAAAAAAAATGCAGAATGTAATAAAGGAAAATGCATTATGTACAAAAATAATAATAAATAATTCACACGTTATGGGAGAGTTTAAATATAAATGAAATTATGGTTTTAAAGAGAATGACTTGTCAGAAAAAATAATGCATTATAATTTATATTTATATATATTTAGTAGACAGTATTACAATAATACAATTATTTATATAAAAAAGCCATATGTGATACCATTGAAATTATATTTATTAAATAAAATAAAATAATAAATGCTTTAACAAAGAAAATACAACAATATGTTTGAAAGAAATATCACTGATTTAATTTAATGCACAGTGCAGGTACTGATTTAACATGTGTTTGTCCTGTGCTTAGTAATACCACTATGCACTTTTGTTTTAGTAGGACAAAATATCCATATATGACATGTCTCCCAGCTGTCTCAATTTCAGTAGGACTGTTTTGTAATTCTGATGTTTGCACCTTTGTCCTGATTGCCAGGAAGTTGTAAAATACTGTATATTCCCGATCACCAAAGTGAGTGGGTGTGACCTGCACTTGCCATTGGTACATATGGCAACTTTAGGGTCTTTTTATGGGAGGATATAGGGGATTAGGTGGCCTAGTGCTTCAGAAGTGCTAGCTAGATATGGCATGACTCCATAACAAGTGACCACACCCCCTTTTGAGCGCATACTGCTAATTTGCTATAGGACTGTGTTAGGAACTATGATACGATGGGCAGGGTGTACTAAGTACATCACGCCTCTCATCTGGTACATACAGTGCCGGCGCTATCATTAGGCAGCTTTAGGCAGCTGCCTAGAGCTCCGGCCCTGGAGGGCGCCAATGAGCCTCCTAAAAAAAAAATAACCTTCTTTACGTGGTGCAGGTGGCGTGCAAGCAAAGTTCCCTTGGGCAGACTGTGTGTCAGTATGACACAGCTGCCTGTGCAGCACCGTGGCATCTAGCCCTGCCCCTTACAACTCAAGGGACACGGCCTCCTGTAAGCCCAGACCCTGCTGCACAGCTTCCAAGTCCCGCATGCCGAATCAACCAAACCCTTCCTTCCCCTCCGCTATAGGTGAGGTCCAGGAGCGGCAGCGGTGGCTGCAGTGGGAAGCAACCAGAGCCGGAATAAGGGGGGGGCCCAGGGGGCATGACACCCTGGGCCCCCTCTTTCAGGGAGCCCCCCAGCCTGGCAATTGATTTGAGCTGCAGGACAGCAGGACTGCCACTGCACTTCTCGAGCTGTAGAAGCCAAGAGAGGTGGAGTTGGGACAAGGGATGGGGCTACACAGCACTGTCACTGTCAGGCCAGCCCACTGAGCCCAGCAGCATGGAAGAGAGGAGGCGATGGAGGAGCTACTGTGAGGTCTAATAATGTACTAATGTACCCTGCAAGGTGAAAGATAGAGTGGAGGGGGGGGCACTGTATTGTGTGTATGTATGTCTTTGTATAACTGTGACTGTATTTATCCATGTGCAGGGGCATCTTAAGAGAGGAGGGGGGCCATGTGCACTCCTCGTGCGGGGCCCTCTCCTCTCTCCCCGGTGGCCGGCAGCCGACTGACGCGGATAGCCAGCCACCGGAGCCTTAGTAGACTCCAGGCACTAGAGTGTGCCCAGAGTCTACTGCTCGTCCGCAGAATGCCAGAAAATGGCCGTGGGCACCATTTTTCTGGCATTCTCGACATGCGCAGTAGACTCCGGGCACACTCTAGTGCCCAGAGTCTACTGCGCATGCGCAGAAAACTGGGAAAATGGCTACAGCAGCAATTTTCCGGTGTTCTGAGCAGTGCAGACACCCGACGTGGGACCACGGACAGGTAAGTCTAAAATAATATGGGCACAGTGTGTGCGGTGCGGGGCCACCCTGGACCTGGGGGCCCGTGTGCCCCACACACACTGCACCCATTATAGATATGCCACTGTCCATGTGTGTGTATAAGAGTGTGTGAGACTGTGTATGAGTGTCTGTGACTGTATTTATATATGTATGTGTTTGTATAAGTGTGTGACTGTGTGTATGTATGTATGTGTATATGTGTGTGACTATGGACAAGATGTACTAAGGGCAAAATGTGGTCAAAATTCTGAAAACTGCTGTTTTCGGATGTTTGACCACACTACTCATACAGTACTGTATGTATTAAGCTCCGGATAGATAGTCTTTCCAGAGCTTGTACCCAATAGGCAACACGTACTATAGATGGCGTTACCTAAAGAAGGCTATGGGCTTCTTTTCGCATAACTTCCCAAAAGGGATCCAGTAGGATCACTCCCAGGGCCTCCCGGCCATGCATGCTCAGTAGGACACTCTCCTTGGTGTAAATAATTGCAAACCTTCATGCATACAGCATTAATAAATGCCACTGCATACAGTAAGTGTCGGGATGTATCACATACAAAAGGCCATGCTTGATACATCCCGCCCTACATTATGTATTGTATGCATACTCCCTCAACCACCCCAATTTTGGCGGGACAGTCCTGCATTCCAGGGGGAAAAGTAGGGAGGTATTTGAGGCTGGGGAAGCGATTTACACTCCAGTGTGACATAAAATAGGGGTGTAATGTGTGGCCATGCCTCCTTTTCATGTGTGCACCAAAGGCTTGCGCATGAGAACATGATACATGTGTCCCAAAAAGTGCTCTTTAGGGGCCCCCAGTCTTAAGTGCCCTGGGCCTTCCAAAGCCTTAATCCAGCTCTGGGAGCAACTAGTAGTGAGACTGGAAGAGGGGACTGATGTAGGAGAGTGGCGGGGTGTAGCCGGTCAAAGTGCAGGCTATGGTAGTACAGCAGCACAGGAGAGCATACACCTGGCTCAGGCATAACGTGAGGTGGTAACAGCACATAAGTTCCTTATATTTCAGTGCTTGGAACAATGGGATGTGTGCATATATGTGGCTGTGTGCGTGTGCATATGGGATGTGTGCGTGTGCATATGTGGCTGCACACTGGCTGCAACTGGATCCAGGGGAGGGGGGAGGGGCGTGCAGTCGGCTGACATTTTGCCTAGGGTGCCAGGAAATCTTGCACCGGCCATGGGTACATATCGCGGTATGTACCTAGAATATCGCAAAGGACAGCCCTCTCCTTTGTGATGCCCCCAGATAGATGAACTTCCGGGTTTACCAGTCCCTCTGGTTCTTTCTGTGCCATGGAGGGGGGGGTTGTGATGGGAGGTGACCCTAAAAGAAGACCATAGGCTTCTATTGGGTACTGCCACCTGAAGATGGCGTTACCCACCGGGACACAGCACAGAAATGCATCGTATTCTGGTGCTTGATACATATGACCATATGAAATATGTGGTTTTACTGCATTTTCCCCTTTAGTACATCCTGATCAGTGTGTCACGTCACTGAGGTATTGTAGATTTGGATCCGGACCCCTGGAGCTAGCTATAAATGTAAGAGAGTAGACAAAGTGTCACAAACTCTCAGGCGGATTGTGAATGCCACCTGTATTCAGGGAATTGGCTAGACCTATTCCTGAGGCGTGGAGTCTAATGTGCCGGTGGTATTCACCAGGGACCCTCGCAAGAGCGTATGGACTTGGCTGCATCCCACACACAGGTCGCGGCATTCAGGTTAGGATTCCCTATACAGGTGCTGGGAGACTTGGTTGGAGTGCAGAAGACTTTGCGTAGTCGACTAGCCAGGTCAGAACCAAACAGACGAAATGGTATCAGGGGGCAGGCGTAAACGGGTCACAAGGAGTAGCCGAGGTCAGAACCAGATGTCAACGCAGAACCAGGGATCGAGCAGAATCAAAGTCACGAACAAGCCAAAGTCAGAACCAATAATCAGGATATGCACAGGAACGCTGGAGTATGGTAATGGAGCCTATACTCTGGCACTGAGGTGCTCCCAGGAACTTTATATAGGTCAGGGTTCAATTCAGCCCTAATCAGCAATTCCCTAATCCTGACCTGACCCTATTTTACTTGCAGTACAGTGCCACGACCGTCTGCACATCATCAACAGAGGAAGCCCGCAGCAGCAGCAGACACTGGGATTTCCCTGCCTGCCGCTCGCCGGAGGACGTGACAGGGAGCCTGAGGGGACATCATCAGCAGCGGGCGCCGGGATCTTCCCGCCCACTGCCTGTCAGGGAACCAGTGCTGCTAGACCCGGTAAGTGATGACCAGTGTCCGGCACACTGTGACATTACCCCCCTCTAGGGGTGGGCACCGAACACCCCACAAATGGCTTGTTAGTGAACTTCTGATGGAATTTTCGAAGGCGTTGAGATACATGGATATTCGAAGCTTTAACCCAACAACGTTCTTCAAGCCCGCATCCCTTCCAAATGGTCAAAAAACAGCGACCATCTGGACTGGCAATAATTCAGACAATGAGCAATTTTGAGATGTGAGGTTCTTGTGACTTGTGTAAACTGTCACCGAAAATTTTGCCCCCTCCAGCAATTATCTCCACTCTTGCAACACCAGCTTAATAGCTAACAACTCCTTATCCCCAACTGCATCATTCTTCTCTGGAGCAGAAAACTTACGGGAAAAGAACCCACAAGAGTACCACTTGCCCCACTCGTCCTTCTGTGACAGTACCGCCCCAACTCCAACCGTGGAAACATCCACCTCCAAGTAGAAAGGCAGATCGCAGTCAGGTTGTCTTAGTATAGGAGCTAACATAAAGCACTGTTTTAAAAGAACAATGGCCTCTTCAGCTGCAGAAGACCATCTCCGGGTATCTTGTCCTTTTTTGGTAAGCACAGTGATTGGAGCTGCTATGGTTGAGTAGTCTTTAATGAACTGGCGATAGAAATTGCAGAATCCCAGGAAACCTTGTATTGCCTTTAACCCAACAGGACGAGGCCAGTTAGTAATGGCAGCTAGTTTTGCCGGATCCATCTGAAGGCAGGAACCAGAAATAATGTATCCCAGAAATGTTAGCTCTTTTTGCTCGAAGGAACATTTTTCAAGCTTCAAAACAACTGGTTGGCCCGTAGTCGTGTCAGCACTTCACATACATACAGGTGATGACTTGTTACACCCTCTGAGAATATCAGGAAGTTGTCTAGATATACCACAACGTATTTGTAGAGCAAATCCCAGAAGATGTGTTGTATATATTTTTGGAAGACAGCTGGAGTGTTGCTTAACCCAAAAGGCATGACTAGGTACTCGAAGTGACCATCACGAGTATTGAAGGCTGTCTTCCACTCATCTCCGGCCCGAATACTGATTAAATTATAGTCCCCACAAAGATCCAGTTTGGTAAAAATCTTGGCTCCCTTAATTTGGTAGAAAAGTTCAGATATCAGAGGTAATTGAAACCGATCTTTGATGGTAATAGCATTCAGACCCCGGTAACCTATGCATGGTCTCAGACCTCCATCTTTCTTTTTGACAAAGAATAGACCGGCTCCCGCAGGTGATTTGGATTCCCTGATGAACCCATGCTCCAGATTCTCCTGAATATACTCCGACAGTGATTGGGACTCAGGAAGTGAAAGAGGGAAGATTCTCCCGCGAGGTGGCTAGCACAATCCAAGTCCCTATGAGTAGGAAGGGTCTCGGCTGCCTTCTTACTAAAGACGTCTCGGAAGGACCAGTATGAAGCTGGAAGCTGAACTTCCGGAGAAACGACTGAACTCCAAATGGCTCGCTGAGGAGGTTTGACGGATGACAAACATGAACCATGGCATCGAGAGCCCCACAACAGAATTTGAGGTTCGTCCCAATATAGCACAGGAGAATGCTTGCGGAGCCATGGAAGACCCAGGATAACTGGACTCTCGGCTGAAGGAAGTATATAGAATACTATTGATTCCAGATGGAGGGCCCCTACTTGCATCTTAATCTCAGAAGTCCGAGAGTGGATGGTCGCTGTAGGAAGTCTATTCCCATCTACTCTGTTGACACTGAGAGGTGTTTGAAGTGGCATAACTGGAATTCCTAGCTCTTGAACTTTCTTAGCCGTAATTAAGTTGCCATCGGCACCTGAGTCCAGAAAGGCCCTAATGACTTCAGAGGACCTCCCCATGACCATGGTCATATCTATGAAGAACTGAGGAAGTACACAGTTTTTTGGGGTGTGTTGAACTGTACCTAATCTGACCACCCCTCGATCAATTAGGCCTTCCCGTTTCCCGTACATTTTGGACAGCCGGAGAGAAGATGACCTGGTCACCACAGTATAAGCAAAGTCTGTTTTTAAACCTCCTTTCTCTTTCAGCGATGGGAAGACGAGATTTCCCAACCTGCGTGGGCTCTTCTGGAAGTTCCACAGGTGCCGTGAACCGAGGATCGAGCTTAAAGGTGAACCGACGAGACTGTTCCTTTTCTTTTGCTCTCTCCCTATGGCAAAGATCCACCAGGATACACAGGGAGATCAAGTCATCCAGAGAGGTTGGCAATTCCCTGGATGCGAGTACAGTACATCTTTGATTTGATCGGACAGACCATGCATGAAAGTGGCAATTAAGGCTTCGTTGTTCCACCCCAATTCTGAGGCAAGGGTATGGAACTGCACAGCATACTGTCCTGCGGATTTATTGCCTTGTCTCAGTTTTAGAATAGCCGATCCCGCAGAGGATACTCGACCAGGCTCGTCGAAGACCCTTCGGAATACCTTCAGAAACTCTTTGCTGTTGTTAAGCAGAGGATCATTTCTCTCCCACAATGGAGAACCCCAAGCCAGAGCCTGCCGGATAGCTGCAAAATCACGTAGGCCACCTGTGCCCTTTCTGATGGGAAAGTTGCTGCTTGGACCTCAAATTGAATTGAACACTGGTTCAGGAGTCCTCGACAGTCCTTTGAGTCCCTGTCATACTTGGTAGGATTCGGGACGCGTAATGGTGTGGAAGTACTTGCAGATTGTGCAGCCACCGTAGGAGGTGGAACGGATTGTACCGGTGCCGGCTGAACGGTACTGACTTGTTGCTATAAGATCTGCAGACAATGCATAATCTGAGCTTGATCCTGTTCTTGTTTCTCGACTCTAGAAAGTAGATTCTCGAGCAAGTCTCTGGGTGACTGGTTACCAGCAGCATCTGTTTTTTTGGGACAGAGTATTCTGTCACAAACTCTCAGGCGGATTGTGGATGCCACCCGTATTCAGGGAATTGGCTAAACCTATTCCTGAGGCGCGGAGTCTAATGTGCCGGTGGTAGGCAAAATTTTGAAACAAAACAGAAAAGAAATATCCCCGCGCTCGGTTTTACCCATATCATACATGGTACCAGCAGCATGGCAATATTAATGCCATAAATGTATACAAAACAGAAAAACTTTTGCTATCGGCGCTAACAATAATATACTGCAAATTTATGTGTGTGCAGCACATAAAACAAACGGGATTTTGTCATGATTTGATCAAAGCATTTAAGCCTGCAGCCCAGCATCAAGGGACCCCATTTTTCTGCAGGTATCCATAATATAGTGAGAAGAAGTGATAATAGAAGTGAGTATGGTACGTGATTACACCTTCTAATTGAGAAGATAAGATCGATCCTTTATAGAACTGCTTCTATAAAGAATTATACCTGCATAATTAGTTGAAAAACAATTCTACACATGTGGCTTCTTTTCTCTCTTGTCGTTTTATATATCGGATATGTGAAGAAAGTGACAAGCTACGTAAGGACTGTTGAATAAGTATATTACAAAAAAAATAGGAAGTGCTCTTGAAACACTATCTATATTTTGTTTCCCTATACAGGTTCTGGGAGACTTGGTTGGAGTGCAGAAGACTTTGCGTAGTCGACTAACCAGGTCAGAACCAAACAGACAAAACGGTACCAGGGGGCAGGTGTAAACGGGTCACAAGGAATAGCCGAGGTCAGAACCAGATATCAGCGCAGAGCCAGGGATCGAGCAGAGTCAAAGTCACAAACAAGTCAAGGTCAGAACCAATAATCAGGATATGCACAGGAAAGATGGAGTATGGTAATGGAGCCTATACTCTGGCACTGAGGTGCTCCCAGGAATTTCCTTATATAGGTCAGGGTTGAATCCAGCCCGAATCAGCAATTCCCTTTTATTTTAGCCACTAGTAATCACAATCCAAGCTGGCTCGATAATATACCAACAGGCCAATTCAAAAGACTCAGACGTAATTGCTCTAGACCAGAAGACTTCATACTACAAAGTGACCAACTCAAATCACAATTTCTAGAGAAGAAATATAACACAAAGAAAGTAGAGTCAGCCTTCCAGACAGTACTGGAATGTGACAGAGATCCTCTGTTAACATACAAACAAAAGCCAGACAGAAAGGGAGACAATGACATTTATTTTATTACCGAATATAGGCCCTCATTCAGAGCCGTACGCTCTGAGCAGAGCGCACGCTCTGAATGAGGGCCGGGCTCCATTTTCATGGAGCGTCCTCCTGGACGCTCGTATAGCTGTGGGTCACCACCCACAGGCTATACGAGCGTGCTTTTTGATGGCCGCGATGGTCGAGACCATCGCGACCAGCAAAATTGCGAGCCGAAGCCTGCGGTTGAGGTTTTCAACCGAAAGCTCCGGAGTGATTTTGGCTCTATCAGAGCCAAAATCACTCCCACTGACATCACTAGTGATGTCAGTGGGCCGGCTTCTGACGGGAGGCGTGCCCGTGGGAACGCCCCCGTCAGGGAGGCACGCCCCCGGCACGCCCACCAAAGGGGGCGTGCTGTCAATCAACATTGACAGCACGCCCCCTTTGATCGGACACAACGAGCGAAGGACTTTCCTTCGCTCGTCGCGTCTGGCGCATGCGCACGACGGAGCTCCCTCCGTCGTGCGCATGCTCAGTGCATAACATCGACCCACTTGCGAGCGGACAGCCACTCGCGAGTGGGTCTGAATCAGGCCCATAGTAGTCAAGCCAACCAAATAAAAAAATTGGTACTCAAACACTGGCCCATCCTACTCGGTGATGAGATTCTGAGCAAAACATTGCCATCGAGACCCAAGGTAATATTCCGGAACTCATCTGACATCAAGATGGAAATTACCAATAACCACATACCCCCCCAAAATACAGAATTTGTAAATAACACGCTGACAAACATATGGCATCAGAAACAACTGGGGGGATCGAAAGGTTTTTTCTTTTGTGGTAGATGCAAAGCATGTACGGTAACTAAACAGAGAAGCACTAAACAACAACACAATGTGGAAAATTAGGGACAGGATGACGTGTAATAGTAAAGGGGTCATATATTTACTACAGTGTCCGTGCGGTAAGCAATATATCGGTAGGACCATTCGTCCACTTAAAACGCGACTACAGGAACATCTCTATAACATAACCAAGAGCAATGATAACCACCTCCTTTCGTCACACTTTAACAAATTCCACCAGTCAGACCCAACTAATTTGGAGTTCTGCGCACTAAAATTAGTGAGGCACAACTGGCGGGGAGGTGACTTTATCAAGCACATAAATAAAGAGGAACTGAAAACAATGATCCAGATGGGTACGCTTCATCCCAAGGGACTTAACTTGGATAATGAAATGAAGTCCATTATATGTGACTAATGGCTATAAGGGGCAATTTTTTGAATGCAATTAAATTTGCTGGCACAATTGAATACATGAGGACAAACTGAAAAGTGACCACACCGGAAGACACTAGTTACATATTACCCTAGAGGAATGAATTTCATCACGACCCCACCAACTACTTGACTCAGATGCTTAATATGTCCATATCACCATTATCCATGATGCTAGGAATTAGGTTGAGCCCCACTATTAATACACTTCTCAGCCCAACAACATAACATTGTAGGGCTCACTAGAGAAAACAAACTTTGGACAAATAGATCCATAATAAAGGTAATGCATCAATATACTGACACCCATATATGGATCTAAATGATATAGGGACAATTAGTTATGTAACTGTCACTTTAATATGTGACCATGTTCGTTAAACGTAGTGTTCCATTAGGTATAGATTCCATCACCACATATGTGCAGTATTCACCCCCTAACCGAACACTACCCAAAGGACCATCTAGATATCTTGCTAAACACGGACACGTTATTATTATATGGAGACAAGAATTTGATAGACTGACAGCTTATCCAACCTTTGGATTCTTAAAGCTCATTACCTCTGAAACACACCCCACCTCCTGAAAACCAATCAGGTATGAGGTACACCCAGAACTTGCGGATATAAACGAACCAGAGACATAAACAAACAACCAATCACGCCCAGAGGAAGACCCCACGTGGGTCGAAACGCGTTGGCCACACATACCCACGGAGGAAGGAACCGAACACCGCAGCTATCCATTACCCAACTACACGGCGCCCGATGAGGAATCCAGAAGCGGCTGTACCAGACGAGAGAAACCTGAAGGAGAGAGGACGCGAACACAACACGCCGGCAAGGGGAAGAGCGGACTCTGCCGAGTCTCTGAGAGGTGAGTCCACAGTGGAGGCAGGGATTACGGCGGTCGGTACACAGCACCAAAGCCGTTTCTCCCCCTCCTACTGCATACCAGGTTGCAGGCCGGCGGGACGCACCGTAAACCACCTAGCACTGGCGGGGGGTCTGCGGACGTATTCCGTGGTCACACACGGGTTTGGACACACACCTCTGTATACTTAGGCAAGGGTCCGTACTACTTACCCCGGGAACACGCGAGCAACAATATCAGCTGTCTACATCTATCAGCAGCCTTATCCACATTCTAAGTGCGGGACGCCGCACCAACACTGACATTATTCTAAAGATCTGCCATTTTACTGCGAGCTTCATGGTCTCCGGTTCCTGCTTCCTCATCAATTAACTTTAAACCCTAGTGTTTGCTTTTTATCTTTTTTCTTTTTCTAATGGTCACACACCATAGTCTATTTATATTTAGCAATTTTTAGCCCTTGATTACCTATTTCGGAAATAAAGCTTTAAAATACTAGATTCTCTTTGTACCTATCAGCTTTTATTACACCTACAAACAACGCATCCTATTTTTCAACAGGTTCTGAGCGCTACTTTGTTGATCTATTATTGTAGATTAGGTTTTTGTATTTTACTCAGGAGGGAAGGCACCCATCCTGAAAGTGCAGCTCACCTCTAGCAATCACCCTTTATCCGGTGCGCAATATTTATTTACCATTTTTTCGTTGAACCCAGGGTTGAATCCAGCCCGAATCAGCAATTCCCTAATCCTGACGTGACTCTATTTTACTTGCAGTACAGCGCGCGCCCCCCTAGGGGCGCTGCGACCATCTGCACACCATCAACAGAGGAAACCCGCAGCAGCAGCAGGCGCTGGGATTTTCCTGCCTGCCGCTCGCTGGAGGACGCAACAGGGAGCCTAAGGGGTCGTCATCAGCAGCGGGCCGTGGGATATACCTGCTTTTGTAAAAAGAAGAAATTACACATCATCCCTTTCTATGCCAGGATGACAAAAATGTACAATAACATCATAATCAAACAACAAAGCAAAAGCTCTGTTTGCACAATATCAATTAACTTATTAATGAGAGGTATGCCGACTTTTTGGATAATGAAATAAAAATTTGAAGTGGACTTTACGAGGATTGGGTACGGGATGCTGGCGCTCGGGATCCCGACGGTCAGAATCCCGTTGCTGACATCCGACAGAGTTAGGATACAGACACCTGTCAGTTGGTATCCTAAGTCTCCCCCTACCATTAACACTTCCTTACTGGTGCCTAAACCTAACATCCCCCCTAGTGTCTACACCTAACCTCCTCCTTCCCTTCCCGCATCCTAAACCTAACCCTCCCCCCTTAGTGCCTAACCCTAACCTACCCTTAGAGCCTAACTCTAACCCCTAACCCTCCCCCTAACCCCGCTACTTACCTTCGGGATGCCGGCACCAGAATTCTGACAGGTATCAGGATTCCAGCGCCAGCATTCTGACCGGCGGAATCCCCATGGTCGGTATTATGACCGCATTCCCTTTAAGAAATGTACCTTCTAAATGGCTAAAAAAAGCTAAAATAAAATGTTGTTAAAAGACTCTTTATTTTTACAGACGTACCTGCATGTATTTGTAGGTTAAGATGGTAGCACCTAAGACAGGAACTAGTGATGTGGGGGCATGACCAGTGTGGTGTGGTCTACATAAGGGTGGGATGTGGCTATCTCTATGGAGGGCATTGCTAGCGCATAAGTTCAACCCCTTTATAGTGTAGCCTAGGGCCTGATTCAGAGTTGTATGCAATGGCGATATTTTTGCAGTTGAGCGAATATCAGTAAACTGCGCATGTGCCTAAGTTGCACCTGCGTATACATCAATGTACATTATCGTAGTTGCTTGCAGTGATTTTTTACTTGCAGTGTGATTGACAATCAGGGAGTATTTGGGGGAGGTAACTGGGAGTGGCGGCAAAGAACGCAGGTGTGCCATGACCATTTCGGGGCCATGTCACATCCTTCGTCCGTGATCCCGTATGCGAATAAAATGGCATCAGTGTCTCAGTTGCCATGGCCATTCTACGCGACCAAAACTCTAGCACATGTATTATGTGCAATTATAATATTTTCCACAGGCAATGGTAAGGTGTCCGATATCATGCCCATACACGGTACGATGTAGCAGCGGTATCGTACCAATCCGTCGGATCAGCTGCTATATCGCACCGTGTATGGGCACCTTTATACTCAGTCTCTTCTCCTTACATCTAAAAACAGGAATATAATTTATATAAACCTATTATATTCCCAAAAAGTTTTGTGGCTAGGTGGCCCTGGACATTCAGTTACATGTCAATTTTGCCACATTGAAATTTCCACTTTGACCACTGTTTCCACAATCAGGATAGAAAACAGTCAATTATCACTTCAGTTCAATGAAGATCGCTAAGCTCTTTCACAGTTACCTTCAAAACATAAACCAAAAGACATCCCAAGTGACTACTTATCCAGAAAATTACTGGATAAGTAAATACTTTCTGAGATGCTCTCCCTATACTACTGCATGAGAAAGTGATCCTAACACGGAGCGGGGGTGCCGCCGGGGAAATAAGAAACTTTTGCATGATAACCCCCTTCTTGAATTCAATGAACCGGTGAGAACCTCTGTTTACAGTAAAACAAGACTTTTTCAAAACTCCATAAATAGACTCCTACTCGTTTAAATCAGACAAGCAGAAGTGGGAGAGAAGATCACAATGCTGGAACAATGTAGATGTCTGAGCACCTGCTGGGTCATAGTAATAAACTTGGTATTGTACAGTATATAAGTGAACTTCATCCAAAACTATATTTAAAAGTTTAAAATCTGAAAAAATAAACTATTCCCAGTAAGACCTACTTAAACCATAAGCTAAACCTTCCTTCCTTCCTTCCTTCCTTCCTTCCTTCCTTCCTTCCTTCCTTCCTTCCTTCCTTCCTTCCTTCCTTCCTTTCTTCGTTCCTTCCTTCTTTCCTTCCTTCCTTCCTTCCTTCCTTCCTTCCTTCCTTCCTTCCTTCCTTCCTTCCTTCCTTCCTTCCTTCCTTCTTTCCTTCCTTCCTTCCTTCCTTCCTTCTCTCAATCATTATTGTATACTGTTTATTACATTTCAAAGAACTTCTGTCAGAACTTTTTCAGTTATCTCAAAGTACAGTACTTGTTCCATATAATTTTTTTGTTGCTTAACCCATCTTGTATATACCTAGTGAGTCATACCATAGTATTGTCTTCTATAGGAAGGCATCATAAGACAGAGGGTCTGATTCAGAGATTGACGCTCACTCTGAATCAGGGCTCCGTCGTGCGCATGCCCAGTGGGCAAACATCAACCCGGTTGCGAGCGCTCAGCGCTTGCGACCGGGTCTGAATCAGGCCCAGAGTCCCACAATTAAATAGATATATAATTTCTTGTTAGAGGGATGTAATGTCGATGCCGGTAGCTCAACAGTACTTGATCCCGACACGGTAAGTATCTAATCTATCTCTAACCTTGCCCCCCTAACCCTCCTATAGGAGTGCCTAACCCTAACCTCCCCCCCCAAGCGCCTAACCCTAAACTCCCCCCAGGGTTGCCTAAACCTAACCCTCTTCCCACACCCTAAACCTAACCCTCCCGGGGTAGTGCCTAAACCTAACCTCCCCCCGGGGGTGCCTAATCCTAACCCCCCTTCCCCTAGCCTAACCCTCCCAGGGGGAGGGGTGCCTAACCCTAAGTCCCACCCCAGGAGCCCCTAACCTAACCCTCCCCCCACCGCGGCTGTCCACTGCCGCAGCCCGGCTTACCTCCATTTGGTATGCCGGGCGTTGGTTTCGCAGCTTAGGGCTAATGATAGGCGTCAGGATTTAGATGCCTATCATTAGTACCTTGCCGGGATATGACAGTCGGGAAGCCGGCGGTCGGCATTTCGACCTTCGGCTTCCTAACTGCATACCCTGTTAGAACATGTTAAGTAACAGCCTTGAATTATTTCTTATTACATTTACAATGTATATAAAACTTTTTGGATAATTCATAGATAATCTTAGCAAATGTATACTATTTTATGTACAAGCACATTTGACCTCTATTTGATTCTAACTTATAAATTTAATTCTTTTCTTTTTTTTTTACAATCTCTTTTTATTATTATTATTATTATTATTATTATTATTATTATTATTATTATTATTATTATTATATTAATCCAAAACATACTTTCCGGAAATAGTTTTCCTTCCTTTGCACTGACATTGAAAATCCTCAGGAATTTTAGATTTATCTCTTAGAGATACTTAAGAAGGAAAATACTTTGAATTACTTGAAATCCCAAAAGAAGACTTGAAAGTTATTAAAATTCTGGAAGTCTTTCAACAAAAATAAAAGGACGAGATATGTTTAATCTATCATCTCTCTATGTACAGTTGTCTCCTTTTGTTTATATGTATGTGGCAAACTATGAACTTGTGTTTTTAGCATTTTTATGCCTCTCGGGATATCATTCTAATTTTCTGAAATCTTTTATGGGGCATTACAGTGAGAAATCTTTGTGTTCTCATGTCCACAGAAACAGAAAAGACAAAAAAAGGAAATAAAATAAACTAGGTTTAGTCCCTTTGAAATATAACTTCTTTGTTCCTTGACGGAAATATTTTATTTCGGCAAATAAGATGAATTAGAAAAATGTTCAAATCAAAAGTACAGGACTTGCTGATATAAAAAATGTGATGAAAGCATTAACATGAAAAGATGTATAAACCATCAGACAGGAGAACTTTATCTTACATAACTTTTTGAAGGTGCTGTAAATACTGGCAACATTTTGAAAGTTTTATTATTTTAACATTTTGTGATAAAGATTAAGGATAAATGTGCTGGGTTCAGTGGGGCAACTCCCAGAGGCAATGGAGGCCTTTGGGCACTGGGTGTGCAGTGGGGCAACAGCAAGGGCCCTGAGTTGGGGAGAGAGCCATGTACAGAGTACCAGGAGGCACGAGCCAACAAGAAAGGAAGAAGAGGAGATGTATATCCAGGAGATGCAGATGAAATAACACCACTGACTGATATTCTAGAGTAAATAGTGATGTTTGGCCAATCATGATCTATGATATCAGGTGTGGATAACTAGACGCAGGCATAATTCAGCCCGTGTTTTGCCTCTCGGGCTCTCTTTTTCAATCACCTATTTTCCATTAGTAAATATAATAGAATGGTGTGTCTAGGTGTAGAGAGATAGAGAAGAACATTCACTAATTAAGGATGCATAATATCCAGGATAGTACAGGCCTGCAGTAAGAGTTCTATTTCACAATATAAAGCAGTGTCACAGAATGCAAAATAGGAAAAGAGAAATTCTTAATGTATTCTATTCTAAATACCAGCTTGACTCTGAAGACCTCGTATAAAGTTGGACATATTTGCACATCAATCGTAAACAGGAGAAGACGCACATTTACTTACACAGGTTTAGTAGGGCTCATCTCATGAGTACCAGCATATGTGGCAGGATAGCACCAACATACAGTATGTGACTGGTTTACATCTGAAGCAACAAGTATAGCTTAGAGAAAGCATAGGGATGTGGCTAAACAGTGTTAGTAGTAAATTCACAAGTTGTATTACCGTATTTTTACACAATACAATCAAGGTCACCAAGGTGCAGGGGATGGGGGTACAGTGGTGTCACAAGGGGTGTGTGGGCTGCACCCGGTGCCGACCCCTCCTCATTACGTGCAGCACTCTGCTCCTGACACAGCGAGGGAGCCGACACTGCACACAGACTGGCCCCTGGGTGTAGTCCTCATCTCCGGGCACCCCGGGGTGACTAAAACGGCGGTTTGGGATTTTAAGCCTGTGCACGGCTCTGCACCGGGTGTCACCATGGGGAGGGACGCCACTGAGGTAGTACAAAGTTCCCTTGCTAATTCTCCTTTATCTTTGCAGTGGTGCATGGTATTCAGAACTGGTCGTGGCCACAATTCCTAAAGTAGTTGGGCCCGAAATCTCTAAGGTCACCCCTGAATATAATAATGAAATAAAGTGCCATATACACAAGAGAGAATAGTGTCTGGACAGTGTTATTAATAAATGCAAAAGCATAGTTATGTAAATACTCGCAACATCCGTGAGATTCACAATATTTTGGGTAAACCCCTGGAAAAGTGGGGGGATCTCCTACATCTCACCCACTTCCTAGTGCAGTGGGCATCATGGGGAGTGTAATGCCAGGTACTGCAGATCTGTGGGGAGAGGGCAGGGCCAATATGATGCAAATCAATGACAGTCACTTAATTTTGGCTCCACCCCCTTATCATACACTCACAATTCCCAGAATTATGCTGTGATGGGGACGCCACTTAATGACACGGGAGCGCCTGACCCAGCCTCTTCAGCGGCCAACTGCATCTCCTCTCCGGGTTTCCCCTGGAGAGGAGTTATTAAAAGTAGGCAAGTACAGTATGTGTAAAAGTCACCTTTACATATAAAATTTAATTAAATATAAAGTGAAATTAAATACAGGTATCTGTTACTTCCCTTTTTAAATATCATTACCTGTTGCAGTCCAAATGGAAATATCAATTAACTAATGCTAAAAGATGCATATTATGTCATATTATGTCATATAGCAGCCACACTAATGAATTAAGTACTATAAGAGAGGTAAATCTGAAACATCCAATCAGAAGCAAACAAAAAAATTAATTTAATTTTAAATATCCATACTGCAAATGAATCTAAAACTATTACCAAATACATGAGATGGTATTCAATTTATAAAACTATTTTAATCATGAAAAATAATGCACTAAAAAAACACATCCAATCAGAAGTGGTTAGTTGGTGCTGCAGATCGGCATCAAAGACATTGCATCTTGCTGCTCCTGCCCTACAGCACCCACAAAACATATACCTGGCAAGTGTACTGCATGTGCGTCTACATACAGGTCTAGCTCAGTCGCAATTACGCCAGTGCGCCATTTCTTTACTTAGTCTAGTCTGCCACTTCCCTCCTCTGATCCACCTCTCTTCTTGTTGTATGGGCTCGCAAGTGTGAGATGCAGTCAAGTCTGCATATTGGCGTATGCATGCGGTTACTTATAACTAAGGATGAGCGGTTCGGTTTTGACTCGGTTCTTTTTGCCAAATTAGCACAGGTTCGGATTAGTTCGGATTTATCGTATTGGTTATCCAAAACACGTGAGAGCTGGATAGCCAATATGAAGCCGTTTTTGAGAAACAAACATAATCGTGGAAAACCGAGGAAAACCGAGCCACTCATCTCTACTTATAACAGAATGTGTATTTTATAGTAATAAAACAGATGCACATCCAATTATACATGAGGCCCTCTGTATTTCAATTCCATCTCTAACTTTTTGCCTTAAAGTTCCCATAATAACGCCTAAATATGTAGAAGTTTGAGCTGAACACGGCCTGCAGAATATATGATCGCTTAGTATGTGATTACTGTACCTCCCTCTAAGTAAGTCTACAGATCTCTTCCTGGCATAAAAATAATCCCAAAATTGGATTAAATTGTTCTGGATGTAACAGACCAAATAAAAATAAATAAAAAAGAATGACTTCATTGATTGGCTGAAGAAATTCTGACTTATTTGTGGGACAGGTGTGACTGAAGAGAGCACAGAACTCTGGCAGGGTAAGTGCCAATTTCAACTACCATAACCTTTGCTGTCAATCATTACTGAGCCATCTGCATTTATATTGTCCACATAAAAACTTTCTATACTTCCTGAAGCATGAAATCACCTTTATGAATAAGTCAGAAATATAATTCCCGTCTCCTGGATAATGCACTTGTTTTTTTCCCCCAGAAAATATTACACACATTATAATGATTGCAAATATTTTATTTTTATTTTGCTCCTAATTAAATTATCACAATATTACAAGTCATGCGAATAATATTTGACATTGCTGGGGTATCTGTTTCAGAATTATAGTATGCCTAAATTGCTGTGTATGTAATTTATATAGTTTGTATAGTTCAGTATATGTTTAATGTTTATTATGTATTTGTATATTTCCCTCCATGTGTTATAGACCCATGTTATAATTACATATGAGTGGAGCTACATTGGGGGATGTAATTTTTTAATTGGGAGGGTAGTCATGTGACATCTCAAACAGATGCAGAATTACTTTGTTTTAATGTACCTTTATTCATTTTTGAGTTTTAACATACAATTTATATGATATGTTCGAAGTGCTGTCCACCTTGTTGCAGTGTTAAGGCTATTCTATTTTCCCATTCCTGAAAAGAGAAGAGCCACATAAAATACACTAAAAAAGCCAGATCCACATAAAATACACTGAAAAAGTCAGATCCACATATAGTAAAATACACAAAAAAGCCAGAAACACATAAAAAGCCATAAAGAAGGGGTAGTGCAGGACAGGGCTGGACCTATTGGGGGCACAGGGATGGCTAGACATGGTGGGGGTGGCACAGGGCAGGGTAGGCTGGACCTTAATGGGGGGCACTGGGCAGGGCAGGCTGGCTGGACTAGGGGGGGAGGGCAAAACTCAGGACTCTATGGCAAAGCAGTCAGCCTGGCATGAAGAAACAGCATCAGCAGCATTTTGAATATGGCGCTGGCCATGAGCCATTAAGAGCTTGCGGGCTATCAGCCAATTAAGAGCGTCCGCTATCAATGCATGCTGCAAGCCATATAGTTATTGTGCATCTTATTGTGATGCTCTGACTTGTCCAGCCAGCTCTGCAGTTTCACAATTCTACATACACTATGACCGGAAGAAGACTTTGAGCAGTGGTGTGCCAAGGGCAACTCATGTGAGGTCTATGGGAATGGCAAGGATGAGCTTTACAAGGTTTTGCCAGCTTGGTTGGAGAGGAGGTGCCTAAAGTATGTCTAGTTACATCCCCTTTCACAGTCCACACATAAGCTCACACATTGTCTTTCTTTCACATCATCCTGACATTTGGCCGGCATTCCTGTGTGACTGGATCATGCAGCCCACCAAGAAACTCTGCATTCTGGCTGGACCAAATTGCAATATATAGCACCTATCCTTGTGTATCAATGCCTATTTCCCTATAGATTGTAAGCTTACGAGCAGGGCCTTCCTACCTATATATCTGCCTGTTATTACCCTGTTTTGTTCTATTAATGCTTCCAATTGTAAAACGCAACGGAATATGCTGTGCTATATAAGAAACTGTCAATAAATAAATAAAGTATTACTGAGGCTTGAATCCAAGTCTCCACAAAAACATGAACTGTCACCTGCCTAAAGATAGGTGAATTGATGAGGTCAATGCTGATTTGGAAGAAGGGAAGGTGGGTAGTTAATGTGTGGATCAAATCCAATTTACCAAAATTATGTTGAACATTTGACAGCCACTAGGGAACAAGGCCCATTTACAAAGCAGGGCCGCTTCTAGTGGCGGGCGACCCGTGCAATCGCACGGGCGCTCTGCCCTCAATGCAAGATACGCCGGGTTCGACTCAACCAATCGGGCGGCACTACAGTAACTTCATGCGCACACAGCGCGCACCCAATAGCCGCCTTCCCTCCTCTCCTCCTGGGTGTCACATGACAGGAAGGGGGTGGCACACACATCAGCCGCACTGAAGAGTCTCTCCGGATGCCGGCTGCGAGTGACCTCCGCTCCGTCCTACTGCTTGCTGCACACGACTCCTCACTCTCTCTCTGGGTGGTTGGCGGTTGCGCCTGCACTCCGTACTGGGCGGCACTGACTGGGCATGGGATGGAAGTGCGGCAAGCGCACAGCAGCTTCAACAGGTTCCAACTTCCAGGTAACTAAACTGCACCTCTGCGGGGGGAGGGGGAGGGAGAGCGCGTGCAGCGTGTAAATAATGTCACTGTCAGTTGTGCAGGGTGCAAGCTACCTGCAGCAGCATGTTGGGGCCTGGGGGGGGTGTGTGCAGCTTGTGTAGTATTAATTGGGGGGGGCAGGGGTGCAGCATGATGATGAGTAATATATGCAGGGGGGAGGCAGCGCAGCAAGTTTAATATCAATTGGGGGGTGTGCAGCATTTGTAATATCAATTGGGGAGGTGCAGCATGATGAGTAATGTATATGCTGGGGGGGTGCAGCATTTGTAATATCAATTGGGGAGGTGCAGCATGATGATGAGTAATGTATATGCTGGGGGGGTGCAGTGCAGCATGTGTAATATCAATTGGGGGGGTGCAGCATTTGTAATATCAATTAGGGAGGTGCAGCGTGATGAAGAGTAATGTATATGCTGGGGGGGTGCAGTGCAGCATGTGTAATATCAATTGGGGGTGCAGCATGATGAGTAATGTATATGCTGGGGGTGCGCAGCATGTGGTATGTCAGTTGGGGGGGTGTAGCATGTGGTATGTCAGTTGGGGGGGTGTAGCATGTGCCTTGTCAGTAGGGGGAAGGGGTGCATCATGTGCTATGTCAGTTGGGGGTGTGTACAGGGCCGTTTCTAGGGATGGGTGACCTGTGCAATCTGGTGGCACTACTACTTGGGGCTTTACTATTTGGGGCACTACTACAGAGGGAGCATTACTATTGGGGCCACTAATACAGGGGCATTAATACTGGGGAATGTATACAGGGGACACTACTACAGGGACCATTACTATTGGGGGCATTACTGATGGGGGCACTACTAATGGGGGCATGGCATAGGGGACACTACTACTGGGTGCTCTGCATAAAGGGCACCACTACTGTGGGCTCTGTGTAAGTTGCACTACCACTGTGGGCACTGCATAATTGGCACAAACACAGGGGGCACTGCATAAGGGGCACAAACACAGGGGGCACTGCATAATGGGCACTTTTGCCTGAGAGCCAGTGGGGGGGAAGCCTAAGACCTGTCAGGATGGAATGGCAAGGGAGGGGGCTGGAATGAAGTATTTATTATGTGAATCTTGTTTTTTCAATGTGTTTTTATCATGTGGTCCTGGATTTCAAAATGTATTTTATGTGGAAGTGGTTTGCTGCAGTGTAATCCTGAAGTGGCTTTTTCAGTGTATTTTATGTGGATCTGGCTTGTATTTTCAATGTGCTGGGCTCGCCCTCCAGCGTGACTAAAAACGGGTGTGATACAAGGTCATACTCCTGCAAATGTCACACCAAAGGCATGCACAAACAAATGCGGCATGGGATTGACAGCTAGGCCACACCCCATTTTTTGAGTGCGCGCCTCCGGCTCGTGCATCCTGTCAGTCTTTCCTTTAACAACATAGATTTTTCAGTGCTTTGCCTCTGACAGGTTAGCCACCCATAGGCTCAGTAGTCACAGCGGCTGACATTCTGTGGTCTTTCGAGACTACGCTCTCTAATGGTGGGTACTCACTGGGCGATATTACTGAGCGACTGCACGATTACGACATCATAATCGTGCAGTCGCTCAGTAATCGTGCACAAATCGTGCACTTTTATGTCGGAAACGACCAGCAATGCACACTCCCGCTGGTTGTTTCCGACATTGTCCATCGCCTGTACATGCAGGCCAACCTGACGACCTCGTCAGGTTGCTGCATGTTGGGGAATGGGGGAGAGAGCCCGGCGCTGAACGATATCGTTAATGATATCGTTCAGCGGCTGTGCTCAATGTCATGAACGACATTGAGCACAGCCTGCCGGGGACACACTACACAATATTGCTCAGGGAGCATATCGTGTAGTGTGTACACACCATTACTCTCTTACTGTGATACCACACCCCCTCACGATGAGGCCACGCCAACTACGCTTCTGGGGGGGGCATTTTGACTGCTCGCTCTGGGAGCCTCAGACCCTAGAAACTGCCCTGGTAAACAGCCATAGTCTATGGCTTCCTCTATACATACTCTACACTAACTATTAACTATTATCTGCCAGCTTGTCAGCGGTTCAAGTGTGATTAATATCTCACCTACTAACTCTTGATTGACTCTCAGCATCTCACCAACAGAAATATTGCTTTGTAAAATACCTAGACAGTGTCTTTTTTGATAACTATTATATATCATTAGGATTATATGTGCACACCGATCTTTTTTTATATCATATTATAACCATTGCCTTAGTGTTGCATTGTTACTAATTTTGTATTAACAATTTCTTAGCTTTTATTTAAAATTAATTCATTGATTCTTTCTGCATCAATACTAGTTGCTACTAAAGTATTACATTGCTTTCTCCCTTTGTTTTTGTGTTGTTTCTTTTTCCCAGCACCCCCAATTTATAGGTTAGCAGCAGGAGTAAGTGCTGTGTTTTATACTATATATTAAGAGCCGTATTCAATTTGAACTGACCCGTGATACTTTTCCACCTCCCGGACTTTTCACCTACATCGCGTGTTTTGTAGGCGGAAAAGTATTTCACGCGTGCCCACGTATCCCCGTATTCAATTTGAAAGTACGCGAAAACGGGACCCGGCGAAACTTAAACAAGCGGAAAGTCCTAGAACATACAGACAAAGAATATATAGACACTGGTCAGTATAAAAATGATGTAATAAATATATATAAAAGAGACAATATAAAGAAAATATACTCTAAAAATGTAATAAAAAACATATATTATAACAATAACAATTAAAAACATGGATCGAATCTCAAGTAATATATATATTACACTGATATACACCAATATATATAGTCTGTCAGTTGGGACTATAGTATTGTCTGGTGCTTGTTTATGAGAAAAAAGTGTCAAACCTATAAACTGATTTACTATAGGAAAATAACCACCACTGGTCTAGATGATTAGTGTCAAAGATGAAATCTGGTTAGTAAATTCAGTTACAGTATATTGCCCTTCTCAAGGGCTGTTTATACCAAGATGAAAGAAAGAAAAACAAGGTGTCAGAACATTGTATCAAACTAAAGGTATTTAAGAAAACCACAAATTGATAATTCGATAGTTGATACAGTGTTTAGAAAATTAATACTCCCAATATCATTTAAGCATTTGGTTAAAACTTCAAAGTATCCAGAAATCTCAATAATTCATCAGACACACATCCTGCTAAAAACCGATATAAACCAAAGAAAATTATTATTACAATTATGGCGTTTTGATTAAATCTTTATAATATAGCCCAGAAGAAATAATAGATGTTGAACAAAAAAAAGGGGGGGAGGGGGGTGGGGGAATAAACCACAGAGAATTGATGTCACAATTGTGGCGTTTTGATTTAAGTATTGTAATATTGTCCAGAAAAAATAGATAAATAATGAGCTCACTGGAACCTCATAGGTCTCCCATCCATTCATCAGCCACCTTTACGTATGCTTAGCTATTTTGCTCTAACTCTGCCCCTGCATATATGCTACAGCAAGAGGCTCCTCAGATGGTTCTATTTCTCTGCATACAAGGGAAGTACATCTGATCCAATATAGATATTGATGATTCAAGTGTTTAGTTTATGTACATAATTGTTAAAACTCCGTCTCACACAAAAAGAGAGTTTTATGCCCCATTATTCTGGGGATATCAATTGATGGAGAGTAGTGTTCTCAGGAATAGAACAAACACACTGTTCTGAGGAAGCCGCTGAATGACTGAAAGAGGCGGAGAAACAGGTTAATATCTAATATCTATTGCTGTGGAGAGGAGCATAAGAAGGAAAAAAGGGTGATATACTTACCAGGATCACAATTTACATCTAATACTACGGTACAGGAGGCGGCACATACGAAGAGGCTGACATATAGCCAGCATCCGCCGTCTGCTGAGAGAGGTATTTATTCTATTCATTTTAACCTCTCCTTATTGCGGTCCCGTAGCTGCTAGATACGGACAGCAGTCGGGCCGCTAGTCAGTATTAGTGGTACCTACTGACAGAGTGGACGTTCTCCTGATCACGTAACGATTTCATGTAATGTAATCAAAAGGATACAGGTTATATAACCTATTTTTTACATGCATGTCTTTTTCCTTTTGTTCTATTCCTGAGAACACTACTCTCCACCATTTGATATCCCCAGAATAATGGGGCATAAAACTCTCTTTTTGTGTGATAGAGTTTTAACAATTATGTACATAAACTAAACACTTGAATCATCAATATCTATATTGGATCAGATGTACTTCCCTTGTATGCAGAGAAATAGAACCATCAGATGAACCTCTTGCTGTAGCATATATGCAGGGGCAGAGTTAGAGCAAAATAGCTAAGCATACAGAAAGGTGGCTGATGATTGGATGGGAGACCTGTGAGGTTCCAGTGAGCTCATTATTTATCTATTTTTTCTGGACAATATTACAATAATTAAATCAAAACGCCACAAATGTGACATCAATTCTCTGTGGTTTATCCCACCCCCTTTTTTTTTTGGTTCAACATTTATTATTTTTTCTGGACTATATTATAAAAATTTTATCAAAACGCCATAATTGTAATAATAATTTTCTGTGGTTTATATCGGTTTTTAGCAGGATGTGTGTCTGATGAATTATTAATTTTTCTGGATACTGTGAAGTTTTAACCAAATGCTGAAATGATATTGGGAGTATTAATTTTCTAAACACTGTATCAACTATCAAATTATCAATTTGTGGTTTTCTTAAATACCTTTAGTTTGATACAATGTTCTGACACCTTCTTGTTTTTCTTTCTTTCATCTTGGTAGAAACAGCCCTTGAGATGGGCAATATAATTGAATTTACTAACCAGATATCATCTTTGACACTAATCATCTAGACCAGTGGTGGTTATTTTCCTATAGTAAATCAGTTTATAGGTTTAACACTTTTTTCTCATAAACAAGCACCAGTCAATAATACAGTCCCAACTGTATATCAGTGTAATATATATATTACTTGAGATTCAATCCATGTTTTTAATTGTTATTGTTATAATATGTTTTTTATTTAATTTTTAGAGTATTTTTTCTTTATATTGTCTCTTTCATATATATTTATTAAATCTTTTTTATACTGACCAGCGCCTATATATTCTTTGTCTGTATGTTCTTTGATTTATGGGAATCCTGCAATTTTAACATTTATATAAGGGCTGCTGTCAGCCATTTTGGATATCGAACATTATACATATTTGATGATTTTTTGAGTCTCAATTACCATCTTTATAGGCTAGCGCCCATACATATTCGTTTTTAAGTGGAAAGTCCTGTCAGATTTGGGGAAATCAGCCTGACACCCCCCAAAAGATGCTCTGACATGGGGGTTCCCTATGATACCCCCAATTTGGCTTGCTGAAGGTATTTGTTGTTTTTAAACGGGCTAAATAGCTGCTAAATAGCGTTTTTTTTAATAAGTGGTGCAGAATAGTATTCAGGAGTTTATTTTGCAGAGAATAACTTATCCCAGAAAATGGGGGTCAGCATATTTTAAAGTTGCTAAAGTTAAGTAAAAAAAAAACGTGAAAAATCCACCTGCCGCAAGCCCCTGCAATTAAAAAAGTTCAAAGTGATTTTTTGGGGTGGTCTTAAGTGTTTTTTTTTTTTTTTTTGATGCAGTTTACCTTTGGGGGACTGTCTGAAGGTTGCACGGGGGTTACTGCAACGTTGCACCCCAAACCCCAATTCTGCACTTTTTTGCGCCTGCTATTCATAGGTGAAACTTTTCCGCCTATTACATTGCATTGACTTTTCGCCCAGGCGGAAAGTCTTTCAAATTGAATACGGCGATACTTTTCCGCCTGGCGAAATGATGTCATCGGCTGAACTTTTCCGCGGATTCCGGCTTTTCGCCTCAAATTGAATACGGGCCTAAATTGGATAAGTATGATTCTATTTAGGTTGGACACCTATGCACTTTAGGGCCTGGCTTATTGTTTAATTTATTACTCTATATACATGACTTGGCGAGTAGTCAGAGGGATTAAGCAACTTAATGTAGTTCATATTGTATTGCATTGTACACTACATTTGCACAGACAAGTGCAGGAGGAACACAGGCACCAGAGTTATACCCCTTTTCCACTGACCTCAAAATCCCGAGTCATACATGCATACAGGCACCAGAGTTATACCCCTTTTCTACTGACCTCAAAATCCTGAGTCATACATGCATACAGGCACCAGAGTTATACCCCTTTTCCACTGACCTCAAAATCCCGAGTCATACATGTATACAGGCACCATAGTTATACCCCTTTTCCACTGACCTCAAAATTCCGAGTCATACATGCATACAGGCACCAGAGTTATACCCCTTTTCCACTGACCTCAAAATCCAGAGTCATACATGTATACAGGCACCAGAGTTATACTCCTTTTCCACTGACCTCAAAATCCTGAGTTATACATGCAGACAGGTGCCAGAGTTATACCCCTTTTCCACTGACATCAAAATCCTGAGTCATACATGCATACAGGCACCAGAGTTATACCCCTTTTCCACTGACCTCAAAATCCCGAGTTATACATGCATACAGGTGCCAGAGTTATACCCCTTTTCCACTGACATCAAAATCCTGAGTCATACATGCATACAGGTGCCAGAGTTATACCCCTTTTCCACTGACCTCAAAATCCCGAGTCATACATGCATACAGGCACCAGAGTTATACCCCTTTTCCACTGACCTCAAAATCCAGAGTCATACATGCATGCATACAGGCACCAGAGTTATACCCCTTTTCCACTGACCTCAAAATCCCGGTCATACATGCATACAGGCACCAGAGTTATACCCCTTTTCCACTGACCTCAAAATCCCGAGTCATACATGCATACAGGCACCAGAGTTATACCCCTTTTCCACTGACTTCAAAATCCAGAGTTATTGCACGTGAACGCGCATCAACCCGGGATTTTTGTCAGTGGAAAAGCCTCCACCCGGTTCCAGTCACCCGGGAAGCCAACCGTACTAGCGAGCAGGATTTTTCCCGGGAAGGACCTGGGTAAGGTCCAGTGTAAAGTTTAACCAGGGACTTATGACCTGGGACCCGTTTACAGCACGGGGAGAAATGCATTCCGGCACAAGGAGATGATGTCATCTCCAAGTGCCGGCACTATACCCGTGTGCAGTGTGAGCGACACCAATTTAGGAATAACCCGGATCGGCGCTACAGTGGTACAAGGGTCTGTCCTGGGTCTGACCCAGTTTGGAATTGCATTCCAAATCTAGGGTCACACCCGGGACTCAAGTGGAAAAGGGGTATAAGGTGGGACGCTGGAAGCATTGGTGGTGAGTAATAAGTAAAGGCAAGGATATTGATTTCTACTAGTTTGCTACAAAATAAAGGGACAGTTATTAACAATATAGGGACTGTCTTCGCATTTAATAATGTAGCTGTGCTGATTGACAGCCTTGTTTCAACACGAATTTAAAAAGCTCTATTTAAAAATAAAACTGACTATAATTAGAAAATCTGTAGTGCTGTCCAACTTTCAAGAAGCATAGCAGATTACATGTTTCTCTTGTCTAATGATGTTGCTTCATTCGCACATCCAGCTGAATTACAGGTTTGTTATTTGCCTAGGTAATACGTGCAGATTACTCCTTTCATCCTCCGCAGTTTAAATCTGTCTTGTTAACGGTCCTGTTTCCATGGATTTGCAAAGCCATGAAAAGCAGACAATTCCTATATGATAAGGTAAGACGTTTTCTCCTCCCAGATTCATTAAGAGCAATGAGATGGAACATCTTTAATCCAACTCCAATTCACAAGTCTGATGGCTTTTAAATTTGTTTAACAATTGTATATTACAGATATTAATTAGGATGTTTATGCAGAGAGGTGAAATTACTGAGAATCAAAATTCTAGGTACAGTAGGATAGAATCAAGTAAATAACACTATTAATGGGGTACGAAGGGGCATTTATAAACCTATTCTGCATACAATAATGATGCTCATTACAAAACCATACAAATAAAGGACAGTGCACAGGAAATGTTCTGCACCACTGCATTGGTGTGAAAAAGGAGCAGAGCTTGCTGTTGGGACCCTGGCATCAATGACAGTGACCAATCGGACCTGGTGTAGTCAAGGGTTAAAGGGCGGGTGCGCTCAATCAAACAGACTAGTGAAAAAGATGGGAACAGCTTACTGGTAAGGACAGGTCACCACTAACCTCATCAATTAGTTAGACCTGGCGTAGTACAAGCACAAAGTGTCAGAGTAGTTTTTATAAGTATAGGACACATTATTTATTGCACAGTTTATTTGTGGAGCCACGTTTATAAATGCCCCCCAGTGATATGTGACTGTGATTAGTAGCATGCTCGAAGAGTGCTTCCGGGATGTAAACTTTACATTTGTGGACTACAGGAAGAGAAGAAACAGAAGTACATTTACATTCTAAAGTGGAGTGTGTTAAGTTAGCAGCCTACTGCCCCAGTAACTGTGTTATTTTCACATAGCTGGGCCAACATGTTCTATCCATAGATCTGGGCAAGTATACTTACATCTGTGGCACTCAGCTTCCAAGGGGCAACACTGTCAATGCTCTGTCACTCTCAATGCTCTGTCTCTGTTGTCTTAATCATTGACATCTGGTTCATGCAGAGGAGCACAGACAGATCTCTTAATATATCTGCAGAGGCTGTTCTGGAGTAAGATGTCCAATGGTTTATTGTTAATTATCCACCTTAAACAACCCGTAACTTAACCTAATAAATGAAATAAAGGCACAGACATCACAGCTTGGTGAAAAGGTCACAGCTTTTATTGATTAATCAGTGCTAAAGAAAGAATGGTGGTAAAGAAACGCTACAGATCTCAACTCTAGACTATCAAGTTGTAACAAAATTGGGGGTGAACTAAAATACCCCCCCTCCTCCATCTCCAATGGTTTTGTGTTATGGAAGACTCACCAGCAGTGGCATAACTATAAATTTTGCTCCCCCCATGGCATTTTGGTAAAACTAATACAGGGCTGTTTCTATGCAATTTGACTCCCAGTGCAAACAATTAAAATGCACCCCCACCCCCCATAGACATTTTACATTTTTTGTAATTTTTCCTCCATCTAACAATGCCCATTACACAACATGCCACACACCATAATGCCCCTAACACATTATGCCACACACTGTAATGCCCATTACACATTAAGCCACACATCGTAATGGCCATTACACAATATGCCATTCATCGTAATGCCCATTACACACACAGTAATACCCATTACACAATATGCCACACACCATAATGCCCATTACACATTATGTCACCACCTGATATGTGAATTACAAATGTTTTTAATTTATTGATTCATCATACTACATAGCAACCGGTTGCAACTCAATAAAAATGTATATGAATATAAATAACCAAAATCAATTATACAACATACATAAGAGATAATCGTACTATAAATATCTGTTGGTTGAACCAAGGGTTAAAACCACAGCACTCCTTCAGGTGTTTCTATGTATTGTTACCAACATTCCTATGTGTATTAACCCCCTTGAGAAATGTACAGCCACCTTTAATATTGCACAAGCATGTGTCTTTTATATTCGTGTCTTACCACTTCTTTATGAAATGTCCAACTTGAATGGTGCTAACTCCGCGTGTGACCATATATTTTTAAAGATCCACGCTCCCGGATGACTGGGCACACTTTTTTTTCCATTGTGCCAGTGGCAAATGAGGTATGTTTGTTAGGCAGCTGTGTCCAAACACCGCCGATCGCTCTCCCACTGCATACCGCTAGCAAGGTGTGTGCCATCTACTCTTAGCCGGTAAATTCACAGCTCTCCCAGCTGTTGGAGTATTCACAGTGAGGCCGGGGTCCAATCTCTGCCAAATGGCAAATATCTCTCTGGGGCAAATTGGAGATCATATGGGATCCTCCATGGGCAATATATGGGTAACAGGCACGTTTCGCTTTTATATAGTGGAAGCTTTTTCAAAGAGTAATTATAAGTCAGTCACAAATCCTGTATATATCCACTGTCTTGATTAGTATCTAGTTTACATTGGTAAAACAGTTTTCTCATGCTTAATGACTCCAATAGAAACATCTGATTGGGTTTACTGCTTTTAAAGACATCTTTATATTAGCTGAATCAAACTGATAGCATATACAAAACATATCACCACCATCACAATAATAAATAATAATGCAACAACAGAAAAATTAATAAAGGAAAATTAAACAAAAAAATAATTAAATTAAAAAATAAATAAATAAATATATATAGATCCAAGACTGCCGGCACTCAAAAACAATATGCTGCAATGTCCTCAACTGATCCCGGGGCCATATCGAATAAAGTTATATACTCGTCCAAGAAGCAGATAGGCACTCACAGGATACCTTCCAACGTAATTTTATTGTAATCACATAGCAAGGTGGGTCTACATCACGTTTCAGGGCCTCAGCCCCTTCGTCAGGACCTTATGCACACCAAAGGACACACAAACACAGACAACACTTACCCGTCCTAAATACCCACTGTTGGCGTGACCGCTACCACCATCCACATCCGGCCGCCAATGAACCGGCAACTCCAGCCACACCACTTCCGGGATCAGCATGCTTCCGTTGCCTAGCAACCGGCTAGCTTGCGTCTCACACGGATCGAGCAGCAAGGCACGCCCCCTCAATCGGCTAGCACGGATGGGTCAGGGGACCCGGTCACTACCACCTACATAAGATTAAAATACACATCGTTTAATAACTACAATATAATCATGAAGACATACAACATCACAAACATATACACAAATGAATACGAATAAAAAAGCGAAAAGAAAATACATAATCAGACATATTCATACCATAACAGGGTTCATTATATAAGACTATTCCAATTGATTTTTTCATTCAGGCCTTTTGGCCACACAGTGTCAAGCCGGAATATCCAGCGCGCTTCTAGCATAAGGAGTTTTTTTATTCTATCTCCCCCTCTACATGATTCGGGGATATGATCAATGATCTGGTATTTAAGAGCAGAAAGAGGATGATTACAATTCTGAAAGTGTTTCGCCATGGGTTGTTCAATATCTCTGCCCATGTTAGCTAACTTAATCGCTGACCTGTGTAGCACCATCCTATCACGGAACTTCCGCGATGTTTGGCCCACATAATACAGGCTACATGGGCACCACATAATATACACCACAAAAGATGGAAAACATGTCAGGACATAACGGATATCGAACATTTTATCAAGATGTGGATGCTTAAAGCCATGGGATGAGACCAAATATCTACACGTAGTACAGTTGTGACAGGAATAACACCCCGGAGGTTTCACATAAATATTGGGGGGAACAGGTATTCCTCTGCCAGTGATATCCGTGATCATAAGCCGATCTTTAAGATTGCGGCCCCTACAAAAAGCAGCTACTGGTCTCATATTCTTAAATACTGGTAGTTCAGGGTCCGAGGAGACTATTGGCCAAAGTGCCTTAGTGGCATGTCTGATGACCGGACTTGCCACTGTGAAATCACTGGACCACAGAATTATCCTATCCCCACCCCTATCCCTAGAGGATAATAATTCCTCTCTGGACATGCATAACACCTTCTTTTTTTGTTGTTGCAAAATATCATAATCATAACCTCTACTTGTATATTTGGCAATCAACTCATCCAGTTTACATGAAACACTAGATCTATCGCTCATAATCCTGGACACTCTCATCATTTGTGAGAGAGGCAGGCCTTTTTTAAGGGCAGGTGGGTGATGACTACTCGCCATCAAAAAAGTATTGCGATCCACATCTTTGCAAAAAACATCTGTACTAATCCTACCATTACTGATCATAAGTTGTACATCTAAAAAAGATGCTGTATCAGTCCTGAAAACATAAGTGAACTTTATCAGGGAATCTCAACCATTAATGCCATTAAGCAATGACACAAATCGTTCAGCGCCACCTGTCCACAACACAAATATATCATCTATATACCTAGTGTAAATAGGCATATAGCACTTCACCTCTGATTTATGTAAAAACATCTTATTTTCCTGATCAAACATGAAAATATTTGCATAAGATGGAGCCACAGAGGACCCCATCGCGCATCCGCGCAACTGCAAATAATAATCACCATCGTATAAGAAATAATTTTTAAACAAAGTAAATTCCAGTAAAGACATAAATAGATCAATATCCATCACATTAGGGTCAAGATATTGGGACACAAAGCTTTTCATTGCATCCAAACCCTCTCCATGAGGAATGGAGGTGTATAGACTACAAATGTCCAAACAACAGAGTAAAGAACCCTCTGGAACCTCTTTGATCTCATCAAGCAGTTTAAAAAAACTGGTGGTATCCTTCAAAAATGAAGCTTGTAACAATAGTAAAAGCTGGAGCAAAAATCTAAAAATTGCGCCACAGGCTGTAACAAAGAATCTCTGGCCGAAATTATCGGTCTACCTGGGTTTTTTTTATTATCCTTATGCAGCTTAGGTAATGTATATAGTACTGGGACCTTAGGATGTTCATTATATATAGTTTTCATCAGTTTAGGAGATAGTTTGTTCTCAGAGACTGCCCGGTCCAATAGCGTCTTAAGTTCTTGTTGATACTGCTTAGTTGGATCGAACTGGAGTTTTTTAAAAACCTCAACTTCTGACAGTTGTGTAACAATTTTATCTCTGTAGTCTTGAATATCCTGCACTACAATTGATCCCCCCTTATCAGCGGGTCTGATGATAATATCTTGATATGATCCCAGATCCTTTAGTGCAATGGTTTCTGCCTTGGAAAGATTTTTCTTAACCTTCCCAGGTGCCGCCGTAAATCTAGTGACCGCATCATCTAACAGCCTATTGAAAGTTCTTAGTGAAGAGTTAGTCGAAGTTGGATCGAATACAGATCTGGATGCTTTTTTCAAAAATCCATCAATCGCTGAGGACTCTAGAGTAGGTGTTTTATATTGAAAATGCTCCTTAAGCCTTAAATTGCGAGAGAATTTATGTTGATCTCTTTTCCAATTAAAGTTGTCATGAAAGTTGGTCGGCACAAACGACAGTCCCTTATTTAGGACCTGTATCTCAGTGTCCTTTAGAACTCTTTTAGAAAGATTGAATATTAGCGTCTCCTTTTGGGAGGATTCCTGGGTGGCATTCTTTTGCCCCCTCTTGTTCTGTCGCCCCCTACGGGTGGTAGTTCTGCTAAACCTGTATTGGTTGTCACTGGGGTTTGACCTAAAGGGACACTACTTGGTGCAGAGGCATCATCAGACTCTGAAAGCAAAAATTCACTGTCAATATTACTAGTGGCATTATAGTTGCGTGCATGCTCCTCCACATTTCTAGGCTGCCAGGGACGTCTTTTGTGTGCAGGATTGCGATTAAAATTCATTGCATTACCACCAGCTAACCACTTGTATACACGGTTCTCATCATAGTCTTGATCCACAGTATATTTCTTATTTTTCTTAAATCTAATCAGGTCATTCTTATATTTGTCACACTGTTGTTGTAACTTTGTCCACATATGTTGATTAGATACATCATCAAAGGTCAATTTATGTTCTTTTTCCAAATTACTGATTTTGTTTCTAGTGACCAACAATTCATGGCCCGCTTCCTCAACCAACCTGGTGATATTCAATATATTCAATCTTTCTAAAAGAGTTCTAAAGGACACTGAGATACAGGTCCTAAATAAGGGACTGTCGTTTGTGCCGACCAACTTTCATGACAACTTTAATTGGAAAAGAGAACAACTTAAATTCTCTCGCAATTTAAGGCTTAAGGAGCATTTTCAATATAAAACACCTACTCTAGAGTCCTCAGCGATTGATGGATTTTTGAAGAAAGCATCCAGATCTGTATTCGATCCAACTTCGACTAACTCTTCACTAAGAACTTTCAATAGGCTGTTAGATGATGCGGTCACTAGATTTACGGCGGCACCTGGGAAGGTTAAGAAAAATCTTTCCAAGGCAGAAACCATTGCACTAAAGGATCTGGGATCATATCAAGATATTATCATCAGACCCACTGATAAGGGGGGAGCAATTGTAGTGCAGGATATTCAAGACTACAGAGATGAGATTGTTACACAACTCTCGGAAGTTGAGGTTTATAAAAAACTCCGGTTCGATCCAACTAAGCAGTATCAACAAGAACTTAAGACGCTATTGGACCGGGCAGTCTCTGAGAAACAACTATCTCCTAAACTGATGAAAACTATATATAATGAACATCCTAAGGTCCCAGTACTATATACGTTACCTAAGCTGCATAAGGATAATAAAAAAAAACCCAGGTAGACCGATAATTTCGGCCAGAGATTCTTTGTTACAGCCTGTGGCGCAATTTTTAGATTTTTTGCTCCAGCCTTTACTATTGTTACAAGCTTCATTTTTGAAGGATACCACCAGTTTTTTTAAACTACTTGAGGAGATCAAAGAGGTTACAGAGGGTTCTTTACTCTGTGTTTGGACATTTGTAGTCTATACACCTCCATTCCTCATGGAGAGGGTTTGGATGCTATAAAAAGCTTTGTGTCCCAATATCTTGACCCTAATGTGATGGATATTGATCTATTTATGTCTTTACTGGAATTTACTTTGTTTAAAAATTATTTCTTATACGATGGTGATTATTATTTGCAGTTGCACGGATGCGCGATGGGGTCCTCTGTGGCTCCATCTTATGCAAATATTTTCATGTTTGATCTGGAAAATAAGATGTTTTTACATAAATCAGAGGTGAAGTGCTGTATATCTATATAGATGATATATTTGTGTTGTGGACAGGTGGCGCTGAACGATTTGTGTCATTGCTTAATGGCATTAATGGTTGAGATTCCCTGATAAAGTTCACTTATGTTTTCAGTACTGATACAGCATCTTTTTTAGATGTACAACTTATGATCAGTAATGGTAGGATTAGTACAGATGTTTTTTGCAAAGATGTGGATCGCAATACTTTTTTGATGGCGAGTAGTCATCACCCACCTGCCCTTAAAAAAGGCCTGCCTCTCTCACAAATGATGAGAGTGTCCAGGATTATGAGCAATAGATCTAGTGTTTCATGTAAACTGGATGAGTTGATTGCCAAATATACAAGTAGAGGTTATGATTATGATATTTTGCAACAACAAAAAAAGAAGGTGTTATGCATGTCCAGAGAGGAATTATTATCCTCTAGGGATAGGGGTGGGGATAGGATAATTCCGTGGTCCAGTGATTTCACAGTGGCAAGTCCGGTCATCAGACATGCCACTAAGGCACTTTGGCCAATAGTCTCCTCGGACCCTGAACTACCAGTATTTAAGAATATGAGACCAGTAGCTGCTTTTTGTAGGGGCCGCAATCTTAAAGATCGGCTTATGATCACGGATATCACTGGCAGAGGAATACCTGTTCCCCCCAATATTTATGTGAAACCTCCAGGGTGTTATTCCTGTCACAACTGTACTACGTGTAGATATTTGGTCTCATCCCGTGGCTTTAAGCATCCTCATCTTGATAAAATGTTCGATATCCGTTATGTCCTGACATGTTTATCATCTTTTGTGGTGTATATTATGTGGTGCCCATGTAGCCTGTATTATGTGGGCTAAACATCGCGGAAGTTCCGTGATAGGATGGTGCTACACAGGTCAGCAATTAATTTAGCTAACATGGGCAGAGATATTGAACAACCCGTGGCGAAACACTTTAAGAATTGTAATCATCCTCTTTCTGCTCTTAAATACCAGATCATTGATCATATCCCCGAATCATGTAGAAGGGGAGATAGAATAAAAAAACTCCTTATACTAGAAGCGCACTGGATATTCCGGCTTGACACTGTGTGGCCAAAAGGCCTGAATGAAAAAATCAATTGGAATAGTCTTATATAATGAACCCTGTTATGGTATGAATATGTCTGATTATGTATTTTCTTTTCGCTTTTTTATTCGTATTCATTTGTGTATATGTTTGTGATGTTGTATGTCTTCATGATTATATTGTAGTTATTAAAGAATGTGTATTTTAATCTTATGTAGGTGGTAGTGACCGGGTCCCCTGACCCATCCGTGCTAGCCAATTGAGGGGGCGTGCCTTGCTGCTCAATCCGTGTGAGACACAAGCTAGCTGGTTGCTAGGCAACGGAAGCATGCTGATCCCGGAAGAGGTGTGGCTGGAGTTGCCGGTTCATTGGCGGCCGGATGTGGATGGTGGTAGCGGTCACGCCAACAGTGGGTATTTAGGACGGGTAAGTGTTGTCTGTGTTTGTGTGTCCTTTGGTGTGCATAAGGTCCTGACGAAGGGGCTGAGGCCCTGAAACGTGACGTAGACCGACCTTGCTATGTGGTTACAATAAAATTCTGTTGGAAGGTATCCTGTGAGTGCCGATCTTCTTCTTGGACGAGTATATATATATATATATGTATATATATATATATATATATATGTATTATTACTGGGAATCAATCCTACAACCTTCTGTGCCATGAGCCATCTCCCCACCACTACTCTATATCTCATTATATGTGCTAGAACAGTGATTCCCAACCTCGTTCCTCAAGGCACACTAACATTCCTGTGTTTAGTTATATCCATGATTGTGCACGGATGGTTAATTCAAAGTAACTGAGGTACTAATTAAGTCACTTGTGCTCAAGTATGGCTATCCCTAAAACCTGGACTGTTAGTGTGCCTTGAGGACCGTGGTTGGGAATCCCTGTGCTAGAAGGATGAAACATGGAGCATTTTAGGTCTAATCTAAATACTTCATTGCATTATAACAACTGAAGAGTTAATGAAGAAAATAAGGTTATACACTTGAGAAAAAGTAAAATGAAGAATATTATTGCCAGGAATTGACCCCATGACCTTCTATACTATTAACTGTCTCCCTACCACTACTCTATATCTCACTGTATATGATAGAAAGATGAAACTTGGAGCATATAAGGTCTAATTTAAATACTTCATTACATTATAACTACTGAAAAGTTAACAAAGAAAACATGGTTATACACTTGGGGAAAAGTAGGTATATCTTCCCATTGGTATACCCCAAATGCTCATGGATCTCTGGAATATCTACAGGGGGATTCAAGCAAATGATTCAAAGTTGATATTCTCATTAAGTAAAGGTCCTGCGCCAATGCAGGGATGCAAGGTCTCGGACATGGGATGGGAGCAGCAGGCGGCAAAAGTCACAGAATATTTAAGGGGACCTGGGACTAACTGTTGGGCAATTGAGTGATGGTCTGCTTGCTGTGCTTGTCAGGCATTGCAGGGAAGGGAAGTTCCACACTAACCTAGATCCGACGGCAGCCTGAATGGAGGATGGCGCTAAGAGGAGGAGAAGCTGGAGGAAGCAGCACTGACCCTCCTTGTTGGGGGTATGGCCCTTTATCTGGACAACTCCACTCCTATGAATAGGACACTGCAGAGGAGATATCCTTTCATTAGCTGTCCACAGGACAGATACTACAATATTCTCCCTCTGTGCAAAAAATATCCTGTTGCAACAAACTGAGGATCATACTTTTTTCAACCAGGCTAAGTTATAAAGAACTCCAGCAAGGCAGAGAGAAAGCAGTCAGGCTACTCCCAGCCACTTTCCTGATGTTTGTACTAACTTGATCTAATAGTTATCCTAAATATCTGCATTAACTGCAGGAGAACATAATAGTATGGGCGAGTGTAGGTGAGAAACTGAACTGTTTATTATCCTTCAGAAGGACTATAAACTATAACTAAACTGCTATCATTTTAAAGAAAAATTGGAAGTCCTTTCCATACAGTTTGAGGAAGAAGCATACATTTATCTAATAGGGACCGTAGCGATTTGCCTCATATCCTAATAGCAGCAATAGCATAGATTGACCTTAGGAACTTAGGACGCCAGCCTAATTTAAATTTTTACACATAAGCTGGGGCAACACAGATGGTGTAATGGTTAGCATTACTGCCTCACAGCACTGAGGTCGTGGGTTCAATTCCCACCATGGCTCTAACTGTGTGGAGTTAGTATATTCTCCCTGTGCTTGCGTGGGTTTCCTCCGGGAACTCCTGTTTCCTCCCACTTTCCAAAAATATACTGGTAGGTCAATTGGCTCCCTACAAAAGTTATCCCTAGTGCGTATGTGTGTGTGCGCTTGTGATAGGGAATATAGATTGTAAGCTCTTCTGGGGCAGGGACTGATGTGAATGGCAAAATATTCTCTGTAAAGCGCTGCTGAATATGTGTGTGCTATATAAATAACTGGTAATAATAATAAGCTCCCCATCCCACACTGCTTCCATATCCAACTGTGCTCCCCATCTAACACTATACTCTCATACCCCAACCCACAATGTTCTCTCCCATCCTGCACTGTGCCCTCCCATTCCCCCATCCCACACTATGCTCTCCCATTCCACACAGTGCTCTCCTATCCCACATTATGTATTCCTCCCTCCCTCCCGACAGGCTGCACTTACCTCCAAGGCCAGCAGTCTGCTGGAGCTTCATGTCTGTGACCTACAGGCAACTTCTTCTGAGTCTGACATCTGACTGATGCTGGGCAGGACTGGAGACAGTGGAGAGGTAGATCAGTGGGGTGGGGGTGAGGTTGCCTGATGACTCCTCAGATCTCTCAGCCAGTGATCCGAGGAGACAGTTCAACTTAAATCAGACTCCTTGGATCACTGGCTGCAGCCCTGGAGTCATCAGGCAGCAGCCCTGCCCCCACCCCAGTGCTGAGCTTCTCAAAGCCCCAGCGGCCAGCCAGCAGTGAGTGACACAGATCGGCCTGCCCTGCTGTAATGTGTATATGCAGCGTGCGTGCCGGCTACAGTTAATTTCTTTGGCATCCTGCCCCACCGTCCTAGCCCGTCACTGAACGTGCTGCTGCAAATGCGCAAATGCAAAACATCGGCCGCGAACGAGCGAGCGGCCGCTTGCGAGAGGGTCTGAATCAGGCCCTGTGTGCGTAATCGCTATTACAATCGCAATACCTGTGAATTTCCCTTTAAGACTATTTGACAAACTTTATTAAACTTGTTATTTTATTCCAATTATTTTCAGATGGGATTACGAAGCAAAGTTGTGATCAGCCTCATCTCATGTATCAAACAACATGTGTTACTTGCAGAATTAGACATAAACACCATTACCACAACTTTCCTGCTGGTCACTGACACTCCCATACCCAAATCCTCGAAGCACAGCAATCTGCTGTTTTAGCTCAGTAGCTAATTTGTTACTTTAATTATACTGTATGTATTCACTTCTGAAAACAAGGTGTAGAATAGCAACAAAAATATGACAGACTGTCTCCCTTGCTGATTAAATTCACTTTTTGCCTGCTTGCTAATTAACTTTCCAAACATAATCCTGACTTTGTATTGATTCTGACAGTGTGACATCACAACATGTTGCTTAGTGATATATGCAGCAGACTTGATTGATTTCCTGTTTACACATTGATTAGATGTTAATTAGTGAGATTTAGAAAATTCTTTCATTTGCATTTTAAGCCTGCTGGGGGCATCATGTTCTGCTTGGATATGCCTTTAGTCATTACTGTTTATGGGGCAATTATTTGTATTATTATTATCATCATAATAATTGATTATATGCAGTTATTATATGCTACTAGCTGAAGTACTCGGCGTTGCCCAGGTATAAATCTTTTAAGTTAAGTTTTATTATGTGATGTCATCCAAATTCATCCAGTGGAAGGCGCAGAACAGGCTCCCTGGGTCAAAGTTCTGCCCAGCACACTCTGCCGAGAGGCCTGGCCGGGACCCCAAACACTCCATTAGGCATACTAGACCAATTGCCACACCTATGTGAAGTTTTTCATCCAAATCAATCCAGTGGAAGGCCCAGAATAGGCTCCCTGGGTCAAAGTTCTGTCCAGCGTCCCCTGGTCAACATTCCGCACAGTGTACACCAATGGGAGGTCTGACTGGGACCTCAGCCCCCTAGTATGTCTTCTGGGATCCAATGTTACCACTCTGTGAAGTTTTCATCCAAATTATGTGATGTTGTCCAAATCATAAAGTGGAAGGCCCAGAACAGGCTCCCTGGGTCAAAGTTCTGCCCAGTGCACTCCTCCATGATATCTGACAGGGACCCCAACCACTCTCTTAGGCATCCCAGACCAATGGCCATCCCCCTGTGAAGTTTTCATCCAAATCCATCCAGTGGAAGGCTGAGAACAGACTCTCTGGGTCAAAGTTCTGCCCAGCGTGCCCGGGTTAAAGTTCTGCCCAGCATACAGCAACGGGAGGTCTGGCTGTGACCTCAACCCCCAAGTATGTATTTTGGGATCCAATGTTACCAGTCTGTGAAGTTTTCATCCAAACCATCCAGTGAAAGACTGAGAACAGGCTCCCCGGGTCAAAGTTCTGCCCAGCGTACACAAATGGGAGGTCCGACTGGGACCTCAACCCTCTAGTATGTCTTCTGGGATCCAATGTTACCACTGTCAAGTTTTCGTCCAAATTATGTCATGTTATCCAACTCCATAAAGTGGAAGGTCCAGAACAGGCTCCCTGGGTCAAAGTTCTGTCCGGTGCACTCCTCCGTGAGATCCGATTGGGAACCCAACCACTCTCTTAGGCATCCCAGACCAATTGCCATCCCTCTGTGAAGTTTTCATCCAAATCCATCCAGTGGAAGGTCCATAACAGGCTTTCTGGGTCAAAGTTCTGACCAGCATGCCCGGATTAAAGTTCTGCCTTGCATACACCAATGGGAGGTCCGACCAGGACCTCAACCTCCTAGTATGTCTTCTGGGATTCAATATTACCACTCTGGGAAGTTTTCGTCCAAATTCATCCAGTGGAAGACTGAGAACAGGTTTCCCGGGTTAATGTTCTGCCCAGCGTACACCAATGGGAGGTCTGACTGGGACCCTAACCCTCCTAAAACCTGGCCAGGATCAAATTGGACCACCACGCATTGGTTTCATCCAAATCTGTGCAGGGGTGTCCGAATGTATAACCAGACAGACAGACAAACAAATAAACAAACAACAAACAGACCAATTAATTTTATATTGTCGTTATTTAAATGTGTGCTCAGAGGCATTGCTTTAAATGTTTTTTCTTTCCATGGTAATAAATAACCAGCAGGGGCTCCTTAATGAGAGGGGATAGCCACCTAAAACCAAGGAGTCAAAATTCAAAAGAGTATTCATACAAGCAAAAGGTAAAATACAGACAAACAATCCAATGAGTTTTGAAGAGCTCTAGTTCAAAGAATCCTGCTTCAATAAACTGGCAATGGACGGTTCTCAGGAAGCTGCTTCTATAGGGCCTGATTCAGAGGTGGATGCAGTGTCAGTGTCGGACACAGTGGGGTTATTTTTGACCTGGCGATGGGTTTGAGATAGCAGTTGTACCGATGATTGTTTTGCAAAGTGAGTGACAAGTAAAGCAGCAGCTACACATTAGACGAAATGTCGCATGATCCAACGAATCGGGCAACATATTGTCCACATCGGCATATGTGTACCCACTATGCATGACCATGCGCGGTCCCGCAGGTCATCCTTCAGGGTTGTTCTGTCAGCTTGCATGTAGGGCTGACAGAATGACCCAGCTGCCGACGCCAGGCAAGTGAATGGAGTCGGTGCCTGACATATCGGGCGGTCCTGCAACGGATCGTGTAATGTGTACCGGCCACCCAATATGTCAGGCATCGCATCACTGGGTACACACATTAGTAAGTGTGTACCCAGCTATTGTCAACTTTTGGGGGAGGTAATGGGGGGTGGCTACATAATCACAGTTGTTGCGGGATCAGTTTCTGGGCATGCCCTGGTGAGCCTCTGTAAATTCGAGACAAACATTCTGAGACAGCATGGGTTTGCTCAGATTTTCGATGTGCTACCGATGTTTCCGATGTTCCGCCTTTTGCGCGCAAGCAGCTGATGTGAGACACTGGAGGTGGGCGTCTCTGTGTACAAGACAAGGCTTATTTTCGCAGAACCGTTGTATAGGGAATCGCAGTCCTGATGGGATTTGCATGCATCTCTGAATGAGGCCCATAGATCTTGGAGGCAATAGGTATTGACAACTAATTATCAGCAGCAAGTAATTAGACCTTTCCCAGATGCAAGTTTAGAAGAAAGAATGCAACCAATTATACGCACCTGTTACTCACTGCAGAGTCTGTACTGTTGAAACCCAGAATCAACAGATCAAGTCCTGCAGTGTTGTTGGGTGGTACACAACACCCTGCGACTGCTAGGACTGTTGAGGGCCCGAGAACTGGGATAGGGGGGTAACGAAATTTGAGAGGCATGGCCACGCCCCTTCCAAAACAAATGCAAAAAAATACAATGTGCGGTGCTGCAATGGGGGACAATGTCCACAGCAGCTGAACTGGGGCTTCCAAAAAACCCGGGACCTGGTAATCAGTACCCCTCATCCCCTCAGCACCCTTGGCGACTGCAGTTGTGGCGACTATAAGGTAAATGCATTAGCCAGTAATATAAAGCCTTCACTGGTGATTATCATATTTGTGCAGTCACTGTTGGTGTAATATGGGTGGAAAAGAAAAAATGACTAATAAAGCAGGGAAGACCTCTGTGGGTGAGAATGGTCGGCTAGAGTCGTTTTCCGTGATACGGTTTTGCAGAAAAATATTAATGTCCAGAGTCCACAAATATTAGTATTACAGAGATTAAACATTTAGGGATTGTCTTGATATAGTCCAATTTGTATAAATATAAATAGTAAACATTATAAATAATTATAAAAACGTTACATTCATTGAATCCAATAAAGATTGATATTTTGAGTTTAAAGTATTTTATATTGAAAATGTAGCCAATGTGCTAGAACAGTCCTATTCCCTAATATAAATATATGATACAATTAATTTCAACAAGTATTCATGTACCCAATTGCTCAATACCAATAAAAAAATAATATATATTTATTAGATTAATATGTGTCATTTCTCTTTTGGTCCAGTTGGTAAAAAAAGAAAACTATAGATTTTAGAAAGGATTCATGGAAAATCAGAATACAAACATCTATATAATAAAAGAGGTAAAAGTCAAGAGATATGGCATGAAACGTCTATTATAGATAATTCTTTTAAAAGAATCTAGTGATGAGATGGACTATCGGAAATGAAGGTCGGAAACATAATGACCTTGACAATGAATCTTCAAGCCCATGCTGTGCTGGAGATATACCTGAAGGATTGTTGTGAAGCTGATTTCTCTGTGTAATTGGAAACCCTAGAGGTCAAGGCAGAATAGGTAGTGGCTGTCACTAGGAAACAAAAGTAATAAACACTCTTGTGTTATACTCCATGTTCAGGACTAGACCTATACTTTACACAGCAAATATTTTCAACTGCCTAGACTAGACGCAGTATCAACTAAATAGAACACACACAAATGTTCATGATGCCGAATTCAACACAGGAATTAATGACCTAAACAAGGTATCATGGGCCTGATTTTGAGTTGGACGCAATGTCGATGGCGCACGCTGCTGAGTGATTTTTCTTCTACTGCGAAGAAGCAAAATAATCGCTCACATAGGACGCCATACTCGGATGCACAATCTGCACCTAGCATCGGGCTGGTGCAAGTTTTTCGATGATGCAATTGATGGTGGTGTCTTAAGAAGCACCAAGTCTAAAGACACTCATAGTGGGCGTCTCAGTCCTCGCACAGTCAGTCTCATGCTCATACACCAGGGAAGGTCTTGTAGCAGCATTTGCAAACAGTTGCAGAAGCAATATTGGCATTAGAATCAGGCCCTATGAGGGAATACATGGAAAAGCAATAGAGCAGCTTATGCTGAGTCGGACACAGGTTGTGTCTATTCACAAAAGTAAAATGTGTTCTGAAAAAACAAACAAATACATTTTTGTTACCTATAAAGAACTGTAAGCAAACGTGGGATGTATGCACAAGCTAGCAAAATGTGCATCCTTCAGCAGACAATAGGGGCATATACACCCTGAATATGACAGGAGAAAAAGGCCTCACAGTGATACAGTAGTTAGAAATACACAATGCATAGTAGCACGAAGCTTGTAAAATGAAAGTAAAATTATATTTTTTATATTAGTACATGTAAAAGTTTTTGGTAGATATTTTTGCTATGAAACCCCTGAAATACCATTAGGTAATGCGGGGGGAAAGCGGGAGAATATTGACATATCTCCAATAGAGTCATGTGAAGAAGTTACCCCAGTGTCCCAGGTTCCAGAGTTAGAGGTGGGGCTTAGTGGGGTAGAAGAATGGCTACCTATGGAAGATAGAAAATCCAATGATTGCAACGGGTCTGAATTAGATCCATTGAAGGAATTTAGGGGAAGAGTAAAACCCTGAGAAAGATTCCAAAGAAATATAAGCCCACCTATTATACCCACATGTGATCATCTAGATGTAAAGGTGAAAGTGTATCCCCAGAGTGGTGATTGTGGTAATTAGGGAGGCTAGTGGTTGAAGTTTCCAGAAGGGTCGCGTGAGATAGAGAGTTAGGTAGGGTAATCAGTTGGAGGTCACATGACCCGGTCAGCGAGGGTATAAATACCTCTACTTTAACTGCTGCAGTCAGTCTGCAGTTTCCCCTCCCCATTTTTGGTCCCCCGTTAGCATCCCCGCCCCTCCCCCTTTGATGCCGGGTCACATGGGTGTGATGTCACAGGTCCATTATAGCTCTCTAGTCTAGACCTAACCTTCACTGGACAGGAGCCGGGTCTCAGTCATGCCTGTCACAAGTAGCTGAGGTGCCTATAGTAAATAGGAGATGGGGCTGCTGTCAGAAGGGAGCCAGACTAAGCAGCGACTGTAATGGAGCCTGAGGGGGTGTCACAGCCCATCAGTTATGGTCTATTAATAGGACCCTGTCAGCGGATGCCCTACTAGCTTACAGTAGGTGGTAAGTGCTGACCATCACTAGTCAGTGAATCAACTGCAAACTCTTGATCTATACTGCACTTTCGTTGGCACACTGAGATAGAGAGCTATCCATAGGAGTGTATATCAGCTGGGATAGAAGAATAAGTAAGTGCACCCAAATGTCCCTCCTATCACTAGACACAGATGGATCAGTAAATAAGACGCTGGAGGTTTGTTATGGTCACAGACAGTCAACTATACCATACTACATGGAGAGCAGGGACGTCTTTAGAGAGGAGGCGCCCATGTGCCCCCCCTTCACAGGCCCCCTCCTCTCACTCCGGCGGCCGGCAGCCGACTAATGCAGCTGGCCGGACACCGCAGAATCTATAGACTCTGGGCACTAGAGTGTGCCCGGTTTGTATTGCTGCGGCAGCCATTTTCTGCCGTTTGAGCAGCGCTGGAAGACCTGATGCGGGACCTCGGAGAGGTAAGTTTTATATAATATGGGTGCGGTGCGTGCCCCCTCTGGACCCGGGGGCCCGTGTGCACCGTGCACCCTAAACCCATTATATATAGACCCCTGATGGAGAGAGATTGTGAATTAACAGCAAGTTCTGTGAGGAGTTGGGGGAGATATAAAGAATTAACTGAACTAAAAGGCATAATATTTTCTGGTCTTTGTACACTAAATTATAACAAAACATTATTGTATAATCACAGCAACTAGACTTGGGAATCCGTTCTAAGAAGGATTTGATCTATTTATAACAACCATCAACAATTTTGGCTATATTTCAGCATTTCAACCTCCTTTAATATTAATATGTGGACTTATAAGACTATAATGCACTGACACTTTCCTTCAAACACTTCACATGGATGACTGCTAATGAATATTTTTCAAAAGTGGAACCATTTGTAGCTAATTGACTTTAGGGTCTCTTATTGCAATAGATACGACATAATTGTTTGTAGCAGCATCTAGGATTGTGCATACGGTGACATATAAGTGCTGCAGATGGAACAGAAAATCCCTTTAAAGACTAGTGTAAAATAATGCGTTGCTGTTACATATCTCAGTAAATGGTATTGTAATATTATTAGCCACTCCTTCATTTTTTCAGTCAGAGAAATAAACTGTATACTGTATGTAAACTGGTATGCAGAGCCGTAACTAGACTTTTTGGTGCCCTGTGCCAGAAAGAGCATTGGTGCCCCCCTCATTTTTCAACGGGAGATAATGCACCCAAAAAAGGGCCATCGCCTCATGAGGAAGGGCCAGGGAAGAGATAGGAGAGGCCAGGAAATGCTGGGGATGAAATAAGAGGAAACTAAAAGCAAGAATGATAATAAACAGAAATGTGACAGGCCCAAACAGCGCCCCCTGACCTGTGGTGCCCTGTGCGATGGCACCGGCCGCACTACCCTAGCTACAGCCCTGCTAGTATGTTATGAGTGGTGTAATGTATTAGGTTATTATTGTATTAACAGGTATAGGAATTACCATTAAGGTGATCTATTCATAACACATATGGTGCTATGCGGTATACTGTACATATGACTTAAACACAGTTAATTTATATCCTATACTTCGTGTAACAATAAATCACATGTATAAATAATTATTTATATGTTGTTTTATTGAACGTACAAAAGATATAACAAACATTTGCTTAAAAACTATAATTTAAACTGTTATGTCACATTGTAATACTTACCTATTAGTAATGGGTTGTAACATCATCAGGATTTCCCATCTCTAATAAAACAAAATAAGTACGTCCAATAATTGTACAACAATTGCGGTACACTATTGGTAAAATACAGCAAAGAACCTAACCAAGTCTGGGTTTTCCCAAGCAGACCCATATGATATTTAAATAAAACCAATAATATCTTGGGTGGAGGAACTGAAAAAGAAAAATCTCAGACACTTGGAATAGGAAGGATTATAATAGCGAGATAGTATTTTAAATGTAAATAACACACCAGACATAAAATAAGTGAACGGGTGTTATATGCACATTAGTAAACATATCAGTAGGCTTCCCCCTTTACAAACTGACTAGGAAACTTGTTTTATTACTGTGAACCGATCACTCATTTCACTGTAATCCTGCAAACAGCTTATAGTAGCGTTATTATGAGAATATTATCATAATTGGGAGGAATCTAGATGCAGTCCGTCAACCAGATGCTGTCACTGGTCTTCACTTCGTCATTAGTTTGCAATTTTCACCAGGAATCGAGTATCAGCAAGTGATCCGCTTGTGTCAGTATGGGATGCATTTTGCTCTAACACGCAGTTGTTGTATCGGCAGTCAGGGCTGCCGAGAAAGGCCACGGCCTGGGTACTGTGGGTTGCGAAGCCAAATCAGGGGGATGTAGTCAGGAAGCCGACAGTCTAAATTCTGACCGCCGGCTTCCCGACTCTCTAATCCCGGCGTGGTACTAATGACAGGCGTTGAAAGCTCGACGCCTGTCGTTATCCATTCGCCGGAAGACCGACGCCCGGCATACCGAACAAAGGTAAGCCGGGCGCGGACAGCCGCGGGGCGGGGGGAGGGTTAGGTTTTAGAGCTCCCGGGGGGACAGGGTTAGGCACCCCCCCGGAAGGGTCAGGTTAGGGGAAGGGAGGGTTAGGCACCTCCGGGCAGAGGTTAGGGTTAGGCGCACCCCCGGGAGACTTAGGTTTAGGCACTTAGAGGGGGGGTTACAGTTAGGCACTTGGGGGGGAGGTTAGAGATAGGCACCCCTAAGGGAGGGTTAGGGGGTAGAATTAGGTTAGCGATACTTACCTTTGGACGATCATTATTTTCACCCTTGCTGGGCTGCCACTGCCAGGATTCGAACCGCCGGCCATGTGTCCAGCGGTAATATCTACTACACCCAAATCAGGGGGTGCTGGAAGCTACGCAGGTGGATCATACAGGGGGTGCCGGCGCCCGCACAGAGGTTCATTTACCCCCCAGTGCTGCAAAGGGGACATTTATTCCCCTTAGCAGCTGATCTGAGCCAGGCCCCCGCAAGGCCCCTCCAGCAAGCCCAGGCCTGGGCTATTAGTACATGCTCCCTTCCCTGTCTACACATCCCAGTGGCACATGCATGGGGGTTCTGAATATCCAGAAACTCCACTGATAGACCAATTTTGTTTTCTATGATTCTGATATTCTTTTTATTGGGGGCAGGCAGGCAGATACATTTGCATCTTTTACAGTTATATCCCTATGTATTTTAAAAAGGCAATTGATCAGGCAATGGCAGATCAGTTACTGATCATCCTCTTCCTTCACACCCTGGGCACATCCTCTCCTCCATCCACCTCCTCCTTCCCTCATGTTCCAGCTTCCTCCTCTCCTCCAGCTTGGTTTGCCGCTTTAAGCATACAGAAAGACTCACAGGAGTTCCCGCAGTGGCACCAGATCGCACCCTATTACATAAGACCCCAGAAGTTAAGTGTATAAATATGGTATAAGAGGTTTGGTATTCCAATCCTTGCTTTAAGTGTTGTTAAGGAGCTAGTTTACTTCAAACAACTAGAAATATTGGAAACCATTGGTGTTCCTGAACCAATGCTTAGGACTACACCAGTGTTTCTCAACATTAACCTACAAGTTTTCCCAACAGGTTATGTTTTGAGGATTTCTGTCTGTGGAAGCAGGTGGGATAATTACTGACTCAGCTAAATAGAGTAACTCACCTGTGCATGATTAAAGACATCCACATACGATGACCTGTTGGTGGTACTTGAGGACTGGAGTTGAGAACTCCTGGACTAAACAATGTTATATGACCAATGTTAAAATCATCTAAGTTAAACACATTTGCAAATATATGATATGCTAACTTACTAGAAGGTACCCAATATGGCTCTACAAGGACAAGCACTCCAAGGGCCCGATTCAGCAAGGTTCGCAATTGCAAAGTTGCACGCAGGCAGCTTTGCAATTGTGATCCTTGCAATAATGCAAATGCAGCAGGAGGTGTATGACACCCCCTGCTGCATTTGCAATCCCAGCACAGCGACGGAGGTCAAAATGTGAAATATTTGGCTGCAACAGAAGGCAGTTTGTTCAAAGAAGGGCTGGAGAGTGGTACAATAATGAGTGACTACAGGCAACCGTCAAGCATGGTGGAGGTTCCTTGCAAGTTTGGGGCTGCATTTCAGCAAATGGAGTTGGGAATTTGGACAGGATTAATGGTGTCCTCAATGCTGAGAAAGACAGGCAGGTACTTATCCATCATGCAATACCATTAGGGAGGTGTCTGTTTGTCTCCAAATTTATTCTGCAGAAGGACAACGACCCCAAACATACAGCCAATGTCATTAAGAACTAGAGATGAGCGGTTCGGATTCCTTGGAATCCGAACACATCCAAACTTATGGGATCCGAGGTGATCTGCATCTCCGATCTCCCTGTCTGCCTTGGATTCCTAGCCGAGACAAAACCTTGAGATCCCACTGTCAGATCTTGTGGTTTTGGCTCGGGCACCAATTTTAAAAGTCCCAATGGACTGACTACTGAATGGCTGAGAGAGCTGTCTACCACGGCTCTCAGCCAATCAGCGCTTCCCGATAGACGGACACAAGATGGTGGCCACATTGCACGGAGGGCACCACCACCCGCAGTGCCGACACCACCAGCACCCCTGCAGTGCCGACACTGCAGGCACTCCTGCACTGAGGACACTGCCAGCACTCCTGCACTGCTGGCACTCCCGCAATGAGGTCTGTGCTAGCACTCCTGCACTGCCAACACCACCAGCACTCCCGCACTTAGGACACAGATGGAAGGAAACAGAGTGGCATGGATGCAGGAAGAAAGGGTGGCGCGGATGGGGAAAGACAGATTGGTGCAGGTGAGGGAATAAAGAACTAGCACAGTTGAGAAACCACACAGCAGTAGGGATTGGGGAAGATAGAGCAGCATGGAGACAAAGATAGTGTACAGTACATGCATAGACAGAGTATGATAGATTTAGCAGTTAGGGAGCTGAATGTGTATTCTGAATTAGATGGATATATGGAGTGAGAAGGATGTTGGAACCCAGTGGGATTGTTGTGGTGACCAAATGGGAAGATTGTGGGCACTGAGTAGGATGTGTGTGCCAGATAACTGCTCAGACCTCAGTTGCATAGACTGTATGTGTGTATTCCAATGAGCACATAATTCTCACTCTATGAGAGTGCTGAATCTGCAGTTAACCACAGGGTGTGATGGCATACCATATCTGTATTGCGCAAGGCACATGTTCATTAAGGCAACAGCCTAAATGAACAGAATTTCATTGCATTTTTGAGTCTGAGTGTCAGAAATTTAGTAAGTTTTGTGAAATTTCAGATCTATGGAATTTAATTGTTTTTTAACTTATTAACCATCAGGGATGGGAGCAGCAAACCGGGACCACCTGCTGGGGAGAAGGGAAACAAAATGGTAAACTATCACAGGTGGTGGAGGGGACAGTACACAGGAGGTGTTTCGCGAGTACAGAAGGAAAGCTGGCTGCAGGGGTGGACTGCAGGCATGCGGGCAGTGACAGCAGCAGGGCAGTGCACAGGAGCTGCAGTAGGGGTGCGGGGCAGTGGTAGCAGTGGGAAAGTGCACAGGGGCAGCAGCGGGGGACAGAAGGGCTCACTGGCACTGATGGTCCCAGCCCTGAACTGCTTCTTAAGGCCCCTACACATGGAACGATGTGCTCACGATGCGATGTCATGAACGATTTCCCTCATTCTCTCCCTGGCACTCCAGGACACGATATGGTGCTTAAACAGCATATTTTGATATAAGATCTATCGTGCAAGATCTAAAGTTACGCATATCTTTAGATCGTGCACGATAGTTGACTGCATGCATGGATCAGTGAGATCCATGATATGTAACAAAATTATTCAGAGATGCACGCACGGATCAATGTGCATCTGAGAAAAAAAAACAATAATACACAGATGCATGTGTGTTAAAAAAATGACATAAAAAATTATAAAAACAAGTGAATTGTTTTTATAATTAATGGTGTGCACTCGCCCCCCCCCCCCAAAGCACAACCAGCCCCGGGCTTTTCACAGCTGGTCCTGGTTGTGAAAATACAGGGGACAAATGACAAAGGGGTCCCCTGTATTTAGCACAACCAGCAGCAGGCTTTTCATGGCCAGTCCTGGTTGTCAAAATACAGGGGACAAAAGACGTATGGGTCTCCTGTATTTGGCACAACCAGCAATGGGCTTCAGTCGAGCCGGTCCTGGTTTTAGAAATACAGGGGACAAGAAGCGTAGGGGTCCCCTGTATTATCCATAACCAGCGCCAGACCCTTTCTAGTGGAGGAGTAATGCCACAGCCAGGGGAACCCTTTCACTGGGTTCCCCAGCAAAAATACTGCTAGTCAGCCCAGGCTGGGGATCCCTGGGGAGGTGGAGATCCCCTAATAAAGGGATCCCCCCCAGGCCTAGGCTGTTGCCCAGGGCTATCCCCGACAACGCTGGGCGGTGGGTGCAGGGTTGATTGTGTATAGTGTAATGTAAATTAAAGAAATACATATATTGTGTCTTGCAGGTGAACTACAGGTCCCAGCAAGCCTCACCCACATGCTGGTACTTGGAGAACCACAAGTACCAGCATGCAGGGCATCATAAGCCCACTGGCACCTGTAGTCCACCTGTAAAGAAAATATTAAAATAAACACAATACACTTTTATTACATAAAAGTTTATTATACTGCATCTTCACCCAGGGGGTGGCAGCCTTTAAGCTTTTTCATGGCCGCCGCCCACCCAGAGCTTCCGGTGTCTTCGCCTGGCAGGCCCCTACCTACCAGGGCTTCTGGCATCTTTGCCTGGCAGGCGCCAACCCACCAGAGCTTCCGGCATCTTTGCCTGGTGGGTGGCAGCCAATTAGCTCTTTTGCATGGCCGCCGCCCACTGGAACTTTGGCTGTCTTCTTTTTTCAGGAGCTCTTCCACTCTTCCTCCCCACTGTCGGACAGCCATGCCGCTGCCTCGCACTGGCTTATATAAGCTAGTTGAGGGGGCATGGTGATGACGTCGCGAGCCGTGATTGGCTCACGGCAACCATCTTGAATTTCAAAAATGCTGCTGAGGTGCCATTTTTGAAATTGGACCCGCTGCCGAACTATGCAGAATGGCTGGCAGGGACTGGATCCTCTTGGATCCAGGCCTGCCTCCATGGCAGCTACCTCCGCCAGGTCCCGCCGCTGCCAGCGATCGCACTGCCTCCGGGTCCAGGTTTTTGCACCTAGCTGAAGCCACTGTACACCCCCTGCAGGAGGCACCTACTGAGCATGCACAGCAAGTTGACATTCCCTATATGTATAAAGGAGCATTTGTGGCCTAATAGTTTAAAAATGTAAACTTTCTCAGTTACCTGAACCCCAAAAGCCCCTACACTGAAACAAGTGCTACCTAACAAAACAAACCCCAAGTCCTAATTCATCCTCTACCCTGAGTAATGCCTTCCCAAAAGTCCCCCACAGACTAAAGCAGAAAAGTGGCACTTTTGACCAAACAGGAAGTGGATTACTCCCAATTACTATTTTTTTTCTTTTTTTGACCTGAAATTTGGCATGCACCAGAGAGACAGTTTTACCCGTCTATGCTAAATTTCAAATTTCAGCTCAGTACGTCCAATAGTTTTTGAGATGTAGCCCCTCAAACACCATGCCATCATCTCAGGAATTCCCTATGGGAGAATTCATTTATTCGATTTAGCCTTAATATAAGGGCCCTAATTATATATATATATATATATATATATATATATATGTGTATGTATATATATATATATATATATATATATATATATTAGGGGTGTGCACCGGCCACTTTTCGTGTTTTGTGTTTTGGTTTTGGATCTGGATCTTTCTTCGTGTTTTGGATCTGGATTGGTTTTGCCAAAACCACCCTTCCGTGTTTTGGGTTCTGGGTTTTGTGTTTTGGATCTGTATTTTTTTGAAAAAAAGCATAAAAACAGCTAAAATCACAGAATTTGTAGGTTTTTCTGCTCCTATGCTATTATTAACCTCAATAACCTTAATTTCCACTCATTTCCAGTCTATTCTGAACACCTCACACCTCACAATAGTGTTTTTATGTCCAAAAGGTTGCACCGAGGTAGCTGGATGACTATGCTAAGCGACACGAGTGGGCGGCACAAACACGTGACCCATCTAGGCGTGAAACTGCAGTGGCGGACAGGATGGCAGTTTGAAAAACTAGGCCCCAAACTGTACATAATGCAAAGAAAAAAAAGAGGTGCAAGATGGAATTGTCCTTGGGCCCTCCCACCCACCCTTATGTTGTATAAACAGGACATGCACACTTTAACAAACCAATCATTTCAGCGCCAGGGTCTGCCACACAACTGTGGCTGAAATGATTGGTTCGTTTGGGCCCCCACAAAACAAGCTGGCAATTAATCTGTCCCTGCACAAACTGGCTCTACGGAGGCAAGATGTCATCCTCATCCTCCTCATCCACCGATTCCTCACCCTCTTCAGTGTGTACATCCTCATCCTCACAGAGTATTAATTCGTCCCTGCTGGAACCACAGGTCCCTCTGTACGTTCTGGAGGCTGGTCTCCCTGGAAGAGTTGAATTGTTGAAGTTGTATGAACATCATCTTCTCCACATTTTGTGGAAGCAACCTCCTACGCCTTTCGCTGACAAGGTTCCCGGCTGCACTAAAAACTCTTTCGGAGTACACACTGGAGGGGGGGCAACTCAGGTAAAATAGAGCCAGTTTGTACAGGGACCTCCAAATTGCTTCTTTTTCCTGCCAGTACAGGTACGGACTGTCTGACATGCCTACTTGGATGCTGTCACCGATGTAATCCTTTAACAGACAGACGCACGCTTGTCGCTGCTGCTTTGAGGATTCAAGTGCGGCTACAGCCCACACAATTCACAAAGACAGAAAAAAAAAAAGAATATTTTTATTGTTTGTGGAGCACACTTTGAGGGTTACACCACCCTTTAACAGACAGACGCACGCTTGTCGCTGCTGCTTTGAGGATGCAAGTGCGGCTACAGCCCACACAATTCACAAAGACAGAAAAAAGAAGAAGAATATTTTAATTGTTTGTGTAGAACACTTTGAGGTGTCACCACCCTTTAACAGACAGACGCACGCTTGTCGCTGCTGCTTTAAGGATGCAGGTGCGGCTACAGCCCACACATTTCACAAAGACCGAAAAAAAAAGAACAATATTTTAATTGTTTGTGTAGAACACTTTGAGGTGTCACCACCCTTTAACAGACAGACGCACGCTTGTCGCTGCTGCTTTGAGGATGCAAGTGTGGCTACATCGCACACAAGTCACAAACACATTAAAAAAATAGTTTTTTATTTTTTGGAACACTTTGAGAGTTACACCACACTTTAACAGACAGACGCACGCTTTTCGCTGCTGCTTTAAGGATGCAGGTGCGGCTACAGCCCACACATTTCACAAAGACCGAAAAAAAAAGAACAATATTTTAATTGTTTGTGTAGAACACTTTGAGGGTGTCACCACCCTTTAACAGACAGACGCACGCTTGTCGCTGCTGCTTTAAGGATGCAGGTGCGGCTACAGCCCACACAATTCACATAGACAGAAAAAAGAAGAAGAATATTTTTATTGTCTGTGTAGCACACTTTGAGGGTGTCACCACCCTTTAACAGACAGACGCACGCTTGTCGCTGCTGCTTTAAGGATGCAGGTGCGGCTACATCGCACACAAGTCACAAACACATTAAAAAAATAGTTTTTTATTTTTTGGAGCACTTTGAGAGTTACACCACCCTTTAACAGACAGACGCACGCTTGTCGCTGCTGCTTTAAGGATGCAGGTGCGGCTACAGCCCACACATTTCACAAAGACTAAAAAAAAAAGAACAATATTTTAATTGTTTGTGTAGCACACTTTGAGGGTGTCACCACCCTTTAACAGACAGACGCACGCTTGTTGCTGCTGCTTTAAGGATGCAGGTGCGGCTACAGCCCACACATTTCACAAAGACCAAAAAAAAAAGAACAATATTTTAATTGTTTGTGTAGCACACTTTGAGGGTGTCACCACCCTTTAACAGACAGACGCACGCTTGTCGCTGCTGCTTTAAGGATGCAGGTGCGGCTACAGCCCACACAATTCACAAAGACAGAAAAAAGAACAATATTTTAATTGTTTGTGTAGCACACTTTGAGGGTGTCACCACCCTTTAACAGACAGACGCACGCTTGTCGCTGCTGCTTTAAGGATGCAGGTGCGGCTACAGCCCACACAATTCACAAACACAGAAAAAGAAGAACAATATTTTAATTGTTTGTGTAGCACACTTTGAGGGTGTCACCACCCTTTAACAGACAGACGCACGCTTGTCGCTGCTGCTTTGAGGATGCAGGTGGAATCTAGACGGGATTTGGAACCGAGGACACACTACCTCCATCAATTGCCTAAATCCCACTGCACTAATGTCGGATACCGGACGCACGTCTAACACCAACATAGCAGTCAAGGCCTCAGTTATACGTTTTGCTTCAGGATGACTGCTGTCGTACTTCATCCTCATCGCTAGGGACTGTTGGAGGGTCAATTGTTTAGTAAAAGTAGTGATGTTCCTACTTCCTCTCTGGGATGATGAACAACTCCCAGCAGCAGCAACAGCACTAGGAGGAAGAGGTTCTTGATCTTTCCCTATTTTATTTTTATCGGAGAAAGTTTGGTCCTCCATTTATGTTATATTGATATATATACGTGCGGCTAAAGCGCACACAAACACAGAAAATATTATTTTATTTTTGCTGGAGAGTAGTGCACTTTGTGGGTTACACCACCCTTTAAGAAATGAGCCAGCCGGCTCTTTACTTATGGGACACAGGTGCACGCTTGGCGCTGCTCCTTTGTTGATGCACGTGCAGCCACAGTGCACACAATTCACAAACACAGAAAATTATTTTTTTTTTGGTTTGGACTGGAGTGTACTTTCGGGGGTTACAGCACCCTTAACGGTCAAGCCAGCCGGCCCTTTACTTATGACACAGGCGCACGCTTGGCACTACTTTGTTGATGCACGTGCGGCTACTGCGCACACAATTCACAAACACAGAAAATAATTTTTTTTTAGGTTTGGACTGGAGTGTACTTTCGGGGGTTACAGCACCCTTAACGGTCAAGCCAGCCGGCCCTTTACTTATGACACAGGCGCACGCTTGGCACTACTTTGTTGATGCACGTGTGGCTACTGCGCACACAATTCACAAACACAGAAAATAATTTTTTTTTAGGTTTGGACTGGAGTGTACTTTCGGGGGTTACAGCACCCTTAACGGTCAAGCCAGCCGGCCCTTTACTTATGACACAGGCGCACGTTTGGCACTACTTTGTTGATGCACGTGCGGCTACTGCGCACACAATTCACAAACACAGAAAATAATTTTTTTTTAGGTTTGGACTGGAGTGTACTTTCGGGGGTTACAGCACCCTTAACGGTCAAGCCAGCCGGCCCTTTACTTATGACACAGGCGCACGTTTGGCACTACTTTGTTGATGCACGTGCGGCTACTGCGCACACAATTCACAAACACAGAAAATATTTTTTTTTTTGGTTTGGACTGGAGTGTACTTTGGGGGTTACAGCACCCTTTAATGGTCAAGCCAGCCGGCCCTTTACTTATGACACAGGCGCACGCTTGGCACTACTTTGTTGATGCACGTGCGGCTACTGCGCACACAATTCACAAACACAGAAAATAATTTTTTTTTTGGTTTGGACTGGAGTGTACTTTCGGGGGTTACAGCACCCTTAACGGTCAAGCCAGCTGGCCCTTTACTTATGACACAGGCGCACGCTTGGCACTACTTTGTTGATGCACGTGCGGCTACTGCGCACACAATTCACAAACACAGAAAATAATTTTTTTTTGGTTTGGACTGGAGTGTACTTTCGGGGGTTACAGCACCCTTTAACGGTCAAGCCAGCCGGCCCTTTACTTATGACACAGGCGCACGCTTGGCACTACTTTGTTGATGCACGTGCGGCTACTGCGCACACAATTCACAAACAGAAAATAATTTTTTTTTAGGTTTGGACTGGAGTGTACTTTCGGGGGTTACAGCACCCTTAACGGTCAAGCCAGCCGGCCCTTTACTTATGACACAGGCGCACGCTTGGCACTACTTTGTTGATGCACGTGCGGCTACTGCGCACACAATTCACAAACACAGAAAATATTTTTTTTTTTGGTTTGGACTGGAGTGTACTTTCGGGGGTTACAGCACCCTTAACGGTCAAGCCAGCCGGCCCTTTACTTATGACACAGGCGCACGTTTGGCACTACTTTGTTGATGCACGTGCGGCTACTGCGCACACAATTCACAAACACAGAAAATAATTTTTTTTTTGGTTTGGACTGGAGTGTACTTTGGGGGTTACAGCACCCTTTAACGGTCAAGCCAGCCGGCCCTTTACTTATGACACAGGCGCACGCTTGGCACTACTTTGTTGATGCACGTGCGGCTACTGCGCACACAATTCACAAACACAGAAAATATTTTTTTTTTTGGTTTGGACTGGAGTGTACTTTCGGGGGTTACAGCACCCTTAACGGTCAAGCCAGCCGGCCCTTTACTTATGACACAGGCGCACGCTTGGCACTACTTTGTTGATGCACGTGCGGCTACTGCGCACACAATTCACAAACACAGAAAATAATTTTTTTTTTGGTTTGGACTGGAGTGTACTTTCGGGGGTTACAGCACCCTTAACGGTCAAGCCAGCCGGCCCTTTACTTATGACACAGGCGCACGCTTGGCACTACTTTGTTGATGCACGTGCGGCTACTGCGCACACAATTCACAAACACAGAAAATAATTTTTTTTTGGGTTTGGACTGGAGTGTACTTTCGGGGGTTACAGCACCCTTAACGGTCAAGCCAGCCGGCCCTTTACTTATGACACAGGCGCACGCTTGGCACTACTTTGTTGATGCACGTGCGGCTACTGCGCACACAATTCACAAACACAGAAAATAATTTTTTTTTGGTTTGGACTGGAGTGTACTTTCGGGGGTTACAGCACCCTTTAACGGTCAAGCCAGCCGGCCCTTTACTTATGACACAGGCGCACGCTTGGCACTACTTTGTTGATGCACGTGCGGCTACTGCGCACACAATTCACAAACACAGAAAATAATTTTTTTTTGGTTTGGACTGGAGTGTACTTTCGGGGGTTACAGCACCCTTAACGGTCAAGCCAGCCGGCCCTCTACTTATGACACAGGCGCACGCTTGGCACTACTTTGTTGATGCACGTGCGGCTACTGCGCACACAATTCACAAACACAGAAAATAATTTTTTTTTGGTTTGGACTGGAGTGTACTTTCGGGGGTTACAGCACCCTTTAACGGTCAAGCCAGCCGGCCCTTTACTTATGACACAGGCGCACGCTTGGCACTACTTTGTTGATGCACGTGTGGCTACTGCGCACACAATTCACAAACACAGAAAATAATTTTTTTTTAGGTTTGGACTGGAGTGTACTTTCGGGGGTTACAGCACCCTTAACGGTCAAGCCAGCCGGCCCTTTACTTATGACACAGGCGCACGTTTGGCACTACTTTGTTGATGCACGTGCGGCTACTGCGCACACAATTCACAAACACAGAAAATAATTTTTTTTTAGGTTTGGACTGGAGTGTACTTTCGGGGGTTACAGCACCCTTAACGGTCAAGCCAGCCGGCCCTTTACTTATGACACAGGCGCACGTTTGGCACTACTTTGTTGATGCACGTGCGGCTACTGCGCACACAATTCACAAACACAGAAAATAATTTTTTTTTTGGTTTGGACTGGAGTGTACTTTGGGGGTTACAGCACCCTTTAATGGTCAAGCCAGCCGGCCCTTTACTTATGACACAGGCGCACGCTTGGCACTACTTTGTTGATGCACGTGCGGCTACTGCGCACACAATTCACAAACACAGAAAATAATTTTTTTTTGGTTTGGACTGGAGTGTACTTTCGGGGGTTACAGCACCCTTAACGGTCAAGCCAGCTGGCCCTTTACTTATGACACAGGCGCACGCTTGGCACTACTTTGTTGATGCACGTGCGGCTACTGCGCACACAATTCACAAACACAGAAAATAATTTTTTTTTGGTTTGGACTGGAGTGTACTTTCGGGGGTTACAGCACCCTTTAACGGTCAAGCCAGCCGGCCCTTTACTTATGACACAGGCGCACGCTTGGCACTACTTTGTTGATGCACGTGCGGCTACTGCGCACACAATTCACAAACAGAAAATAATTTTTTTTTAGGTTTGGACTGGAGTGTACTTTCGGGGGTTACAGCACCCTTAACGGTCAAGCCAGCCGGCCCTTTACTTATGACACAGGCGCACGCTTGGCACTACTTTGTTGATGCACGTGCGGCTACTGCGCACACAATTCACAAACACAGAAAATATTTTTTTTTTTGGTTTGGACTGGAGTGTACTTTCGGGGGTTACAGCACCCTTAACGGTCAAGCCAGCCGGCCCTTTACTTATGACACAGGCGCACGTTTGGCACTACTTTGTTGATGCACGTGCGGCTACTGCGCACACAATTCACAAACACAGAAAATAATTTTTTTTTTGGTTTGGACTGGAGTGTACTTTGGGGGTTACAGCACCCTTTAACGGTCAAGCCAGCCGGCCCTTTACTTATGACACAGGCGCACGCTTGGCACTACTTTGTTGATGCACGTGCGGCTACTGCGCACACAATTCACAAACACAGAAAATATTTTTTTTTTTGGTTTGGACTGGAGTGTACTTTCGGGGGTTACAGCACCCTTAACGGTCAAGCCAGCCGGCCCTTTACTTATGACACAGGCGCACGCTTGGCACTACTTTGTTGATGCACGTGCGGCTACTGCGCACACAATTCACAAACACAGAAAATAATTTTTTTTTTGGTTTGGACTGGAGTGTACTTTCGGGGGTTACAGCACCCTTAACGGTCAAGCCAGCCGGCCCTTTACTTATGACACAGGCGCACGCTTGGCACTACTTTGTTGATGCACGTGCGGCTACTGCGCACACAATTCACAAACACAGAAAATAATTTTTTTTTTGGTTTGGACTGGAGTGTACTTTCGGGGGTTACAGCACCCTTAACGGTCAAGCCAGCCGGCCCTTTACTTATGACACAGGCGCACGCTTGGCACTACTTTGTTGATGCACGTGCGGCTACTGCGCACACAATTCACAAACACAGAAAATAATTTTTTTTTGGTTTGGACTGGAGTGTACTTTCGGGGGTTACAGCACCCTTTAACGGTCAAGCCAGCCGGCCCTTTACTTCTGACACAGGCGCACGCTTGGCACTACTTTGTTGATGCACGTGCGGCTACTGCGCACACAATTCACAAACACAGAAAATATATTATTTTTTTAGCACTTGGGGGGAGCACCCCTGATGGACAGAGCACCCCCTGGACAACACTACAGCACACCTTTAGGACTGGGACACTGCACAGGACTTTGGAGTGGACACAGCCCCTATGGAGAACTGACTGCACAACACAGTCCAGCCAGCCCCTATGGACTTTGATGTAGTGGACACAGCCCCTATTAACAACAGCAGCACAGCACAACACAGCCAGCCTGTATGGACTTTGAAGTAGTGGACAACAGCAGCACTACACTACACTACACTACACAGCCCTAACTCCCACCCTCCCTCTTCACTGTCCACAGCCGAGTGAGAAAATGGCGCCGACGCGGGTACCTTATATAGGATCCAAAACCCGCGAGACTCGGAAGGCGGGATGATGACGTTTTGCCTCGATTTCAGATCCGAGTCAGGCGGGAAAAGTCGAGCCTGACTCGGATCGGACTCGGATCGGGGGGGCTCGGGGGGGTTCGGATTTCAGAAATCCGAACCCGCTCACCCCTAATATATATATATGTGTGTGTGTGTGTGTGTGTCCTTTTTACCTTCAATTATTTTAAGGAAGCAAGTTGCTGGGAATTTAACTCGGAAATGATTACTAATGGTTTTCTATGGTATTTAAAAATAATGAATTCTTTACAAAACATACGATTAATTAAACACGGCCTTATGCTTATATCTGTAGGAATAAAATATGGCCACTGGATTAACTAAGACAGCAAAATCATTATAGGATCGTTGCACAAAGGAGAATAAAAGGCAAAGAATGAAAGCTTGACAGTCACTATGCTTCATTGAATGGCTTTATTATGTCGATATCTGCATTGGTACTGAGTGATTTATTGTAATTGCATTACAATTCAAATCACACTCTCATTATCACTGGTGATTACCCATTAGGTGCTTCTGCAGGATATCCTACTGCAATGGCTGTATCTGCTGTGGTTCTAAACCTGCTGGAATATTATAGAGAACTACATTGTAGTCTGTTTGTAGAAATTAATAATGATCAAAATATTTATATATTTATACAAGCTGGTTTAGATGAAAATAGGGATCATTACCATTCAAATAAAATCATCACATAGAATTTTCATGCAAATGTTAGACTTCACTTTCTATTAATACTGACTTTTATTTTGAGAACGTATGTAGTTAATGGTATGTGTTGTAGTATATTGGACAATAACTACAATTTTTTTGGCATAATCTTGTTATATTACAGATGTGCACTCATACACTGACTATCCTTATGCCCAGCGTGAGATGCCCAGCTCGCCTGAGACGCTCCTAGAGAAGCAGCGCACCATATTTTTCTTTAGTTATTGCGTCTTAACAGAAATGGGGGTTCCCTGCGCACTGAGGTTTCCAGCGGTTGACATCGTGCTGCTGATTGAGAGGTTGCCCAACCTCACGGTAGACACATTTTTGAGAATAGCGCTCAAACCCTTTGTGTAGTTCGTGTTTTAGGGTAGGTTGTATTAATATGGAATGTTAATAACATAATAACTAGTGTGTAGTGTACAACAGGGATAGTGTTGGTGGATGAAAAATAATATCTGATTAGGATCTATAATATATACTTTACTAGCACAGATGGTAAGATATTCCGTGCAATGGTACAGGGCCATCTCTTCCATTGGGCTTGTTGGGCAGTTACCCAAGGGCCCGAAGCTTGTAGGGGCCCACCAATTCGCCCCCCTGCAGCCCGGCCAGTTGGTAACTTTGTGATATTTTTATAAGCCAGCCGCCTGTGCACTGTATTCTGATCTAACCTCCCCCACCACATTCCCCTATCCCGGTGACGAGTACTCACCTCAGTCCCAGTATCACTTCATCCGCCGGCTTCAGACAGAGTCTCTCTGCATGTTTGGGAGGTCTTATGGACATGCAGGAGGGTTTAATTGTATTGACCATTTACATTTTATTTCCGTGAATGGATGGGTAGGGGCCCCAGTGCATTGTTTTGCCCAGGGCCCACACTGCTGTTAAGACAACCCTTCAATGGTACAGTAAAGGGATATGCAGTGTGAAATGTAAATGCACAAAATATCACTTTAATAACGTATCAAACAATAAATGCTTGGTCTTAACAATGAGCGCCATTGTCTTGGTTGGTGGATTAAACCACAATGTCAATCAGACAAGTGTAGTTTAGCAGAGGGCGTTGTCCCACACCTCCATATAATACGTCTTACCACAGGTTGGTCCTGACACTCTTGTTGGTGTACTGGTTGCTCATACTGTGGATGTTGGAGGTGACTAGAAGGCACTGCTGCCGGTGTTTTGGTTAGGGCTCACCGTGGGGTGTTGTTCTTGCCTGCTGGTCAAACCCTCTAGGGCTTATTAGGCCGAGGGGAGATGCGGCCACTGGTGGTCTGCTTAGGACGAATCGTGGGGCATAGATCCTGTTGGCTGGTAACCGTTTTGGCTAGGAGATGCTGCCTACAGTGGTTTGGTCAAGACACACCGTGGGGCATCCATCCCGCTGGTGGGTATATTTTGGTCTTGCCCGTGGTGCTTTAGGATCAGGCTTCTTCCATGAGCTCATGGGTGCCTCTATACCGGATGCTTCCGGGTCTCATGGCTCTGGGGACATTGTGTCGACATGCCCTCTCTAAACTTAGCATACATGGGACCCAGTTACACCAAATCAACAGCAAGTGAAGATGTGATTAATTTGACAATAACTCTGCATTACGCTCGTCTCAATGTTTAACAATTTCCAAAGTATACAAAAGTGTAAACATCACATCAAAGTCCAATCCCTTCATTTTTTTTTACCTCCCATTTCATGAAATAAATTTCTTTATTCTTAACACATCACACATAAATTGCTACAATCTAAAACACTTTTGAAACAGCCTTGCATCAATTAAACAGCTCAAATTGAGTAATTGAGCATAAAATATGGCAACAGCAGCACCAGTCTTGTGGACTACAAAAGACATTCATCACTAATAGTCCAAAGTGCAGCCAGTCGCCATGTTTCAACTTAGGGCCATATTCAATTAGCCACGAAAAGTGCCGTTTGGAGAAAAGTTTTCTCCGATTTGCACTTTTCGCCTGTTTTCAAAGTATCTCCATATTCAACTCCCCAGAGTTTTCGCCTACGTGATAACTCCATAGGCAAAAACAAGCGAAAAAGTTTCTTCAAAATCCATATTTTGGGGTACAGATGTGGGTACTTGGTTCAGAACCCTTTGGACACTCCCCTAATTACTAATAGGGCAAAAAAAAAATGACCTTAATTCACCCCAAAAAAGACATGTAATGTTTGGTGCAAAAATGAAAAAAGTGTTGGAAAATTAAAAAAAAGTGGGGGGGCCTGGTACTTTGGGGGGCTATATGGTTGGAACAGGTGTTTTTGGGATTGCATGAGGCTGCAGCAGGTGTATTTTTGAGAATTTTGAAAACTTCATTTTAGAGGCATCAAAATATACTAGTACCCATATTTAGGTACCCCAAATTTAACCTCCGTACTTATCTTTCCGAAAAAACATTGCATTCTATCATTTTTCCTCACATATGCAAATATGCATATAACAGCCCATTGCTACAAAATAAGTTGACTAAATACCTTTATTAGGGCTACTACTACTATTCTGTATTGATTCCCAGGGTCACTGAAGCTTTTTATGGGGTACAGACTGATTTTCCCCCAAAAAGATGTCCTTTTCGCTAGTTTCACTTTGTAAAACATTCGCCTATCCGTGTTTTCACCTGTTTTACAATTGAATAGGGTGAAAAGCTGGGGCCGCGCATGGAGAAAACATTGCGTCAAAACAGGCGAATGAGGCGAATTCAGTCCGCTTTTTGCCAGACGGCACTTTTCACGGCTAATTGCATTCGGCCCTTAACCTGAGGCTTTACAATGATGCCAAATTGATTAACCTGGACATGAAAATGTAGGATCTCAAGACCCACTACTTCATCAAAGTCTCTCATCCTAACCTGCTGCTACATGCTCTTTCTTCCCTGTCTACCCCATATGTATCATGCCTGCTTGTCTGCCCCTCCCCTTTAGAATGTAAGCTCTCATGATCAGGACCATCTACCCTCTTGTGCTTCTCCTTACTTATACTTTCATCTACTCCTTACTCCGCACAAGGTCACCTAACACTTTGTTGCTTATGTCCTGTTACTTATTTGAGTGTTATGATCGCTAATGCAGCAATGTACATAAACCATGTCCTCATCCTGCATTATATTGTACTGTAAGTCACTGGCTTCTTGTTAACTAATTTATGTACTTTAATGGCACCACAAGTGTTGCGGAACACTTGTGGCACCATTAAAATAAACGATAATAATAATAGCATTAATAATAATAGTATTAATAATGGTCGCTGCAAAAATCTGCTACTTTCCATCTTCTAATGTTAAAAGGGACTTTGTTATGAAGCCAATAATTGTGAATTTACTCATTCACTCTTAAACCACTATTTAAGTAATGGTCAATCAATGAGCTCTTCTTCAATTCAATCACACATCTCTAATGAAATCTCACAGGCACGTCTTCCTCATCCGCCATGACGAAACGTACGAACATCTTCTACTCGTTGTGACCAAACAAAGAAGACTACGGCAGTCCAACCGCAGGTTCAGACACATCAATGTATGAGCTTCACAATAACCAACATAGTGTTGCCACGTCTACCTATGAGACAGAAAAACAGAGGCAGTCTCATTACTTTTCAATCAGCCCTCGTATTTTTATTGAATATTGTGTTTTATTAAAGTATTGATGGCCATCATTTTTGTTATATAAATATAAATTGTTATATCTAATAGTTTCCTTGCATTTTTTTGTAATAAATTTAAGGTTGTTATCAAATTTTTATGGGCTGGGTACGATATTCCGGCGGTCATTATCCTGACGGTCAAAATCCCCATGCATGTTCGTGAGTATTCTAACTCTAAACCTTACCCTAACCTTAACCCACCCCTACCACAGCCTATCCCTAACCGTCCCCTTTGGCAGCCTAACCCTAACCGTCCCCTCCCGCAATCTGACCCTAACTGTCCTCTTAGTGCCTAACTCTAATACTCAACGTCAGGATTCTGACGATCGGGATTCCGGAGCTGGTATTGTGATGACCGTCGGTATTCCAGAGCTGGTATTGTGACCTTTGGGATTCTGACCGCCAGGATCCTGCCTACATACCAATGCTTAATATAAACAAAAAAAGAAAAAAGTATTCCTTTGGGCACTCGCAAACTGAATTTCTTTACAATTTCACAACATTGACAACAATTGACTGTTGACAACAATTTGTCAACAAATAAGGGGTACTTCCCATCAACAAAAAATATAAAACATAACTTTTATAAAAAAAAAATGTAAGCAGATTTTACCTGTACTGGGATACAATTCTCTTTATTTCTAACTATAATAATGAGCTACTTTTTTGAAAAGAAAAGATATGGGATATTATAAGATATACCTGAATAATTGTAAACCAATCTCATATAATTTTATCAGTGTGAGGGGAATTGGTATGAAATACCGTCGGCCGCATGGGCGGCGGTTCGATTCCCGTCAGCGGCAGCCCGACAGAAGCAGAGTGCGACGCAGCGGAAGCCCGACAGCGCTGGAAATCCCGATCGTGGATAGGTAAGTATCCACTAACCTAACCTAACCCCCCTAACCCTCCTTAGGGGTGCCTAACCCTAACTTCCCCCCCCAAGTGCCTAACCCTAATCCCCCCTCTAAGTGCCTAACCTTAACCACCCCCTTCCCCGCTGCCTAAACCTAAGTCCCCTGGACTTTTGTCGGATTTCTGCTCTCATCCCTGGAGGAATAAGAGAAGAAATCATTAGTCGGACTTGGCAGCGCGGTGTATTCAATAGCTCCGGGAGCTCACTCCCGGCGGTATTTACATCGCGTTGAATAGAATCGTGCCCATAGAGATTAAGGGCTCTATTTACTACAATCAGCATTTTGAATGCAGATTGTAGTGTGATGTTACCGACTGAATTCACATTGCGAATTCAGGCAATATCACAGGGATTTACTACAAATCCTTTGCAGGACCTATCACGGTATTTTCGGAAAAAAAAAACACGCATGCACCGACCGATGTTAAGCCTCGCCCCCGCCGCTAAACCCCACCACCCACGATTGCGGACCCCCCTATGACTTTCCTCTCCCCCCCATGACCCCCCCTCCCTTAATTACACTTACCTGCAGTGATCAGTGCTCTGGTGATGTCCTCCGTGGTTCCTGTCAGCTGACATCCCATCCTGCACTGGGATCCAGTTAGGTGACGACCGGGTCCCAGTGCAGGCTAGGAGACCAGCTGACCGGAGGGGAGACATCACCGGAGCCCCGGTCACTGATCCCTGGACTCCGGTAAGTTATTTTTTTTACAATTTTTTTTTTTTTTACAGTGTAGCAGCGTGTGGTCTGTTTAGACCACACAGCTGATCACTGGGGCTGGCTCTGGGCTCTGTTCTGCCCGTTAGAGCAGAGCAGGAGTCCGGTAACCGGGGGAGACCCTGGATAACGCCACCTCCAGGTGGCGTTATTATCACAGGGCTTTCCCCGGTATTTTTTTACAATTTATTTTTAGTAACTTTGGCCAGATCACATTTACCATTACAATTATGGGAAATGCAATCTGCTTACTAAAAATAAGTGATAATTAGGGCTTGGAGTAGAATTTTATGAATTCTACTCCAATTGACCTGTAGTAACTTTAGATGATACTAAAATAATGCGAAAATTGTGTGAAAATACCCTTTTTCACTTTATTTTAGTAAAAAAAATTTAATAAATAGAGCCCTTAAGGAGAGATATAACATGATAATCATTATTGAGACGTGATATGTTTATAAGCACAGGATAAGTGGTATAAGGAATTACTGGGATAACTCACTAGTCTCAGCAGGTTATACCCCTATATTGTTATGTAATTCACAACATAAGATCACTGAACGTTAACCCTACAAGGATCAGTGGAGAGATCTAATATTGAGTGACATCAATACACTGATGTCCTTGATCATATAATAACAAGTGTAATAGATTTGGAAATCAGGTTGCACACATTAGAAGAAATTCGTGTTAGCAACTTGTAATTATTAGGACATGTGGTTTTTAGGCTTCACTTTATCTCCAAATGAATGAAACCATAGGAGATAATTAATATAAAAGGATTTTTTTGATGAACCTTTATATGTGAAAAATTATATTTAATTAACACCTGTGTCTAAATAATATCTTAACATTAATCTCATGAGTCAATAAATTAGACCCGGATTGTTTGGGTAGATCATCATAACATTTTTTTTCACTTTCACAATTATGCACATTTTTAATATTTTGCTGTCAACAATTTAACATTTTTTAATTAATAAAAGTTATGTTTTATATTTTTTGTTGATGGGAAGTACCCCCTATTTCTTGACAGTGTTGTCAAATTGTAAAGGAATTCAGGGCCTGATTCAGAGCGAGCGCTCTGTCAGAACGTCCGGCTCTGAATCAGGGCCTCAGTTCGTGGTTGCCCCTTAAAAGAATACTTTTTTCTTTAGTTTTTTTTATATTATTCATATTCATTCCTGGGTGCACCTCCCATGATTACTTGATAGAATACATTTAGATATCATACGGAAGGACTATTTATACTTACTGTATTTATATCTGTGCGGGTAATTTTACATTTTCATTTTTTTGTTCTTTTTGGCTGGTACTGTATATCCCAATGTTTATTGGTGTCCTGTGTATAGATGTGTATTTGTGATATATATCATGTTGGTTATTGCACTATATTTATAACCATTTGGTCTTGCCTTATTTATATATATAAAATATCAAAAATGTTTTAATTCTATCTAATTGTCATTGTTTTCATTTTAGTACTTGGTCTAAAGCTCCATCAGCTCTATTCTACTTTATGTCTTTTCGGGGCGTACTAGCCCTCTCCCCCGTTTGGATCAGTCTGCCCTGATGAGCTGCACTGAAGTTCTTAGGTCTGTGTGAAGCATTATAATTGTGGTTGGTATTTATGATTTTTTTTGTGTATTCTTGTATTATCTGTGTGTCTCTATATTTACACTGTGTTTTTCATCACCATATTATTGTAAATGTCAACATGTGCCTTTATAATTCATGCATGAGAGGGATGCACACTGTAATAATTTATAGCTGTAATTAAAGTGCGATGCAATCCTGTTTGGGATTTAATATCTTGAGATGTTTTCTTTACATGCGCATGCAGATATATAACAGCAGGAAACCCCCACATTCATGTATGTCACAAATTGGAGTTAATGAACATAGTTACAGAGAGAAAATGGCCATTATTAATCTGTATTGTAGCACATTTATGTATAAGCCATTAAGGCTTATGAACGGAAGACAGTTGAAATCCTAGCTGTGGGAACGCCGGAGTTGGAATCCTGACACCAGTTAGAATCTCGGCGCCAGGCATCCCGACAGTAAGTAGTGGGGTTATGGGGAGGGTTAGGGGTTAGGATTAGGCACTAGTGGAAGGGTTAGGATTAGGCACTAGGGGGAGGGATAGGCACCAGGGGGAGAGGGTTACGGTTAGGCACTAGGGGGAGGATTAGGCACTGGGGGAGAGGGTTAGGATTAGGCACTAGGGGGAGGGTTAGGCACTGGGGGAGAGGGTTAGGATTAGGCACTGGGGAGGGTTAGGCACTGGGGGAGAGGGTTAGGCACTAGGGGGAGAAAGGATTAGGGGTAGGGTTAGGATACTTACCGACAGGTGTCGGTATCCTAATCCTGTCGGGATGTCGGCATTGGGATTCTAACCACCGACATCCCGAGCTGAGGCATCCCATACCCGACCCTTATGAACAAGTTCAGGCTGCAGTGAAAGAAGTTGTTGGCCTGTGAGGCACAGCAGGCATTAACATATATGTGTGATATATTTGTTTATTAACCAGCCAATATATTATCTTTAGAATCCATAAACTATGGGAAAGTTTTGCAAAGCAGATTGGGATCTCTTGTTGTACAGTAGCTGCTGTTAGAATAAATATACTGCAGATGTGGTTCCTGAGTCGTACCTAATACGGTCTCAATTCCAGCTGCTTGTTGCACTGAATTTTCGGGGAGTACTCAGCCAGGGGCTGCTCCAATGTGTGTGGGGGGGGGGGGGCAATCAATGGGACCCTTCCCCCTACTTTAACATTTCCTACCTGCCTGTCACTACCACTAACAGCACCTGTGTCCAATGTAGTTAATAAACAATGCAGGAGGGTATGTGTAATCTTATAAATGAGTCACCTGAAGCAGACACACATCAGCCTGTTTTACTTGTTACATGCCACATTGGATATATTGATTTTGCAAATATTTGTAAAGATATGTAGTCTGGAAAAATTGTTGTTCACTGTAGGTTTCCCTATCTCAAGGCTTCTGAGCATGCCATTATCCTAATTGTTACAAGGGTCTGTGTGTAAGGAATTTTATTTTCTGCTTATGACACCAGCTCAGCGAAATGAAATGCAGAATTGCAGGTTTTCCAAAACACCTTTATGGTCCATCATAGGAGAAAATTACACTGCATTGCCCCATTGCCATTAGTATGATTCACTGAACTGGTTTGTCTGAGAGATGTGTGGATCGGTTCTCCAGAAATCCGAATACACCTGAATTTTGTGAATCTGGACAGATCCGAGTCGTGGTTCTGATCTCCTTAGGAGATGTGGACAGATCTGACTTCTGATCTTCCCCCAGTTTGGAATTCGGATTTTAAATTCGAATTTTGAGTTTTAAATTGCAAAAATTGGATGATTTTAGCTGTTTTAAAAAAATTGTATTATTTATTTATTTTATTTTTTTTAAACCCAGATCAAAAACCAAAACACTTGAGGGTGGTTTTGCAAAACCAAAACCCAAAATGGGGTTTATCAAGCTAAAATGTGCAGAAAATTATACAACCTGGAAGTTTGCAATGGAAAAGCAATTAAGTGTGAAAGGTTATAGAAGGTTACAGTAGACCCATGTGAAGATCCAAGCACGGACGATATAGAGAGAACCATGGGGACCATAGGCTTAAATGTAGAGCTACATGTGTACTCTATTATCACAGAAGTTATAAGGAGGTATCTATTTACACAAGATGCCTCCTGCGGCTTTTGCATATTGTAGCACAGACGCTGCGTATAAAGGCTGTACTCAGGGACGTATTAAGAGAGGAGGGGGCCCATGTTCACTCACCGTCCTCTCTCTCTGGCGGCTGCAGCGCACTGACAGGTTCAGTAGACTCCAGGCCCTAGTGTGTGCCCAGAGTCTACTGTGCATGCTGGCGTGCCTTTTTCCCAGCGATTTCTCTTCTGCTCATGCACGTAAGGCTGGGAAAATGGCCGTGGTGGCCATTTTCCAGGCTATTTGTGTAGCACCTATCCAGCTGACATGGGACTTCGAAGATGTAAGTAATAGAAAGTATGGTGTAGGGCAGGGCTGGCCAATAGGTCGACCGCGATCTACCGGTAGCTCGCGGAGCTCCCGCAGGTATATCGCGACCAGCCTGCTGCAGCAACTGAGATACGCTGGTCTCTGAAGTGAACAGAGACTAAAGAAGCCTCTGTTCGCTTCAGAGACTAGCGTTCCCAGTGATGCGTCACCCGCATTGTGAGGAGCCTGCATGCCTGCTGGATCTAGTTAGTTCCAGTCAGCGGCAGGCACTGGCAGCCTACGACTACGTGGGAGCTTGAAGAGAGGTAAGTACTAAACAGGGAAAGGGGCACAGCATAAGGGGCATTACTGAAGGCACAGCATAAGATTCAAACTGGGGGCACAGCATAAGGGGCATTACTGAAGGCACAGCATAAGAGGCATTATTGGTGCACATCATAAGGGGCATTACTTGAGGCACAGCATAAGGGGCATTACTGGGGGCACAGCATAAGGGACATTACTGGAGGCACAGCATAAGGGGCACTGCATAAGGGGCATTACTGGAGGCACAGCATAAGGGGCACTGCATAAGGGGCATTACTAGGGACACAGCATAAGAAGCATTACTGGGGGCACAGCATAAGGGGCACTGCATAAGGGGCATTACTGGAGGCACAGTATAAGGGGCACTGCATAAGGGGCATTACTAGGGACACAGCATAAGAAGCATTACTGGGGGCACAGCATAAGGGGCATTATTACTGGAGGCACAGCATAAGGGGCACTGCATAAGGGCCATTACTGGGGACACAGTATAAGAAGCATTACTGGGGGCACAGCATAAGGGGCATTACTGGGGGCACAGCATAAGGGACCTTACTGGAGGCACAAGATAAGGGGCATTACTGGAGGCACAGCATAAGGAGCATTACTGGGGGCATTGCATAAGGGGCACTACTACTGGGGGCATTGAATAAGGGGCACTGATACAGTGGTCGATGTATAAGGGCACTACTGTGGGCATTGTGTATAAGGGCACTACTCTGTCGTAACGTGAATGAAGGGACTACTGTGTGGTGTAATGTAAATAAGATTGTGCTGGTGTGTGTAGTCACTTGAATTGGGGATACTATGTGTTTCGGCAGGACAGACACCACGTCCCTTGCTGTTAGGTCACGCCCTCTTTTTGCATACTACGCCCCCTTTTTCGGGCTTGGTAGATCACAAAAGTTTTTTTTGTTTTAAAAGTAGATCACCGAGTCCAAAAGTCTGGCCACCCCTGGTGTAGGATGTGCGGTGTATCAGGCCTAATATCCATTCCAGTTTACTAAACAGATATCTAAATAGACAGCATATTACTTAACTGTTACAATTCTTGTTTGTTAAAGCTATATAGAATATTCTATATTTGTCTGTTTACACATACTTCTCAGCGCTTTAACCAACACATTCAGCACATAAGCCCCTCACATGATCCACCAAACCATACCCATAACAACCCAAACCACTCCCATCCACACAAATGACTACCATATTATTATAAGACTACACCGCTTCCTGGGCCTGAGAATAGGGACAGTCCCACAAAAACAGGGATTGCTGGGAGGTAAGCTACAAATGTTTATTACACATTCATAATCAGGGGCTCCGAGAGGGGGGCTTGATGGAGGGACCTGGCGGGGGGCCCCATCCACCACCCGTGCCATTCCTATACCTGTCAGCAGCAGCCTGTGTCTCCCCAGCCCAGCACGCGCTGCTGTGTGCTGGGCTGCGGTGGGACCATGGAGGCTGCTGCCACTGATTAGAAGCAGTCTCCTCTGGCTTTGCAGGGGAGGGGATCACACTAATTGTGTTCCCCCCTCCATTTGCCCATGGCTGAGAGGCATTTTTTTGTAAGGCAGCATGGACAGGCTCCTAATGTCTTCCCTATCCCTGCATGCATCTTTTAGTAAATAACAGTGAAACTTCATTTCTTATTCTTGCCTTTTGCTGCGATAAGAAATTATACTAATCAGGACCAAGTCCTGATAAATGGTAAATATGCCCATACAGTATATATTCAGAAAGACAAAGACCATAGAATAGACATCAAAGAAGAAAATATACATTTTGTAATTACTGGATTCTTTAACAGACATGTGCACTGAAAAGGTTAATATGCTTCAATGATAAAGTGTATTCTGACCAGAAAGTCTATTTTCTTTGGTCACAGTGACCTTCTAGATGCCCCGAATCTACTTTAATATATCCTCTCTCAGGCTCTCCTAGCTGAGGGGGAAAAATTGGCAATTTGTAGAAGTCTTGTTGTTGATGTTTGTGCTGATTCTGGCATTTCATGGATTACTAGCTGTGCAGTTTTTGAAAACTGAAATATGTTTTGGAATATTAGGAACTGGAGCAATGACTTAAATAATGAGACTTAGAGCACATATAAAGTAGTGTACTGAAATAACCCCATCTCTTTAGAGTGTCTGGTATTAACAGAATAATTGTGTTCTTAAACTGACCTTCATATTTAGTTGTTTATGCATTTTGTACTGTAACGTTACTTATATTAAATCAATTTATGCAAAATTTGAAGGATTTAATTAGTTGATGAAGCCAAGGAAACAGACAGAAAAGTTAAAATTATTAAACACACAAGGGACCATTTATTATGGTAGGTGCAATGTTAACACTTAGCACTTCTGCACTAGCAATATGTTCTGAGCACTTAAGTGTAACCTAAATAAACTGCATACAGTATGTGTCCAATATTTTAATGCTGTCTAAGATCTATAGGCTTTAATTCTAATTAATCATGGTCTACTTGTATTATTAGTTGGGCTGTATATAGGGATCTGATATACATTCCAGTTTTCCTGGGTTCGTGCCGGATTTGGGGTCTGTGTCCCGGCATTCAGAAGAAAATATTTGGGATGCCAAAATGTTCCAGTCTCCTGGGGAGGGAGGACGGAAGGGCGGCCGCTGTCACTGGAGGAGCGGCCGCTGTAACTGGTGTGATCTGGACCTACCTGTAACTGCCCGCCAATCACACACGCCTGCACTGCAGCCAATCATAAGCAGTCTTATGTCAGGTACGCACTGGAACAATGCTTTTTCGATTTGGCCGATTTGGCCAAATCATAACTACATATTGTGCAAATATTGTAGTGTGTATGCACGATATACACGCTCCCGCGCTCGCATGCAACATTGTCAGGTTTTATATGCTGCACATCAAACCTGACAATATCGCATGTGGCCCCATTCATTTTAATGAAGGACGGAACGAGTGATCATTCTGTCATTCATTACATTGTTCTGATGTGTACCCGGCCTCCCGGCGAGCCGACATACAGTATATTGTCTCTGTATGCATCATCCAGTGTGTACCCACCTTTGCAACACCAAACTGGTTTGAACTGTAGCCAAGCCTCCTGCCACGCTGATCCTGTGTGTGTGGGGCAGAGAGGGGATCGGACTTTTAGGCTGCTCTCAGACCAATCAGGGGACGTGGATGCCAGCGTGTGGACCAATTAGAGCAGCTCTGTTGTGTGAGCAGTGTGGCAATTACAGTAAGCGTGTCGCCGATACATGTCAGGTGACTGATGGGCAGCTGGTGACAGGTGAGTGTGGACTCCCAGACTCAGTTGCACACAGATAAACAAGTGTCACATATCAAATTAATCAGCACAGTTTCCTGGTGCGTCCTCGTCAAATGGCTACTGAGACGCATTTTCAGGCGAAAAAGAAGTGATAAAAGATGCCCGGCGCTAGCAGAGTCGCACCCGACCTGACGCCTCACTCCTGCCAAACATCTCGTGCCATATAGTGTATTGAGGCTAGGTGTATGAGGTCACTTCTGTACAGGATCAATAACAGCATCAATCATTTTGTACAAATCACAGTGATGTGTGCTCCTAGCTGCCAATATACAGCCATTGACTGGCACTGTAAAAATAAGATATATATAACAGTGCTAATGTGCGCTGCTGACACTCATGCATGTGTGAAAGGATGTTCTAATTGTACTGATGGGATACTAGCAATGAAAGTATGCTGAGCTACCAGTTAGTGTATTGGAGCAGGCAGCAGAGAGGAGCCAGACTGCTGCCAGCCAGAAATAGGCAGAAGAGAAAGCAAGTAAAAAGAATGTGCTGTAAGATTTTGAAGCAGTTGAGCAGAACCTCAAATAAGTAAAGTGCAATAGAATATTAATCCACCGTCTCCCATACAGCTTTTTGTGTTTTTTTATACCGATACATCGATGTATCAAGACATATCGATATATCGTAAGGCTTTGTCCTGGTTTTTTATTTTTGAAATATAGCATTCCTAGCTGTATATAATCAATGTTTCATCTGGTCAATTTTAATCAATTGCTTGCAATGCCTTTCAGTGTCAGTGCACACCGGGCTTTCTTTGAAACAGTTTCCCAGTTACTAGTTACATATATGCAGGGCCGTAGCTAGGGTAGTGCGGAGGGTGCCATGGCACAGGGCAACACAGGTCAGGGGGCGCTGTTTGGGCCTGTCAAATTACTGTTAATTATCATTCTCACTTGTAGTTTCCTCTTATTTCACCCCCAGCATCTCCTGGCCTCCGCTATCTCTTCCCTGGCCCTTCCCTTTTTTGGGTGGATTATGGCCCTCATTCAGACCCGGACGCAAGTGGCCGTTCGTACGTTGGGCAAACGTAAAGAAATATTTAAATTCAGGCACACGCTCGTATTTTCGTTCGCATCAAAACATCCTCCCCAAACTCAGGCGACCCCTCCTCTAACTAACGAGCGTGCCAAATAGCGAGCGTACATCCCCGAAGTGGTTTGAAGGGAACGCACGCACTAGTACTACCCGGAAGTTGGCCTGAGACATTTAGATTAACTGCTCGTTTATTCTGCCTACCTCCCTCAATCGTAACATGCCAATCAATATATCAATTAGCTTAATTGTTTTTTTTTTTTTTTTACACAATGCAATAAACTTTATTTATGTCCATGTTTGTGTTTACCCGCAGAATACGTACGGCTTAAACATTCGCTTTTATTTGTCAAAATACATGTTAACCCCTATTAAATAATTGGTCTATTTGTTTTTAGCCCCGCATATTTCATGGAGTTCATTTTTTTATGTAAATTTGCTTACGCATGTCACTGCATTAAGCCTATCATAAGTCTCCTCAGATTTCTGGCCCTGTCGAACACATGACTCATACACTAACCAATAGAATTGCTCCTGTTAATATCCTAAATACATTAGCCAATCATAAAATTTTTGAGCACTTTATCAAAAATGATTTTTTAGAAAAACTCCATTGCCATCATGAGAGCCTCCGCATTCACCAGGCGCGAGCTGCTGGTGCTTACGGAGGTGATGGATCGGCGGATAACCAGCCAGCCTCCACCCATCACCAACCGGGAGAAGCAATCCGCATATGCGGAGGTTCGGGCCCGCCTGCGCTCCTTCGGCTCACGCCGCCATATCGGGCAGCTGGAGCGCAGGTGGTCGGACCTGCAACGGCGGACGCCCCGCTTGCTGGCATGCTTTCGCATGCAGATCGCTGCGAGTAAGTTTAATGGATTGTGGTTTTCATGTTTGTCTTTGTGGCCCTAACTGCATGGCCATGTTTTCCGTGTCTTTCATATTTATTCATTCTCCTCCTATCTGCATGGCCATGTTTTCCGTGTCTTTCACAATTATTCATTCTACTCATATCTGCATGGCCATGTTTTCCCTGTCTTTCACATTTATTCATTCTACTCATATCTGCATGGCCATGTTTTCCGTGTCTTTCATATTTATTCATTCTCCTCATATCTGCATGGCCATGTTTTCCGTGTCTTTCATATTTATTCATTCTCCTCATATCTGCATGGCCATGTTTTCCCTGTCTTTCATATTTATTCATTCTCCTCATATCTGCATGGCCATGTTTTCCCTGTCTTTCATATTTATTCCTTTTCCTCATATCTGCATGGCCATGTTTTCCCTGTCTTTCATATTTATTCATTCTCCTCATATCTGCATGGCCATGTTTTCCCTGTCTTTCATATTTATTCATTCTCCTCATATCTGCATGGCCATGTTTTCCCTGTCTTTCATATTTATTCATTCTCCTCATATCTGCATGGCCATGTTTTCCCTGTCTTTCATATTTATTCATTCTCCTCATATCTGCATGGCCATGTTTTCCCTGTCTTTCATATTTATTCATTCTCCTCATATCTGCATGGCCATGTTTTCCCTGTCTTTCATATTTATTCATTCTCCTCATATCTGCATGGCCATGTTTTCCCTGTCTTTCATATTTATTCATTCTCCTCATATCTGCATGGCCATGTTTTCCCTGTCTTTCATATTTATTCATTCTAATCATTTTTATTTTTTGGGGGGTTTGGGGGTGCATTTGAAATTGATTTTGTTTGCGGATTTGTGTTGGAACTAACCACAATTTGTATACCATCTTTTAGGGGCCCAGCGAAGACTACGCCATCAGCATCCCGCCAGACGGCGAGCACAGCCACTCTCCCCCACCCCCAGCCAACACTCCAACTCCACTCCTTCCCCTATTCCCCCCTCCTCCCCAGCCTTCCTACACCCTCAGCCAGATTTTTCTGGACTCCTTCCCCTCCGTCCCAATTCCCCCTCTCCTCCAACCACCCCTCTTCGAATGACCCCCTCCCCGGAGTCGGTCATTACACTGCCCCGATCTTCACACGATGGAGGGCCTTCTGTAGCTGGCGTTGGGTCTTCCGGTATGGTTTTTTTTGCTGTTTTTTATCGACACAAACTGTTTGTTTTTTGTTTATAATTTTTTGTTTTTTGTGTGTTTAACCCAAAAATAAGAGGTTTTGGTCGATTGCCGTAACCTGTTACTGCTGTTTTCAACATACACATAGCACACCTGTCTGAATTTGGACATAGGCCTTGTATTTTTGCCCTACACCATTTTAGTGTGATGATTTTTAATGCAGTTTTGTTAAAAAATATATATATATTTTTTTTAATTGATTTTTTATATGGTTTCACTATTGTTGTATTAATCCCCAATTTTTTCTCACCCACAGAGGAACAGAGGCTTCGGGCAAATTTAGCCGGATGTGTGGCCCAGATGCAAAGCCAAATCATCGGGGTGCTGGTGGTCCTTGACCGTATGTCGGTCCTCCTTAGGGAGTAGTTTTTTTTCTTTCACCATTCTATAAATAAATTGTTTTGTTTGAAGTTACGTTCTGGCTCATTCGTTTTGTCCCAACCACATATTGTTTACCCTGACATAAGTAGAGTGTTCCTGCAAGGATTTCACATTTGGACCAATAAGAGTGTGTGTTGTATTTTTGACGAACGAGACAAAAAAAAGTCGCAATCTGCCGTACGCACATGCGCAGTGTAACACCGACGCATGCGCGGTTACTCAACATCGGAACGCAACGAGCGTACTGCCTCTAACGAACGGCTCTGAATCAGGGCCTATGTCCCTTTGAAAAGTGAGGGGGGCGCCAATACCCTTCCTGGCATAGGGCACCAAAAAGTCTAGTTACGGCTCTGCATAGATGTATACTTGGTCACACGAGGAACTTCAGAGCTTCTAGGACCGGTTCACCATAGCAATCTATATCATTCTGTGCTATGGACAAGATGTTTGTAACTATTGTGACATCTAATTGGATTGGCTGCAGGTCCCATCCAAGTAGGGACAGCAATAATGACACACCTTAAATGTAGTAAAGCTTGAATTAATCAACAAGACTTGGTGGGAGATGTATAAAGCCTCCTAAAGCTTAGTTTTCACTGACAAAATCCCACATTTACTAAAATGCGATTTTGAAATCGATTTCAAAATTGAATTCGATGTTGGTCGATTTTGACTAAAATCACTTAGAAAATCAAATGAAGTGAATTAAAAATCCACAAACACTTCCTTATGTATTTTGTTTTCGATTATGTGTTCGATTTGTGCTCGATTTTCAATTTGAATGTACGTAAATCAGGGGATCCTCTGTTCTAATTAGGGGTGAGCGGGTTCGGATTTCTGAAATCCGAACCCCCCCGAGCCCCGCCGATCCGAGTCAGGCTCGACTTTTCCCGCATGACTCGGATCTGAAATCGAGGCAAAACGTCATCATCCCGCCTTCCGGGACTCGCGGATTTTGGATCCTATATAAGGTACCCGCATCGGCGCCATTTTCTCACTCGGCTGTGGACAGTGAAGAGGGAGGGTGGGAGTTAGGGCTGGCTGGGCTGTGTAGTGTAGAGTAGTGTTGTAGTGTAGTGTAGTGCAGTGTAGTGTTGTGCTGTGCTGTGCTGCGCTGTGCTGCTGTTGTCCATAGGGGCTGTGTCCACTACTTCAAAGTCCATAGGGGCTGGCTGGACTGTGTTGTGCAGTCAGTTGTCCATAGGGGCTGTGACCACTCCAAAGTCCTGTGCAGTGTCCCAGTCCTAAAGGGGTGCTGTAGTGTTGTCCAGGGGGTGCTCTGTCCGTCAAGGGTGCTCCCCCCAAGTGATAAAAGAAAAAATATTTTTTCTGTGTTTGTGAATTGTGTGCACTGTGGCTGCACGTGCATCAACAAAGGAGCAGCGCCAAGCGTGCGCCTGTGTCCCATAAGTAAAAGGCCGGCTGGCTAGTCCGTTAAAGGGTGCTGTAACCCCCAAAGGGCACTCCAAACAAAATAAAAAAATATATTTTTTTGTGTTTGTGAATTGTGTGCGCAGTAGCCGCACGTGCATCAACAAAGTAGTGCCAAGCGTGCGCCTGTGTCATAAGTAAAGGGCCGGCTGGCTTGACCATTAAAGGGTGCTGTAACCCCCAAAGTACACTCCAAACAAAATAAAAAAATATTTTCTGTGTTTGTGAATTGTGTGCGCAGTAGCCGCACGTGCATCAACAAAGTAGTGCCTAGCGTGCGCCTGTGTCATAAGTAAAGGGCCAGCTGGCTTGACCATTAAAGGGTGCTGTAACCCCCAAAGGGCGCTCCAAACAAAATAAAAACATATATTTTTTTGTGTTTGTGAATTGTGTGCGCAGTAGCCGCACATGCATCAACAAAGTAGTGCCAAGCGTGCGCCTGTGTCATAAGTAAAGGGCCGGCTGGCTTGTCCGTTAAAGGGTGCTGCAACACCCAAAGTACACTCCAAACAAAATAAAAAAATATTTTCTGTGTTTGTGAATTGTGTGCGCAGTAGCCGCACGTGCATCAACAAAGTAGTGCCAAGCGTGCGCCTGTGTCCCATAAATAAAGGGCCAGCTGGATTGACCGCTAAAGGGTGCTGTAACCCCCAAAGGCCACTCCAAACAAAATAAAAAAAAAAATTCTGTGTTTGTGAATTGTGTGCACTGTGGCTGCACGTGCATCAACAAAGGAGCAGCGCCAAGCGTACGCCTGTGTCCCATAAGTAAAAGGCCAGCTGGCTTGTCCGTTAAAGGGTGCTGTGACCCCCAAAGGGCACTCCAAACAAACAAAAAAAAAATTTCTGTGTTTGTGAATTGTGTGCACTGTGGCTGCACGTGCATCAACAAAGGAGCAGCGCCAAGCATGCGCCTGTGTCCCATAAGTAAAAGGCCGGCTGGCTTGTCCGTTAAAGGGTGCTGTAACCCCCAAAGTACACTCCAAACAAAATAAAAAAATATTTTCTGTGTTTGTGAATTGTGTGCGCAGTAGCCGCACGTGCATCAACAAAGTAGTGCCAAGCGTGCGCCTGTGTCATAAGTAAAGGGCCAGCTGGCTTGTCCATTAAAGGGTGCTGTAACCCCCAAAGTACACTCCAAACAAAATAAAAAAATATTTTCTGTGTTTGTGAATTGTGTGCGCAGTAGCCGCACGTGCATCAACAAAGTAGTGCCAAGCGTGCGCCTGTGTCCCATAAATAAAGGGCCGGCTGGATTGACCGCTAATGGGTGCTGTAACCCCCAAAGGGCACTCCAAACAAAATAAAATAAAAATTTCTGTGTTTGTGAATTGTGTGCACTGTGGCTGCACGTGCATCAACAAAGGAGCAGCGCCAAGCGTGCGCCTGTGTCCCATAAGTAAAAGGCCGGCTGGCTTGTCCGTTAAAGGATGCTGTAACCCCCAAAGGGCACTCCAAACAAAATAAAAAAATATATTTTTTTGTGTTTGTGAATTGTGTGCGCAGTAGCCGCACGTGCATCAACAAAGTAGTGCCAAGCGTGCGCCTGTGTCATAAGTAAAGGGCCGGCTGGCTTGACCATTAAAGGGTGCTGTAACCCCCAAAGTACACTCCAAACAAAATAAAAAAATATTTTCTGTGTTTGTGAATTGTGTGCGCAGTAGCCGCACGTGCATCAACAAAGTAGTGCCAAGCGTGCGCCTGTGTCATAAGTAAAGGGCCAGCTGGCTTGACCATTAAAGGGTGCTGTAACCCCCAAAGGGCACTCCAAACAAAATAAAAACATATATTTTTTTGTGTTTGTGAATTGTGTGCGCAGTAGCCGCACGTGCATCAACAAAGTAGTGCCAAGCGTGCGCCTGTGTCATAAGTAAAGGGCCGGCTGGCTTGTCCGTTAAAGGGTGCTGCAACACCCAAAGTACACTCCAAACAAAATAAAAAAATATTTTCTGTGTTTGTGAATTGTGTGCGCAGTAGCCGCACGTGCATCAACAAAGTAGTGCCAAGCGTGCGCCTGTGTCCCATAAATAAAGGGCCAGCTGGATTGACCGCTAAAGGGTGCTGTAACCCCCAAAGGCCACTCCAAACAAAATAAAAAAAAAATTCTGTGTTTGTGAATTGTGTGCACTGTGGCTGCACGTGCATCAACAAAGGAGCAGCGCCAAGCGTGCGCCTGTGTCCCATAAGTAAAAGGCCGGCTGGCTTGTCCGTTAAATGGTGCTGTAACCCCCAAAGTACACTCCAAACAAAATAAAAAAATATTTTCTGTGTTTGTGAATTGTGTGCGCAGTAGCCGCACGTGCATCAACAAAGTAGTGCCAAGCGTGCGCCTGTGTCATAAGTAAAGGGCCAGCTGGCTTGTCCATTAAAGGGTGCTGTAACCCCCAAAGTACACTCCAAACAAAATAAAAAAATATTTTCTGTTTGTGAATTGTGTGCGCAGTAGCCGCACGTGCATCAACAAAGTAGTGCCAAGCGTGCGCCTGTGTCCCATAAGTAAAAGGCCGGCTGGATTGACCGCTAATGGGTGCTGTAACCCCCAAAGGGCACTCCAAACAAAATAAAATAAAAATTTCTGTGTTTGTGAATTGTGTGCACTGTGGCTGCACGTGCATCAACAAAGGAGCAGCGCCAAGCGTGCGCCTGTGTCCCATAAGTAAAAGGCCAGCTGGCTTGTCCGTTAAAGGGTGCTGTGAACCCCAAAGGGCACTCCAAACAAAATAAAAAAATATTTTCTGTGTTTGTGAATTGTATGAGCTGTAGCTGCACGTGCATCAACAAAGGAGCAGCGCCAAGCGTGCACCTGTGTCCCATAAGTAAAGGGCCGGCTGGCTCATTTCTTAAAGGGTGGTGTAACCCACAAAGTGCACTAGTCTCCAACAAAAATAAAAAATTATTTTCTGTGTTTGTGTGCGCCTTTAGCCGCACGTATATATCAATATAACATAAATGGAGGACCAAACTTTCTCCGATAAAAATAAAATAGGGAAAGATCAAGAACCACTTCCTCCTAGTGCTGAAGCTGCTGCCACTAGTCATGACATAGACGATAACATGCCATCAACGTCGTCTGCCAAGGCCGATGCCCAATGTCATAGTAGAGGGCACATACAGTCCCAAATGACAAAGTTCAGGAAAATGACCTTGAAAAAAACATTTAAATCATCCGAAGAGAAACGTAAACTTGCCAATATGCCATTTACGACACGGAGTGGCAAGGAACGGCTAAGGTCTTTCCCTATGTTCATGACTAGTGGTTCAGCTTCACATGACGATGGAAGCCCTCCTCCCGCTAAAAAAATCAAACGAGTTAAGCTGGCAAAAGCACAGCGAAGAACTGTGCGTTCTAAGAAGATATCATAAATCCCCAAGGAGAGTCCAAGTGTGGTGGCGGTTGCGATGCCTGACCTTCCCAGCACTGGACGGGAAGAGGTGGCTCTTTCCACCATTTGCACGCCCCCTGCAAGTGCTGAAAGGAGCACCCACAGTCCACTTGCTGATATGCCAATTGAAGATGTCACTGTTGAAGTACAACAGGATGAGGATACTGGTGTAGCTGGCACTGAGGAGGAAGTTGGCGAGGAGGATTCTGATGGTGATGTGGTTTGTTTAAATCAGGCTCCGGGGGAGACAGTTGTTGTCCGTGGGATGAAAAAGCCCATCACGGTCATGCCTGGGCAAAAGACCAAACATTCCACCTCTTTGGTCTGGCAATATTTCTATCCAACTGTCTTGCCATATGTACCATATGTAAAGGTGAAATAAGTAGGGGTAGGGACGTTAACCACCTAGGAACATCCTCCCTTATATGGCACCTGCAGCGCGTTCATAAAAAGTTACTGTCAAGTTCAGAAACTTTGGCTAAGACCGTAAGCAGTCCAATCCCTTTTTCCTGTTTTATCCAAGGAATCGGTGGATGAGGAGGATGAGGACGACATCTTGCCTCTGTAGAGCCAGTTTGTGCAGGGACACATTAATTGCCAGCTTGTTTTGTGGGGGCCCAAACGAACCAATCATTTCAGCCACAGTCATGTGGCAGACCCTGGCGCTGAAATGATTGGTTTGTTAAAGTGTGCATGTCCTATTTATACAACATAAGGGTGGGTGGGAGGGCCCAAGGACAATTCCATCTTGCACCTCTTTTTTTTTCTTTGCAGTATGTACTGTTTGGGGCCTAGTTTTTCAAACTGCCATCCTGTCTGCCACTGCAGTGTCACTCCTAGATGGGCCACGTGTTTGTGCCGCCCACTCATGTCGCTTAGCATAGTCATCCAGCTACCTCGGTGCAATCTTTTGGATATAAAAACAATATTGTGAGGTGTGAGGTGTTCAGAATAGACTGGAAATGAGTGGAAATGAAGGTTATTGAGGTTAATAATTGCATAGGAGCAGAAAAACCCACAATTTCTGTGATTTAAGCTGTTTTTATGCTTTTTTTCCAAAAAAATACAGATCCAAAACACAAAACCCAGAACCCAAAACACGGAAGGGTGGTTTTGGCAAAACCAATCCAGATCCAAAACATGAAGAAAGATCCAGATCCAAAACCAAAACACAAAACACGAAAAGTGGCCGGTGCACACCCCTAGTTCTAATATGTAAAAATGCAGATGTTTTGACGGTATTCGATTTTGAACGGGATTCATTTTAATAATTGATTTGACATTCGATTTAACCTTAAATCTCTGATGTGCAAAATCGAATGAAAATCGAATTCAAACACACCATGAATCCAAAAATCTAACAAAACTGAACTTTGAATATACCCCATTATGTCTAAGACACTGGCTTACGTCTTAACTTTGGCATTTGCAACAAGAGCAGTCGAGCTTACCTTATTAACTTTCTCATACACAGGGTTTGTCAAACCTCAGAAGTGTACAGTGCCGGCCCTAGCCAAATTAGTGCCCTAGGACAGATTTTGGCTGGTGCCCCCCTCCCACACACACACAAACACATGGTATGCTGTAAAGGGGTATGGCATCATGGAAGGGGGCATGGTATAGCTGTGCTCTGCTTCCCCATTGTGCTGTGCTCCCATTCCATGCAGTCTCATTTCCCCCCTTATGTCTCTCCAGCCCCAGCACAGCATCTTATTTGTTGAATAAAAACATTTATAATAAAACACTTACCTTTTGTCTTCAGCTGTATGCTTCTTCTGTTTTCTCCAGGGCACACCTTTTCAGGTTCTTTAAATTCCTCTCTCTGTGTCATGCTCCTCTTTAGCCATCCACCATTACAGAGCCTCCTGCTATCTGCTTTCATTAGTGCAGTGCATCTGCCATTCTGCGGGGCACATTCTCCCCTCACATCACAGCACCCAAGGGTCTTCCCACACTGCCTAGCACCCCTCACCCATCACAGCACAGCATTCCTCCCCCAGCACAGCAACTCCCTCTCCCAGCACCCAGTATAGAATGTCAGTAACCCTCACCCAGTACAGCACCTAACATCCCTCACCCAGCACAGCATGTCAACACCCAGCTTCCAGGACACAGAATGTCAGCACCCGACACCCAACACCTCTCTCCCAGCACTGCACCCCTCTCCCAGCACAGCATGTCAGCACCCCATACCCAGCACCCATCTCCCAGTAGAGCATGTCAACAACCCTCTTCCAGAACAGCAACTGTCATCCTGCACCCCTCTCCCAGAACAGAAGGCTAGCACCCTTCACCAAGCACCCTTCTCTCAGCACAACATGTCAGCACCCCTGTCTCAGCAGAGCACCCATCTCCTAGCACAGCATGTCAGCACCCTTCACCCAGCACTCCTCTACCAGCAGAGCACCCCTCTCCCAACACAGAACCCCTCAAGCAGCAGCACAGATCACAGCAGCAGCTGAGCCAGCAACACCTATCATCCCTCACCCGGCCAGCACACATAGGACGGCAGTGTTTCCTGTGCTGCAATGTCATCACTGCCCTCCACCTTTGCCCCTTCCCTCCGCCTGAGCTCATACCAATACTGCTAGTGGATGGGTGGAGGGCGGGGTTCTTCTGGAACCAGCCAGGTTGAGGCAGCTGGTAAATTCACTACTGTGCAGCTGCACTGGCCACCTTATGGCCCTGTCGCCCTTGTGTTGCCACACTAATGGTACGTGCCTCGAGCCAGCCCTAATAGCACTCCTCACAGTATTCAGTTCAGCAACCCTCACACATACATGCTGAGCTGAGAATGCAGCTGCATCCACGGTCCACCCCTGTAGTTGTCAGTCAGTGCAGCCTGCTGATCCTGGACTCCGCAAAGGCCCTTGGAAAAAAGAGCTGCTGTGGCTGGGCCCTCCAGCGGCCATTTTACTTGCTGCCCGCTGACCATCTCTGCTCTCCGGCTGCCTGCCTGCTGCATGCTGAACTGCCCGATCGCAGCAGCCAGAACTGTGCCGCCATCTGCCAAGTGCCCCAAACAGGTTGGGGATGTCCCAAGGTATTTGCCTAGTTTGCCTATGCTTAGGGAGGGCTCTGTCAGTGTACCAAATTATTCTCAGTGGTCATATCAAAACATCTCCTATGTAGAATTCTTTAGTAGAATTAGACATAGTAAAAGATGAAATAGAAGCAAACCTTTACATTGTCTCCTGTTTATCTACTTGCCTTGCTCTTAATCCATGTTAGACTATACAGCAAATATTCATTACCTGTAGGAAACCTTAGGCTGGGTACAAACTATCCGACCTGCCAATATGACCTATTCTAACTACACATGTTATTTCTTCTCAGGGTTTTCCCTTTCACAAGGTTTACCAGTATTATTTGCCTAAAATAAACTTTTCAGTTGGTTCAGACATAAAGGGGTCTATTCATCATACTTACTTTCTACAAAAGCAGGTGAAAATTAACATTTTCACCTATTATTGTGTAAATTGAGTGTCAGACCCATTCATCATTCATGTAACACAAGAGATATCACAGATATCTCCTGGTTACAATTCTACCCCCGATGTTTTCCATACTCCCCATACTTTAATATGCGGATGTAGAAATTATGCAATTCATCAAGTTCCAAAAAAGTATTTTTTCGGAACTTGTGAGTGATACTGTATGCCATTCTGAGATGGCGTACGGCCTACGAAATAGTAGCTTCTGCAAAGAGCTCTTTGCAGACAGCTGGGGGGAACTGCAGATCTGGGGTGGTTGGGGGCAGCTGGTACAGTCTGTCTACAGTGGCATGTACACTCTTAGATAGTGGAGGGCTGCAGCTCTGAGGGGGGGTTACAGTGTGTGTCTTCCCTGCTTGCTTTTGTCCGTATTCCCTTCCAGGCTCCTCAGCATCTGCAGCGGCTGATCTCCACTGGCTGACTGTCGCTTCCTCTGTCCATCCTCCAGGTTCCCTGGTGCCCGCAGTGGCTGGTCTCCTCCGGCTCACCTGCACTGCCTGGCTCCGTGGCGCCCGCAGTAGCTGGTCTCTTCCGGCTGATTGTGGCTGCCTCTGTCCGTCTTCCAGGCTCCCCAGTGCACGCAGCAACCAGCTCACCTCTTCTGCTCTGTCTGGCTACCCAGTGCCCACAGCGGCTCATCTCCTCCAGGTCGCCATGGCTGCCTCTGCAATCCTCTAGGCTTCTTGGTGCCCGCAGCGGCTGGTCTCCTCCGGTTGATTGTCGCTTCCTCTGTCCATCCTCCAGGCTCCCTGGTGCCCGCAGTGGTTGGTCTCCTCTGGCTCACCTGTTCTGCCTGGCTCCCTGGCGCCCGCAGTAGTTGGTCTCTTCCGGCTGATCGTCACTGCCTCTGTCCGTCTTCCAGGCTCCCCGGTGCACGCAGCAACCAGCTCACCTTTTCTGCTCTGTCTGGCTACCCGGTGCCACAGCTTCTTGGTGCCTGCAGCGGCTAGTCTCCTCCGGCTGATTGTCGCTTCCTCTGTCTGTCCTCCAAGTTCCTTGGCGCCCACAGTGGCTCGTCTCCTCCGTCTCACCATGGCTGCCTCTGTCCAGACTCTTCGGTGTCCACAGCGGCTGGTCTCCTCCGGTTCACCATTGCTGCCTCTGTCTGTCCTCCCCTCCAGGCTCCCTGGTATACACTACAGCCACTTGAACGGGATGTAGTCTGGAACACGACGGTCTAAATGCTGACCGCCTGCTTCCAGACTGCTTTATCCCGACTAGGGACGAATGACCGGCGTCTAAATGTAGACACCTGTAATTTGCCCGACGTCGGGAGACCGGCGCCTGGCATCCCGATCGAGCGGATGCCGGGCACCGCAGCGGACAGCCGTGGGAGGGTTAGATTTAGGGCTCCCGGGGGGGACTTAGGGTCAGGCACCCCCCCGGGAGGTTAGGGTTAGGCTAGGGGGAGGGAGGGTTAGGCACCCCCGGGGGGAGGTTAGGGTTAGGCACCCCCCGGGGGACTTAGGTATAGGCAGTGGGGAAGGGGGGGTTAGGTTTAGGCACTTAGAGGGGGGGTTTGGGTTAGGCATAGGGGGGAGGTTAGGGTTAGGCACCCCTAAGGAGGGTTAGGGGGGTGAGGTTAAGTTAGTTGATACTTACCTTTAGGACGATCAGGATTTCCTCCTTTGTCGGGCAGCCACTGTCGGGAATTGAACCGCCGGCCATGCGCCCGGCAGTAATATATATCACACCCACTTGAACAGCACTGCTCGCACTGTGCTGGCTTCATAACGGGACACTTGCTGTGCAATAAAATGCATATTTAAAGTATATTTATTTTTAAGAACTAAGGGGCTCATTTATCTATATATATATATATATATATATATATCTACACACAGTATATATATATATTAGGGGTGTGCACCAGCCACTTTTCGTGTTTTGTGTTTTGGTTTTGGATCTGGATCTTTCTTCGTGTTTGGATCTGGATTGGTTTTGCCAAAACCACCCTTCCGTGTTTTGGGTTCTGGGTTTTGTGTTTTGGATCTGTATTTTTTTTTAAAAAAGCATAAAAACAGCTAAAATCACAGATTTTGTGTGTTTTTCTGCTCCTATGCTATTATTAACCACAATAACCTTAATTTCCACTCATTTCCAGTCTATTCTGAACACCTCACACCTCACAATAGTGTTTTTATATCCAAAAGGTTGCACCGAGGTAGCTGGATGACTATGCTAAGAGATACGAGTGGGCGGCACAAACACGGGGTCCGTCTAGGAGTGACACTGCAGTGGCAGACAGGATGGCAGTTTGAAAAACTAGGCCCCAAACAGTACATAATTCAGAGAAAAAAAAGAGGTGCAAGATGGAATTGTCCTTGGGCCCTCCCACCCACCCTTATGTTGTATAAACAGGACATGCACACTTTAACAAACCAAACATTTCAGCGCCAGGGTCTGCCACACGACTGTGGCTGAAATGATTGGTTCGTTTGGGCCCCCACAAAACAAGCTGGCAATTAATCTGTCCCTGCACAAACTGGCTCTACGGAGGCAAGATGTCGTCCTCATCCTCCTCATCCACCGATTCCTCACCCTCTTCAGTGTTGTGTACATCCTCATCCTCACAGAGTATTAATTCGTCCCCGCTGGAATCCACAACCACAGGTCCCTCTGTACGTTCTGGAGGCTGGTCTCCCTGGAAGAGTTGATAATTCATTTTATGAACATCATCTTCTCCACATTTTGTGGAAGCAACCTCCTACGCCTTTCGCTGACAAGGTTCCCGGCTGCACTAAACACTCTTTCGGAGTACACACTGGAGGGGGGGCAACTCAGGTAAAATAGAGCCAGTTTGTACAGGGACCTCCAAATTGCTTCTTTTTCCTGCCAGTACAGGTCTGACATGCCTACTTGGTTGCTGTCACCGATGTAATCCTTTAACAGACAGACGCACACTTGTCGCTGCTGCTTTAAGGATGCAGGTGCGGCTACAGCCCACACATTTCACAAAGACAGAAAAAAAAGAAGAATTTTTTTATTGTTTGTGGAGCGCACTTTGAGGGTTACACCACCCTTTAACAGACAGACGCACGCTTGTCGCTGCTGCTTTGAGGACAGTATCATATGCAGTGACAGTAGACTTGTCAGAAATTGTTGGCACGCCCCTCAGTCCGGACCAGATGTCCAAACCGGCCCTTGACTTATGACACAGGCGCACGCTTGGCGCTGCTACTGTGTTGATGCACGTGCGGCTACATGGCACACAAGTCACAAACACATAAAAAAAATAGTTTTTTATTTTTTGGAGCACTTTGAGGGTTACAACACCCTTTAACAGACAGACGCACGCTTGTCGCTGCTGCTTTAAGGATGCAGGTGCGGCTACAGCCCACACATTTCACAAAGACAGAAAAAAAGAAGAATATTTTTATTGTTTGTGGAGCGCACTTTGAGGGTTACACCACCCTTTAACAGATAGACGCACGCTTGTTGCTGCTGCTTTAAGGATGCAGGTGCGGCTACAGCCCACACATTTCACAAAGAGAAAAAGAAAGAAGAATTTTTTTATTGTTTGTGGAGCGCACTTTGAGGGTTACACCACCCTTTAACAGACAGACGCACGCTTGTCGCTGCTGCTTTAAGGATACAGGTGCGGCTACAGCCCACACATTTCACAAAGAGAAAAAAAAAGAATTTTTTTATTGTTTGTGGAGCGCACTTTGAGGGTTACACCACCCTTTAACAGACAGACGCACGCTTGTCGCTGCTGCTTTGAGGATGCAGGTGGAATCTAGACAGGATTTGGAACCGGGGACACACTACCTCCATCAATTGTCTAAATCCCACTGCACTAATGGCGGATACCGTAGGCACGTCTAACACCAACATAGCAGTCAAGGCCTCAGTTATACGTTTTGCTTCAGGATGACTGCTGTCGTACTTCATCCTCATCGCTAGGGACTGTTGGAGGGTCAATTGTTTAGTAAAAGTAGTGGTGTTCCTACTTCCTCTCTGGGATAATGAACAACTCCCAGCAGCAGCAACAGCACTAGGAGGAAGTGGTTCTTGATCTTTCCCTATTTTATTTTTATCGGAGAAAGTTTGGTCCTCCATTTATGTTATATTGATATTTACGTGCGGCTAAGGCGCACACAAACACAGAAAATATTTTTGTATTTTTGCTGGAGAGTAGTGCACTTTGTGGGTTACAGCACCCTTTAACAGTCAAGCCAGCCGGCCCTTTACTTATGAAACAGGCGCACGCTTGGCACTACTTTGTTGATGCACGTGCGGCTACTGCGCACACAATTCACAAACACAGAAAATATTTTTTTATTTGGTTTGGAGTGTACTTTGGGGGTTACAGCACCCTTTAATGGTCAAGCAAGCCGGCCGTTTACTTATGGCACAGGCGCACACTTGGCACTACTTTGTTGATGCACGTGCGGCTACTGCGCACACAGTTCACAAACACAGAAAATATTTTTTTATTTGGTTTGGAGTGTACTTTGGGGGTTACAGCACCCTTTAATGGTCAAGCCAGCCGGCCGTTTACTTATGACACAGGCGCACGCTTGGCACTACTTTGTTGATGCACGTGCGGCTACTGCGCACACAATTCACAAACACAGAAAAAAATTTTTTATTTGGTTTGGAGTGTACTTTGGGGGTTACAGCACCCTTTAACGGTCAAGCCAGCCGGCCCTTTACTTATGACACAGGTGCACGCTTGGCACTACTTTGTTGATGCACGTGCGGCTACTGCGCACACAATTCACAAACACAGAAAATATTTTTTTATTTTGTTTGGAGTGTACTTTGGGGATTACAGCACCCTTTAACGGTCAAGCCAGCCAGCCCTTTACTTATGACACAGGTGCACACTTGGCACTACTTTGTTGATGCACGTGCGGCTACTGCGCTCACAATTCACAAACACAGAAAAAAATTTTTTTATTTGGTTTGGAGTGTACTTTGGGGGTTACAGCACCCTTTAACGGTCAAGCCAGCCGGCCCTTTACTTATGACACAGGTGCACACTTGGCACTACTTTGTTGATGCACGTGCGGCTACTGCGCACACAATTCACAAACACAGAAAATATTTTTTTATTTGGTTTGGAGTGTACTTTGGGGGTTACAGCACCCTTTAACGGTCAAGCCAGCCGGCCCTTTACTTATGACACAGGTGCACACTTGGCACTACTTTGTTGATGCACGTGCGGCTACTGCGCACACAATTCACAAACACAGAAAATATTTTTTTATTTGGTTTGGAGTGTACTTTGGGGGTTACAGCACCCTTTAACGGTCAAGCCAGCTGGCCCTTTACTTATGACACAGGCGCACGCTTGGCACTACTTTGTTGATGTACGTGTGGCTACTGTGCACACAATTCAGAAACACAGAAAATATTTTTTTATTTGGTTTGGAGTGTACTTTGGGGGTTACAGCACCCTTTAACGGTCAAGCCAGCCGGCCCTTTACTTATGACACAGGCGCACGCTTGGCACTACTTTGTTGATGCACGTGCGGCTACTGCGCACACAATTCACAAACACAGAAAATATATTATTTTTTTAGCACTTGGGGGGAGCACCCCTGATGGACAGAGCACCCCCTGGACAACACTACAGCACCCCTTTAGGACTGGGACACTGCACAGGACTTTGGAGTGGACACAGCCCCTGTGGACAACTGACTGCACAACACAGTCCAGCCAGCCCCTATGGACTTTGAAGTAGTGGACAGAGCCTCTATTGACAACAGCAGCACAGCACAACACAGCCAGCCCCTATGGACTTTGAAATAGTGGACACAGCCCTTATGAACAACAGCAGCACAGCGCAGCACAGCACAACACTACACTACACTACACAGCCCAGCCAGCCCTAACTCCCACCCTCCCTCTTCACTGTCCACAGCCGAGTGAGAAAATGGCGCCGACGCGGGTACCTTATATAGGATCCAAAACCCGCAAGACCCGGAAGGCAGGATGATGACGTTTTGCCTCGATTTCAGATCCGAGTCAGGCGGGAAAAGTCGAGCCTGACTCGGATCGGGGGAGCTCGGGGGGGTAAGGATTTCAGAAATCCGAACCCGCTCACCCCTAATATATATATATATATATATATATATATATATATACATTAGGGGTGTGCACCGGCCACTTTTCGTGTTTTGTGTTTTGGTTTTGGATCTGGATCTTTCTTCGTGTTTTGGATCTGGATTGGTTTTGCCAAAACCACCCTTCCGTGTTTTGGGTTCTGGGTTTTGTGTTTTGGATCTGTATTTTTTTGAAAAAAAGCATAAAAACAGCTAAAATCACAGAATTTGTAGGTTTTTCTGCTCCTATGCTATTATTAACCTCAATAACCTTAATTTCCACTCATTTCCAGTCTATTCTGAACACCTCACACCTCACAATAGTGTTTTTATGTCCAAAAGGTTGCACCGAGGTAGCTGGATGACTATGCTAAGCGACACGAGTGGGCGGCACAAACACGTGACCCATCTAGGAGTGACACTGCAGTGGCAGGCAGGATGGCAGTTAGAAAAACTAGGCCCCAAACTGTACATAATGCAAAGAAAAAAAGAGGTGCAAGATGGAATTGTCCTTGGGCCCTCCCACCCACCCTTATGTTGTATAAACAGGACATGCACACTTTAACAAATCAATCATTTCAGCGCCAGGGTCTGCCACACAACTGTGGCTGAAATGATTGGTTCGTTTGGGCCCCCACAAAACAAGCTGGCAATTAATGTGTCCCTGCACAAACTGGCTCTACGGAGGCAAGATGTCATCCTCATCCTCCTCATCCACCGATTCCTCACCCTCTTCAGTGTGTACATCCTCATCCTCACAAAGTATTAACTCGTCCCCACTTGAATCCACCACCACAGGTCCCTCTGTACCTTCTGGAGGCTGGTCTCCCTGGAAGAGCTGATAATTCATTTTGATGAACATCATCTTCTCCACATTCTGTGGAAGCAACCTCCTACGCCTTTCGCTGACAAGGTTCCCGGCTGCACTAAACACTCTTTCGGAGTACACACTGGAGGGGGGGCAACTCAGGTAAAATAGAGCCAGTTTGTACAGGGGCCTCCAAATTGCCTCTTTTTCCTGCCAGTACAGGTATGGACTGTCTGACATGCCTACTTGGATGCTGTCACCGATGTAATCCTCCACCATTCTGTCAATGGTGACAGTATCATATGCAGTGACAGTAGACATGTCAGAAATTGTTGCCAGGTCCTTCAGTCCGGACCAGATGTCCAAACTTGGTCCTGCCTGCCCTGCATCACCGCCAGCGGGTTGCTTAGGATACCTAAGTTTTTTCCTGGCAGCCCCAGTTGCGGGAGAAAATGAAGAAGGAGCCGTTGACGTGTCACGTTCCGCTTCAGCTGACAGTGTGTTCACCAGCAGGTCTTTGCACCTCTGCAGGCTTGTGTCGGCCGGAAAGAGAGACACCACATAGGCTTTAAACCTAGGATCGAGCACAGTGGCCAAAATGTAGTGGTCTGATTTCAACAGATTGACCACCCTGGAATCCTGGCAAAGCGAATGAAGGGCTTCATCCACAAGTCCCACATGCCGAGCGGAATCGCTCCGTCTTAGCTCCTCCTTCACTTTCTCCAGCTGCTTCTGCAAAAGCCTGATGAGGGGAATGACCTGACTCAAGCTGGCAGTGTCTGAACTGACTTCACGTGTGGCAAGTTCGAAGGGCTGAAGAACCTTGCACAACACGGAAATCATTCTCCACTGCGCTTGAGTCAGGTGCATACCCCCTCCTTTGCCTATGTCATAGGTGGATGTATAGGCTTGTATGGCCTTTTGCTGCTCCTCCATCCTCTGAAGCATATAGAGGGTTGAGTTCCACCGCGTCACAACCTCTTGCTTCAGGTGATGGCGGGGCAGGTTCAAGAGTGTTTGCTGGCGCTCCAGTCTTCGGCACGCAGTCGCTGAATGGCGAAAGTGGCCAGAAATTTTTCGGGCCACCCAAAGCGTCTCCTGCACGCCCCTGTCGCTTTTCAGAAAATTCTGCACCACCAAGTTTATTGTGTGAGCAAAACATGGGACGTGCTGGAATTTGCCCAGATGTAATGCCCGCACAATATTGGTGGCGTTGTCAGATATCACAAATCCCCAGGAGAGTCTAAGTGGGGTAAGCCACTGGGCGATGATTTCCCTCAGTTTCTCTAAGAGGTTGTCGGCGGTGTGCCTCTTACTGAAACCGGTGATACACAGCGTAGCCTGCCTTGTAACGAGCTGGCGTTTCTGAGATGCTGCTACTGGTGACGCTGCTGCTGTTGCTGCGTAAGGTGATACATCTACCCAGTGGGCTGTCACAGTCATATAGTCCTTAGTCTGCCCTGTTCCACTTGTCCACATGTCCGTGGTTAAGTGGACATTGTGTACAACGGCATTTTTCAGGACACTGAGGACACTTTTTCTGACGTTTCTGTACAGTCTCGGTATCGCCTGCCTAGTGAAGTGGAATCTAGACGGGATTTGGAACCGGGGACACACTACCTCCATCAATTGTCTAAATCCCACTGCACTAATGGCGGATACCGGACGCACGTCTAACACCAACATAGCAGTCAAGGCCTCAGTTATACGTTTTGCTTCAGGATGACTGCTGTCGTACTTCATCCTCCTCGCTAAGGACTGTTGGAGGGTCAATTGTTTAGTAAAAGTAGTGGTGTTCCTACTTCCTCTCTGGGATGATGAACGACTCCCAGCAGCAGCAGCAACAGCAGCAGCGGCAGCAGTAGGCGTAGCAATGCAGGATCCTCCGGAGGAATCCCGGATAGGAGAGTCAGTCATGCCAGTGATATGGCCTGCAGGACTACTTCCGATCCTGACTAAGGAGGAAATTGACGAGGAGGGAGTTGACGGTGTGGTTTGCAGGCGCTTGGATACAACAGGACAACGGGATTTAGGTGTCCCTGGACTGCTTACGGTCTGAGCCAAAGTTTCTGAACTTGACAGTAACTTTTTATGAACGCGCTGCAGGTGCCGTATAAGGGAGGATGTTCCTAGGTGGTTGACGTCCCTACCCCTACTTATTTCACCTTTACATATGGTACATATGGCAAGACAGTTGTTGTCCGGATTTGGATAGAAATATTGCCAGACCAAAGAGGTGGAATGTTTGGTCTTCTGCCCAGGCATGACCGTGATGGGCTTTTTCATCCCACGGACAACAACTGTCTCCCCCGGAGCCTGATTTAAACAAACCACATCACCATCAGAATCCTCCTCGCCAACTTCCTCCTCAGCGCCAGCTACACCAGTATCCTCATCCTGTTGTACTTCAACAGTGACATCTTCAATTTGCATATCAGCAAGTGGACTGTGGGTGCTCCTTTCAGCACTTGCAGGGGGCGTGCAAATGGTGGAAAGAGCCACCTCTTCCCGTCCAGTGCTGGGAAGGTCAGGCATCGCAACCACCACCACACTTGGACTCTCTTTGGGGATTTGTGATATCTTCTTAGAAAGCACAGTTCTTCGCTGTGCTTTTGCCAGCTTAACTCTTTTGATTTTTTTAGTGGGAGGAGTGCTTCCATCGTCATGTGAAGCTGAACCACTAGTCATGAACATACTAGGGATCGACCTTAGCCGTTCCTTGCCACTCCGTGTCGTAAATGGCATATTGGCAAGTTTACGTTTCTCTTCAGCTGATTTAAATGTCTTTTTCAAGGTCATTTTCCTGAACTTTGCCATTTGGGATTGTATGTGCCCTCTACTATGACATTGGGCATCGGCCTTGGCAGACGACGTTGATGGCATGTTATCGTCTATGTCATGACTAGTGGCAGCAGCTTCAGCACTAGGAGGAAGTGGTTCTTGATCTTTCTCTATTTTATTTTTATCGGAGAAAGTTTGGTCCTCCATTTATGTTATATCGATTTGATATATACGTGCGGCTAAACACAGAAAATAAATTTTTTTTTGGTTCGGACTGGAGTGTACTTTGTGGGTTACAGCACCCTTTAACGGTCAAGCCAGCCGGCCCTTTACTTATGACACAGGCGCACTCTTGGCACTACTTTGTTGATGCACGTGCGGCTACTGCGCACACAATTCACAAACACAGAAAATAATTTTTTTTTTGGTTTGGACTGGAGTGTACTTTCGGGGGTTACAGCACCCTTAACGGTCAAGCCAGCCGGCCCTTTACTTATGACACAGGCGCACGCTTGGCACTACTTTGTTGATGCACGTGCGGCTACTGCGCACACAATTCACAAACACAGAAAATAATTTTTTTTTTGGTTTGGACTGGAGTGTACTTTCGGGGGTTACAGCACCCTTAACGGTCAAGCCAGCCGGCCCTTTACTTATGACACAGGCGCACGCTTGGCACTACTTTGTTGATGCACGTGCGGCTACTGCGCACACAATTCACAAACACAGAAAATAATTTTTTTTTTGGTTTGGACTGGAGTGTACTTTCGGGGGTTACAGCACCCTTAACGGTCAAGCCAGCCGGCCCTTTACTTATGACACAGGCGCACGCTTGGCACTACTTTGTTGATGCACGTGCGGCTACTGCGCACACAATTCACAAACACAGAAAATATATTATTTTTTTAGCACTTGGGGGGAGCACCCCTGATGGACAGAGCACCCCCTGGACAACACTACAGCACCCCTTTAGGACTGGGACACTGCACAGGACTTTGGAGTGGACACAGCCCCTATGGAGAACTGACTGCACAACACAGTCCAGCCAGCCCCTATGGACTTTGAAGTAGTGGACACAGCCCCTATTAACAACAGCAGCACAGCACAACACAGCCAGCCCCTATGGACTTTGAAGTAGTGGACAACAGCAGCACTACACTACACTACACTACACAGCACTAACTCCCACCCTCCCTCTTCACTGTCCACAGCCGAGTGAGAAAATGGCGCCGACGCGGGTACCTTATATAGGATCCAAAACCCGCGAGACTCGGAAGGCGGGATGATGACGTTTTGCCTCGATGTCAGATCCGAGTCAGGCGGGAAAAGTCGAGCCTGACTCGGATCGGACTCGGATCGGGGGGGCTCGGGGGGGTTCGGATTTCAGAAATCCGAACCCGCTCACCCCTAATATACATACTTTAAATACACATTTAACTACACTGCAAGTGTGTGTTTAGACTAACCAGTGCATGCACAGTATGAGGTAGTCCTTATGGACACCTCAGCTGCAGAGAAAAATATCGCAATTCCAAAAAGCAGCTATTCTGAAGTGATACTTTAGGGAATTAATGCCTCTGAAAGCTTGTTTAAACTCGCAGCCAGTTTAAAACATAATTATTACTAGTGATAATTATGTATTGATGATGAATAAACCCCAAAGTGTGGATAAATTCTGCTAGTTTTCCAACACACACAATATTAACCCTGAGGTGTTTTAGTTATTAGGATTGCTACCAGTAAGCTTCTGAAAGGTTGATTCAGTGAACAGTAGCCCCGCCCAGCTGATAGAGGCCCTGATTCAGAGCCGGACGCTCTGACAGAGCGCTCGCTCTGAATCAGGGCCGGTCTTTTTTTTTTTAGAACGGCCTCCTGGCCACTCGCATAGCTGTGGGTGACCACCCACAGCTATAGCGAGCAGCCATGATGATGGTCGCGATGGTCAAGACCATCACGACCATCGGGCTTGCGACGAGACCCTTGTGGTAGGGTCTCGTGGCCGCATGCCCCAGAGAGCTTTCGGCTCAGAGCTGAAAGCTCTCCCACTGACATCACTTGTGATGTCAGTGGGGCCGCCCCCAGACGGTAGGCGTTCTCATGGGAACGCCTCCGTCTGGGCAGCCGCCCACCAAAGGGGGCGTGCTGTCACTCAACATCGACAGCACGCCCCCTTTGGTATGAGACCCGGAGCGACGGATTGCCCGTCGCTATCCGGGTCTCGCGCATGCGCACGATGGAGCCGGCTCCGTCATGCGCATGCGCTCTGGGCCACCATCGACTCGGTTGCGAGCGCTCAGCGCTTGCCATCGGGTCTGAATCAGGCCCAGTGTGCGTATGACTTGTGCACAACAGCTTCACTGTTTTTGTCGGCAGGTTAGTGATAGAAACATTTCACTCACCTGTAGGAATGGCCATCGGTGCTGTTACCATTAAAAGCAATGGTGACATAAACCATCTATGATAAAAAAAAACTAGGTTCTGTACCATCAATGGTTTTAGACCATTGCATATCTGTGCATGCTCAGAAGAGACTGCCCATGCAACTGGGCAGTTCCTTTATGCATGCGCGGCGGCCAAGCAGCTTTGTTCAACTTCTGACAGGGGGGCAGGGCCCGGGGAAGGAGTCTCCATCGACATCCCAATTCCCAGCACACTGTGTGTAAGAGCCAGAGCTGGAGGCAGTACAGGGTGGCTGAGCCTGTCAAGTCTGCCATAGAGTGAGGTGGTCCATCAGCATCCCGAGTCCCCGATACACTGTATGTTTGTCACACACGTACTGTACAGTGTGTTGGGATGCCGATTGCCCACCTTGCTCTATAGCTGACTTGACAGGCTCAGCTGTCAGTCAGCAGCCCTGCACCACCCTGGCTTTTATACACAGTGCAGCACTCTCTAAGGGGATAAAAACATCAGGCCCACGGTTACCATCGATGGTAGGAAGCCGTCTGGTTCCCCGCCATTGATGGCAAAACTATTTGACATTGATTTGCGACCATCGATGGTTTCTAATAATCGATGGTCATACCTATTCCCCTGCCTTTCAGCGAAGAGTCAGGATGCTTGCTGCCCAAGCTCACCAGCTGTTGCAAGGTGGCAATCCTATGCCCTAATCCCTAATTTGCAGATCATAGATTCATGCAAATTACAATAATGGTTGCTAAACCACAGCTCCCAAGGAGCCCAGGCACTAAGATTGTAGCAAAATATTCTGGGAGCTATAGTTTAACAATATCTGGTGAGGCTGCAAGTTTCTTTAACCTGCAGTAGCCAAGGTTTTTGATAACTCTAAGTTTTAAGAGTGTGTGTACACTGTAAGTTGTGAACAGTACCTGACATTTAGTGACAAAACATGGGCTACGTGTTGTAATAGGATCACCTTACTCTTCCAGAACATCCTGCACAATTAATATTCAGGACAGCCAGATGAACGGGTCACGGCAGCTCTATGCGGAATATGAATTATATTCATCAGCACATAAATTATAAATGCGCACTCTCTGCTGTATCAGAAGTTCACATCACACATTTTTTTTCATGAAATGACAGTGTGTAATGCCTTGACTTCTTCCTAATAATAATTGAATTTGAGTACTTAGCATTTTTTATGCTCCTAACCTGAAAGTGAACCCATAATTTTAATGTATACATTTTATATCTGGTGTATCTTTTATTCATCATTTATGAAGTTTTGAGCTATGTTTTATGTAAAAATATTAGCTTGAAAGAGAAGAAAAGATTTCCAATTTATACTGTGTATGTGTTTTCTAATCGTGTGGTGCCCGTCATTTTCAAAAGGTGTCATATGGTTCAATCGGGAATTTCCTTCCCCAGCATTTGCTATTCCCCCTGACAAAAAGATCTCTACTTTGCTGGCCACCATACTCGCTAATTGCTGGAGGGAAGCAGTGGGACACCAATCATTAATCCTTCTGTCTGTAGTCATGGTACTGTCTGTGGAGTACTGACTGCAAAGATAGAGAAATTGCAGTGACATTTTATGTTTTACTGTGGAATAGGCCATTTTGCAGAGGAGTGAAGAGCCTGCTATACACTCTTCAAGTTCTGGTGTTGCTGGGCTATTTCATGGAAAGTCATTCCACAATGTAAAGCAATGGTAGGGGCGTACTTGCCAACTCTCCCTGATTGTTGGGGAGACTCCCTGAAATAGTAGCAATCTCCCTGATTCCCTGAAGAGTCTCCCTGATTGCACCTTACCCCCATTTTGTAGCTGTTATATACTTGAAAAAAATAAAAATAGAAGGCATTATTGCCTAAATAATATTGCCAAAATAAATGGTATAATTATTGCCATTTCCCTGTATTGGTTATAAGGCACAATGGGGGAGTTGTATGAATGGTTTTGTGCACTGATAACGCTTCTCCCCCATGTATTATTGTGGGGATCAGTGTTAAATGACAGGTGCATAGTGCCATAGGGAAGTAGCAGGGGGCAAACACCATCTCAAGATGGCGAATGGGCGAATGCTACCGCAGTCAGGCCTGGAAAATATTATATTTTCAGAGCTTGATGAGTTTAGGTCCTAGTGTATGGGGACTGCAAGAAAGATCAGGGCTGAAAGGTTAGCAGGAGATATCAGTGATATCTGACAGTACCTGACATTATAATGAATAGCCCCCGTCCTTAATGTCTACAAAAGTATTATTATCCTTTATTTATATGGTGCCACAAGTGTTCTGCAGCGCCTTACATAGTACATAGAACTAATAAGTAAACAAGAAACAAGTAACTTACAGTACATTACAGTGCAGGACAAGGACATGATTTATATACATTGCTGCAATAGCGATTAAAACACTCACAAAGAGTAGCAGGGAGTTGGCAGTCACGTGTTAGGTGCCCTAATGGGGAGTAAAGAGCAGAAGAAAATGTAAAGAGAAGCACATGAGGGAATTACATGCAGAATTCCTCCTATCATTTTTGTTTCAAACTGAAATCCTCTACGTACTTCCCTATGGAAAGGATTCCCAGGTTGTTAATAGGGATCCTTTCAGATCTCTCCACTCCTATCCGGCTCCTTCCGCTGGACGGTGGGGGCTTTCTGCGTCCGCAAAACCCAGTTCACACATGAGCTCTAGCACTGCCGAGTCACACATCCACAGCCGCTACTTGCAGCCAGTTGGATACTTAATTATAGGGGGCTGCCCAGCTCCCGATAATTAACATGTAGAATGGATCCCTAAATCCATACTTGCCGACATTTACCTTTTCCTCCTCGGGAGAAGCCTGGGGAGGAGATGCAGATGGGAGGTGTTGGGGGCGGGACCGGCAGGGTCTCATCATTAAGCCCTGCCCCCGATGTAGTAATTTGCCGCTAACGCCGCATATTTAAATAAGGGGTGGGGCTAAATGACACAACTCTTATAGAACCGCAACATTAGGTCACGACCCACCGATCCGCAAAAAAATTATCCCCATTCTGCCCATTTCACTAGGAAGTTGGCAGAATGTGGGAGAAGTGCCTACCTTTCCAGGGATTCGTGGGAGTTACCCGAAAAATCGAGAGCCTCCCGCGACTTTCGGGAGGGTAGGCATGTATGCCTAAATCCCTCATGCAAAACAAGCTAATTTTTTCAGCTAAATTCTGAAGTAGGAGAATATTCTACAGAACAGGATGAAAATGTCGCTCATCTCTATCTGAAAGCATGAATATTAGCAGTGGCGGGCTGGGCCGGGGGGCAGGGTGCCATCTGCCCCCCGGGCCGTTACAATTGTGCCGCACTAGGGTCGCCGCTGCGCTCTATGGATATATCAGTGACAGCAGGGGAGGTTCCTGTGCCTGCCTCCCGGCTGTCACTGTCAGGCTGCAGCAGTACAACTAGATCGAAAAGGGGCCAGCAGACACAGAAAGTCACTGGAGAAACTACAGGGTGGTCCTCCGGAGGTATGTGCTGACCACATACACTCACTGTAATAGCTCTGAATCTGTCGAAAGAAGGGAGGCACGGGAGGGTGGGCGGAGCCTTAGGGGACCACCTGCTGAGCCTGAAACATTGAGAGATCAGTGCTTTTAGATAGGGGGGCGTGGTGTGGGCGGAGCGTGACTCGCTACTCCTGCCACACCCACACCACACCCCCAGTATGGAGGCACTGATGATCTCTCAATGTAATGCAGGCTCAACAGGTAATCTCCCCCCTGTGTGTTCTGTGTTAGGGGAGGGGGGGTGATCCATGTGTGGGTGAAGCACTATGTCAGATGGTGGGGGGAGAGCTGTCCAGAGTGAGTGGGGAGAGTGTTTGTGTGAGGGAAGATCTGAGTAAGGTGGAAGATCTTTGTGAGGTGGGGGATCAGAGTGAGGGGGATCTGTATGGGTGCAGCGCTGTGCGTGTGTGACAAGGTGATCTCAGTGATTGGTGAAAGGTGTGTGTGGGGGATCGGGGGGGTCCTAGTTCCGATAATTATAATTTCTTGTCGCCAAAATTGCACGCGTGTCTGTATATATAAATGAATATAATATGCATCACGCCAAACTCTAACTTGTCTCCGGGTGAATGAGATGAACTTACGCCGCTGGGTGCGGTAGTTGGATGCTGTATGATGCAATCGCAGTTTGTCAGTGTGAAGAGGAGCTGGTCAAGAAGCTGAGGAGCTGCAACCAGTGACACACAGCGCAGCAGCCAGATGCTGGTATAGGAACGCAGTAACACTGTTAGCAGGACAGCTGGAAGAGAGGCAAGTGTGTTGTTGCTGGTTACTATAGAGGCAGGCTGCGCATGTAAGGCCATGGCATTTACTAAGTCCTTACAGTGACAGTCGCACTGGCAGCCGCAGTCATCTCTCTCATGTCTGTGTGTGCCTTCCCACCCTCCTGTGTCTCTAATTTATATCCCCATTCTGTCTCTATCAGCTGAAAAAAAATAAAATATTGGTATGTATCCACAGTCTCCCTACCCTCGAAATGTGTTACCTGCTCCATTTCTTCCTCTATGTCAGTGGTTCTCAAACGTGGCCCTCAGGACCCGACACAGGTCACGTTTTCCAGGTCACCCAGCAGCTGCACAGGTGTAGTCATTACTCGCTGATACATTTTAAAAGATCCACAAGTTGAGCTAATTATTTCAATTGCGAGACCCGGAAAACATGCACTGTTTGGGGTCCTGAGGACCAAGTTTGAGAACCTTTTATATAAATGATAATAACCTGTGCTCTATGTGCTCCCCAGATCCTATTTTCTATTTGGAGTTGTGACCTTTGCTTGCCAATTGGGTACAGCCAAATAGAGGAAGCAGGGTTGAAATAAATGTAGTCTATGGATATAAATGTGCACTGCGTGCCTTTAACTAAACTGAGGACCTCATTCAGAGTATGTCGTTGCGGCCGATCAGTCGTATGCCACCGATGTACGCTAAACTGTGCATGCATACGATCAGAAATTTCTCTCTCCTTGACCACAGCCAGGTCGTTAGTTTGAGTGACAGGATGAGGCGTTTGTGGGTGGTAACAGGGGAAGGTGCTTGTGAACGGGGGAGTGGAGATCCGAACGCAGGCGTGCCTGACTATGCAAACAGCGTTTTATGGGAATGCATAATTAACTAAGTAGTGTCATGGCACACGTGACAAGGGAGGTTTTTACACTGACTTGATCGTAGTGCTTAAGAGAGGGTATGGTCAACCTTAAGCTCTACGAGCAGCTCCGATGGTTCCCTATGGTCTCGATTAATCCTTATATGCCCGGAGATGACCTGTATTGCGAACGAGAAGGGGGCGTGTTTTTTAATCTTATGACCGCATCCTCCCCTCGCTCGTCCAGCTAACGATCCCATCTTAACGACGCAACTTGCGAGCGCTTCATTTGCATATCCGGCCCCTTTTACCTTATGACTGATCGGCCTCAACGACCGACTCTGAATGAGGTCCTAAATCCCTTAAACAAATACGGTCCCGCTGCTAAAGGAGCCGTTTAAAGAAAAAAAATATTAATTTAGGAGTGCTTTAATGCACAAGTAGTGTGACTGCATACTGGCCTAATAAGAACAACTATATAAACAAAAGGAAAAGAGAAAAGGACTCTTTGTGGGGGCACACTATAGGTACCGAGATGAGGCTAATATAGCCTCATCTCGGTACCTATAGTGTGCCCCCACAAAGAGTCCTTTTCTCTTTTCCTTTTGTTTATATATCATATACTGACTCTGGGGAGCACCAGGGACTAACCTATATTGATCTTTTTAGACTGAGGTCTTATGATCATCTGTTAGGGAATATATATATTAAATGAGAATATAAAATATATAATTGTTCCTTAATAGGTCAGTTTCGAGAACAATATCATAAATTATTAACCACTCCTTCCAGTGCGGTTTTCCTTTCCTTGTTCTAATAAGAACAACTGACAGAGGGGGTCAGAGGAATGTGGCTCTCCCCTTATTTTGGCTGTCCTGGTGCTGATGATCCATTTCATCAGCGCCGCTATGTCAACAACGCCATTGCCGATGCCCATGTCTTGTTTAGCACACGGACATAATCAGGTGATCTGCAGTGCTTTTTTACAGAGGGAACCACCTTAGCAGGTGGGTATGGCTGCCCCCAGTGTAAGCCATGAGCAGAAAGGCATAACGCTATTACACTGCTTTCTGGTTTGGGTCCTCGGTGCACGCTGTGCATGCACGGCTGTTGGTCGGTGCATATGTCACTGGGGGCTGACGGAGAGGGATCCAGAGCACCCCTCTCTGGAAGAATTTGCTAACTAGTAGCCCATAGGTTACTATAGGATAATGGGCCTGATCCAGCAAGGAACACAGTTGCAAAGATGTACGCAATCGGTCGATTGTTGTATTCTGTGCATGCGTATGCATGAACTAGCAATTGCGATGGAAACTGCATTTGCAGAGGATATGCAGACCCAGAGCAGAGTGATTGACAAGAAGTGCCGTTTGTGGGTGGTGACGGGGGGTGGTCGGGCGAACGCAGGAATGCCAGTGCATTTCAACGCCGTTACATGCATAAATTATCCACTGCGATACCTGAGGCCTCCTGAGGTCTCATAGCATGTACAGTCTGGAGATGGCATTACCCTATCGGGCCAAGCTTCTAAATGCTTCACAATATGCTGGTAGAAAATCCGGGGCCACTGTTGTGTTTGCCCCCCAGGCTGAAAGTTGCCAGCCAGCCCCTGAATATTAGGACAGCATAGGGAAAGGAAGAGTCCTCTACTATTGCCCTCAGTCACCATGCGGCTAGTGCAATTACTGCAGCAGCAAGAGCAGGTGATTAGCTTCACACCGTGCTTCCTTATTATTGCAGAAGTACAGTAGGTGACTGTTGCCCTAGACAGGATTCTCCAGTGGACCTGCTTACAGTAGTGTGATTTCTTCTCATATTCACACAATATGATTATCTATAAACCAGCATTGATCATCCCCACAACTTATTGCAGCAACAGAAAGTAATAATTGCTGGAGCAATAAGGCTTAACTTACCACCTCAATGGGCCAGTCTTGGGGGACATATGCAATGGAACTTAAAACCCGGGCCTGGAATTTCAGTTCCATGAGTAAAAAAGACATAACAAAATTTAAGAATATAAAAATAAAAATTTGAATGTGACTGAAAAAAAGGATTGAAAATGATAATAAAGTATTTAGTATTGAGATGTGGTAGCAGAAAGGGAGCAATAAGGTTCCCTCTCTGTGAGGGTACTTGTACAGCCACGATCCTTGTTACATAGGATTCCCTATGTGTTACAGGGGGAAGCTTTACTCTTTGAGACATACCCATTTTTTTCTCTGACAGGGTTATTGCTTGGGATACCATTGCAACTGCCAGTTCAGACCCATTAATAGATAACACAAGCTTTTACAGAGGTAGAGCTTTTCTCCACTTGATAAATAGGCCCCTATGTGTTTTGACTGCTTAAAATACAAATCATCCTGGTGACAGTGAAATAGGATTTGCTGCAGGGAGAGTACAATAACCTGACATAGTATAGAAAGTGGTAATACGAGAATTAAGTTGTTGATACCAGGAACATATCTTAATTTTATTATCATAAATGTTGCAATGCAAAACATTCTTGATGAGACATCAGTCGTGAAAGATAGACCTGCGCTCCTTTCTCTATTATACATCTATTATCTATTATCTCTATTATGAATACTACAATAATCAAACTGCAATTGTTGATCAGTTAATAAATAAAAGCCATTAGTTCCATGTACAATACAGACAATGAAGAATACACAAGTAATGCTGTCAGCCAATCAATGCACAGTGCACAGATTATAAATGATGCCCAACCAAGACGATTGGAAATTGCTACTGAAATGCAGTACATATTAATTTATTTGAATGTATTGTGGGTTTTTATGCCTTTTAATGTCCATTTGAATATCTAAGCTATTTTGGGATAGAAGGGAACTTCTCATAGTTTCTACATTAACTCTTAATCCTACTGTGTTATACAGTCAGGTGCATAAATATTGGGACATTGACACAATTTTGACCTCTACTCACCACCACAATGGCTTTGAAATGAAACAAACAAGATGTGCTTTAACTGCAGACTTTCAGATTTAATTTGAGGGTAATTACATCCAAATCAGGTGAACGGTGTAGGAATTACAACGGTTTCTATATGTGCCTCCCACTTTTTAAGAGGCCAAAAGTAATGGGACAAACTAAACAATCCTAAATCTAACTTTCACTTTTTAATACTTTGTTGCAAAACCTTTGCAGGCAATCACAGCCTGAAGTCTGGAACGCATAGACATCACCAGACGCTGGGTTTCATCCCTGGTGATGCTCTGCCAGGCCTCTACTGCAAATGTCTTCAGTTCCTGCTTGTTCTTGGGGCATTTTCCCTTCACTTTTGTCTTCATCAAGTGAAATGCATGCTCAATCGGATTCAGGTCAGGGGATTGTCTTGGCCATTGCATAACATTCCACTTTTTAGCCTTAAAAAACTCTTTGGTTGCTTTTGCAGCATGCTTCGGGTCATTGTCCATCTGCACTGTGAAGCGCCCTCAAATGAGTTCTGAAGCATTTGACTGAATATGAGCATATAATATTGCCTGAAACACTTCAGAATTCATTCTGCTGCTTTTGTTAGCAGTCACATCATCAATAACTACAAGGGAACCAGTTCCATTGGCAGCCATACATGCCATAACACTACCAATACCATGCTACACTGATGAGGTGGTATGTTTTGGATCATGAGCAGTTCCTTTCCTTCTCCATACTCTTCTCTTCCCATCACTCTGGTACAAGTTGATCTTTGTCTCATTGTCCATAGGATGTTGTTCCAGAACTGTAATGGCTTTTTTAGATGTTGTTTTGCAAACTCTAATCTGGTCTTCCTGTTTTTGTGGCTCACCAATGGTTTGCATCTTGTGGTGAGCCCTCTATAGTCACTCTTGTGAAGACTTCTTTTGATTGTTGACTTTGACACATATACACCTACCTCCTGGAGAGTGTTCTTGATTTGGCCAACTGTTGTGAAGGGGTTTTTCTTCACCAGGGAAATAATTCTTCTGTCATCCACCACAGTTGTTTTCCGTGGTCTTCCGGGTCTTTTGGTGTTGCTGAGCTCTCCGGTGCGTTCTTTCTTTTTGAGAATGTTCCAAACAGTTGATTTGGCCACACCTAATGTTTTTGCTATCTCTCTGATGGGTTTGTTTTGATTTTTTAGCCTAATGATGGCTTGCTTCACTGATAGTGACAGCTCTTTAGATCTCATATTGAGAGTCGACAGCAACTGATTCCAAATGCAAATGTCACACCTAGAATCAACTCATCAGACCTTTTACCTGCTTAATTGATAATGAAATAATGAGGGAATAGCCCACACCTGTCCATAAAATAGCTTTTGAGTTGATCGTCCCATTACTTTTGGCCTCTTAAAAAGTGGGAGGCACATATAGAAACCGTTGTAATTCCTACACCGTTCACCTGATTTGGATGTAATTACCCTCAAATTAAATCTGAAAGTCTGCAGTTAAAGCACATCTTGTTTGTTTCATTTCAAAGCCATTGTGGTGGTGAATAGAGGCCAAAATATGAAAATTCTGTCAATGTCCCAATATTTATGGACCTGACTGTATGGTTTGGGTACTGGATCCCGGCAGTTAGAATCCCGAGGATGGCATCTCGACCAAGTTAGAATGCCAACGCCCCTATGTAGGTAATTTATGTGAAATCTCCTGCATTGTGCCATTAGTACATAGCTACAATACATAAAATTATGCAAAAACTGCATTTCTACATACGTTTATTATGTTTTCACACCCTTTTCACATTATTTTAGTATCACCTATAGTTATTACAGGGCAATTAGAGTAGAATTCGTAAAATTCTACTCCAACCCCTAAGTATCACTTATTTTTAGTAAAGCAGATCGCATTTCCCATAATTGTAATGGGAAATGTGATCCGACCAGAGTTACTAAAAATAAAATGTGAAAAAAATACCTGGGGAGGCCCTGTGATAATAACGCCTATCCAGGGTCTCACCCAGTTACTGACCTCCTACTCTGCTCTAAGGGGGAGAGCAGAGCCGGGAGTCAGTCCCAGTAATCAGCTGTGTGGTCTAAACAGACCACAAGCTGATTACTGTAAAAAAAAGAAAAAAAAATTGTCAACATTTTTTTTTACTTACCTGACTCCAGGGACCGGTGATCGGGCCTCTGGTGATGTCTCCCCTCCGGTCAGCTGGTCTCCCATAGTGCACTGCAGCCTGTCATAAGGTGAACGAGTCCCAGTGCAGTATGGAAGATCACCTGATCGGAGGCATGGAGAACGTCACCGGAGGCCCGAAGCATGCAGGTAAGTGTAATTAAGGGAGAGGGGGGGTCGTGGGGGGTCTGTGACCGTGGGGGTGGGGCTTAGTGCCGGGGGCGGAGCTTAGTGCTGGGGGGGTAGCAGTGATGGTCGATCGGTGCATGTGCGGGCACTTTGTCACGGCATTTTTTGCAAAAATACCGTGACTAGTGTGCGGAGGGGATTCGCAGGAACAGAGCTTTATCACAAGCTCTGTCCCTGCAAGGGATTTGTAGTAAATCCCTGTGATATTGCCTGAATTCAGTCGATAATATCACACTACAATCTGCATTCAATATGCGGATTGTAGTAAATAGAGCCCTTAGGCTCCTCTAAACATTTTGCCCTGCAATCTCTCTCCTTTAGAGTGTGTACGCGAACCAGCACATGTGCACTGAACGGCATTCAGATTTCTCCTCCACAAGTGAGTGCTTGCAGCCCTTTTTAGTATTAGCTATCATGGCAGCAAATTCATATAAATAGGGAGACATTCATTTTGTGATAACCAGTGATTTTTATGTAGTGTGATTGGTGTTTTTTTTTTTTTTTAAATAGACCCCTTTATATTCAGTATCTATAATAATTTGTTTAAACTATGAAATGAGCCTAGGAAAAGCTGCAGATGTCCTATTAAAACTAGTGTGTCATGTCCAATAATCACCATCTCTAAAGTAGTGTAAAACCTGTCTGTTTTGTTCAGTTAACTCTAATTTTAACTCTAATATGTAAAATGCACAGTTCCTGTAGTTCAATAGAAAGTTTCAATGTTAAAAATAAACCTTTATTCCTGCATTAGTAGACAGAGTCTGCAAATAATAACTCAGCCTACATACAGTATGTATCACTAGAGAAAATATTTTGTCCTCCTGCTATTGATGCCATCATCTACAATAGTCTATTGACATACCAATAAACACAACTGCAATGGTGTAGAAATATGAGCAAAACAAGAACCAACAGATTTTCCACTGTAAATGATTAATATTTGGCGTAACAAGCAGGGAATCCATCATTTCAATATATTCATGCTCATTTTGATCATCTAGATTGGAGAAGAGGGAATGTAGGTTCATAGAGTGTGCTTACAGTGTTTCTGAGCTCTCTTGTGTGACTATTTCTGAGAAACTATTATGCTGCTTCTGAAGCTCTTATCAGTGCTGAAAAAATGCTTAAAACAAAATATGGCATTTAAAAATGTACTATAGCTTAAGCATTTTATGTATTAAAACAACAGAACTGCATATCTGAAGAAGTGAAGACATTCACAAGGGATTTTCTATTACTCATCTGTGTGGAAAAATGACTTAGAAATTGACCTATAAATGATTATTACTTGACCATAAAAGTAATGGACTGCAAATGGCAGAGATGGACTCCTGAACTATTTTAATTTATGTGTGGGAGGTATTTATAACCCTTCACATCCAGTGGCCTATGTGTCACATAAATTGATTCGTTTTTCTTCATTTTTTCCTGGCTACCTGATTTATTTCATTGCACTCTGTTCATTTTAAACCCATTGTCACATATATAGTATATATTAAAATTCAGCTTATATTACAAACATATTTTTCTCTGTCAAAATCTTGGTGTGGATTGTTCTTATATATTTTGAGCATCCCAGATACCAATATCAGAGTTTGTGTATACAGATGAATGAGAGTATACTAACATTAATCACTTATATTCTATATTAATTCAATTGTTTTCTTTGATTTATGACTTACTGAGTGACTTTTATACCCTAATAAAAGATTTTAGATTTAGGAGATGTCAGATCTTTAGGTCAAATTTCTTGGGTGACTTTGATCACATAAGAACAGTTCCATGGCGCTAGATTATTGTTGATTTGATTGAATGTCCAAATCCAAGTTTTTATAAGGACTGGAGGATAATTGTTGAAAACTATATAAAACAATAGGATGCCACTAACAATATTCTGTACTCTTTGCCAACAAACAATTGGGGCTGTCAATTTATGGTCTGAACCAATATTTAAAAATGCAGCCTAGACTAGTGAAATCAAGTAGGCATGAAGTCCCTTAGTGATGGCATTGGCGCCTCCAAGCAACCTTAAATACAGGGAAAAGCATCATAATACTATGAAGTAGTGAACAATTAGTACTGTATGTGTGATGCTGCATTAGTTATATACTCATTTAGCCGTACATAGTGAATTCTTAAGAGAATAATATAGTAATTACGGGTTAGGTACGGGATGCCGGCGCTCGGAATCCCGGCGGTCAGAATTCCGACACTTGCATCCGACAGGGTTAAGATACCAACACTAGTCGGTCAGTAGCCTAAGTCTACCCCTTCCCCACTCCCTACCCCTCTATCCCCGCTACCTAAGCGCCCGCATCCCAACTGTCAGGATTATAACAACATCCTGGCAATTACAATATTATACCAAATATAATAAAAATCAAAATGTAATATTTTTAGTAATATGCCCATGAATGTCAAGATGCCCTGTGAGATGCTCAGCAAGAGGTACTATCCGGTGTCCATCACTAGAAGTGCTTTTTTTTTTTTAATTGCTTCAAAGTGGTTCTCAAACTGGATTCAACTAAAGTTCAAAGAAAGTTATAAATTCTAAAGCTGGGTACACACTGAAGCGATGTGTACTCAGATGATATGGCAGCGCGATGTACACGTATGAGCAATGGCAAATAATTGCTTGATCTGTGTAAATATCTGCATTGCATCCGAGAATGAATCAGGCCGAGAGACACAGCACAGAATTGAATGATTGTCTGTATATTTTATTGGGTGTTCCTAGGCAGTACAGATCTACCCAGCTTCATTGTTGCTCATAGTGCAGCGAATCGTACTATGTATGGCATGAGACGCCCTCCCGCGATCGGGGATGCGCAATAGCATCTCCATTCAATCCTATGGACACGCAGTCCCACGATCGGGGACGCGCAAGTGCGTCTCCATAGGATTGAATTGAGATGCACTCCCGCGAATGGAGACAAGCCATAGCATAGTGACTGGCAACAATGAACCTGGGCGCATTTGTAAAAGGGGCGAGACGCATGTGCGGTATGGGACAATCACTAGGTGCCTCCACATACAAAGTTGTGTATGAGTTACAATCAGGCCTTTGGTGTACAACAAGAATCAATTTTGTTTCTTGCAAAAGCTACTTACCTGGTAAATACTACACTGCATTTGTGCTGCCCACATACCACTTACACCCCACAAGTTTATCACATTGGGTGCATGAAGGTGTCCACACTACTTTATAAATATCCCATGTTTACCTCATTATTTTACCCATATATGGATCATACAATAAGACAATACTGTAAATATGCTGCCAAGCTTCCATGAACCTTGGAAAGTGGGGTAAAACACACACATACTTACAGGGTGTGGCATTGTAAGCATACATCATGGTCTATTATCATTAACCCTTTTCTTACCATCCAACCCACCATTTCAACCTGTACTCAGGTACATGTTCCCATTACTCTCCACTGGACACCCCAGGGACATATCTACCCATTGGCCGGGATGGCACTCTCCAGGGGCGCCAGGCAAGGGGGGGCACCATCAGGCGGTACCATCCACAGCCAGAGGGTAGAATCAGTATGGGAATTCCAACACCGGAGACCGCCCTGGGGAAGATGCCGGTGTCGGTTAGCCGCTGCTGCTTGCCAGCAGCTGCCTGGTAGACACAAATAATTAATAAAGTTTTGTTTTTTTGGGGGGCTGTGGGAGCCGGAGAGACAGAAGGGGGCTGGCTTGGGAGATAGAAGGGGGATGGCTGGGGAGACATAAGGGGGATGGCTGTGGAAACAGAAAGGGAGTAGCTAGGTTGGCTAAGGAGACAGAAATAGGGCTGGCTGGCTATACGGAAGGGGGAAGCTGGGGAGACAGAAGGAGGATGGCTGGGAAGACAGAAGGGGGCTGTCTAATGAAACAGAAGGAAGTGCTGGCTGAAGAAACATGGGGGCAGCTGGGGAGATAAAAGGGGGCTGCTTGGGAGATGTTATAAGTAGAGATGTGCACTGACCCCTGTGTTTTGGGTTTGGTTTTGGATCTGTGCCTCTTCGTGTTTTGGATCTGGATTGGTTTTGCCAAAACCGCCCTTCCGTGGTTTGTTTAGGTTCTTTTAGAACCTTTGTCACAGCATCAGTATTCTTAACATCAGTAAGTTTTAGCTTTAAAAAGAAACGGTTTTGAACAAAATGGATTGTGAGGCTTATATGGACTTTGCTTTCTTTGTGGACCTACCAAAGGCATGAGGACATTGAGCTCAGCCCCTACTATGTGGTTAGAACAGGATAGTTCAGCAGCCAGGATTGCTCATTGAAGGGATTGGACAAAAATGCTAAAAGAATCGGATTGACTGGTAACTGGGTGCCTCTATGCATTGTCCTGACATATATGGAATGGCAGCAGATCCCACCAACACCCTTGTGAGCATGGATGCCGGTGATGTATAGAAGTGTATAACCTGCAGTGTGTTAAATAACCTTGTATCTCAAGGAGTTGGTTGTTAAGATAAATTCAGTGATTTTTGTTATTATTGTGTGCTGTGTTTATTTAAATATAATAAAAGGGTGTGTCCTCCACCCACTATTTGCTTTGAGATATGAGTATACCCATGTCGAGGTAACGGGAAGGTACCAGGGACGATGCTTAGGTCTAATCTAAGTACCCCAATATCCTCACAGGAGCTTATTGAGTTTCAGTGTGCTGGTTTGCTTATTTCTTGATATTATCGGCACAAGACCACATTGGTCCTCCTCTCTGTTCCTGCGTTGGCAGTGATCTACATAATTTAGTGAGGATTATTGTCACTCTAAGAAACAAACAAAATTATGCTGGAAAAAGATGGACCCAAACGCAATCCAGTCTGACAATATACTGTGCTATAGTCTCTCTACTGCAATCAAAACCTGCCTTAGTCATTGATCATTGGCCGCTTTATCAATCCATCTCTATGAGTATTGATGCAATTCACTAGCGGGTTTGTCCTATTGCCTCATTTATCACAAGAGTATATTATTTCTATCCTTGATGTTTTATCTTTATCTTCCCTTTTGGTACTTACAATTATATGGTTCTGCTTGCAGAATTGTAGATTTTCTCACAAGCTCTTTAACTTTGGATTAAATAGCAGTTTTACTATACCAAACAGCACGTTATTTATTTATTTATACACTGTACATATTTGTAAATTGATTATTAATACTTGATTTTAATTGTGTAGAAGTTAATAAAATACACAGTCTTTTCCAATTCTTTAGTTACCGGGCAAATAAATATACACCCTGAGGAAAAGACCTTTAAAAGTCTTGAAACGTTGTTGACATTTAATACATTTTGATTTTTCAAAGTCTGTGGAGTGCCGCCTCTTTCCTTAACTGGATATCTATATGCAGCCACTACATTAGGAGGGCACCCCGGCATGTTGATTGGGCTATATATTTGTTTATGTATTCCACCTTTCTCTTATAAGAAGCTTAGATTTTTGCATTCATAAAACCATTAACACTTGCACCAGCCTATGACCTTATGACTGGAGTGGTGGGAAGTTCTTATACAGGCAAAGATAAGCAAGGGCATATTCATGCAAATGCTGCTTTTGCAGACCAGCAATTATGCACATATTTGCCTGTTAGGAGGCATATCTTTTGCACCTGCTACAAACATGGACACCTAGTAATCAACTACTGTAACAGGCACAAAAGAAAAAGAAATGGTATAAAAATATATAAATGGAATAAATTTGTAAACAACCTTGTAAACAACTCCAAAAATATACTGATAGGTTGCTTGGCTCCCAAGAAAAATGAAGCCTAGTGTGTATGTGTGTGAGTATGTGGTAGGGAATATAGATTGTAAGCTCCGCTGGGGCAGGGACTGATGAGAATGGGCAAATATGCTCTGTAAAGTGATGCGGAATATATGTGCGATCTATAAATAACTGGTAATAAATAAATAAATAATGTACAAGTCTAAAAATGTCTTTAAATCTATACATTTCCTAGAAACAGTCAATCCTATAACATGCAATACTGTTATATTAAAAGCAAACTGTATCTGTAAAACGGCACATTAGAAACAGTAAGTTTCAAAATTCACATGCACAGAACACACCAGCAAATCCATGACGAAGTCCAACCTGATTGGTTAAATGAAACGAGTTGGACCACGCCCCCTTTTCTCCAGAAGTAAACTTCTATTATAAATAGAGTTGCCCATCGGGTTCAAGCTCCTGACAGTAATGCACTCTGGAGCTTGGTACATATGGGAAATGCTGCCAGAACTCAGAAAATGGCTATTTTGGGATTTTTGGCCACTTTACTATAAGTACATTCACCCACGGCTGGTGCAAGATATCTGGGCGCCCTAGACAAAATTTCATCCAACGCCCCTACTCCCTATATATTCATACTATGCCACACATTAGTGTCGCCAATTTATAATATGCCACACAAATTCATAAAATATGCCCAACTAATATGCCACACAGCAGAGCCCCAAAATCATACTGTGCCTCATAACACTGCCCCCAAGTCATAATATGTTGTACATCTGTGCCACAAATTCATTATATGCCACACAGCTGTATCCCCAATTTATAATTATGCTACACGTCATTGCCTCCAATACATAATATGCCACACATTTGTGCCCCAATACATATGCCACACAGCTGTGTGCCAAATTTATTGTATGCTACATAGCCATAAATTATGCTACACAATGTCCCAATATATATGCCACACATGTGCCCCAAATTATTTATATGCCATACAGCTGTGTCCCAATACATTATGCCACACATCCATGCCGCAAATATATATTTATGCCACACATCCATGCCCGATATAGGTTAGCACCCATTAACACCCCCACGCACACACATATACACCTCACCCTGCCAGCACGCATTTTAAACCCACACACGCATACACTAACACTGTCAGCACTCAATAAAACCACCACCACCCCCACACACTAAGCCTGTGTGCACTCATTAACACACACACACAAGCCCCCATGACCTTCACACACCTGCATCAGCCTTGGTCATCAGTAGTCCTGTCCGGTACTGAAAGAGACATCTTTTGTTTTTTTGCGTGGACTCAGTGGCACCCTCCAGTGGCCGGCGGCCCTAGGCAGCCACCTAAAGCTGCCTAATGGTAGCACTGGCCGTGTATCCACCCACAATAAGATATAAATAAAAAAACTGTTTTATTGCTAAAAATACAGCTTGATATCATACTGAGTATTATTGAGGTTAGGTTACACAGCTATGAGAGATTAGATACTCTACATGTATTGGTATAATTATATTGCATATGAATTGAATTGAAACTGTATATTATGCATCATTGTTTAGATTATCAAACAAAGCTGTCCCTCCCACTGGTTTACACACAGTCTATAGCACATCAACCATGTATTGTATGCTGTGTTCATCATTAATTGAAAAATGCTAGGGGTGCCTTAACATTACTAAATCATATAACTGAGTTAAGTACCAGCCTTTCTTTGTCACAAGTTCAGTATCCCATTGTCTTTCCATGCTCTACTGGTAGGAAAATTGATTAAGTAGTGAAGTAATTAACTACCCAGAATATGAAAAATCACTGTAGCAGGGCATGCGGGCTCTAATGTATAAAACCTCTCCTGAATGGGATTTGACCTTGTATGTACAGAAGAGTGATGGATATGCTGCCTTTAAATTAATAGATGTTATATGAAGAATAGCTTCAAGCCAAAGGATTCTGGTGCACAGTTTCCTACATACAATAGGTCTCATTCCGTTATCTTGCAAGTAATTCATTTTTATGAAATACATAACTGAAATAAAAATATCAGTTAATCTGAATACAGCATTATTTATTTCAAAGAGCATTCAAACTTTGTAAAATAAAAAGCTGATATACTTGTAGTTTATGCTGCTGTAGATTAAATTAACTGACCATGTGGTAGCAAAGCATTGGCCAAGGACCTAGATCCTCCCCAAAAACAGCAGCCTCCACCTTCAGACACACCACACTTTCAGCCTCATCAGGCCTCCTTAGACCTCACCAACAGCATTCCCAACTCCCATTTTATTTTTAACTAGAAGTCGTGCCCTGCGTTGCCTGTATTTTTTACTGTCTCTCACTTTCTCTCACTTTCTCTCTCTCTCTCTCTTTCTCTCTCTCTCTCTCTCTCATTTCACCCATACTGAGAGGTCACAATGTCTCTCTTGTACAGTATTAGTTAATGCTCTATTCATTCCATCAATCCCAACACCCAGAAACACACTCTCTTTCCCTCCCTCTTGCTCTCTCTGACTCTCTCTCTTTCTGTGCCCATCTCTCTCTCCCTGTTCCCCTCATTCTTTGGTGATGCACTAAACCTTGGAGAGTAATAAAGTGGAGAGAGATAAATTACCAACCAATCAGCTCCTAACTGTCATTTTTCAAACACAACCTGTAACATGGCAGTTAAGAGATGATTGGCTGGTAATTTATCTTTATCCACTTTATCACTCTCCAAGGCTGTGAAGGTCACTGCTCTGGAGATCTGCAGTGTGTAACTTCCGTCAGCGACACACAGATGCAAAGATCATCCGCTCATCCATAGCTGGTAACTAACCAATTCTGCTACTGTATACTGGACAGAGGGTCTAATTCAGAACCGCTCGCGAGCGCTGAGCGCTCACTAGCGGGTCGATATTGGCCCAGTGCGCATGCGCATGACGGACCTGGCTCTGTCGTGCGCATGCGCGAGACCCAGATAGCGACGGGTAAGCCGTCGCTATGGGTCTCGTACCACAGGGGGCATGCTGTCGATGGTGAGTGACAGCACGCCCCCTTTGGTGGGCGTGCCGGGGGTGTGGCTGCCCAGACGGAGGTGTTCCTATGGAAACGCCTACCATCTGGGGCCGGCCCCACTGACATCACAAGTGATGTCGGTGGGAGTGCCTTCGGCTCTGATAGAGCCAAACGCACTCCAGGGCTTGCGACAATGAGACCCTACCACAAGGGTCCATCGCAAGCCCGATGGTTGCGATGGTCTTGACCATCGCGACCATCTTTTTGGCCGCTCGCTATAGCTGTGGGTGGTCACCCACAGCTATGTGAGCGGCCAGGAGGCCGCTCTAAAAAAAAGAGAAGGAGGGCACTGACTCAGAGCGAGCGCTCTAAAAAAGCGTCCGGCTCTGAATCAGGTCCAGAGTCCGGGTGCACATTAACATTGCATGCAATTATCACTTTATCTATTATGCTATGGCTGGACCATCAGAGTCTGACATTTTTTGACATTATTGTTGATCAATTTGAGCTGAGAACATATTTATATTACAAGTAGATCTCAGTCTATATCATTGTTGATCACATATCCTATACACTTGATGTGATTATAGTACTGACTTTTCTTTTTTATGTGTATTTGTGTATACATATTCGTTACATTTTGAGAGTCGGGAAGCCTCGTATGTCTCATAAGGCCAAGGGAAAGACAGACAGGTGTACGTGGAGAAGAAAGGCAGGGACTCTGAGTGAAACCTACAAATCCAAGGAGATGGTGTTGTGTGTGGCACGGTGCAACAGTGTGTATGGTAGCAAGGGGAGCAGACTACTGCCATTGACTCATAGTCTATTGGAATCAGGAGCTGACAAGAAGTGGGTATTATTCTGAGGTGCTTTGGTCTGTAAAAGGGGGATGCAGTCAATAAGCCGACGGTCGAAATGCTGACCACCAGCTTCCCGACTCAGGCCTGTCTGTGTGTGACTCTCTCCTTGGCATGTCTGTGTGACTCTTGGCTTGGCATGTCTGTGTGTGAAACTTGGCTTGGCATGTCTGTGTGTGAAACATGGCTTGGCATGTCTATGTGTGACTCTTGGCTTGGCATGTCTGTGTGTGACTCTTGGCTTGGCATGTCTGTGTGTGACTCTTGGCTTGGCATGTCTGTGTGTGACTCTGGTACTGTGCCAAAAATAGAAAAACATCATTGGGAGCTTCTGACACAAGCTGCCTCACTGAACCACTTTCTACCCTAGAACCAACATTTTGCCTTTGAGAATTGTGCCAGTCGGCGTAGGATATCTTGCATGAATAGTATTGCAAAAGCCCATTACAGTATATGCATGTATATTTGCCAATGTAGCTTTGGATGATTTTGAGACTTAAGTCTGCCTACACCTGGAAGGGTAGAATAGGCAACGCAGGGGCATTCTAATGGAGGCTAAGTGCAGTAAGACCTTGTTCATGATTCGAAAAGCTCTATTATTTGTGGTTGGTCAGGGGCAGATATAAGTAGATGATGATGATGACATATACGAGGCATGGAAATCAGTGGTGTAGCCAGGTGGGGTGCTCCTCTAGCTAAAGAGACCAGCACCTAATTGGAGCCTATGCCAGTCACAGCAGTGCCCGAATCACAAGTTCCTGGCAGCATTGTGGCACATGGAAAACACCTAGACCTGGGGAGCCTATTTTTCCATGTTGGCTTCCCCTCATGTTAAAAGCTAGCTACACCACTGAGAGAGATGTTTCTGAGATAGAGCAGTTTTTATAGTGTACTAGATGCCCAATACATGTGTTGCACATAAAATAAATGTACAAATATGTATAAGTGGTATATATAAGTGTCTGTGAAATATGCCTGGTGTAAATGAGACACACATGCTACTGCTGCTGACCACAGGGCATCTTGATCTCTGTATATGGGCTATTTTTGTGCTTGCTTTCTTTTTAGGGTAATTTACACTCATTTTGCGACCCACTGTACATTAGCTCCATATTACATATATACAGTATTTCCTTGTATTTAAAGGCTTTACCTCCTTTTTTACTTTGGTGGGAAACGTAAATATATTTGTTTGCTAAATATTTTTCCTATGCAATACTTCACGTATTGGACACACGTTAGTTGGCTGCTCAGTGCTTGTATGATTAATGCTGCTTGTTCAAACACACACAGAAAGGTCACAGAATATAGGCAGCATTTTACAGGCTTTCTATCGAAAGGTCTGACTGCAACCCAAGCACAAACATTTACTGACACTTCCAAAGCTAATTCTTCATGTTTGTTTCTTTGGAACCATGAAGGTCACCAAGTGTTGTTTCTATAGTGGTAATAATAAAAACATGGGGAAATATTTGTTACTGAAGTCACTAAAATCTAAGTGCTGCCAATACTGTAAGTTTCATACAACCATTAGGGAAATGAATATTGTAGTTTTTAGACAATTATCTAATGAGTATGTTTATCAAACCACTTTAATTGCACCCACTGTAAAACTGGGCAGCTTTAGACACTATAGGGATGATTCAGAGTGGAATGAAAGTTTGATTTGTGGACGGATCTTGTGATTTCTATCAGGGTTGGGTACGGGATGCTGGTGCTTGGGATCCCGGTGATCAGAATCCTGACACCGGCATCCCGACAGGGTTACAATTATACCCCTGTTATACCTGACACTTCCAATTACACTCCTGTCCTACATGAACCAAAACTACTACGAAGTGATGTGGATGTTTTATTGCAGGAGTATAATCATCTTTTTCATGGCATTGGAAAACTTAAAGACTATCAAGTTCAACTTCACATTGATCACTCAGTTATACCAATTGCTCAAGAACATCGCCGCATTCCTATCAACATAAGGAAACAAGTGGAAGAGGAAACACAGACTCTTGAAGACTTAGATATCATTGAAAAGGTATCTGACCCAACACCATGGGTATCACCTATTGTGGTTGTGCCCAAACCAGGTCAGCCAAATGCAGTGAGAATATGTGTTGATATGCTTCGGCCTAATGTTGCCATTAAAAGATAGCACCATATTACTCCTACTATGGATGATATTATATATCAACTCACAGGTGCATGTTTCTTTTCAAAATTGGATTCAAATAAAGGTTATCATCAACTGGAACTTGATGAAGAGTCGGTCGCGACAAATAACAACATTCTCAACTCATGTTGGTCTACGAAGTTGAAGATACAAACGGCTGTCATTTGGAATCATATCCGCAGCAGAAGTATTTCAAAATTCTATCCGTCAAGTCATACAGTCAGTTCAAAATGCCATCAATTACAGTGATGATAGTCTGGTTTTTGAAGCAACGCGCCAGGAACATGATGCAGCTCTGCGTCAAGTGTTTAAGTGTCTTCAAGACAGGAATTTAAGACTGAATAAAGACAAATGCTCACAGTTTTTGGTCACATTTTCTCTGCAGATGGAGTGAGTCCTGATCTACAAAAAGTTCAGGCTATTACAAAAATTTTGAAACCTACCAATGCTGGTGAAGTAAAGTAATTTCTTGGGATGATTAACTATTGTTCCCAATTCATTCCAAAATATGCAACTTTGACAGCCCCACTTAGGGAACTCACAAAGAAAAATGCCAAATTCTTATGGACTTCCTCTCAATCGCAAGCATTTGATGACCTAAAAAGATGTCTGCAATATAGTGTCACAATGTTATATTACAACACTGCTTGGAAAACAGAACTTATTGTGGATGCTAGTCCTGTGGGGTTAGGAGCTATCTTGACTCAAGTGAATACTCATGGGGATGGTAGCATTTGCGAGTCACAGTTGACAGAGGTGGAAAAATGCTATTCCCAGCCAGAAAGGGAAGCTCTTGCAGTAGTTTGGGGTTGTGATTGCTTTCATCTCTATTTATACGGCATTGACTTTACCATCCAGACTGATCATCAAGCACTGGTGACACTTTTTAGAAATCCAAACAACCAGCTAGGATACAGTGATGGGGCTTACGTTTACAGGCATACAATTTGTCCATCATTCATAGAGCTGGCACTGATAATCCTTCAGATTACATGTCTAGACACCCTTTGCCTTATGACATCTCACAGTCTACTTCAGTGGAGGAGTATGTGAACTTTATTATCAACAATTCAATTCCTGATTCACTTACTAGTGACAGCATCAAAGAGGCTTCTTCCTCAGATAAAGTATTGTCAGCAGTAAAACACTGTATTATTTCCAATGATTGGCGGTTGGGGAAGTTTCTGTTTTCAACTGATGAGGAACAAGACTTTAGAGCACGTCATAAACATTGTCAAGAACTAACTGTACATGATGATTTAATCATTCTCAGAGGTGACAAAATTGTCATTCCAGCTGTTTTGAGAAAGCAATTAATTGACATTGCCCATGCCAGTCATTTAGTAATTGTAAAGACCAAACAACTTTTATGTGAAAAGGTATGGTTTCCCTCCATGGAGCAACGTGTTGAATCAGAAATCCAAAACTGCATGACATGCACCCTTCTTTCTACGCAACCTAACAGTGAACCATTACGGATGACTGACCTACTTGACAATGTCTGGGAAAATTTTGATGTTGACTTCCATGGCACATTATACAATGGTAAATACATACTAGTAGTTGTGGATGAATATTCACAATATCCTGTTCTTGAACTAATATCTTCAACATCGGTCACATCTGTCTTACCAGTGTTGGATAAAATCTTCACTACTTATGGAATTCCAGGAACAATAAAGACAGATAATGGTCCGCTATTTCAAGGTGCTGATTTCAGCAAATTCATGAAACATTTTGGAATTCGACATAAAAAAATGACTCCCCTGTGGCCACAAGCAAATGGTCTTGTTGAACGTTTTATGCGTAATCTTTGAAAGCAAATAAAGATTTGTAAAGTATCCTGAATTCCAATTCAACAATCCTTAAATCAATTTCACAGACAATATCGATCAATGCCTCACTCCACAACAAATGTCCCTCCTCAGACATTGATGTTTCAAAGAAAAGGTATCAGATCCACACTTCCGGAAATTCAGTTAACTCCTGCATCTAAAGATCATCAGATTAGAAAGACGGACTCTGCTAAAAAAAACTAAAAGCAGATCAGTAAAAGCAGTATGCAGATCAGAAAATGAGAGCTATTGCTTCTGATTTACTAGAAGGAGATCGTGTTCTGGTGAAAGAAAGAGTAGTACGCAAGGACATCACTGCTTTTCACCCAAGTCCACTGACTATAATGAAAAGGAAAGGAACAATGATTGTTGCAGGAAATGATAATCAAACAGTGACAAGGAATGTGTCCCATTTCAAGAAGATATTTCCATCTTTATCTTCTGATAGACCAAGTCAAGAGGATGTCATCACAGTACCTTTACTATCCTCAGCATCAATTGATCCGATTATGGAGGCTGTTTCTTTGAGTGAAGGATCACATATTCAGATGAAAAGAGGCAGAGTCATTAAACCTCCTGCTAGGCTTATTGAGCAGATATGACTCTTAATTTATGGCTTGTAACCATTCTAGAAGGTTTTCCAGTTTCATGTATATTGGGTTAATGTTCATGCTCAGATACCATTAACACATTGTTATATGTTTCATTTTATAAATGCACTACTTGTTTGAATGAAAATTTTATATTTAAAAACAAAAATTATATGAAAGGAAGGGGGAGATGTAGTATCTATATAGATAGTTTCTGTGCATTGTCATGTAATAGTAAGATGAGGTACTGTACCTTTAAGGATTCTGCAGCATAGAAGGACATGTGATCAGGAAGTGGAAGGATATAGGAGAAAGTAAGAGAAAGGAGAACAGTCATGAGGAGATAATGTCTTTATCTACCTGTAATAATGCAAGTATTACTTACAATAAATAAACTACATTAACAGCATACTTGATGAGTCATTGCTATGAAGAAAGGTGTAACAATACTCACAACAGTTGGTAAGTATCCCAACCCTACCCTTAACTCTTACCCTCCCTCCCCAGACCCTAAACCAGTGCCTAACCCTAACTCTCGCCTAGTGCCTAACTCTCACCCTCCCCTTAACCCCGCTACTTAGCATCGGGATGCCGTCACTGGGATTCTTATTGGTGTCGGGACTCCGGCGCCGGCATTGTGAGCGCCTGCATCCCAGCTATTGGGATTTCAACTAACTCCCTTCTATCACTGGGTATCTTCCATAACTGAACATACGCAACAATGCGCTGCTATTCGCATCTCCACTTGTGGTTGTATGGCCATTAGTGTAAGGTAACATGGCATTCTGAGGGCTTCTCATGGGTGTGGAGATTGATTTTCATGCTATGTAGAGTTGTGTGTATATAGAAAACCATCTAATTCAGATGGATCACTTGCACTAGGTATAGAGGTATTATAGAGCTTGTGTAAATGATGTGCTGGTTGTGATAATGGATGGGGGAGGTGTGGCTGCATTACATTTTACATAGAAAATTGTGTACATGATACTTCATTATTTACTTACATTGTACATAAATAGGGTAATGTGACTGTACAGTCAGGTGCATAAATATTGGGACATTGACAGAATTTTCATATTTTGGCCTCTATTCACAACCACAATGGCTTTGAAATGAAACAAACAAGATGTGCTTTAGCTGCAGATTTTCAGATTTAATTTGAGGGTAATTACATCCAAATCAGGTGAACGGTGTAGGAATTACAACGGTTTCTATATGTGCCTCCCACTTTTTAAGGGGCCAAAAGTAATGGGACTATCAACTCAAATGCTATTTCATGGACAGGTGTGGGCTATTCCCGCATTATTTCATTATCAATTAAGCAGGTAAAAGGTCTGATGAGTTGATTCTAGGTGTGACATTTGCATTTGGAATCAGTTGCTGTCGACTCTCAATATGAGATCCAAAGAGCTGTCACTAGCAGTGAAGCAAGCCATCATTAGGCTGAAAAATCAAAACAACCCATCAGAGAGATAGCAAAACCATTAGGTGTAGCCAAATCAACTGTTTGGAACATTCTTAAAAAGAGAGAACGCACCGGAGAGCTCAGCAACACCAAAAGACCCGTAAGACCACGGAAAACAACTGTGGTGGATGACAGAAGAATTATTTCCCTGGTGAAGAAAAACCCCTTCACAACAGTTGGCCAAATCAAGAACACTCTCCAGGAGGTAGGTGTATATGTGTCAAAGTCAACAATCAAGAGAAGACTTCACAAGAGTGAATATAGAGGGTTCACCACAAGATGTAAACCACTGGTGAGCCACAAAAACAGGAAGACCAGATGATTAGAGTTTGCCAAACAACATCTAAAAAAGCCATTACAGTTCTGGAACAACATCATAAGGACAGATGAGACAAAGATCAACTTGTACCAGAGTGATGGGAAGAAAAGAGTATGGAGAAGGAAAGGGACTGCTCATGATCCAAAACATACCACCTCATCAGTGAAGCATGGTGGTGGTAGTGTCATGGCGTGGGCATGAATGGCTGCCAATGGAACTGGTTCCCTTGTATTTATTGATGATGTGACTGCTGACAATAGCAGCAGAATGAATTCTGAAGTGTTTCGGGCAATATTATATGCTCATATTCAGTCAAATGCTTCAGAACTATGAACGATTTTTGACTGCATTAAAATGAATTGAATCGTCCAAATCTGACTGCAAACACATCAGATGGCAGATATCGTTATCTGACAAGCGGGAATGCGCATCGCTCATCGTTCATCTGACCAACATGTCAGATATGTCAGATTTTCCTTCAGATATGAACAATTGAACGATTTTTAAAATCGTTATCGTTCATATCTGAAGAAAAATCGGCCCATGTGTATGCGCCACAAGAGGAATGTAACAAGGAGAGTGAACTGGGAGAGAGGATAGGTAGGATGTCAGAGGAGCTGAATAGTGAGTTATGAGAGGGCTGGTAGGCTTTGAGTCTTATGGGCTTGTTTGAAGATGTGGAGACTGACAGCAAGTCTCATAGAATGAGGAAGTGAGTTCCAGAGTAGAGAGACAGCACAGGAGAAATCTGGGATGTAAAAGAGAGTGGAGGTGAGCAGAGGAGAGGCTGCAGTTGGTGTAGGTGTGGAGAGGACAAGAGAGAGTGTGGACAGAAATTAGGTTGCAGATGTAGGAAGGATTGGAACAATTGAGGGCTTTATATGTGAGTTTAAGGGGTTAGGAGTTTAAAATATAATCTGTGGTAGAAGGGGGCAGAGGGGGGAGTCAAACACAGAGCAGTGGAAGAGATAAATGAGATGGACAATACAGTTAAGGATAGACTGAAAAGGGAAGAGGTAGGTGCTAAGAAGACCAGAGAGGAGCACATTGCAGAAGTCAAGAAAACTAAGTGCATGGATGTTTGGTGGCATCCATGTAGTATATGGGGTCAAACCAATTAGAGATGGAAAGGAAAATCTTTATTTTAAGGTAAAAATGTCGGGACATCGGGCTGAACCATAGACACCCCCCCCCTAATATCTAATTTGGCAATTTGAAGTTTCCAATTAGCTTACATGTAATTTTTTGGCATAAACAAAATGGGTTCAAATTACCCCAAAATCAACTTTTTTGTAAGTTTAGACACCCCAAGTTTGATTACTATATTATTTTTAATTTAAAAATTATAATTGTTTACCATTTTAAAAAAAAATTTTTTAATATGCCCTCAAAGTACTCCAAAATCTCCTTTTTTCCTACTATTTTTTTGCATTTTTTGTTCATTTTGTTTGAGATTAAATGAAAAAGTTTGCTTTTTATAATTTTTCTGCATTTTAAAATAAAACCCCAGAAATCAGACATTTAACACCATTTACAAACCTTCAGTACTTTCCTAATGCCCACAAACAGCATTCTATACAATCCCGCTAGCGAAATTGTACATTTTGGGGGGTCCAGGATGGTTTCTCCACTTTTTCATGTACTGCTCTCACATCTCATTTTGCAGTTAATTCGCAAACCTCCCCTGTGAGTACCGCGAATAGGCATTTTTAATTGGATTGGAGAATTTTCGGGAGCGTGCATTAGTGCAAAGTCTGTGAGTTTCATGAAACAAACTCGCTACTGGCAATTCGCACCTAATTGGATTGACCCCTATGAGTCTGATTCTAAAGATATTTGAAGGTGTAAGCAGCAGAATTGTAACATAGACTGAATGTGTGGATTTGGAGCATCAAGGATAACACCCAGACAATAAACATGAGGGAAATACGAGAGGGTTGTGCCATCAACAAATAAAGAGAGGAGATGAGGGGTAATTTATGGTTGAAATACAATACAGTAAATATGGTTGAGATTGAGAAAGAATTGTGACATCCATGCGGAGATGGCAGACAGGCAGTGACATGAGAGAGAAAATGGGAAGAGAGGTTAAGTGAGATGATGTCAATTTGGTTGTCGTAGGCATAAGGATGTTATTGTAGGCCAAGACCAGACCCTTGAGGGACACAGTTAGAGATATAGGAGTTCATCCAAGAAAGAACAAGAAACAGAGAGGGTGTTCCACAGTATTAGAGGATGCAGATAGTTACAGTAGGATAAGTAGATATGAATTATTATTGGATTTAACAGTAAGAAGATAAGTACATGTATTGGTTTGGTAAGGGCAGTTTCTGTTGAGTGAAGATCAATGAGAGAATGGGAAGAGAGGAAAGTGGTGAAGCATTGATAGACAAGTCACTCAAAGATCTTGGAGGAAAGGGGTGGAGAGAGATGTGATGGTAGGTGGGTCATGTGAGGGCTTTTTGATGGCAGGTGAAATTAGTGCATGCTTGAAGAAAGAGGGGACAGTAATGGAAGAGAGAGTCAGGTTGAAAAGGTGGTAGTAGGTGTCAGAGAATTATTGGTGAAAGGTAATGGGTTTAAATGGGTATGTGAATAGGTGAGAAGATGAAAGTTGTGCACAGTCTTAATCATCAGTGGCAAGGGATAAGTGTTGGCATAGTTTGGTCAATGTGCTGAGTGTGGTTAGTGTGCAGCAAGTGTGCATATGGAGGTGAGTCCTAAACAGGGTGTTGGTTTATTAGCCAGGTAGAGATACAGGTGGCTGTAGGCACAGGGCTTAACAGGTACAGGTTAACTGGATGCTACATTCAGCCTGGAGTGATTGGGTATGCTGGGCATTGTAGTGCACCACTTGGTAACATACACCCTTCAACTAGGTAGTGTTATGCTCCTCTATGTAAACAATGATGGCACAGATCCTGTGGGGCCTTGTATGTCTCTGTAACACTGGGGGGGTCTCAGGGAGAGTCCTCACATTCAGAAAGTCTCGGGATAGAGCCGCGCATAACCAGTAGCGCATGTTAGAGGTTAGACCTCTAGACAGAGTCATGCCGACTCCTAGGCCCTTTCTGGTACTGGAGCCAGGAATGGAGACAGACAGGAGATATCCTGGAGATTATCATTGATTTTAGATTTTAAATGGGTAGCAAAGTCTATCTATCTATTTCAAACTTTCCTACACTTTTGAAAGTCGCAGGAGGCTCCCAGGTAGTCCCCCGCACCTCCGAAAGAGTAGGCAGATCTCCCACATCCCGCTCACTTCCCAGTGAAGTGGGCAGGATGGGGAGATTTTCCTAGGAATTCACGGGTCATTCGGGAGAGATGGGGCTAAAATGATGCAAATTGCATAATTTAGCCCCACCCTCCTAGCAGACCAGCGAATCGCAGTCTTGCCCCACCCCTGAAGATGTTTGCAGATTCTCCTCTCCAGGCTGCTCCTGGAGAGGAGTTCTGCAAAGTAGACAATCTCATATCTATCCATCCATCCATCTATCTATCCATCTGTCTATCTACATGCATGCTCACATGCACACACGCACAATCACACGTACACACATACACAAAAATTAAATGCTTCCTCCAAATACATTTATGTTGTGTGTGGGCATGTTGTTTACAATATATGGCAGCTGTAAAGAGCCTTTGAATAAAAAAAAATATTTGAACCACAATTATGTTACAACAAAATAAAAAATATCAATTATTCTAATTCAATTAAAATAAATAATTTAGATATACAGATAGAAATGTAATAGTCTATAGCTGTAGTATATCAATATTTTTATCCATGTTTGGCTGTCTGAAAGTTCATTCACATTGATACTTAGCTGCCCTTGCCTGTCACTAATTCATCCTGTGAATGTCAAGGAGATCATACCCTACATCAGCCCTGTCACTAGCTGCCTGTTAAAGCTGTAATAGGAAAAAGTATGTCTTCTCTGCAGTTTTTAGAGTGGCATCTTTAGTCAGTTTGTTTAAAAACAAACAAGAAATGTAGTTAACTGCGAATAGCAGCCGAAAAGTAATTGAGAGGCAGTTACAAAGCAAGTCCATGTTAACAGAGCTTTAGGGGACTATTAACAAGATGGAGCTTTGGTAACCAACCTATTTATAATAACATTATCCAGGGATGAGACAAATTGCTCATGAGTTTATACTACAGTATGATAAGAATGTCCTAAATGGCAATTAGCTATGAAAAATGATTGCACTGGATGGTACATACTGTTGTGGGCATGCATGGGAAGGAAGGAAATTAGATGGTATCAGAGAGGGAAGGTGATATTTTCTGCACAATTAAACATTTTTCATATTCTGGTTCCTGCTTGTTAAACAACTAATTTTTGTTGCATTTCTTCAGGTCAATATAGAAATCAATTATTTTGGAAAGTAAATTAACAAACTTTTTTGATTTTGTTCGAAACAATGTGGATTGTAAATGAGGTCAGGCATGCAGCCACCCGCAGTACACAGGAGTGGGAGGTCTCTGTCCCATGCACCCAAAGGTGCATACACACTAGACGACATATGTATGCAGCAATGCGACCTAGGACCCCCCTCCCCCAGCTGACGGGCCAACATATTGAGTAGCTCATACACATTAGACGATCTGGTGCCCGACCGCCCGATATGTCGGGCCCTGCCGCATCTCATTGCATGGGGTCGTCAGTAGCATCACCTGATTGGCCTCCATGCAGGACCGACCTGACGATGCGGCTGACGACCCCAAGGGAGCGCTAACCACACACTTAACGATTTTAATGATTTGTCGTTTGTCTGGTGTGTAAGCACCTTAAGGATGTGCGCTACCAGGAAAATGGAGCCCTCTGCCTCTAGATCACAAAATAGAGGCAGATGACTGCACAGCCCACAAGCCGAGAACTAGAGCCTTCTTATCGGTCTTCACATCCTGACAGGCTGTATGTTGGCTTTTGACTATTCTTCGAACAACTCTATCTCAGCGGCCCTACATACAGTATACTGTACTCTCAGTACCGCAAAGGCACAGAGGACGATGGGCCTGATTTAGCAAAGATCGCAACTGCGATTGCACACGCAATTGGCCGATTGTTGCATTCTGCGTATGCATCATGTGCATGTGCGTGAACCAGTCACTGCGATTGGGACTGTGATTGCAGTGACTACGCAGACCCATGGCCGAGTAATTGACAGGAAGTGCCGGGAGGTAACGGGGGGATGGTCGGCGAAACGCAAGCGTGCCAGTGCGTTTGAACTCCGATGCAGGAGCGTGCATAAATTAGCAACAGTGATGCTTTACGCAACTTGAGTACTCTGTGTGTGCGATGAGGTTAACAATTCCTGAGTAAGGTCAGACCTTGTACTAGAGTGAGTGAGGCAGCGATGGTACTCGATGTTACCAATGGTTTTGCAGTCTTACTAAGGATTACAGATGTGTTTAAAGTAAGGTGGTCGTCCTTATGTAGTGCTGTGACAGCATAGCGATCGCAATGGATTAGCATTTCATCACAGTGCGTAATCGCAGCAGCAATCTCAGTTGCGATAGTGAATAAGGCCCAATATCTTTACACTTCTCCACATATCTGTGATGGAATCTGACATGTCAAACTGGTAGCAGTCCTACACTCCATTGTGTACTGTCCAATACATTACAGATCTATACCTGCAGTACTACTGTACACTGTTACTGCAAATTGCACTTATTTATTAACAGTTTCTTATATAACGCAGCAAATTCCGTCACCCTAGTAACTCTTCCACTTTCACAGTAATCTGTCCTAATCACTATGCTATAAATAAATACACATACCTCCTTCACTATAACTATCCCATGCACACAATTACCTCCATCATCGTCACTATGCCCTACAGTATATACTTTACCCATCTTATTCTCATTATGCCCCACATAAACTTACCCCCTTAGGGATGCATTCATAAAGCACTGCCGAGCAGCAGTGCAAATGTATTATCCAACACGCTGTGAGTTGCAGCGGCACATACTATTCAACATTGTTCCTGTGGGGGACAGCTGACCCGAAAATCAGCTGTCACCACAATCTATCTATCACCTCTAATTCTGTAGCTTTGAATGTTACACTGCCGAGTCTGATTCCGCGGTGTTAGGGCCCGATTCAGAGCACAGAGCCGCAACCATAGAGGTGATGTTTACCAAGAATTCAAAAGATGAGAATTTGCCAGCCATAGTCTGGTGCAAGTGTCAATGGTGAACGTGATGGTGCACTGATGGTGGAATGTTTGGAACCACGGGTGAATTTACACTGACCATGGGCATTGAAAGTGGACATCTCAGGGCTTCCCTGTTTGGTGCACACTAATACACATGGGGAAGGCTGAAACTAGCATTTGCATATTACCACCACTGCGACTCCACAAAAAGCCATAGCTGTGAATGCATTAGTGTGCACTGCTGATTCAGGCCCCGTTTCTCTAAACCTTAAATAAAGACATTAAGACAATAAAAATTTTAATTCTAGCCAAATGGTATCCTACCCAGAAGGGTGATGTCACTGATCCTAGGGAGGATGGAGGAGAGTGCACCAAACTACTGCACCAAGATATCCACTGATCTGCCGCTCTTACCCATCCTCAAGGAACCAACAAACAGAAGCATCAAACAACTCTAACAAGGCCATGCCAAACAATAAAGGGAGGGTGGGTGAGAATGTCCTGAAACAAATAGGCCACAGATCAGGAATACCCAGATATTTATATAGGCTCTCAAAGCCTCCAAAAATACCCCCCACATACAAATGAAATTTTCTACACAGCCTGTCAATTGATTCAAACCAACTGGACAAAAAAACTCTATATAAAAGCTGATATTCAGTCAAATTGCATCTCAACCTTGGGGTTTAACAGTCTTCAGGCTTATATAGTCTTCTCTTATCCATTATCAATTGACTTAGGAATAAGAGGGTTCTATATATTTATTTTGCACCAAGTGACCTACAGCATTTTTAATCAATGATTCAGTCTATGGGGTGGACATTATTATGTAAAAGGCGTGCATAAATATGGGCAATACAGAGTTGTGCGCAACTCATTCACATCTCCACTTGTGGTTGAAGGGGCTTAACTGGGTGGTAACAGACTTATGTACATAGGCAAAGCTCAGAGAAGGCATGCTGATGGAACTGCAGTGTACACAGAGTTGTGAATATACCAAGAATACGACTATTTGCAGATGGATTCCGTACACCTTGGATAGGGCTGGTGCAAGCGTGCACTGATAATTATGACGGCTATGAAACCAAGCGATATCTATCCATAGATAGAGATATTGTGGCTGCACAGACTCTGCATTAGGGATGAGCGGGTTTGGATTTTCGAAAAACCGAACCCCACCGAGCCCCCCAGATCCGAAACGGGAACCAAGTTTGGCTCGGGTTTCCCCACCAGACGCGGTTCCCAGAATGAGGCAAAACATCATCCTGGTGTCGGATTCTCGCGAGACCCAAACTCTGCACATTTTGCGCCTCCCGCCCCGCCATCTTCACTCCAGTCCTGGAGAGGGTAATGAGAGGACGTGTCTCAGTCTCTAGTGTAGTGTCTGGGAAAGTGGCATGGCTGCTCTGCTGTGTCAGTCCAGTCCAGTGGTGCTGTCCTGTGTTGTATTTTCAGTTAAAATTATTTTTACAGGGACTGCCCTGTGCGTTGTAGGGATACGCTGCCCTGTGCTGTATATTCACTCCAGTCTATTTATTTAATCCAAATAATTTTTACAGGGGTTGCCCTGTGTGGTGTAGGGGTACGCTGCCCTGTGCTGTATATTCACTCCAGTCAACTCTATTTAATTAATCCAAATAATTTTTACAGGGGTTATTCACTCCATAAAAATAATGCACTCCATAAAAATAATGGTGGATAAAAATTTGGAGGATAAAATAGGGGAAGATCAAGAACCACTTCCTCCTAGTGCTGAAGCTGCTGCCACTAGCCATGACATAGACAATGAAATGCCATCAACGTCTGCCAAGGCCGATGCCCAATGTCATAGTAGAGGGCATGTCAAATCCAAAAAGCCAAAGTTCAGTTAAATGACTCAAAAAAATTTATTTAAATTGTCTGAGGAGAAATGTAAACTTGCCAATATGCCATTTACGACACGGAGTGGCAAGGAACGGCTAAGGTCCTGGTCTATGTTCATGACTAGTGGTTCAGCTTCTCATGACGATGGAAGACCTCCTCCTCCTCCCTCTAGAAAAGAAAAGAGTTAAGCTGGCAAAAGCACAGCAAAGAACTATGCGTTCTAAGAAGATATCACATATCCCCAAGGAGAGTCCAAGAACCTCATTCAGAGTCGGTCGTAAGCGGCCGCTCAGTCGTACGCATCCGATGTTTCCAAACCACGCATGCGTACGGTTAGTTGTGCGCATGTGCGTACGAGACCTTGCGATCCAAAATGCTGTCAATCGTACGGCTTACGAGCAGGCAGTGGCTCCCGAGAGTTGATTGACATGAAAGGCCGTTTGTGGGTATTGACGGGGGTGGTGGTCTAAAAACGCAGTCGTTCCTCACCGTTTTCAGGGCGTTTCAGGGCGTACATAAAATTACTGCTACGACCGACATAGAAGGCCGGAAGTAGTAAAACGTCACTCTGCGAGCAGGTTAGAGGCCTGGCTGATCTTACAGCTTGAGGTTGGGTATGTGCTCTCTCAAGCCCCAGAGTACAATCGATACTATCGAATGTGACTGTTAGGTGTGATGTTTCTATTTTGTGCCACACAATGCAAGCAGCTAATAATCGATTGATGAAGCTAATAACACTGCTAATTTGCTTGTAATTGATTCAGCTGCGTTTGCATTAGCGAATAATAAGAATAAATACATTTCATGGGGATGGCTTTTTCTATGCATTTTTTTTTTGTGGGCATCAACACAACACAAGCGGCCGCAACCATCAGAAGAAAATTAACATACAGCGACAGACAACGACTGACAACGATCGACTCGATCGCTAGCTGCTATCACTCATTAGCTAGAGGAGGTGCTTTGTCCATGTATGGGCGTCACTTTGGTTGCGATCGCCCGGCCATGCGATCGTTTTTTTTCTGATTCTCGATCGTTAGGCGTATGACCGAGCGGCCGCTTACGACCGACTCTAAATGAGATCCCAAGTGTGGCGGCAGTTGCGATGCCTGACCTTCCCAACACTGTATGGGAAGAGGTGGCTCCTTCCACCATTTGCACGCCTTCTGCAAGTGCTAGAAGGAGCACCCACAGTCCAGTTGCTGATATTCAAATTGAAGATGTCACTGTTGAAGTACAACAGAATGAGGATGGAAGTTGATGAGGAGGATTCTGATGGTGATGTGGTTGTTTAAATCAGGCACCAGGGGAGACAGTTGTTGTCCATGGGATGAAAAAGCCCATCGTCATGCCTGGGCAGAAGACCAAAAAAATCCACCTCTTCGGTCTGGAAATATTTCTATTCAAAGCCAGCCAACAACTGTCTTGCCATATGTAGCTTATGTAAAGGTGTAATAAGTAGGGGTAAGGACGTTTACCACCTAGGAACATCCTCCCATATACGTCACCTGCAGCGCGTTCATAAAAAGTCACTGTCAAGTTCAGAAACGGTGGCTAAGACCATAAGCAGTCCAGGGACACATAAATCCCTTTGTTCTGTTGTATCCAAATGCCTGCAAACCACACTGTCAACTCCCTCCTCGTCAATTTCCTCCTCAGTCAGCATCGGAAGTAGTCCTGCAGGCCATGTCACTGGCATGACTGACTCTCCTATCTGGGATTCCTCCGGAGGATCCTGCATTGCTACGCCTACTGCTGCCGCTGCTGCTGCTGGGAGTCATTCATCATCCCAGAGAGGAAGTTGGAACACCACCAATTCTTTTCCTAAGCAATTGACCATCCAAAAAAGCAGATAACTGAGGCCTTGACAGCTATGTTGGTGTTAGACGTGCGTCCGGTATCCGCCATTAGTGCAGTGGGATTTAGACAATTGATGGAGATAGTGTGTCTCCGGTACCAAATACCATCTAGATTCCACTTCACTAGGCAGGCGATACCGAGAATGTACAGAGACGTCAGAAAGTGTCCCCAGTGTCCTAAAAAATGCAGTTGTACCCAATGTCCACTTAACCACGGACATGTGGACAAGAGGAACAGGGCAGACTAAGGACTATATGACTGTGACAGCCCACTGGGTAGATGTATGGCCTTATTCAGCAACAACAGCAGCATCACCAGTAGCAGCATCTCAGAAACGCCAGCTCATTCCAAGGCAGGCTACGCTGTGTATCACCAGTTTCAGTAAGAGGCACACCGCTGACAACCTCTTAGAGAAACTGAGGGAAATCATTGCCCATTGGCTTACCCCACTTTGACTCTACTGGGGATTTGTGATATTTGAAAACGCCACCAATATTGTGCAGGCATTAAATCTGGGCAAATTCCAGCACGTCCCATGCTTTGCTTACACAATAAATCTGGTGGTGCAGATTTTTTTTTAAAATGACAGCGGCGTGCAGGAGACACTTTGGGTGGCCCAAAAAATTTCGGGCCACTTTCGCCATTCAGTGACTGCATGCTGAAGACTGGAGCGCCAGCAAACACTCTTGAACCTGCCCTGCCATCACCTGAAGCAAGAGGTTGTAATGCAGTGAAACTCAACCCTCTATATGCTTCAGAGGATGGAGGAGCAGCAAAAGGCCATTCAAGCCTATACATCCACCTATGACATAGGCAATAGAGGGGGTATGCACCTGACTCAAGCGCAGTGGAGAATGATTTCCATGTTGTGCAAGGTTCTCCAGCCCTTCGAACTTGCCACACATGAAGTCAGTTCAGACACTGTCAGCTTGAGTCAGATCATTCCCCTCATCAGGCTTTTGCAGAAGCAGCTGGAGAAAGTGAAGGAGGAGCTAAGACGGGGTGATTCAGCTCAGTATGTGGGACTTGTGGATGAAGCCCTTCATTCGCTTTCCCAGGATTTGAAGTTGGTCAATCTGTTGAAATCAGACCACTACATTTTGGCCACCATGCTCGAACTTAGGTTTAAAGCCTACGTGGTGTCTCTCTTTCCGGCGGACACAAGCTTGCAGAGGTGCAAAGTCCTACTGGTGAAAATACTGTCAGCTGAAGCGGAACGTGACACGTCAACAGCTCCTTCTTCATTTTATCCCGCAACTGGGGCTGCCAGGAAACAACTTAGATATCCTAACCAACCCGCTGGCGGTGATGCAGGGCAGCCAGGACCAAGTTTGGACCTCTGGTCCGGACTGAAGGACCTGCCAACAATTTCTGACATGTCTGCACTCACTGCATATGATGCTGTCATCACTGAAAAAATAGTGGAGGATTACATCTGTGACAGCATCCAAGTAGGCATGTCAGACAGTCCATACCTGTACTGGTAGGAAAAAGAGGCAATTTGGAGGCCCCTATACAATCTGTCTCTATTTTACCTAAGTTGCCCCCCCTCCAGTGTGTACTCCGAAAGAGTGTTTAGTGCAGCTGGGAACCTTGTCAGCAAAAGGCGTAGGAGGTTGCTTCCACAAAATGTGGAGAAGATGATGTTCATCAAAATGAATTATCAATTCTTCCAGGGAGACTAGCCTCCAGAAAGTATATAGGGACCTGTGGTGGTGGATTCCAGCGGGGACAAATTAATACTCTGTGAGGATGAGGATGTACACAACACTGAAGAGGGTGAGGAATCGGTGGATGAGGAGGATGAGGATGACATCTTGCCTCTGTAGAGTCAGTTTGTGCAGGAACAGATTAATTGCCAGCTTGTTTTGTGGGTGCCAAAACGAACCAATCATTTCAGCCACAGTCGTGTGGCAGACCCTGGCGCTGAAATGATTGGTTTGTTAAAGTGTGCATGTCCTGTTTATACAACATAAGGGTGGGTGAGAGGGCCCAAGGACAATTCCATCTTGCACCTCTTTTTTTTTCTTTGCATTATGTACTCTTTGGGGCCTAGTTTTTCAAACTGCCATCCTGTCTGCCACTGTAGTACCACTCCTAGATGGGCCACGTGTTTGTGCCGCCCACTTGTGTCGTTTAGCATAGTCATCCAGCTACCTCGGTGCAACCTTTTGGCCTAAAAACACTATTGTGAGGTGTTCAGAATAGACTGGAAATGAGTGGAAATACAGATCCAAAACCAAAACCTGGAAGGGTGGTTTTGGCAAAACCAATCCAGATCCAAAACATGAAGAAAGATCCAGATCCAAAACCAAAACACGAAAAGTGGCCGGTGCACACCCTTACTCTGCATACTGGCAAATATCCACATTTTTCTCTGTGCACACAATTGTGGTCACTTGTGATCAACTCTACATCTGTTCCCTCATCTCTGCCCTCACTCCAGGCCGCAGCTGTTATAGAAACACATATCCCCCTCATACAGTGCAGCTGTGATAGCTGTACTCTCTTATGTCAAAAGATGAAAACTCATAATTAAAAGTAAAAAAAAGAGAGAAAAGCATTATAAAAGTAATCTTGGGGTTTCATGATTCATATAAATGTCATGATCAAGAACTTCTAAAACACTGTGAATGTCATTATATTTCACAGTAGGGAGTGAATAATGATTCCATCTACTATTGTTACATAATAAGTTGGCTAATATAAATACAAAACAAAAAACATATTTACCTGTTTTATTTCATTTTACACATTTACATGATAAAATATGAATTCATTTATTGAGTAATTCCCCTAAATCAACACAATGTAAATGTCAAATAAAATAAGCAAATGTAAAACTTTTTTTAATTACTTACAACTAAAAAACAGACATTAATTGGCCACATAAACTGTCTTTTCTCCACATTTTAATACTTGGTACAAACACTATAAACTGCAATTACAACTCTTTCAGAATAGAGATAGAGACTGATCGGGTCCCCGTGCTAGAGGGGCATTGCTGTGCGGAGTCTTGGCACCACTGACCAGGTCAATCTGATTGTTTGTCTGATTGTCCATCTATGTTTATTTATTTTAGTCCTGAAACACTTGCAGACCTCAGAAGATTTTACTCCAATATTTGTCTATATTTTGCTGCATTCTTTTTGTGTTCTGCTTGGTAAAATTCTCACTACTTAAAGCAGAGAAGCAGCTCCGTAGCATTATTTTATTATTGCTACATACATAACAAGTAGGTGGTGTTTTATCAAGCAGTGAATTTGTCAATAGTTCCGCTTTTCAGCTTTTTCATTTGGGTAGATTTCAAACGGTTTGGGTACAGAATCCCGATGGTCAGGAAGTCGATGGTCAGAATACCGACAGATTTTTGTATGTATTATCCCCCTAACCACCCACTAACAATACCTCACCCCTCCCACATCCTAACCCTAACCCTCCCCTTCTGCAGCCTAACCCTAACCCTCCCGCCCCACCGCCTAACCCTAACCATCCTTTCCTGCAGCCTAACCCTAACTCACCCGTCCCACCGCCTAACCCTCTCCCCAGTGCCTAACCCTGACCCTCCCATCCATCAGCCTAACCCTAACCCTCCCGTCCCATCGCCTAACCCTCTTCCTAGTGCCTAACCCTAGCCCTCCCCCTAACCCTAATACTTACCTCCACAATCTGGCAGTATCCTGACAGTCGGTATGCCGCTGTTGCTAATGTGACCGTCGCAATCCTGACTGTCGAGATGCCAATACATCCCCTTCAAAATGATTAATATATAAAAGGCAGCCTCCATCAAAACAGATTTTAGAACCCTCACCAAAGTGCCATTTTTAAACCAACAAATGGACATCCCCATTTACATGTTAAGAACACATATCACAGTTCTGTCAGGCAAGAGTGTACAAATTGCAGACCATTGGCACTATTAAGGTATAGGAAAGCTTTCAAAATGACCCAGAATGTATCTGAGGCACTATGGCAGAGGTGGGGAAATGTATGAAAGCAATCATTATGGAGGCTGTGCTGAGGAATTGGAAGGAGAGGTGCAGGGGAGCAGCACACAGCACTAGGACCAGTATCTGCAGACATCTCCCGCAGCCTAACGCTAACTCTCCCGGGGCGCCTAAACCTAATCCGGCTGACACTTACCTTTCCCCAGTGTCCTTATGATCGGGATGCCATCTGCCGGGATGCCGACGTCGGCATTCCGAGTCATGTCGGGACTCCGATGCCGGGGTTCCGGCAGATGGCATCCCGCTTGTCGGGATCCTAACTGCATCCCTGAGTGAGGCTACTGAAGTTGGACTGAAGGCCAAAGAAAGCTTATTCACACATTCTTCATATGTAAGTGTTTATACAAAATTCAAATTCAGTATTCTTGTGGGGTTTTCACCCCTTTATAGTAAAACTACTGATGCTGTTTATTTGCTGTTTGCTGAAATAAAACTATTTTAAATCATGTTATGAAGACACCAAACATCTAGATTACGTGTTAAATGAAAAATACACAATGAATTTTTGTGGTTCTAAAAATCAAACATTTCATCACCAATTATTTTCATTGTTGTCAATGTTGTATAGCGATTCAGCCAGCTGCCTACTCCCCAGCTACTCCCACACAAACCCCTGCACTTGGAGGGGGGTGAATAATGCGATTCAAAATGCGTCATCATGACCCTGCCACTTGCTTCGCAATGCCGGTAATCTTGGCATTGTGTAGTGGGGGCGGGGCCAAAATGATGCGATCGTGTGGTCACGCCCACAAGCACAACGCACCATTATTTTCTTTTTTGTACCAGAACTCCTACTGAGCCCTCTTCTGTGGCCTCCCTGTTCCATGCACCCATTCAGATTTATTGGCACTAATGTAGCTGTGTACTTTCTGGCTTTACTATTGAAGTAGATGTGCCAGGTAAACGAGACAGTAGGGCATGTTGGCCACTGGGTGAAGCTATATCAGTTGTGAGTTCTCTGACCACGCCTTTTAATGTATAATTGATTACAGTGGTCATTTTGCTGATGTTAATGCAGTCTAGATAGGATGCCATATAGCACATATGTGGTACCTATCTGTTGTAATGAGCACAAATAAGTTAGGTGTAGATGTCTGGTACCTTCTAGCTGAGAAGGCAGATCAATCAGATACAGGTTGAGTCTCACATATCCAAATATTCTGAAATACGGAATATTTTTGGCATGACTGAGATAATGAAACCTTTGCTTTTTTGATGGTTCAATGTACACAAACTTTGTCTACGGCACAGATTATTAAAAATATTGTATAACATTACCTTCAGGCTGTGTGTATAAGGTGTATATGAAATAGGGATGTGCAGGCTCGGATAGGTTCGAGTTTGCACGTGGAGTTCGGATTTTTCCCTCCAAAAAAACGGAACTCAGAACGAGGCAAAACGTCATCTTACATGGACGAACATCATCATTCCTGGTCTTTTGTCCAGGAATGATGATGTTCGTCCATGTAAGATGACGTTTTGCCTCGTTCTGAGTTCCGTTTTTTTGGAGGGAAAAATCCGAACTCCACGTGCAAACTCGAACCTATCCGAGCCTGCACATCCCTAATATGAAACATAAATGAATTTCATTTCTGTACACAAACTTTGTTTGAGTCACAAAATTATTGAATATATTGTATAAAATTACCTGCAGGCCGTGTGTATAAGGTGTATATAACAGGTAAATGCATTATGTGTGTATATTTGGGTCCTATTCCCAAGATATTTCATTATGGTATGCAATTATTCCAAAACATGGAATATTCCGTTATCCAAAATACCCCTGGTCCCAAACATTTTGGATATGGGAGACTCAACCTGCATTCCTTCTTCTTTGGCAATGACTCCACAAGCTTTATCCAGCTTAGGCTGTATCAGAGAGGCTAGCCCCAGACACACAGTAAAAATATATAACAGGACATATATAGAATAATCAAGTTGATTTATTAAAGGAAGGAAGGAGGATGTAGATCCAGGGCAGGTCATTGTATTAAAATAATGATCATCATACATATGACAGTAAATTGCAGCATAAAAGGGAATATAGCAATTTCAACACAGTGGTTAACAATACAGCATACTTGTCTACTTTGAAAAAGCATTTCAGGGAGATTGTGAAAGCAAAACCTATAAGTGCGCGGTAAAGTGGGCGTGTACTGTTACATCTGAGAGGCGTGTCATAAAACTGACTTATATCCACATGTAAACGAGCCTAAAAGCAGTTAGTAAGATCTATTTGTTCATGAAAACAAACTAAGGGGTAAATTAACTAAAGTAATTAAAGAGTTTTTAGAAGTGAGTTTTAGAAGAGATGTTGCCCATAGCCACCAATCAGATTCTAAGGATGCTCCAGGTGGCACTCCTGCATAGATTCTGGCTGTAGGGTGCCATTTTAGGCACCCTGCTAGCCACATGACACTAGCAGAAAAAAGCTCCAAAGACCAACTGATTCCGGGGGCCTTATACGGCCCCCGGCCCTGAGGTTTCCCATCCCTATTTTAGAAGGTGCTAGTTAAATGTTAAGTAGAATCTGACTGGTTGCTATGGGCAACACCACTTTTTAAACTCACTTCTAAAAACTCTCACTTTAGTAAATTTACCCCTCATACTTTTCAGAAAATGAATGTAGTTATAGGGATCATTGTGCCTTATAACCAAATGCAGGCAAATTATACTAATGATTCCATTGGAATGCATATATCTGTTTTGTTTTATATATAACCGCAGGCTCGGACTGGGCCGCCGGGGATTTGGGGGATTCCCTGGAGGGCCCCGCTGCTTTGTAGCCACGCCCTCATTCGCGGGTGGGCATGCCCTAGTGCTTGTCACCAAAGCAAGTTTTTTTAGAGTGTGTGTAGCACCTGCTTGCTGGGCGTTGTATGTCCCAGCGGTGGGTGCATGAGCCGAATCAGCCCCTCTCCCAGACCCATGTGGAGGCAATCTGTGAGCAGGCTAGAGACACTGCATCCCCGGCAGGAGAGACAAGTTATCAGTGTTATTATGACATTGGCTGCGGATCCGGGCTCTTCAGTGAGTAGAAGGGGACGGGCTGCACATAAAGTGTGAAGTGGAAACAGTGTCTGAGACATCTGCCACAGAAACTGACAGCTAACGCAGTCCAGATCTTGGGGGAGGTGAATTTTGGTCAAGCAGTGTGATTACAGACAGTCCATAGAAACAGTGCGTCAGGAATATGTGCAGTGATTTATAGTGCAGTACGGAGGGGGTGAGTTTGGTTCTGCCTGGATAATTTATTAAATCACATTCCTTTATTATTAGCACTGTTTGGAGCTGGGAAGACATTGAAATATCCCCCTTCAATCAAATGATTTATATATAATTGTAATAATTTATATCACTAAAAGCAGGAGAAATAAAGGCAAGGAGCCTGAACAATTAGTAATGGATGTGCCCTTTATAATTAAACTTCAATGCCAGTATATCACTGAGCAACTGTTTATAATAATATCTTATTACTGAGTATATGACTTTCTATGCCAATACATAGCTGACCCACTCTATCAATATAACACTGGGCCTGATTCAGACCCGCTCGCAAACGCATTGCGCTCGCGAGCCCCGGAGCGAGCGCAAAAAGCACTCGCTCCATGGCTCACCACAAAAGGGGCGGCTGTCGTTGTTGATCGACAGCTCACCCCATTTTGTAGGCGTGGCGGGGGGGTGGCTTCACAAACGGAGGCATTCCCATGCGAACGCCTGCCGTTTGTGGGCGGCCCCACTGACATCACCAGTGATGTCAGTGGGAGAACTTCCGGCTCTATTAAAGCCAGAAGCTCTCTGGGGCTTGCGGCCACGAGACCCTCGCTCGCATAAGCTGTGGGTGGTAACTAAAAAGAGGCAGCGACTAAAAAACCAAGCGCCTGCCCTGAATCAGGCCCTCTGCTCAGTCTATTACATTATTGCTGGTTTATCACTTCAGTAATACTGACCCCTTATAATGTATCTACATATGGGAGTAGTCGGAAATAGATTACCTATTTAGTAATAATTAAGTAAACCCATATATACCAGTTACATATATTATAATAATTGTGCTGCTGTGATATTGGGCCTGATTCAGAGCCGCTCGTAAGCGGCTGCTCGTTCGCTCTGAGCTAATTGCGTCCGGCTCTGAATCAGGCCCATTATTGCTTACAAACATTATGGGCCTGATTCAGAGCCGGACGCAATTAGCGCTCGCCCGTCCAGAAAATAGGGTTGGCTATTCAAATGAACCGTTCGCTCTTTGCGGTCTGTTCACGCCTCTAGGTCTGAACGAGCGAACAAAACTTGCGGTCGTTTTTTGGGAAACTACGCCCCCTGGCCACTCGCATCCTACGTCATGTCTGCTATTTATTAGATTAATCGAGTACATCGACCAGGATATGAACTGCTCGCTATTCTTGTGGTTGGTTTTTCCTACCACAATTTTGCGAGCAGTTCTGGCTATTAAATAACCCAGTGACGTGGTCAATGATGCTGCTGTTTTAATTATGCACACCCATAAAACGCCCCTTTTGACCTTTAAGCACGCCTGCGTTCGGATCTCCACTCCCCGTTTTCAAGCACCTTCCCCTGTTACCACCCACATACGCCTCTTTCTGTCACTCAAATTATCAGGAATTCGCTATTTTGCGAGCACATGAATTTCGACCGCCCTGACTGGTTCGCGCATGCGTATTACGATCTGTACGCATGCGCAGTTGGGCAAACATCGCTCGGAGCAAACGAGCGGCCGCTTACGAGCGGCTCTGAATCAGGCCCTATGTAGGGTATTTATAAACTATCTTTAAAGCTACTAGTCAAGTCACACTTTAACTACCAATATTCAGGTACTTGTACTATTTAAACACTATCGGGTCTATGCACTAAAAATCGCGGAACTAACGCAATTATTATGTATCCATATCGCAGGGGATATTTTCATTCTTCATGAAAATATGCCCGCTATGTACAAAAGGGAACTCGCATGGACAGTGGTTGCAGTAATCACTGTCCCTGTGAGTTATATCCCCGGCATTTCGTAGAATCACTTCTCCAGTCTTTCCATGCGCACAGTGTCAGCTTCCGCTGCCGGTCGGAGGCTGCGGGGGAGAGATTGAAAGATCTCTCTCCTGCTCCTGGAGCCCCCATAAGCTTACAGTCGTTTGCACCCTCTGATGACGGTGTAAACTACCGGGGCTAATCTCAGAGAAGCTTCGCTTTTTGGAGTTTAGTACATAGGAGTCAGATCGTAGTCCCCATTGATAATAATTGGGGACTGTGATTTGCAGTGCTAATTAGCACTTTGCCGGAGATTTCTGTGAAATCTCCTGCATTGTGCTATTAGTACACGGTAACAATACATACAATTATGCAGAAACTGTAGTTTCTACATATTTTATGTAAAAAAAAAAGATTGATACATAGATACTGGTATCCACGAGGATTTTTTACTTTCTCTTTACACTTTAGTAGATAATAAACATAAATAAATATATATCATCACCTGCACTTCACATTTTGTTTACAGGTTTCTTCTTATAAACTCCCCATCGCCTGATGAGTGGTCTCTCCTAACAGTGCAGGGTAAATCATCAACCATAGTCATAATGAAATAATGACACAGAGACTTATATAAGGGGAAAGGAAGGTCAGCTTTATTTAATTTTAACTAATTAAACTATTTAATGTATAACTGAACTAACTAATAGAATAAGAAAGAAAGACAGACAAAGTATGGTGGCGCAGAAAGAACGGCCCCACAATGCAAGATCACCAACTGCATACTCACATTGATCGTCTAAATGGGAGGCGAGCAGCCAGCCCATTACCACGCCCAAGGTATCCACCTCCCACCCCAATGACACGACGTGAGGCCCACCTGGTTAGGTGGTTGCCGCTGACCCCAGTAGGGCAAAATCAGCCTAAGCCATGTATTGGAAGGGAGAGCACCTCAAGCTCCAAAGACAGATGGCGACTGCTACCGTTCTTTCCCGCCAACAGCGGTTCCCAGCTAAGAACCGCACCGCCACCATACCCTAATCTACAACACCTTGACTTCTTCTAACTAACTCCTCAATAACTCCATTCCAATGCACCATCCATCCTTAAAGAGGAAATCAGTGGACCTAATCAAAGCATGTAAAAGGACCACTCCTCCAATACCCTGGACACTGCAACTCACAGCCAGGTTTATCCATCTTCTGACCACCTACAGGGTCCCAGGAGGTAAAACCAGTTCTCCAACTCACAGCCAGGTTTATCCATCTTCTGACCACCTACAGGGTCCCAGGAGACAAAACCAGTTCTCCCGACCTGCTGTGGAATTATATAAAACCACAAAACTCTGCAATAGGGGGCACATGGCAATGATCGTCCCCAAATGAGCTGAAATGGAACACTCCAAAAACCCTAAACCATCTAACCCTCTCCAAAACTGGAATAAATTCTGTATATTAAATAAATACACAACAAAAACACAAATAGGAAAGAAAATAGTAAAGACAGAAGCCTAATACAGGGAGAGAGAGGGAGGGCGGGGAGGGGTGATCCTAACTTGACCTGAGGCAAAACACAAAACGTCCACCAGCCGGCATGCAGCCAAAGTTATAAACTAGTGGTAAAACAAAATTCCTCAGGACCCCCAAATATGACGAGTAGCTAGTCCTCAAGTTAGGATGTAAAGCAAAATTTTTACCGAAGTCTAAGGTACGTTTTTAAGCACTAGACTTTCCTCAGCTCATGGCCTAACTGTGATCAACGGAAAAAACCTGACGCAATAGTCAATGCAGCTGCATCTGGACTCTAAAACCGAAAAACTGCCGAAAAAACTTGTAATAACCATGCAGGAAGACGGAAATAGTGTGGGCCCTGACCAACAGGAGGAGCAGGGACCACCTTGTCCCACCCCCTTCAAAGCTCTCTTGACCAAGAAACACTTTGAAAGGTCCTCCAGGCCCAAGACACAGAAAAAATTGGGACAGGCCTGCTAATATCATTACCACTATAGAACTGGACCTGTCCCAATGCAAAGAAGCTCTACGCAAAAGCAAGAATAAGCTTTCAACTGGTCTTACCTCGGCTCCCTCCATGGGCCAAAATGCAACGCCATGCCCACCAAGCAACCTGATAAATTGCATGGTCCTGGGAGCTAAGGACTGATATGCTAGCCCCTCCATGCTGGCTTGATAATATGCTGTACAGCAGAAGGGCAAAAATCGCTGATCTAACTAGGCTAGCAGGGCCAAATCGCAAAAATGCAACTAATCAAAATGCGACAAGGCATAGGCAAGCATGTTCTAACACCAGGGGTATGCCTGGCCCGAAATAGACTATTAGAACAATGTACGGCTTCATCCAGGTCCTCCAATACGGAAAAACTATGGCTGCTAGGCTTATGCCTTTGCCGTCGCTTTGACCAAGTACGCCACTGAATCTGCATAAAGTGCAAAAGTTGTCTCATCAGAGCTGACCATCTGTTCGCTATGTCCAGAAACTGCAGTTATATCTCCATCCCGAGCGGGAGCACCATTCTCTGGAACCGCAGCCTCTGAAAGAGAAACAGAAACCAAAAGAACAACAGGACCAGCCATTGTAGACCTTACTCTATCCTACAAAGGAGTGAAAGAATATTGCCCGCATTTGTAGCAGTATTAGGGCTCCCTTCATGGAATATCGTAAGGGGGGGGGCTGCGGTTACCGCTACTGCCAACAGGGTCAAAGTGTATTATACGGTGTGGTGTGACCAGTGCAATTATCCGAAAAAAGTAGGTTCAGGAACTGTGAGTGGCGCTACTGGGGGAGGAGCTAAAGAAATTAATTATAAACACACACATAGCCCTGTGTGTGACCATTATCCATGTATACTTAGTATTACCATACAGAGCGGTGTGCTCACCATCAGTTCTCACCTCAGTGTTATAAATACAAACCGTGCATACTGAGTATCATTATACGGAGTGCGCTGTGTAGAGAGTGTTGTGTTCATCATCAGTGTTATCACTATACACTGTGCATACTCAGTAATATCATACAGAGCAGTGTGCTCATCATCAGTGTAATAACTATACCCTGTCTATACTCAGCACTATTATACAGAGCAGTGTATCTTACCTTAGTGGTGTAACTATACAATGTGCATTTTTATACTCAGTACCATCATACAGAGCAGTGTGCACACCTCAGTGTTACAACTATATACCATGTTAACTCAGTACTACTATACAGAGCAGTGTTATAACTATACACTGTGTATACTCAGTGCTCTTATACAGAGCGCTCACCTCAGTGTTATCAATATACCGATAGCTATATAAATAACTATATATAAAAAACTATATGCAATATGTTCTATAAGATCCCATTTATGAGACATTTTACCACAGTATTCGATATTCCGCTGTGGGTCCTGTAATGTATGTATTTCTCCTAGCAATCAAGCCATAAAAATGTAAGAAATCACATCTTATGCCACTACACAAATGTTTAAAAATGTAAGATTTTATTACGTGCCACAGTACCAATTGTATTTATTTAATCGAATGTTTGTGGCCTCCAATATATTTGAAAAACCACAAGGAGATTCCGAAACAGATAGGCAGAACACCTGCGGAATATTAAAAAAGGTGTTGCCAACCATTCCCTCAAAAATTTCAAAAGCATTATAGGGATTAAAAAGATTGAAGGCAATTGGCGTACAAAAGGTACTGATACATTTTTAGCGAAGGCAGAAACAAAATCCATATACGAAATTAAAACACTACAGCCGTGGGGTTTAAATACAGATTTCGAACTAAAGTGGTTTTTATAGTTTTTAACATTTTTAAATGGTAAATGGTTTTGATTCATATAATAACATGATTTAAAATTATTTTTATATTGTGTTTTTATGCTGGTTATTTTATAGATCTTATTACTGTTTACATAGATATATGCACTTTTATTATAATTGATATGCAGTTTTATATTTATTGTTTAGAATACCAAAGCCGTTTGCTATATACTAATTATAGTAGAGAATTACCTATTTTGCATTTTTATCATGTTATACAATGATGTCCCCAGGGTAGTTATTTCCGGTGGACGGACAAGTGCTGGAACGCAGACGTACACCCTGACTTGTCCAGTACTTTGCCGTAATGTTAGACCTAGTGGTCATGTGGTTTGCGTCATGTGCTAAATGGCAATGCACACACACCGAGTCCCCCGCCACCACTTCATGTCCGTGGGTCACGTGGCCGGCAGTATGCGTTCCATTACTAGGCACGCAGGAAGCGTCCTCGAGTTACAGGAAGTGGTGATTATCACTAACAAAAGGGGACCTAATTAGCGGTGAGTTTATATATTAGTACTTTGGATGTGTAGAGGTTTATTTTTATTTATACCTATGTCCGCACACTAGACAGGAAATGGGTGGAGACTTGAATCCCTATAAAGACCTGATCCTGGTCTGATATACAAACACACCTAGAAAAAGACCTATAGGTTGAAACGCATTGGTGGAGTATTTTGGTACAGCTCAGTAGGGGGAGCTAATGAAAAGTTCCCCTATATGTATTGATTTGTACCTTTTCCAAAAAGGACTTAAATGGTATGCAGCCAATTATCATGTGTATTTTATGTTGCAATAAATTATTTACTGCTTAACACTATGTATGTGTTCCCCTTATATTTTTTATGACGTCAATAGAATATCAAAGGGACACATAGTATTGAAAACTGCTTTTTGGAGGATTCAAGTTTGGATTACTTTATGACTTTCTGGATCATATTGAAGTATTGGTGACATCACCATCCGGAGGAAATTATCTTCCTATGAAAAACGTGACTATATATCAAAGATCTTATATTTGTATCTTTGAAACTATATGTATTAATCCTTACCCGTTAAATCTGGGTTGTGGTGTACCTTTTTAAGGTAGAGCGCTTGGACCTTTTTATTTTTTAAGAATTTGTATCTTGTGATCTGGTGTTTATCACTTAGGTATTAAGCAGCCTTCCTTCAGTGTGAGTGCACAAGTGTGTATTTATAATGTGTATACTCTACTATAATACACAGCAGTATAATTACCTCAATGTAATCACTACACACTGTGTATACTATGTACCATTATACATAGTATTGTGTACACCTCAATGTTATCACTACACACTGTGTATATACCGCACTATTATACATGGCAGTGTGTACAGCTCAATGTTATCACTACACACTGTGTATATTCTGCACCATACACAGCAGTGTGTACACCTCAATGTTATTATCACTACACATTGTACATATATACTGTACTATTATACATGGCAGAGTGTACAGCTAAATGTTATTATCACTACGCACTGTGTATATACTGCACTACTATACATGACAGTGTGTACAGCACAATGTTATCACTACACATTGTGTATATTCTGTACCAATATACACAGCAGTGTGTACACCTCAATGTTATTATCACTACACATTGTGTATATACTGCACTACTATACATGGCAGAGTATACAGGTAAATGTTATCACTACACACTGTGTATATACTGTACTATTATACATGGCAGAGTGTACAGCTCAATGTTATTATCACTACACACTGTGTATATACTGTACTATTATACACAGCAGTGTGTACACCTCAATGTTATTATTACTACACAATGTGTATATACTGTACTATTATACATGGCAGAGTGTACAGCTCAATGTTAGCACTACACCATGTGTATATACTGTACTATTATACATGGCAGAGTGTTTACCACCAGTGATCACCTCAGTGAGGATACTTAAATATATTTATAAAATGGGAAGAAGGAAGACAGGGCAGAAATGGAGGCAGATATATAAATAAATGGGAAAAGAAAAAGGCAGAATACAGGGTATAAGAACAGTGAAAACATGCAGAGGGGCAGAGAGAAGGAGATGAAAAGACAGAGAGAAGAAATAGAAGTAGGTAGAGATAATAAATAGAAGTATAAGTCACATAAAGTGAAGTTTTCCTGTCACTAGCACAGCACCTGCTCAAACAGCCGACCAGAGAAATTTCTATAAAATGGCTGCCAAGCAGCAACTCTGAAATAGCACTGACCCACCCTCTGCCAATCCTATAGGCTAACCCAACCCAACAACACTACCTCACTAAACATCTAGCCCCTTCTTGTCTAGAGGCCGACACCCACAGGCTCAGGTGTTTACTGTAACTCCTTGCATATGAAATGCACTCCGTCCTAAATACAATAGTTTGCTGCTTTGACCTTATTGGAGAATTATAGGATAGCTCCTGAAATTTTGAATGCATATCTAGTAATAGATCATTTTTAAAAACAGTTGCTAACATCTAATAAATAATGTTCAATGGTATTCTTTTTTGGAACATCTCTTTGTTCTATATATGAGAACTGAGTCTGTGAGGCTGTATGTGTATAACATTAATGATAACAGTTATCTTCTTCATCCCTCAAAACCCCTCAAGCTTTTCGCAGCCACGGTCTTCAGTGGGCCCCTACAATTGCATTCCCCCTGTGGGCCCTTCATGCCCCAGTCCGATACTTTATAACCTCTTCATAATGGGGGTAAGGTGCAATCAGGGAGATTCGTAGACCCTTCTGGAAGACAGGGAGATTCCTACTATTTCAGGGAGTCTCTCTGACAATGAGGGAGAGTTGGCAAGTATGGAATACAGTAGTGAATAGGCAATGGGCAATAATTATATCCAATAGTTAAATGGGCTTCTCTATCTTTGCTCTTTGGCTCTAACTAGGAATTTATTGGTTGTCTCAATATAATATACTTTAAAAACACCTTGACCTTTGCAATACACAGGCATACAGTAATATCAACATATTATTACTCAGCAGATTTAGCAAACACCTCAAAACTGTAGTATTTTACTCTAAAATGCACAGAAAGTTCTGTCATTGGAGAACTCTATTGCTCAATCACTGACCTATAACAAGCATGTATTTGTAATCCACAATTGATAATAGCAATAAGCTTAGCACCTAATGCTGTTCTTTCCTGATTCTACAGTAGAGCAATAACTTTGTTTTTTCAATGACAAGGTACAATGAACACAGTTCCACTTGCAATATATCCCAATTTTCTTCAACTCTGCACATAGCAATAACTCAGTTGTAAAGTGCTCTTTAACTCAGTTCAGTATTCACACAAAATGGCTGCCTTTCTTTATACTAACAAAATAAGGCACTGTTTCTCTACTAGCACAAACAAGATGAATTTCATGCTGTTTACTCATACTCCGTATCTTGCACAAGCCAGGATTACACAGTACTTGAAATATAGCAGATCTCAGTATCTCTTAGCAATTCTTAGTATCGCTCTGTCACAATTCTCTCAGTAGCTCTCAGACAGTAGGGACATCTACCTTTTACAGCTTTTAGTCATTTACAGACTGAAGGATCTCAGCTGCAGCTCCCAGTGCTGATATGCTGTCTCTGGTTCTTAGTCTCAGCAGTCACTTAGTGCACCATCAGGGCGTATTCAGTGGCTTCTGTCAACTCGCCACTTAAGTGGTAACTCTGCCCAGTCTCTTGTCGCTCACAGCATACCTGCAAAAACTCACCCCTGACAGCATTCGCTCCTTAGCGTCTCCTGGTCTGAACTGCACATGCGCAACCATGAACACCCTGTCCTGTTGCTGGAAATCTTGAATAGCTGCAGCCATATATATCAGGCCTTTCTTCTAGTGCAGGTGGACCACGCCAGGTGTCACCCTCCAGGGGGGTTCCACCAAAATGTTAGCTCATTACAGTGCAGCTCCCGGTCACTGAGGAGGAGGATGCAGTGCAGGGAGTTTCTGGGGGCAGCCCGGAATCTCAAGGAGTGCTGGCAACACCCCCAGAGTGATGAAACCAGGGCTATGCCATGAGGCCACACCCCCTTTCAAATCGTGGTCTTGCTGGGAGGGGTGCACAGGCGTCTAACTTCTAACCAGAGGAGGATTTAGACCTTATGGGGCCTTAAGCAAGACACTGATTTGGGGCCCCCCTTCCTCAAACATTCCATAGCACTATATTTTTGATTCTGATTTATATGTGTGTGCATTTTAAAAACTATCTCAACAAATAAGTGGAAAAATAAATAATAAATTACTCTCATTAAAATCAGACCCCAGACCTAACACCCACCTCTTCCCTAAATTACAATAATTCACCAAATCCGACAGCCGATCACAAATATATTAAAATCATACCTGAGACACACACCATCCCCTAAATTACAGTCATACCCAAATCTGACATCCCTCTCATCCCTAAATTACAATTGAATTAAAAATCATACCCCAGAACTAGCAACCCCCTCTTACAATTATAATCATGTCCCAGAACGGACCCACCTCCTCCCACAAAAATAACCATGCCCCAGAACTGCCCCCTTCCTCCCACAATTATAATCACGTCTGACCCCCCTCATCCTACAATTATAACCATGTCTCAGAAGTGCCCCCATCCTCCCACAACTATAATCATGTCCCATAACTGCCCCCTCCCCATCTCCCACAATAATAATGACCCATAACTGCCACCCTCTTTACACAATTATAATTATGTCCTATAACTGGCCCCTCCTCCCACCATTATATCCCATAACTGCCCCCTCCCACAATTATAATTATGTCCCATAACTGCCCCTTATCCTCTCAAAATTATTAATATGTCCCATAACTGCCCCCCTCCTCACACAATTATGTCCCACAACTGCCCCCTTCTACAATTTTAATTACAGTAGGTCCCAGAACGCCCCCTCTCCTCCCACAATTATAATTATGTCCCATAGCTGCCCCTCCTCCACCCACAATTATGTCAGATACTGTAACCACCCCTATCCTACCACAATTATAATTATGCCCATAATTGCCCCTCCTCCTCCATCAATTATGTAAGAGAGTTGCCCTCTCCTCAAACAATGAAGTCTCATAACTGCCCCCTCCTTCTGCAGCATAAAGGATCCATTAAAAAAATCAGGCCTCAGATCTATGGGGGCGGCCATCTGCTCCTACTGCTGTGCCCTCTGTATCCACTTCTCCCAGTGCATTTGCAGTTTTCTTTTCTCTGATTGGTGGATAGCTCCTGAAGAGACACAGCCCAGTGCTCAGGCAGTTTATGCATTTTGAGACCTGTCTGCGGGCCCCCTGGGTCCTGCCAAGCCCTACGCACCTGCTTTGGTTGCCTAGTGGTAAACCCACTACTGCTTCTGACAATGAGTGTCACCAACCCCAGTGCCACCACTGCTGTGGAGCATGGAAGTCATGGACATATGAGGGACCTGAAAAGAGAAACATTAATGTAAGTATCACAGTACTGGACAATAGCTATGATTTCTGAACTTATTCGTCAAGCTTTTTCTGAGCTGGCTGAGGGAGGAAACAAGGTACAAGAGCTTTATTGATTTGTTTTTTCATTATAGGGAAACCCACCTGCTAATTTGCCATCATCCTCTGCTTGTGCGGTGCCCTGGCTCTGTGTTGAACCAGTGGATATAAACATGGCTACAATTTAGATATTATTTGATGCAGGGTTTTTTACTTGTTGATGCCATGTGGTGTAATGGCATATTATACTTACATGTATTAGGTAGGTAGCATCATTAAAGTGCAATTTATTATGTTTGTTTAAATGTAAAACTAGTTAAACATTATAAACATGATTATAGTGAAATAATGTTGGTTATACTCACCAGATGGTGGTTGTAGTTGAGACCTGTCTGGGTGTTGGGCAATTATGTCTTCTACGTTATTTGGTGTAATGGTTTTCCCTGCTGCCTCACAGTGCTAAGATTTTGGGTTTGATTCCAACCATGGCCCAACTGTGTGGAATTTGTATATTCTCCCCGTGTTTGTGTGGGCTTCCTCTGGTTACTCTGGTTTCCTCCCACAATCCAGAAACATACTGGTAGGTCAAATGGCTTCTGACCAAAAATGAATAGTAGTGTATGTACATGTGGTAGGGAGTATAGAGTGTATGCTCCACTGAAGCAGGCGCTGAATTGACCAAATATCCTCCTGTCCTATGCTGCTTCCTCTCCTCCATTTTTTCTGTCATCCGATAGATAGCAGAAATGATCTTCCTGCCTTTGTCAAGGCTTCTTTTAAATTTACCCACTGCATTGACAGCTCTGTACTCCTTGCCATAAATGTTTTTTGCAGGTACATTAGGTTTCCCAAAATACACTCATGATGATGATACTTCATATAAGAGCACTATTTTCCACAAAAGTAAAAATTACATTTCTAATTTTGTCTTGCCTGATGAAGTAGTCACCTGGCTCTGTAACTCATTGCCCACATCTTCTTCTACTGCTGTCCTGATGTGATGAGGTGGCCGAGTACAGCTGAGGACACTTTCCTGGAGTCAATGGAGGACGTCCAGGAATCCGTCAGGAAGGTCACATGATTTTATGTCTTGGTTAGATTCAAGCTCCACCAATAGCCCTGCACCATTTTGAATTTGACAACAACCCTGGGCCAATTACGGCTCAGCAGGACAGCCAATCAGGAGCTTCTGCAGGGAGCCAATTGTGGCTTGCTGCATCATAGATCTGCCCCTCACAGCATCTTGTATTAGAAGCTGAGAGAGCTGAGCAGTCAGTTTAATGATGTCGAGACAGGAATATGGACCTCGAAACAAGAAGAGCTCCAGCGGCTGTGGAAGAGGCCAAAAGACCGCAGTGGGCAGGATGGGCCCCATTTGTTTAGTTAGCTTAGTAGTTGTGTGGCACGCCTTCATTTAAGGTAGGACTCTGCATGGTGGTATTCATTGTCTTCTTACAGGGATCTGTGATAGATCAAGCGGGTCAAGGTGACGAGTAACCTTAGTGTCTGTATTGTTCTTCTGGTTTTCCTTTTCTTCTGGGTGAGAGTGGTCGCGGTTTTCTACATGGTATGAAAGTACAGATAGGTGAAAACATGCAATACGAGGCTAGACAGTGCCGGTGATCATTTTTCATTTATTGCAGTAATAAATTATTTTGGCTGGTAAAACTTTGGCAAGGCATGCTGAGCTCAGTGGCGTAACTATAAATTTTGCTCCCCCCTGCCAAAAAGTTTCTAGCCCCCCCCTCCCAAAGACATTTAAAGATTACATATTTATTATAATTAAGAACTAAATACAGGGAAAAACTTTGCAAGCTCCATACATTACGCTGCTGCTGTTGGATGGTGGTAGTAGTAATGTGGGGCAAGGGTCAGGATGAGATTAGTAGTAGTAGCGCAGAGCAGGGGGCAGGATGGGAGTAGTAGTGCAGAAGAGGTGGCAGGATGGGAATAGTAGTGTGGAGCAGGGGTCTATGGGAGAGGATGGGAGCAGTAGTGGGAAACAGGGGGCAGGATGGGAGTAGTAGTGGGAAGCAGGGGGCAGGATGGGAGTAGCAGTGGGAGGTAGGGGCAGGATGGGAGTAGTGGTGGGAAATGGGGCAGGATGAGAGTAGCAGTGGGAAGCAGGGGGCAGGATGGGAGTAGCAGTGGGAGCTGGAGCAGGATGGGAGTAGTGGTGGGAAACAGGGGTCAGGATGGGAGTAGTAGTGGGAAGCAGGGGGCAGGATGGGAGTAGCAGTGGGAGGTAGGGGCAGGATGGGAGTAGCAGTGGGAGGTAGGGGGCAGGATGGGAGTAGCAGTGGGAGGTAGGGGGCAGGATGGGAGTAGGAGTGGGAGGTGGGGGCAGGATCGGAGTAGCAGTGGGAGGTAGGGGGCAGGATGGGAGTAGCAGTGGGAGGTAGGGGCAGGAGGGGAGTAGCAATGGGAGGTAGGGGGCAGGACGGGAGTAGCAGTGGGAGGTAGGGGCAGGATGGGAATAGCAGTGGGAAGTAGGGGCAGGAGGGGAGTAGCAGTGGGAGGTTGGGGCAGGATGGGAGTAGTGGTGGGAAGCAGAGGACAGGATTGGAGTGGAAGCTGAAGAAGAATCACCTCTGCTATGAGGGTCACCTCGTCTCTGCAGCTCCCAGGTCCCGGCCACTGTCTCTCCATCCATGAACAGCACTGACTGCAGGAGCAGCCTCACACAGAACAGAAAGCAGAGTGTGATGGGAAAGCAGCACCCGGCAAGTGCTGTTCCTCCTGCTTCCATCAACACCGCAGCACGCCAGCACCTTCCCCGGCCCTTTCCTCCCCCTCTGCTCCCTGCGTTGTTCATTGGACCTCCAGGCAGCGAGTCCAGGGTACTGCACAACCCATTCCACAGAGACAAGCGGGTGGGCAGGCAGCGGAGGCTGAGGGAGGGGGACACCACATATAAGAGCTTCTGGGTTGCATTCCACAGGGGAACGCAAATCCCGGGAGCAAGGCAGCTGGCACTGACTGACATATGAATCGGCCTGTGCCGTGTAGAAAGTACAATGCAGTGGCATTGCAATGCGACCCACGCTTCCCCTTAATCCGGCGCCCCCAAGCGCCCCCCCAGTTGTTACACCACTGGGTGAGATGTGTAGTTCCATAACAGCTGGAGTGCCGCAGTTTGTATATCTCTGCTAAAGGTTCTTCCTCCACTTGTCATATGCAGTCTGGCAAACTCTTGCCAAGATTTCATATGAGTATTCTTCAAGAATGATTTTCTTTTCCCACTATCCTATAAACCCCAGATTGGTGAAGTGACCGGATTATTCCATCTCTACCATGGTAGACAATTGGTTAAATTTATCAAGGAGCGAGATATGAAAATTTCTGTTTTTTGAAAATTGCAAATGAATGAACGGACACATAGCAAATCGCTTGATAAGGGCACATTACAAATTGCCAACCCAACTTGTAGACATTAAAAGAAGTATGAGATCTCTGAAACCAGCTGTAAAAATCATCAGAAAAAAATGTGGTTGTGAATTGTTATAGAGTACCTCAGGCAGTTTGAGCTCTCTAGCCTGTTATAATGTGTTAAATAAAAAAAAAAAGTTAACAAAAATATGCCTTTATTAATGAGCATTAGGCCTCATTCAGAGATGGTTAGCGTATATCTCCGATGTTGGAAGATCGATGCATGCGCAGGATCTGTACTGCAGATGTGCCGGTCTTCTACTGCGGGATCTCTCGCAGTTCCGCAAAGCTACAGCCTGATTGACAGGTTCTGGCCGTTTGGGGGAAGGGAGTAGGTGGAGTCGGCCTGCATTCCCGGAAACAGAAGCGTGACTACTGCGGACACAATGGTAATCCGATACTGCGTCTTTGGACACAGCACTCGGATCGCAGATGCTGGCAGGAGGTGTCTTTTTCCTACAGACACCTCCTGCTGCATTACCATATGTTATCATCGCTGCTGCGTCATATGCTAACTGTGTCCATCTCTGTATCAACCCAATGCTGCTTAGAATAGGCCTTAATCCTCTAGGGGAACCCACATTGGTCCCTTCTAGTATCACTGGACGGTGGGAAACCAGAGAAATAAAATAAATAATATGGCCTAACACTTTTTCATTTTTATTACATAATAGTGTCCCCCATATTGATTTTAGTACATATCGGTGCCCCCATATAGTTATTAAAGTCTCGAGAGTTCTCATCTACTTAACTACTACTTTAACAATAAAAAACAGCCGTGTCATTTGTAAGGAATGGATTGATATATTCAAAGCAATTTTCTAAAGTAGGCAAGGTTAACATGACATCAAATAGAGTCAGGAAGCTGCTGCATAATCTGTAGAGGAAATTAGATGGATGCAGGGAGTAAGGAAATTGATAGCTAAATATAAATGGGACTGCAGATACCAATGAAAAAAATGACTGGTTTAGTCACACCTATATACTGTTTATATATATATATATATATATATATATATATATATACACATATATGCAATGAAGGTCTGGCACTCCCACTTGAAAATGAAACACAGCTGCCCTGGTGCCAGTGTCAAAAGTACATATACGTGGTTAGTGTGGGTGCTGCTGGAGCTGTCCTGCACTACACTGCACTCCGGGTCTTAATGGAAGCTTATTTTATTAATACAACGTTTCAGAGTGACTAGTGCCCCGTCTTCAGGTATATATAAACTTGCAAACGGGGCACTAGTCGCTCCGAAGCATTGTATTAATAAAAATAAGCTTGCATTAAGACCCGGAGTGCAGTGTAGTGTAGGACAGGTCCAGCTGCACCCACACCAACGACGTGTGTGTGTGTATATATCTATATATATATATATATATATATATATATATTAGAGATGAGCGGGTTCGAACCCACCCGAATTTAGCATATCCGAGTTGGTTCCAAGCAGGCTCAGAGGTTCCCGCCTTACTCGGATCTCGAAACCGAGGCAAAACGATAGAGTCTGAAATCTCGCGCTTCGAGAGCTTTCGTCTCTATGATCAATGTAGTATATAAGGGACCACGCGACGAACACCATTTCCACTCCGGCTGTGGAGACTGAACAGGAAGGGTGGGTAGTGTAGGGCTGGGAGAGGTGGTGGTGCTATCTGCTGTGTCTTGGGCTGATGCTGATCCATTCTGGTCTCTGGTCACGGTGCTGTCGCTGTCACTGTGCGTCTCCTGATCCATTCCGGTCTCTGGTCACAGTACTGTCACTATCACTGTGCTGTCTGCTGATCCATTCTGGTTTATGTTCACGGTGCTGTCACTGTCACTCACTGTGCTGTCTGCTGATCCATCTGGACTGTCTGCTGTGTCCTGGGCTTGTGCTGTGTCCATCTCTGGGCCCAAGTTCTAGACTCCAAAAAAAATAAAAAAGTAAAACAAAAAAATTCAAAGAGTATTTTATATTTTTCTGTGTGTGCTCGTGGGTATTAGGCTTAACCGCAGTAGCGCACAAGAGCCAGCCAGCAACGAACGCAACCTTGTGCTGTCCGACTACAGTCGTGCTTCAAAAATAACCCAATAAAAGTGTCTTATATTTTTTCTTCTGTGTGTGCTCATGGGTGTTAGGCTTAACTGCAGTAGCGCACAAGAGCCAGCCAGCAACACACATTGCAACAACCTTGTGCTGCCCGACTCCAGTCGTGATCAATCGGTGCTCTGAGCCCAAGTTCTTCTGGAGCTGCCAAAAAATAAAATCATCATTTGTCTTTTTTTCTAATATTTTTGTGCGTGAAACGTGTGTGAATTTTGTAACAGCACCTTGGCTACACTATTGGTGATTGTGACACTGCTTCAAGACTGCAGAAAATATGGAGGGCTGTCAGGAGAGCAAGGCCAAGAACCACATGTTGTAGCTGCCACCAGCAGTGCGAGGCCATCAACTTCCTCGGCCTCTATGAAGTCCCATGCCCCAGGGCTTAAGTCATGCCATCGATATGGTAAAGCAAGTTTTACTGAAGTTAAGAAAAAAAAATTGAAAGGATATTTGCCTTAGATAAACAAAAAATTGGCAATATGCAATTCACTACATGAAGCGGCATGAAGACTGCTGATAGCCCTTCTGCTTGTAGTAGTAGTGGTGGTGGTCCAATTAAAAATGTGAAAGTTGTTAAGACAGCTCCGGGAAAAGCAACTTTGTGCCCTGAGAAATTAAAATCACAAATCCCCGAGGAGAATGCAAGTGTGTCTGCGGTTGCCATGTGTGAGCCCGACCTAAATACTAGTGTACTGGAGGATCCTCCAAGTTCCAACATTGTGTGCCCTCCGTAAATGTGGGGAAAGGCAGTCAACATCTTGCACACGTAGTCATTGAGGATGCTTCTGTGGAATTGCACATGGAGGAGGATATTTTGGTAGTTGAAGGCGCTAAGGATGATGAGGATGTTGATGATGAAGATGTTGGTGATGAGGATGTTGATGCCGAGGATGTCCTTTGTGTAAGTAAGGCAACAGCTGTTGCACATGGTTTGAAAAAGGCAAAGCCCATTGTTGTCATGCCGGGACAAAAGACAAAAAAAATCTACTTCTCACGTGTGGAATTATTTCCATCCCGATCCGGACAACAGTTGTCAAGCCATATGTGCCCATTGCCATACAAGAGTGAGTAGAGGGAGGGACCTAAACCACCTAGGAACCTCCTCCTTGTTACGTCACTTGGAGCGCATTCATAAAATATCAAAGTGTACGTCGCCAAGATCCAAAACTCAAAACGTAACAAGTCCAGTGTCACCTACCTGCTCCCTCTCTGTGAGATCCAAGCGCCTTCGATCTCCAACACAACACCTGCATCATCAACATCCTCATTCGTCATCAGAAGTAGTCCTGCTGCATTAAATGTTGGTATTCGAAGCATGATTGACTCCTCTCCTATCCGTGATTCCTCAGAAGGATAGTTGATGACCACGCCTGTTGCTGCTGCTGTTGCTGTCAGTGGATCTTCATCCCAGAAGGGGACCAGGAAGAAATCTACTTGTAGCGTATCCTCCAAAAAACAGTTAACTTGTTTGCAAGGGCAAACAAGTATGACAGCAATCACCCATTTTGCACAGCAGATTACTGACGCCATAACAGCTATGCTGGTATTAGATATTCATCCAGTATCAGCTATTACTGCAGTGGGTTTTCAACAGTTAATTAAGGTCCTGTGTCCTCGCTACCAGATCCCTTCTAGACTCCACTTCGCTAGAACAGCAATTCCAAGTCTGTACAAGGACATTAAAAAAACCTTATTAATGTCCTCAGAAATTCCGTTGTCCTCACTGTCCACTTGACCACTGGTATGTGGACAAGTGGGGCAGGGCAAACTAAGGATTACATGACTGTGACAGCCCACTGGGTAGGTGTATTGCCTCCAAAAGCAACAGTAGCAGCAGCAACATCTCCCAAAAGACAGCTGATACAGAGGCAGGCTACTCTTTGTTTAACTGGTTTCACTAAGAGGCATACCACTGAGAACCTCTTAGAAAAACTCAGGGAAATCATTGCTAGATGGCTTACCCCATTTGCACTCTCCCCGGGGTTTGTGATTTCGGACAATGCCACCAATGTTGTTAGAGCATTACATGTGGGCGAATTCCAACACGTCCCATGTTTTGCTCACACAATTAATTTGGTGATGCAACGTTTTTTAAAAAGTGACACGGTCGTGCAGGAGGTGCTCTCGTTGGCCCTCAAAATATCTGGACATTTTAGACATTCGGCGACCGCTTGTCAAAGATTGCATGACCAGCAGGTACTGTTAAATTTGCCCTTCCATCAGCTGAAGCAAGAGGTAGTAACTCGGTGGAATTCTACCCTCTATATGCTTCAGCGGATGGAGGAACAGCAAAAGGCCATCCAGGCCTATACAACAGACTATGACATAGGCCGTGGAGGGGGAATGCACCTTACTCAAGCGCAGTGGAGAGTAATTTCCGTGTTGTGCAAGGTTCTCAAACCCTTTGAACTTGCCACATGTGAAGTTATTTCAGACACTGCCAGCTTGAGTCAGGTCATTCCCCTCATCAGACTTTTACAAAAACAGCTGGAGAAACTGAAGGAGGAGTTGAAATGGAGCAATTGCGCAAAGTATGTCAGACTGGTGGATCAAGCCCTTGATTCACTTCACCAGGATCCAAGAGTCGTCAATCTATTGAAATCTGAAAAATATATTTTGGCCACCATTCTGGATCCTAGGTTTAAGTCCTACCTTGTGAGTTTTTTTCCAACAGACCTAAATCTAAAACTATGCAAAGAGATGTTGGTCAAAAAATTGTCAGCTGCAGCTGCATGCGAAATGCCATCATCTCCTCCTTCTGTTTCAACAGCTGCCAGAAAAAAACTAAATTTTCCTTACAGAATTCCTGCTGGTCATGCAGATCGTTCACCAAAAAGTGACATCTGGTAGGGCCTGAGAGAACTGCCTACTAGTGACATGTCTTCTACCATGACTACGTGTGATACGGTTTCCATTCACAGATTGGTGGAGGGCTATGTCAGAGATAACATCCTATTAGACATGTCAGACAGTCCCTTTCAGTACTGGCAGGAAAAAGAGGCAATTTGGAGTCCCATACACAAACTGGCTTTGCATTACTTAAGTTGCCTACCCTCCAGTATGTACTCCGAAAGAGTTTTCAGTGCAGCTGGCAACCTTGTCAGTGATTGGCGTAGGAGGTTACTTCCTCAAAATGTGGAAAAGATGATGTTCATTAAAATGAATTACAAATTCCACGAGGAAGACCTCTACCAACAATTACACAAAAAAATGACAGAGGCGCCTATGGTGGATTCTAGCGGGGACAAATTAATATTGTGTGAAGGAGAAGATGTACACACTGATGGGGATGATGAGGATGAGGACAACTTGTAATGTAAAGCCAGTTTGTGTATGGGATCAGTTTGTGTTATGGGGGTTCCAAACAAACCAATCATTTCAGCCACAATTGCCAGTCCTTGTCGCTGAAATGATTGGTTTGTTAAACTGTCCTGTTTTGTATACAACATAAGGGTGGGTGGGAGGTCCCAAGGACTATTCCATCTTGCACCTTTTTCCTTTCCATTATGTGCTGGTTGGGGAATTGCTGTCTGACATTTTAAATTAATGTTATGGTTGGTTTAGGAACCAATTAATTGTTTTGAAATAAATTTATGATCAATTTAACAGCCAGGGGCTGCACCCAATGAATTGTTTTTAAATTAATTTATAATCAATTTAACAGCCAGGTGCTGCACCCAACAAATTGTTTTTCAATTAATTTATTATCAATTTTACACCTGGCACAGGGGTGCAGTGCTCCTGTCTGTCGAGGGGCTGCTGCCCTAAATAATAAATAAACAATTTTTTGTGTGCATGTCAGCCACACCTGTCATCGGCATAGCTGCGCAGGGGTGCTGTGCTGCTGTCTGTTAAGGGGCTGCATGAATATTGCAATGAAAACTTTTTTTTTTAAGTTATTGGGTTACAAAAAGTTTTTTTTTTTTAATCTTAACCATAGCAGAAATGTTATCCTAACAGCTTCTAAAGTTATATATGCTCTAAAAAACTAAAGCCTATATTTGTAAAAATCTAAAGCCTAACTCTGCCAAAAGAGAGACTGACACCACGGCTAAACATAAGAGTCACCTTCTGGATGTGAATTGTCTCATTTGCATGGGGAAAACCCAACCCTCAGATGAGATGGATCTCAGCCAGTGAACAACATTGAAATCACCATTAAAATGTCACAATGGAAGACTACAGTGTGAAGAATCTTTCTTCACAGTCAGGAGAGGCCTCAGAGAACATGAAAAAAAAAAGATGCTCTAGGTGCTGAACTTCAAGGGATTTCTCCATTATGTTCTGCAGTGTGGAAAGGTTTCATTCACATGTTTTCTATAAAGCAGTTCAAAGTTACAGCCTTCAAAGTGTCTGGCTATAACACCCACCTTTGCCAGGAATTACCAAAGATTATTACAAGCAAAGGATTCATCTGTCTGGAATCTGTCTGGGAATTCATGGATCGTATTTGGCCTGAATGCACTAAGACATCCAGTGATTCTGTCACTGTGTTCTGTAGCCCATATTATTCCTATCTGAATCGCAAACTGAAATACGGAATAGTAAGTACAGACAACATGGAGGCCTTTGTTATTCCGCTGCCTGCAAGCCAACCAATACCTCCCAGACTACACCCACTGGGGGGACCAGGTCTTGATAATGACCATCCCCATCTGTTGCTAGACCTTCTTCTTCCAAACCATCCATCCTGGACTTCCTGTCCAAAAAGGGTAAGCAGGGTACAGAAAGAGGAGCTAGATGTCCCCAATGACATTTTTTTTCTTCTATCATAGATTATGTGGAGAGATAAGAGGTTCAGATGTTTGACTTGGAACAGTGGCTCCCACCTATTTGGCTTCTGAACAGAGCTCTGTTCCTCAGGAACTGTCTATGCCTGAGCTGATAGGTAGGTAGTCTCTGTCTGTTGGTAAACACCCTTCAGGAGATGGTAACCCAGAATAACAACAACTATAATGTGTCCACTGATAATAACCAGCCTGATCCCTTAACAGCAACATACCCCATATGGTCAACTCATAACATGACACGTAATTTGCAGCCTCCTCTTCCTTATGACACTAATCCAGTCGCCATGGTTGATCAATCTACCCAATTTTTGGCCTTCTACATTAATTCATTTCACATATCTAAGAGAAGTGGACAGTGGGAACAATGGCAATTTGAAGGCCACTAACTAACTCTGTTTTTTTAATGTCTCTGTACAGGTTGGGAAATTCCATTACAGAACAGAAGGTTTGCAAAGGATTAATTAAGTCAATTGTCTATTTATTTTTGGAAAGCACGCTTCCTGGTCCCGTTCTGGGATGAAAAAAATCAACTCCAAGCAAGCAGGCATGGTGCAGACACAACGTAATAGTTAAGCCTTAGGTCTGAAATGTTCCGCTTGTTCACAATATATTTCATATGGTTAAGTGGACAGTGGGAACAACGGCACTTTGAAGGCCACTAACTATGTGTTTTTTTATGTCACTCCACAGGTTGGGAAATAAGGATTATTTAAGTCAATTGTTTATTTATTTTTGGAAAGCACGCTTCCTGGTCCCCTTGTGAGCTGTGAGGTGGTCAAAATTGTCTGGAAATGAGTGGAAATAAATGTTATTGAAGTTATTAATACTGTAGGAACAAAAAAAGGCCCATGTTATGTGATTTTAGCTGTTTTTTTAAGAAAAAATCCAGATCCAAAACCAAAACACGAAAACAAAACACGGAGGTGAGGTTTTGTCAAAACCAATCCAGATCCAAAACCAGGGGAGATCCAGATCCAAAACAAAAACCAAAACACAAGGGTCGGCGCACATATATATACAGTATATATAGAGTAAATAGGCCGAAACTCCACAATAATGCATTAAATACTTGCCCTGGTGCCCTCCCAGGTGTTCATCAGAACAACCATACATGCAACACAGTGAAAGAGAGGCGGCACTCACGGTTCTTGTAAATGAAAGAATCAATCTGACAACTTTGTTTGCTTGTTCAACGTTTCAGTCAACCATGACTTTTATCAAGAACACAATCACAAGTACAGATATACATACCTATGTACTGGCATGTCTAATGTGATAGGTGCAGCGTAAATCTCCATGCCATCGGGAGCCAAGGGTGTGACGTCATCTGTGTGTGCACCCAGTGTGTCCCAACATGGACGCGATGACGCCACCAACATGATGATTCATTCATGGTACAGACCCTCAGGCACAGTAAAATGCTGGCAGGTCTAGTGCTCCCTGTGTATCGGAGGGGATATAGCGCTTGGTGAAAAGTTAAACCTTACCTAGTGTGCAACTGTAAAGCAATAATGTGATTGCTGCAAACACCTATGTGAGTGGTCCTATATGGATACGGTGGGGTATGGTGAGATGTGGGAAGTGACAAGATGTGAAAGAAGTGAGGATAAGTCCACATTGTTAACTGTAAGAGGCAAGGGGATGGTGATGCCGTTGTCCGCTGTAAAAAGTGAGAACATGTAACAGTATATGGAGAAATACATAATAAAACATATAAATACAAAAAAATACAAAACAGTAGGTCTACACGAGGTATGCAGATAATATACCTTTAAGAAATAAAGTTAGAAAAATTATGTAAACTACATTGGTCAATGATAAAACATAACGAACTGTGGTAGTACACTGGCATCTGTGGTAAAATATACCAAAGGATTAATATATCTCTCTCTCATCCGGGTATACAAAAAAGTCCTATGAAGGACATGATTAAGAAAAAATCTGGACCTAAACAATATACAGAACAATGAAAAGCAAAACCCGGACTTGATCGATTAAAAGAACTAATATAAAAAATCATATTAAAAAATGACATTCGGAAAAAAGTGCTATTGATTAGGCGGAGAGAGGGAGGTTGTGTGCAACATTACCTCTTACTTCTACCTGTGTCTCCGAGGTGATGTACATATCTTTTTTCACAGTACCCAATCTTCCTTGGAGGTCACCCATCCTAGTGCTAATCAGGCCCAGCACTGCTTGGCTTCCAAGATCGACCGAGATTGGGCAGAGCCAGTATGGTATGGCTGAATTCAAACATTCACAGGAAAGACACTGGTGTAGAAGAGTATACAGGAAGAAAACACAATAATCAACCTATGCATTAGAGCCATTTTTGGAGTAGAGAAGAAACTACTCAACAAAGGGTTGAACTTTGTACCTACCTGTAATTTCAATCATTTTGAATGGAAGAATCTATGGACTTTTTGTATCCCCGGATGAGAAAGAGATATATTAATCCTTTGGTATATTGTACCACAGATGCCCGGTGTTCTACCACAGTTTGTTATGTTTTATCATTGACCAATGTGGTTTTCATAATTTTCTAACTTTATTTCTCTTTTTTAGATACTGATCCATTGTGGAGGTATATTATCTGTGTACCTCTTGTAGACCTACTGTTTTGTATTTATATGTATTTGTATGTTTTATTATGTATTTCTCCATATACTGTTGCTACACATGTACCTCTTCAAATTTTTTTCACCTTTCACCCTGTTGAATGCCTGTGTGTAGAGTTTACATGTTCTCACTTTTTACAGTGGACCACGGCATCACCATCCCCTTGCCTCTTACCATCCCCTTGCCTCTTAATGATTGGCTTTTGGGCCCCTTTTGGGTGTTTTCTTTGGTGAGAGGGTCTTTTTTAGCATTATTTGGAACAATCCAGTATTAACATCAAAACGAACAAAGGATCCGGAGAGAAAAATATCAAGTTCGCTACAGGAGTTATATTAAGGACTCTGGCTCTTTTGGGTTTGAACATTGGTGTAAATTGCCCGGACTGATAAGGTTTCCTTCAACATTGACCCTTATAGGGTTTCATACTAAATTGCGCCCTTGAAGTATTTTTTTGTATGTTATGTTTTTGATTCTTACTAACAGGGAATCTACTGTAAGGTGCAGCATTTGTATTGTAGCGCAAGATAAGTGTATTTTTTTGTGTATATATATATATATATATATATATATATATATATATATATAATTTTTTTTGGCACTATTAAAGTTTAGATTCATTCCTGTGATTTTAGTACACAACTTTCAATTTATCTTAAATCTGTACTTGGTTGGAGATGGAAAGTCCTTTTGTTTACAGTAGGGATGTCAGTCGCTCTGTGTCTTGAGATGATTAGAGAATTACCAGTTTAATATGGGCCTTAGAGAGAGAACAACGACAAGGTGTTTTAGTAGATAAGTCGCACAGATGATAGTCCAATTGCAATAAACCCCTGTTTTTATCAGGCAGATGTTTAATTAGATGTTATAAATCTGTAATCTCTTTGAGGTCACGTCAATGTCTCAGTGGAAGGTGTTAAAAAATATCCCTCATATAACTGTCTCCCAACCTCCATTTCAATTCTCCAATGTGCATCTTCCACACTGAAAGAAATCTTCAATCTTCAAATAAATAAACAAAAAATATTTTAACATAGCGTTCAGTCCAAGCAAAAAGACGTTATGTTTTTCCAAATTGAACTCATTTTTATATTGCCAGCCAGGCATGCAGTATTTCTTGTTAAATTACACTCCAAATTTAATATATGCTATTGTAAACGAAACCATCAATCTCAGTAGTGCTCTAACACCATGCATTGGAGCGAAACTAGTTTATTGAGTTTGTGGGAGACCAAATGCAGCATTTCATTCAATTTCAGTTTACAAGGCTATATCGTGCTGCGTAGAACAGTGCTCTATTTTATTAATGTGCCTCCTTCTTCCTAATTGACTTTCTACTCTGAATTTGAATGAGGAGAATGATACAAGAAACAGTAGGGAGAATATTTTGAAATTCATTTTTGCACAGGTAACATTTAAAGTGAAATTTATGAAACATTTTTTTTGCTGCATATCTACCTGATCTCTAATTAAATATCTGTAGAAGCTGAAATTCCCCTTTTTTATTACACACTTATTTGTTAGCATGGTGTAATGTGAAGTTGTGAACATCTGGTTGGATGCTTTGAGTTACATGATATTTTATGCACATATCATCATGTTTCTAGATAGGCTTCAGTGAGTTTCATTTTATGTTAAACATACTGTACGTAACATTGTCTGGTGGTATAAATCATTACAGTTATGTAGAAAGCAAACAGGGATTTTACTGGTTGTAAGTGAAATCTACTATAGTCATATATATATAATTTTTGAGTGTGGTTACGTGTGTGTAGCATAATTCATTTTAGGATCAATTAATCAAGAGGGTGGGATAATCCTTAATTAAAGAATGAAAGAATGGCATGAGTGTGTACTCAGTGACTTGCATCAATTCTTGTACTTAATAAATACCGAAAGGCAACTTTTGCTTTAAACAAATTGCAACTCTAGTAATATCCGGGGAACTATGACTCTGCAAACTGTAATAAAGTGGAATACTATATGAAAAGTCTCACTGAAGTGCAATCATTTCCAACAACTACAATTTTAGCCTTATGGGTAAGTGCCGAGGACAGATTTTTGGATTATCTATTGTGTTGCTGATAAACTGTATCTGTTCACACACTGGGATTGTAGCATGAACCAGATTGTAAAACCTTTGGCACTAGTTGAACAGCAATTCTTATACCATAGGGTGGTTTTTCAAATTACAGCATTATAAGACATCAGTTAAATACATGACCACATAGGGTCAATTATGCTATGGATTCATATGTATTTAAGTGTTTTCATAGCAGCAGAGCTCTTCAGAAAAATAATTTTGAGCCAGTAAATACCTGTTCTTTATAAACCAACTTAATTAGCACTGATGAATTAGATTATTATAGATTATAGAATCTTTCACTACTTGGGGAGCATATGAAAAACACTTATATGACACATAGGGCTGAATTTGTAGCACAAATGAAATGAATACATAATATACTGTGCAACAATCTGGGGCCAATATGTTGGTCTTCAAAGATAAAAGTATGGAAGGAAAATGGATGTTTTTGCCAATATTATGAAAAAAGTTTATATGAAAACAAAAAGAATGAGTACAAAATAATTCTTAGGACAAATATGGAATATCATGTCCATGCCATTCACTGTGACCGTCTTTGAAGGACAAACTGGTTAAAAGTAGTCTAGATATGGAGTTAAGACAAAGCATAAGAACTAAGAATCGCTGTGGAAGCTGTCTTATGTGTAAAAATGTGAGATCAAGTGTAAGAAAAGTTACAGATTTTACAGTTAAAGGTATTAAGTATCCAATCAATGAATTCATCACATGCCATTCTAAAAATGTAATATATATCTTAGAATGTTCATGCGGTTTATTCTATGTAGGTAAAACGAGTAGAAACCTAAAGACGAGATGGTCAGAACATATTTATAATATACGTAAAGGATTGGAGACCATATAGTCTCTAAACATTTTAAACAAATGCATAATTCACATGAATGCCATATAAAGAATGTTTTAGGCATACAGGTTATTATGCCAAAATGGCGTACTAGAGATTTAGATAAAAGGTTGTCCCAATCCGAGATTAAATGGATTCATCAATTAAAGACCCTTGTACCCAGGGGATTGAATGGTGATTTCGAATTGAAATGTTTTTTATATTGATATATGTGTGATGACTTGCTTTAATTCTCTGCAATTTTTACTTGTTTACATTTTTTATATATTCTCCCCTTCTTTTATATATGTATATTCCTCATCTATATATGGACGTTATTCATGGACACTATGTCGTCTCCCTGATGGGATTTTTGAGTTAGGACGTTTTAAAATAATATGGAGGTTATTCTTATCGTGAGATGGGATAATTACGTGAATTTTAATATTCTGTCTTTGGAACGCAATATATGCATTACTCTTAACAATATGGAGGTGGCTGGATGTATAAATTTGATCCCCTTGTGAAGTGCCACCCAAAAAAAAGCAGCTTGGAACGCAAGGAATCGATGATTTCCGGGTTTGCGGAGGTAGTGGAACGCAGAATATGACAACTTCCTGCTGGGTGGAACGCACGGCCATCTTATTTCCGGGATATGTTTACGAGTGCGCATGCGCACACACTAATGACTGCCGATTAGCGGCTGTGTTAGCATGTTAGGATAATTAAGTAGGGTATATATACGCTGTATGAATGAGCCCCTGATACGCTTCTGAGGAAGGACCAATCGGTCTGAAACGCGTTAAGCGTGGGCTCTAAGGACGATATCCATTATTGGCAGAGGCTGGGCTGTACTTGCGTTACCTTGTGGCATAATACTGCATCCGGAGCGGTTATCTTTGGTATTCCATCATCCAAAGAATCCAAGGAGGGAATTTGCGTACATGCTGTTGCTGTGCCATGCTGTATGGATTTCTACATGTTCGTTTTTGACTTGTCATTTGTGATGTAACCTTTAATTAAAAGTATATTTTATTTTATTTGGATCTAGACTATGTTTGTATTTTTTATCCCCATATGTGATATCCTGCTGTGATCAGCGCATTTAAGCTTTGGAGGATAAGAAAATTCAGATCCTATTGTAACCAGAGACTGCAAGACTCATTTATGTCTATATGGTCCCATAACAAGTGAAGTTGTTTTATGGTGATTATAAGTCCTCTTTTTTTGCCTTATCACCTTTTTGCATGTGGTGTTGGGGAAGCGCTAGGGGGTGGAATACACCTTTTTCCTAGGGTATGTAATACCGGCAGTCGGGATGCATCCTGTCAAAATACAGACAGCGGCATCCTGATGGTCGGTATCCCAACAGGGGTCAGTTAAGTATATTTACCCTCTTCCCTTCTCCCCCTAACCCTCCCATCTTGTAGCCTAATCCTCCCCACCCCGCACCCTAACCCTCCCTGTTACTGCCTAAACCTAAGTCTCCCCCCTTCGTGCCTAAACGTAACTTCCCCCCAGTGGTACCTAATACCCCTAGGGGTGCCTAACTCTCACCTTCCCCCCAAAACCTAATGCTAGCCCTGCTGTGCTGGCTAATAGCTAAGACACCCCCAGTTTACCACGTTCGGGCTGGCATCTGTCTGTATTCCGGCATCGGGATTAAGATGGCATCGGTATTTCAATGCCTATCTTAAATCCCATGTCAGGCTTCCACCATTCCGATTCAGACTGGCTGCATGCCATCCACTGGTCTGCTAACTACATCCCCTCTATCACTGCCCCTCCATATATCTTGCTTTGCCCGATCCTCTATTCCATTGTCCCCTCCATATCTGCCTCATTGCCCCTTCATATCTCTCTCAGCCTCATTCATATCTCTCTTATTGATCACTCCATAGCTCTCTTATTGCTCTTTCATATCTCTGTCCTTGCCCCCTCCCACCATATCTTACTGCCCCTACATATCTCTCTCATTGACACCTCTATATCTCTCTCATTGTCCCCTTCATATCTCTCTCACTGTCCCTTCATATCTATTTCACAGCCCCTTCCCTCCATATCCCACTGTCCCTCCATAGCTCTCACTGTCCATAACAGCTCTCATTGCCCCTCAAAGCTCCATCAGAGCTCTCTATTCTTTATCACAGTTCTTACTGCCACGTCACAGGTTTCACTGCCCTCTCACAGCTCTCACCGTCCTTTCACAGTGCTTTCTGCCATTTCACAACTCTATCTGCCCTCTCACAGCTCTTTCTGCTCTCTCACAGCTCTTACTACCCTCTCACAGCTCTCTATGCCCCCACACAGATCACTCTGCCCCCACACAGCTCACTCTGCCCCCACACAGCCCCATCAGAGCACTCTCTGCCCCATCACAGCTCCCTGAGAGGTCTATCTGTCCCATAACAGCTTTCACTGGCCCATAGTTGTCCTGTGGGGAATGCATCTGCTGCAGTTCTGTTCCGCTGTGTACTCTGGCTCCTATGCTGCCCAGACAGAAAATGTCTGAGGCCGGGGGTTGTCGATCTCCTTGACTTCTCCACAGATAGAGATCTATAGAGTCAAATTAACCAGATCATGCTTTTGGCATGAAACTTGGCTGACTAATGCTCTCTCTTTTTGAAACCCCTGCTGGCCCTCTACACGTCTGGTGTCCTAGGTACAAGTTCCACCAGCCCCCACCTAGCTTTGCCCCTACTTTCTGTGACAATATTAGTATTCCATTGTAATTGGTGGCTGTTCTATGTTTGGACAGATGCATTGCATGTATCAGGAATGGCAACAATACTGTATGTAGGCACACACCAGTGGATGACTCAGACTATGAACTGCCCAGTTACTTACCCAGTGGTGTTGGTTTATTGAAGTATAATAGGTACAGTCGTACTCACTGTTACATGTACACAGGTAAAGGAGCAGAGTGGGGTTCTTTACAGCTCACTAGCCAGTGAGTGTATGCTGCAAATGAGTAGTTGTGCAAGATATTGAAGCAGTGTTAAATGCAGGTATTAACCAGGTTCTCTTTATGAGCTAAGTAGGAGATTTCTGTCTCCCACCATGTCACGATAGATATAGATAGATAGATAGATAGATAGATAGATAGATAGATAGATAGATAGATAGATAGAGTTGTAAACAGTGTCATTTTTCAGCAGGAACAAGCAGGAACTCAGTTCCTGAACCTTTCATTAACTATCCTCGGCCAAAATATATTTAGCATAAGATAAGTTTATTTTAAAGGCACTTTTGAGTGCCTTCCTTTCTAAATACTGTATAGATGTATATATAATATTTATATAATTATATATAAAATATATAATTGGTTTTCAATAGCTCCACTCCCAGTAGCTCTACCCACAGTTCCTGAACCTATTTTCCAGAAAAAATAACCCTCGTTATAAGTAACATCATGAAGGTAAAAGTTTGTATGGTGACAACAGTAGTGGGCAGTGCATTCATTATTTAAAAAAAAAAAAAGGAATCTTTTATAATCTTTGAGCTACTGTAGGAGGGGTGATTCTTGTCAAATAGATAATTATAAAAATAACTTTTAAGTGATAAACAGAACATTAAAATGATACAGTTGCAGTAAGTATAAATATTTCTTAAGGGTCAAAGGAACATAGGATCTCCTTGTCCCTGTTTGAGTTAGTGAAAATGATACACACATGGTGATATGGTGGTTACACACCTGAACGACCAGCAACCGTGCCAATTTTCAAGGTGATTTGCCTTCACCCTGGACATTGCATGATTGCCGGTACACACTACATGATTTAATGAATGACAGAGCGATTACTTTTTCCGTCCTTCATTAATATGTATGGTGCCGCATATGATATCGTGTGATTGGCCGTGCAGCATGGCCAATCACACAATATCGCATGCGGGAGCACACAAATCGGGCATACACACTGCACGCTATGCCCGATTTGTCGTTCCGATTTGGCCAATTCGGGCCGATATCAATGTGTAGACGGCCATACACAAACTGTCAAAATATTAGGTCAAAATTGGTAGTCAAAACACATGTACAATAAAATGAGACAAAAACTTTTTCTTGTGCTTCAAGGAATACAATTTATTTGAAGAGTGGAAATACTGACTATTTGAACTCAGTCAATACTTTGAGGAACACAAATATTCTATCTGTTGATTTAAAGCACTTTACCCAATGAAAGGTATTTTTCTCTGTTTGGAAAACATTTATAGCATGGAATCACTGATTAGAAGCATACCTTATTATAATCCAACTTAGGGTCCCATTTATCAACAATACATATGACCCCTTTAGCACTCGCTAAAGGGGTTATGTTACGCTTTCAATATTTAACAAACAGCAGTAATCTAATATTACTTCTGTTGTCACTGTATCGCTCTTGCCATCTTTAGATGGCGAAATCGATACGGTCCCTATTGCCGGCAGTGGGGACCCAGCAGCAGCCTTTCCAGCTTCCGGACTGCCACGTCCTTGCTGGGTGCAAGTGTCATGCACATGACACAGAGCAGAAGATGCCGCTGAGGAGGTAGATCGTCGCCAGACCTCACCGGACCTCGCTCGAGATGATGATGATGATGATGATGAATAAGTGGCATTTTAGTTACTATCACTGCGATACTAAAAGTATTTAATTGATAATAAGCTACGTTAATAAATGGGGCCCCAATGTTCTAATGCAGAAAATGTACATAAATAATTAATTAGGCAAATGGTTTCTAAATGTTTCAGTGTTGTGTTAGACCTGTCTACTTACAGGAAATATTAAATGTTTAATTATTTGTTTGTTACAAAATATAGTTAAATTATTTTAATAATTTAATAAACAATTATGGATTACTGATTATTTTAAAACTAAATTGAATTATTGGCATTTATTTTTCTATACAATAAAAATGTAGCTAATTTATAATCCCATACATATCATGCTGCTGGATATTTTAAGCAGGCTTGTGCTGATACAGAATATGAACTACCAGAAATCTTTTGCTCCTTAGCCACCTAACTGGCATGGATGCATAGGAATGCAAACATGACCTGTTGGGCTTTCACTGACATGGTCGCCTCCCATGTGACCATGCTGTATCACTGCATGCCCCGGCTTTTAAAGAGGAAATGTGCGGAACTGATTTCCTCTTGATGCTCTGGCCTCCTGGCAGTGATGTAGTGGTCTGTAACCCGTCAACATCACTGCCAATAAACAACACTATAGTCAGTGACAATAGGCATAAACATTTTGTGGGTCACAATATGAAGTAGAGTCACTGGAACATATAATGGCATATAGTACAAAATAGAAATAAAATAAAAACCAAGAAGTAATAACTAAGCAGAACACAAACTGGTGTACTCAGATCTACAAAAGATATAAAGAGGGAGATGTACTAAGCCTTGGAGAGTGATAAAGTGGAGAAAGATAAAGTACTAGACAATAAGCTCCTAACTTCCATGTTCCAGGCTGTGTTTGAAAAATGACAGTTAGGAGCTGATTGGTTGGTACTTTATCTCTCTCCCACTTTATCTCTTTCCAAGGCTTATCTCCCTCAAGATATTACACACAAGTATAGAAATAAATTGAAAACAAGCTTCTAACTTCTGGTGCCCACCACTGTTAACCTCAATAAGATAAAATAGATGGAAATAGGGATTAAGGGGAGATGTATCAAACCTTGGAGAGAGAGATAAAATACCAACCAATTAGCTCCTAGCTGCCATTTTACAGGCTGTGTTTGAAAAATGTCAGTTGGAAGCTGTATGGTTGGTACTTTATATTTCTCCCTTTTATCTCTCTCCAAGGGTTGATACATCTCAGGTGTTGCCCATAAGCATCTTGAAAGAGGATATAAAACAATATCTCAGAGGGGATATTGTGCCTAGGAAAGTGCATAAGGGCCGCTGGAGAATATGGAGAAAAGATGTCTCCTTCTGGCAGTTTACTAGAATATATATCTCTACTGTATCTACTGTAACAGCCAGTCTATTATATACCTGAACAACACTGCCCTAGTAAATGTCAGGATATCAGGAACCCCCAACCCCCAATCCCACCTAAGCCCTAGGTAACCAAAGCTTGGAGAAAGCCATCTCTTTTTCCCCTAGCCAGAGAAGTTTAATAAATACGGTTCTCACATTTCAATAACTGACTTGGAAAGACTAATGGGCTACATTTGAATAGCATAAGAAAAGAGAGAGAGAGAGAGAGAGAGAGAGAGAGAGAGAGATTTTACCCAATATGAGAGTGAAATTACAATGGTAAAGGTCGCCAAGTAGAGGGGCTATAGACTAGTGGAGATATTTAAGGGAATAGGAAACTATTCGAAAAGATTGGTGAATGGGGCATAACCTTAACAAGGTTGATATCACTTCAGACTTATCAAACTTGACCCCGCAACCAGCAAAGGTTCCAAAATGATGGATTAGAGTTTTGATTGAGGGGAAGGACAGTTCCAGGTCCGAGAGAAGTAAAAGCATGTTTTGGCAATGCTACATAAGCAGGATTTTCAATTATTTCTTTCATACATTTGATGAGCATTTCCATTTCCACCTGGGTCTACAATAGCCACCAACAACCATGCACAGCATTTTATGAGGGCACTTCTCATAGCGGAAAATGGATGCGCTCTTTGATAGGTGCTCGGCAGACAAATAGGCACAGCTGCTCAAAAACAAAATTCACAGCTCATCTGCATTTTCGCACTTTTCACAAATAACCCTTTCTGTGTATAGTATTAGACTAGGCAGCAGGCCACCACCATCCAGTAGAAATGTAAAGACAAGAAAAAAGTAAAAAAGTTAATACTTTAAATAAATACTATAAATAAATGTATACTGTTTTGTCCAGGTTAAATAAAGACACTGAATTAATAAAATAAATACATACTATCCCGACTCATATATATATACTGTATATAAGTATATGGTTCACATTTATTTAGAATTCCAGTATTTCGTTCTGCTAGAGATATGACCTGTTATTGTAAATATTGTTTTCCTGACAAAATAGTACTGTAATTATTAAAAATAGCTAGACAATGTCACAAAAACATTATTCTGTATTTATTTATTTGAAAAACTCAAATCGATGTTGAAATCAGAATGACTTCATTAGAATGAATTGGAAACATTGCATGAAGATTCTAAATCTCAATCATTTGGGCCCATAGACCTTGACAGCCAGGAAAGTGCGCTGAATTAATTGCATGCAGTCTTCACTTCTGTTTCTTAATATTCTGTCTCTCTGGGACAATTTGCTGCAGACATCTTTTGAACCAGGGATACAAAGCGACCAGATACTGTTCTCTTCATGACTCTGTCATTCTTCATTTTAATGAGGAAAGAATGTCACAAATACCAGTGAGTACTAGAAATATTGTAATATGTTTTAGGTTTATGTCACATTAAGCACGGTTTTATTTTAAGCCTAACAATTCCATTCGAAAATTAAACTATTTCTACACTTTTTAATGTGCGCTTAGTATTTATTTATTTTTTTAAATCATGAATAAAAAGGAAAGCAAGTTGTTGATATAGCCTTATCGGAAAACAGTTTATTGTCGAAACTGAGCTTCCTGAATACATATATGTACATTAAATTGACCTTCTCAAAAAATGTTTATTTAAGAATTTTCCTGAATACATATATGTACATTAGATTGACCTTCTCAAAAAATGTTTATTTCAGAATTTTGTGAAATAGTGTAGAGATACCTTATTGCAATAAAAATCCTAAGTGGATAAATTATTATTTGAAAGTGACATTCAGTGTGGATTTTTATAAATTTACTATACAGTGTCTAGTCATTTTCTCTATTTTATATGTATGAAAGCAATTACAAATACTACAGTAATGCAAATAAAATAATTATAACCAGTGTTAAAGGTGGAGAAGTGGTGGAACTCCCCCCCTCGGTGCTTTTTCAATAAAGGGACAGCGCGTGTCATAGGCAAGCGCCAAAATAGGGCATGGTCTCAATAGAAAGGGGCGTGGTCACACAATAGTATTCCCAATTCAAATTACTATACACAGTAGCACAATCTTATCCACATTACGCCACACATAGTGCCCCTGATTCATATTACATCACATAGTAGTGTCCCTTATTCATGTTACGACACACAGCAATGCCACTTTTACACAATGCCCACATTTTTGCCCCTTATACACAATGCCCACAGTAGTAGTGCCCCTAATACACGTAATGTCCACAGTAGTAGTGTCCCTTATACAATGCCCACAGCAGTAGTTCCCCTTACGCATAATGCCCACAGCAGTAGTGCCCCTTATGCAATGCCCACTGTAGTGGTGCCCCTTATGCAATGCTCCCAGTAGTGTTGCCCTTTATGCAGTGCCCCATTAGTGGTGTCCCTTATGCAGTGCCCCCAGTAGTGGTAGTGCCCCTTATGCAGTGCCCCCTGTAGTGGTGCCCCTTATGCAGTGCCCACAGTGGTAGTGACCCTATGCAGAGCTGACAGTAGTAGTGCCCTTATGCAGTGCCCCCAGGAGTGGTGCCTCTTATGCAGTGCCCCGTATGCAATGCCCCATTAGTAGTGTCCCCATTAGTAATGCCCCCAGTAGTAGTGGCCACAGTAGTAATGCCCCCTGTAGTAATGCCCCAGTAGTGGTGCCCCCAGTGGTAATGCCCCCAGTGGTAATGCACCCTGTAGTAATTCCCCCCTGTAGTAGTGCCCCCTGTAGTACAGTAGTGCCCACAATAGTAATGCCCCCTGTAGTAATGCCCCCAATAGTTATGCCCCCAATAGTAATGCCAATTATAGTAGTGTCGCTTACACAAAAAAACCCACAATACTTACCTTAAAACCAGCTCCTGCGTCCGCTGATGTCTGGTCTGCCTAGCTACTCCTCAGAACTATGGAAGAGACGTCATGACGTCTCTACCATAGTGCACACTGCGGGACCCGGAAGTCGGAGCGCAGGAGTGAACTCCAGCCTCCGGCTACCGCTGTGGGGAAGGATCCGGGTGCCCGCTTGTAACAAAATCTCAGCAGGCGCCCGGCAAATGGAGCTTCCCTGCGGCACCGGGCTGAGGTGGGCCAGAGGAGGCAGAACTGATTCCATCTCCAAATAGAACTGAAGGAACGCAGTTCCGCCACGTTCCGGCCCACTTTAACCCCTGATTATAACTACAATAGCAAATAACATACAGAAAAATTAAATGTTTGTAACAGTATGAATCTGAATAAGAGCAATGTGACGCTACTTTTCATAGCATTCAAACATAATTCCACAGGGTTTATATTGATGTCATGACATCATGCGGAGGGGGCGGGACCAGCAGCATTTGGAATTCCAGCACTACACGGAGCCGGGGTGACTGTAAAGCTGGGTACACACTGAGCGATGTGTACCCAGCCTATATGTCAGCCTGGCGGGCCGACATATCGGATCCTGGGTACACATCAGAACAAGGTAATGAACAACGGAAGAATCCCTCTTTCTGTCCTTCATCACCTGCAACAGGGCCGCATGCGATATAGTCCAGTTGGATATGCAGCATGGCCAACCGGTCGATACTGCATGCGACCACGGCAGCGCGCATATTGGCCGTACACACTGAGGGATGAGTCCGATATGTTGTTCTGATCAGCCCCCGGAAATTAAATATCGTGATGACATCATCTCAGTGTGTACCCATCTTAAGAGATGCAGTGTGCACATCTGCAGTGTCCCAAGGATGCTCTGGGTGGCACTGCAGCAGCGATTCTGGCTGCAGCGTGCCGTTCCAGGCACCTTGCTAGCCAGTTGTAGGAGCCATAGGTAAGTGGCGGTGCTGCACACAGGGCTTTGCGCTCTGGGCTTGATTCAGACCCGCTCGCAAGCGCTATGCGCTCGCAAGCGGGTCGATTGTTAGGCAGTGCGCACGCGCAGCGTGCACACTACGTGTGCGCTAGCCCTGGAGCGAGCGCACAAAGCACTCGCTCTGGTGCTCGCATCCAAAAGGGTCGGCTGTTGATGTTGATCGACAGCTCGCCCCGTTTGGAAGGTGGGGCAGGGGGTGGCTGGGCAAACGGAGGCGTTCCTGCAGGAATGCCTGCCGTTTGTGGGCGGCCCTACTGACATCACTCATGATGTCAGTAGGTGGACTTCCTGCTCTATTAGAGAAGGAAGTCCACTGGGGCTTGCGGCAACGAGACCCAACCACAAGGGTCTCGTCGCTAGCCCGATGGTCGCGATGGTCCATCACCTGGCCGCTCGCATAAGCTGTGGGTGGTAACCCACAGCTATGTGAGCGCCCAAGAGGCCACAACAAAAAAAAACCAGCGCACGCCCTGATTCAGAGCGAGCACTCGCTTTTTGCGAGCGCCTCTGAATCAGGGCCACTGTGTGGTGGCACAGCTAGCACACCATAGTTACGGCCCTGGCCTTACCTACCGAGCTATTGAATAAACTTTAAGCTGTATCATTTTTCTCCTGATTTGTACTGAGGGGCAGTTGTGCCCACTACTTCACTTTAGCTTAAGTGGCTTGTGTACACTAACAATTTGACAGCAGCCCTCTATTTATTACTGCATTACTATTGCCTTTAACATGCTAGCAATACCATGTATTCATCATCTGTGCCATAGACTTCCTGCCATCGTCTGTTAATCCCCACAGTACCTGCACCTTACAGAATAGTCAGGGTATTCCAGTTTCTGCAGGGAATTGTCTTGACCATCTGTTGCATTGTACTGAGGATCTTTCTTTAAATAAATACTGCTTATGAATATTACAACTGCCATATATTTCTTACTTGCATCAACTTAACACTAGTGAATAATGTTGTATATACCCACCAGACTGAGGGGCCTATTAATCATATGAAAAATGGCCCGTTACCCTTTTTCAGATGGAGCTTCTTCTCATAGCCCTGCTCCTTTCTATGGGAAGGCGTTCCGGGGATGCGAAGAGGGATCCCTCCGCTGCCTCCTCACTTTCTCCCTGGCGGCTTTGCGCATGAGTGACTTTTGTAGCTGCGCTACTAATCGTGGGGACAGCTGCTTTTTAGTGCAGCTGTCTCCGCACCGGAGCAATGATGGATTGTTCCGGTGTTAAGTTTCCCCCACTGCGAAAGAGAGATAAAGTGGACAGAGATAAAGTACCAACCAATCAGCTCCTAACTGTCATCTTTCAAACACATCCTGTAAAGTGACAGGAGCTGATTGGTTGGTAATTTTATCTCCATTCACTTCTTTTTCCAAGCTTTAGAACATAGGCCCTCATTCAGAGGCACTTGCAAGAAGCGAGCGCTCGTTCTGAATGAGGGTGGCCGTTTGTATTTTTAAGTGCAGCCTCCTGGTCGCTAGCTAAGCTGTGGGTTACCACCCACAGCTTTAGCGACCGACCAGGTTGATGGTCACGATGGTCAAGACCATCGGGGCTTGTGAAGAGACCCTAAGGTTGGGTCTCGCCAACCGCAAGCCCCAGGGAGCTTCCACTTCCTGCTCTGATCGAGCAGGAAGCTCCACACTGACATCACTGCGGATGTCAGTGCAGCCACCCACAAAACGGCAGGCGTTCCTTAAGGAATGCCTCCGTTTGTGAAACCACCCCCCCGCCACGCCTACAAAACGGGTCGAGCTGTCGATCAACATCGACAGCCGGCCCTTTTGTAGTGAGCTCCGGAGCAAGAGAATTTCTCTCTCGCTCCGGGGCTTGCGCACGCGCACTGCGACTGCTGCGTGTGCGCAGCGCCTAAACATCGACCCAGTTGCGAGCGCTCAGTGCTTGTGACCGGGTCTGAATGAGGGCCATAGACCCTATAGTTCCTTATCCGTGGCCCGCCCCATCTTCCCCTGCAGCCTGAGCGCCTGATCAGGGTGTGTAGTAACATTGGTGCAGACTGCTTGTCACTGACTAGACGTAGTCCAGGCATGCACAGGTCTGAGAGTAGTGCAATGAGTGTGACCTTGGCTCACTGACAATAACTGCCAATCCAGTCGGTGGCGGGTGGCCCTGTGAAAGAGATCTCTCCCCTTTAATCTGGTGACAGAGGGGTACAGCCCAACAGGAATTGTCCTGATCTCCCTGTGGACCAGAGGTTCTGCAATGAGGTCCTGATTCAGAGATGTATGCACTCGCAGCTGCGATCCTGTGCGCAATCGCTGTGCAAAAATATGCTAATACTGCAGCTGGCTGGAAAAGTATTGAAATGCCCATTGGAGGCTTTGCAGCCACTGTCAACGATCATTCAATAATCGCCCATTTGAGTAGCCCTATATTCACGCAGACTGGCCATCTGAACTGAAACATCTGAACCACTTTATCTGTGGACGGTATCTTAGACGCAAGCTGCGACATGCCCTGAAAGTGGTCCCTGACTGTCAATCACTTTGCAAAGTAATCCTCACTGTGAGCTGCATCGCAAAGATACCTTGGCAAGCGCACAGTAGGAACGTGATGCATGCACAGTCCACCGATAATCGTTCAACTGGGTAAATATCGGAATAGCAAAGCAGACCCAGAGTCCCGATATTTTTACCCTAAAATATTTTTCACCTACAAAGAGGCTGCAAACTAAAATCTGTGTAAACTCCAATGTTAGCGTAACATGGGTTCTGTAATTGAATAGAAATAGTCATGGCCATGGATTTTTTTAGCCACGTTAAGCAATTTTTTGGCCAACTTCTGGCTAATTAAATTGATCCCAGAAATGTGATTTGATTTAGTGACTTTGATATTGTGAAATACATTTTATATGCTTATTTAACACTCCTGCCACCAGCTTAGTCTGAAATGTTATATATCACACTATGGGCCTCATTTATCAATGAGTTTTATCATTCACAGCAAGTGATAAAACTCACTGCATATAATAAATGGCGCTCAAGCAAATCAACTCGTTGTGGGTGTTAAAATTCATTGATAAATATGGCCCTATGTACAATATACTGCTGATTCCCATTATATGTCACTCTGTGCATGCCCCCAGTTCACATTATGGCCCTCATTCAGAGCCGTACGCTCTGAGCAGAGCGCACGCTCTGAATGAGGGGCGTCCTCCATAATTATGGAGCGTCCTCCTGGACGCTCGTATAGCTGTGGGTCACCACTCACAGCCTATACGAGCGTGCAGTTTGATGGCCGCGATGGTCTTGACCATCGCGACCATCGCCACTGCGAGCCGGAGCCTGCGGTTGGGTTTTTCAACCGCAAGGCCCGGAGTGATTTTGGCTCTATCAGAGCCAAAATCACTCCCACTGACATCACTAGTGATGTCAGTGGGCCGGCTTCTGACGGCAGGCGTTCCCTTGGGAACGCCCCCGTCAGGGAGGCACGCCCCCGGCACGCCCACCAAAGGGGGCGTGCTGTCAATCAACATCGACAGCACGCCCCCTTTGATCAGACACAACGAGCGAAGGAAAGTCCTTCGCTCGTCGCGTCTGGCGCATGCGCACGACGGAGCTCCCGCCGTCGTGCGCATGCGCAGTGCACAACATCGACCCACTTGCGAGCGGACAGCCGCGTGCGAGTGGGTCTGAATTAGGCCCTATATACCTTATATACACACTGTGTATTCCCCCAATTCACATTGTAACACACTGTGGGCCTGATTCAGAGCCGCTCGTAAGCGGCCGCTCGTTCGTTCCGAGCGATGTTTGCCCAACTGCGCATGCGTACGGATCGTAATACGCATGCGCGAACCAGTTAGTGCGGCCGAAAATCGTTTGTTCGCTAAATAGAGAATGCCTGCTATTTTGAGTGACAGGAGGAGGCGTATGTGGGTGGTAACAGGGGAAGGTGCTTGAAAACGGGGAGTGGAGATCCGAACGCAGGCGTGCTTAAAGGTCAAAACGGGCGTTTTATGGGTGTGCATAATTAATACAGCAGCGTCATTGACCACGTCCCTGGGTTATTTTATAGTCAGAACTGCTAGCATGATTGCGGTAGGAAAAACCAACCACAAGAATAGCGAGCAGGTCATACGCTGGTCGATGTACTCTAATAAATCTAATAAATAGCGGACATGACGTAGGATGCGAGCGGCCAGGGGGCGTAGTTTCCAGAAAAACGGCCGCAAGTTTTGTTCGCTCGTTCAGACCTAGAGGCGTGAACAGACCGCAAAGAGCGAACGGTTCATTTGAATAGCCACCCCTTTTTTCAGAACGAACGACCGCAAATAGCGTCCGGCTCTGAATCAGGCCCAGTGTACCCAATTCAAATTGTATATCACACACTGACCCCCTCCACTACTGTATATTATTATTTTCCAATCTCAGCTTCTATGAACGCAGCAGGAGCTCCAGTCCTGGCTCCCATACTGTCACTTTTTCCAAGTGACGTCTCATTATTGCCATGCAGGCTTATGAAGGAGGAGGGAGAGGTGGACCAACAGATGGGAGCACAAGCTGCATCATTTATAATGCTGGGCAAGGCACAGCTAGTCCGGCATTGTGACTCCTCTGAGAGGGGTCCCATTGATTGTTAGGCTAGGAGGACTGCTGTAGTTTTGCCAATGGGGAGGATGGCACCCACCTTAAAACCAGCACCCCTAGCGGATGCCATGCCGGCCAGCCTCTAGTTATGACCCTGGTTACATTAATGCCACTGGGGGATACTGCTGCACTATGAGATAAAGGTTGAATAGATCCTCGCAATGGAGAATGTGAGCTATCTATTTGGACTTGCACACCCTACCATTACCACCACATAGATGTTGGAGATGGTTTCTGAACTTCTTAATGTTCCTTTTTTGCCCTGGTGACAATGTAAACCCTATACACTGTATTTATATGCGCTTTGCCTTTATATTTTGCACCTAGATATTGTTAAGGACTATACATATATATATTATATATTATATATATATATATTTATTAGGGGCGTGCACCGGCCACTTTTCGTGTTTTGGTTTTGGATCTGGATCTTTCTTTGTGTTTTGGATCTGGATTGGTTTTGCCAAAACAACCCTTCCGTGTTTTGTGTTCTGGGTTTTGTGTTTTGGATCTGTATTTTTTGGAAAAAAAGCATAAAAACAGCTAAAATCACAGAATTTGGGTTTTTTTGTGCTCCTATGCTATTATTAACCTCAATAACCTTAATTTCCACTCATTTCCAGTCTATTCTGAACACCTCACACCTCACAATAGTGTTTTTATGTCCAACAGGTTGCACCGAGGTAGCTGGATGACTATGCTAAGCGACACGAGTGGGCGGCACAAACACGTGGCCCATCTAGGAGTGACACTGCAGGATGGCAGTTTGAAAAACTAGGCCCCAAACAGTACATAATGCAAAGAAAAAAAAGAGGTGCAAGATGGAATTGTCCTTGGGCCCTCCCACCCACCCTTATGTTGTATAAACAGGACATGCACACTTTAACAAAGCAATCATTTCAGCCCCAGGGTCTGCCACACGACTGTGGCTGAAATGATTGGTGCGTATGGGCCCCCACAAAACAAGCTGGCAATTAATCCGTCCCTGCACAAACTGGCTCTACGGAGGCAAGATGTCGTCCTCATCCTCCTCATCCACCGATTCCTCACCCTCTTCAGTGTTGTGTACATCCTCATCCTCACAGAGTATTAATTCGTCCCCGCTGGAATCCACCACCACAGGTGCCTCTGTACGTTCTGGAGGCTGGTCTCCCTGGAAGAGTTGATAATTCATTTTTATGAACATCATCTTCTCCACATTTTGTGGAAGCATCCCCCTATGCCTTTCGCTGACAAGGTTCCCGGCTGCACTAAACACTATTTCGGAGTACACACTGGAGGGGGGGCAACTCAGGTAAAATAGAGCCAGTTTGTACAGGGGCCTCCAAATTGCCTCTTTTTCCTGCCAGTACAGGTACGGACTGTCTGACATGCCTACTTGGATGCTGTCACCGATGTAATTCTTTAACAGACAGACGCACGCTTGTTGCTGCTGCTTTGAGGATGCAGGTGCGGCTACAGCCCACACAATTCACAAAGACAGAAAAAAAAAGAAGAATTTTTTATTTTTTGTGGAGTGCACTTTGGGGGTTACACCACCCTTTAACAGACTTATGGGACACAGGCGCACACTTGGCGCTGCTCCTTTGTTGATGCACGTGCAGCCACAGTGCACACAATTCACAAACACAGAAAATATTTTTTTATTTTGTTTGGAGTGCACTTTGGGGGTTACAGCACCCTTTAATGGTCAAGGCAGCTGGCCCTTTACTTATGACACAGGCGCACGCTTGACGCTACTTTGTTGACGCACGTGCGGCTACTGTGCACACAATTCACAAACACAAAAAAATATTTATTTTTATTTTTTTTGGAGTGCACTTTGGGGGTTACAGCACCCTTTAACAGACGAGCCACCCGGCCCTTTACTTATGACACAGGCGCATGCTTGGCGCTACTTTGTTGATGCACATGCGGCCACAGTGCACACAATTCACAAACACAGAAAATAATTTTTTATTTTGTTTGGAGTGCACTTTGGGGGTTACAGCACCCTTTGACGGTCAAGCCAGCCGGCCCTTTACTTATGACACAGGCGCACGCTTGACGCTACTTTGCTGATGCACGTGCGGCTACTGTGCACACAATTCACAAACACAGAAAAAAAAATTTTTTTTGGAGTGCACTTTGGGGGAGCACCCCTGATGCACAGATCACCCCCTGGACAATACTACAGCACCCCTCTAGGACTACAGCCTTTATGGGACACTGCACAACACAGTCCAGCCAGCCCCTATAGACTTTGGAGAGGATACAGCCCCTATGACTGCAACTGACTGCACAACACAGCCCAGCCAGCCCCTATGACAGCAGCACAACACAGCCCAGCCAGCCCCTATGGACAACAGCAGCACAACACAGCCCAGTCAGCCCCTATGGACTGAGTTGTCACAGCCCCTATGGACAACAGCAGCACAACACAGCCCAGCCAGCCCTAGCTCCCACCCTCCCTCTTCACTGTCCACAGCCGGAGTGAGAAATGGCACAGACGCGGGGACCTTTTATAGAATCCAAAACCCGCGAGATCCGGAAGGTGGGATGATGACGTTTTGCCTCGATTTCAGATCCGAGTCAGGCGGGAAAAGTCAAGCCTGACTCGGATACGACTCGGATCGGGGGGGTTCGGATTTCAGAAATCCGAACCACTCATCCCTAATATATATATATATATATAAACCCTCTTTCCTTAATTAGTGTCTTTATTTGACTTTGTGGCTATTAGAATGTTGGAACTATGTAACATTCTGTCATACGTCGTAGATTTGCATCTTAGATAAAATATAATTGTGATACTTTCATACATTTTTAATCTCTACATGGCCCTCATCCTGGTTATAATATGCTCTGTGTTGGTATGAGTATTTCCAGGCACTAACGTAGCAATGCCTTTTTTGCATGGAGAACCCAGTTCAAATCAGGTAGACTCCTGTGACTTTGGACAAGTCACTTTGCCTGTCTGCCATTCAGACATTAGAATTTTGATTGAGAGCTTGGGAAATTGTGCCTGAAAAATTATAAGCACGTCACAAATAATGAATTTCTTTACAGTGTCCACAGACAGTGCTGACAGCACTGGGTTCAGTATAGCTCGACACTGTGTTTTTTTAGAAATAATTTTTTTTCAGTCTAGAATTTTCTCCAGTAACATGTCATTTTCCTCTTTAGAGGAACACTGATTGCAGTCTCCTCTAGTACTCAGCATGTGAGCTGAGTTTGTGGTAAATCAGATAGGAAATCATTATACTGTATAAATCTGTGTCAGGCTGCATGTCCCTTGCTTCCTGATTGCTACTGTCAGAGCCATACATTGCAGTGAATCTGAAACGTGCCATTTTTACATGTTTCTTTAGTGATTATACCTCAAGCCACAATAGGAATTCTCATATTCATACCACATTCCACGACTTCTTGTGTTGTAAAGCTCTTGAATTTTTAAAGACAATCATAAAAAATAACAAAAACATTTTATAAATACATGTAAAATGAATTCATCATATGATAAAATATAATTAACAAACACGATTATTATTTACTATTACAGTTATTGCACACTAGTGTTAGTAGTGCTGTTGTGGTTGTTAGTTATATTATTACTGTTATTATTATTATTAATAATAATTATAATAATAATCATAATAATAATAATAATAATAATAACAATGCAATAAGTTTAATTCACAACATAAAAACCTAATTTTATCATGTTCATTTTGGACATTAAAAAGTTGGTATTAACATTCTTAGATGACTATTTATAATATTTCTTATGTTTTTTTTTATTATTTGAACTGTAAACATTACTGTGTTTTAACAGAAAATTTGAGTTTGCCGCTTACATGGAAGAAGTTAATTTATCAATAAATTAAGGGGGTTCTTCACCTTGATGGGAATGTTATAGAAGTATAAAAATAGTGGATTTAATGGGCATCATTTAATACCCCTATCATTAAAATACAATAATAAAATAGAAGCTCAAAACAAACATTCATAGTATCATTTAGAGATGAGTAAAAGTTTGAAAACAGTTCTATGGAATATTGTACTCATTCCACATTTTGGTACATGATCTTATAATGTTTATCTGGCCCTTAAGGCATATAATAATCCTTTGTGTAATAATCCTCTTCCGTCATGTGCAATGGAAGCCAGAGTTCCAACTGTGGGGGACAGAGTGAAAGGACAGCCCAAGCAAGAGTAAGGATCGGACAAAAGATGTCATGCCCAAAGTAAGTGTTTATGGAGTGGGGAACGACCCCCACAAGTAGGCAAACACGCTAATTCCTCGATATTGCTTCTAGTCTTCTTCCTTAATGGTTCCATTTTGTTTCATGACATGACTCAATAAAGAGAGAAGTACTCTATCAAAGTCACATTCACACTATCTGGTTCCTGGGAAAAGGTAGAGGATTTATGGGACTGTTAATTGATAAGTATCGACAGGATTAGTTTTCTGATGCTTCTCATGACAGAAAAACTCCTAACAGTCAACAAAACCTCACTGAGGCAGTGGAGTGATAATCAACTGCCGCTGTGATACTGGGATAACTTCACTCTTCACAGGATCAGTGTGAGGGTCCTGTGAACTTGGTTTGCCAGTACTCACATGCACAGACTCTGGCTACCATTTATAGAAGAAATAATAATAATAATAATAATAATAATAATAAGAGTTTTTAAATTAATACAAATTGTACAAAAATGTTAATAATTAGATTTTTAAAAATGCATTATTTAGTTAAATAATGTATTTTTCATCTATTATCTCCTGCCTTGCTGTTGCTATCCTAAAATATACTTGTACTGTCACAATCTTTATAACATACTGTAAGCGCCGTAATGCCGCCATGATTGAGAAATGGTGTATCACATCGGAATGGGTATGAAATACCGCCGGTCAGCGGCAGCCCGACAGGAGCAGAGTGCGAAGCAGCGGAAGCCCGACAGCGCTGGAAATCCCGATCGTGGATAGGTAAGTATCCACTAACCTAACCTAAACCCCCTAACCCTAACCCTCCTTAGGGGTGCCTAACCCTAACTTCCCCCCCAAGTGCCTAAACCTAATCCTCCCTCTAAGTGCCTAACCCTAACCACCCCTTTTCCCGCTACCTAAACCTAAGTCCCCCGGGGGGATGCCTAACCCTAAGTCCCCCCTGGGGGTGCCTAACCCTCCCTCCCCCTAGCCTAACCCTAACCCTCCCGGGGGGGTGCCTAACCCTAAGTCCCCCCCGGGAGCCCTAAACCTAACCCTCCCCCCCCGCGGCTGTCCGCTCGCGGCGCCCGGCATCACTACGATCGTGATGCCGGGCGCCGGTCTCCCGGCGTTGGGGGAATGCAGGCGTCTACATCTAGACGCACGGCATTTCACCCTTGCCGGGATAAGACAGTCGGGAAGCCAGCTGCCGGTATTTAGGCAGTCGGCTTCCCGATTGCTTCCCATCACATCTATTTATAAAGTGGGTTTTTTTCACTGTGCCATTTCAGACCACGGGAATCCCCCCTATGATACATTGAGCATTAAAGTGATATGCCAACAATGTAATATACACTAATAGTGTGGCAAAACCAAAGGGGCTGGTGGGGTTCCTGTCCCAGGTGCTAGACATGGAGTGGGAGGGCACAGACAGTGTAGGACTGGCCAGAGGCAGATGGGTCTTGGCAACATCTCTTTTGGTGCCATAGGCGTAACTACCATAGGTGCAAGGGGTGCAGCTGCTATGGGGCCCAGAGCTGAGGGGGTCCCATCCTCCGTGTTAAAGTTGGATGTGTTATATACATTTATCACAATTGGGTGGTACATAGGGGCCCTTACAAACATTTGCTATGGGGCCTTCAAATACTTATTTATGCCCCTGTTTGGTGCCCAGTATATTCACCTCAGCTTACTCCAAATGGGCTCTCAATTTTGAAATGAATTTCACACTAATACCCTTATAGCCTCGAAGCCAACAGTCATTCACTTCAGATTTACATATAGGCAATTCTAAATTCCCACTTCAACTTGTATATTTCACTATCAGTGGGTGTCAGTATTTTCTGCAAGCACTGTATACTCTATAGACTTTACACACTCTATACACTGGAAAGTCACCCTGCAGCCAGTATCGCTGCAGCAGTGCCGCCTGTAGCGACCATCCATTGGATGATATAGGCACCCTGCCATAATTACAGCTGCCTGGAGTGTTTGAAGGCGCTCCGGGAACTGCTGCAGTTCTGTGTACTGGAGGCCCCGCCCCCTTATGCACAACATCATGACATCATGCACAAAGGGGGCGGGGACAGCACAGGGAGCCCAGAGCCCTTGTTATGGCCCTGAACAAATGTGTTTAGGTAGCTGTGTGTGGGTGTCTGTGTGTATGGAGTGGTGGGGCGGTGAGCTGAATCTTTACCCAAGATGAGAGAAAGCCAAGCTTTGCTCCTGGCTAATAGCATATCATACTGTATGCTATTAGCGTATCTTGGGTAAATGGCAAAAATTATGCATTTTACTTCTTAAGATACCCGAGGCTCTGTCTATTCCGCAAATTGTGTCTATTTTTTTGGATTCAATTTAAGCCTATGTTTTAGGTGTAAATAGCATCCAACTCTAAGTAGTCCCACATTATGCCATATTTTTTCTTTACTTCCATCTAGTTACTGGAGTGCGTGGGACTTATTTTTATTTATTGGGTCTGTATGGATTCCTGCCACATCCAGGGAGTTGGACCTGTGCTTCTTTTGACCACCATTTCCTTAATTTGTGTCTTTTTGGGGCCTATTCATCAACACTAAAATATCGATGGAGGTAATTAGGTTTAGAACTCGCATGGTGTTCTACCTAATTACCGAGGAAGTCATCATTCCTCCTCTCCATAAGTATCTATGCCAAAAAGCTGTCATTTTTGCGATGACAGCTATTCAGAAAATAGATACTTTTCCCTGCCTGCTCTAACTTACCGCAGCTGTAATCAGTGCTGGGCATGCACCGTTACATTCACAAAAGTGTGCGCATGCGCAGCAGTGATTACAGCTGCGGTAATTCTGTGTCCGTCCAGGGAGTGGCAGAGGGAGCCTAGGAGGACCTGCCCAGCTGAAAGCAGGTAAGTACTACCCGCTATACGCCACCTGAGAGTGGCGTATCGTATTAGTAACACCATCAAATTCCGAAAATACAAAATATTCGGAATTTGATAAATAGCCTAATGTGGAAATGAATGCAGGCGGACTTAACCAGGAGATATCAGTGATATCTCCTGTGTTAAGTTTGTTAATGAATACTAAAATAATGGTAATTAAGAAAAATGTCCTTAAAACCGTTATTTTAGCGTTGATGAATATCTCTTCTTTGCTATTAGAATGTTGGGAACTATGCAACATTCTGTGATATGTGGTGGGTTTCCATCTTACTCTAAATACTGTGATACATGTGATGATGTGTATTGTGTTAATTTCTGCATCCGGGTTATAAAGTACTGCATAGAACAATGTATTGAAAGGTTTGCAGGGAGACTACAGTTAAAATCAAATAGATTTTTGTGACTTTGGACAATTCACTTAGAATTTTGATTGAGATCTTCGTTTAAGGCCCATATTCAATTGCAGGCGAAAAGTCCAGGACTTTTCACTTCGCCGGACTTTCCGCCTACATCGCGTGTTTTTGGAGAAAACACTTTCCATGCGCGTGACCGCTTTTCGCCCTATTTAATTCCAAAGGACGCGAAAACGTCATCTGCGAAAACTTTTAGCCGAGAACGGCTTTTCGCCTACAATTGAATACGGCCCTTAAAGGGGAATCGTGCCTGAGAAATTAAACAATAAAATAATTTATTTATTGACAATGGGTCTGATTCAGCATGAATTGCTATTGTGGTAGCGTACGCAGACAGCCAATTGATGCCAGACAGCCAATTGATGCGTACTGCGCAAGCATATACACCGCAGTGTGCATGCACAAGTTAGCATTGCGATCGCACTGCGTTCACCTATGCAGAAACAAAGCCATCGCAGAATGAGTGACATCAGGTCAGCGTTTGGGGGTGATGACAGGGGAGTGGTCAGAGAAACGCAGATGTGCCTGTCCATTTAAAAGCCGTTACTTGGGTGTGCATAAATTAGCCACTGAGACAGCATATGCAGCTTGTGTACTCACTGCGTGCGACGAGGTTAGTAATTTCTGAGTAAGGTCAGACCTGTTGTAATTGTGCGTGAGGAGCCGATGTTACTCAATGTTCCCGATGTATATGCAGGATTGCACAGTATTACGGATGTGCAAAAACGGTAGTGGGCGTCTCTATGCTGGTTTTGGGCTTCTCTATAATAGCTTTGCAATTGCAGTCATTAGCATATTATTGCAGCAGATATGCATTTGTAATCTCAGCTGCAATCTCAATAGCAACCCAAAGTGAATCAGGCCCAACGTCCACAATGTTGACAGGACTGGGTTCAGCATTTTCATTACTGTCTAGTTTTTAGAAATATTTTTTTTTGCAGTCTAGAATTTTCTCCAGTAACATGTCATTTTCCTCTTTAGAGGAACACTGATTGCAGCCCCCTCTAGTACTCAGCCTGTGAGTTTGTGGTAAATCAGATAGGAAATCATTATATACATCTTTGTGAGGCTGCCTGTCCATTGCTTCCTGATTGCTACTGTCAGAGCCATACAATTTAAGTCTATGTTTTAGGTGTAAAGAGTGTCCAAATCTAAATTATTATTATTATCATTTATTTATATGGCGCCACAAGTGTTCCGCAGCGCCTTACAAAGTACATGAACAAATAAGTAACCAGTGACTTACAATACAAAGCAGGACATGGACATGGATAACAAACATTGCTATATTAGTGACCTTTACGCCCACATAAGCAGCCAAGTGTTGGTTGCCCTAGTGGGGAGTAAGAGATAAATTAAATTACAGTAGGGAGAAGCACAAGAGGGTAGAGGATCCTGCTCGAAAGAGCTTACATTCTTTAAGGGAGGGGCAGACGAACAGGAGTTACACAGATGGGGTAGGTGGGGAGGAAGGAAGATGTACCAACAAGTTAGGATGAGAGCTGGAAGGCTTTAATGAAGTAGTGGGTCTTAAGATTTAATTTGAAAGATTGTAGAGAGGTGCAGAGTCTGATGGGGAGAGGGAGGGAATTCCAAAGGTGGGGAGCAGCGTGGGCAAAATCCTGGAGGCGGGAGTGGGAGGAAGTAATCAATTGACATGAAAGGCGGCGTGTATTAAGTGAACGAAGAGGGTGGACAGAAGAGTGAAGGGAGAGGACATCAGAGATGTAAATGGGAGAGGAATGGGTGAGGGCTTTGTAAGTGAGTGTGAAAACCTTGAATTAGGTTCTGAAAGGGAAGGGGAGCCAGTGGAGGGCTTGTAAGAGAGGGGAGGCAGATGTAGAGCATTTGGAGAGGAAGATGAGCCGAGAAGCAGCATTGAGCACAGACTGGAGAGGAGAGAGATGGGATTTGGGGAGGCCAGATAGGAGGAGGTTACAGTAGTCCAATCTGGAGATGACCAGTGAATGTATGAGGGTTTTGGTGGCATCCTGGGGGAGAAAGGGTCTGATCTTGGAAATATTCTTGAGATGGAAATGACAGGACTGCGAGAGGTTCTGAATATGTGGTTTGAAGGAGAGGGAAGAGTCCAGGATGACTCCAAGACAATGCACTTTGGGACTAGATGAGATAGTTATGCCATCTATTGATAAAGAAATAGTGGGATATGATGTTATGTGGGAGGGTGGGAAGACTATCAGCTCAGTCTTAGACATATTAAGTTTGAGAAATCGCTGGGACAGAGAATAGGAGAGGTGGTGGGGAGGAGTTGTCGTGAGAGGAAACAGAGAAGGAGCGGTCAGAGAGGTAAGAGGACAGCCAGGAGAGAGCAGTGTCACGTAGACCAAGAGAATGAAGGATATGCAGCAGTAGAGGGTGATCCACAGTGTCAAAAGCAGCAGAGAGGTCAAGGAGAATGAGCAGGGAGTAGTGGCCCTTGGATTTGGCAGCAAGGAGGTCATTGCTGACTTTTGTGAGGGCAGTTTCAGGGGAGTGGAGAGAATGGAAGCCAGACTGAAAAGGGTCAAGGAGGGAGTGGGAGGAAAGAAATGTGGTGAGGCGGTTGTAAACAATACGTTCAAGGAGATTGGAGGCAAAAGGGAGAAGAGAGATTGGTCGGTAGTTAGAGAGAATGTTAGGATCAAGGTTAGGTTTTTTAAGAATGGGGAAACACGGGCATGCTTGAATGCAGAAGGAACAGTGCCAGAAGAAAGGGAGAGATTAAGGAGGTGGGCAAGATGGGAGCAGGCAGAAGAAGAGAGGTAGCGGAGGAGGCGGGAGGGGATAGGGGAGAGGTGGAAGGGGGGGAGGACTGGATAAGGGCCTTAACTTCCTCTCCAGTCACAGGGGAGAAGGATGTCATAGTCAGTAAAATGGATGGGGAGGGGAGATCCAGTAAAGGAGGATATGGAGAGCTGGGGTCTGGTTGGATATGATGTCCTGACGTATGGAATTAATTTTAGATGTAAAATAGGTAGCAAAGTCAGTGGCAGAGAGCAAGGAGGGGAGACGAGGAGGGGGTGGTCAGAGGAGGGAGTTGAAGGTGGAAAAAAGACGCTGGGGATTTGAGGACTGGGAGGAGATGAAATTCTTGAAATATGACTGGTTTAGAGAGGGAAAGGGCAGCACTGTAGGATGACAGCATGAATTTGAAATGGAGAAAATCTGCCTGAGAGCGTGATCTTCTCCACTGTCGCTCGGCGGTGCAGTGTACCTGAAACTTGTCACTTTTCATGTTCCTAGTGATTATACCTCAAGCCACAATAGGAAATATCATGCTCACACCACATCCCATGACTTCCTGTGTCGATAAAATAAATAAATAGTATAATAAACAATCATTGCGAATTAACAATAAAATTATTACAAACCAGTGTCGATAGTTTTGTTGTTGTTGATATTAAAACATTACATTTAATTCAGTTTCCAAGACAATTATGTTTTTTTTACAGATTCTCATAAGTTCACAAAATACATATGTGATTTTATTAGGTTCATATTGGAGATGAAATGTTGGTATTATATACTATTTAATCAAGTTCATAAAGCATTTGAGAGCCTTTTACTTGCTTGTTGTATAATTCTAACTTAGGGACCAGTTGCTACGCAGATTGTCTGATGATCGAGAATCTCCGCAGGCTCATGACCTGTTCTGCGCATGTGCAGAACGGGTCTGCGATCCCGCATGGAGACTGGCAGCAGACTTGCAGTGATTAACAGTCTGCTGCCCTTTGTGGGCAGGGGGGGGGCGGCGATGCCCCCGTTTCCGAAAACGGAGGTGTGTCGTCGCTGTTGGGGGGGAGGGAAGAAGCCAGGATCTCCATTGACTGACGAAGATTTCCTGGCCTCTTTCTCTCATCTGCGGCGGCCGCCTGCATGACCCCATGGGTCACCTTAGCCGGCTGATGTTCCGTAGAGTATCCGATGCTGCGTTGGACAACGCAGCTTGGATGCGTAATGCAGCAGGGGGCGTGATGCTTCCTGCTGTATTACCATATCAGCACAGACGGAATTCTCAAAGCTGCTTGCGAGCAGCTTGCAATTTCGTCTGAAGCTGAATCAGGCCCAGAGTTCACAGTTCACAGTTAAAAGAATATAGGTTAATATAAACTACAAAATGTTGCCCATTTGAACAACATGGAAGACTATTTTTTGTAATGTTTTTTTCTTTTTATTTCAAATGGAGAACATTAATGTGTTTTAGTTCAAAGTTCAAATTTGTTGCTCACATGAAAAAAACAATGTACAGAGTATTTAGCAATAAATTAAAGGGGTGCTGCACTTTCAGGGTAAAGTGATACTTGTAATTAAATGCTGGCTTTAAAGAGAGGTACTGCAATACTGTGTAACAATGAAAAGAGACACAGAGGTAGTGTTTACAGGCTGTTCATTCACAAGTTCCAAGCTCATTTATTCTTAAGTATCAGAAAGAAATGAACAAACAATTGTCCCACAGAATATTCATCTCAATTCTTGTTTTGGCACATAATTGTAAAACTTTTCTCTGCCAGATTGTCTCTTAAGTAAATTCCCCTAAAATTTGTGTTCCTCCCAGACTTCTCACAAGACTATTTATTAATAATCGGCGATATGACTGGTTTTCTGTCCCTGCTTATAGCAAAAAACACTACCTACGATCTTAATTATGCAATAAAACAGAGCCGTAACTAGACTTTTTGGTGCCCTGTGCCAGAGAGAACATTGGTGCTGCCCCCCACGGTTTTTCAAATAGGGACTTAAGATGCACATCCGAAAAAGGGCCATGGCCTCTTGGGGAAGGGCCAACAGATGCTGGGGATAAAAAAAAAAGAGGAAGCTACAACTGAGAATGATAATAAACAGAAAATTGACAGGCCCAAAAAGCGCCCCCCTTATGGCACAGGTCGCACCACCCTAGTTACGGCCCTGCAATAAAATATCAATGAGACTGCTGAGACTTAGTGATACTGGCCGGCAACCGTAAGAGATAAATTACCTGTGAGGCCATTACTTTGCTTAAAGGAAAGGAAAAAAAATAGTCAAAAAATAAGATTAAAATGTAAAATAATTATTAAAAATAAATATTTTTTTTACAAAACTTTGATTTGGAAAAAATGCTTAAATTGAATAAATTATTTAAATATTTAAATTATTTAAATGTTTGTTCATCTGTTACCTCATGCTTACCTCATGCTTTCACTATCCTTAGATGAGGAATGCAAAGGTACCACCACAATCCTTGTTTGATAGACGGTTTAATGGTCATTTTCATCCATTTAAACATTCACTAAAAAGCATTAGTGCTGTATGCCTGGTGGGATGGAGGTCCATTAATTACACAGCAGTGAAGGTTGACAGATAAAACTCAAGTTAAACACGATTATTTTCCATCAAACTGATGCTAACTGGTCGAGTCAAATCAGTAAGAATACAGGGAGTCTATAAAGACAAGTAAATAATTGGATCTAAAGATATCTCTTAAGCAACTGTGATATGTCGAAGGGGTTTTTTTTTAAACCTATCGAATTATGCTTACAATTTTCAGCAATACTTCATGGTTATATTTGACAGGCTTACACTATTTTGGTTTCTCTCTATTTTTGTCGTACTGTATATGGCAATTCTAAAATTGGTTCAAATCAAATTACAGTACATGCTTACATCCATCGAGTAACAAAATATTATAGTAAATGATGCAATTAAATGAAAGCTTGAACATTATTATTACTAGTTGAAGTACCTGGCGTTGCCTGGGTTTAAGGGCCTGATTCAGAGCCGAACGCTCTGACCAGAGCGCTCGCTCTGAATCAGTGCCCTCCTCCATAAAAATGGAGCGGCCTCCTGGCCGCTCGCATAGCTGTGGGTGACCACCCACAGCATATGCGAGCGTCCATGATGATGGTCGCGATGGTCTTGACCATCGCAACCATCAGGCTTGCGACGGAGACCCTGCGGTAGGGTCTCGCTGCCGCAAGCCCTGGAGTGATTTTGGCTCTATCAGAGCCAAAATCACTCCCACTGACATCACTAGTGATGTCAGTGGGGCCGGCTTCACAGGCACACCCCCGGCACGCCCACCAAAGGGGGCGTGCTGTCAATCAACATCGACAGCACGCCCCCTTTGGTGCGAGACCCGGAGCGATGGAGAGCCCGTCGCTCGCCGGGTCTCGCGCATGCACACGACGGAGCTCCCTCCGTCGTGCGCATGCGCAGTGGGGGAACATCGACCTGCTTGCGAGCGTCCTGCGCTCGCGAGCGGGTCTGAATGACCCCCTAAATCTTCAAGTTATTAAGTTTTATTATGTGGTATCGTCCAAATCCATCCAGTGGAAGGCCCAGGACAGGCTCCCCGGATCAAAGTTCTGCCTAGCATCCCTGGATCAAAGTTCTGCCCAGCGTACACCAACTGGAGTTTCAACCAGGACCTCAACCCTGAGTATGTCTTCTGGGATCCAATGTTACCACTATGTGAACGAGTTTTCATCCAACTTATGTGATGTCCATCCAGTGGAAGATTCAGAAGAGGCTCCCCGGGTTAAAGTTCTGCCTGGCACACTCCGCTGTGAGGTCCGACCCGGAGCCCAACCACTTCATTTGGAATCCCAGACCAATTGCCACACCTCTGTGAAGTTTTTAGAAGTGGAGATGTTGCTCAAAGCAACCAATCAGATTCTAGCTATTATCTTCTAGAAGGTTCTAGTTAAATGTTAAGTAGAATCTGACTGGTTGCTATGGGCAACATCTCCACTGCTAAAAAATCTAAATTTAGTATATATACCCCATAAAGAGAAGAGCAGAAACTTCTGTGCTGGATCATACCCTCCTCCTCCTCTGGTCTGTGACCCTACTCAGATATAACTATGAGGCATGGTGGCAGTACCAGATTAAGGTCCACATAGGCCTGGAGCTGAAATTTATAAATGGCCTATTATGAGCGCTGCATGTATTTCATCACGACTATCCCCTGACTTTCTCAGGACCTGAGAGAGTCGACTGATAGCCCTAATGTAATACAATACCCATAGATCCCAGGAATTACCATGATGAAATACATACCCAGTCACAAGGATGTCGCCTTCATAGAGCTGCTCCCCCCCACACATACACACAATTCCCCGGGGGAAAAAACTTCCATAAAATTCATTAAATTGTCCTTCCTCCTAATGGAACTTACTGCTGTCTATTCCATATCCCGTGTTCATTTCTCTGAGGCTGTTGTTCTATTCAGAACCGGCCTTGCAAAAAACACGGGTAGGTAGAGGAGGGTTTCAAAAGAGCAATGATGAAAAAATAAAATATAAAAGAGAGAGAGAGAGAGAGAAAAGACAGACTGGCACTCCAATTTAAATGGTGTTACTTGCCCAGGTGCCATCCACGGACCAAGTTCCAAGCCCAAATGTATCTCCCTAACCAGGCGGCACTCCCTGGTCATGCAGTCAGGTAATAAGGATGCAATATCCAATTCAAATTGAATTGGTATTGGATATTGCATCCTTATTACCTGAGTGCATGACCAGGGAGTGCCGCCTGCTTGGAGAGAGTTCTGTGGTTAGAGAGGATATTTTACAATAGTAATTGCCATTTACAGTATCTGTACTATATATAGACCCTGTTTACCTTTTCATAAGATGTTTTGATGTTTATACATTTCAGTAGATAGCCTATATTTTATACTAACATTAGTAATGCAATCATAATATATACAGTATTCTGTTTGAATTATTCTTTTCATTTTACAATATAGTTTGTCTTCACCTTCCATATGTCTGTATATGCCCCTGTATGTATGTATATGCTTCTATGCATCTGTATGTGCTTTGCCTTCTATACAGCTATATGTGCCTCTATATATCTGTATGTGCCCCTCTATGGGCCTGATTCAGCAAGGATCGCAGATGCGAGTATGCACGCAGACGGCCGATTGTTGCGTTGTGGCACCACTGCGACCGCAGACACCACGCAGTCCATTGCAGTGTGACTGAAAGGAAGTGAGAATTTTGGGGTGGTGACGGGGGGGTGGTCGTCAAAACGCAGGCATGCCAGTGCGTTTGGACTCCATTACAGGGGCGTGCATAAATTAGCCAGTGCGATGGCATACGCAGCCTGAGCTCTCACTGCGTGCAGGAAGTTTCTACATTTCTGAGTAAGGTCTGACCTTGTGTAAGTGTGCGCGAGGCTTTGATGGTACTCGATGTTACCAATGGTTTCATAGATTTGCAAGGTATTATGGATGTGATATTGGGGAAGTGGGTGTCTTTATATTGGGCTGCGGCGGCATTACGATTGCAATTATTGCATATTTTCGCAGCAGAACTACGTGAGTGATTGCTACCGTGATCGCATCTGCAATCCGTGCTGAATCAGGTCCTATGTCCGTGTGTGCCTCTCTATGTCTGTATGTGACCCTGTATGTCCGTGTGTGCCTCTCTATGTCTGTATGTGACCCTGTATGTCCGTGTGTGCCTCTCTATGTCTGTATGTGACCCTGTATGTCCGTGTGTGCCTCTCTATGTCTGTATGTGACCCTGTATGTCTGTAAGTGCCTATGTGCCCCTTTATGTCCGTATGTGCCCCTCTATGTCCATGTGTCCCTCTACAGTATGTCCAGATGTGACCTTGTATGTCTGTAATTGCCTCTGTGTCTGTATGTGACCCTCTAAAGTATGTCCTGTATTGCATCCCACCCCACCCCCTCCAGCACCTACAGTATATGGTCTTTATTTTGCTACCTTCTGTTCCATGTTCTGTATTGTGCTTTCCTTTTCTGTGTTCTTCATTGTTCCCTATCTGTATTTTTTTAAATGTACTCCTTATCTCCCCTTGTATGTTCCTTTTTCAGCTCTTTATTCCCTTACAGTGCTCTGCATCCCCATCTTTATATAATTTATTAGTGACTCTGAGCCACACATATGTAATGTATGTACGTATTTTCCCTACTGTGCTGTTTATACCCACCCCCTTCCCCTCCCCTCCTCCTCTATCTATGGTCCCACAGAACTCCAGCAGGTAGCTTAACTTACACTGTATTGTCTTCTCTCCTCAACGAAAGGGCTCGGCCGATAGGCAGCAGCAGTGTCGGACCTCATCATAGCAGAGATGAGGTCAGGTGTTGTCAAGGAGCAGGGACCCATGCGCCTCTTGAGCCAGTCGCCTGGATCACACATCGCTAATTGTGGGCGGCGCATATTCAATTCCAGTATCTGGCGCATCGGAGTTAGCTCCGCCCCTTTAGTCACTTCACTCAACATCCCAGTGCAGAGGACATGCCGGGGCTGCGACAGTATGCAGTGCAAGGGGGCCATTTGAGGTCTGTTGCACCGGCATCTGAGATTACCAAAGGACGGAGAGGTCCAAATGGGGGAGGGGGGCGCAAGAGTTGGAATGAGCAGAGTCTCACATGGCTGCTGGTAGTGACCGGATTTTTTTTTCCCCTGCCAGTGCTGTCTCCCAGCGGATCCTTGTGGTGTGGGCCTATTTTCATTGGGGGGCCTGGAGCTGAAGCTCCATCCCCCCATTGTTAATCCGGCCCTCGGTGAGGCACATATTGATGTTCATTTTCGTAGCTTCACTTAATTTATTAACATCTTTTGTTTCTGAGCATTTAGGGGCCTATTCTGTTCATTATCAGGGGGTCCCAATAAGTAAGTATCCAACTCGCCGAGAGTTGTAGTGGTGGATACTTCCCTGAAATTATATAAACATAAGGTCATTATCATTATGACACAGCTTTATGTTTTGTCGTTGTTAGGTGAACCAAATTGAGGAAACCTTTGTGATTACAATTATAAACAAATCTGGTTAACATATTTTTAAGCGTCAAATAAAACATCCTGAACAAAAATATATATTCTGAACATGACTGTTGAATAATGGAACAGTTGGCATTCAAGTGTCGCACAAATTTCACAATTTCCTTAGAAAATGTAGCTTATTAAGGTAAAAAAAAAAGTCAGATAATATTTTATGTTGTTCGTGTAGATGACACTGTTCTATTGCTGTCTATAGATAATTATTTGTATGTCTCTTTTGTTCATGGGTTTCCCTCCAGCCTAAACAAAGAAATTGGTGAGTACTTCTGAAATTGGACGGACACACACACACACGCGCGCGTCCTCTTTGGCTTTCTGGTGAAACAGAGTGTTACAGAGACTTATTGAGGAGGTCATGTAAATAAATATTCATGTGCTGTAGAATTGTTTATCTTAATGTTCATTCTGGCAATAAAATAGAATTAATTGAATGCAAGCTGGGGATGTGTTTATACTTATCACTATACAAGATCTGTTATATGGTCTCTTTTATTGCCATGACAATCTGAATTTTGAAACTTTGGAGGATTAACTCTTCCATGACGAAGATATTTTAGAAATATTGTTTACAGGGAAAAATTATTAGGAAGGGTTAAGAAAACATAGAGGGGATAATTAGTAAACTGCAGTTTTCACACAATTTAAGGTGCGGTTTGCAAGCCATGAACATTTTAACAGGTAACACCACACATTAATCAGCATGATTTAAAACTTTTTTGCAAGTGTTGATATTGCAGAGTTATGTAAGCACTATGCAGGTGGACTGGAACTAAAAATTGTCCCTGGCATTTAAAGCACACAGGACCCGCTCGTTAGGATGCGTTCACACGCAGCCAGCTGACTGCATTCTGCGCATGCTTACGCATTGCAACGCACGTGCGCGAACCAGTGCGAGCGAACAGAAAGCGTTCGCTCGCTGCGCATAGACTGCCCGGCAGAATGAGTGACAGGAGATGCCGGTTGTGGGTAGTGACAGGGGCTGGCCCCTATAAACGGGGGAGTGGAGGTGCGAATGCAGGCATGCCTGAGTGTCTTAACGCTGTTTCAGAGGCGTGCATAATTAAAAGGCAGCGTCATTGTACACGTCACTTGGTAGTATTCACTCACAGTGCTTGCGGCAGGGTATGGTCACTACAAGTGCTGCGATCGCATCGATGTTACCGATGGTAGCATACACTTCCTGGACATGACGCAAGTGGGCGTCTTAAGACAGGCTTGGTGGGCGTCTGCATACACAATGCGATCGCACGCTAAGACATAGTGGGCATGCTAATGCCTTGACGTGCGATCGCCTGCCTTGCCGAAAGTTGCATACGCGGGTCTGAACAGGTCCACAAGCTCACCTGCTGTGGGCTCCATGTCGAATACAGTTGCACGCAGATGTGGTGTTGCTGGTGGAGTCAGGGCCGGATTAAGGTCTGTGGGGGCCCCCTGGGCAACAAACATGTGGGGGCCCCTATTAAATTGTGACAAACTGGGGATATGCGCAATGGGGACCTTATGCAGAGCCCCCAGTAGTGTCAGTGCCCCCAGTGGTAGTGCCCCGTAGGTATGCAGTCGGGAAGCTGGCGGACTAATCCCAATAGCTGGCTTCCCAACTGTCATAGCATGGCAAGGGTCTAAAGACAGATCGATATGCCAACGCCTGTCATTAGACATACGCCAGGAGCCCTGACGCCTGGCATCCCGATCGAAGGGACGCTGGGCGCCGAGTGCGGATAGCCGCAGGGGGGGGAGGGTTAGGTTTAGGGTTCTGGGGGGGCACTTTGGGTTAGGCACCCCCCCGGGAGGTTAGGTTTAGGCTAGGGGAAGGGGGGGTTTAGCATTAGGCATCCCCGGGGGGGATTTAGGGTTAGGCATCCCCCCGGGGGACTTAGGTTTAGGCGGTGGGGAAGGGGGGGTTAGGTACAGGCATTTAGAGGGGGGATTTGGGTTAGGCACTGGGGGGGAAGGTTAGGGTTAGGCACCCCTAAGGGAGGGATTTCCTCTGCCGGAATGCCGCTGTTGGGATTCCAACCGCCGGGCATGGGCCTGTCGGTAAATCATACCGATTCCGCCCCGTATGCAGAGCCCACAGTAGTGGTGCCCTTTATGCAGTACACCCAGTAGTAGTGCCCCCTATGCAATACTCCTACTCGTAGTGCCCCCTGTAGTTATGCCCCCTGTGGTAGTGTCCCCAATAGTAATGCCCCACAGTAGTCATGCCCCCTGTGTGTGCCCAATAGTAATGCTCTAGTAGTAATGCCCCCTGTATAAATGTCCCCAGTAGTAATACCGCATGTGGGAAAACTCCATAGACAAAAACCGGCAAACTGTTTTCACAATCTCAGAGCAGGTGAAAAAATTCCTTAAAATGTGGGGACTTGGTAGCTCATTCAGACTCGCTCACTAAGATGCAAACGCTCGCTGCTGCCGATGGTATGCATTGTGTATGCATTGTGCACATACGTATGTATCGCAGTGTGCATGTGCATACCTTAGCGAAAGTTCACAATGCATTCGCTCGCTGCACACAGACAACCCAGCAGAGTGAGTGACAGGGGAATCCGTTTGTAGGTGGTAACGGGCTGGCCATTAAAAACGGGGGAGTGGAGGTGCAAACGCAGGCGTGCCTGAGCATCTCAACGGTGTTTTAGAGGTGTGCATAATTATAAGACAGCATCATAGTACACGTCACCTGGCTTGTTTTTACACTGAAGTGATCGCAGTGCTTGCGGCAGGGTATGGTCAACCTCAAACGCTGCGATGGCATCCGACGAACCGATGGTTGCATACACTTCCTGGACATGACGTGCACAAGTGGGCATCTTAAAACAGGCTGGTGGGTGTCTGCATACACTATGTGATCGCTCTCTAAGAAATACTAGGCGTGCTAATGCATTGCTGTGCGATTGCGCTCCCTACGTAATTTGGATACTAATTAGGCCAAAATTATGTTTTATTTAACTTAATTCCCCCTAATAATAACATGTCATTTTTAGGGTGAACATTTAAAAAGTGGTAAAAAATGGGTTTAAAGTACTGGGTCAGGGTATTTTAGGGGGCTGTACTGATGGGACAGGTGTTTTTAGGATTGCAGGTGTATTTTTAAACATTTTTAAAGCTGCACTTTATAACAACAAAAATATATAGCACCCATTTTAATGTGCCCCCAATTTAACTACAGCAATTATTTTCTCCAAAAAATATTGCTTTTTATCAATATTCCACACTTATGCAAATATGCATATAACAGCCATTTCACACACTTTAAGAACCCAAAATACTTTTATTAGAGCTATTAATACACTTCTATATTGATTTCCTATGTCAGTTAGGCTTTTTATGGGGTACAGACTGATTTCCCCAAAATGTGCTGTACTTTTCGCTGGCTTCGTCATGTGCAGTTTTCGCACGTATCCGTTTTCGCGTCTTTTGTAATAGGATAGGGCGAAACATGGGAGCGCGCATTGCGAAAGGAAGCGAAGAAACTGGCACATAGTGCAAAAAGTTGTTCGGTATTAAGTTTTAATTTTATCGCGGCTTATTGAATCAGCCCCTTATTGTTCTGCCCACATCAAACATCTCTGTTTTTGTACATATATTGTGATGATCAACGAGGAGGGCACAGTAGCGCGCGTCGTAGGCATGCGCTCCAGAAAAGAGGTGTGGTCTCATGGGAAGATGCGTGTCCGACTCCTCATAAGGGATGAGTGTCTGGTTGTAGGCAAATAAACCCAGGGGCTTCACAGATCAGTGTTGCAGTGCTGGGTATGGAAGGGTCAATTATGTAGGGCTAAGTGATATGCAGAGGTGTAATTTCAGATAATTTCTAAGAAGCTTTAATGGGACATATGAAACCGTAAGGTTTTTTGTCTATGGAATTATATATTTAATTCCAACCTGCTGTTCAATAAAGACTTTCTATTCCTGTTCAACTTCTCGCCTTCGGGCCCATCATCCACTGCCATATTTCTACCTCCTCACATCTATACATGAGGAGGTCCTGGCTCAAACCACCTAAGTTCATCCACGCCTCTCATATCTCCTCTTCAGTCTACTATGCCTGTTCCAACTCAAAACCAACCTTTGGGCCTGACAGGTAGTGCAGAGAGGTAGTGGTGGGCATGGAGGAGTCAGGAGGGTAGTGCAGGGCCAGCTCTATGGGTGTTCGACCAGTGCGGTCGAACAGGGGCTCACCCCTCCCCAACATCCCAATTTCAGCGGGACAGTACTGTCCCGCTGTTCATCCCAAGGGCCAAAGTGGCCCGGGGGTGTTGAAATCGGGAGGTTGGGGACCCCCACCGCCGCAGATGTGTGCGGCGGTGCCGGACCCCTGGAATGTGAATGGATGCCGATGGAAGAGGGCTGGGGGAAGTCCAGCCAGAGATGGAGGGCTGGGCTTTACTCTCAGCCTGATGTTATTTTGAGGCGTGCCATGTGGGCATGCCTCCAAATAACGTCACGTAGGGGGCGTGGCCAATAGTAATGAGGCCACGCCCCCAATTTTGTTTGAATCCACACGTGATAGCAGGGCGCAGCGTACCAGGCCGGCACAGGGTGCTCAGACCCCTGGAGCTGGCTCTGGGTAGTGCAGGGAGGTAGTGGTGGGCATGGAGTAGTCAGAGTAGTAGTGGCGAGCATGGAGGGGTGAGGGGGGTAGTGCAGTGAGGTAGTGGTGGGCATGGAGGGGTGAGGGGAGTAGGGCAGAGTAGTAGTGGTGAGCATGTAGGGGTCAGGGGGGTAGTGCAGTGAGGTAGTAGTGGGCATAGAAGGGTCAGGGGAGTAGTGTAGAGAGGTAGTGGTGGGCATGGAGGGGGTAGGGCAGAGTAGTAGTGGTGAGCATGTAGGGGTCAGGGGGGTAGTGCATATACATAGTGGCAGGTACAGTATGGAGGAGTCAGGGCAGTAGTGCAGTGAGATAGAGATGGTTCTGGAGGGGTCAGGGGAGTAGTGCAGTGAGGTAGTGGTGGGCATGGAGGGGTCAGGGGAGTAGTGCAGAGAGGTAGTGGTGGGCATGGAGGGGTCAGGGGAGTAGTGCAGAGAGGTAGTGGTGGGCATGGAGGGGTCAGGGGGTAGGGCAGAGTAGTAGTGGTGAGCATGTAGGGGTCAGGGGGGTAGTGCAGTGAGGTAGTAGTGGGCATAGAAGGGTCAGGGGAGTAGTGCAGAGAGGTAGTGGTGGGCATGGAGGGGTGAGGGGGGTAGGGCAGAGTAGTAGTGGTGAGCATGTAGGGGTCAGCGGGGTAGTACAGAGAGGCAGTGGCAGGTAAGGAGGAATTAGGAGGGTAGTGCAGTGAGATAGAGATGGATCTGGAGGGGTCAGGGGGGTAGTGCAGAGAGGTAATGGAAGGTATGTGGGGAACGGAGTGATGGTGTAGGAGCTCTACACACAGACTTGGGGGCAGGTTGTGACATGTCTGTACCTTTTAGCTGCCTGTAAGATGTAACATGTATGATACTCCTCAGCCAGACTGACACTGGTCACAGCCAATCATTAGCTGTCTGAGTGATGCCATGCAGCTGGTTGGGGGAAGTGGGAGTCAGAGTGAGAATGTGCACACCATGAATGGGTAAGTTATTTTTCCCCTTCATGCTAATGACCTGGAGGTGATGAGGAGTGAGAGCGGAAATGTGGTTCCATGCCCATAAATGCCACCAAAAGAGGAAATGTGTCCCCTTGTGGGCTCGCTTTGCTTGCCACACTTCGGGCTCGGTGGCTCACTTTGCTCACCACAGGTTTATATTCCCTCTCTATGCTCACATGGATAGTAAAGAATGATGTTGGACAGTAACTGATGACGTCAGGGTTGGTTCGGTGAAGGGCATCTAGATGCTTCCATAATAAATGTGGAGGAAACTGCAGGGAGAAGGCTCCAGGTACCTGGTGCTATGCTGCAGGTGGTGACAGCACCCTTCCTGGTGTCAGGCTGGGAGGAGGGGGTCTGATTGTGTATAAATGGGGGTATTCCTGGTAGTTCCTGTGCATGCTCTTACTCCCCCTTCCCATGTGCATTGGGAGCAGCTACTGGGACAATCAAGTTACAAGCAGCTCCTAACATTCTCTGTCCAGGTCAGTTACATTACTGCTGCTTCCAGTGGCAGAGTAGTCGCCTGTGTAGTGTGTAGTGACAGTCAGGCATTAGCAGGGAGAAGCTCTATGTTCGCACTGCATCAGCTGTCTCACGTCTCTGCAAGTGCCCAGACCTAGATGGGGAGGCGCTGTTACGTGCAGCAGCGGATTAACCCCTGCATTGCTGGCCCCTGTACTTGCTGTATATACTGATAGTAATCCAACTGACCTCTTCTGTCTCCTCCCGCACTCTGCTCCTTCTGCCTGCTGCCTGTTCTCTGCGATGGATGATGTATGTCAGTGAGGACAGGCAGCACAGTTAGACTCCCACCTCCCACTTGATGTCCAGAGCGGCGCAGAACAGTGACGGCACACACTACTTACTGGCCTCGCACAGTAGGGGGCAGGGCTTTGAGTGATTTACTCAGCTCTCATGTCCAGTGTGGCCGGGTCGGCTGTCCCATCAGGCCATTGGCCCTTGTGGCTTTTGCCAGAGGGCCAGTTCGGCCCTGCCAGTGGATGACTCATACTATGAACAGCCCAGATTCTTAACCACTGGTGTTGGTTATTAAAGTACAGTATATAGTAGGTACAGCCGTACTCATTGTTACATATACACTGGTGATGGAGCGGAACTTGCCAGCTTACCACCTGGTGAGAGTGTGCTGCTTGTGAGTAGCAGTGCAGGGATGCTGGCACAGCATTAAATGCAGGTATTTACCATGTTCTCTCTAGGAGCTAAGTTGGAGACTTCTGTCTCCCACCACTCTACACAGTACACAGACAAGATGGCTGCTGTCACATGTGCAATAGCACATCAGGTTAAAGGTCAGACTCTGGCTCCTAATGCTCAGCATGTATGCAGAGTGAGGAGAAAGTGCTGGAGCACACTACATTCTAACTGCAATGAGATACAACCAGTGGTGACTTCAGAGGTTGGGCTGCGGCACAGTCCAAAATTCAAGTAGGGGAGCCACACCAACTGACAGTGAGTCTTAACTGGCGATGTTTGGCAGCGTTTGGGGTGGCAGTTGGTGTGGCTCCCCTATTTGACTGTGCTGTAGCCTCACCTCTGGAGCCGCCACTGGTTACAACTCAGTAGACTGCAGTATAGGGCCTATTCATTATCCGGGGGAAAATGGTCCCCAATAATTAAGTATCCATCCCGCTGCAAGTTATTAAATTGGATACTAAAGTATTAAAGCAATTTAGTATTGCTCCTGTCGCGATATAGCTGTTCTGAAAAGCAGCTGTTCTGGTGGTGTGAATGGCGCCTACTCTGGAATATCCTGGGTCGGCGCCTGTTACAACCTCTGGGTCAGACCCCTTTAAAAGCAGAATAACAGTGCATGGTTTTCATTTGTCCAAATTGGTGCGCAGGTGAATTCATTACTGGGTGACACATTTTACAAGATCCACAGGTGGAGCTAATTATTTCACTTGTGATTCTGTGAAGAGACCTGGAGGAATGAGTTTGGGAAATACTGGTCTGATGTAAAAAATGTAATCTAATGTTTAGCTCTTTTAGCCCACTGTGTTCTGGCTGGACACATGAAGAAGCCTTTTGTGCCTATTGAGGGTGTACAATAACTATGTGAATTCTGAATTATGGTAAGATATAAGTGTACCTTTATTTTATATAAAAAAAATAGTTATATTTGTATTTATAGGAAACACAGGGATTTATATAAATAAATAAACTTGACAAAACCCAGGGATTTTACCATACAAGGAGCCTTCCTCTTTGCACTAACCTAATGGGATATAAATTATAATCATCATGAGCCACACAGTCTTCACTCCTCTGCTGGTGGGGCAGGGAGCAAGCTCTCTATCCTGCTTATGGTAGGGACTCAATGACACACAGACACTGTAGTGGACAAAATGAATACTGATGCTCAATCCCCCTGTTTTAAAATTGAAGGTAGTCTCCTTCTTTTAAGCCAAGTCTATATCCCACAGTAGTGCTCAGAGCCAGCCCTAGGCATAGGCATTTCAGGCAAATGCCTAGGGCATTTGGAATGCTTTAGGGGCATCCTACGGCTTGGCTGCTGGGGTCACAGAACTATCGGTGGTGCAGCTGGTGCAATGCATCGGGGCTTACAATAATGAAGAGGCCCTCAGGCAGTACTAATAAAGAGTCAAACTGACTCATTATTACAGTACTCCGCTGTGGCTGGCCACCGGCCGTACTGAGGAAGGAGGCTGTCTGGCCGGAGGAGGAAGAGGCCCTCCCCTTCTTATCATCGCTCTTCCTGAGTCCAGTACGCTACCCTGGAATCCCCATAACACATGGACCTTGGGTGACTCATTGTTTCCAGCTGGGTTGGCAACTGCATTGCTGCTGCTGCTCTCTCCGCAATCCGCACATCACCATAGCTGCAGGCTACACTTCCACAACATCTGACCTGACTGTCACTAGACTGCCTGAGACCCAGCCCCTCCCCTCGAGTTCCCGCCCCCTCCTCTCTGTCTATTCTACATGCATCCTACGTTCCCTGCCCAAGACCCTGCCACCTAACCCTGAGTCCACGCCCTTTTCCCTCCAGTCTAGCACTCTGTCACAGTCTTTCCTCTCCTACCCTGTGCCATGGAGCCCAGCAGGGACAACACATCCTCTTCCAGGACAGTGCCACTGTCATCTAGGGGGGTGGTATCTGTATGCAATGGGGAGGGGTATATTTGTTTTTTATGGGACAGGGGGTTGGAGTGTGTTTTTAATATTGTCTGTGGTAGGGTGGTGTATTCAGAGCCGTAACTGGACTTTTTGGTGCCCTGTGCCAGAGAGAGTATTGGCGCACCCCCCCACTCATTTTTTAAATAGGGACATAAGATAGTGCACCAGAAAAAGGGCCATGTCTTCATAGGGAAGGGCCAGGGAATAGATGGGGAGGCCAGGAGATGCTGGGGATAAAGGGAAATGAAGCTACAAGTGAGAATGATAATAAACAGGAAAATGACAGGCCGAACAGCGCCCTCTGCCCTACGGTGCCCTGTGCCATGGCACAGGTTGCAGTACCCTAGTTACGGCCCAGGTGTATTAATGAAGTTTGTGTGTGTGTGTGGGGAGGTGTGTTAAGTGTATGTGTATGAGGGGTGTGTTCATATTTTCTGTGTTATAAGTTACTTGAGGGTCACTGATGTTCTCTGCATTATATGGCGCTCTCTGCATTGTATGGCGCTCACTGCGATGCTCTCTATATTATATGGTGCTCACTGCAACGCTCTTTGCATTATATGGCACTCACTGTGACGCTCTCTATATTATATGGCGCTCACTGCAACGCTCTCTGCATTATATGGTGCTCACTGTGACGCTCTCTATATTATATGGTGCTCTCTGCGACAGCTAGTAGAGGGGCGCTGTTGGATGACTGAGAGATGCTCAATGTGCTGGGAAAGGGGTGCATAGAGGCCAGCCTGGCCAGGGGTACTAACTGTGCTGGATAACTGAGGATGAGGCCAGGGGTGCTGTGCTGGAAGAGGGTGCTGTGCTGGGAAAGGGGTGCATAATAAGGCCAGGGGTGCTGTTCTGGATGTGGGGTGCTGGATGAGGCCAGGGGTGCTGTACTGGGAAAGGGGTACTGGATGAGGCCTGGGGTGCTGTGCTGAGAGGGTTGCTGTTCTGTGAGGCGGGCAGTGAAGGGGGCAGTATGTGGTGCTGTGAGGTGGGCAGCAACTGGATCACTATGTGTGCTGTGTGTGTGTGTACATGTAGCTATCTATCTAACTAACTAACCCATATCTATCTATCTATCTAACCCATATCTATCTATCTATATATCTATCTAACCCATATCTATCTATCTATCTATCTATCTATCTATCTCTATCTATCTAACCCATATCTATCTATCTATCTATCTATCTGACCCATATCTATCTATCTATCTATCTATCTATCTATCTAACCCATATCTATCTATCTATCTAACCCATATCTATCTATCTATCTATCTATCTAACCCATATCTATCTATCTATCTATCTGTCTAACCCATATCTATCTATCTATCTATCTATCTAACACATATCTATTTATCTATCTATCTATCTAACCCATATCTATCTATCTATCTATCTATCTATCTATCTAACCCATATCTATCTATCTAACCCATATCTATCTGTCTATCTATCTAACCCATATCTATCTATCTATCTATCTATCTATCTATCTATCTAACCCATATCTATCTATCTAACTAACCCATATCTATCTATCTAACCCATATCTATCTATCTATCTATCTAATTATCTATCTAACTAACTCATATATATCTATCTATCTATCTAACCCATATCTATCTATCTATCTATCTATCTATCTAACCCATATCTATCTATCTATCTATCTAACCCATATATATCTATCTATCTTTCCCATATCTATCTATCTAGCTATCTATCTATCTATCTGACCCATATCTATCTATCTAACCCATATCTATATATCTATCTATCTGTCTAACCCATATCTATCTATCTCTAACACATATCTATCTATCTATCTATCTAACCCATATCTATCTATCTATCTATCTATCTATCTATCTATCTATCTAACTAACCCATATCTATATATCTATCTATCCATCCCATATCTATCTGTCTATCTTTCTATCTATCTATCTAACCCATATCTATCTATCTATCTATCTATCTATCTATCTATCTATCTATCTATCTAACCCATATCTATCTAACTATCTATCTAACCCATATCTATCTATCTAGAGAGAGAGAGAGAGAGAGAGAGAGACAGAGGGAGTAGTAATAGATATGCTAAAATGGGGGCAAATGAATCACAATTTTATGTCCCCTGCCAGACTCCTAAAGGAAGAAAGAAGAGGAAAAAAGAAAAGGGAGGAATACCTAACAGGTAAGTGAAAACTGAGCATCATGTTTGAATAGGTGGGGAGGGGGGTGTCTGTAGTGTGTAGTGTGGTGGGATTATCTGATAGGGGGCACCAGCCAAAATCTTGCCTAGGGCACCAAATAGGTTAGGGCCAGCTCTGGTGATGCCGTTTTTGTGGGGCCAAGCATTGATAACAGTTCCCAAGGTACCATAGTTTGAGTATTTGCTTTACTTTCAGATAACCGCAGCATAAGGGAAGTCTGGACAAAGGGTCCCAATTTCTTTGACCATAAAGTATATTCAACTTAAGTTGTTGTCCCATTTTAGGATTAACAATGAGTGTCTATTTGGCCAGCAGTAAAGTACAGTACAGCAGTATCAATATAGCCAATGCACTTAGTCACTGTGCAGTACTGGGTATAAAGGCATGCCAGGCACTGCCAGTCATTATAATCATTATGCCCTGCGCCCTACTCCCTATACATCTGGTCCTGAGCAGGCCTAGATTTGTGGAAAGATCCCATAGACCATTGCGTAGGGAGACCAAATTGTGGGAACGCCATGATACCTGTATCTTTTCATCACTTCTTCTCATTATGTATGCTTATGAGTAGAGATCAGCAGGTTCGGAGTTACTCGGATTTACTCGGTTCTCAAAACAGCATTTTATTGGCTTTCAACGTGTTTTGGATAGCCAATTAAAATAAATCCAAACTAATCCGAACTTGCGGTTATGTGGCGATAAGAAGCGACTAAACCCGAACCCGCTCATCCCTAGTTATGAGTATTATTGGGCAACATCATATATAGATTGCATGTATTTGTTTTATTTGCGATTAAGTAGTTAAAGTCAATTTATGGGATAAAACTGTTTGCATCTATATACTTTTCAAAACTTTTTGCGTGTCTATATTTTGCTTTTAGTGTGTAATTAGCCTTTATATCTATAATATAATTAAAAGAAAATACCTTGCTATTGGACATACATAGTAATGCGAAATGTAATAGCATGCGAGTTGCAGGCATCTGCGCAATTTTGGCTATTTATAGTGCCAATAATTTAAAAGGCACCTGCAAAATACAGTATGGGCTATTATCTTTGAACCTAACACCTGGATCCGATGTATGCCATGATGTTTGTGTTGTGTTTAATAAATTACACAGATATTACTTGTGTGTAATGTATCATTACAGTGTGTTTTTAAATCCCATTGGTCCTGGCATTGCAATGATCTATAGTTCTGTCCCAGAAACTCATTTTATATACATCCCTATTCCAGTAAATGGGGCACCTTGTGTAACAGTAAAGACACACTCCAGCTTGATTAAGGTCAGTCTTTTGAAGAACCTTATTTGTAGAAAGAGAATATTCCACAGTGTCATTTGGACATTTTGTGGGCTATGTATGGTAGGTTGCTGCTACATTGAGATAAGGATTCTAATTTTGCAATTGAGTGCACTTCAAGTAGACAATTATAAACTAATTGTAAATTGTAACAGCAGAAGAAAGCTGATTTACAGTCCTCTCTGAAAACATCTTTGTGTATTAAATTGTGCATCTGTGCCTCGTTTTTCCTATTTTATTTCAGGGATGATAAAGGGATTGTTGCATTGTTACAATTTGCAAAGCGGAAATGATAAAAGTTACACAAACTTTGTTTTAAACTTTTGTATTATAGAGTATATTCCTGGAGCTACAGTGCTTTTTGTGTGACATATATAAGCAGTCTTTTGCATTTCACAACTGTGTTTTGCTTGTTGCCAAACTGAACAAGATATTATATTAACATAAATATATGCCCTAGTTTTTATACACAGTACTTGCCCTTACAGTGTAAGTAAGCTCATATTATCATTATCATTATTATTATTATTATTATTATTATTATTATTAGTCAGGGAGTTAAAGACAAAGGGATTTATTGCCACTGGAGGTATAAGAGGATCTTCTGTGGGATGTAGTTTGGAAGCCGACGGTCTAAATGCCGACCGCCGGCTTCCAGACTTTCTAATCCCGGCGTGGTACTAATGACAGGCGTCAAAAACTCGATGCCTGTCATTAACCATACGCCGTAAGACCGACGCCCGGCATGTCGAACGAAGGTAAGCCGGGCGCCTGGTGCGGACAGCTGCTTTAGGTTTAGGGCTCCCGGGGGGACTTAGGGTTAGGCACCCCACTGGGAGGGTTAGGTTTAGGCTAGGGAAAGGGGGGGTTAGGGTTAGGCACCCCCGGGGGGAGGTTAAGGTTACGCACCCCCCCGGGGGACTTAGGTTTAGGCTGCGGGGAAGGTTGGGGTTAGGTTTAGGCACTTAGAGGGGGGATTAGGGTTAGGCACTTGGGGGGGAGGTAAGGGTTAGGCACCCCTAAGGGAGGGTTAGGGTTAGGTTAGCGATACTTACCTTAGGGATGATCGGGATCTTCACCCTTGTCAGGCTGCCGCTGTCGGGATGTGAATACCTATTACACCCTCTTCTGTCACAGGGAATATTGACACTGGGGGAGGAGGGGGTAATGCTTTAATGGTGACCACTGGATTCTGGGGGATGTACTGGGGGGATCAATTCCACATTGGTGACATATGGACACTGTGGGTGGGGTTTAATGCTTTAATAGGGACCTATGGACACAAGGGTGGGGGGATAATACTACAGGGGCATCAATAATACAGTGTGAAGATCTATGGGTACAAAGATGATGGGAAGATACTACAATGGTAAGAGATGCTATTACAGGAATCGGTTAGACACAGCACATTTGTTTTTAACTAAAATAGTTAAATACGTTTTTAAATACTTCAAGGACATTTTTGTAAAACGTATTTAGTTGGTTAATCATATCCAAATTAACTAACATGTTTTGTAACCCTCTATTTACATTAAACCTCTCCCAGTGCTGTATACTCCAATTTGTGCTAACTATCCTCAATTATGTTTTAGAGATTTGTGCCTGGTAATGTATGTCCCTTTCAATGCCCCTGTACTAGCAAACTGCACATTAAATTATCTTTTTTCTTTCTTTGAGATGTAATTCTTTAGTAGACTTTGTTACAGAGGAGTATTTAAAATGCAAAAAATTAATTTGGGCAAAATTCGGAAAACAGGGTGTTAGGCCGGGTACACATCAGGAGATATATTGGACAATATATCGTTCTGACGTGGATTGGAACGATATATCGTCCTTATTACTCAGTGTGTACCCTCAATTGCACATTCACATGCGTCATCAGCTACAGTATGTTGTTTCATCTGATGTGCCTCAAATCAGATGGGACGACGTCACTGGTGACAGCATGCAGGGGAATGCAGGATGGATGGATACATTAGGCCTGATTCAGAGATGTACGCTAACCCGATGGTTAGCGCACATCTCCGATGTTTGGAGGACTGCACATGCGCAGCAGGTGTACTGCACATGTGCAGCCTTCCGACTGCGAGCCCGCTCCCAGTGTGTCCCAGCCGCAGCCTGATTGACAGGCTGTGGCGTTTGGAAGGCAGAGCGGGGGCGTTCCCTGGCAGCGTTCCCGGAAACAGGGGTGGGTCGCCCCCGTTTTCCGGGAGGGACAAGGCCAGGGTCTGCGTGGGTGCACGCAGACTTCCTGGCCTCGCAAGCTGCCAGAACCCGGCCAGGCTGCGGGAATCTTTAGCTCCCGCAGCCTGGCCAATGGAACATCGACAACAATCGTAGCCGATGGTCGCGATTGTTTTGATGGTGACCAATGCTGACCCCAGGCTGCGACCTGGGCCGCTGTGCTGGGATCACGCAGATGCAGCAAGGAGGTGTCTGACACCTCCTTCTGCATTTGCATTTTAAATGGACGGAATTGCACAGTTGCTGGTGTGCGGCTGTGCAATTCCGTCCACCTCTGAATCAGGCCCATTGTGCGGTCGTTCAACAGATCATACAGTGTGTATGACTGCCCTATATATCCTTCCATCGGGCGTCAGGTCTATTGGGATACACGTCATTCTGATGTATACACGGCCTTACTTGCTTAGATTTACAGGTTCAAAAGCAAATTGCCAATGGCAGTTATTTTAGAATGTCGGCAAATCTGCATTTCAACACGGTTACAAGAAATAAAGTAATCACCCTCCTATCAATACCACTGGATGATAAGAGTTGGTATGATCATGTTAAAAGATTCAGGGGTCTATTTACTAAGCAGTGTTAGGAAATAAAGTGAAGGGTGATAAGGTACCAGCCAATCAGCTCCTAACTGTCATTTTTCAAACACAGCCTGTGACATGGCAGTTAGGTGCTAATTGGCTGGTACCTTATCACCGTTCACTTTATCACCTAACACAGCTTAGTAAATAGACCCCTCAGATATTAGAGACAGCCTCCCTGAATGAAGCAAATATCCCCTCATACAGATACACAAAGTGATATTTGCTCTGAGCAAAAGAATCGATAGTTTCACTGCCCAACGGGAAACTAAAACCACCAGCTGTATAAACATATTAGGCCGAACACATCAGGTAATATCTCAATGCTGAGACATGTCCGATGTAGAAATCTTTCTTTTTTTTTGCAGCTACTGTACCTGTAACTAGATGTGAGGAAAAATAAAATGACTTTTTATTTTTGTGTGAATCGAGTTTTGTGCACTGTATTCAGAAATTTACATTTCATAGAATGAATAGAGCGGTGACAATTACGGTTAATTCATTATGCTGTATGGTATGGTTGGACTGGGAATATGTAAGAAGAAATTTGAGAAATAGCACAGATGGCATTAGGAATATATTGTGCTGAACAGTTTTCCTTTAAATGCTTTAATTTTCTTACAGCTGACTATACAGCTAACCATTAGGTAATCATCAATGTGCTCAAGATACATAGAAGTATATGGGGGAGTAAATGGGTCCTGTCATAATACAAGCGAGGCCTACATCTTGCACATGTTTATGTAAAGGAGCTCAAGATGGCCGCCAGGTGTTTTTAGCAATATGTGCAGAACATGTCTTTTTATTAAAATGGTCAAAGTATTTGCTTTGTCCATCAAATACACCTGACTGGTTGTCATTATTAAAGTATAACTAGATTGATTAAATATTGGTATGAAGCTGATTGAGCAGTTCTCTTTGCTAACAGCAATGGAATTGGACAGAATACAGCTTTGCATATACTACAGGAGTTCAGACAATGACAGAATGACAGAAGTCACACAATGGTGCCATCGCTTTAGCGTCTTGTGCGTAGTAGAAGCTCTTCCCTAGTGTATAGCCATGTGCCTGAATGTACAAGGACTGAGGCGCCCACTTTGTGCATCTTTAGATTCAACAATCTGATTGGTGCAACTTTAGAAGCATCCATTGGTCGTGCGGCCGCACCACTGAAACTTACACCAGCCACATGCAAGGAGCAGAATCTCTGTCAGAGTATGGCCTCCACTGCAAGCCATTAAGCATCTGAGGGTCTGATTAAGCTTTGGGAACAAAGAAAGAAATAGCAAGTAACTATGTACCTGGCCAAACCATGTTGCAATGCAAGGGGTGCAAATACATAAAAAAAATTTCATGTGGGGTAAATACTGGCTGCTTTTGCATGCAGCCCACAAATACTGCACAGCTTTATTATTACACTGCAATTTAGATGTCACTTTGGACACACCCCTCCCAAATCTAAATCTCTCTGCACATTTATATCTGCCCCACCTGCAGTGCAGCATGGTTTCACCAAGATGATCAGTTACTTGCTATATCTTACTCTATTCCCAAAGCTGAATCAGGCCCTGAGTTTGCAACCAGTTTTGTTTTGTGTCACGCCCGCGACACTACCATAACACGTCCATAAGACAGTGCATCTCTGTACGCATGACTAGCCACCTCCCAGTCACCTCCCAGGAAAGATCTATTCATCCCTCCAGTGTGTTAATATTAAAATGAACCTTTATATTCCCCTGCCTGTATCTTCTAATATCCTATGGGAAAGATTTCTGGACTGCACAACCTGACTATATATATATAATGGGAGGTGCTACCTGATGAGACTAATTGCAGGCACAGAAACAGACAAATCTCAGGTGCACAACTCCAAATTATTAATAATATATATAAATGCAATAAAATTTTGCAATCAATAGAGGTTTTTAGCATAATCATGGCCAAGGTTATGGGCCTACCCACCATATCCAGGTAACCTCTTTCGGGTAGGTCCCTAACATACTAGGGTTCAAATCCAGAGCGCAGGACCCCCCAAAACTGGCCCAGCCAAGCCGCCCCAGGGCACCACCATAGTAAAAAAAAGTGCAGTGTAAAGAGATAGTTAGGAGCAGCTGCATATAAAGAATGAAAATAAAAAAGTGAAGTACATATATATTAAACACACAGTGAAGGGTTAAAATGTGTTATAAAGGAAAATGTGTTATAATGCGCTGCCCTGAGACAGATTAACCAATGCAATCAAGGGAGACCCACACCCCAAAAATGAACCAAAGTTGCACTACAGTATACAACTTGTAGGACTTACCTAGAATTGTGCCTAATACAGTGTGCATATACATTATCATGCTCCATGCTTTGAAACCAATAAGGAAGGGTGCTAGTCCAGAATGCGGGTGTCTCCTTTCCCTCAGAAGTGCAATAAAGCACATTAAATGGTTATATGGGAAAGATTTCTGGACTGCACAACCTGACTATATATATAATGGGAGGTGCTACCTGATGAGACTAATTGCAGGCACAGAAACAGACAAATCTCAGGTGCACAACTCCAAATTATTAATAATATATATAAATGCAATACAATTTTGCAATCAATAGAGGTTTTTAGCATAATCATGGCCAAGGTTATGGGCCTACCCACCATATCCAGGTAACCTCTTTCGGGTAGGACCCTAACATACTAGGGTTCAAAACCAGAGCGCAGGACCCCCAAAAACTGGCCCAGCCAAGCCGCCCCAGGGTACCACCATAGTAAGAAAAGTGCAGTGTAAAGAGATAGTTAGGAGCAGCTGCAGCTGCATATAAAGAATGAAAATAAAAAAGTGAAGTACATGTATATTAAAGTAAGTCTGTCTCAGTATGGATGAATGGGATGGATAGCTAATACTTAATGTTACTGATGTAATTCAGTAAATAAACACTAATTAAAAATGCTCTAAATTAAAACTGATGAGATAAAATTAAATTGAATCAAAAGCAATGAATTAATACAGTTGCCAATCTTTGAGGAGATCAGAAAAAAGGGAGAAAAATAACCAAAGGCATATACAACTAACGAGGTACGACAGAATTGAAGTGCAATGGGAATATTGACCTAACATAGTCATTGTGTGTAGTTCCAAATTAAATGTAAACCTCTCTACATATACAAATCAATAAAAATACTATATATATGGAAAAAAGAGTGGCAGGTCTGGGATTTTGGGAACCGTAGTTCTGGGAGTATCTACAAACAAGGTTGTGAGGACCTAATGCTATTGTGTAGGTCAGTCACATACAATGGATCTGATCTCATTGTCCAAATTCAGGCCCATAGGGCAGAGGGTGTCCATATTAATCATAACTCGTAACTCCTCCCTATTGACGCGTTTGATATAATCGCCCCCTCTCCAATGGGGTTTGACTGATATAAGACCAGTGAAATCAAGATCCGTCGGATTGGACTGATGAAATTCCTTAACGTGTTCATTTTTGGGGTGTGGGTCTCCCTTGATTGCATTGGTTAATCTGTCTCAGGGCACCGCATTATAACACATTTTCCTTTATAACACATTTTAGCCCTTCACTGTGTGTGTTTAATATATATGTACTTAACTTTTTTATTTTCATTCTTTATATGTAGCTGCAGCTGCTCCTAACTATCTCTTTACACTGCACTTTTCTTACTATGGTGGTGCCCTGGGGCGGCTTGGCTGGGCCTGTTTTGGGGGGTCCTGCGCTCTGGATTTGAACCCTAGTATGTTAGGGACCTACCCGAAAGAGGTTACCTGAATATGGTGGGTAGGCTCATAACCTTGGCCATGATTAGGCTAAAAACCTCTATTGATTGCAAAATTTTCTTGCATTTATATATATTATTAATAATTTGGAGTTGTGCACCTGAGATTTGTCTGTTTCTGTATCTTCTAATATCCTGCCTATACCTTCTAAGGATGACGCTAATTTGTGTACGCAGTCATACAGTAAATAAAGACTTAGACCTGGAATCTGTGGTTCCAAAGCACAAGTATTATTCAAGTAATAGTACAGTCAGTTACACGCTATTGATCCAGACATAATTAGATGCAAAGGAATTATACAGACCCAAGTACAGTATACATACGTGGCGCTCCCAGACCCGGTGATAGGCATCAGCAAGAAACCCCGTTGTCATGCAGCATTCAGCAAGAAGACTAAGAACCCAGCATTTGAGCACACGTATTTATACCCCCCAGAATAGACCGGACAATAGAGAAGTTTGTTGCTGATGTCATTGGTTCCCAGGGGAGAAGCATCTGTTACAGAGCATTTAACAGGCTGGTTCAAATAGACTCTCCCAGCCTCTAACAGCTTGAGGTCTTTCCCCTCCCAACCCCAATGCTGCATCCTAACAGTTGTTCATAAAATATACATTTTGTTGCTTGTAGTCTCTGTGGTCCATAAGTTGAGAATGCCTAATGCGATCTCCACACCGATAGTACCGGAATTCTGTTGAAAGAGTATGCATCAGTACGAACCCAAACACTGCTGTCTTAACATGTATAGAACCTTAGTTATCAAATATCTTTATTCACAGCATTTAAACTAACTGAACCAACTTAGATCATATACTTTAAAGCTTATTAAATCTTATGTGTGAATATGTAATGTGTGAGTATTCGGGGTTTGATATAAAGACGTATTAATGTGTGTATGAGGAAGGGTGCACTTTAACTCTCACTAAGTGAACATCTTAGCAGTGTGACATGCTGAGCCAGATAGTTCCACATGCCCTCTGTCAGCAGGCCCCCACCTTTCCTGTGTTCAAAGGAAAAAGCTCTTTTGTTCTCCCAGACTCTTGTGTGAAATGCAAATAGCCCAGCTACAAGAGACAGACCTAAGATGACACTCTAGCCTTTGAAATCATGTCATTGCAGCAAGCCTGCTAACGTAAGGTGTGTATTCTAGCCAGACCACCTGTAGTGAGGGCAAACACTATCCAGGAAGCTTATCTACACAAGCCAGTTGTCACCTGGCCACTTGCTCTAATGCAATTTTGGCATACTGTAAAGCCATTTCTGAAATATATATCCTAGTAATGAAATGGGCTTTTGGTGAATCGCCTTAACCTATGGCGATGGTCACAGATGCATTCGCATGATGCTAATAGTATTATCGCCACATGTACTAAAGTGTGAGTTTATCTAAAATGGCGCTTAGGCGGCCATTTCGCAAAATGGCGTCTTGCGGCCAGTCGCAAGATGGTGTCGCTGCGATTCAATTTTAAACTGATCTTGTCTCAGCCAATAATCCAGTTTTGACAGTGCGCTATCTGCTCACACATGCACAGTAATCAGAACACGAGTCCAGCAAGAGCAGTGTAGTGATCAATTCGTTCTAACACATTGCAGTGATGGGCTCCTATTAGAGTCTCTGTTCCTGTGTGTCTGTTTTTAATACATTTGTGCGTTACTTAATTGCTTATGGCCGTGAAAAGTGTTGATAAGAAATGATAATAATCTGGTCTCAAATTTGATCATTAATAAATATGACAAATAATGGTAGTAAAAAGATGCACTAGAAACCCCTCTTCGTATGTAGCGAAAATGATAGAGAAGCAAATGTTAATAACAGTATAGCTAATCTTTACTTACCAAATAGATATGGTAAAACATATAAAATTCAAACAATAAAGGTGTACTGCAAGTAACTCTAATCATAAACACTAGTGACGGACACACAGGTAGGGGGGGATGGTGATCCCCAACTAGTCAGACAGAAAGAATACTAGTAGTATAGAGTTATATAGAAAGGACCCGTTGGTCAGTTCTAATAGGTGAGATGTGGAGACCACATTGGTTAGTATTGGAGGATGTCCAGGAATGTTTATGTTAATGATACTGCAGCATTCCGCAAGTATTGGTAAATAGTGTTGCAGTGATGCAGTGCCCTTGCCCGGGATGTGTTTCTCAGGGTGAGGAGTACAGTACTTAAGTTAATGGGAGGTGGTTCTTGTGACACAGTGTCCTGGGTGGGTGGGTGCGTTGGTGAACACCCAGGCTAACCTGACAAACACCAGCACTCCACACCGGAAGGACCGCTGCTGTCTATTGGGGGGATATGAGCAGTTATGGCTCAGAGAACAAGTCGTCGCTTTCCCCCTCCAAAATGAGACTTGCCTCCTCAGGACTCTACAGTGCTCCGCTCTCACCCCTACCTGGCTTGTGGCTCTCATGCATCTCTCCCACTGTCGCTTGCTTCCAGGTCTGTCACGTGTTTGCTGCTCATCTGGTGCCGCCAGAGTGTAAGGTGTCCATAGTGGTCTCCAGATCTCCTCTCCATTTGTGTGTAAATGTGATTCACCAATGTGCTTCAACCCTTCTTGGGGTCTTCTTCTGGGCAATGTGGTGCAAATCATGGGATATTCAGGTGGAGGATATAAATAGACAGAACGTAGTCCCGCCTTTTTCCTGGTTGATTGCTTACTCTTGTTATGATTGGGTAAGTTTGATGTGGTACGGTATTACTGGTTGAGAATGCTGTCACTCTGTCCGGACAGTCTCATTAATACAGAGAAACAATAAAGAAAAACAATAAAGTAAGTCTGTCTCAGTATGGATGAATGGGATGGATAGCTAATACTTAATGTTACTGATGTAATTCAGTAAATAAACACTAATTAAAAATGCTCTAAATTAAAACTGATGAGATAAAATTAAATTGAATCAAAAGCAATGAATTAATACAGTTGCCAATCTTTGAGGAGATCAGAAAAAAGGGAGAAAAATAACCAAAGGCATATACAACTAACGAGGTACGACAGAATTGAAGTGCAATGGGAATATTGACCTAACATAGTCATTGTGTGTAGTTCCAAATTAAATGTAAACCTCTCTACATATACAAATCAATAAAAATACTATATATATGGAAAAAAGAGTGGCAGGTCTGGGATTTTGGGAACCGTAGTTCTGGGAGTATCTACAAACAAGGTTGTGAGGACCTAATGCTATTGTGTAGGTCAGTCACATACAATGGATCTGATCTCATTGTCCAAATTCAGGCCCTTAGGGCAGAGGGTGTCCATATTAATCATAACTCGTAACTCCTCCCTATTGACGCGTTTGATATAATCGCCCCCTCTCCAATGGGGTTTGACTGATATAAGACCAGTGAAATCAAGATCCGTCGGATTGGACTGATGAAATTCCTTAAAGTGTGCAAAAATTGGGTGTTACTCGCTACCTTTCTTTATATTACGGAGGTGTTCATTGACTCTTATTTTAAGAGGACGAACTGTCCTTCCCATATATTGTTTTTGACAAAGGCATTGCAGAAGATATATTACACCTTTGCTGTTGCAAGTCAACTTAACTCGAATTTTGAAAATTGTATTGTTTGTGGTGGATTGTATCTGTTTCCTGGGCTTAGTGCTCCTTTTTCTCCCACTAGTGCAGGCTTGGCAAATGCCACAATAGAAGAAACCTCCCTCTTCTCCTCCCTCTTTTTGGTTCCAGATTTTATTGAGGGTATTCTGTGTCGAACGGGTTGGTATTATATGGTTCCTTACTATTTTGTTTTTTATATCTGGTGCTTTACGGAAAACTATTTTAGGTTTGGGTGGCAGGACTGTATTAAGGACCTCATCGCCGAGGAGGATAGGCCAATGTTTATTAATAATTTGTTTGAGTTGTTGAGCTTGATTATTGTATTGGGTTACGAAGTAGATAAAGTCGGTGTTCTCTGTATTTGAGGTATGTTTTTTGTAATCTAGAAGGGGCCCCCTGTCTGTTTCTTTTATTGTTTGGAAAGCCATTTCTATCTTCTCAGTTTTGTACTGTTTGTCTAATAATTGTGTCTTGTGCAGACCTCCTTGGGTTTCATAATCACTAAGTTTTGAGCAATTGCATCTGATTCTCTTAAACTGTCCTATTGGGATACTGTCCAGCCAACTAGGGTGATGGCCGCTGGTTGCCAGTATAAAACTGTTAACATCTACTTTTTTACGGTAAGTATTAGTATGAATGCAGTTGTTATCGATAAAGGAAATGTCGCCTATATAACGTGTCCAGAGGATGAAGTTTGCGCCAAAGCTATGGTTGGACCAGATGTACTGGTCTTCCCAAAAACTCATAAAGAGGTTTGCATAGCTTGACGAAAACCTTGTCCCCATGGCTGTGCTGGTCACTTGTAAGAAAAATTGGTTTTCAAACCATAAACAGTTATGTGTCAAAATGAAGGAAATTCCTCTTGAGAATAAACTCACTTTGTGTAGTTGTCATATTGGGGTCATTCTCCAAATAATGTATTGTGCTCTCTAGTCCCTGTGTGTGTCTGATCACTGAATAAAGGGACGTTACATCACTAGTGACCAGCCACAGATCTTCCAGGTAATATTGCAGAGTTTATTTAGGATACTGGCGGTATCTTGTAGATATGATCATTGGTTTTGGACATAAGGTTGTAAGAAGGTATCAAGGTATCTGGAAAGATTGCTTTTAATGGAGTCAATCCCTGAAACAATAGGATGGCCAGGTGGATTGATGGGGTCTTTGTGTACCTTTGGAAGGTTATAAAAAAACTGGAATAATCGGATGTGTCTGGTCTAAGAATGTATATTCTTTAGCGGTGAGTATGCCCTTTTGGAGTCCCTCTTGTAATAGTTTGCGTAATTCTGTCTGGTACTCTTCCATTTGGTCTTTGTTTAAAGGTAAGTATGTGGTATTGTCATGTAGTATCCTGTAGGTTTCCGCAATATATCTGTTTTTATCAAGGACAACAATCCCCCCCATTGTCTGCTGGTTTGATCACTATATTGATATTGGTTTTGAGATCCTCTAATACTCGAGTTTCTGCTTTGGTTATGTTGTAAATCCTGCTTTTTGGATTAATATCACTTAATCTTCCTAGATCTTTCTCTAGCATAGTGGTGAAGGTGGCTATATGGTTGCCTATTGCCTGGGTGGGGTAAAATCTGGAAGGGGGTTTGTGGTTGGTGTGGAGGTCACTGTCTTAAGTTGGTTTGACCTGAGGTAGTGGTTTTTGATGGAAACATTTCTTAAGAGTCAATTTTCTAGTGAATTTGTGTATGTCTAAGTAGGTGTTAAATTTATCTGGGTTGGTTGTCTGGGCAAACTTGAGCCCTTTATCCAAAATGGTTATCTGATCATCTGTGAATTTGATGCTACTTAGAATAAAAATGCCTCTCCCTTTGTCTATTGATTGCAGTCCCTGGTCTTGTCTTTTTGCCTCCCTCTCCTCCTCTACATCCTCTTCTAGTTTTCTTTTTGTTCATTACTGTAGTGCACTCACATTGGTTTGTAGCTCCTTCTGTCCTAAAAAAAGGTCTGCACATGGCTGTTCTGTGTTTGGTGTCTGTGTATTAGGGTTGTTGAAGGTGGCTTGGATTTCGGTATTGGGTGCTAGTGCACTATGTTGGTCAACGTTGTGAATGCTCAGATTCAATAGTTCTGGTGCTATTTCTAGCCAACCTCTCTCTAATGACTGTCTAGTAGCTAATTGGAGACTCGGTTCTTCTTCTATGTCGTATATAGAAAATGATTTGTCACAGGTAGTACTGGTGTCAGGGATCGAAGTGGATCTGGAGTCGTTACTGAAGGTGTTTGCAACATCAATATTGTGTAAACTCTTGGAATGGATTTGTGTCTGGTATTCCTGGTATGTTAAATTGAGTTTTTTATACATTGGGGTTCGCTGATGCACCTCTGTCGCTTTCTTGGGTGCGTAGGTCTCCTGGTTGGGTCTATGTTTGGAGGGATCACTCCCTAGTTTTGATTTGTCCTTTTTCTATGTAGATTTGTGTGTTCTGTTAGTGATCCTGTACTTGTCTCTCAGGATATTTTTCCTTTTAGTGGAGATTATTTTATCCTCACCTTTGTTTAATTTTGTGTTCATAAGTTCTGCCAATGTATGAAATTCTGTGTCTTTCTCATAGGGAATTAGAAGAGTGTTCAATTTTTCTATCTGTTTGTTCAGATTAGTAAGCTGTTCTGTGTGCGTATCAAAAAGTAACTGCGTAGGTTTATATGACCATACTTGCAGTATCGTATTCCATAAGTCTGTGAATGCTTTAGTATTGCTATAGTGAGAAGGTAATTTTTTTAATTTTTAAACCCTTGGGTACCAACCTATTGGTATTGGTTAAGTACCATTTAAGTGTTTGTTGATCCCACCATAACTTGTTCTCTTTTGCGATGGTCTTTTCTAATTTCGTGATTCTACTGAAGAAGTTTTCGATGTTATCATTCTGTATGTCTTTGTTGCCAACTTGTGAAAAAAGCGTAGCAGCCTTCTGTTCTCTAATCTCTCTGTCGTTAAGTAATCCCTTCTACAATACAAACCTGTGTTAGTTTTAACCCTTGCTGCACTTGATGTAGACACTTAGGTTACAGATTCTAGAAAAATCATTGTGCATAGGGTCGTGTCCTAATGGGCGGGGTGTGCTGCATCTATAAATAAGGGTGTCCTGCCTTCTGATAGTAAACTAATAATGGTAGTAAAAAGGTGTGCTCTAAACCCCTATTCATATGTAGCAAAAATGATAGAGAAGCAAATGTTGATAACAGTATAACTAATCTTTACTGATCAAATAGATATGATAAAACATGCAAAAATCAAGGCCTCCATGCTGCATAGCAAGGTCAGATAAACACTAGTGACAGGCACACAGGTAGGGGGGGATGGTGATCCCCAATTAGTTAGACAGAAAGAATACTAGTAGTATAGAGTTATATAGAAAGGACCTGTTAGTCAGTTCTAATACAGGAGGTGTGGAGACCACAATGGTTAGTATTGGAGGATGTCCAGGAATGGTTAATGTTAATGATACTGCAGCGTCCCGCTAGTAAATATGACCCCTAGTGGTATATTTAAATTCATCCAGTTTGCTTTGCTCAGGCAACCTGCACAGTAGATAGCGCTATCATTACTCTATAACGTACAGCAATGTATATATAATAACTATAGATAATAGATAAAAAAAAATGTTCGGCTACATTAATACAAAAATACACACTATTTTTAAAATTGTCTGCTATACCACTTGTATTACGGAATTGACTCGATAAGGACCAGTTGAAGTTATTAACTGTACATTTACATCCCGTGCCACCAACTGATATATAGAGGCATCTAGAGGGGGGTGGAGCAGGTCCTAATTACCTGAGCCTGTTGGAGGTTCCCTGACCCAACTCCGCCCCCTTCTCCCTCTTACCTGTCAACAGCCTAGCCAAGGGGTTTTTTTTTCTAAGGGGACATGACAAATCATCCCATGATTTGGCCACGCCCCCTGATAGTAATGGGGTCCGGGCTGGCTCTCTATGCCCATGCTGATATGCGCAACAACATTTTCCATAGCTGAAGTTGTGAGACTATATTCACAAAATTACATATTCTGAGCTTGTCTGCAAAACCTTAGTGACAGTTCTCACACTCTACCGGCAAACTGCAGAGAAACAAATGACAAGGTCAAAGCAAGGTATAGAAAACCTGTAAGTTCATTAACAACAGTAAAGGAACCCTTGGTATTTGCTATGTTAAAATAACATTTAGTCCTTGACAGTGCTTCACTTATGCCAGTGGCTTGTACTCATTGTGTGAATTATTTCACTTGAAAAATAGCCTTCTTTCTTTAACCAGACAGTCCAGTTTTTGTAACTGGGCCAAGCATATCTCAAAGGAGAATTGATTTTTCTGCCAAGCGATGCTTTTTTTTTCTCTTTCTTTTTTTCGGAGCACTGTAGAAACAAACACTTCTGCCTGGACATTATCAGAAGGAGAGGATTTCAAAGTATAGCCCAGCGGGTGCTGGGGTGTATGTGTGTGAGCATGTTTGTAGTGTTCTAACTGTGAATACACTGATAAGATGAACCCTTGAATTGCTGAAGGGTGTGATTTCTCTTTTGAGGATGAATTACGCCTAAACTGGAAAAATACTGTAGAATGTAGATATATCTTTTAAAATTAAATTTAGACATTGTTCAAAAACTTTTCATTAAATATTGCGTCTAATCACAGGTAATGTTATTGTGAAAGCCAACTTGATCTGGTAGGCCAATAAGTCTATGTGACTGCTGTTTAATTTGTTACATGCAAATCCTTTGTAAGGATGGATCTTGCAATTTTCTGTACTGTGCATGTACTATAGCGAGCACACACGACAATGGGAAATTCAGGGTAGTAAGCATCTCAATCACATCTCCACTTGCAGCTGAGCTTGTTTAACTGAGGAGCAACTGGGTGTATGCCTGAAGGTTAAGGGGTCTATTTACTAAGCAGTGTTAGGAGAAGTGAAAAGTGAAGAGTGAAAAGTGATAAGGTGTCAGCCAATTAGCTCCCAACTGTCATTTTTCAAACACAGCCTGTGAGATGACAGTTGGGAGCTGATTGGCTGGCACCTTATCACTTTTCACTCTTCACTTTTCACTTCTTCTAACACTGCTTAGTAAATAGATCCCTAAGAGTTCTAGGGGCGTGTCTTCTGCATGTAGGCATAATTGTGGGCTACTCATAGGTGAGCATACACATTAGAATCATTTTAATTAGGAATGACTGAGTTGCGCCGTGAGTAAGTTCGGCTATATGCCACACTTACTGTACTAATGGACTCAAGGATATGCAAATATCCACAGGTCTGGGTCGTGATCGGACCGTGAGAGGGGTGAAGTCAGCTGCTGAACTTTCTACGCCGTTGCAATGACAACTCACCCCCTAGCTTCTAATTGAATTGACCCATGTAGATTGATCTGATTTCAGAAGGATTTCTTGAACCATGGATAAGGCTGATGCAAACGCACATTGATAGTAATGATGGATGCTTTCACAGCAGGATTGATAGGGTCAGTGCGGCTGTATAAATGCCGCAACTCTGAATAGAGATGTCAGCACATCTGCGGCCTGACTTCCATCTAACTTTGGGAATCAAGCCCATAGTATAAAGAATTGAAAAAAATAAATAAAGAGCAATCTACAATACGACAAAAAATCTCAATACCGACATCTGAATCTCAACAAGAGATTTAAGATGGGCATCAAAATACTGATGCCTATCTTTATCCCGATGCCGGAATGCCGATGGACGCCGGACCGAATGGGGTTAGGCACCTCCGGGAGGAGGTTAGGGTTAGGCACTGCCCAGGGAGGGTTAGGTTTAGGGTGCAGTAAGGGGGGGTTAGGGTATGCACCCCTGGGGGGAGGTTAGGGTTAGGCGCTAGAGGGGGAGGTTAGGGCTAGGCACCACTAAGGGAGGGTTAGGGGGGGAGAGGGTTAGGGATAGAATACTTACCTGCCCTGTCTGGAACTTCTCCATTCGGGCTGCCGGCGTCGGGATATGAACCAGCGGCTGGGACTTCATACCCATTCCCTAAAATCATGTTGCTGCCAAAATTGTCTTACATTCAGATTTATCTATTTATTGCTATTACGCTCCGATACAGCAGATCTGCTGTTTAGATCTCATTCTGTCTCGTGTGCAGACCTGCACTTATCTGCTGTAGTACCCAAAGGACAACACACATACGCGTTTGAAGAATAATTGTTGTTAGGCTGCTTTCCCTTTTTATATGTTTAAAACCTGATATTTTTAGCCCCTTCAGATCAATTACAATTATTTGTAAGCATCAGTCTCAAATTTATTTTTATGTCTAGGAAGGGCCCAATGGGAGTATTCAGAGGTGGGGGCCAGTGCTTAAGGATAGTGGCAAGCCACATGGATCTGCTTCACCAAGTAACTGACCCTGTAATAGAGTACCAATGTATTTATAGAGTGCACAGAACCTGACCCAAAAGGGAATGGAAGGGACTCTCAGACAGTTGGGCCCCCCAGGGATTTTCCTGTTTCCCTGTGGGCCGGTCCTACACTGCTTGTGAGCAAAGAAATATCAACTATTCAACGAGTAGACACAATTATGTACCTTGTCCTAGCTTTCAGCAAAGCCTACAAAGTGTCTTCTTAAGGCCCCACTACACCACAGTTTACTACATAGAATGCAGTACTTAATGCATGCTTTTATAGAATAACATTGTATTGTTACAAGTATGGATGCTTGTTCATTTTGGAGACAATGTTGAAATTGATGCTTGTCAGAAAGTGTCACAAAGAAGTTATTAGCTTTCTGTTAACTATCAGCATTGAAGTGCATTTACCAGGATATAAGAATGTACATTGAATGTGTAATATTAATGTCCATGTCCCTGAACTTAGGACAATGGCACATACAGGGTCAGAGCCATCCGTTGCCACTCTCCTCACCTGTTGTATGCACCTTTCTCCACTGGCCAGCCATGGTTGAGGGCTGGCTGTGAGATGGGACTGCTACAGGTGCAGGGGAGCTGTGTGGACAGATGGGACCAGGGTGTCCAGGCAGGGACTGCTGCTATCATATGCATCAGGTGCACCAGGATTAGAGCCCCTCTCACTAGTAGCACCATATCTTTGGTCGCTGTCACTGTTATCCAGCTTGCTATTGGCTGCCAGCTGTGGGCTCCTGCCAGTGCAGAACTCATTATTCACAGTGAATGGAAATGGGTGCACATTAGATCGGATGGGCACAGGGTGCCAACATGATGACATAATTTCTGTCAGCAGTCGATTTTATTATATAGATTACAGTTTATATTATCTACATATTTTAATATATCCTATATACTGTAGTATACTCACAGGATAGCCTACATTTATAGATATGTCTCTAGGCATATATACTGTAGGAGATTGCAAAAAGGGACAGCTCATTAATTATTGTGGTCTTATGTGAAATACTGGGATATGGACAATAAAGGTTTTCAAGAAGGTTGCACTTTATATTGTTCTTTCCATGACTCCCATTGTGCTCACACTGATTGTTCCACATTTAGCTGATAGTTTGAAAGTGGTTTACGAATTATTAAATGTAGCAATTTAGGTAAAGTAGCTTAGGATCAAACATGCATGAACTGTCTCAATTCTCTTTGTATGATTTAGGTGTAATATTTTAGTCTACCTGAAGTTCAAGATTTGAATTTTGAACTTTACAGCCAATTATACTGAACAGTTTGAGAACCTTTTTTAATTAAATTTAAGCATCTCTGCAAAATTGAGAAGAGGTAATCACTATATAAAGGGTTAGTTTTACATTTAGATAGATAGAATATAAATAAGTATTCAATCAATGTGATATTAGAATGTTGATCCATTGCAGTTGTCAACTTGCTCAGTGAAACACAAGCCACAAATGCTGTGACAAATCCTGCATTGATCAACCAATCCAAGTTATAATTTTCTGGTGCCAAAGCGCTAGGACTGCCAAGGGAAACAAGAACACATCTTGTTTTTCAATCATAAGGCAGAAGAAAAATGAATAGAGATGATTTGCAATCATCATATTATCAATTGGTTGGTATTATTTACAGAAACAAACACAGAACACAAATTTGGATGTTAGGTTCCGTGACCTATAACTCGACCATTTTAATGAAGATCAATGCTTGGCGCCACAATTAAATCTGAAATTTCCTTCTGAATAACAATTATTCCCTGCTATTTGTTTTTATTTTCTGTCAAACTCACATAGAACTTCAGAAGCTTGTTTTTTGTAATATTAGTAAATCTTACAATTATTAAACTTGGCATCATATTTCATGAAATATGTTTTTGAAATCTGTTCAGCAACTAACAGATTGAATTCTTGCAGTTAGGAACCTCAGGGCCAGTTTTTGTACGATTTTCTTGCATTGAACAGCATAATAAAACATTTTTTGTCTTTAGGAGTTTCTAAAATTAAAAACCCTTGATATGTTAAACATTTCCAAACCCAGTACATATATATTTGTGTCTGCCTTTATCTATAACCAGAATATTATTATAAAGAGAAATACAATAAATGTTTTAAAAATACTTTATTTTTAACTAATTAACCACTTAACTGGCGAATATTTTTTCCCAAAAAAACTGCTCAGAGATTGTTTGTTTATGATAGAATTAGGTCAAGAACATTTATTTAAAACTTATCCGACATAAATTTGTAAAAAAAAATATACATATTTTTTGAAACACATAATATTAATGTTGATTTTTTTTAAATATTGACCAGCGATATATTGGATTACCAATCATCTGAACATCACATTTTACATTTCCCCGGTGGTTGTTCCTCAGCAGCAGCCAGATATACTGTCTGGGGGCCTAAGGACTGCTTCATTTACATTTCCCCGGGGGCTGGTCCTCTCTGCAGCCATTGGGTGGGGGATCCTGCCTTGCTGCCCGATAAGCAGTGATCAGCAGGACAGCAGTCACAGGGGAAGGGTGCAGAGATGCATAGAGGGTAGGATGTACCACAGCCATTGGCAACTGCTTGAGCATTATATTCCAGAGCCACCTAGTGGGCGTTTCTGACTGGTTGCACCCATGTCAGATAACACACAGCTTGGAGTGGTCACAAACGATCCAACCACGCCAGACAAGTGGTAAAACCTGGGGTGGACGCAGGGAACACTTCCACTCATTGCACAACTAAAAGATTTCAGGTTGTCTATGTTTAAGTTATTCACATTGTTTACATTTTGCATAATTAAAGTAACTATCATTTCAATTTATTGTTATGTTGAATATTTTAACATGATATTAATCTTTTCAGGTTATTTATTTATTTTTTTCACTGTATTGAGACCTTTTTAAATTATTTTTATATCAAGTAATACTTGTGCAAGTCTTACAATGGTTGAAGTCTTGATTGCAGAATTGCTTTGAAATGTAATGCTAATTCAGACTGCGAGTGATGTTGTGGGACTTCCGGAGGATAGGCCGGTTATCATAGACAAATGATCAGTGTGCCTCTTTCCTTCTAGTGTTGTTTCCTGCCTCTCCAGGCACATCCAGTGAATGTAATTATGGGGGCTCGTCTGTAGCTTTCATCTAATTGGTGGTACTGCATATTAATAGTCACATTGCAAGCACCTCAGTGCTTGTTATATTACCTGCATTGATGACTGTGCTGAAACTGCTGCTGTTTGTTTGATTTCCTGTTGTTGAACTGGACTGTTCCCGGATATTCTGCTTCTCTGCACTCCTGACCTCGGCTTGTCTCCTGGCTTCTTTTTTGACTGCTGTATGCCCCAAACTTGGACCATGACTTGACTTTTCTGTTTGTCATTTGCCCTGAACCAGGACTGAAAACTGACCTTTCTGTTTCTACCAGCCATGATTACTTGCTAGATCACTGACACTGTTTGACCACACTGTACATAGTCAATTTATCCTGTTGCTGGTGTAAGGATTTCCTTTAGGTAAAGCTTAGAGCCCATAACACGGGTGTTGCATTCATACCATGCCTGGCAATACCTTGGGATAAAATTATCTTACTACCTTGAACCTAAGTCCTGGGTACCACTGAGTACCCCTATACAGTATGTATAGAGAATTAATGGAAAGGCGGCTGTTATGCTGTAGGTGAACATTTCTCCAAGTGCTTCTTGGGTATCACCTCCCTGCAGGTATTGTTATGTTTAAATATCAGTTAACAGAGTGGATAAACAAGAAGTACAGTATTTAGTACTATCTTACATATGCAGTCATTGATTTGTTTAGAAAATAAAAAGTACAATTTTAAAATTTTAATAAATTATAAAGCAATAAGCATTGGGCAGTGCTTTCAGTTTAGTAAATAAACAGATACACAAATTGAGATTTACCAGTGGCATCTTGAATATATTTCTTAATACATAATAACAGAATAATTTTGCATCCTCACATAAGCAGGACTAATTCTGTAATTTCGGGAGTATTAAACATGTGAAGCATTTGGCCTGCCTGCCTACAAAAATGTAATTTGGTGATATTAATAAATAATATTTATTTGATTTAGTTATAATTATTATGTATAGTATTGGATAGAGAATTTCAACTGTTAAAATGGTTTCAGACAGGTAATATAGAAAAATGGAATAAATAAATTATATAAAAAATATCTTGTGTACACAGCAAGTTTTATCCTAATTGCTAAAGATTTCTTCCAGTATGCCACTGTAGGCATAAATTTCTAAATTCCCTACCTTTCATATTTGTGTTTTTATGCTGTGTCTGCCCTAGTGCTACATAGTGCTTTATTAAGTAAGTAACCAGCTAGGTGTCCCGTCATATGTTTACTCCAAGGGGTCTAAATCCATGTGTTTCAAATAACTAAACACAGCATGCTTTCCAAATCTCCTAAACATAAACATTGTGTTTGGTGTTCAGTATTTGCCATAGTGCTACCATCTATACAAACTGGTGTGTGTTTCATCTTCTTACTCTTCATTACTTTTAAATATCCTAAATATCCTAAGTATTCAGCACCCTTAATTATACAGGCAGCTCCCCAATATTGTACATACTAGAAGGTCATCTTCGTAATCCAGTGGAGAATTACATTGCATTGCACTCCTGAAACCATAATGTGATTGTAAGAAGTGGAGAGCACTACTGTGCAGTCTACAACAAAATTGCTGTTCAAGGGACACTTCATGCATCCGAATACGTGAATAAGTTTAAGGATAGATAAGCACCCTGTTTGATATGCAATTTTGTTAGGTAGTTAAGGGTTAAAAGCTGGGGGGCGTGGTTAAGTATTGATCACTTGAGAAGTATAAGCCTACTGTAGGATTCAAGGGGAGGGCTTAGATTATCCATTTAAACTTCCTTCCTTCTTCTCCCCTTTTCCTCCTCTCCTTCCTTCCTTCCATCCTCTCCCCTTTTCCTCCTCTCCTTCCTTCCTTCGTCTCCCCTTTTCCTCCTTTCAATCCTTCCTTCCTCTCCCCTTTTCCTCCTCTCCTTCCTTCCTTCCTTCCTCTCCCCTTTTCCTCCTCTCCTTCCTTCATTCCTTCCATCCTCTCCCCTTTTCCTCCTCTCCATCCTTCCTTCCTTCCTCTGCCGTTTTCCTCCTCTCCCTCCTTCCTTCCTTCCTCTCCCCTTTTCCTCCTCTCCTTTCTTCCTTCCTTCCTCTTCCCTTTTCCTCCTCTCCTGCCTTCCTTCCTCTCCCCTTTTCCTCCTCTCCTCTCCTCTCCTTCCTTCCTTCCTTCCTTTCTCTCCCCATTTCCTCCTCTCCTTCCTTCCTTCCTTCCTCTCCCCTTTTCCTCCACTCCTTCCTTCCTTCCTCTCCCCTTTTCCTCCTCTCCTTTCTTCCTTCGTCTCCCCTTTTCCTCTCCCCTTTTCCTCTTCTCCTTCCTTCCTCTCCCCTTTTCCTCCTCTACTTCCTTTCTTCCTTCCTTCCTCTCCCCATTTCCTCCTCTCCTTCCTTCCTTCCTTCCTTCCTTCCTTCCTCTCCCCTTTTCCTCCACTCCTTCCTTCCTCTCCCCTTTTCCTCCACTCCTTCCTTCCTTCCTTACTCTCCCCTTTTCCTCCTCTCCTTCCTTCCTTCCTCTCCCCTTTTCCTCCTCTCCTTCCCTCCTTCCTCTCCCCTTTTCCTCCTCTCCTTCCTTCCTTCCTTCCTTCCTCTCCCCTTTTCCTCCTCTCCTTCCTTCCTTCCTCTCCCCTTTTCCTCCTTCCTTCCTTCCTCTCCCCTTTTCCTCCTCTCCTTCCTTCCTTCCTCTCCCCTTTTCCTCCTCTCCTTCCTTCCTTCCTTCCTTCCTTCCTTCCTTCCTTCATTCCTTCCTTCCTTCCTTCCTTCCTCTCCCCTTTTCCTCCTCTCCTTCCTTCCTTCCTTCCTTCCTCTCCCCTTTTCCTCCTCTCCCTCCTGCTAGAGCCATCACCAACTCCCTGTCCTCTATCAGTGTCCTTCCCTCCAGGCCGGAGCCAATATGCCCTGGCCCTGCTGTTCAGCATCCCCTGGCACTTGATGGAGGCTGCCAGGCCACTCACCTCCATGGCTTCACTTCCAGCCAGGCACAGTCCGCGATCCGCAGCAGGCCGTGATGCCGCACCTGCTCGCTCCCTTGCTTCCAGCCCCAGAGCACCGGGCACCCCCGTGGCTTCCCCTGCCGTCATGGCTGCCTGACTCTCTGGCGGTGCCACGAGCAGCCCAGATGGCCTCCGCTCCCTGGCTCACCTTACACAGAGTGCAGCTGGTTTGCACCCTGCATTGGTTGTTCGCCCCACCCACAGGGTCACGGCGGCCTTCTTAGGTCAAAGTCAGGTGCCGCATGGTGCCCAGGTGACTCCCTCTGCCACCCCCATGCCCCCACTACTTCAAGAGCAGGGGGATCCCTCCCCGCACAGCACCTCTACACTGCTGTTCAGCCCCTTAGTGTGGGGTCCTCTGGGAGGTCCCTTATCACCAGGGCCCCAAGCGCACCACCCACCAACTTGGTCCACACTATTTCCCCCGCACCCATGGGTGGGGTTACACCCCCATTGCCTTTGGGGGCACCTGGCATGCAGCATATTTATCATGCCCCGTTCAATCCTATAATTGCACAGCCGCCCGACTGGTCCCCTTATTTTCTGCCACCGGGCCATCACCCATACCCCCAATGCAACCCCTTATCATCACCCCCCATGTGCCACCAGCCACCGCCCCCCTACTCTGGTCCAGTACATTTGTCCTGCCGCTAATACGGGCCCTGACCCATTTTCCCAGGGGTTGGCTCAACAGCTGCCTCTCACCCAGCCAAACGCCCCCACAGCTGCTTATTCCTGAACCTCATACATGTTTCAACCCCCCCCTTCCCTTTCTTTCCTTTAGATCAGGCTAAGTCAGCTGGGGTAGTTGCGGAGGAAGCCCCCGATTGTACCAGAATTGGGTGGCGGCTATGTATGTTTTTGCGGTGTGCTACCTTGAGTCCAGGCCTGGGGAGTACATGAATGTCCTGAAGTATATGCATATGGTACATGGCATGCACTCGGCATCTAAGGGTACGGCTTGGAGGTAGTACGACGAGACATTTCAGAAAAAGCAGGAAGGGCAAGCGGTATTTCAATTCGGCTTCAAGGATGTAGAGGTTTGGCTTGAAGTCAACCAGCAGTCTCGTGTGCCTGCAGATCCCCCAGTTGGGCATTAGCAGACCTTCCACGCCCTCCCAGGAGGCGTGGGCATCGGCCCAGGCAAATGCTACACGTTTAATAATGCACAGTGTAATAAAGGTGCAGGCTGTTGGTACAGACAAATCTGCAAGCTCTGTGGGAGTGGTCACCCAGCTAAATAAATGTAGGCGAGCCGGCGTGCAGGGGTGGGTCAAAGAGCTCAGTGCAACGAGCAGTGCAGAGGTGTTAAGTGAAGCGCTTTCGCCGGTTGACTTAAGTTCTTTGGAATGATGGTTGGGTCTTTATCCTCTTACGGAGGAAGCGGCCTTTTTGTTCCATGGTTTTAGTGAGGGGCTTTCATTTACCTGTGTCGCGAGAGGTCTCAGTGGTATCTAAGAGGAATCTTAAGTCAGCCCACGATCATCTGGAAGTCGTTAGAGCTACGGTTGAGGCAGATGTTAGGATAGGATGCATGTGCTACCCTTTTTCTTTCCCCCCTTTGAAAGGTTTATATGTATCCCCTTTGGGGGTCATGCCAAAGAAGGAACCAGGTAAATTTAGGCTGATTCAGCTTCTCTCTTACCCAGATGGAGGGTCGGTCAGCAATGCATTAGATCCGTAGGATTGCCACGTCATTTACCAGTCTTTTATACAGGCCTTGGAAATAGTACAAGGTTTTGGAAGTAGGGCTTTATTAGCTAATTTGGATATCGAATCCGCTTTTCGGCTGTTGCCCCTTCACCCGAGTCATTTAAATATATGGGGTTTAAAGTTGCAGGGCTTTATTATGTTGACAGATGTTTACCGATGGGCTGTTCCATTTCTTGTGCTTTTTTCGAGTGTTTTAGTTCCTTTTTACAGTGGTGCTTCCAGGCCGGTAAAAGACATAATGGTGTGTCCCACTACCTTGCCGATTTTCTGTTATTGGGGCCAGCAGATAGCGAGGTTTGCGAGGATTTACTTTTTTCCTTGCAGGTCTTGTTTGCCGTTATGGGTGTTCCAGTTACACGCTTGTCTTATTTAGGTATAGAAGTCGATACCTTGCTAGGATTATGCCGCTTACCTATGGAGAAAGTGCGGCGTTTAGGGGAATTGCTGGAAGCATTTGTTTTAGCAAAAAAGGTCTCGCTGAAGCATTTGCAGTCACTGTTAGGTCTTCTTAATTTCGCCTGTAGAGTCATACCTATTGGTCGGGTGTTCTGTAGAAGGCTGGAAAGGGCCACGGCAGGAGTTAGGAAACCTCACCACCTCATCCGCATATCCACAATTGGAAGATGTTTCTGCACGATTTCAATGGCATTCGCATATGGCTCCAGGCCCCTGTAGCCAACTTAGAACTTCAATTGTTTATGGATGTGTCCGGTTCCTTCAGTTTTGGTGCGTTTTTGGTGCATGGAGCCTTGGCCGGAGTCTTGGAGAGTTCTAGGCCTAACCAAGATCATCATGCTTCTGGAGCTTTTCCCAATCATAGTAGCTGTTGAGCTGTGGGCTCACAGGCTTTGCAATAGGCGAATACTGTTTTGGTGCAAAAACTTGGGAGTGGTTCAGACTGTCAATAATCAAAGGGCGGAATCACCTCTGGCACTGAGGTTGTTGAGGCATTTGACACTTGCAAACAAATATTGGGGATGGTCCTTGGCTGGAATTTTTTGGGGTACCTTGCTTCTCGGACGTGAACCTCTTATTGTTAGGGATGCCAGTATAGAGGAGCCTTGATGATGGCATGGTGCTTATTCATATATTTGCAAATGTATGTAACTAATACCTCTGAATCTCTATTATCATGTAGGATTTAAGTATTTTTTGTTGATATTGCTGCAGTGAGCTGGAGGGAATCCCCTTTTTTCTGTGACTCACAGGCTTTGCAATAGGCTAATACTGTTTTGGTACGAAAACTTGGGCATGGTTCAGACTGTCAATAATCAAAGGGCGGAATCACCTCTGGCCTTGAGGTTGTTGAGACATTTGACACTTGCATATAAATATGAGTTTAGGGCGCAGCATGTTACAGGTGTTTCAAAAGAAATAGTGGATGCCTTATCTCATTTGCAGTGGGACAGGTTTCATTCGCTTGCGCCTTTAGCTAGTTTACATGGTTTAACCTACCCCTCTCATGTCTGGCAGATCGCCACACCGGCATCAAGGGCCTTGCTCTGAAGTCACTGGCCCCTAGCACCTTAAAGAACTAGATGGTGGCTTGGGACAATTTGCAGGGTTTCTTGGCTTCCATGAGCGGGGGAGGTAAGACGGTTGATGATTGTATGGTAGAGTTCTTCTGGAACTGGCATGAAGGGGGTCATTCCAAGGTGGCTATGTTGGCAGCTCTATCCGGTATCTCTTATTTTTCCAAGTTGCACGGTTTGGTAGATCCCACCAAATCATTCATGCTAGCCAAGGTATTAAAAGAGTGGTTGAAGAAGCATCCTAGCGCAGGCAATTTATAGAGACCCATTGACCCTGCTATGTTAAAGGAATTGATTGTGGCAGTAATGGGGGTTGCTTCGTGCAAATACGAAGTGTCCCTGCTTAGTTTAGCTTTTTCATTAGCTTACTTTGGGGCTTTTCGAATTGGCGAGCTAGTGGCAGCTAATAAGACTTCAGGTTTGCTGTTCAAAAATGAGGTAGTTAAGCCGGCGTTAATCTTATGCAAAATACATAGGTCCAAGACAGATCAGCTGCCAGGGGTGCATGTAGATCCCGCAATTTGTCCAGTTGCTCTTGCAGGGCGCTTATCCATGGGCGCTTATACATGCTAATTTGACCCCTTTATCCAGGATTCAGGATTTCACAATTGTCTTATTGCTTTAGGCTTGCCTATGGAGCATTTCAGGACTCATTCATTTAGGATAGGGGCAGCAACTTGCGTAACGGTTGCAAGTGCTTCTGTCAACACATTAAAGCAGTTAGGTCAGTGGAAGTCATCAACTTATAGAACTTATTTAAGGGGGTATCAGTTGCATAAGTAGCTGTGCTCCTTGCAAGTTCATTGGAAAACCCAGTGCCTACTACCACTTTGGAGTTTGAGGGGCTTTTCAGTTTTGCCCTCAAAGTGGTTTTATGTTTCTCACCTTCATCTGGGTCACCCAACTATTTGTTTCCCTTTCCTTGGGCTAGTTTGCTATTATGTAAGTACCAATTTCTAAGTTAACTTTTTTACAGGGTTGTCCAGCAATGCTAACTGTTGGGTGTGGTTTGTGGGGCATTCATATATTTACTGGGCTAGTTAGCACCCCTTAGCATTGCAGGCCACACGTTTGCTGGGTGCAAGTAATGTACATTGGTTGGGTTTCTGTGGAATGCGCTGGAAGCACCTGCTAGATTCCTTATGGAAGACAGAGAAGAAGTTTGGGGCCCCTGACTGGGTGGTCATACACTTGGGAGGCAACAATGCAAGGGCATTGAGCTGATACACGCTATTAGGGATGACTTGCAGGTGCTCATCAATCATTGGCCCAACGTCGGCGTAGCATGGTCAGACATTGTCCCGCGTTGGTTTTGTAGGGGATCCCAGGGCGAAAGGTCAATATGGCAATTGTATGTTGTGTCATTAGTGTTGGCGGATGCATCATATGGCACCCGCTGTACATGGAGGAGAGCTTTTATAGGCCCAATGGGGTACACCTCATTGGTGTGGGGCTATACCTGTTCATCAGCGACCTCTGCAGTTTCCTTTAATGTTCTAAGGGTCACAGTCTGGTGGCGGGCCTGCTTGTATGAACCGGGCTTTGGCGGGAAGCAGTGCTCCTGGCTGGCCCATTATTAGCGCAGGAGTGCCTGTGGTAGCATCTTTCCTTTGAGAGCGGCAAGTTGGTCACCGCCTAAAGGGGGGACCTGGTCTCCATTCCAAGGGAGGGGCCAATGCTGTGCCAATTAAGGGAGGATGGTACTGCCTCAGGTCAGGCTGCGCGGGGTGGGGATCTGCCCATATTATTTAGTAGGGGTATCCTTCCAGCTGTGGACTCGGAGCACTGCTTTCTTCCTGCCACCTATTTCTAAATTTCAATTTGATCAATAAATTCTGGCTGTGACCTCTTTTAATTCCATATACATGTGGCAGGGTATTTATTTCTAGGTTTAGACTTAAGTTAAGTTAACAAAACTGAATAATAAAACAAATGGGTGACTTATGTTTCCTTACCAAGATAGTCACCTGTACTATAACTGCGCATGCGTAGCACCATCTTGTCTGCTATGTATGGGCGATATAGTAGAGGATGGATGTCCTCCCCTTAGCTTCTGAGGCATGAAACATCTACCTGCATATGACCGCTCCTCCAGTGCCTACACCAAGTTTGCAATACCTGAGACAATCACCAGCTGGTAAGTTGTCTAACCCCATTCCACTTCATGCCCCACTATAACAGTGAGTAAGGCTGGTTAAGTTCCACCTATATATAAAAAAAATGTTCAAAGGTGCAGCACTCAGGACTCTCAATAAATCACGTCAACACTGGTATCTTCATAACAATGTTTCTGTATTTACTACTGTCTTCAGGTTACGCAGTGGTTGGCCAAGGAAACTTAGTGCATCATGCTTACTTCCCTTTAAAATCTGAAGATGTCCAGCAGTGCCATCAGCTCAGAACTGGAAGAAACCAGTGGAACCCAAGTACACCCATCTGCTGTTCAGAGATGTCTGGCCAGAAGTGGGCTTCTTGAAAGCCATACCTTTGATGTGGAAACAAGGCCAAGCGTTTCAACTATGCATGAAAACATAGCTACTGGGTTGCAGAAAATTGGCAGCAGGTGCTCTGGACTGATGAGTCAACATTTTAAATATTTGGCTGTAACAGAAGACAGTTTATTCACCGAAGGGCTGGAAAGTGATAAAATAATGAGTGTCTGCATACAACAGTGTTGAGGTTCCTTGCAAGTTTGGGGCTGCATTTCAGTGAATGGAGTTGGGGATTTGGTCAGGATTAATGGTGTCCTCAATACTGAGAATTACAGGCAGGTATTTATCCATCATGCAGTACCATCAGAGAGGCGTCAGATTGGCTCCAAATTTATTCTGCAGCAGGACAACGACCCTGAACATATGATACAGCCAATGTCAGTAAGAACTATCTTCAGCAAAGAGAAGAACAATGAGTCCTGGAAGTGATGATATGGACCCCACAGAGCCCTGATCTCAATATCATCAAGTCTGTCTGGGAGTACATGAAGAGACAGAAGGATGTGAGCAAGCCTACATCCACAGAAGATCTGTGGTTAGTTCTCCAAGGTGTTTGGACAACTTCCCTGTCGAGTTCCTTCAAAAACTGTGTGCAAGTGTACCTACAGTAGAATAATTGATGCTGTTTTGAAGGCAAAGGATTGTCACACCAAATATTGATTTGATTTAGATTTCTCTTCTGTCCATTCATTTTGCATTTTGTTAATTGATAAAAATAAAGCATTAACATTTATATTTTTGAAAGCATTCTTACTTTGCAGCATTTTTTTCCACACCTGCCTACATTTTGTAGTGTGGAATATACATATATTCCATAGACAAAAACCTTACTGTTTCACATGTCCCATTAAGGCGTCTTAGACATGATCTGTAATTTCATAAAACCTACTGAAATTGTGCCACTCAAATTAAAAAAAGCAATGAAATTATGATCATTAAGGCTGAAGCCTTAATGGACGTGTTCCTTGCACAATACAGATATGGTATGCCATCAAACCCTGTGGTGAACTGCAGATTCAGCACTCTCATAGAGTGAGATTGCTGTCACTCACAAAATGGTGGAGCTGCTAATTCACAGAATTGTGTGCTCATTGGAATACACACATGCAGTCTATGCAACTGAGGTCTGAGCAGAAGATAGAGCTGCACAGATGGGATTAGAGTGGAGTGGATGGAGAAGAGACAGAGCGGTGTGAATGGGGACATATAGGCATGGAGAGGGGGTGAAGATTAAGTAGCACTGATGGGGAAAAACAAAGTGATGCAGATGGGTGAAAAACAGTGGTGTGGATGGGGGGTACAAAGTGATGCAGATGCGTGGAAAACAGTGGTGTGGATGCAGGGGACACAGAGTGGCATGGTTTGAGAAAACACAGCGACGTGGATGGGGGTACAGAGTGGCATGGATGCGGGAATACAGAGCAGCGCAAATGGGTAAAAACAGATTGGTATGGATGAATACAGACTAGCACAATGGTAGAACACACATCAGTAGAGTTTGGGGAAGACAGTTTGGTGCGGATAGGGGGGAAGACAGATTCCCAGGGTTGGAGGGGGGGCAGAGTGGTGCAGATACAGGAATAAAGAGTGGCACAGATGAGGGGAAGACAAAGTGGTGTGACTAGGGGAAAGGTGGTGCTGCAGATGGAAGGAAACAGAGTGGCCCAAATGCAGTAAGACAGGGCAGCACGGATGGGAAAAGACTGATGTGGATGAGGGAATAAAGAACTAGCACAGTTAGGAGACGCACGCACCTAGCCGCTGCGAGAATATGCTAATCAATGCATATGCATGGAGACAGCAGCACAAGAAGCAGACACCCAGCATAACATTAAGCCACCCACCTATGCCATGATTGATAGCGTACACATCGGGAACATTGAGTGCCATCGAAGCTGCGTGTAAGCTAAGGGTAGACCTGACTCTGGCACAGGACTTGAGAGACACTTGCACGCAGAGAGGCACCTGGCTGCGTGTGGCACCGCTGATATTAATTTATGCACGCCCCTGTAATGGCATGCGAATGCACAGGCACGCCCGTGTTCGGCCGACCACCCTCCGTCACTACCCACAAACAACACTTCCTGTCATTCTTGCTATAGAGTATGTACTGTACAATTACATCTGAGCCATAACATCAGAGTAAGATTTTTTAATAGGTTGAGAGCATACTGCGGGGGCCGGATGGTAAAATATCAAAGAGGTCATTAAGGGTGAGATGGCTTCTGACTCTGGGCTTGATTCAGAGCCGGACGCTATTTGTGCTCGCTCGTTCACAAAAAGGGGCCAGATATTTTATGTCTGAGCGAGCGAACGAAATATGCGCTCGCTATTTTGTAAAGACGCCCCCTGGCCGTTCGCATCATACGTCATCTCCGCTAGTTATTAGATTAATCGAGTACATTGAAAGGCGTCTGAACTGCTCGCAGTGCTTGTGGTAGGATTTTCCTACCGCAATCATGCGAACAGTTCAGGCTGAGAGACAACCAAGTGACGTGGCCGATGACGCTGCTTTGTTAATTATGCACACCCTTAAAACGCCCGTTTTGACCGTTTGGCACGCCTGCGTTCGGATCTCCACTCCCCGTTTTCAAGCACCTTCCCCTGTTACCACCCACAAACGCCTCATCCTGTCACTCAAATTAGCAGGCACTCGCTATTTTGCGAACACACGATTTCCGATCGCACTGACTGGTTGGCGCATGCGCATTACGACCCATACGTATGCGCAGATGTGCGAACATCGCTCGGAGCGAACGAGCGGCCGCTTACGAGCGGCTCTGAATCAGGCCCTCTGTTTACCCAAACTTGAGAATCTGGTGGTGAATGCCACTGAATACACAGTCTGAAGCTCCCCCCAAGAGAATTGAGGAACAAATGCCAGAAACCTTGGTCTCATGCCTGCCCATATAAAAAAGTTGATTGTGCACTTCAGAAAGGTAAAGGCACAGACTGGTAGTGGCACAATACAACATTTTATATAGAGAAACTTGCGTCTCAACTCAATAGTGCGACACAAAATACGCAGAGGTGGTCACACACACCTCAAAAATTCATACGTATAAAAAAGTACTTGCGATTGTGCACATCCTCTAGGGTGTGATGACCTTCAATTGAGAATAACAAAGTATACATTTTCTATAATTCTTTCCCTTTGAAATTCCACTTCTTATAGAGTTAGTTAAAACAGGGTAAATATTTTCCACTGAGTTATCCACGCCTTTATTGTAAATATTCACACCTATAGGTTAATCCGCAGTGTTATTGACGTCCTCTCCTTAATGTTAGCACTTCATCAATGTAGCTTAACCCATGCGAGTGAACAGGTCCTGCATAACCGGCTCTTAGTCTGGTGACGCTGATAAGAACAGCAAAGCTCTTTGTTTCCACACTTTCAGACTGCATCACAAGTATTTCCTCAATTTCTTGCCTCTGCTAATCCTGACAAACATCTAATAGGAAACTATTATATTCCCGTTGAGGAAGTGGATTTTCAATGGAAAAAGAACTATAGAATATGTATACTTTGTTATTCTCATTCAAAGGTCTTCACACCTGGAGGGTGCACACAATCGCAAGTACTTTTTTATGCATTAACTCAGTGGTTCTCAAACTCGGTCCTCAGGACACACAGTACATGTTTTCCAGGTCACCCAGCAGGTGCTCAGGTGTGTTCATTACTCACTGACACATTTTAAAAGAGCCACAGGTGGAGATAATTATTTCACTTGCGATTCTGTGAGGAGATCTGCAAAACATGCACTGTTTGGGGTCCTGAAGACTGAGTTTGAGAACATGTGCATTAACTGGTAGTGTCTGGAATAGGTAAAGTAGTTTGTGGAGGATAGTAATTATTTCTGCTGTAATATAGCCAATTCACAAAATAAATAGATTTCTTTAGGATGCAAAACTTGCATTACTTACTATTGTGGAAGAGTGGGGCATAGTTGGTTTTGTCAAAACCGGATAATTGGCGAAGACAGAATCTGTTTGCAATTGGAATCTGCGCAATGCTATCTTGTAAAGGACGTCAAGACTCCATCTTAGAAATAAAATCTCACAGCACTATTTTGTAAAAAAAAGGTACATAGTCAGCCTTCCTCAAACACAGGCAGACAGTGTTTAACACAATCACTAACTTATTAGCATTTGGAACCCTATACAAAGCCCATCTTAAACCCAAAACAGGCAGAATAAACAGGGAGGCCCCAACAGCACAGCTGGAAGCCTCCTTCCTGTATGAGGATTAAATTCACTGTATAAACACATTTTGCAATTGCTTGTGTGTGTATATGTGTGTGTGTATATATATATATATATATATGTGTGTGTGTACATGTGGCCCATCATGCATGGACTTATGTGTATAATATCACACACAGACTTATATTTGAAAAGTAGCAAAATTCCCTGCAACTCATACACACAATGTTAAACAAAACACAGTCAGTTTTTTAGTGATCCTTCCCAAAATCATACTGGCATGGCCACACACACACATAGATGCCCTTCCAGCTTAGTGCTGCTCGCTGAGTGCCCCACCGACCCTCAGACGCACAACGCAATTCAGTGCTGTTTTCCCCGCATACATACATTTAAAAGCAATGGTCCCGTAACGCAAAAAGGATAATTATTACTTGGTTTAAACGCAATGTCAGTATATAAAGAAATGAATGTTTTCTGTAACTATGGCTTAGTAAATGACAATTGGACTGTGTTTGGAAAAGTACTGATCTACTCTGTTTCCACAGCGTTCCGGTGACATCAATATGAAGATCAGAACATGCGGCTATGAAATATGAATGTTAGAGAGAATAACTATTTGAAATGTTGTTTGCCATAGCAGCTTAGTTTTGCATGTGGGGGATGCAAAGGGAGGTTGGAGACCTTTTGTATCCATTTGGAATTGTCCAATAAATGCCCTGTAACAGATTTCTAACCCTTACCAAAGAACAATGACATTGTGTAGGCTTGTTTACATTTTTGTCCAAAGGACTGGTTATTCCAGTCTAATCAATAGAGATAGCTAACTGGGACTAGGATTTAATTAGCAGTAGTTCAGGTAACCAAAAGGATACTCCCTTTCTGATGACCTCACAGGTAAAAGGGGGCGGGAACATAGCATGCACATCCTGAGAACACACAGCCAGCAGACACACTTGCAGATTCTGGGAAGAGAGAGGTTCACTCTCTCACAAGACAACGGAAAATGGGTCTCAGTTCCTCTGGGTTATAGCTAAGTATAAAATGTGCAATATTTAGCCTATTTGGGTGTCTGTAGCTATTTTTAGTGTTAATCTGTTATTAGCTTAGCATGGTGTGTGGTTTGTAGTTTTCTAAGGATATTCATGAGTCTGTGTTAGCATACAGTGGATGATATGTTATCTAATCTGTACTCTTCATCTACACTGTAGGGTACAATAGTCTGTTATCAGCATGCAGGAAAGGGATTGATTATGGAGTTTTTGTAATATTTGTAAATGATTGATGCTGGTTGATTGAGTTCCCATGTGTTCTGTGTTAGGGCCTTCCCATGTGTTCTGTGTTAGGGCCTTCCCATGTGTTCTGTGTTAGGGCCTTCCCATGTGTTCTGTGTTAGGGCCTTCCCATGTGCTTGAACAATATCTCTGCTTGGGAGAGATAGGCTTGGTATGTGTTGTATACTCATGAATGTAATCATAGGGTGGTATCAGTTATATATTATGGAAGTTGAATTAATAACAGCTTTGAATGGTCATAAGTAATTGCCGTGTGGGTCAGATAGGTATATTGTCTGCAGTTTATTAGAGATGGCTACTTCCATGTGGGGTGAACAAAGGAAATTATAATTCTACCCAGTTATGGTGTTGTATGGGTCAGATAGGTATATTGTCTTTATTATAATTGTGATCATTGATGGATGGATGATTTACAGAGTTACAACTTAATGTGAGTTTTCAAATTGGAGTTTGCCTAGGGATCATGAGGCTTGCAAACAAAGGAAGAGCATGTGTTTCAGCCCTTCCCCCTCCCCACAGTCTAGTGGGTACTGGATGAGGTCTGTTGTAGGATGGTATTGTTGTATATTGGAATCAGCTTGTGTTGTACATGTTGGAATATTAAATGGTGCAGTGTTTGCCTGATGTGTTGGCATATGATATCCAGCTTGCATATTTAATTAACTATGGCATTATGGGAGATTTCAATGAGGTAGCTTCATAATGGAGTTTGTTTGTAGACCATGCGGTTTGGACAATAGGGCAGGAAGCATTCCTAAACCCCCCCCCACACACAAACACACACACACATACCATCACCAGCCATCTTGAACATGTGCTCCCAGCAGACATTGATATCTCTCTCATTGTATTTTGATATGTCTCTTTTTCTCTCTCTTTCTCTCTCTGTCTCTCTGTCTCATATTGCTCATTGTATTTTGATCTTTAATAACCGTTTCATGTATTTTAACTGTACCTTATGACCTAATGTTTGTACAATTTATTTGCGCTCATTATTAGATCATAGCATTGTAACATCTGTACTTTTACCTGAATAATAATCTTTAGCGCTTTGGACCGCTATTCAACTGTCTCAGTATTCCATTAATGGTATAATCAAACACAGCGCTAATTAGCGACATCTTGTGGTTTCAGAAGGTATAGGCAGGTTTTGTCTTAGAGGTTCTAGGCAGGTGAATCTTAGAGGTTTATAGGCAGGAATGTATTAAAAGGTTTATTGACAAATTCAACAGTTTTGAAAAGAGAGGGAAGATGTTTAGTAATAAAGACCTCCAGGTCTAGGTCCAGTCGAGAGCACTGCCATTTAAACTGAAAATGAAGGTCATGAAGTTTCTTTGTTAATGGGGGGAGGGGAGAGTGTAAGAATAACTTCAAAATCCATCCTGAGAGATAAAGTTTGTTGAGCAAATTCGGTAGGGATGTCAGGGGCTTAGAGACAGTCAACAATACAACAACTTTGTGCTCCCAAGAGCTGACCATAATCCCAAAGATAGCTAATTTGTTTTCGAGGTTGGGTTGTCAGGCTCCAATAAGGAGCCATTGACCAATGCATCCCCAAGGGATTGCGATAGAGATCAGATACGCCAGTTAGAAGTTCCCCAATGATGCCAAAGTATCTGAGAACCTTTTTCATAAAGGACGAGTCAATGTAATCAAAGCCTTTTCAGTATCTGAACAAAATATCAACATATCTCACTAATTCTGACTGAGTGTGATTCATCAAATTTTGTTGATATTTTTTGATTATTTAAGTGCAGTCATTAGATTTTCTTTGTTGATATTTTGTTTCTATTTACCTTTTTGGCAAATTCGCACATACAGTAGTTTGATACAGACTGCAGGCCCAGTGTGGTTCACTTATACACCATTTTGATTGATACTAAAATATATTAGTTTGCTATCTTTGCCTCTTTTTCAGTACCTAAGGATATGCTCAGAGAAGGGGACTTAGGGCCTGATTCCCTACATTTCGCAATACAGAGTACGCATGCGGTTCAACTGCAATAGCAAGCCAAACCATTGCCATCACAATGCAAACTCAGCACCACATAATGACGCCCACTTTACCATATGCACATCTGTAATACTTAGCAGAATAGTGAAACCATCAATGCAATCGACTACCATCGGACCCATATGCACACTTGCACAAGCCCTGACGTTACTTAGACGCCATGAGACCTCACACTGCATATGACTTCACAGTGGATAATTTATGCACGCCCCTGAAACGGCGTGCAAATGCACTGGTACGCCTGCGTTCGGCCGACCACCCCCATCACCACCCACAAATGGCACTTCCTGTCAAACACTCTGTGATGGGTCTGCATAGCAGCTGCGATCGCAGTTCCGATCGCAGTTCCAATCACAGCGGCTGTATTGCACATGCGCACCAAGATGCATATGCATTCAAAGTGCAAAACAATTGGCCAATTGCGTGCGTATTAACAACTGCAATCCAAGCTGAATCAGGCCCTTAGTTACATTATTCTGGTGAACCTTTCAATAGCTCTCCAGCTATTATCATGGGCCTAGCAGCCCACAACAAACCAAACTGGTTGGGGTGAAGTTTGGGTAACCAGATGTTCAATTGTATGGCCATCACTTTAACAAATATTTTGAGATCACATTAAAGAGGAAAATTGTTTTGTAATTGTCACACAAAGTAGGGTCTATGTCATCCTTGTAGCTTACATTGGTTTTAGTAGGTGAAGTTGCTGAATCAAAAGAGGCCCTGTCCTATCTAGCATTAAATAGGTTAATGAGCTGAGGGATGAGGGCGCCACTAAATTTCATTCAGGAGAGACTGAAAATGAAGCTGAGCTAAGGCGCCACCATCAGTGGAGCATTAAGGGCTATATCTGCCCCTGAGGAAGGTGAGGAGGTATCGATACGAGGTCACAGAAAGGCTACTCCTCTTCCATGCTCTGGGATGGTACCCTTATAGGCATCCAGGAGCACGGCAGGGGAAATATAATCATTAGATTTAATCTCAAAGTAATCTCTCAATGCCTCCGTGATCTCAGAGCAGAATATGGGGTTCAGTAGCAGGTAGCTATAAAATCTCCAGGTGACAATTGAAAACAACCATAAATACCACATTGGCCATTTGATCTGTCTACAGAAACAGTATTAAGTCTACCCTAATCACCTTTGAGGAGAGCCTAGAATAAACACAAAGTCTCTTTGAGAGTGGATCTTATGCAGAGGCAACTAGAAGGTAGTGTCTCTGGATTTTCCATTGACTAATTGCTACATGTCATTAAACAAGTAGTACAGGATAGGTGAAAAGCAAGTGGAGGCAAAGAGTTGGGCATAAAAACAGATTAAAGTCTCCCCCTCCCCTGAATTACTTATCCCTATTTGCAAAAATTGAAAAAGCAGAGATACAGGAGAGCTGCCCAGTGTTAGGATCATAGTAAGAGACCAAGTAGACCTGCGTGACCCCCAGAGTGCCCACCACTATGACAAATCTGCCTTCAGGGGAGAAGTAAGGGGTAGACATGGTAAAAGGCACTTTATGATGTAATATACCCACCCCATGTGTTTATCAGGAGCAGAAGTACATCACTTTTAAATATAACATTTTCAGTCACTTCAAGTTTTGACCATTTCAATGTTTCTTTTTCCTCTTTTTACTTCCGTTTTTTATTTATCTATATTGGTTGCTTTATTCAGAACACTTTTGGTTGCCAAATTCTGTGTACTGCAAGGTTGCAACAATATTTATTTAAAATATGTTTTTATTTTGATTCCCCAATCCCATTTCATCTCTTTTATTTAAAAATAAGCTTCCCCAGTCAACGAGCATCAATGGACTAATTAAACTTTGCCATTTGAAAATCATATTTTTGTAGCTCTCCTAAAAATGATAAATCTTAAGTAAAATGTTACTACTGTTTGTTATTACCACTATTCCCTAAATACCCCCTTTGTCTAGTCTTCCTTTGTAAGAACTACTAGCTTTATTGTCCCATTTTATATTTGAATAATTGAAATCACCCATGACGTGGAGCACCTATATATTTGGGTGTTTCAGATCAGGACTGACTTACCTATCTGGACCACAGTATTGCCAGTTAGAAATTTAGACCCATAATCCAGTCTTCCCAATGATTACTTGTTTGCATACTGTACAGCAGAATTCACCCTTGATTTTTGTATTTAGTTCTATATATAGCACATGATGTACTGTACAGAGGGTGACATTAACTCTATGTACAGTACATCATGTGCTATATATAGAACTAAATACAAAAATTCAATTCATGGATGTATTCCATATCAACTGCAATTTACTTAACCTACCAGGGACACTTATTGTGACATGAAAGTAATGAGCATTATTCGTTACCGGGAACTCAATAATGCAGTTTGAGTATAGTACTAAAGAGTGTCAATGCTCTTGTGCTAGATAGATTACTCATAGACTACTTACAGCTATAGAGTGATAGTTTAGAACAGATTCAAAATTTATGTTACCAATGTTTCCACATATGTGAGCTTGATTGACAGGCTGCGGCCATTTGGGGTGGCTGTGCGGGCAGTGCCGGCCTCCGTTCCCATTTTCTGGGAGTACCAAGGCCAAAGTCTGCTTTTTCTGACAGAGATTTCCTGGCCTCAGCTATGGAGCTGCGAGGGCCATTCTGAGTAACCTCAGATGGTCGAAGGTCTTGTAGATGATCCGATGCTGCGTCTTAGGATCTGCAATGCTGTCAGGAAATAAATCAATGACTTCTTGACATATCTTAATCTTGCTCTTAATCTTGCTCTTAATCATGTTTTAATAGTTTAAATCCATTCATTTTTATTTACATTTTTTTTTATTTACTTTTACTTTTTTCTTACTTTATATCTTTTATTCATTTTTCTACATGCATGTTCTTATTTGTGCTTCAATATCACACTGCATTTACGTATTTATATCTGCCACTCATAAACACAAATTCATACACTGTATCATTTAACGCTTCCTATACAGCACGAATTCTTGACAAAACATGTTGGGAAGCCATTTCCCTGTATACTTCTTGGACATATGCACTTTTCTATTATTTCTTGCCTGGTTGGATCTTATGGACTTACTTGTTAACAGATAAGATGATTTAATTATTTTAATTTTTTGTCTCTATGTTTGTATTAAAGCACTTTTGTTTAGAATATGAGCTAAAGAGAAGTAGATAACTTTGACACCTACATAACTAGCACCTGATTGTGCAGCAGTTTCTTCTTTGGTAAATTTATATATTTTCTGGTGTACATTCATTACAGCTTAATTCTTATTGCCCGAGTCATTTTTCTTATTTACAAAGCACCTGAATTAGTAAATCAGTATGAACACGCTGGAGGAAAATTTGAAGAAATTTGTCAACTGACCAAGATGTGTGAAGCTGGAACAGTGATGTGTATGTCGCCCACTCCCCTCACTGTGTTGTTCCAGCTCGTTATGGTCCCATGACTTTCAAATATAATTATTTATGCAGAGTGCTTGGAAAGGGTCCAAGTATGAGGAATGCCACAATGAAGAAAATATGTACAAAGGTAGATGCTCTAGGGGAATTGTAAGAAATTGTGATTTATGAAAATTAAAGTTTTTCACCATATTTTGAAAAATATTTTTTCTGCAATTTTTGGTATGGGATTTGAAGCAGCAATATTATTAAAACTCAAAATTCTGCATGTTTTGCCTTTTATAAAATTAGTGCTTTAAATCCTGCTGCAAAAATCACAAATTGCAGTTTATTACATTTCCCCCAAAATGTATTCCTTCAGCTTCTCTCAATTGCACAACACCTTTACAAAATAACATATGGGTTTTTATTTTAATTCTTAAATTTTTTTATAATTTTTAGAAATCTACATCATGTTTAATCAAATGCCCATAGCATTATCTGCTGATATTCTGCCAGTAAAATGTTTTACACAATTAAATATGCTGTTTTTCAGGTCTGGGAATGACCTCATCAAGAACAATGGCTAATCAATATAATTTTCATTGTAAATAAAATAAATCAATTCCACAATTTATTAAATGTGGTCATTAAATTAAATATATTTCAAAATGACTAAATTAATGAGCCTATTTATACAGTCTTTCCGAGAATAAAATACTACCACTTGTCTCTATGCCTGCAATAAAAGGATGGATATTTATTATTGAACATTTCCGCAGGTGTCAGAATACTACATTATTAACGATAATAATATCCAACAAAGTTCCCTGGATATTGACATTCACAGCAAACACATCTGAAATATTCATTCGCTGCTTATCCAATGCTGTTTATATTCACAAATATATAAACAAATGTAGCAATCTGTTGTATAATGAATAGTTCACACTCTTCTGCCAAACAGATTTCGGTTTAAACTCTGGATTCTTTGCAGATTAAGTGTTGTGAGTGACAGCTCTCTTGGCGCCTGATTCCTAAACTGTCATGTGCAACATAGAAATATGGTGCAATTATTCTGGCATCTTTGAAATGGTCCAGAAACATTATTTCAATCTCTGCAAAACAAGCACTAATACCAGTGTCTCCAGAATTTGCCTTAAATGAAATTGGATATAAAATTTAAAATCAACACAAATATTTCCCAAGACATCTGAAAAATAATGGAACTAACCCTATTACTTTGAGGACTAATGTACCATCTTGGGTCCAGGGACACAACTATAATGCAACCCTGTTTTTATTACATCATATTTAAGTAAGAGCACCAAGATAATTCCCGTTAATATTTTTTTTTAGTATTTTATTCTCTTTCAGCCACGCATTATTATTTAGATGTTTAAGTTATTAACACATCATAATAAATGTATACATTGGATAGGTCACCTAAGAATACATGTTCCTCTCTAGCAGTGAGACGTGCTGTTTTAAAGTACTTACTTCATCTGGTAGTGTAACTAAGAAACCCTCGGCGGGATGCATCAACACCAAAAATGCCACATTCCCAATATGCACCAAGCACACAAAAAGGGAGACAATTGTATTATCTTACTTTTTAATGTATATTTAATAAAGGCAAAAGTTTAATAAAAACAAATATAGAAGAGTGCCCCCCAAAAGAGGTTGCTTTCTATTCTTTGCACTTTACAGGGATAACCTTTGTGATTTCATTGTCATTTTTCTTGGGGAAGCCCCACCAACCGCATGATACCCTAGGGTATTTTTTGCCCACTACACATAACTACTGTTGGATTTTTATTTGTTTGCAAATATTTTTGGTGCAGGATCACCCTCTCTTTCTCATCTGAGTCCAATGCCATCCTCTCGTAGCAGTAACAAATGACATTCAATTGAGGCTAGAACTTTGGTCTATAAGAAAGAGAAAAAACACCAGTTTAATGTATATAACAACAATATTTTCCATCTACAGGTTTGACAAATCCATTTTAGATGGGTTTAGGTAAAAATTTTCCCACTGCCACTCACAATGCTGTTAGTTATTATGTGGTCATTCTAAAAGATATACGGTAAATGAGCGTAAGTTATACAAATGCCAGTGCAAGAATAAAAACAGTTTTGTTTTTCATTAATTTTACATTTTTAGTTGAAATTGAAAAATAAAAATAGCATATCAGCCTGGTTTTGCCAAATACATTTTAAAACAGCAATGTTATTAAAGGTAAAGTCCAAGTAATTGCTTAAAATCATTGGTTTTGCAAACCGGAACCTATTAAATTTTTCCCCTGAAATGGTTTGCTCAATTCCATTTCAGAAGAGCCGGTAGGAATGGCAGCTTATGCATTACCCAGAATCTAATGGTGGCAATAACTGGCCATAGTCAAAAAGGTTTATAGCGGAGACATTGGTAACGCTTGATATTTTGATAATGGCTTTTATTATTTCAGCAGAGAAAGAACACCTGCAGAAATGTTAAGTCCTAAATATTGCACTTTAGGTAAAAAGAGCTGATGTTTTTTTTAGAGAAACTGCTACAGACTTGTGTCCCTTTATTGCACTTTATTGCACTTTAGGTAAAAAGAGCTGATGTTTTTTTTAGAGAAACTGTGCTACAGACTTGTATCCCTTTATTGCACTTTAGGTAAAAAAAGCTGATGTTTTTTTTTAGAGAAACTGTGCTACAGACTTGTGTCCCTTTTGAGAAAGACGGAAAAGGAGATGCAAACAATCAGTTTTGCCATCATGACAAGATGTTGAGATTACAATTTATGTAACTCATAGAAAAATAGAAAACCCTATCAAGCAAGTTATATAGGTTTTTCTTAACTAGCTGCATGGCCGGGCTCTCCCTAACATGGTTTCATCTTATGCTACCAGTCAGTAACTCCCGTTGGTGGCTGCCAGATGTGAACCATCTGGCAGTGACCGATCTCACTGTCTCTCCCAGCTTCTTCTCCTCCCCCTCCAGTCACTGAACTCTCCCCATACTAGCCACATTTATCATAGACTGCCCTTGGATGCCAGAGGCTAATCATCTGGTCACCGCTGATCTTAGTGAATCTCCCGGTATTTGCTTGCCCCCTCCAGTCACTTACTTCTTCCCGCTCTAGGCACAGTAATAATAGAAAACTCACCACTGCTGTAAGCCAATCATCAGACAGCTGATGATATCAGTGGGTCTCTGTAGTCCCTCTAGTAATTTCCCCGTACCAGGGTTATGGTCATAACTTTCCCCACCCATGGCACCTTCAGCCGTCGATGGGGGGAGTTCACAGATATCACTGCGCCTACCCCCAGTCTTCCTCACCACCCAGGATCTCCCCACCATCAGAGATAACAGTGATTCTATTAGGAATGCCAACCCCCCTCCCTGCTGCTGTCTTCCAATAGGACTATGAAGTTCTGTGAGAAGTATATGAGAGAGAGGAGACATTTTGTTACAGATTTACATACATAAGAGATTTGTAAGAAAAAAAAAAGATACAAATATTCTCAGTGATCACACAGCCCCAGGTAAGGAAACACTGAAAAAAAAAAATATATAGTGTTGATTAAATTTTATATAACCTCTAAAACAGATTTAAAGTTTTTAAAACTCAATCATTTGAAGTTTTTTTTTAATCTTGTGAGTTAAACTGTGTTCCTTTTTCTTTATATATAAAATACTTTCTGTGTTGGATAAATTCTACACAGATTTTTCTCAACCAAATAAAGAAAACTGACAATTTCTGAAGCATTTTTTGAAAAAATATTAGCCAGCTAAGCAGATAAAGTTGTGCAGGAAGAGGCATCAACATTCAGTATAGCCTTGTAGTCAATGTATACTGGTGTTCCTGAAAGGGGATTGCACACAGTAATTAGCTATCAGAATGAATGGGCATGAAAAAGATACTGGAGAACAGGCTAACCACCATGAAATAGAATAGTTGGTATGAGATAGACTAGTTGCTAGATATGAAACACAGGGAATGCAGGCAACAGAGCTTTGATTATATTTGTAAAGTATAATAAATACCTGTGAGTACTTTGCTGGGATTCTGTAAAGGAAGTATAGTGGAGTTATAAGATGATACTGTGGAATACTTATGCTTTATCTTTGTTTGCCGGCAAGGGGCCAAAAGTACAATGATGGTTAGCAAATGGGGTTGAAAATGATGGGGTTCACATGCACAAGTGGAATCCGAGCTCTATGATAGTGTATGAATCTTTATTATACTGCCAACATTGGTGATGGTTGAGAGTAATTTGTCCAGAGAGGTATATAAGAATTGTAAAGGAGTTTTAGAGAGTCAGGAACTCATGATGGCACACAGGTACCAGAGTGTCAGGGACAGACAGGATCGCACACTGGTAGCACGGTGTAAGGATCTCAGGATTGCATTTGGATAACAGAGTGTCAGGAGCACGAGGGTAGCATATTGTGTCAGGAACTCATGATAACATACACAGTGTCTGGAAATCAAATTAGCAGAGAGTCAAGAAATCTGGATTGTGATAATATTGCAAAGTGTCAGGTGCACACAGATAGCAGTAGAAATAAATAATTGCAGCAGAAAAAGATACAATAGCAGTTATTTGGGAAAGCAGGACCAGAAACTTAGTAAAGTAGCAAAAAAATTGGGGCTGAATTAAAGAAACTGCATCAACCATCTAGCGTTGTTTGTAGAGAGCCATAATTCTAAAGACCAGGCAACAGGTGCAACTCTTTAGATGCTGAAGAATCCAGAATGGTTAATCAACTGATGATTTGCTAAAACAAAAGAAATATAGCATAGATACACAACAGCACCACTGGTTGCTTCTATCCTATTGCTAAAACTGTTCTTGTCTTTTCTTGTTAACTGAAGGCTTAATAATTTTAAGACTCTTAATTTAGTTTCTAAATCTACTGTTTGTTATACTGACAGCTTAAACAATTATTAGTGAAATAAATTCTGCAGGTGGTTTTGTCTACCATCCAATTGCACATATACAACTAGTTTTGGATGTTACATAGCAGTCCTTGTAAAAGCGCATTGACCACTGCTTCTGTAGCATTTCCTTCTGCATTCAGAACATTGGAATGCTACTTAAAGTCATATTTATTAAATAATGATGGAGGCACCTGCATGCTGGCACTTGTAGTGAAACAAATGAGCAATATAATCAGAGCCTCCATTAATTAATTATTCTGGTTCCAATTAACAAATATTATTGGTCATGTTATTTAATTTAAAAATAGTATTGGCAACATCATATTTATAAAATTTTGCATCCACTGGGTAATTAAAATCTCATTATTTGTATCATTTATTTTTACTAGCTGGGATACCCGGCATTGCCCAAGTTGAAGACTGGACCCTGAAGTACACCTGCAGCCTTTATTTGTTTATATTGTCTTTGCCCATTCCATTAATTCTGAAAAGGATTACATTGTTTGCTAACATGCATGCAAACAGTGGTGTAACTACCGTGGGTGTAAGGAGTGCATCTACTATGGTGCCCAGGCTGCCTCTGTGGCCTGCTGCTCCCCCTGCACCCATTCGCTCTCACAAGAGGGACCAGTCCAGTCAGGGCCGTCGAGGGGGGCCCGGGTGTCAGCGAAGTTGATTTGGTGCCAGCCCGCCAGCTGGCGCACTGGCAGACAGTCATGGAGAGACAGTGTCGCCAATTGTGAGACAATCAGAGCTTGCAGACCAGAAGCCAATCAGCAGTGGTGGCTGCTGGTCCGTGAGGTCCTATTGGATCATGACTGGTGCCATATTCAAATGGCACCGGTGCTATCTATCCATGTCTGCCACTGCCTGCCGATGTGCCTGCTGTAATTAGCTGGTGGCTTGGCTACAAATCCACACCTGCTGACTGCTGATGGCACACAGAGTGAGGCAGGGGTGCCTGGAGGGACATGGGGAGGTGAGTTGCTGCGGGGCACATAACGGGCACTACTATTGTATGGAATAATGTATTATATGGGGTACTACTACTATGTGGCATAGTCTTTAAAGGGCATTACTGTGTGATATAATGTGTAAGGGGCATTACTGTGTAGTGTAAAGAGAATAACTGTGTGGCATAATGTATAAGGGGGACTACTCTTGCATGGCATCATTTGTATAAGGGGTACTACTGTATGGCATAACCTGAATGGACTCTGTGTGGCATAAACTGAATAGGGTCTGTGTGGCATAACATGAATGGGCTCTGTGTGGGTACAAATTTGCAAATGTATGTGGTTTTAAACCTCTGGTGGGCCCTTTTAAGATCTTGTTATGTGGCCCACAAAGTTCTAGGTACACCCTTGCATGCCAACTCAGAGGCTGTGGATTTAATATGAACTTGCATGAGTCATCAAGTTTGCTCAGATTGAGGTTGAAAGGATAATTTTGTAGCTTTCTCACAAGTTTTTGGCAGACTACCAATTTCCACTGGAGCCAGCCCTGGAACCTGTGTAATTTAAGAGTGTCCCCATTTTTAGGGATTGTGTGACAGTGTGTGACCCTGATGAAGTTCAGTCTTAGGCAAAAACTACACCACCCTGCCAAATTTGGTGGAGCTAGGTCCAAAACTCTGGGCGTACATAAAGAAAAAACAAATGGACAGATGATCAGACAGACAGGCACACTTTCTCACTTATTATATAGATTTGCAACCTAGCTTCGCCCCATAAATATATGTATTAATTGTTTGGGCACCATTAAGTGTTAATTAGTGACAACGTAATACATATGTTTATTGTGCTTCTGGCTATACATGTTGCTCAAACTGCATGCAGCTAAAGCAATGTTGCTGGTTAGAAGCAAATCAATTCTTTGTTTGCTGGGGATTTGTGAACTTACAAAGTAAGTATACTTTGGGTTCAGGGTGTGTGTTGCGGGCCCCCCTGGATCTAGGGTCCCGTGTGCACCACACACTCTGCACCCATTTTAAATACGCCTATGATTATACAAAACTACACTTGCAGATAACTTAGCATAGCTTGGCATCATCACTTTGGAATAGTTCTGATTAAATGTACTGTATATTAAATAAATATTAGTGAAATTTTCAAATCTATTCCAAAGACTGTAAACTTTAAATAATGGATGGAAGTGTCTCTGCCCACACTATGGGCTGCATACATGACTGGGTTAAATGTAGGTCACCCGCCTTACATAAAAAATTTTCTTCCAATGGGTTCAACACAAGAAAGGAAAAATACAAGTACGTTCTTTAATTTATCTGATGTAAGTAACTTTTCCCAGGTGGATCTCAATTTTTCTACCCCTGATAGGTTTACCCAAAATGGCGTACCCTACTCATGTAGTAGTGGTGCCAAGGACTCCTTTAAAGGTTTCTTTGTAATGCAATTCAGCAGTTCATGGTAAAAAACAGCGTTTTGTTTGCAAGCAGGGGATTCCAGAAAGGCCCTGCTTGACTCACTGTTTCTCCAAAGTCCCCCGGATTGGGTCTCCTGACGCGTTTCGAGAGGTAAGTTCGTTATCAAAGGATGACTTAGATCAGATATGCTAAAGAAGGTGCTACACATTTTTGTATTTTTTCTTTCTTGTGTTGAACCGATTGGAAGAACAACCCAACACCCCAACAACAGACAATAGAAGGAGGAGAGAACAATATAATAAACCTTTATGGCCGGAACGTATTCCTCTGAGATGTGAGTATGGTATGAAATATCCCAATATTTACAGACAAAAAAGAAAATTACAGACAAAAAATAAGAACTTGGAAAAAAACATATTACACTATTGTGTCCTCTCTCTATAATCTTTTCTTATGTATATCGTATCGGGAGAGTGGATGAACATCACCAATAAGAACAAGAGAGGAAAATTCGTAACCAGGAAATTATCTTGGTATTCCACCAAGTATTCTTACGGACCTTTTACTTCAATCCTTTCTTTATGAGCCCATGCGAATACTGTGTTTCTTACTGATGTTTTTGCTATTCCACGTACTATTTGCATGGAATTTATCGTTAAGCGTTCTGAATGTAACTCCCCCAATTATTTTGCTCCTTACTATCACTTAACTCCCACTTTCACTTCTCCATTATTATACCCTAACTATACCACATAGCAAAAATATTAACATTGCTGTATAATCTTCTCAGCTCTAGAAGGACTTCAAATTCCCCAAAGAAAAAGAGGGACTCCAAAATTATATTTTCTTATTAAACAAATTATTTAGACAATAAGCTCAGTAATCAAGACCAGTCAATAAAATACAAATTGATTACAGTTATGCTAAACCACTGTTATAGCATTATAGAAGTGGTATAGCTGGTGTGCATACATGTCTAGGAGTTGGGCTATGAATATGTTCGCATCAATATATTAAATAATGTGTAAGATAAAAGAAACTGTGTCTAGGTGCCCAGCTCAATTATTTCTGTCCATATCTAAGCCAAAAACTTGCATTTTGTTATACTAGTAACTTGCATATCATGTATACGGCAAATCAGTGCAGAATATGCCAAGACTGACTATGCAATGACTTTGACACACTGACCATGACAGAATTTTATATATTTCATTTTTATCCTTTTAAGTCTATGGCAACATTCTGTTTATTCCGCTCCGACATCTGCTGATAGAATATACAGTATGTGAAACATTTACTGATGCATCAGATGGGAGAAATGCTATTACCTAACTCTGTATCTGTTGGGTGCTCAGGAAAAACTCACAGGGATTAGATTAGCTGATTAGTGATATACTACTGTCATGATACTATAGCAGGGTCATCTGAGAGTTTACATTACTCCGGGTGACAGGGAAGAGTGCAGTCTGACCTAACCATGGGAGAGGAATTCGGATGATGATTAAATCCTGTAATAGTTTCTTATTCTTATGGCTTTAAACAATATATATATATATATATATATAATATATACATATATATATATATATATATATATATATATATATATATATATACATATATTGTGTATATATATATATATTTTATTTTATTATTTTATTTTACAATCTATAACAAATAAATGGTATAAATTACTATATAAAGCTTAAGCAAGGCAATAAAGTACTGGGAATAATTTAAACATTTATAGCAGTATTAAAATATTAAAAAATCTATGATTTTAAATACATTTTTACAGCTTAAATATGAAGAACACATTGAACTCTATATGTATTGGATATCTTGTTAGTCACTGTTTTACTGAAAACCAAATACACCCAAACTTTGGGGTTCCAAGTTGAATCAAGTCCCAGTTCAGAATGACTTTGGGGTTCCCAGAAGTACCGAGTCCTGACTTTGGTCTTCTCGCAAGTTTAGATCTCGGATCTCATAGACGGATCTTGCGTGTTTTGGTTTGCATCTAAGTACCTCCCTTGTTATTGCATTTTCACACAGGAGAGTGTATGAAGAGTGTGTGGGCTGTAGTTTATGCTGCAATACTACATACTAGTTGCATTAGAGAAAGTTGTAGGTAGATGGAGTGGGTGGGAAGCATGTAAAAGTATGCAGGTATCTTTGTCACTATGTATTTATCTTTGTGTTTCAGACACTAGCTAGCACCTACAATCCGATGCAAACAGTCTCTTGTGCAGGGCTGGACAAGGTAGTCATCCAGGGGCCTCCACACCGCCGCAAATATTGGCCAGAACCTGGCCACTCTGAACTCTTCCTGGCCGGCTCCCGACAGCATTACTCACACAGCACACTACCAGCCACATTCACTGATGGGTCGGTGGACTAGATGGGTTCCGTAACTGACTATTGAAGCCACACCCCGTACTGTCATAATTCCGCTATTCGTGGGTGTACGGGTTGGGGGCGGGGCCTATTGGTGCCAAGTTCCCACCCCCATCAGAAAGCTGATGCTGCTGCAGCTGCTACAACAGGTACTGTGTGTGCTCTCTGTCCCTTCCTCCCTCTCTTTTTCCCCCTCTGTCCCATCCTCCCTCTCTCTCACTCTTCCCCCTTCCTTTCTCTTTGGCCGGAATGTACTAAAGGAAAAATGCGTTAAAAACCAAGTTTTCGGGGGTTTTACTTCATTTCCATATATAGTAAGCCCCGGCCGCCCTTTTATCGGTGCAGAGGGTAACGCCAGAAAAACCTGGCGTTACCCTATAGAAGCCTATGGGCTTCTTACCGCACCCTGCTCCCGACACTTTGCCGCAGCCTTGCTGCCCCACAGACGCCCAGCACTGGACCCTACTCACCTGCTCTCCATGATTGCCATCCCGTGCTCCTCCTGGGTCCTCTGCCTCCTCCTCCTCCTAATCCTTCCGGGTTCAGGGAGGAGGAGGAGGAGCTCAGGGCTTCCTGCATAGGTCACCAGCAGGAAGTTCCCAGGGCTCGGAGGGGGCTGGGTCCCACGGAGACCCCTTCACCCGGCATCGGCTGCTTCACAAAGGGCAGCTCTTATTGTAAGAGCTGTCCTTTGCGATACTAATTGCATATGTTAGCACATATGTGATTAGTAAGGTTGCGGTGACTGGCGGAATGGTCACCGCAACCTTAGTACATCCCGGTCTCTATCTCACTCCCTCCTCCTCTCTCCCTCCCTGTCCCTTCCTCCCTCTCTCTCCCTACCTCCCTTTCTCTCTCTCTTTCCTCCCTCTCGCTATCTCACTCCATCTCCCTCTGTTCCCTCCTCCCTCCCTCTCTTCCCCCTCCCTCTCTCTGTCGCTCTCCCTCTCTCTCTCCCTTCTCCCTCTCTCCTTCCTTCTCTCTCTCTCTGTCTCCCTTCATGTCCCTTCCTCCCTCTTTCACCCTCCCTGTATAGATAGATAGATACAGTAGGTATCTATACATATACAGTATCCTGAGGATGCTCCGGGCATTGCTGTAATCATCCGCTCCCGGTGCCAGGTGCAGGCCATGCCCCCTTTGTGTGACATCATACAGAGGGGGCGTGGCTTGCATCAGGCACTGGGACCAGTAGCTTCGGCACATGCGCAGAAGACCAAACAGCAATTATCTTGGTAAAGGCAGATGCTTCCCTAAAGAAGCATCATGGAGGTACGGTACAGTATTATTCTTTATTCTTAATATACTTTCCTCCCCTAAATTATATGAGGATATATTGATAACGCCCTTCATTAATCTATACGTTGCCAATGATGTGACATTGCATGTGATTTCTAGTGCTTACTATTTGTAGTGTGACAACTGACACCTATAGTATGCAGCCTTTTATGTCACTGTTATTATTGTGCTTATCGTTTGCTTTACAAAGTGACTCTCAGACACCATGTAATAGTAACAGTAACACAGGATACGTGCACAGAGCTGGTAAAAATGAACAGCGTGTAAGGCAGTGGAATGTATGAACTCAATGTGACAGCAGATTTTCTCCTGGGAGGAATTATTGTCAATGTGCCTTATTCACATAGTGCCAACATGCAGAGCCAAAGAGTGAAAACAATGCATACAAAGACTCATGACAAAACTAATGGATACACAGTCATATAAATGATAATACTAGAATTCCAACATTTAGCGTAAAAGTAGATTACAAATATATAGTTGAAAATTAATTCAATATTATATATTTGGTCATAGTTCAAATACTTTTTTGCATAACTAAATAAAAGGGCAGTAAATTTTTTATAATTCACATACCATGATAGAACATCAATTGTTTGCATTATTGTACATATTACCTGCCCATTTAATATTAGGCATATTCTTCAATGCATTCGTATTATAAAGCTGCACTACTATAAGGAGGAAGCATAATAGCTCTGCACTCCCAGTGATCTATTGTTAGTCTTAAAAACTGGGACTGTGAGACATTTTGTAGGAGGGTGTGAGCAGGAGGACCAATGAGAAGCTGAAGCTTTAAACAAATTCAGACCTGAAACATTTTGGAGCTATATTTGTCAAAATTTGGGTTTTTATTATGAATTGCTAATAATGTGGAAAATTTGCAGGAATGCTGGGACAGCGGTTTGCAAAAAAGTGCTGTCCTGACAAATTGGTACTGTACCTTTTGAGGAGAATTTCTCCTTTGTCTTTTGGGAGAACTTCTCTTCAGTCTTTTGTTTTTCCAATAGGGCCATAGCATGACCGTAATGTTTCTTGTGCCAGTCCCATGCCCTGGGCCTGTGACATTGCAAGAAGAAGCGGGTCACCTGAATAGGGAGAAGTTGATAGAGCATAGAGCATCTGCTTGGGGTGCTCTCAACTTCTCCTTAGTGCAGCTCTGCACCGGGACTGATAAGTACCATAATGTCCAAATGTTGCTCAAGTCAGCTACAGGCAGCTTGCCACCATGACTAATGAGAGGCTCAGTGTCTGGATAACCGTAAGAACACTCCAGGTACTGGATTACTAGGCTACAGTGTACTGTCCCAGGCACCCTGCATGCCAAATGTAGGTGCCATGGGGAAGTAACAGTGCCACCTCCTAGGTCCTGCTGTTTGGGTGGTGGCACCACTCACCCACCCCTAGTTACAGTTTTGTTTCCTCTTGCTCTCCTCACAATGAGAATGATTATCAGTCACTCCATTATGTGGCTGCAGAGGAAATTTGGGGTCCTGACTCTAGTTATCTCTTGGCTCTGTTGTGGTTTTGGTTAGAGGAAATGGGGCTAGGACAGAAGGGAGGAGCTGCAGAAACAAAGGGGATGACTCAGTAAAGATATTTCTCTATGCTGTAAAAATAACTGCTAATGCCGTCTGAAAATAGCGTTGGCTATGGAAGTGCAAGCTCTGAAAAAAAAAATATTTTCAGAGCTTCTCTTTGCAGACATGGGAAATGTGGTGATTCGATGTTCAATAGTGATTTGTAAATAACGCAGGAGAACTTTGCAAAATCTCCCGTGTTTACAATTTGGTACATTTAGGTGACACTAAAAACTAGAGATGTGCGCCGACCACCATGTTTTGGTTTTTAGATCTGTATCTCCCCTGGTTTTGGATCTGGATTGTTTTTGCCAAAACCATCCTTCCGTGTTTTGTTTTGGGGTTTTGGTTTTTGATCTGTATTTTTTCTAAAAAAATCATAATGGGCCAGTTTTCATTCCTACAGTATTATTAACCTCAATAACATTTATTTCCACTTGTTCTCAGTCAATTTTGACCACCTCACAGCTCACAATATTGTTTTCATCCAGTTTAGGCCCAAAATTTGCACCAAACTAGCTGGCTGACTAACCTAAGCGGTAGCAGTGGGTGGCACAAAAACGTGGCAGTTCAACTTCCAACTTGGCACATCAGGAAACAAATGTTTTTATTATTTAAGAGAGGCCTGAGGGAGTTGGAGTATGTATGTAGTTGAAGGCAGGATCAGGAAGGGTTGATTGGTAGTAAATTTTATTTCATTTTTTGATTCCAAAGTAAATTTATGAGGGAAAAGGGGAGGCATTTACAAAAAATGTTTTACTCATTCACATCAGTCCTTGCCCCAGAAAAAACCTTGAGCGCCATGCCTGCTGTTGGGAGTGGATTATTTTTCATCCCAGAAGGGGACCAGGAAGACTTCTAGTAGTGCTTTCCAAAACAATTGACTGATAAATAATCCTTTGCAAAGCTTTCACATGAAAAAGCATTTCCCAACCTGTACAGGGACATAAAAAAAAAAAAACATAGTTAGTTAGTGGCCTCCAAACTGCCGCTTAACCAGCACAGATATGTGGACAAGCGCAAGATTTAAGATTTAAGGTTTTACGTTGTGTCTTTCTTGAGAATCCTGCACCTGCTAGGAGTGGATTTTCATCCCAGAAGGGGACCAGGAAGACTGCTTTCCAAAACAATTGACTGTTAAATAATCCTTTGCAAAGCTTCCACATGAAAAGCATTTCCCAACCTGTACCGGGACAGTAAAAAAAAAACATAGTTAGTTAGTTAGTGGCCTTCAAACTACCGTTGTACCCACTGTCCACTTAACCAGATATGTGGACAAGCAGAACAGAGCAGCAAATGTAACATTTCATATTTAAGATTTAAGTCTTAAGTTGTGTCTTTCTTGAGAATTCCTGAGCACCATGCCTGCTCCTGGGAGTGGATTTTCATCCCAGAAGGGATGAAGATATTGTTTCGTCTTCCCAACGGACATAGATCTGAAGAGATGTAAAGAACTGCTGGTAGGAGAAAGAGTAAATTTGGAAACCCTTACACAAACTGCATTTGCTTTACTTGAGCTGCCCACCTTCCAGTGTGTACTCAGAAAGAGTTTTCAGCACAGCCGGGAACCTTGTCAGTGATTGGCCTGAGACTACTTCCCCAAAATGGGGAAAAGATGATGTACATCGAAATGAACTACAAATTCTATGAGAAAGACCTTTACCGTCAATTACATGCAAAAATTACAGAGGCACCTGTAATGGTGCATTCCAGTGGGGACAAATTAATATTGTGTGAAGAAGATGACGTATACATCACCCCAGATTATACCAGCACCCAAGCCTATATCATCATCCCATCCTGTGTTGTGTATAAATTACAGCTGCGCTCCCTGTTAGATTGGGGATTCATTGTTCACTTTAGTGGATGTGAGCTCCATTTTAGTCCATATCACCACTCCCCCTACACATCTTCTGACCTGGGCTACAGGAGGAGCAGCTGCACTCTGGAATACGGTTACATGGAGTTGGCCCTCTGACTCGCTGAAATTCAGGTAGTCAGAATTCAGGTAGGGAGTAGGGACACTATATTCAGAGAACACAGTTTTAGCTGCTTTATTCCATTTTTTAAACCATATCCTCTATTTTCATCTTTTGAAAATGTTTATGTGAATCTCAACTGAGGCATTTGTGATGTCATTATGTTTAATATATACAGTAATGCATGTTATTTAGCACTTTGTTGTGGTCTTGTAGTCGGCGTGTAGAGTAGACTAATCATTTATTCATGATTGAGGAAAGAAGTGAAAAGTAGCATTTTTTAATTGCTAACTTTGTTTTATTAAATTGTAAAATTGTGAAGTTTTCACTTACAGTGTCACAAGATTTTTTTATGAATAAGAAAAGAATAATACACTGTGCTACCACTTACAGTATGACAATTGTTTTTTGAATACACAGCCTTTCCACTTACAGTGTGACAATATTTTTTACGAATACACTGCGTTTTGCACTTACAGTGGGACAATATTTTTTACGAATACACTGCATTTTACAATTACAGTGAGACAATATTTTTTACGAATACACTGCGTTTTGCCCTTACAGTGAGACAATATTTTTTACGAATACACCTCGTTTTGCACTTACAATGTGACAATATTTTTTATGAATACACTGCGTTTTGCACTTACAGTGTGACAATATTTTTTAGGAATACACTGCGTTTTGCACTTACAATATGACAATTGTTTTTTGAATACACAGCCTTTTCCACTTACAGTGTGACAATATTTTTTACGAATACACTGCATATCCACTAACAGTGTCAATATTTTTTACAAATACACTGCGTAATGCACTTACAGTGAGACAATATTTTTTACGAGTACACTGCGTTTTGCACTTACAGTATGACAATTGTTTTTTGTATACACTGCCTTTTCCTCTTACAGTGTGACAATATTTTTTACGAATACACTGCATATCCACTAACAGTGTCAATATTTTTTACGAATACACTGCTTTTTGCACTTGCAGTGAGACAATATTTTTTACGAATACACTGCGTTTTGCACTTACAGTGTGACAATATTTTTTACGAATACATTGCGTAATGCACTTGCAGTGGGACAATATTTTTTACGAATACACTGCGTTTTGCACTTACTGTGTGACAATATTTTTTATGAATACACTGCGTTTTGCACTTACAGTGTGACAATATTTTTTACGAATACACTGTGTTTTGCACTTACAGTGGGACAATATTTTTTACGAATACACTGCGTTTTGCACTTACAGTGTGACAATATTTTTTACGAATACACTGCGTTTTGCACTTAAAGTGTGACAATATTTTTTACGAATACACTGCATTTTGCACTTACAGTGTGACAATATTTTTTACGAATACACTGCGTTTTGCACTTGCAGTGGGACAATATTTTTCACAAAAACACTGCGTTTTGCACTTACAGTGTGACAATATTTTTTACGAATAGTAATACTGTTACAGCCATGCAGCCCCTGCCCCTGGATGGACACAGCATTCCCTGCCCTAGATGAACACAGCAACCCCTGGATGGACACAGCAGCCCCTGGATGGACACAGCAGACCCTTGATAAACGACACAGGCAGCACCCCTGCGCAGGTACGTTGTTGATAAGTGTAGCTAATGTGTGCAAACATACTCAGAAAAAAACCCACTTGTTGATTATTTGATTTTTTTTTTTGCACTTGGGGGGGAGAGCACCCCGGAACAAGGCAGCAGCTTCTTGATAAACGACACAGGCAGCACCCCTGCACAGCTACGTGGTTGATAAGTGTGGCTAACATGCACACACTCCCCCCCAAAAAAACACATTGATTATTTGGTTTATTCATTTTTTTTTTGGCACTTGGGGGGGGAGAGCACCTCTGAATGAGGCAGCAGCCCCTTGATAAATTACACAGGCAGCAGCCCCTTGATAAATGACACAGGCAGCAACCCTGTGCAGCTGAAATGATAAGTGTGGCTAACGCGCACACACACACAGAAAAAAAACAATTATTCATTTTTTATTTTATTTTTTTACACTGGGGGTGAAGAGCACCCCTGATGGACAGAACACCCACTGGAAAACACAGCCCTTATGGACAACAGGCACAGCACAGCCGAGCACAGCAGCCAGCCCCTTTGGACATTGGACAACAGCCAGCCAGCCACTATGACAAGTTGACAACCCCTATGCACAGCAACCAGCCCCTATGCACAGCAGCAGCACAGCCCCTCACTTGCGTCCTCTTCATGCAGTCTCTACAGCCAGAATGAAAATGGCGGTGAGCGTGGGGAACTTTTATACAATCCAAAACCCGCGAGAATCCGACAGCGGGATGACAACGTTTTGCCTCGCTTTGAGATTCGAGTTTGGCTGGAAAACCCGAGCCGACTCAGATCTCAGCTCGGATCACTAAGTTTGGGTGGGTTCGGATCTCTGATATCCGAACCCACTCATCTCTACTAAAAACATGTTAGAGAGAGAGAGAAAGAGAGATAGAGACTGTGAAGGTCATAGCATGGCTGGATTCCAGAGCTGCATGGAGGTTAGTGCTCCAGGAGATAGTGAAGTCATGAGAGCATTCTGGACATTGTCCTGTCAATATGAGCTGAAGCAGCGGCAGAACTATGGGAAACAATGGAGGTGCCTGCCGCCGGGTGCCAGCACTGCAGAGGCACCTTCTCCATTGCCCATAATATATTCACCCCACTTAGGGCTGTAAATATGTACCCGGAGTGTACCGAAATGGACTCCCAATACATGGAACCTCTTCCCAGCACCTGAGAAGCCACCATAACCATATACTAATGGAGGGCTCTGTGTCAGATCATCAGCTGCCACTTCCGTCTTTCTATAGCCTGTCCCCGTTCATTGGTGTCACTGCTCCTCAGCAGCTTCTTATGCCAGTGGGACATATACGGCACCCACCCCTCACCCACAACTCCATGAAAAAGGGTATTTTTGGGGGATATCCTGCAACTTTACTTTAATAGAAACAAATTCACATATTCCATATTAGTGTTTTTTGTGCGTGTGGACAAATAATAAACAAAGATAGATAGATAGATAGATAGATAGATAGATAGATAGATAGATATGCACCATATTTTTTTCCCTTTTTTAGGGGGGTCACCAAATTATAACTCGCCTCCGAGCGTCTGAGATGAACTTATGCCCCTGAGCTGAAGTAACAATCACCAGAGTTGTCATAGCATACAGTACTTGACATTTTAGAAATATTGACACTGCAGATATCGACTAACTGTTACAGTGCTGATCTGAAAGCTCAGTTTCTTTGTAAATGAGCAAACACTTAGGAAACACGAGTCAGCTGCTTCTCTGTATACAGGATACCTGTATCATCAATACTTTGTCTGCAACACTTCTAAACAAATGTTTAGATTACATTACACAGGAACATGAAGGGAACATGCTGTCTCAGATAACACATTGAACTCACATTGCCCAGCAACCATTTTTCCTTCCATGTAGTAATAAAGTATATGTAACTATTTATAGCTCTGGTACTGTCCAATAACTTCTGTTTGTTATAACTCTTACACCCAGGTTCATACTGGAAACTTAGGGGGAAATGTATCAAGCCATCTAAAGAGTGAAGAAGTGAACAAGTGGAGAAGCTGGCCATAGCAACGAATAAGCTTTTAGATAGCATTCATCAAGTACATTTAATAAAATAATAGGTAAAAGCTGATAAGTTGCTATGGATTCTTTAGAAAGTAACCTTTGGAAGTAACCTCATGTAGGTAGGTACTGAAAACAAAACTAACATAAACACATCCTTTTAAATATACTTTAAGTGTGATTTACTATCTGCAAACTAGAATATCAACAATTCAACAGATGCATTTTTGTTTCAATTATACAAAAATACTCCCATGATAAATGTATTGCAAAAATGAGGTATTAAATGGTTTTCTATAATAATTTGATTCAAAGATCATCCTCATGACTTGTAGAATATCCTTGTGACCACCTTACAATACAACAAACATTCTATGGATTTTATACAATGCAGAGAGAACCCAGTGATAACTATACAATACAGAGCATGTTAGTGTACAGTACAAACTGCATCTGAATGAAAACCATAAAATGCAAGAGCAATCAACATACCTACATACAATACAGAGAGCATCCTAGTGCCTGCCATAAAATACACAGATCATCCTAGTTATCACTACACAATACAGAAAACATCCTATTGACTGATATAAAATACAGAGAGCATTCTGTGGGTGAATGTACAACATAGAGAGTTTCCTTTAGACTGGCATACTGTGAGTCACGCACAGGTCAGGCAACCCCAGGGGGAGGTGTCTCCTCCCCCTAGGAATGCCAGTCCGGGCTGCGATTAGCATTGAGAGGCTTTCAGCGGAAGCCTCTGCTCTGCCTTTCGGGCAGCCCTGCATGGCTTCTAAGGGTTGCAGTCAATGCAGCCCCCAAAAGCCAGTGTTATGTGCAAGTGTGGCACCTCCGCTCATGCACATGCACTGGTCCTGGCACCTGCCAGATCTATTGTGCAGGCTCCATGAACCTGGCTGGCCAGATTCATGGAGCTGCAGTGGCAGCCCCCCTCAGGTAAGAGGACAGGAGCCACTGCTGCTGGCATATAATACAAAGAGTACCCTATTGTTTGAAATACAATACCAAGCGAAGCATAGTGATCAATTTACAATGTACATAATCCTAGTGAATGATATCCAATCCAGAGGGCATCCTAGTGACCAATACAATACAGAGTAGAGATGTGTGCGGACCCCTGTGTTTGGCTGAGAGAGCCTTCTGCCATGGTAATGACTGCTCCATTATAGTCAATGGAGCTGACGGGGAATGACCTTAATTTCTTCCTGGTCAGTGTTACCCCTCTGGATTTAGTATTTACTAGGGGAGAATCTACACTGTGTGCCATATTAGTGCAGACACTGCACAGAACTTTTGGCTACATTGTATCGGACTGCTTGTTACTATCTTGTTACAATCCATAACTACGGCTGACTAACAAAGAACACAATCATTTATTTCCACCTTTACCCATATCTCTGTGTCCACAGTGAATTGAGTAAACAGCTATGAGGATTATATTCTAAAAATAGAACTCCATGGATATCAACCACGTTACAGGGTTCATTGAGCTTTTTCTTGCAAAGGATCACTTTATTACCATATGGTGATTTTATGACTTGATAGGAGACGGCGTTCCACTTGGTGATTTTCTTTTCAATACATATTAGATCCTGGGTATGATGTTGTGAAAATACACATATGCTATTTTATATGGTTTTTATTATGTTTTATTAATACATTAGTAATTTAATAAATGGTTTAGTGGAGCGCAGCTCCTTCTCATTTGTTCATTGTTTTCTGTTTTACTAAAAACCTTTCAAGAGTTTTTATTTAGGATTTGCTGCTTAATTTCCCTCTTTGTGTACAGCATAAAAAGTGACTCCGAACTGGGACTCGATTTCACTCAGAACTAAATAATCAGTCTATGCTTATGTCTACACTTTATTGAGGTCTACTCCAATGCTTCACCATGGGAGGACCACACAGAATACACACTGAAGTGGGGTTTACATATCCACACACCTGCATACCTGTCTGAGGTACCTGAATCTAGCTGCCTTGTAGTCTGCTACATCCCCAGGTCATTGTCTCTTTCTTTCCTCCGCTACAAATTACCTATTTGTAGGCCCACCACCCACACAAACAATGGAAGGTGCTCACCAAGATCCAGTCATTTAATCCTATGGGAGGGAGGGTCATTATCTCCTCCTTTATGCTCCTATATCATCCTCTTCTTTAATTCTCCTTTCCTCTTTCTCAACTACAATATCCCCTTCTCTTTCCACCTTATCCTTCGACTAATAGCCGCAAAATGCATTATGCATCCTAGACTGCCAATAAAGGAGGAAAAGATTAATATATATATATATATATAGATATATATATATATCTATATATTGTGACACAGTTAGGTTAGGGGGTCCCTCTCCTGGGTAGAGGACTCCTTCCTTACACACACACACAGCAGCATGGAAGCAGCACACCAGTCTGGATGCAAGTACAAGCTGGTCGGCGCCAGTCTTTATTGTACAATGTCAGAAATAACACAAAGAAAACATAAATGTAAATCCTAGCCCTGTCGGGGCACTAACTTCACAGGTAGTTCCCTCACTACCAGAACCTGGCAGGGCCTAATGCCCTCGCCAGCAACAAAGCACAGCACAGTACTCACAGATAGGTTTTCCAAGTGTCTCTGAGCAAACTCCGTCTGCTCTCCCAGGTGAGACAATCAGCCCTCAACACACTAGGCTTATATTGGCCACTCTCAGGTGGAAACCTTAACAAGCCTGTTACCAGGCTAAGAGAACCAAAACCTGGAGTGGCCGTGGGTGGAGCCCTCCCTCTCCTCTCACCCACAACCCCCAGGTCCCAAACCGGCTTTTCAAAAAGCTGATACTCAAGCCTGCTATACTGCAGACTTTCTCCTGGGGATTTTAAACACATAGGACAGGAATCTGGGATAAATGTCCCTGCCACAGACCACTTTACCAGTGATCCTATCACATATCCCCCCCTTTGTTTCGACCTATGGGGCGGAACAACTGAAACCCCCAAACAATGAACGCGTGAAAACGCGTCTGCTTTAAACAACAGGCCCCCTGGCCTGTGTTCCGCTGAAAATTTAAAAGTTTGTAACGCCCACTTTATGGCCAACGCCTCCTTCTCCACTGTAGCACCGGGTAGGCATCGAATTTTGAAACACTGTTCAACTTTCGGAAGTCATTGCAGAAACGCACACTCCCGTCGGGCTTTGGAATCAACACAATGGGACTTGACCATTCACTATGTGATACTTCAATAACCCCTAACTCTAGCATATTTTTAATTTCTTTCGACACCGATGCTCGGGTGCTTCTGGTAACCTATAGGGCTTTAGATTAACTTTAACCCCTGGGTCAGTGATGATGTCATGTTTAACGACCGAGGTTTTCCCTGGTACGTCAGAGAACAGCACCCTATTTCTGACTAGAAACTCCTTGACCTCTCGTTGTTGAATTGCCGACAGGGTTTTTGCCACTGTCACTTTGGGAACTAAGGGCCCTGGATTTACTGGAGGGGCTCGGACGGCCGACGGTACCGTTCTATCTTTCCAAGGCTTTAACAGATTTATATGGTATACCTGTTCCAGCTTTCTTTTCCCCGGCTGGTAAACTTTGTAATTGACCTGTCCCACTCTTTCTAAGACTTCAAAGGGCCCTTGCCATTTAGCCAAAAGTTTATTTTCCACAGTGGGAACCAACACTAACACTCCCCAGGAGCAAAGCTGCGTAACCAAGCATTGCGGTTGTATACCCTCTGCTGTGCCTGTTGAGCCTGTTTCAGGTGCTCTCTCACTATCGGCACCTCTATAATAGGCAATGGAACTAGTGGTCCCTTAAAACGTGGTCTGGGAGCATGATACTGACACTCAGGGCAGGATGCGCAAAAGTCAGATACCTCTTTATGAAGCCCGGGCCAGAAAAACCTCTGCATTATTCGCTCAGTGGTTTTCTCTACCCCTAGATGACCTGCCGTTATACGACCATGGGCCAGATCCAACACTGTTCTTCTGTAGGCTTTGGGAACTATTAGTTGTTCCACAACATCTTCCCCCTTCTTAGTCACCTGATATAACCAATCCTGACACATTGCCATGTGGGGATAGGACAAAGGACTATCAGGGTCTATGGGTTTACCATCAACTACTTTTACATTCTCCCTGGCTTTTACCAAAGTAGGGTCATTCAACTGCTCCACGGCAAAGACCTCTCTTCTGACCTCTAAATCAGGCAGACGATCCACTGGCCCAACAACACTTCCCACCTCAATGGGAGGCACATCAGTTGGTGGGCCACCGTCATGCTCCGCATTCTCTAGTTCGCCAACTATAGTAGGAAAAGGGAATAACTCTGACTCAGAAGAAACTCCCTCCTACACTATATCGACAACCTTCTCAAGTGGACCGGGGTTGTTCACTTCTGGAACAAAACGGCTTTCCCACAATTTCCAGAAGTGAGCAAAGTCTCTCCCCAATATTGCATCGTACATCAGACCAGGCACCAAACCCACAGAAACTATAGCAGAACCACATGGTGTCTCAATGTTCACCTCGGCAGTAACATAATATTGAGTATCCCCATGTATGCAGGTCACATCAACAGTTTTCCCCTTATGCCTCAAGGGGTTCACCAGCTCAGCTTTTATAAGTGTCACCAAGCTACCAGAGTCTAACAGTGCCTCTACTCGGTTGCCATCAACAGTGAGTACACACATGTGCTTATCAGTCTCAGCCTGCCGGTCAGCCGTACAGGCTGTCTGTGCAAAGAAAGACCCCCTGCGGTAGACAAGAGCAGTATCACATTGCATAGGTTCAGTTGTAAGTGAACAATTAGCGGAAATATGGCCGAAGTCACCACACCGGAAACACTGAGTCATATTAATGTCTAGTCGTTTACGGGGCAAGAACCTTCCTGGCCTGGCAGGCCTGTCTCCAGGTTCTACACCCTCAGTCTTAGGTACATCCCACCGCCCAGCACCCTCCTCCCCTGGAACAATCTTACCAGTGTCTGTGGGAGTTCGCCGGTGCGCCATCGAGGCTTGGTGGGGCATACTCCTCAGCTCCTCAGCCGCCACGTACCTCTCCACTAGCTCCTGCTGAGCCCTGGTAGCTTCCTGCTGAGCTCTGGTAGATTCCTACTGAGCTGCTGTAGCTTGGAGCAAGGCCTTAATAATGTCCCCCATTTTGTCCTGGGGTGTAGGTTGGAAGCTGAACCTTGCCTCTCTGAGCATTGGCTGACGCCTCCTCTATGGGACTCCAAGGACACAGTGTTATTTCCACACTCACAAAATGGGTGTCGTGTCCCTTTAATTTTTAAATGGAAAGTTTTCCTCTTGCTGCCAGTTCAGTGTGTGTGGGTGCCCGCATTCTCCACCATATTGTGACACAGTTAGGTTAGGGGGTCCCTCTCCTGGGTAGAGGACTCCTTCCTTACACACACACACAGCAGCAGGGAAGCAGCACACCAGTCTGGATGCAAATACAAGCTGGTCAGCACCAGTCTTTATTGTACAATGTCAGAAATAACACAAAGAAAACATAAATGTAAATCCTAGCCCTGTCGGGGCACTAACTTCACAGGTAGTTCCCTCACTACCAGAACCTGGCAGGGCCTAATGCCCTCGCCAGCAACAAAGCACAGCACAGTACTCACAGATAGGTTTTCCAAGTGTCTCTGAGCAAACTCCCTGTCTGCTCTCCCAGGTGAGACAATCAGCCCTCAACACACTAGGCTTATATTGGCCACTCTCAGGTGGAAACCTTAACAAGCCTGTTACCAGGCTAAGAGAACCAAAACCTGGAGTGGCCGTGGGTGGAGCCCTCCCTCTCCTCTCACCCACAACCCCCAGGTCCCAAACCGGCTTTTCAAAAAGCCGATACTTAAGCCTGCTATACTGCAGACTTTCTCCTGGGGATTTTAAACACATAGGACAGGAATCTGGGATAAATGTCCCTGCCACAGACCACTTTACCAGTGATCCTATCACAATATATATATATATATATATATATATATATATGTATCTCTTAGTGTCCTTCAGTAGATTTAAGATAGATTAGTGCCATCTAGGCCCAGAGGAGCCAAGACTGCTGTAAAATGTTTTTGTTCAGACAAGAAGATTTGTGCAAGGGGTCCCCAACTAGCCTTTTCCAGGGTCCACGGTAATCTTCATAAGGGTTTGCTGCTGCATCCTCCTCCTCCTTTATCCCCCTTTCTCTTTCATCCTCTTCTTCCTTACTCTGTCTTGAATCAGACAAACTCAAATGAGGCCAAGCATCCAAGTATGAGGTACCCTGGTACCTCATGAACTACAAGTGCTGAGCTCCTCCAGTAGTGCTGAATTGCTACTGGAGGAGCTCAGCACTTGTAGTTCATGAGGTACCAGAGTACTATGTGTCTGCCCCAGCTGCACTGTAAGCACCCCATCATTGGTAGGGAGTAGGATGGGGGAAGGGGGGTTGACAGATGGATCAAACCTGACCTGATCCATGACACATGTAATAAGGTGGTTGGGGAAGGGACAGTCATCAGAAAGCAATCTAATGATGACTGGCATCAGTTAGAAATAATAAGTGAATTCAGCATATTATTTTTTTGTGTATGTTTTCTTTTAATGTATGAAGCAGCCCCTAGCCTTCAAGGGAAAACTTCTGGGAAGGCCTATGGCCAACTTGATCTGCTTACACCACATCTCAACAGTATAAGAGTTGCTATGAATAAGAGTATCTCATTGCTGTGGCTTTCACTACTGGACCAAATGTTGGTGACTCTCATGACCGAATATTGCGAGTATGCTTTGACAACCAATGCAGCATTGTAACGTTTAATTTCTGTTTTCTTCTTCTCTGCTTCTGAATGTCCACCTAGCATCTAGTGCTGTTAGACTTTGGGATAAATAAGTCAATGCAGATGTTTCATGTTTTATGATAGGAATCAAGTTCCTTGATTGGACATTTCCCATTTCCTGGCTTATTCCTTTCCCTGGGTTACGTTCAATTATTTGTACATTTGCTTATCATAGTTAATTTACCTCTGAGATTTCTTGTTATTGCGGATTGTTGTGTGGATTTGCAATCACATGGCTAACAAGTTGATTTGATTCATTGAGTTGTTTTGCTCCTCCTTTAACATACACTGGCATTGGCTCTGCAGAGTTTGCTGGTGTCATCATGTTTAGTAATTAAGGCTCAACAAAGTGTACACTGTGGCTTGCTGTCACTTTGCAACTTTTAGTATCAATAATTCTGTAAACTTTTCTTTGTTTGCTATATCCTACTGTACATCTACTGTTTGTTTCGTGTATCCTATCCTTTTTTTCCTGTAACCTATCCATCTACTGTCACTCTGTCTCCAAAGTTCTTCCCTCCAGCAATAGGTTTTGTAGCAGACTATAAGGGTGTGGTATGAAAAGTCTACATTCAGAATGTGATTTGGACAGCATGTCAACCTGTCAACTATCAACATGCACAATGTCGAACTGACATATAGTCTACATTGCCATAAAGTAGACAGTCAGCATATCGACAACTCATTTTTCCATTTACTTCTCAACTGACCCTAAACCTAGCCAAAACCACAGCCTAACCCTAACCATACCGCAGCCTAACCCTTAAACATACTCGTAGCCAAAACCTATCACTAACATTAACCACAGCCTAACCCTATCCATACTGCAACCTAACACTTACCACAGCCTAACCCTTACCATAACCTAGCCCTAACTGCAGCCTAACCCTAACCATACTGCAGCCTAACACTTACCACAGCCTAACCCTAAACATGCTCACAGTCAAAACCTATCCCTAACCCTAACCACAGCCTAACCCTATCCATACTGCAGCCTAACCCTTACAACAGCCAAACCCTTACCATAGCCTAGCCCTAACTGCAGCCTAACCCTAACCATACTGCAGCCCTACACTTACCACAGCCTAACCCTAAACATGCTCACAGCCAAAACCTATCCCTAACCCTAACCACAGCCTAACCCTATCCATACTGCAGCCTAACCCTTCCACAGCCTAACCCTTACCACAGCCTAACCCTATCCATACTGCAGCCTAACACTTACCACAGCCTATCCCTTACTACAGCCTAACCCTGAACATGCCTGCAGCCAAAACCTATTCCTAATCCTAAAATCAGCTCTCAACATTCTGTCTGTCAACAGTCACAATGTCGACTTTGTGACAATTTTGACATTCTGTCTGTGTTGACATTCTGAACGTATTCAAATATATTGGCTGTGATTAGTGCTTCTACCTAGAATTTGTCTGCAAGTTTGGCATCCATTATCATTTAATCCCATGAACGTGTGGTTCATTCTTTTTACAAATCCGTTTTGTTCTAGTTGTTTGGGGATGAATACCCTGCTCGCTAAAACATATCTAAGCTCCTCTGCTCATATACTCTCCTCCACTATCACTTCATTGTATTGCACCTTGCCTGGGATGTATTAGATGTTGCTGATACTGTACATACTCCCTAAATACTGGTGTCTCTTACTTTTGGGTTTATTAGATATGTTCTCATGTATCTATCGATGAAAATGACAGAATACTTGTTTCCAGCTGGAGTTTCTCTTGCAGGTGGTTTACACAATACACATTTACTTACAAAATGCAGACCTTTCAAAATCACATTATCTTTATTTTTGCATGCAGAATTTAAAACAACAATACTGGTTGTGCACTTAATAGTTTCGCTGTTTTACATTCTTTAGGCAAAAACGTTGATAACCAGCAGCTTTAAACCACTTGATATAAGGGGCTCATACATCAGACGGCTGTTTGCCCAATCCAACTAGAATCGCTAATCTGCGTTTCCAAGTGGTGGGCACCAATGAACGCCGATCCGTAGGGGAATCTGGGAAATTCTTCATGTTAAAAATCCCTGATATGCCAATCTCAATCATATTTTAGTTGGGATAGCCAAATCAGGGAAATCAGAGGATTTAGTAAAACAGAGACAATTGTGTCCATTTTTGCTTGAATGCAGTTGATGAGTTGCATTAGTGCATTGCATAGTTAATTAGTTATATGTCATGTTTTCATTGAGCAGTTCATTACTGCATCTGTTTGCCTCTTTCCCAACATATATCCCATGTGTAAATGCACATCCGATGCTGGTACTAAGGGAAATATTTACTAAAGTGCGGGTTTTTAGAAATGGAGATGTTGTCCATAGCAAGCAATCAGATTCTACTTATCATTTATCTAGCACCTTCTAGAAAATAATAGCTAGAATCTGATTGGTTACTATGAGCAACATCTCTACTTCTAAAAACCTGCGCTTTAGTAAATATACCCCTAAGTGACAATTTCTTTATCTCTACTTTGATAATCTGCTTGTTGTCTCCTCGGCTGGAATTTCAGAACCAGGACGATCCTCTCCAATACCGGAGCATATCTTTCAAAAACATTTTGTGCTTTTGTCCAGAACTTATGACTCAAAGTAGCCAAAACCAGTTATTTTCACATTTTATTTAGTTAAAACAGTGTTTGTCATTGATCACGTGACTCGATACTGAGTTGATGCACCAATTAGAAGAGTGGCATTCCTGAGTAAGTTTGAAGCTTCCATTTTACTGACTGGGCTACCTGGAGATATATTCACAACAACTTTTGCTGATCATTTGCTGTGACTCTCTCTGTATTGGTCATGCTTCATTGACCAGATTTCCGGCCTGCTCAGAGTGGGTTAAACCAGCCCTCGTCCTATAATTGTAACGGAAGGCACTTTGTGCCTTTCAGCTGCACTTTGGTGGAAAATAATATTTCTAAGTGAACTCTGAGTATTGTAAAACAGGTCTTGAAACGACTCCAATGTCCCCCCTCATTCTCGTAAATTAAATACATAAATGAAACAAATTTGAGTAGTACTTCAGGAGAAAACATAAATGTTGTTTAATTACTAAAGTGGTTTGTTCTAAAGTAAAAGTAGGATGTGATTTTTTTATGGTGTTTTCCGTGCACATCTTCTAGGGTACCATTAGCTTGTAAATGCAGGCGCATTCACCTTTTGCAGGGTTTTCTAATCTCTTTTTCTTCTTTAAATACACTGAGCTCACAGTAAAGCAGGGCAAACACCTATACAATCATCGGGCCTACCACCCGTTATCGGCCGATCAACATGATAGTTACAGAGAGAGTGGCCTTGTGGGAAGGGGTGTGACCTTGTGGCACACCCCAGTTTTCATGACGCAAATCCAGAGATGCTGAGCTGCCCCCAGGCTCTCCCCACACTATGAAGACATCACACAGTGTCTATTCACCCGCTGCTCTGCTATGCTCCCCCCAATTCGTACTACCTACCAGTGTGGGAGGGATGGCGGGACAGTCCCCGAAAAGCGGGACTTCTGCCCAAAACAGGACAGTTGGGTGGGTATGTTTGTCATTTAAATGAAAAGAAACACCTGTGTGGGATTTCTGCTGAAAATAAATTATTGTTATTAGCCATTTATTTGAAATCTCAACTACTGAGGTAAAAGTATGGGTCATCTTTTTATAGGACTGCTGACATGTTTTTAGTAGATTTCCAGTTAACAAAAATTATTATATTTCACGTTAAATATAAGATGTGGCTTTCATCATTAGTGCTTCCTGCCAGTGTGGATTAATCATGTCAGGTATAACTGCTAAGTATCCCGGAACGTCTCTTATCACACTTTCTTGTCTACTGTCTGTCAAGTGTAATTGGATACATTTACCTAGATCTCTCTGGCTCGCTAATATTAACAATGGTAGAAGCTTGTGCTTCGGTCTCTGGGCATTTGTTTTTGGCTGTACACAATATTTCATGATCTGTCATATCAACTGAATGGCATGACAACACCACTAGAGAGAAAATGTAAATTATTGAGCATCTGAAGTGAGTCTAGGGGGCAAATTTACTAAAGTGAGCGTTTTTAGAAGAGGAGATGTCGCCTATAGCAACCAATCAGATTCTAGCTATTATCTTCAAGAAGGTTAAATGTTAAGTAGAATCTGATTGGTTGCTATGGAAAACATCTCCACTTTTAAAAGCTCTCACTTTAGTAATTTACCCCTAGGAAACAGCACTCATCTTTCAGAATTAGGGGTCTATCTACTAAGCCTTGGATGGAGATAGAGTGGACAGAGATAAAGTGCCAGCCAACCAACTTCCTACTGTCATTTTTTTAAACTCAGCTTCTGACATTGCAGTTAGGAGCTGATTGGCTGGTACCTCATCTCCATTCAAGGCTTAGTAAATAGACCTCTTAGGGGTCTATTTACTAAGCAGTGTTAGGAAACAGAGTGAAAAGTGATAAGGTGCCAGCCAATCAGCTCCCAACTGTCATTTTTCAAACACAGCCTGTGAAATGACAGTTGGGAGCTGATTGGCTGGCACCTTATCACTTTTCACTCTGTCTCCTAACACTGCTTAGTAAAATGACAGTTGGGAGCTGATTGGCTGGCACCTTATCACTTTTCACTCTGTCTCCTAACACTGCTTAGTAAATAGACCTTACTAGCTTGTGCATGTGATCAGTCCCTTTATTGAATACATGGCCTGATTCATAGATGAATGCTATTGACACAGGCACTGCATCTTTGTATGCAGCAGCTGTGTGCAAATATGCAAAAGCCGTAGGAGACATCTCATGTAGAAAGACGCCTACTGAAGCTTTCTGTGATTTGTCGCTGCCCCTAAAGACGCAGCATCAAATCACCACTGCGGCCATCAGGCGGGCATCAGTCATCTGAGTAACCCTAAACTTACACAGAATGACTGCCACATCTAAGGTGCGAGGCCAGATGCAGTCACTGGCTTCAGTACTCCCACATAACGGAGGCAATGCGACTCCGTTTTGTGCAATGGTCCTCGTCTCCTCTCCAAACGGCCACAGCCTGTCAATCTCCCACGCTGCATCTGGAGCTGCAGCAGTATCGCGGCACATGTGCAGACTTGGTAACAGCATAATCCAAAACAAATATATCTGATGACTTTTGCACAATGCAAAATGTTAAACCTGTGATGAGAGAGACTGTCTAGTTCCCTTTGGCACTGCTGGACTATCATTTCCACCTACTGTTTGGGGATCTATGGTATTCCCGGGACCGGTGAGAACCTTACACTACAAGCCACCTGGAGCGGGAGGAATGGTGGACGATCTGGGTCAGCAGCCATATTTGGATTTACCACCTTGGTGGTTATATGCTGTTTGATGTTTAATACCATGTGAGTGCAATGTGTGAATAAACTCTTTTTAATGTCATCATACGGTATTGCACTGATCTTTTTTTTTCTTTTTGAGATTACCGATTCATAAGAATGTGATCAAGTGAGAGAGGACTTCTATACCATCTACCCCTAATAAGGATTCAAGATTATACAAAGAAAGGGAAAAAACTGTCATCTATTATTGGAATTTTCACATGATTACATTAGGGACTAGCAATTCGGATTCTGTGGAATCCGAACCGCTCTGAACAGCGGGGATCCGAGTCCACTCGAGCCGCGGCTCGGGTGTTCCCGCCTGACTGGAATCCCACTGCAAGGCCAAATGTCATCCTCTTGACTTCGGATTCTCGTGAAAGTTCGCCTCTACTTAAGGCGCTGAGACTGGGACTCGGCACCATTTCACTCCCACGCTCCGCACGCTGCGCACTGCTCTACTGACACTCACTGACTGTGCACGGGGACTCACAAGTGGCTGTGCTGGCAAAGTGACTGTGTAAGGGGGCACACTGCACGCTGATGTATGCTGCGCTATACTCTGCTGATTAAGTGGCTGTGTCCAGGGACTCACAAGTGGCTGAGCTGGTAAAGTGACTGTGTAAGGGGCACATTGCACGCTAATGTATGCTGCGCTATACTCTGCTGATTAAATGGCTGTGTCCAGGGACTCACAAGTGGCTGAGCTGGCAAAGTGACTGTCTAAGGGGGCACACTGCACACTAATGTATGCTGCGCTATACTCTGCTGATTAAGTGGCTGTGTCCAGGGACTCACAAGTGGCTGAGCTAGTAAAGTGACTGTGTAAGGGGCACATTGCACGCTAATGTATGCTGCGCTATACTCTTCTGATTAAGTGGCTGTGTCCAGAGACTCACAAGTAGCTGTGCTGGTAAAGTGACTGTATAGGGGGCACACTGCATGCTAATGTTTGCTGCGCTATACTCTGCTGATTAAAGTGACTGTGTCCAGACTTACAAGTGGCTGTGCTAGCAAAGTGACTGTGGTATGCTTTGCTATACACTGCTGATTAAAGTGTCGAGACTCTTACGAAAAATAAAAAGGTTAAAAAAGTAAACAAAACTTTCAAGAAAGTTAAAAGTTTAAAAAGAAAATATATATATATATATTTTTGGTGCTGTACCCCACTGTGTATACAGGCACCATGACTCCTTGGGCATTAGCCCTCTGTGTATAAAGGCACCGTGACTCCTTGGACCGTAGCTCTTTGTGTTTACAAGCACCATAACTCCTTGGGCATTAGCCCACTGTTTATACAAGCACCGTGACTCCTTGGGCCGTAACCCTCTGTATATACAAGCACCAAAGATCCTTGGGCCTTAGCCCTCTGTGTGTAAAAGCAATGTGACTCCTTGGGCAGTAGCCCTCTGTGTTTACAAGCACTGTAACTCCTTGGGCATTAGCCCACTGTTTATATAAACACCATGACTCCTTGGGCTGCAACCCTCTGTGTATACAAGCACCGTAGCTCCTTGGGCCTTAGCCCACTGTGTATACAAGCACCATGACTCCTTGGGAATTAGCCCTTTGTGTTTAAAAGTACCATGACTCCTTGGGCAGTAGCCCTCTGGGTATAAATTAAAAGCACTGTGACTCCTTGGGCAGTAGCCCTCTGTGTATAAAAGCACCGTGACTCCTTGGGCCTTAGCTCTCTATGTATACATGCATCGTGACTCCTAGGATAGTAGCCCTCTGTGTATAAAAGTACTGTGACTCTTTGGGCAGTAGCCCTCTGTGTAAAAATTAAAAGCACAGTGACTCCTTGAGCAGTAGCCTTCTGTGTGTATAAGCACTGTGACTCCTTCAGCAGTAGCCCTCTGTGTGTATAAGCACTGTGACTCCTTGGGCAATAGCCTTCTGTGTGTATAAGCACCGTGACTCATTAGCAATAGCCCTCTGTGTGTATAAGCACCGTGACTCCTTGGGCAGTAGCCCTCTGTGTTTATAAGCACCGTGACTCATTAGGCGATAGCCCTCTGTGTGTATAAGCACCGTGACTCCTTGGGCAATAGTCCTCTATGTGTATAAGCACTGTGACTCCTTGGGCAATAGCCTTCTGTGTGTATGAGCACCGTGACTCCTTGGGCAATAGCCCTGTGTGTGTATAAGCACCGTGACTCCTTGGGCAAAAGCCATCTGTGTGTATAAGCACAGTGACTCCTTGGGCAATATCCATCTGTGTGTATAAGCACCATGACTCCTTGGGCAATAGCCATCTGTGTATACAAGCACCGTGACTCCTTGGGCCATAGCCCTCTGTGTGTATAAGCACCATGACTCCTTGGGCCTTAGCCCTCTGAGTATACAAGCACCGTGACTCCTTGGGACTTAGCCCTCTGTGTGTCCACCATAACAAACAAGTACTGTGACTCAGTAGTGAGTGGTAGTGATTGGCAATGTTTCATAGATATGCTTTAAACTGCGGTGTTTGTCGCTTAGTAACCAGCCAGCTCACTGCAGCCTTTAGCCAATAAAGGTGAAAACAATATTGTGAGCTGTGAGTTGGTCTAAATTGTCTGTAAATTACTGGAAATTAATGTTATTGTGGTTAATAATACTCTAGGAAAAAAACAAAGCCCAAATTATGTGATTTTAGCTTTTTTTGTAAATTTTTGTAAAAAAATCCAAATCCAAAGCCAGTCACGGCAGGTTTGGCAAATCCAAATCCAAAGCCGGATGACAAATCAGAACCAAATCCAAATCCAGCAAAAATGGTCCAGAGCACATCCCTAGATATGATTCTATCAACAGATGTAAGATATTACTGCCGCTACAACACAGCAAAAATGTGCAACTCTGAATTAATGTATTAGTGCCCACCTCTGAATCAGGAACTAAGTGCCGTATTCAATTAGGTGCTAAAAGTCGCGTTTGGCGAACAGCATTAACCGATGCGGTCTACGCACATATGTGCGTGTTGTGCTATTCTATTGCTGGAGTGTTTGCATGTGCCATGTGATCGCTTTTCACCGACCACGACTTTTTACACCTAATTGAATACGGACTTAAGACTCATATTAGCCAGGACTTTTAAATTTCCTGTAACCAACGAAATCAGACTCTATGAGGAATACACCAATAACCCGGGTTATTTCACATGAGCGCGCAGCAACCCGGGATATTGCTCAGTGTGAAAGGGCTCAGCTGAAATAACCCGGGTCAACCCGCAGGTTTAGGTTTTGGATCTGTATTATTTTATTTTTAAAAATTACAAAAAAAATTTAAAAACAGCAAAATTCATGTAATTTGTGAAATTCAAAACCCTAAATTTGGATTTAAAATCCGTATTCCAAATCGCTGGAACATCAGTAACACGACTCGGATTTATCCAGATCTCCTGAGTAGATCAGAACCGCCTTTTGGATCTATCCTTATTCACAAAATTTGGGTGGGTTCTGGAGAACCAAACTGCACATCTTAATAATAATATCTGCTTGGTGAATAACATTTTCAATTCAGACTGATCATATAGTACAATTGCAATCATTTACTGATTACATAACTATGACTCTCTGTTAAATAACAGGGAGCCTGATTCAGAGGCGCTCGCAAAAAGCAAAAAGGTGACCACCCATAGCTATTGCAAGCGGCCAGGATGATGGTCGCGATGGTCAAGACCATCGCGACCATTGGGCTTGCGACGAGACCCTTGTGGTAGCGTCTCGTGGTCGCAAGCCCCAGAGAGCTTCTGGCTCTAATAGAGCCGGAAGCTCTCTCACTGACATCACTGGTGATGTCAGTGGGGCCGCCCACAAACGGCAGGCGTTCGCTTGGGAACGCCTCCGTTTGTGAAGCCACCCCCCGGCCACGCCTACAAAACGGGGCGAGCTGTCAATCAACATCTACAGCCGCCCCTTTTGTAGTGAGCCACGGAGCGAGTGCTTTTTGCGCTTGCGTGCGCACTGGGCCACCATCGACCCGCTTGCGAGCGCTATGCGCTTGCGAGCAGGTCTGAATCAGGCCCAGAGTGTAGGTTTGGAAATTATTTAGAATTTTAAAAATTGTAAACAAAAAGAGGTAAAAATAATATAACAAATACTGATTTTCTTAATTGTGAAAATGAGTTTTCAAGCATCTTTTTCTGCTTGATAGAGATACAACATTTTTAAATCAGTCGTCTTAGACACAATCTATACTGTGGCAAATTGAGATGCGGAGCATTGGCTCATCTACATTCTTGTCCTTTATGTGCCCACCTGACAACCATACAGTAGATTTTACCTAATACATGCTGCTTGTTCATGATGGTATTATGTGTCCCTCTGTGCTTTCTACATGCGCAGCCTTGATGCAAAGTCCTTTGTGTATCCCCCTCATTATAAATCCATTATCTCAGCTTCACTCTTCATTTGCCATTGAGTTAAATGTCAGCAACTCGTTGCAAAGAGAAGTTGATCTGCTTCACTGAAGTGTTAGATATGTGTGTTATAAATTACTGATTTAATGCTTCTTCTTTGTCAACATCTGCAGATTGCTCTTGTAGCAAATGTATGATATGTACACGGCTTCCTCACTAGTCAGAAAAGAATGACCCTTTTTAAGTGTAAGCTCTGTGACCAATGCCCACAGCAAAGGAATGTCTCCTAGTCTGCCCAGTTATTCACTTTTTAGCTGATTTTAACATATAAAAATGCCATATCTGCCATATTTGTGTTGTAGGTTTTAAGAATGTTAGATTCAGCAATTTAACATTTTTAGCTGTGATCGTTAACTTATGATTCAATCTGCAAATTTGAATTTAAGTTTCTCCATTCAACAGAAACCAAAATGAACTGGCCCAAAAATCATAATTGTACTACAAGCAAGTTTAAAGCCATAACTTTGCGAATTCAATTGAATTATAAACTAAATAGTGGGGCTCCCACAACTCTAATTATTCCTTAGTGGTCTGGATATTTTTCACAATGGCATCTGAGTATCACAAAGAAAATAATGGTAAATCATTGTGATAAGTCAATTCAACTTTTTGCCATTATGACCAGTAACGGCTACCACCCTCTTAAATGAGTGGGGCAGCCACTGCCGAAGGAGAGGAAGAGACGTCTGCCGCGTAATGGATCTAGCAGGTGCCAGGACAAGGCGGGTGCAGGCCGCACCTGTGTGTCATCCGCTGAGGTGTGACACCAAGGTGCAGACTCCCCCTTAGTGACAGAAGTCGGATGCTGCACTGTAGTATTAAGTGCAGCACTCGGCTCCTGACACTGTGAGGGAGCTGCCACTGCACACACGACAGGGCAGTCCGCACCTCCTGCACCCCCGCTCGGACCCCCTGGTTAAAAGCATGGTACAGCTGGTTTGGGCAGCGAGACAACACCCCTTCCAGCTAGGCCATGCCCCCTTTTCAGTGGCAGCATCCCTCCCAGCACCAGGTGACAATGCAGGGAGGGAAACCACTGCTCATAAGCGGCGGTGGAGCGTCACATGCGCACAACATTGGCCTCTAGGGACTGCATTGGCTGCAGCCTCTAGAAGCTGGGTACACTGCCCAAAAGGCAAAGGAGTTGCTTTCCACTGGAAACAAAGCACGCTCTCTGCTAATCGCAGCCCAGACTGGCAGTCCCAGGGGGAGAAAACACCTATCCTGGGACTGCCTGCCCTGTGTGTGACTGTCAGGTAGCACTTCCATGAAGTCACTGCCAGTCGGAATCGGTATGAAACTCCCACCTTTCCCGCTGCCTGAACCTAATTCCCCCCCGGGGGTGCCTAACCCTAACCCTCCCTCCCCCTAGCCTAACCCTAACCCTCCCGGGGGGTGCCTAACCCTAAGTCCCCCCGGGTGCGCTATACCTAACCCTCCCCCCCACGGCTGTCCGCTTGCGGCGCCCGGCATCCCTTCGATCAGTCTCCCGGCGTCGGTCAAATTTCATCCTCGCCGGCATATGACAGTCGGGAAGCCGGCTGTGGGTATAATGTCAGCCGGCTTCCCGATTGCATCCCCTGCCAGTCACAGTGTAGCCAGTGCAGTCACAAACTGCAAATGGCTCACTGAGGTGGCCGATTTTGCTGGGGAGGTTGCAGCCCCTAGGTAAAATCTGCCACTGGTGATAACTAGTTTTAAAATTAGCTCAATAAATCAGCTACACTATGCTAAGAAAAGGCATGTAAAAGGTGGTGTAAACGTGAGGAATAAGGTTTTGTCTATGCTTCTAAAATGTCTCTAATATTTCCAAAACAAAAATCAGGAAAGAAATATGCTTGCGCTCGATTTTACCCATACTATACATGGTACCACCAGGGGGTAAATTTACTAAAGTTTGATTTGGTATTCGATTTTAATCTATAAAATCGACTGAAATCGAATTTATATCGAACGGCAAAATCCCTTAATAAATCCTTCATTTACTAATATTCGAATTTGCATTCGATTTTGCTCGATTTTAAGAAGGGATTTTGTGTTCAGTTTATGAAATTTCTTCCAAAATTGAACCTCAAATCCCCATTAAAATAGAATGTAAAATCGAACTCAACTTCCTCATTAACTCCTATTGGGCCAAAGGTAACACATGCACAAATAAGAAAGAAAATACTTGTGCACACCTAGAAAAGTGAAAGTGATTTATAATTTCTTCATAAATATAATATGCTCATCATAAATACATATATAGATATATTTATATATATATACAGTATATGTTTATATGTGTATATACATACATATATATTAGAGATGAGCGGTTCGGATTCTGTGGAATCCGAACCGCTCCGAACACCGGGGATTCGAGTCCACCCGAGCCGGTGTATATAGTGTATATATGTATATAGTGTATACATGTGTATATACATATATATATATTTTTTTATTTTGTTTGCCTGGCTATGTTGGCTGAACCCTACCATGTGGGGGGAGGGAGCTGTATGCACCTTTGCTGTGGGGCCCTCAAAGAGCTATTTACGCCCCTGAAACCGCAGGTAGGTGCACAGCATAGCATAGCATTGAGCAGCCATTATTCACGCAGCCAGACTGTCCCACGTGCTTTTGGGAACTTTTAAAGGCATCACAATCAATTTCCAGCCAAAAGAATGGTGTTTAGAAGCTCAAATTGACTGTCTCTCATTATTCTATTCATTTGGGGATTTGAAGTTTGATTTTGAGTTCGATTTATGTTCGATTTGCAAATCGAATGTTAGTAAATGAAGGGATCCTATATTTGACTATTGGAAAACATTGATGTTTTGACTATATTCGATTTTAAGTGAAATTCTGTTTTCTGTTAGATTTGATATTCGATTTTGACTTGAGTAAATTTCCATTATTAAAACAGAATGGAAATTGAACCAAAATCGAATGGCAAATCGAACAGAATCCAAAATCGATATTTAGTAAATATACCCCCTGGTGACAGCATGTCATAAAGGAATACCAAACAGAAAGTCAAATTGTTGCCAGCGCTTTAACCAACAGCTGCAATTCTTTATGCATCTAACAAGTAAAAGTATGGGTATTTTGTTCATATTTTAATCAAAACACTTAAGCTGGCCACACACATGGCGATCTTTTACCCCGATTTGGACAATTTTGACGAATCGTGACGACGAATTGTGTAAAATATGGCCAAATCGGGAGGTTCTACTCTTGATCCCGATGCGCGTCCCCGATCGTCGTACCACTCATCTTCAGATCTGACGTGCTGTAGGCCACATTTGCCAATCAGGGACACGATTTAATCCAAATCGTGAGGTGTTTTCTACTCACGATGTATCTCACAATTTATCTTACATCCGTAAATTTGACTGGCAGGACCCTGGACACGCCCAGTCGCCATCTTGTGCAGCATCCTGGATTGAAGGAGACAGAAGCACACGAGAGAGCCTGCACAGTGAAGTCTTGTTTACATTATTTTTGTGAGTATTGATACTGTATTTAATGCAACCCCACTGACCACCAATGTGTGCCAGCCACTTCTAAATGCATGACCCAGACACCGCCTGCCGTAATGATGCGGGCGGTGGCTGGGCCATGCATTAACCTCCCACTGCCCACCAATGTGTGCCACCCACCTACCCACCAATGTGTGCCAGCCACTTCTAAATGCATGACCCAGCCACCGCCCCCCGCCGTAATGATGCGGGCTGTGGCTGGGCCATGCATTAACCTCCCACTGCCCACCAATGTGTGCCACCCACCTACCCACCAATGTGTTCCACCCACCTACCCACCAATGTGTGCCAGGCACTTATAAATGCATGACCCAGCCACCGCCCACCGTAATGATGCAGGCAGTGGCTTAGCCATGCATTAACCCCCACTGCCCACCAAAGTGTGCCACCAACCTACCCACCAATGTGTGCCAGCCAATTCTAAATGCATTTCCCAGCCACCGCCCACTGTAATGATGCGGGCAGTGGCTGGGCCATGCATTAACCTCACACTGCCCACCAATGTGTGTCCCTCACCTACCCACCAATGTCAAGTGACACCTATAAAATAACCTTGCATTAAATAATCACTCATACATTTTTAAAATTGATTACAAAAAATTTAGTTTAACAAATATTTACAAATTACAACAACACCGATACATATATAAAATTTGTATTTGTTGCTGTCATACATTAGTTTTGATGTTTGAATATACCACCATAAACAAATGTATGTCAACAACATAAACAAATGCATTGCAACAACAACAAAAAACAAATTACAATACCTAAAAAAACACATAACAATCCTGAAAAAAACAGATTAAAATACATATAACACAGAACATTCCCCCCAAAAAAACAGATTAAAATACATATAACACAGAACATTCCTGAAAAAAACAGATTAAAATACATATAACAACATAGAACATTCTTGAAAAAAAACAGATTAAAATACATATAACAACACAGAACATTCCTATAAAAATATAATAAAAAAAAAACAATAAAAAAATATAAAAATATAAAAATTTAGAAAAAGTTAAAAATATATATAAAATATGAACAAAACAATTCACATTTGTAGATTATTAAAATGTCCATATTTTTTTCTCCTAGCAATGTCCGTGGATAGTGAACGGGAATTTGTTACCGGTTTCCTAGAAGTCCTCCAGGAAAAGGAGTGTCTTTGGAGGATATCCTGTCGACAGTACCACCACAAGTCGGCAAAATTGGCAGCTTTGAATGTCCTTTTGGAGTACACAAAAAGGTTCATCACAGATGCTGACCTTTAAGCAGTACGGCACAAAATACAGAATCTGCGTACCGTGTATATAAAAGAAAAAAGAAAAGTTGATGACTCCAAAAGTTCTGGGGCTGGAAGTGATGACACAAACCACCTAACACTCTGGTACTATGACCTTATAAGTTTTATAAGTGAACAAGAGCCATAACACCAGTCAGTGGTCCTGATGGCCGAACGTGAGGGAAGACAGGAGAGATTGCACTGTCTGAGGATTTGTTGGTAAGTAAAGACAGTTAATAAGTTTTTTGTTGCTCAATCATAGTTGTCCACTATAGTCATTTATCTCACAGATAGCCCTCCTGCCATGGAACCGCACCTTGTCCATTGAAATAGGCCATATACTCCTCCCTCACTACTTTGGCACATGCTGTTGACGTTGTTGCATTTGTTGGTGCAGACACTGATGTAAACTGGGCAATCTCCTCTGGAGGTCCTACATCTTCTGGTCTAGCTGGGACTGGTCCTCATTGTGTAGTTTACCTTCGCAGAAAGTTATGTAGCACACAGCACGCCAACACGACCCAATCTATCTTCTCCACACATAGGTTTATGGTGGTGTGAAAAATCCGGACCTGGTTGCTGAGTATTCCAAACGCATTTTTCACAATGCACCGTGCCCGGGATAGACGATAGTTGTAGATCCTCTTCTCTCTGGTCAGGCCCCTCTGTGCAAATGGCTTCATCACATGTTCATGTGCCTCATCTGCGACAAAAACATAATTTAGGCCGTGCTTTGTCTCGTCCAGTGATGGCAAGTTGAGGGTTTTGTTGGAGAGTCTCTGGTAGAAAGCAGTCTGTTTGAAGGACCCACCATCTGAAGCACGGCCATTCTTGCCGACATCCACAAACAAATATTCATAGTTGGCATTCACCACTGCCATGAGAACAATGCTGAAGAAGCCTTTGTAGTTGTAGTAATGTGATCCGGTGTTGCCAGGTGGATTGATGCAGATGTGTTTACCATCGATGGCTCCTCCGCAGTTAGGGAAATTCCAACGTTGTTCAAATTCTTCAGCGATGCTCTTCCACTCTTCTACGGTGTTAGGAAACTGGAAATATTGAAAAAAAAGGTTATAGAAAAACATGACTTTAATATTTATTTATTTTTTCCTATATAGACTACCACCCAAGATCCTGATTTGTCCGTGACGCCGGACTTAACTTTGATCGGGGACAGTGAGGTGGAAAACTTCACCACACCCATTGAAGCAGGAGCATCATCCTCCTCGGTACCACCCCAAAAAAAAAAGAAAACAAAAAAGCAAAAGCTCACAGACAGGAGGACTCGTTCCTACAAAAAGCAGAAAGCATCCTCCAAAAAGCCCCTGATGCTATAGACGACTTTACTGCTCACATAAATAGTCAGATGAGAAAAATGGACGCGGTAACTGCCAAAAATTTCCATAGGCTCGTCTATGAGCTTCTCATTCGATCCCTCAACAGTAGTTTGCACAACTCCACCTATATTTCTGACCCTATGCTTTATTCCCCTGCTCCAAATGCCTATGTCCGGAACCCCCCAGCACAGTTGGAGATGACTCCCCCACTCAGCACCCCAACCACCAGCAGCACCGTTTACAATGCTATGCTGGAGTCAGAGGAGGATTTGCCGCATTACTCTTAATGATTTTTTTTCTTCTTCTTCTGTACTATCACCAAATTTCATCACTCCCAATAGGTGCAGGCTGTATGCTATACAGTGGTGATGACACTAATTGGACAAGGTCACTACACACATGGTGCAAGTACAGATTGATGGAAGCTGGGGCCACAATCTGTACATGTGTGTATTGGCCAGTTCAATCTGGTGTCTGACCCGCAGTATAGCATATAGCAGGCTACCTATAGGGATTGATAAAATTTGGTGATAATGCTGTTTTGTACTGTTTATATACACATGTTTATGTAATATATTCAAAATTACATACTGTTGTGTTCTTGCCACACAGTTATTCATGACTGATATGCAGCACAGTTTTGTTAATGCAGCCTTATTGGCTGTCACAGTTATATAAAGAGTAAAACTGAACAAAATAAAACAAAACTTTTTTTCTTTGACAAGAAACCAATGTGTAGTGTGGTTTTTTTTCTAACCTTGCAATACTGGAACTGCAGCACTTTAACGATTGCCTTGCAGGTCTCCGGAATGATGACGCCCAACGACTGAGGTGAGATGAGTGTCCCAAACTTCAGGTCTTCAAATTACCTTCCTGTAGCCAGGTACCTCAGGGTAGCTACCAGCCTCTTTTCAGCAGGGATTGCCCTGCGCCACCTTGTGTCTTGCCTCCGGATGTGGGGGGTCACCACAGTCAGCAACTCCTGGAAGGTGGCGTCATCCATGCACAGGTAGTTGCGATAGTCGTCCGGGTTATTGTCCTTGATCTCCATCAGCAGGGACATGTGAGAGCCGGTATCCCTTTGCTGAAGCTACTCTTTGGTCCAGTAAGTTCTTCTCCTTCGCTGGGCCCTCCCCTGGATCAACTGGACCCCAGCTTGGGCAACCAGCACTTAATACTGACAGGGATGCAGCAGCACAGAATTCAGGAACAGGATAGAATGCACACACTTGCAGGTAGAAGACACTTTGTAAAATGCAAGCCAGTAGCAATGTACAGGTTTCAGCTGGTATAAACCAAGCCTCACTAGTATCAGAGCAGAATGTGCACAGGGTTAGAATGGTGGCTGCTTTTTATACACCCTGGCTAGCCCCTCCCATTGTTATTATTATTTAAATTTCCCACCAATCATGAAGAGCCTCTTCTTTTGTTTTGGGCAAGTCAAGATGAAACTCACGATTCGTATGATCCGATGGATCATGAGATTGGAAGTGAAATTTGCAGTTTTTTTTGATCAAATCGTGCTCACGACTGCCGGGGAGCTCCCGTGGAGAGTTCACGGCAAAACGTACGTGGTGTCGGATCGTGAGGACATCGCTATGTCTGTGGCCAGCTTAGGTCTGCAGCACCCATCAAGGGATTCCCAATTTCTGCATGTCTCTATACTAGCCTTCAAAAGCAAATTGATCATCACAACTTTGTCCTTCTTCTGAAATTGCCCTTTTATAAAGTATAAAAAAGCTGTCAATGATTCCTAACAACAGCATATGGTGTATGCATTTTGACCATTGCAAGCAATATGACACTTTTTAATCACACTGCACTCAATATAATAAGGATGAGCTGGTTCAGTTCTATGTTGTTGTTTTTTTTTCTCATCTGTATACTGAAATGTTGCCTATCGAAGCAGAATTTAGCACTGTGTTTTTGGAATTACACTTTCCTTTGCCTAAAACAAGTCATACCAAGAATAGTCATTTATGAGCCAATGGATTTGCAAAGTTACTTAATGTGTCTTAAATGCATTTCAAGGTGCACACCTGTGAGAGGTAGAGGTTTGTGTCATATGATAAAGCCATGCACTTATCTCCCTCCTTCCGCTCTTTCGTCCAGACCAGTGAAGTGTTGCCTATGGACTGGTAGCACAGGCCAGACAACTCTCTCTATGGAATAGAAAAGAGATGAGGGCCAAGAAACCACACAATGGTATGACATGGACAACAAAAAAAGAGTTCACCAAATTCCACTTAATTCAGTAGGTGGGTTAGGTTATCACTATCCTCAGATGCCCAGCAATCACCTACCGTATGTGCGCTCACATGCTGGGATGTTTGGCAGTAGCGCAACCCGACTGGCCTCTCAGTCTGTCTTAGCACCCACATGAGTCAAAATACCTTACCTAGGGGGGAAGACACTCAAGGGTACTCAAATGACGTGTGTTATGCTGGATACACACTGGCAGATATATTGACCAATCAATTGATCGGCCAATGTATCTTGTGTGTCGGCCAGTGTGTACCAGCAATATGTCTGTGAACAATGTAGTTCACAGACATATCACGTCGGCTGTGTGCACAGCCGTGCTCAATATATCTGCAGATATATTGGGGCATCATGCTGTGTGTATGGGCGGTCAGACGTCCACCCGTACACTTGAAGAGGAGGCCGCGGGGAGGGGGGTACGACAATCCCTCCGGCCACCTGGACCTGCGACCAGATGACCGGTTGTTCAGTGTGTATGAATAACCATCATCTGCAGATATAGGCCCGTATACAATTTGAGGCAACTTTTCGCCTGCTGGACTTTTCGCCTCCTTCGCCTGTTTTCCAGGCGGAAAAGTATCGCGAGCATGCCCGCTATTCCCCGTGTTCAATTCCAAAGTAGGGCGAAATCAGGAACAGGCGAAACTTGGATCGGCGAGAAAATACAGGAATTTTCAGGAAATAATTGTAGGACCCCCCTAAAGATGTCCAGACCTCGGTGATCACTATGGGTACCCCCGTTTTTGCCTGCAGAAGAAAGTTGTTTTTTTAAATAGATGCGACATGTGGTTATTTTTCCCGACATTGAAGAAGTGATGCAGAAGAGCACTTAGGTGGGTTTTTTTCGATTTTAAAAGTGGTCCCATCAAATTTGGGGCACATGAAAATGGGGGTAAGCATATTTTTAAGTCCCTAAAGTAATTTTTAAAATTCTTCAAAAATACACCTGCCACTACTCTGAGCAATGAAAAAAACACCTGCAACATACTTGGGGACCCCACCAGAATTAATTTCGTTGGTTTGGCAGTTTGTTTTCACTTTTTTTTTTTTACCCCAAAATTTAAAATAATTTTTTTGGGGTGTACCGATTTTTTTAATTTTTTTGGAGGCAAATTGCCTTTTAAGGGGGCATTCCCAAGGGTGCAGGCTATTTTTTTTAAGCCTGCAACCCTAAACCCCAAATCTGCACTTAAAAAATTATCCTTGTTTTTTTTAAATGACCTGGATCCCAGGAAATATGCCTGGGACCCCCCTAAAGATGTCTTGGGGGGATCACTATGGGTACCCACATTTTTGCCTGCTGTAGGAAGTCGGGGTTTTTAATAGCCGCGCAAAGTACAATTTTGCTTCTATGAAGAAGTGGTAAAGAATAGCACTTAGATTTTTTTTTGGGGTGTGAAATAACTATTCTTATCAAATTTGGGGTACATGAAAATGGGGGTAAGCATTGTTTTAAGTCCCTAAAGTTATTTTTAAAAATCTGCAAAATTGCACCTGCCGCTTGTCCCCGCAATGAATAAAACACCTGCCGCATACATGGGGACCCGACCTGGATTAATTTACATAGTTTGGCACTTTGTTCCCCTATTTTTTTTTTTTTTTACCCCCAAAATTGAACATTTTTTCTTAGGGGTGTCCCAAATATTTGTTAACATTTTTTTGACGCAGTTTACCTTTAGGGGACTGTCTTAAGGCTGCACGAGGGTTCCCGCAATGATGTACCCCAAAACCGCAATTCTGCACTTTTTTCCGCCTGCTATTCATAGGCGAAACCTTTTGGAATAGTCTTCCATATTGAATACGGAGGAAACTCAAAACAGGCGAAAATGACGTCATCGGCGAAAAAGTATCGCGGAAACAGACTTTTCGCCTCAAATTGAATCAGGGTTGCCTACCTTTAATATTCTCTTCCCGGGAGAAGCCCGGGTAAGAGAAGCAGCAGGGGGACGACGGGGGCGGGGCTTGACGTTTCACGTCATTAAGCCCCGCCCCCTCGCGGTAAAATTGCAGCGATTGGGCACAATTTACATAGGGGGCGGGGCCAAATGCTGTGATTCATGCAGAATCACATTTTAAGCCCCGCCCCCCTCACGGAGACCCGCGATTGCCGCGGGTATTCTCCTAATTCTGCCCACTTCACTAGGAAGTGGGCAGAATGCGGGAGAAATGCCTACCCTTCCGGGGGTGCGGGGGGTTACCCGAAAAATCGGGAGCCTCCCGCGAAAACCGGGAGGGTAGGCATGTATGAATTGAATGCGATCTGCAGATATATCTGTTATGATCACTCGATCTGCAGATATATCTGTTATGTGTGTACCCAGCATTAGACAGATCAGGGTCACAATTACACTGTTCACATTGAACAAAACACACACAGGCTCTGACATACTCCCTTTTAGCTCCATGTGTCATTCCCACTTTATGGGAAGTGGACCAGTGGAGAAGTTGCCCATAGCAACCAATCAGCTCCTACCTATTATTTCATAGACTGCACTTGATAAATGCTACTTCAAAGTTGATTGGTTGCTATGGGCAACTTCTCCACTGGTTCACTTCTCCACACTGTTCACTGCTTGATAAATAGACTGTCTTGTGTTGTAATGCCAGGGACCAAGGGCTATGCTGGCAGAGCATGGGCAATTGTGGCTGCAAGCTACTGCTGACAGCTAAGCATGAGGAGTGCTGGGACATTTACTTTATTTGTTTATTTGTACTATATGCCTGAGTGTGTCCAGGCCTAAGCTCATGTATGCTAGTGCAGTGTCTGCTGCCATATAAAGACACTGCCTGGATCCTCATTTCTACACTGTATCTTACAAGTATGTTGCACATTTCATATACTTGTAAATTTATAATCTGTGTGATTATGATTTCTCATTTATACATTTTTAGTTATGTTCACACAAAATAGGAATATGTCACTTTCACAGACGCATGTCACATTATGAAAATAACCTGTGTCTTCACTTCAGAGTAACCTATGACTCATTTTCACGTCATCCAGAACATTATCAAATACTACAGCATTGAATAGACCTTCATTAAGAAAAAAACAATCTATTAATACCAACTACAGGCCATATGGTGGGGAATCATTTATTGAAGCTGAATCACCTATTTTACCGAACGCATGATCTTGGCACACCACACGCATCACCGATGATGCACCGCGGTTTACTTCTGAGTTTTCCAGTAATGGAGTAACTGCACTCAATAGCCGGACAAATAATTATGCAGGGTATTTACCATACCCCTGCACACAATATCGTGCAGTTTATTAGAATTCAATATATGAGCTTTATTATGTTTTATCCACTGATCTATTTACGGATAATACATCACTTCCAGTTCGGATTTATACCATGAAAGCGGAAATTGGACCTGTTTGCTCCATTATTTAAAGCATATCAAGGGAAGCTGGTCATATTGCTCTAAAGAAGAGATCAAATCTTGAAACGCGTTTGAAGCTTCTCTGGCAACAGTCGCTAGATTGAACATTTTATATATACTACTGTACTCTTGTTTTACCTTTTGGAGTTATGAAAATAAATGTGTAACTTTTCACACTGAGGGCCTGATTCAGCAAGCAACGCACAGGAGAGAACACACACACTTGGCCGATGGTTTTGCACTGCGTATGCATCGCACAGCACGTGCGCGAACTAGCCAGTGCAGTCGGGTAAGCGTACGCAGACTACACGCAGCATGAACACAGACCCCTTCCGATATGGATTGACGGGAAGTGCCGTTTGTGGGTAGTGATGGGGGGGGGGGGGTCAGGTGAACGCAGGCGTGCCTGTGCGTTGGGACGCCATTTTAAGGGTGTGCATAAATTAGCCACTGCTGTGCTGCATGCAGTGGTGAGACTCCGTGCACACAGGAAGTTGTCAAGATCATGGGTGAAAAAAAAAATTGGGGGGGACAAAGAGGGTCCCCAAGTATGCCCCATGTATGTTTTTCATTTCAGGGTCTTGCGGCAGGTGGATTTTAGATGATGATTTTTTCAACTTCACTTTAGCAACTTTAAAATATGCTTGCCCCCATTTTCAAATACCCCAAATTTGCTTGGATAAGTTATTTTCTGCAAAAAATACTCCTGAATACTATTCTGCACCACTTATACAAAAACGCAATTTAGCAGCTATTGAGCCCACCAAATACCTTCAGCAAGCCAAATCGGGGGTAACCATAGCTAATCCCCATGTCAGAGCATCATATGCGGGGTGTCAGGCTGATTTCCCCAAATCTGACAGCACTTTCCGCCTGTTCAAGTTTCGCCGGGTCCGTTTTCGCGTACTTTCAAATTGATTACGCGATACTTTTCCGCCTACAAAAGACGCGATGTAAGCGAAAAGTCCAGGAGTTGGAAAAGTATCGCGGGTCAGCTCAAATTGAATACGGCTCTTAGTCCGAATTAAGTGGACACTGACACATAAGAATTTTACATATTTATATCACGTGTGTAATGTTCTTTATCCCCAACTAGTCAAGGTGTACGATAATAACGTCATGTCATGGAAACAGGTTTGGGTTTGGTGCACTGCCTTTGATAACGGCAGGACAAACATTCAAGATGAGCAGTGATCCCTGCAGCCAAGCACGTCCACCACAGATGACAATTTGTGCCGTATGGAAGGTTTGATTCAGGAGGACCAGACGCATTTGAGTTAGTGATATTGTTGATGAACTGCACATCTCAGTGGGTGCTGTGCACAACATTATTCATGAGCAACTGGGGTACAGGAAAAAGTGATCATGCTAGGTATTGAAGCAACTCAGAGAAGTTCACAAAACCAATAGAATGGGATGGTCTCTCATGCACTTGACGTGGTACAATGAGGAGGGAGTGCAGTTCCTGCAGTGTATTATTGCAGGCGATGAAATGTGGATGCATCATGTGACACCAGAGAGGAAGCAAACATCTATGACATGGAAACACACACCTTCCCCACCTTCAAAGAAATTCAAAACAACTCTATCAGCAAAGGTCATGGTGACCATCTTTTGGGACAGGACTTGTTGATTTCCTCACAAAGGGAGATACTGTGAATGCTATCCACTTTTGTGACACATTGAGCCAGTTGCGGATTCAATTAATCGATAATAACCTCGGTTGCTATGTACAGGCATCATATTGCTGCACGATAATACCAGGCCACAATGAGCCAACTGAACGCATAAGTTGTTACGGCTCTACAATTGGGAGGTACTGGACCATCCTTCCTATAGCCCTTACCTGGCAGCGAGTGATTTCCATCTCTTTGTAAAATTGAAAAAGCACTTGGGTAGAAGGTGATTCGCAACTGATGGTGAAATTGAGCAAGCCACCATGTCCTGGCTTCAGGAGCTTGACACTGATTTCTTCTATGCTGAGATAGATGCCTTGGTGTACCGTTGGAACAAATGCTTAGACAAGTATGGGGACTATGTGGGAAAATAATCTGTACGAAGGCCATACTATTGACTATATGTACTGTATTTGTACAAGTTGAATAAATGTACACAATGAGAGGCCTTGTTATCTTATTATTGAACTACCCTTGTATATGACAGTGTTTATCAGAACTACTGATATTACCATCAAACCCATTCTCAAGAGGCTGCATCTGAGAAACGGTTCACATGGAAACAGCTGTTGGGGCTTGGCACAAGATAGATGGCTCAAAGTCTGTTGATAAGTATCGGATTTGTAGCTACTACATCATGGCTTTTTTAATGGTATATTAAATTTGTAATTTTGCATTGGATTGAAGTGCTGGTCTCTTCCTCATCTGGAAACACTTAGGAAAATGTATTTATGTATGGCTTGACCTTCCACCCAAGATTAGTAGATGAAGTGTGTGCATTTTTTCTACAAGATATATATATATATATATACATATATATATATATATATATATATATATATATATAGCAGCATGTAGCCGGGCACTCGATATAGAGGTAAATAGCCGGGGTGCCTTCCAATAAATGTATATAGCATGTTAAAGGCTCCGATGAACACAAAGCAGGCGGCACTCCTCCGGACTTGGTGAAAAAGATGAAGGTTTAATCGGTTCATGTTTGATTAAATGTGTTCATATGAGCCTTTGACATGCTATATATATATAAATATATATATATATATATATAGATATATATATCATACAAACTCAGCATTCACTTGATTTTCAAACTGCAACTCCTTTGAATACAGGGAATGTTGGTTCCAAAATATTGCAATAATTTGTTAAGCTGACCACCACTTCACGGTCATTCCCATCTGGCCAGTCCCTACACTGATTCTCAGATAAATGATCTTGGTCTGCCACCTTTGGCTCAAGCTTGCATACATTTTAAACATGAATATGGGTCCTGGCTTAAAGAGACAGGACCACACCCAGGGATATCAGTTAATAAGCACCTGGATATAGACAAGAAAAGTGTGTCTAACATTTCAAAAACAGGGTGCCCTAGCAATTGTGACCACAACATTTTAATAAATGATAGGCTTAATCCACGGCACTCAACCATCTGGGGTGCCCTTGGTATGTGACCACACCATCTACATAAAAACTATCATACAAACTCGGCACTCACTTGCTTCTGAAACTGCAACTCCTTTGAATACAGGGAATGTTGGTTCCAAAATATTGCAATAATTTGTTAAGCTGACCACCACTTCATGGTCATTCCCATCTGGCCAGTCCCTACACTGATTCTCAGATACATGATCTTGGGCTCAAGCTTGCATACATTTTAAACAAGAATATGGGTCCTGGCTTAAAGAAACAGGACCACACCCAGGGATATCAGGTAATAAGCACCTGGATATAGACAAAAAAAGTTAGTCTAAAGGTGGCCATACACGGTGCGATTCAAAAGGTGGTCAGATCAGTTGTACGATTTCCCTTGAAAATTCTTCCCTTCATATACAGGACGATTTGTATTTAAAATGCAACTATTTCACATAAGACCATACGATTTAATCAATCACATCACATAATGTGTGTCAATTCCTACATGATCAGTTGAGATCTCTCTGCAAAACCATCTCATCTGCGATCCAACTAGACAACAGCGGGGACGCGAATCGGGGTCGCAGAAGACTCAAAATACAACTATTTTCAAATCATTGGTCTGTCCAACCTGTAGAAACTGCCCAAATTGTGTGCTCAATCGTCCCGTGTATGGCCAGCATAACATTTAAAAACAGGGTGCCCTAGCAAATGTGACCACAAAATCTAATTAAATGACAGGCTTAATCCACGGCACTCAACCATCTTGGGTGCCCAGGGTATGTGACCACACCATCTACATAAAAACTATCATACAAACTCGGCACTCACTTGCTTTTCAAACTGCAACTCCTATATATATATATATACACACACTACCGGTCAGAAGTTTGGGGTCACCCAGACAATATTGTGTTTTACACGAAAACTGACTTTTATTTATCAAATGAGTTGCAAAATGAATAGAACATACAGTCAAGACTTTGGCAGGGTTAGAAATAATGATTTTGTCCTTCAAACTTTGCTTTTGTCAAAGAATGCTCCTTTTGCAGCAAGTACAGCATTGCAGACCTTTGTCATTCTAGCTGTTAATTTGTTGAGGTAATCTGAAGAAATTTCACCCCACGCTTCCTGAAGCACCTCCCACAAGTTGGTTGGCTTCATGGGCACTTCTTGCATACAATACGGTCAAACTACTCCCCCAACAGCTCAATGGGGTTGAGATGTGGTGACTGTGCTGGCCACTCCATTACAGACAGAATACCAGCTGCCTGCTTCTTCCCTAAATAGTTCTTACATGATTTGGAGGTGTGCTTTGGGTCATTGTCCTGTTGGAGGTGGAAATTGGCTCCAATCAAGCACTGTCCACAGGGTATGGCATGACGTTTCAAAATGGAGTGATAGCCTTCCTTATTCAAAATTGCTTTTACCTAGTACAGTACAAATCTCCCACTTTACCAGCACCAAAGCAGCCCCAAATCATCACATTACCTCTACCATGCTTGACAGATGGTGTCAGGCACTCTTCCAGCATCTTTTCACTTGTTCTGCATCTCACAAATGTTCTTCTGTGATCCAAACACCTCAAACTTCGATTCGTCTGTCCATAACACTTTTTTCCAATCTTCCTCTGTCCAATGTCTGTGTTCTTTTTGCCCATATTAATCTTTTCCTTTTATTGGCCAGTCTCAGATATGGCTTTTTCTTTGCCACTCTCCCTAGAAGGCCAGCATCCTCTTCACTGTAGACGTTGACACTGGCGTTTTGCGGGTTCCATTTAATGAAGCTGCCAGTTGAGGACTTGTGAGGCGTCTATTTCTCAAACTAGAGACTCTAATGTACTTGTCTTCTTGCACAGTTGTGCACCGGGGCCTCCCACTTCTCTTTCTACTCTGGTTAGAGCCTGTTTTTGCTGTTCTCTGAAGGGAGTAGTACACACCATTGTAGGAAATGTTCAGTTTCTCGGCAATATCTCACATGGAATAGCCTTCATTTCCAAGAACAAGAATAGACTGTTGAGTTCCACATGAAAGTTCTCTTTTTCTGGCCATTTGGAGAGTATACTGAAACCAACAAATGTGATGCTCCAGATACTCAACTAGCTCAAAGGAAGGACAGTTTTTAGCTTCTCTAATGAGCAAACCCGTTTTCAGCTGTGCTAACATAATTGCACAAGGGTTTTCAAGGGTTTTCTAATCATCCATTAGTCTTCTAATGCACTTAGCAAACACAATGTACCATTAGAACACAGGAGTGATGGTTGCTGGAAATGGGCCTCTATACACCTATGTAGATATTCCTTTAAAAACCAGACGTTTGCAGCTAGTATAGTCATTTACCACATTAACAATGTATAGAGTGTATTTCTGATTAATTTAATGTTATCTTCATTAAAAAAACAGTGCTTTTCTTTCAAAAATAAGGAAATTTTTAAGTGACCCCAAACTTTTGAACGGTATATATGGAATCAGTATCTAATGCAGACAGAACCCCAATGGACATAATTCCTGACTGGGGCTGGTAAGTAACCTAACCCTCCCCTCTCCCCCCCTAACTCTAACCCTCCCTCCCTTAGTGGTGCCTCCCCTAACCTCCCCCCCTAGTGTCTAACCCTAACCTCCCCTCTGTTAGTGCTGTTGGGGTGATGAGGCTTTCTAACCCTAGACCAAGGTATGAGAATCTCTGCTCTTGTATTATCAAGCCGGCTGTGGAGATAAGTAAACCCAGCACACAGTTTGTGATGAATTCAACTCAGCTCTGAGGTAATTCCTCTTAAGCTGCCTTTTTATAAACTCAAGAAAACTGCTGTGTTACAAGGATTTGCCAAAAATGGTTAACAGCAAACTTATACATTTCATTGGTTAACAGCACATAAGATGTGTCTGGGGGTCTTCATCTGTCTTTGTCTTCACTGAGTCCAAACTTAGGCCCTGATTCAGAGCCGGATGCTCTGGCCGCTCGCATAGGGTCTCATTGTTTCAAGCCCCAGAGAGATTTCGGCTCTAACAGAGCCGAAATCTCTCCCACTGACATCACTCGTGATGTCAGTGGGGCCGGCCCCAAACGGAGGCGTTCACATGGGAACGCCTCCATTTGGGCAGCCACTCCCCCGGCCCGCCCACCAAAGGGGGCGTGCCGTCACTCAACATCAACAGCACGCCCCCTTTGGTACGAGACCCGGAGCGACGGATTGGGTGTCGCTATCCCGGTCTCGCGCATGCGCACGATGGAGCCGGCTCCGTCATGCGCATGCGCACTGGCCCACCATCAACCCAGTTGCGAGCGCACAGCGCTCGCGACCGGGTCAGAATCAGGCCCTTAGTGTCTTATTTTGGGTCTTGTCAGCTGTTCCTCTGTATTAGCTGCTGGTTCAATCTCATGATTTTTGTGTAAAGGAAAATAGTTTTTCTTCTAAGTACTGATGAAATTATGCTTTAATAAACACTCTCCAAATTATTATAAACCCTCACAATCCCCTCTTTTTATTAAAACATAATATCCCTTCCTTACTAGAGTTATGGCAATCCCATTGTAACTATATTACTTGGCTTTAGCAGCCTTAGATATAAGTATGGCTGAAACCAGGTGTCCACACTGATTGTACCCCTCCCCTAACACCCTCCTCAAACAGCAAAGGGTCAGCAAGCAAATAAACAAATGGTGAGAGGACAATCCACAAACACAGATAAAGAGTAATTTCCTACCTTGGTGTAGATTTTAAAACTATATGAAATACTCTATAGTTAAATTACCTAGCAATTTTAAAGGCTGTGTAATAGAAACACCAAGCAGCAAGATATGTTGGGTGCAGTAGTTAAATTACCTGTGGATGATAAGAAATTAAAAATCACATCACAGTCTTTCCCAAGTAGAAGTATAGCTAGTAATAACTCCTGAATAACTCCGGCTTCAATTTAAAAATTATATGTGTGACAAAGAGAGTCCCTACCTTTGCAGATGCCTTATTTACCATTTTCTGAAAACTATAAGATAGATAGCAATTCCACAGAATTAGCACAATTAATACAATAATTATAACTATCACTAGATGAATCAGACCACTAAACATCCTTTTGACTGAAGGTGAGTTATCTGTGAATATATCCCACCAATGGTGCTATAAATTGTCTTTTAATTGTGTGGCTACTTCCACCAATTTCTCTGCTTCTACAACTGTCTGCATTTGTGCATGATGGGCAGAATAGTTTACTTTCTGCAAGTGGTGAGCAAGTTTTTTCTGTATTATTAATGGCATTAATGATACTTTGGAGATTAACTGTAAGGTTATGGGGAGGTATCTCAGTCACCTGAAATTCAAACTGTACATCTTCTTGTCTCTTCACATAGAACACATAAGTAAGCATCCGGAAAAAGAATTTAGTAAATTATAGAGGAAAGGTGCATTCATATCATATGTGACTAGGCATACAACCTGAGGCTATACCTCTAAAAATATATCCACCTCTTTATCATGCAAATGCCAGTTGCATACACTGGTTGGGTGTTCAAACTTATAAGGCTCATATAGCCATTTGCTGAGGACATACTAATCCATCATCGGTATCAGTACACAGGCATAAGTCATGTGTCCTATTACTAGTGTCTATGTGTATACCTCTCACCTGGGGAGACCACAGCTGAGTGCCTCCAGTAGTTGTCCACAAGGGGACTGGTAAGATGACATACTTACACATCACCTGTCTGTGTGACATTATACACATGAACTTCACCCGTGCAAAAGTTGTCAGTACACATCTTCTTACCCTGAATTTGTATCCATAACAAAGAAGATATATTAAACATCCTTCTATATACTTGTTCGTTACCTGTCATTAACTGTGTTTGTGCTTTGCCCTTTTGAATATGTTGATGCATGGTTCTGAAAATTCAGTTCAATTGAACAGTTTAGAAATATTTGTTGACAAGTAAAGTATGTTAAACAATGTGCTATTGAACACCTGTAAATATTCATTATCCCAAGATAGACTGGCCTGTAATGGGGTAAATACTGTAGGCATCCATGTAGCTTGCATTGTAACTAATCTTCTCATATCTTCTCCTGCATTACTCATTTTGCTGGCTAAAGTTTCTATATCTACACTATTAAGTAACCCTATACCTGTACCTGATGCTCCTAGCAATGTATCATATCATTCTCTCTTCTGCCTGCTATAGCATTTTGGGTCTGGGGAGTAAGAAATATTGAATCTTAATATTGTGGTTTGTCTTTGGGTACCCACATTTACACAAGTGGAGGGAACTTTAACTAGTGAGTCATTCCTTATAAAGGGCTTATTATTTAGGACGTACATCCTCATCATCATTACTGAATTATTTGGTAATTGCATGGCATTAGAGAAAACTAGCACTATACCTCTTTCTATAGTTGTTGGGCTTCCTATGGGTATACCAGGGTCTGTACTATTGATACACAGAATACCCTGTGCCCACGTTTTCATAAATCCTTTATAGCCTGTAAACATATCAGTACAACACTTAATTTTTATTCCACTTATGATAGTAAAATTATCATGCTCCCTCGGTGCCCAGTAGAGATGCCTTATATTATATTGTCCCAAACTTTTTATATATTTTGAACCTCCTGACCAGGTTACATTTAATTTGTGTAACTGGTAAGTCTGGTTACCATAGACTACCCTAGAATACTCTATTTGTCCTCCTGTTGTCCCCTGTTGTGTGTGCCATACCCCTAGACTAAGTATAGCCACCATTATTACACAAAAAGGATTCATGATGGTGGTTCAATCTTGACCGTCAGCTTCTTGCAATGTGAGACATGTATCCAAGTGCTTTTTCCTCCAATACTGTTGACTACACCACTGAAGTTGGTGTAGTCAACAGAACCTGATATGGACCATCAAATCTTGGCTCCAGGGACTTTCTGACATGTTTCTTAGTGTAGACCCAATCGCCCGGTTCCAATGAATGTACACCAGGTACTGCTTCTGGGTCTGGAAGGGAGGAGAAAACTAAAGAATGGATGTTATTCACTTGATTACAAAGAGTAGCTACATAGTCTGTCAAGTATGCATGATTGTGCTGCAACTGTTGGGGAAAATAACACCCTGTCTTAGGATGTCCTAAGAATAATAAGGTGACAACTTATGTTTCTTAGTGGGGGTGGTTCTTACTGAATATAAAGCTATGGGCAGACAGTCCACCCATGTCTTGCCCGTCTATGCCATTATCTTTTGTATCTTTAGTTTGAGGGTACCATTTAGTCTCTCTACATGCCCACTGGCTTGAGGTCTGTAAGGGGTGTGAAAGGCTTGTTCAATACACATATCCTTCATGATAGGCTGCATAATTTCTCCTGTAAAGTGTGACCCTTTATCAGACTCTATAGTTTCTGGTATCCCATATCTGCAAATGACTTCACTTATTAATTTCTTGGCTGTTGTTTTTGCAGTGGCTTTGGCACTGGCCAAGCCTCTGGCCAATTAGAGAAGAAGTCTGTATAGATGAGGGCATACTCATATGTCCCCAACTTAAGCAACTGAATATAGTCTATCTGCAGTCTCTTAAATGGGTATAATGGCTTTGGTGTATGCCTTTATGGTACTTTTACTGTCTGTCCTGGATTGTGTTTCCCACACACCTGGCATAATGCTACATACACTGTAGCTGCTGCATTAAAGCCTGGTGCTATTCAGTGCTGGAGCACCGTGTTAACCATGGCCTCCTTTGAATTATGCACTGGACAATGGGCCAGCTGGGTCATCAGGGGATATAGAGCCCTTGGGAAACACCACCTGGTGGCCTTAGCCCAATGTATATTAACACAGGTGGCTCCCTCTTTCTCCCAGCCTTTCTTTTCTCCTTTTGTGGCCTGTTTTTAAAACTGGTGTAATTTTTGTATGTTCATGGGGTCTTTCTTTGAGTCTATTACTATATCATAAAGGGCTGGGATAGATAACAGGGCAGCTTAGCCACAGCATCTGCTTTGCTTGGCCACAGCTGTTTTCTATTTGGTGTGTGCTTGCACCTTTAAAATGGCTACTCTACTTGGAAGCTGTAAGGCTGCAAACAACAATCTAATGAGCTCAGCATGCTTAATGGGTTTACCAGCCGAGCCCATAAAATCCCTACTCTTCCAAATAGGTCTGAAATCATGGGCCCACACCCCAGGCATACCTGGAGTCAGTGTAAATGTTTGCTGTCTGATTTTCAGCCATTATACATGCCTCAGCGAGTGCCCTCAACTCTGCTTCCTGTGCTGAGCAGGAAGGTGGGAGTGGTTGCTGAATCAATACCTCCTCTAAGGTGGTGACTGCATACCCTGTTCTTGGGGATCCATCGTGATAATATCTAGAGCCATCTAAAAACAATTCCCAGTCTGGATTAGATAAGGGAACATCTGTCACATTCTCTAGTTCCTTCACTTCCATACTATTACTGTATGTTAAGAAAAAAATAGATTTGTGGTTTTATCTGACTGTATTTGCAGCACATTATCCCCCACATCATCCTCATTGTTGTGTTCCTTATTGCCATTACCTAATATGTTGTCAACAGGTGTATGTATGCCTTCCTCACTATTCCCCTCTTTTGAATTCTGCATTGAAAGCAATGTATGGTAGCAGGATTCAACACTGTGCACCTCTTAATGGTCACATTGGTAGTGCTTAGTAGGGCTATCTCATACTTGGTTAACCTGACTAGAGAAAGATGCTTAGTTCTGACCTGGTTAAGTATTTATGTTACTGAGTGGGGAACCAGTATTTAAGCAGAGCTGCAGCTGCTACTGCTCTTATACAAGATGGTGCACCTTTGATTATACTATCAAGCTGCACTAAATAATATGCAAGGTGCCTTTGTTTACCACCATGTTTCTGCACTAATACCCCTTGAGCATGTTCTTGTGTTTCATGATAGAATAGCATAAAAGGTCTGTCATATCTAGGTAATCCTAGTGCTGGTGCTTGTGTAACTGCAGTTTTTATCTGCATAAAAGTTTCCTTCTGTTCTGATGTTAATGTTACTGTTTTGTCTTTTGTATCTGTCAACGCATCATAGAGGGCTTGCATTATGAGAGATGCATTGGCAATCCATTCCCTGCAATACTCTATTAGTCCTAGAAATGCTCTGAGTTGCCTGGTGGTAGTGGGCTCTGGCACTTTCTGTATAGCTGATATCCTATCCTGTGTCAAATGTCTTGTAACTTGAGAAATACAATGTCTTTAAAAGGTGACTTGTGCATGAGATGTTTGCATTTTTTCTTTTGATACTCTGCAATTTTGTTCACACATAAAAATAAGTAATGATTTGGTTTCACTTTGACACTGTCCCTCTGTATCTGCACATAGGAGCAAATCATCCATGTACTGCAACAACTGGATGGTCTCAAACTGTGGTCTCCACCCTTGCAGTACAAAGGACATAGCCTCTGTAAATGCAGATGGAGAGGTTGCCCCTCCTTAGGGTAATCTAGTCCAGCAATACTGTTTGCCCATGCTTGTAAAAGCTAAATAGAGTTGACACTCTGGTGTAAGAGGTACAAAAAAAATGCATTAGCTAAATCAATTACTGTGAAATGAGTTGCTGTTGCTGGTAGTATTTTAGCAAGGTGTGTGAATTAAGCACTATAGGTTACAGGGTAAGCATCTACAGATGTGTTTTGGTATGGGGGTGTGCCTGTCCCTTTTTGAAACTATATCTGTTCATCCCACAGTGTTCATAGCTACAAGGTTCATCATTATTGCTTGTGGTTTGCTTCTTGCACACCCGTGTCCTGTGTCTGTTATTATTAACCATCCAAGGCATTAAGGTGCCTGACCACCCTTGTATGGGAATAGGGCTGAATAGGGTGAGGTGTGTATATAGGTAAGTGTTGTTTATTTCATTATTGTCCTGATGAATATTCTTTGATGTATTGAAATGTTTACTTGACTGCGGGGACTCCGTGTAATTTTTTCGGCATATTTGCCTAAGTGCCACCTAATGTGTGCATACGTGTGTATTGTGGAGGAGGGCACCGGCAGAAGTTGAATTAAGAATAAGTTTAGTGCCGAGTATTTGGATCATTACTTAGGGTTTGGCACCCCCCAGGAGGGGTTAGGGTAGGGAAAGGGGGGGTTAGGGTTAGGCACCACTAAGGCGGGGTTAGGCACCCCCCACGAGGGTTAGGTTTAGGGTGCTGGGAGGGGGGGTTAGGTTTAAGCACTGCCGCATGACATCAGGCTGTAAGAGTATATGTGACACATATTGCATGTACATCCAGATTCATGATTTATCTCTTTTTTCTCAATAGACTCTGCTGAGCACTGCACAGATCAGTCAGATATGTGCAGTGGTTTTGTGTGTATAGTGTCAAAAAAGTGTTAAAAAATAGAAAAACATAACTTTGGGGTCCCCCCCCCAAAAAAAATCATAGCCAGCCCCTGACTTCTGACCCTTTTCTGGTACTTAAAAAACATGGGAAAATGTATTTCCAGTAACCAGCACATGGCTCAACCAGCCGAGGGGTAATGTAGAGGCCGGGTGACAAACATCATTGGGTCACCCTAGCCAAAGCATTAACCAGCCCCACACTGGTCACCCCAGCTCTGGGACTCCTCGGTGGTAGTGGGTGCAGGGTTAATGAGTGAAAGATAGCAATTAAAATTGTTATTTTTAGTGGGACGACAGGTCCCAGTAAGCCTGCCCCAGCATAGCTGCACTTGGAGAACCACAAGTGCCACCATACCCATAGTAAAGGCCTGGTGGCACCTGTACCCACACTGTGAAAAAAATATAAAAAAGACAGAACACAGACATCAAATATTTTAACCCTTTATTAACTACTCATGCTCACTCACACTCACACAGTATGTTCATACAGTGATTTTGTGTCTGTGGGTTTGGGAGTTTGGTTTGTTTTTTTGCCAAACTCTCTGGATGTCTACCTGGAGCAGGGGACTGACCGACGCCATGGAAGTAGGTACAGTACAGTATGTACAGTAATGTAAGTGTGAATGTGCATGAGTAGTTATTGAAAGGATAACATATTTAGTGTCCACGTACTGTCTTTTTTATTTTTATAATTTCTTCACAGTGGGGGTACAGTTGCCCTCAGGCCCTTACTGCTCACCTATGTTGACACTTGTGGTTCACAAAGTGCCACCATGATGGGACAGGCTTGCTGGGACCTGTAGTCCCACTGTAAATAACAATATTAATTACTGTCTTTCATCCATTAATACAGCACCATCCACCACCAAGGGTGCAGGAATAGCCATGGGCTTCACCTCAGCTCTGATTTGTTCTCAGAAGGATCCAACTTTTGGATGGGTCCCCACTTTCTAAGGAATCCCATATGACAGATGGCCTGATTTTGCAAGGATCGCAATTGCAAAGCTGCATGCAGGCAGGCAGCTTTGCAATGCGATCCTTGCAATCATGCAAATGCAGCAGGAGGCGTATGACACCCCATGCTACATTTGCAATCCCAGCACTGCAACCTCAGTCGCAGTGCTGGGATCACCATTGCGACCATCAGTGGTCGATGGTCGCGATAGTGGGCGGCGCCGGGTGGCTGGGCAGCTGAGTAAGGTTCAGGTTACTCAGGCTGACTAGCTTGCGAGCCCAGCAAACTGCCTACTTTCAGACAGTCTCTGGGCTAGCCACTCCCAGAAAACAGGTTTGGGGAACACTGGCCGGCCCCACCCCCACACTGCCCCTTAAATGCCTCTGCCTGTCAATCAGCGTGCGTGTTAGTAAGACCCATTCTGCACACTCGCAGAATGGGTCCTGCTCATACGCAGATTCCGTGCACTGCTAAATTATGCCCAGAGACTGCTCATTGGGTAAGAGTGGTCTGACTCTTAGCCAATCATTGCTATAATCCAGGAAACCTTGTGGGTGCTGTCAGTCAGCTCCCCCCTCCTGTGTCTCTCCATTACCTCCCCCACCCCCTTTCCCTGGGACTCTCCAGTAGCCACGATTACCTGGATGTTCCACTTGCTCTGCTACTCTTCACCACACTGATGGCTCCTCCTCTTCTGTTCTTCAGTTGCAGCAGTGCGGATGCCATTACTTCACATGCACTGTTATAAAAAAAACCTTTATTGTGCTGAGTCACTGATGGTGGCTACCTCCTCCTGATGGTGTGGCTACCTCGGTGAACACTTAGGGTGCAGGATATAGCATCCAGCACCCCAAGTGTTCACCAACTGAATGGGAGGTACTGCAGCAGTGACATCAGGGGGAGGTAATAATGAACACTTCAGTGAGTCCAGGAGGTTAAAACAAGGTACACTGTCCTGGCTGGTGGCACCTTCCTATGCTGGTCCTGCCACAGTGCCCAGGGCATATGCTCTGCTCACTCTGCCCTCGTTACACCTCTGTCTATATGTCTAAGTGAACTGTGCTGTCTCTGTATACACAATATATTTTTTATCCAGATTGTTAACTGTCTATCAAAGAAAATAAACGTAACTTCTTTATTTTTCTTATAGAGGTATTATTATCTTGTAAGTGAATATTTATTTCTCGTAAGAAAGCTAAATGAACCTCAAATTGTGATGAATATGTGATCCTGGCAGATGGTGATACCACACTGTGCTCATGGATTGCTGATATTTTCCCACATTTCTTGCAGTGTCCCTGTGTATACTGTACACTCGACGCTACTTTTATTTTTAACAAGGATCTCAACCTGTTAATTCATAATTAGTGAGTCAGTGAACATTCTTTATCGAGATTCCAGTTTTAGGTCGAGTCAGCGGGACAGAATTTTAATTACATTTTGAATAGAAAAAAAAAAGATTTTCCATCTGTTCTTATTAAAAATAATACTCAGGTAAGCATCACAATGAATTCGCACAGCTCGCTGTGATGGGAAAGTGCTCATTTTGATGGTCAGCTCAGCAGTTGCCGACAGTTTCTTCATAACATCTCTGACGAAGCATTTACCTATAACACAGCCAAGAATATAGTTCCAATTATGCCATACTCTGACTCTAATACATTTTAAATAAGAAATATCACTTAAACAATTTAAATCTTTCCTTCAAGGTCAAAGATCATCAGAAGTACAGTAGCTCAACACTTTATTCTGGGGTCTATTCATAAAGTAACCGAAAACTGAATTGTTACTTTTCATTATATATCGCAATGGTTCGATGCGTTATATAGCTATGGTAAGTAGCAATTCATGTATACTTATCTCTCCGATATCTTCATGCGCTGTCCATGGGTACGGCGGTTCTGTCTTCGGCTGCGGTCCAGGGTGAGTAGCTGGGAGGTGAAGGCAGGTCCTTTCTGTGCTTGCGCCGGCGGCTGAGGTCAGGGACGGCTGCAGTGGCTGCTAGGACATCAAGGGGGCGGAGTCAGAGCCAGGCAGAAGACAGGGAGGTAAGCAACTTCCCGGCCCGCCTCGTGACGCTGTTCAGATTACGCTATAATGAGATGTCGCATCTGAACACAAAGGAGAAGCGTAGAGCAGAGCTTTTCGTCCTGTAATGAATTGCACTCACCATACTAAAGTATGGTGTTGCGATTCAACCACAGAGCAGAGGTGCCGCTGAAGAAGTAATGAACTTCTCCCCGGTAACCCGCTTTGTGAATTGCACCAAGCAGAGAAAAGCCATGTTTTCTGCAAAACAGGACTTTTCTCTGCTCCATGAATAGACCCCTCTGTGTGCAGAAAGGACTATATAATAGTACATGATATAAAAGGGTACCACTTGTATTGCCCTTTACAATACTTGTCTGGAATATTAGAGTGACTTAGGCCCAGTGTGCAAAATGATTTCAAATTGCTAAGTACAGTATATAACATTTTCTTTACTCCGGTTCAGCACAGGTTTCTGGTGACAGAATTCCATTCTCTGGTGCTGTCAGCCTATGTGACAGCCCCCTTTCCCCTCGTACTCTCTGCTGACCCAAGCCTCACTTTATGGAGTCAATTCAATTAGATGTGAGTTGACATTGCTACAGAGCGAAAATGGCGCAAGTGGCCCCGCAAATGCACCCCCTTCCCCTCACAGTTTGATCTCACCCCAGATTAATGGACTTTTCTACTCTGCATGTCTGGCGGTACCGTAAGTGCGGCATATAGCCAAATTTACTGGCAGATGTGACTAAAGTGCGTCTAATTGAATTGGCCCCTGTGTGTTCATTTCCATGCAAACTAATAGAAGATTTGTAGGGATTGTCCCAGATGGGAAAGGGATACTATTGTCAGGGTATTAGAATACTATTATTTAAGATAAATGTCAATCAACAGAAGCAGAGTTGAATAGGAGTGGTTTCCAATAGAGAGGGGATAGTATAGCAGGTGTCGAAATTATACAGAGAATAAGAGTATAAAATGACAAGAAAATAGATTATAATGGAACAAAAAAAGGTTATAGACCTAAAACATAATAGAAGACAATGTTAAGTCTGTGGCAAACACAGGATTTCTAGAGGAGGGTTTCCAAATACTTGATTGCAGCAAGTGTGGCCAATCCATGAAGAGGGCATAATTAGCACTTAACCAGCTATAATATACTGTACATTATACGAAGTATAGTGTACTGTATGTAATAATTCTGACATATACAGGACCAGCGATCACAGTAAGACAATATATGCGGCAGTAGGGCCTTCCTGCCTAAGCTGAATGTTTTTATTTCAGATGTGGGCTCTATTCCAGATCATTTGAGCAAGTTCGGGAGCCTGGGGAAGAGGCATAAGAACCTAGCACTGCACTGAACATATATGTACAGATTGGTCTAATTATGTACCATATATTATATATATTATACAGTAATAATAATTGACCCTATGGATGGTCTACACTCAGATAGAGCCATCTTCCTCATTGCTACGATGTGCGCACAACGTCATGCATCGTGGCATAGCGGAGCTTCTCCCATTGAAGTCTATGGCGTGCTCGTGCATACTCATGCGCAGGCCACAGACGCAGGCACAGTAGTCGCGCCATCCAGGCCGCGCGATGGCTATATCTGTATATCATTGCTTCCCTAACAGTGGATGTTTTCCAGAACTCCTAGTAGATGCACAAGTGTATTCATTACTGGTTAACACATCTTAAAAGATCAACGGGCGGTGCTAATTATTTAATTTGTGACACTGAAGGTATCTTAGAAAAACATGCAACTTTAGTATTATATGCTATTTATATTGTGGTCATCTTGTTGTGGGCTGGGGAGGTGGGTTTCCAGGCAACCGGAAACCCCCCTGCATTTACCTATGTAAGTGTTAAGTGTGATGCTTCCTTAGAGTTTTGTAATTAATCTTATTACAGAACCCACACACCAATGGAAAAACGCATTTTAATTTTCTCCTCTTTTATACTATTTATTCACACAGTCCCATTCCTGTATACTAATCTTGGTACATATAAACAATACTTAATAATGTTCGCGATTAGTTTTGTCTTTGACTTTTTTAATTCCAATATAATTTAATTTTCTCTTATTTTATGCATTACCATCCTCTCCCTAATGCTCTCTACCAGTCCTACATACAGTATCTCACATTCACTCCATTTTCTCCAACACTATAATATCTAATCTGCTTCTATTTATGATATTCCATACTTATCTTTATTGCTATACTTCAGTGATTCCCAACCTTGGTCCTCAAGGCACACTAACAGTCCTGGTTTTAGTGATATCCATGCTTACACACAGATGGTTAAATCAAAACAACTGAGGTACTAATTAAGTCACATGTGTTCAAGTATGGCTATACTTAAAACCTGGACTGTTACTGTGCCTTGAGGACTGTGGTTGGGAAACCCTGCTATACTTCTTTATTGATAGTATTGTAATGCCCTGGCAGTGATATTCATCTCCTATCTGTGACAACCCCCACACATCTCCTATCCACTCTATGCTCATAAACCATACTTGCCTACCCTCCCAATTCGGCCGGGAGCCTCCCGAAAATTGTGTGCCACTAGCGACATCCCAGAAAGGTCGGCATGCCTCCCAGCCATGGCAACCTGTCTTTATAAACCCCGGCAGCGGGGAAGGGGGCGGCAAAAAAAAACATGTTACTTGTTGAAGTTTATTATATATTTTCTGATAATCAGTTTTCTTAGTGCTTAGAGCGTGCATCTGCATTAACTCCCTTTTTTCTGTATTATCTACCATGTCCAAAGTTAGGAATATATCATATTCTGGAGTTTGGTACATATGAGAAATGCGGTAAGACTCCAGAAAATTGCATTTTCGGGGCTTTTTCTGCATTTTTACCTTAGTACATCCCATTCTTAATGAGAACAACGATAATGTATTGATAAGGAAAATGCTAAAATGTTTAAATTTAGAAGTAAACAGAGAAAGGTAAATTATGTATACTGTAGGCTTTCTTTTCTATTTCTCTATAGGCCAATATTTTGTACTAATTGTACAGGGAACACTATGAGCTATCTTCAAGTTTGCATGCAATGAAAACATCAGGCATAATGGTGTGGTTATAGGCAATCTATGGAAAGTGTGTATTATGGAAATGGTTTCCATTCTACAGGCCCCAAGGGACCAGCATGAAAAAGGAAAAACACTTCAGGCATATAGTAGCTAAACGTCACTTTAATAATTCATGATTCCATTGTATTTTCAATTGCTTTAGTTGTCTGATATACCCCAGAACTATTTCTACTACACAGAACTGACTTGCAGAAATCATCTTACAATGTAAATGTAATCTCTCTGTTTTACCCTCTGAAAACACATCTTGGAATAAATACCGATTATGTATTATCTCTGACAGCCTAAAGGAAATTTACACATTTTCATAGACCCACACTTCCAAACAGATGAAAAACAGCTTGCACAATATTGTTTCATAAAATAGATCAATAATACAAAGTATATGTATATGTAATATCATACTCCTGGATGTTTGCTACAGGATGTTTCAATGTATGCTGGCCCTGGGTAACAATAGGTTTTGGGGAAGAGAACAGATCTCTGCTGTTTTACTAGAGTGAAGGCACATCGGTAACTAGAAGTGAGTGACATGAAAAGATATTGCAATATTAGGCCAATTTTCACACATTTCTTATTATTGGTTCAGAATGGAAGGCCTCTTAACAAGACATTTAAACTGAATGTTTAATCTATCTTATTATTGACCTTGTGTGCCAAAACCCACATTGCTAAAGCTAGGAACAGTGCACACTATGCCATTCTTTGATCATACCGATAATTGGGACGATTTGTCGTCAAAATCACAGTCCCAATATCTGTGCTACACACTATACAATTTAAATGAAATACCTGGTTAATTTCACAGTAAATTTGCATATGTCCGCCCACAAGGATGATGAGGTAATCAGGAAAAATAACAGGAAAGATGGGCAGATTAACGAGAATTCACACACACTGCACAATATCGGGAAATTGAGGCCGAGATTTTTGGTCTTTTTGGCCACATTGAAAGGATTGTGTTTGTTGATGTTTTCTAGCCATTTTATTGGTGAAACGCTGAAATGATACACACTATACAATAAATAAGGCTGATCACCCCATTATTGGCAAATTGGCTCAATAATTGTATAGTGTGTAGGTAACTCACATACTTGCCTACACTCCCGGAAGTGGCAGGAGGCTCCAGATTTTTTGGGTAGCCCCCCCTCATCCCTGGAAGAGTAGGCACTTCTCCCACATCCTGCCCACTTCCTAGTGAAGAATGGGGAATGGGGAGAAACTTACCTGGAATCCGAGGTCCGTCATTAGGGAGCGGGCCTTAATTGCACAATTCTATATTAATTGTGTCATTTGGTCCAGCCCCCTATTACAATATGCTTAAAGCAAGCAAGAGCCTTTCATTAACATAATAAAGGATACTTTGTTAGCCATTTAAGCAGTCAGCTCAAGATCTGCCTTTGCATTTACAGTACTTGTGTCCTGAAAAGGAGAGGAATGGTGACCATTGCTAGGACACCATACCCCAGCCGCTAGGAGAACTGCTGTGCCACTACCAGTTTGTACAACATGTTGCTAATTGGTACACATCAGTAAGTGTCGGTCACTGCGGCGTTGTAGAAAGTGGTGTCTTTAGATTGCAAACTGACTGTGCATTATATGGCGCACACTTGCGGCAATGTTGACACTACTGTGCTACTAGGAGCTGTACAACATGTGTCTAATCGTACACATCAATAAATGCTGGCCACTGCGGCACTTTCAAATCTTTGGAGCTAATGCTGTGATCACATTACAAACTTGGTGTGCCAAAACTTGGTGTTTCCTTTCCCCCAAAGCAAACAAACGTGACTGTTGATTGACAGCCATGCGGCTTACAGCCAATCAGCGTCCGTCTACATTACAGTGGCCTGGCAAATGACGGAAAAGACCCAGTCTCCGTCATTTACTGGGGAATCAATGTATGTTGAAGCACATACATCACTTCAGTGGGTCTGCACTAATTGTTTATTTATTTTGGCAAGTCCCAGGACTCTACTGGACATGGGGACCGAGCTAGGCCAGAAGATAGGTGAGTATAGATTTTTTTTTTTGCTGCTGCCATTTTCCCAGTGATTTTTGCTGCTCTGCAGTGCCGGCCCAGCGCTGCAGAGCAGCACTCTAGAGACAACGGACAGGTAAGTATAAAGACTATGGGCCATATACAATATGGCCATATTCAATATGGAGTGAAAAGTCCGTCCGTGAAGTCATTTTCGCCTGTTTCAACTATCTCCATATTCAATTTCAAAGACTTTTTGCAGGTACGAAAAGTCTTTGTTAAAAAACGGGGATAAGTTTTCACCATGTAATACATGGTGAAAAACATTGGGGTTTTGGGGTATAAAGTAGTGAAAAGTAGCTTGCACCCCTTGTAATGTCCCTAAAGGTTTTCTATGTCAAAAAATAAAAAAAAATGTCCTCTGGTCACCCCAAAAATGTACTTTTATTGATAAAAAAAAATGGAGGACAAACTTCTAAAGTAGCGAAATTGATTCCAGAGGGGTTCCCAAGTATGCGGCAGGTGTTTTCTAGCATGTGGGCGGTAGCGGCAGGTGCATTTTTTAAGAATTTCAAACAATGACTTTAGGGACTTAAAAATATGCTTGCACCCATTTTCATGTACCTCAAATTTGATGGGACTAGTTATTTTTCCCCCAAAAAAACCTGTGCTATTCTTCATCACTTCTTCTAAAGCTGCATTTATGCACCTGCCGTGACTATTAAAAACCCTGACTACCTTCAGCAGCCCAAATCGGGGGGTACCCATAGTGATCCCCCGTGTCAGGACATCTTTTGGGGGGTGACAGCATAATTTCCACAAAAACTGACAGGACATTTCGATACTTACCTTTCCGCCGGGTCCCGTATTGAATGCAGGGATAAGCGGCACGCGCCCGATACTTTATCCCTGCAAAAAATGGCGATGAAGGCGAAAAAGTCTGACTTCGGACTTTTCACCCCATATATGGCCCTATAATAGGTGCAGGGTGTGTGGTGTGGGCCCTCCTGCACCCATTATAGATACGCCCTGGGACCACCACTTAACCATGTCACCACGTACTGTAGGCTACCAAACCCCATTGCGCTTCCAAATTCTCTCACTCTGCTTTCTGTCCTTAGCTCCCCTTACATTTGCTCACTCCTTATGTCTTCCGTTTGTCTCCCCCTTACCTTTACACTGTAATCTCCATGAGCAGGGCCCTCCTCCCTCCTGTTCTCATCACCTGCTGTACAATACTTTTCTTGCACACCTGCCACACATCCTCCTTGGGCTCTCTGTCCCTGTACTCCACAGGTTCTCAAACTCGGTCCTCAGGACTCCAAACAGTGCATATTTTCCAGGTCTCCTCATAGAATCACAAGTGAATTAATTAGCTCCACCTGTGGACCTTTAATAATGTGTCAGTGAGTAATGAATACACCTGTGCACCTGCTGGGTGACCTTGAAAATGTGACCTGTGTGGGGTCCTGAGGACCGAGTTTGCGTACCGCTGCTGTACACCAATCATCTGTTGAATGTACTAGACTTGTCATTTGTGCCCCTGCTAACAGCATGAACTTTCTCTACTGTAAACTGTTAAATTGGAAAATTCAAAACAGGGTGTACAACAAAAATGTTAATAAATTGAAATAAATAAATAAATTATACTGTACAAATTGCGTACAAAAATTTTAAAAAACAGTCCACCAACATATGGCAAACAAATTGAAAGAGGGCTATCACCCAAAGAACTTGCTCTGTGGAAATTAAAGAAAAAGGCACAGTATTACAATACTAATATACAGTACTGTATATTGTAAAATCTTGACATCAACAATGTACTGTACTGTAAGTAGTACACTACTGTATACTATAGTAGTAAGCAATGATGTACTGTACTTTACCTTTGGTGTAGCCCCCTCGAAAATTGGCCTGTGGGTCTTGTGAGCTACGTGGGCCCCTTCGGTTCTGGCGGCTGACCTGTCGGAAAGGAATTAGCTCTGTTTTAAAAAATATACATATATATATGATGATGGAGCATAACCTTTACATTATGCAACATTGTAGAGCTGTCACATAACATTATGTTGAATTGTAGTGTCACCACTTCACATTGAGACTTTGTAGTGCCCACAATTCCCATTAGTCCACATTGTAGTGCAACTACTTCACATTATGCCACATTATGGAGGATGAGAGGAAGATCACATGTAATGTCAGAGCATGATATAAATCGTATACATTGGGGCTGATATTGTAGGGAGTGTACATGCCCACATAGCACTGGCCCCACCTCCTTCTCTTCCCACAATATGTCCTTGATCACTTTCAGCCCCATGTCCATGTGGCCCTTAATCCGGCCTTGCCCTTGAAGAAGGCATAATTAGTACATAATAAGATATAATCTGCCACATGCATGTCTGAGTTAAAAAATGTTTTTCTGGCTATGGGCACCATTTTAGAATGCTCTGTGGACCATTGGACCAAATCTGGGAGTCTGGGGGAGCAGCAGAAGAACCTTCAGTACATTACTTAAATGTGACCGCTCAATCTCATTGGCTGTGGAACTCCGTCTGCACAGCTGATGTCAAAACATAGAAACATAGAATTTGACGGCAGATAAGAACCACTTGGCCCATCTAGTCTGCCCCATTTTTAAACATATTGTTACCTCAACCCTAATTGATCCTTACTTCTTCTGAAGGATATCCTTATGTCTATCCTATGCATGTTTAAATTGCTCTACTGTCTGAGCCTCTACCACCTCTGATGGGAGGCTATTCCACTTGTCCACTACCCTTTCTGTGAAGTAATTTTTCCTCAAATTTCCCCTGAACCTACCTCCCTCCAGTTTCAGAACATGTCCTCTTGTTCTAATACATCTCTTTCTTTGATGAATGTCTCCTTCCTTTACCTTGTTAAAACCCTTTATGTATTTGAACGTTTCTATCATGTCCCCCCTTTCCCTTCTATGCTCCAAACTATACATATTAAAATCTTTTAGTCTTTCCTGGTACGTTTTGTGGTGTAGACCTTGCACCATTTTAGTTGCTCTTCTTTGTACAGTTTCTAATGTGTTAATAATATCCTCTGGAGATATGGCCTCCAGAACTGAACACAGTGGGCCTGATTCAGAGCCGGACGCTCTTTCAGAGCATTCGCTCTGAATCAGTGCCCGCCTATTGTATTTTTAGAGCGGCCTCCTGGCCGCTCGCATAGCTGTGGGTGACCACACTTGCGATGAGACCCTTGTGGTAGGGTCTCATTGCCGCAAGTCCCAGTGGACTTCTTGCTCTTACAGAGCAAGAAGTCCACCCACTGACATCACTTGTGATGTCAGTGGGGCCATCCCTAGACAGTAGGCGTTCCCATGGGAACGCCTCCATCTGGGCAGCCATGCCCCCGGCACACCCACCAAAGGGGGCGTGCTGTCACTCAACATCGATAGCAAAGCCCCCTTTGTAGCGAGACCCGGAGTGACGGCTTGCCGGTCGCTATCCGGGTCTCGCGCATGCACACGACGGAGCCGCCTCCGTCGTGCACATGCGCCCAGGGCCAACATCGACCCGCTTGCGAGCGGGTCTGAATCAGGCCCAGTATTCGAGATGAGGATGTACCAATGACCTATACAGTGGTATTATCACTTCTTTCTTTCTACTACTGATTCCTCTCCCTATGCAACCAAACATCTGACTTGCCTTCCTCATTGCTTTGTTACACTGTTTGCATGCCTTTAAGTGACCTGAAATAGTGACTCCTAGATCCTTTTCCTCTTTAGTAGTTTCCAGTATAGTGCCATTAATACTATATTTAGCCTTTGGATTTTTGAGACCCAAGTGCATGATCTTGCATTTTTTGGCATTAAACTGTAGTTGCCACATTCTTGACCATTCCTCTAGTCTACCTAGATCATCATTCATTTGTTTTACCCCTCCTGGTGTGTCTACCCTGTTGCATACCTTTGTGTCATCTGCAAAAAGGCATAGTTTCCCTTCAATACCATTTGCAATGTCAGAAATAAAGATATTAAAAAGCACTGGTCCAAGTACAGATCCCTGAGGTACTCCACTGGTAACATTTCCCTCTTGAGACTGCACTCCGTTTACTACAACTCTTTGTTTCCTATCCTGCAGCCATGATCTTATCCATTCAACTAGCTTTGTATCCAATCCCATGCTTTCCAGTTTATTTAACAGTCTGCAATGTGGAACAGTGTCAAAAGCCTTACTAAAGTCTAGATAAGCCATATCTATGCCCCCCTTTATCTATTTCCTTAGTCACCCAGTCAAAAAAAGTCAATAAGATTTGTTTGACATGATCTCCCCTCAGTAAATCCATGCTGTTTGGGGTCCTGCAAATTGTTGGATTTGAGATAATCTACAACTCTTTCTTTTAAGAGTGTTTCCATCAATTTCCCAACTACTGATGTAAAGCTCACTGGTCGGTAGTTCCTTGCTTCCACTTTTGTGCAATGGGACAACGTTTGCTTTTTCCAGTCCTCTGGAATTACTCCAGTAGCTAGTGACTGGTTGAATAATTATGTTAATGGTGTAACCAGCACCCCTTTAAGCTCATTTAGTATCCTTGGATGTATCCCATCAGGCCCCATTGATTTATCCAATTTCAGCTTTGAGAGTTCTGTTAGGATCTTCTCTTCTGTAAATGTGCTTGTTCCTACCTCATTTTTCTGATCACACCTGCAACTTAACTGTGGCCCCTTGCCCTCTCTTTCAGTAGTGAATACTGAACAAAAATAATTATTAAGATGATCAGCTATTACATTGTCTCCATCAACAAGATTTCTTTCTGTCTTTAGTCTTTTTATTCCACCTTTTGTTTTTCTCCTTTCGCTTATATACTTAAAAAAGTTTTGCCCCTTTACCCACTGACTGTGCCATTTTCTCCTCAGCTTTAGCCTTTGCACATCTGATTACTTTCTTAGCCTCCTTCTGTTTTACAAGATACACCTCTTTGTCTTCATTATTTTGCGTCTTCTTGTATTTCCTAAAGGCCATCTTTTTTGCTTTCACAATACTTGCTACCTCTTTCCCAAACCACACTTGCTTCCTTTTCCTTGTGGTTTTCCTAATTTTGATACAAAGGTCTGTTCCCTTTAATATTGCACTTTTTAAAATTACCCACCTCTCCTGCACTCCTTTCTAGTTCCTCCACTCTGCCAAAGATTCGCTTACACATCTTCCCATCCCTGCAAAATCAGCCTTCCTAAAATCTAACACCTTTGTTTTTGTATGGGGTGAGTCAGTATCTGTTTTTATTCTGACCCATACTGCTTGATGATCACTGGATCCCAGGTTTTCACCCACTTTTACATCAGATATTCTGTCTCCATTTATAAGTGTCAAGTCTAATATTGCGTCTTTCCAAGTGGGCTCCCTCACCAATTGCTGGAGGGAGGCTCCGTGCAATGAATTCAGGATGTCCCTACTTCTAGTAGAACTTGCCACAGACACCTCCCAGTTTATATCTGGTAGATTAAAATCTCCCATGATTATAACCTCTCCTTTTAATGCAATTTTAGTGATGTCCTGCAATAGTTTATTGTCCAGTTCCTCTGCCTGACCTGGTGGTCTGTAGAGCACTCCAATACGAAGAATTACTTTCTCCCCTGTTTCTATAGTCACCCAAAGGGACTCGTTTTTTTCTTCAAGACTATGTATTAACGTAGTTTTTATGCTTTCCTTGATATACATTGCTACTACTCCGCCTATTCTTCCCATTCTGTCCTTCCTAAATAAAGTATATCCCGGTATAGTTATGTTCCAGTCATGATTTTCATTGCACCATGACTTCGTAATAGCCACAATATCCAGATCATCCATTGTCATTATTGCAATTAGTTCTGGGATTTTATTTCCTAAGCTCCTAGAATTTGCACACATTGCTCTTATAGTTTTATTTGTTTGTTATTTCTCCTGTTCCTAGGTATGTTCATCTCTCTGCCTATATTTATTTGGTTTTGGTCTGAATCATCTTCTGTTGCTGTAGATATGCTTCCTGTTCCATTTGCCAGCAGAAATAATACCTCTTTATTGGGGGAGCATATTTCTTTTTTCTTGTTTGGTTCACTGTCCCCCTCTTCTAGTTTAAATAGTTCTTGGTGAAACTTTCAAACTGTTCACTCAGTATTCTAGTTCCTTTTGAAGATGGGTGCAGGCCATCATATTTGTATAAGCTTCTATCTTGCCAGATGGCGTGGCTATGGACTGTCAATCCAAATCCCTCCTCATAACACCACTTCTGTAGCCAAACATTGAAGTTTCTGATGCAATGATTTCTATCTCCCCCTCTGTGTACTGGCAATACTTCTGAAAATGTTACAGTGGTTGCCACCTGCTTTAGAGCAGTCCCTAACTTCCTGAACTCATCTTTTACTGCCATGACTTCAGCATTGGCCAGGTCATTTGTCCCTAGGTGGACAATGACATCCACCTCTCCATCTTTTCTTGCTGCCTTCACAATTCTCAGCATGCGCTCTTTATCCCTTGGAGCTGTGGATCCAGGTAAACACCTTACTTGTCTCTCTACTTCAGCAGTGTTTCCCAGATGTCAACTCGCCAATGATTAGCCAGTGTATAAAAGAAAAATGCTTTGTTGTAAAATCAAGTACTTTTATTGTCTCCACATAACAACATGAGGGAGAAGCGGTATCATCGCACATAGGGGTAGATGTATTAAATGACGATAACAAGTTATGTACAGTAGGTGGTAAATGCTCCCCCAGTCTGGCAGATGACGTATTTTTACATCTCATCGTTAGAGATTACTGCTTCACCTCTGAACTTGGCTGGTGAAGGCTGTCAACTTCCTCCGCCTCGTGGCAGTGGTGTGGTTCTGGGCCTGTGTAAACAAAAAAAAGGAAAATTTTGTCTTAAAAAAATGTGAACATGTACGCATATAAATAAACCCTGACATTATTATTATTATTATTATTATTATTATTATTATTATTATTATTATACTTTATTTACAGTATAAGGTGCCACAAGTGTACATTACAGTAACCAAAACATAAAAAGAGCACAATTACTAATTAAGGGGAGATGTACTGTACTAAACTCTGGAAAGTGACAAACTACCAGCCACTCAGCTCCTAACTGTCATGTTACAGGCTGTGTTTGAAAAATGACAGTTAGTAGCTGATTGGTTGGTAGTTTATCACTCTCCAATTTATCACTTTCCAGAGCTTAATACATCTGCCCCTTAGTACATTAATTCTCAGGACACAACATGACTGGGAAGCAAGGAAGTAATCAGAGAAGCGTGGACCTGAGTCCAATAGTGATGGCACATGTACTGTAGCAGAAGTAGAGCCACTGGGAGTGAATGAAAGAGGCAGCACTTACAGGCAGTACTTGGCTGGGGAGGGTTGTCGGGATCCATCCACCTATACCTCAGAGGAGGAGGATATACGGCGGATGCGCCGTCGACGTACAATAATAATGTAATTTTGGATCAACACAATTTAAAAAAAAAATGCATGGAACAAACACATTGGCACAAACATAGAAATAAAATCAAAATTCACACTACAGTACATGTATAAAATCCAAAACATTGGCCCAGATTGTAAACACAATTTATTGTACTGTACAGAACTTACTTGACTGTGCAGGCTCTAGACCGCAATTGGGGGGGACATGACCCGGGTGCCGAGAGGGTGCTGGGATGAGTCTGCCGGGAGGCTAGGTTGCTGCTGTTGTGGGTTTGGAGCCGCATCCTGGCCTTGAGAGGCACAAAGACACCATCAGTCTAATGTGGTCACAAGTCAATCAGTGCTTGCTGACCGGCAGCCAATCAGCAGAGGCTGCCAGTTCGTGAGCTCCAATTGGTTCGCGAGTGGCACCACTTTACAATGACGGCAGTACTGACAGTTCCTCAGCGTGTGGCAGCCCTGTCCCGCACCACCCTGAGCTCACCCACCACACGGCCCTGGCAGGTAAGAGAAGGGAGATGGGGCCTTACTATGGCATTTTCAGTAAGGAGCCTTACTGTGGCATAATGTGTAAGGGTCCTTACTGTGGCATAATGTAAAGGGGGCCTTACTGTGGATTAATGTGTAAATGGCCTTACTGTGACATAACGTGTAAGGTGCCCTACTGTGGCTTAATGTATATGGGGCCTTACTGTGCCATAATGTATTACTGTGTCACATAATGTGTTGTAAGGGACATTACTGTGGCATAATGTGTTATAAGTGTCATTACTGTGTGGCATAATGTGTTGTAAGGGCCATTACTGTGGCATAATGTGTTAAGGGGCATTACTGTGTCACAAAACCACACACCCTTTTCGTCCTCTATGTTGGATTTTTTTTGAGGGGCGCCAAATAATGGTATTGCCCCTGGTGTCAAAAATCCTAGTTTCGGCCCTGCAGGCTCCCTCTCTTCTGCCTGCAGCTGTCTCCCCATGCACTGACATACTGTAAAGAAAATGAATGTATACTATTTGAATAAAAATAAACCCCTACTGTACTACAATTCTTTACACCATTAGTAGTGCCCTTCCGTTATACACAATCTGTGACAGGGCAGGGCAGGGGTACACGACAGCCCCAGCACATGAAGAGGACATAAAAGAAGAAATTGCTTGGCTCTGTGCCATCGATGGCAGTGAACCATTGGTGCTGACAGCTCCAGCTGTCTTTGCCCTATCACCACAGCTGCGGCGGACAATTTATAGCGGCACGATCCGCTATAATACATCTACCCCTTTGTCAGATACTGTAGTAGTGCGTTTTATTCACGTTATGTCACACAGTAGTGGCCATGGGCAAAACTACCATAGTTGCAAGTGATGCAGCTGCTATGGGGCCCAGAGCTTGGGGAGCCCATCACCCTTGTCAATGTTACATGTGATATACTGTATACATTTTTCACCATGGGTGATACATAGAGGCCCTTACAAACATTTGCTATGGGGTCTTCTAATGCCTAGTTCCGCCCCTGGTAGTTGCCATTAGGGATGACCATCAGTAGGTTATCGGTAACAAAACTAGTTAACATCGGCTGGCAACCACTGATGTTTTGAAAACATCGATGGATGATGGCCATCCGTACTTCATTTGGCTCTGTGCCAGTGATGGCAGTGAAAAATTGGTTTAATGCCTACTGTACACTGTAGCATTGCAAAATCAACAACCATCGGTGGTTAGCCATTGATGTCATATGTCACTGTACAGTTTATGTCACACAAAGCTCATTCAGGTTATGTCACACAGTAATGGTGTTATGGAGTATCCTGATTGGCTATACTTAACTACAGCACTGTAACTACACAGTAATACTGTACTTACCATGTACAAGGTGCTGCCTTAGCCTTTGGAGACGTTGGGGATCTCTTCTAACAAGAGTTCATCAATCCCGACCTACTTGGGCCAAGATATCGCATAGGGTATATCTAAATGCCTGGTGCTTTTCTATATTATTCAGCAGCGGCTGGTCCCGCCACTGCATGAGGATCTGCAGCTCCCCACTTGTGTAAGGACGCTGCCTTACTGCCATTTTGTACTCTATACTGTACACCAGTGGTTCACAAACTTTTCCGAATAATGGCTCCCTAGAGTATCAGCATTTTTACCATGACACCCCGGGGCCAAAAGTTTTCTTATTGAGAAATTCAGCAAAAATTTAAATTAAGTAAATTGTGCTTATACTGTATGTCAGGAGGGTCAGTTATGTGGTGGTTGACAGGGTTGTGCTTCTTTTTGTCCACATATTTTTTAATTGGCAGCCACTAGCACATGTTTTGCCTATCACAATGACTAAAAATAAGTTTATTTGGTACTGGACCACCCACCCACCCCTGCAAGTGCCCTGAGGCACCACTGCAACATCCCTGAGACACCCCAGGGTGCCACGGGAGACAGTTTGGGAACCACTGCTGTACAGATCAGCATGCAGGATGCACAACACCAGATATCAATGCATCGGAGCATACGCATGCGCAGGCCATGTTTTACTTAGCGCGACATTGCCGAATGTGTGCAGCATAAAATGCACAGTTAGTTTGTAATCCAGAGAGACCTCTTTCTGCACTGAGACTTGTAGTTCAGTGATGGTTTTATGCACCGCTACTAAGACAACACTACTAGTTTCTAAGACATGCCATAACTATGTTAGCACCACACACCACTTTCTGCAGTGCCACAGTGCCCAGCACTTACTGCTGTGTACTGATTAGCATCATGTTGTACAAGCTCATAGTGGCACAGCAGTGCCGACATTGTCTCAAGTGTGCGACATAAAATGCACAGTCAGTTTGGAATCCAAAGACACCTCTTTCTGGGCTGAGACTTGTAGTTCAGTGATGGTTTTATGCAGTAGCCTTCAAACCCAACTGTTAATTTCTAAGGCATGTTATCACTGTGTGAGTGCCGCACATTCCTGTTGAACATGGCACACGGACTGGCACTGACTTTTCAAAAATGAGGTGTTATCTTGCTGATGTGTGTATCTAGCATAATATACTGTAATAATGATGGCAGAACACATTTCTAAATTGTTTTCCAAAAGTGTACTCAGGACACTCACACCAAATTATTTTATCCTTTCTTACACACTCAATTACAGCTCTTGATCCATGACAACTCTAGTGTACTGAATGACATGTTCAGTCAGCCAATCAGCAGCGGTACTGCAGACATTATATTGTTTTATTTTAGGCATGCGCAGTGAAGTTTAGGAACAGCGACATCTAGTGGACAGAATATTGTATTACACTCTCCGGCTTTTCCAGCACTTCAGTTCGTTACGATGCAACTCAAAACGCCTTGTCATAGCGTGACTAGCAGGGAATGCCACATGGCTATGGGGCAAAGATCTAGCAGGACACATCTGTAAATTCAAAATAAAACACATTTCAAAGTATGTGTTATATCCTGATTAAACCTTGGTACAATCCTGCCTATAAACCTCTAGACAATCCTGCCTATAAACTTCTAACCATAGATGGCGCTAAGTAGCGCTATGACCAGTCGCACACCCCAATAAATGCTCTCAGACTTTGGCACTTGCGGTCCAACCCACAAAAGTTATTATTCAAGAAAAGTACAGATAGTTACACGCTGTGATCTAAGATAATAAGCGCAAATAAATCATACAGACCCAAGGTACAGTTGTTATATATGCATGCGCTCTGGTCCCAGATACCGAAGACTCAAGACTGGGATCAGAGAGCGCACATATATACTCTTTCAGGAATTGGCAATACAATGGACATGAGCTGGTATTGTTTCATTGGTTCTTCTTCTTTGGTCTTCTGTTATGACATAGTTCATTGGTCTGTTTGTACTTGAGAAGTTCAGCCTCCCAGTGGCTCTTTGTGTACTTTTTCCTGCCACATAACTAAGCAATGAACACTTCATACATTGTACATTCTATCACCTAATTCCCTATAGATCATAACTTGCAGATGCTTGTAGCGATTTCCCCACCGATAGAACCGGAGATCTGCAAATACACAGCAGATCAGAATGGCACCAAACATGATCTACTTATTATGTACTAAACCATAAATATCATATAACATGCCCTTCACATCATTGCAAATATAAATAACACTTTGGGTAATAACCTTTATTACTGCAGAACATTTTTATGTAATTTGTGTATATGTAAGTGTAAGAGAATTTTGCATAAAGTTGCTAATATGTGTGGTGCATTTATTTGTAGAGTGCTTATGATAAACAGCGCAACTGTGCGTAATGTGCGGTGTTTATGCATGTGAGTCTATGTGTGTGTGTTTTATACATGTAAGTCTATTTCTGATGGATTTAATATATATATATATATATATATATATATATATATTTTATCCCTTATTAACATATTTTTAAAACTATAATGCAAGGTGTTACAAGCAGCTAGGTTCACTTTCAAGCAGGTTGGGACCCCCAGCTGATTGTCGTTGCCACTGCATCTGGTAAGCAAAACCTCTGACCATTGTTAATTCAGACAAATTCAATTGTGCATATCAATTTCTGGGTTATATTTCAATTGCCACAGCCATACTTGTCTATGCGGGGCTTCCCAATTTATATGTAAAACACTCACAGTATCCTGGTGTATTGGTTTTTAATTACTTTTCTCAGACATGTATACAGAAGTTGTTTCTCATTACTAACTAAACCCTGCATGAATATTGTGTTTGTCAGTGTGAGTGTTGTATATTATTCACTATTTAGTGTTGTGCAAATGTGTGGATACGTGCGCACACTGGGTGCACGCGCACGCAAGGTTACATCGTGGATTGTACCAACATAAATCGGGCAGCGGACGACCAAATCGTCCGATAACAGTTGAATTGCGGTCGCATGCAATTATTCGACTTCGACATATGCTAAAGGTCTCTTAAATTGGTAATAGCTGCAAAATATATAAAAATAAACCACACAAAAGACTAAACAAAATCCAGTAAAAGATCATTCATTTAAAAAAATGCAGTCTACTATCAGTTTTGTTTTCTTATAGTTGAATTGCATTTCACTTTAAACTAAAAGCAAAGTTTTCAAACTGCTCTGTGGTATATTCTCCTGATTGCATTGGGTATGGAACTTTGAATTTTCTGGCAGAATACACTTATCTGTCCCTTATTATACCCCAACAACATCAAAGACCAGAATGGACTGTCCCCAACCCAGCTTTATAAATTCGTCACATTGCAGAATACAGAATTTACAAGAACATGGCAGAATTCTATTCTGCAGAATGGCAAAGCAAGGGCGGAACTCTAAGATAGTATTGCCAGGATTTCCGACTTTTTTGAAAGGGTTCCACCTAGTGATGACCATCGACTGCTCTACTATCGATGTTAGATGGTTTTTCACCATTGATGGGTAGGCTATGCATGCATATGCAGAGATGGTGCTTTGCTTGTGCGCACAGAGAGACCAACAATCAGCTTTGGAGATCAGTCACAGCCTCCAATTGATGGTGAAAACGCTCGCCACCAGACTAGCGATGGTCGATGGCCACCCCTAGTTCCACCATAACATTTTATTGGCCTGAAATTCCACTGCAACCTTGCTTACATCTAGCTTGATACCTAAAATGGAGAAGTTTCATATGCATGCTTAATTGTCTTGATAAAAATTAATGTGTATTTATGTTCTTTTTACTCTAGCACTGGTTGATATTGATGCAGTAAATCATTCTTATCCATTTATAAGTAATACTGCCATTAAGCATTTCTTTGTTGAATGACGTTCAAGCATTTGTTTCACGTTTGCTTTACTACGGCACCATCATTTTCTCTTATTGACGAAGTGGTTCGTTCTCCAGGTATGAAGTTTGCAAACAAGACTCTCGTCCTTTCAATTCATGCAGGCAATTTAGAGATCAGGAAAATCGCTCCCTATGTAAATAATTTCTCTTTGCAATCAATCTTCCTTTTCTTTCAAAATGAATTTAGGGGAATCTGCATAATTGGCCGTGTTTAATAGAACTCTGATGTATGGTGTTGTCTTCAGACTCTCCACTGTGCAGAATCATGATGAGATGTTTATGAAGTGGATGCAAATTACAGATTTGGACATGTGTATTTCTTCATTCATAGTTCCTATATTGTATCATAAAGTAAAATTGTTAAGTATGCATTATGGGCCTGATTGAGAGAAAGGAGCAAATTTATTTACTATTTATTATTTATTACCAGTTATATAGAATATAGAATATATATATATATATATATATATATATATATATAGTTATATAGAATATAGAGCATACATATTCTGCAGTGCTTTACAGAGAATATTTGTCCATTCACATCAGTCCCTGCCCCAGTGGAGCTTACAATCTATATTTCTTACCACATGCTCACACACATACACACTAGGGTTAATTTTGAGGGGACCCAATTAACCTACCAGTATATTTTTGGAGTGTGGGAGGAAACCGGAGTACCCAGAGGAAACCCACGCAAGCACAGGGTTAGGGCCGTAGTGGGAACCGAACCCACGACCTCAGTGCTGTGAGGCAGTAGTGGTAACCATTACACCATCTGTGCTGCCCCAAATCAAAGAAGGGAGCAAACGATGATTCAGAGGTGAATGCAAAGTCGATGTCAGACACATTGGAACAATTTTTTTACTTCTACGCATGTGTCACAGTCACACTGCACATGCACATTGATTGATTAGAGGCAACGGGTGCAGTGAGGATTTATTCGCAAAGTGAGTGACAGGTAGTGAGTGTTTGGGGCTGCTCAGAGGTTCGATGATGTGACCGATGTGTATTCCATGTTCCTGGTGTTGAATCTTTTGTATGAAAGCCGTGAATCTCAGACATCGACGGTGGGTGTCTCTGTAAACAAGATGGCAGCTTAGTCATTACTCACAGTTGTATTTGAGCTTAGAAGTCTATGAGGAAATGTACAGCATGAGGAATATGGCAGGCTTTGTCTGTCTGTATACAGGTGTGTGTGTGATTGTGTGTGTGTATATATATTTTATATATATGCATATATATATATATATATATATATATATATATATATATTAGGGATGTGCGGGTTCGGATTTCTGTAATCCGAACCCCCCGAGCCCCCCCGATCCGAGGTCGATCCGAGTCAGGCTCGACTTTTCCCGCCTGACTCGGATCTGAAATCGAGGCAAAACGTCATCATCCTGCCTTCTGGGTCTCGCGGGTTTTGGATCCTATATAAGGTACCCGCGTCGGCGCCATTTTCTCACTCGGCTGTGGACAGTGAAGAGGGAGGGTGGGAGTTAGGGCTGGCTGGGCTGTGTAGTGTAGTGTAGTGCAGAGTAGTGTTGTGCTGTGCTGTGCTGCGCTGTGCTGCTGTTGTCCATAGGGGCTGTGTCCACTACTTCAAAGTCCATAGGGGCTGGCTGTGTTGTGCTGTGCTGCTGTTGTCCATTGGGGATGTGTCCACTACTTCAAAGTCCATAGGGGCTGGCTGGACTGTGTTGTGCAGTCAGTTGTCCATAGGGGCTGTGTCCACTCCAAAGTCCAGTGCAGTGTCCCAGTCCTAAAGGGGAGTTGTAGTGTTGTCCAGGGGGTGCTCTGTCCATCAGGGGTGCTCCCCCCAAGTGCTAAAAAAAAAATTTTTTTTCTGTGTTTGTGAATTGTGTGCACTGTGGCTGCACGTGCATCAACAAAGGAGCAGCGCCAAGCGTGCGCCTGTGTCCCATTAGTAAAGGGCCGGCTGGTTTGTCTGTTAAAGGGTGCTGTAACCCCCAAAGTACACTCCAAACAAAAAAAATATATATTTCCTGTGTTTGTGAATTGTGTGCGCAGTAGCCGCACGTGTATCAACAAAGTAGTGCCAAGCGTGTGCCTGTGTCATAAGTAAAGGGCCGGTTGGCTTGACCGTTAAAGGGTGCTGTAACCCCCAAAGTACACTCCAAACCAAATAAAAAAATATTTTCTGTGTTTGTGAATTGTGTGCGCAGTAGCCGCACGTGCATCAACAAAGTAGTGCCAAGCGTGCGCCTGTGTCCCATAAGTAAAGGGCCGGCTGGCTTGGCCATTAAAGGGTGCTGTAACCCCCAAAGTACACTCCAAACCAAATAAAAAAATATTTTCTGTGTTTGTGAATTGTGTGCGCAGTAGCCGCACGTGCATCAACAAAGTAGTGCCAAGCGTGCGCCTGTGTCATAAGTAAAGGGCCGGCTGGCTTGACCGTTAAAGTGTGCTGTAACCCCCAAAGTACACTCCAAACCAAATAAAAAAATATTTTCTGTGTTTGTGAATTGTGTGCGCAGTAGCCGCACGTGCATCAACAAAGTAGTGCCGAGCGTGCGCCTGTGTCATAAGTAAATGGCCGGCTGGCTTGACCGTTAAAGGGTGCTGTAACCCTCAAAGTACACTCCAAACAAAATAAAAAAATATTTTCTGTGTTTGTGAAATGTGTGCGCAGTAGCCGCACGTGCATCAACAAAGTAGTGCCAAGCGTGCGCCTGTGTCCCATAAATAAAGGGCCGGCTGGACTGACCACTAAAGGGTGCTGTAACCCCCAAAGGGCACTCCAAACAAAATCAAAAAATATATTTTTTTGTGTTTGTGAATTGTGTGCGCAGTAGCCGCACGTGCATCAACAAAGTAGTGCCAAGCGTGCGCCTGTGTCCCGTAAATAAAGGGCCGGCTGGATTGACCACTAAAGGGTGCTGTAAACCCCAAAGGGCACTCCAAACAAAATAAAAATTTTTTTCTGTGTTTGTGAATTGTGTGCACAGTAGCCGCACGTGCATCAACAAAGTAGTGCCAAGCGTGCGCCTGTGTCCCATAAATAAAGGGCCGGCTGGATTGACCGCTAAAGGGTGCTGTAACCCCCAAAGGGCACTCCAAACCAAATAAAAAAATATTTTTTTTTGTGTTTGTGAATTGTGTGCGCAGTAGCCGCACGTGCATCAACAAAGTAGTGCCAAGCGTGCGCCTGTGTCATAAGTAAAGGGCCGGCTGGCTTGGCCGTTAAAGGGTGCTGTAACCCCCAAAGTACATTCCAAACCAAATAAAAATATATTTTCTGTGTTTGTGAATTGTGTGCGCAGTAGCCGCACGTGCATCAACAAAGTAGTGCCAAGCGTGCGCCTGTGTCATAAGTAAAGGGCCGGCTGGCTTGACCGTTAAAGGGTGCTGTAACCCCCAAAGTACACTCCAAACCAAATAAAAAAATATTTTCTGTGTTTGTGAATTGTGTGCGCAGTAGCCGCACGTGCATCAACAAAGTAGTGCCAAGCGTGCGCCTGTGTCCCATAAATAAAGGGCCGGCTGGACTGACCACTAAAGGGTGCTGTAACCCCCAAAGGGCACTCCAAACAAAATGAAAAAATATTTTTTTTTGTGTTTGTGAATTGTGTGAGCAGTAGCCGCACGTGCATCAACAAAGTAGTGCCAAGCGTGCGCCTGTGTCCCATAAATAAAGGGCCGGCTGGATTGACCACTAAAGGGTGCTGTAACCCCCAAAGGGCACTCCAAACAAAATAAAAAAATATATTTTTTTGTGTTTGTGAATTGTGTGCGCAGTAGCCGCACGTGCATCAACAAGGTAGTGCCAAGCGGGCGCCTGTGTCCCATAAATAAAGGGCCGGCTGGATTGACCACTAAAGGGTGCTGTAACCCCCAAAGGGCTCTCCAAACAAAATAATTTTTTTTTTCTGTGTTTGTGAATTGTGTGCACTGTGGCTGCACGTGCATCAACAAAGGAGCAGCGCCAAGCGTGCGCCTGTGTCCCATAAGTAAAGGGCCGGCTGGCTCATTTCTTAAAGGGTGGTGTAACCCACAAAGTGCACTACTCTCCAGCAAAAATTAAAAAAATATTTTCTGTGTTTGTGTGCGCCTTAGCCGCACGTATATATCAATATAACATAAATGGAGGACCAAACTTTCTCTGATAAAAATAAAATAGGTAAAGATCAAGAACCACTTCCTCCTAGTGCTGTTGCTGCTGCTGAGAGTTGTTCATCATCCCAGAGAGGAAGTAGGAACACCACTACTTTTACTAAACAATTGACCCTCCAACAGTCCCTAGCGAGGAGGATGAAGTACGACAGCAGTCATCCTGAAGCAAAACGTATAACTGAGGCCTTGACTGCTATGTTGGTGTTAGACGTGCGTCCGGTATCCGCCATTAGTGCAGTGGGATTTAGACAATTGATGGAGGTAGTGTGTCCCCGGTTCCAAATCCCATCTAGATTCCACCTGCATCCTCAAAGCAGCAGCGACAAGCGTGCGTCTGTCTGTTAAAGGGTGGTGTAACTCTCAAAGTGCGCTCCACAAGCAATAAAAAAATTCTTCTTTTTTTTCTGTCTTTGCGAAATGTGTGGGCTGTAGCCGCACCTGCATCCTTAAAGCAGCAGCGACAAGCATGCGTCTGTCTGTTAAAGGGTGGTGTAACCCTCAAAGTGCGCTCCACAAACAATAAAAAAATTCTTCTTTTATTTTCTGTCTTTGTGAAATGTGTGGGCTGTAGCCGCACCTGCATCCTTAAAGCAGCAGCGACAAGCGTGCATCTGTCTGTTAAAGGGTGGTGTAACCCTCAAAGTGCGCTCCACAAAAAATAAAAAATTCTTCATTTTTTTTCTGTGTTTGCGAATTGTGTGGGCTGTAGCCGCACCAGCATCCTCAAAGCAGCAGCGACAAGCGTGCGTCTGTCTGTTAAAGGGTGGTGTTACCCCCAAAGTGCGCTCCAACAAAATAAAATAATCTTCTTTTTTTCTGTGTTTGTGTGTGAAATGTATGCGCAGTAGCCGCACCTGCATCCTCAAAGCAGCAGTGACAAGCGTGCGTCTGTCTGTTAAAGGGTGGTGTAACCCTCAAAGTGCGCTCCACAAAAAATAAAAAATTCTTCTTTTTTTCCTGTCTTTCTGAATTGTGTGGGCTGTAGCCGCACCTGCATCCTCAAAGCAGCAGCGACAAGCATGCGTCTGTCTGTTAAAGGATTACATCGGTGACAGCATCCAAGTAGGCATGTCAGACAGTCCGTACCTGTACTGGCAGGAAAAAGAGGCAATTTGGAGGTCCCTGTACAAACTGGCTCTATTTTACCTAAGTTGCCCCCCCTCCAGTGTGTACTCCGAAAGAGTGTTTAGTGCAGCCGGGAACCTTGTCAGCGAAAGGCGTAGGAGGTTGCTTCCACAAAATGTGGAGAAGATGATGTTCATAAAATGAATTATCAACTCTTCCAGGGAGACCAGCCTCCAGAACGTACAAAGGGACCTGTGGTTGTGGATTCCAGCGGGGAAGAATTAATACTCTGTGAGGATGAGGATGTACACAACACGGAAGAGGGTGAGGAATCGGTGGATGAGGAGGATGAGGATGACATCTTACCTCCGTAGAGCCAGTTTGTGCAGGGACAGATTAATTGCCAGCTTGTTTTGTGGGGGCCCAAACGAACCAATCATTTCAGCCACAGTCACAGTCGTGTGGCAGACCCTGGCGCTGAAATGTTTGGTTTGTTAAAGTGTGCATGTCCTGTTTATACAACATAAGGGTGGGTGGGAGGGCCCAAGGACGTGTTTTGGATCTGGATTGGTTTTGCCAAAACCACCCTTCCGTGTTTTGGGTTCTGGGTTTTGTGTTTTGGATCTGTATTTTTTTGAAAAAAAGCATAAAAACAGCTAAAATCACAGAATTTGTAGGTTTTTCTGCTCCTATGCTATTATTAACCTCAATAACCTTAATTTCCACTCATTTCCAGTCTATTCTGAATACCTCACACCTCACAATAGTGTTTTTATGTCCAAAAGGTTGCACCGAGGTAGCTGGATGACTATGCTAAGCGACACGAGTGGGCGGCACAAACACGTGACCCATCTAGGCGTGAAACTGCAGTGGCAGACAGGATGGCATTGAAAAACTAGGCCCCAAACTGTACATAATGCAAAGAAAAAAAAGAGGTGCAAGATGGAATTTTCCTTCCCTCCCACCCACCCTTATGTTGTATAAACAGGACATGCACACTTTAACAAACCAATCATTTCAGCGCCAGGGTCTGCCACACAACTGTGGCTGAAATGATTGGTTCGTTTGGGCCCCCACAAAACAAGCTGGCAATTAATCTGTCCCTGCACAAACTGGCTCTACGGAGGCAAGATGTCATCCTCATCCTCCTCATCCACCGATTCCTCACCCTCTTCAGTGTGTACATCCTCATCCTCACAGAGTATTAATTCGTCCCTGCTGGAACCACAGGTCCCTCTGTAGGTTCTGGAGGCTGGTCTCCCTGGAAGAGTTGATAATTCATTTTATGAACATCATCTTCTCCACATTTTGTGGAAACAACCTCTTACGCCTTTCGCTGACAAGGTTCCCGGCTGCACTAAACACTCTTTCGGAGTACACACTGGAGGGGGGGCAACTCAGGTAAAATAGAGCCAGTTTGTACAGGGACCTCCAAATTGCCTCTTTTTCCTGCCAGTACAGGTACGGACTGTCTGACATGCCTACTTGGATGCTGTCACCGATGTAATCCTTTAACAGACAGACGCACGCTTGTCGCTGCTGCTTTGAGGATTCAAGTGCGGCTACAGCCCACACAATTCACAAAGACAGAAAAAAAAAAGAATATTTTTATTGTTTGTGGAGCACACTTTGAGGGTTACACCACCCTTTAACAGACAGACGCACGCTTGTCGCTGCTGCTTTGAGGATGCAAGTGCGGCTACAGCCCACACAATTCACAAAGACAGAAAAAAGAGGAAGAATATTTTTATTGTTTGTGTAGCACACTTTGAGGGTGTCACCACCCTTTAACAGACAGACGCACGCTTGTCGCTGCTGCTTTAAGGATGCAGTTGCGGCTACAGCCCACACATTTCACAAAGACCGAAAAAAAAAGAACAATATTTTAATTGTTTGTGTAGCACACTTTGAGGGTGTCACCACCCTTTAACAGACAGACGCACGCTTGTCGCTGCTGCTTTAAGGATGCAGGTGCGGCTACAGCCCACACAATTCACAAAGACAGAAAAAAGAAGAAGAATATTTTTATTGTTTGTGTAGCACACTTTGAGGGTGTTACCACCCTTTAACAGACAGACGCACGCTTGTCGCTGCTGCTTTAAGGATGCAGGTGCGGCTACAGCCCACACATTTCACAAAGACCGAAAAAAAAAGAACAATATTTTAATTGTTTGTGTAGCACACTTTGAGGGTGTCACCACCCTTTAACAGACAGACGCACGCTTGTCGCTGCTGCTTTAAGGATGCAGGTGCGGCTACAGCCCACACATTTCACAAAGACCGAAAAAAAAGAACAATATTTTAATTGATTGTGTAGCACACTTTCAGGGTGTCACCACCCTTTAACAGACAGATGCACGCTTGTCGCTGCTGCTTTAAGGATGCAGGTGCGGCTACAGCCCACACAATTCACAAAGACAGAAAAAAGAAGAAGAATATTTTTATTGTTTGTGTAGCACACTTTGAGGGTGTCACCACCCTTTAACAGACAGACGCATGCTTGCCGCTGCTGCTTTGAGGATGCAAGTGCGGCTACATCGCACACAAGTCACAAACACATTAAAAAAATAGTTTTTTATTTTTTGGAGCACTTTGAGAGTTACACCACCCTTTAACAGACAGATGCACGCTTGTCGCTGCTGCTTTAAGGATGCAGGTGCGGCTACAGCCCACACATTTCACAAAGACCGAAAAAAAAAGAACAATATTTTAATTGTTTGTGTAGCACACTGTGAGGGTGTCACCACCCTTTAACAGACAGACACACGCTTGTCGCTGCTGCTTTAAGGATGCAGGTGCGGCTACAGCCCACACATTTCACAAAGACCGAAAAAAAAAGAACAATATTTTAATTGTTTGTGTAGCACACTTTGAGGGTGTCACCACCCTTTAACAGACAGACGCACGCTTGTCACTGCTGCTTTAAGGATGCAGGTGCGGCTACAGCCCACACAATTCACAAAGACAGAAAAAAGAGGAAGAATTTTTTTATTGTTTGTGTAGCACACTTTGAGGGTGTCACCACCCTTTAACAGACAGACGCACACTTGTCGCTGCTGCTTTGAGGATGCAAGTGCGGCTACATCGCACACAAGTCACAAACACATTAAAAAAATAGTTTTTTTTATTTTTTGGAGCACTTTGAGAGTTACACCACCCTTTAACAGACAGACGCACGCTTGTCGCTGCTGCTTTAAGGATGCAGGTGCGGCTACAGCCCACACAATTCACAAAGACAGAAAAAAGAGGAAGAATTTTTTTATTGTTTGTGTAGCACACTTTGAGGGTGTCACCACCCTTTAACAGACAGACGCACGCTTGTCGCTGCTGCTTTGAGGATGCAAGTGCGGCTACATCGCACACAAGTCACAAACACATTAAAAAAATAGTTTTTTTTATTTTTTGGAGCACTTTGAGAGTTACACCACCCTTTAACAGACAGACGCACGCTTGTCGCTGCTGCTTTAAGGATGCAGGTGCGGCTACAGCCCACACATTTCACAAAGACCGAAAAAAAAAGAACAATATTTTAATTGTTTGTGTAGCACACTGTGAGGGTGTCACCACCCTTTAACAGACAGACGCACGCTTGTCGCTGCTGCTTTAAGGATGCAGGTGCGGCTACAGCCCACACAATTCACAAAGACAGAAAAAAAAAGAACAATATTTTAATTGTTTGTGTAGCACACTTTGAGGGTGTCACCACCCTTTAACAGACAGACGCACGCTTGTCGCTGCTGCTTTGAGGATGCAGGTGGAATCTAGATGGGATTTGGAACCGAGGACACACTACCTCCATCAATTGTCTAAATCCCACTGCACTAATGTCGGATACCGGACGCACGTCTAACACCAACATAGCAGTCAAAGGCCTCAGTTATACGTTTTGCTTCAGGATGACTGCTGTCGTACTTCATCCTCATCGCTAGGGACTGTTGGAGGGTCAATTGTTTAGTAAAAGTAGTGATGTTCCTACTTCCTCTCTGGGATGATGAACAACTCCCAGCAGCAGCAACAGCACTAGGAGGAAGTGGTTCTTGATCTTTCCCTATTTTATTTTTATCGGAGAAAGTTTGGTCCTCCATTTATGTTATATTGATATATATACGTGCGGCTAAAGCGCACACAAACACAGAAAATATTTTTTTATTTTTGCTGGAGAGTAGTGCACTTTGTGGGTTACACCACCCTTTAAGAAATGAGCCAGCCGGCTCTTTACTTATGGGACACAGGCGCACGCTTGGCGCTGCTCCTTTGTTGATGCACGTGCAGCCACAGTGCACACAAGTCACAAACACAGAAAATATATATTTTTTTGGTTTGGAGTGTACTTTGGGGGTTACAGAACCCTTTAACGGTCAAGCCAGCCGGCCCTTTACTTATGACACAGGCGCACGCTTGGCACTACTTTGTTGATGCACGTGCGGCTACTGCGCACACAATTCACAAACACAGAAAATAATTTTTTTTTTGGTTTGGACTGGAGTGTACTTTCGGGGGTTACAGCACCCTTTAACGGTCAAGCCAGCCGGCCTTTTACTTATGACACAGGCGCACGCTTGGCACTACTTTGTTGATGCACGTGCGGCTACTGCGCACACAATTCACAAACACAGAAAATAATTTTTTTTTTGGTTTGGACTGGAGTGTACTTTGGGGGTTACAGCACCCTTTAACGGTCAAGCCAACCGGCCCTTTACTTATGACACAGGTGCACGCTTGGCACTACTTTGTTGATGCACGTGCGGCTACTGCGCACACAATTCACAAACACAGAAAATAATTTTTTTTTTGGTTTGGACTGGAGTGTACTTTCGGGGGTTACAGTACCCTTAACGGTCAAGCCAGCCGGCCCTTTACTTATGACACAGGCGCACGCTTGGCACTACTTTGTTGATGCACGTGCGGCTACTGCGCACACAATTCACAAACACAGAAAATAATTTTTTTTTTGGTTTGGACTGGAGTGTACTTTGGGGGTTAAAGCACCCTTTAACGGTCAAGCCAGCCGGCCCTTTACTTATGACACAGGCGCACGCTTGGCACTACTTTGTTGATGCACGTGCGGCTACTGCGCACACAATTCACAAACACAGAAAATAATTTTTTTTTTGGTTTGGACTGGAGTGTACTTTGGGGGTTACAGCACCCTTTAATGGTCAAGCCAGCCGGCCCTTTACTTATGACACAGGTGCACGCTTGGCACTACTTTGTTGATGCACGTGCGGCTACTGCGCACACAATTCACAAACACAGAAAATAATTTTTTTTTTGGTTTGGACTGGAGTGTACTTTCGGGGGTTACAGTACCCTTAACGGTCAAGCCAGCTGGCCCTTTACTTATGACACAGGCGCACGCTTGGCACTACTTTGTTGATGCACGTGCGGCTACTGCGCACACAATTCACAAACACAGAAAATAATTTTTTTTTTGGTTTGGACTGGAGTGTACTTTCGGGGGTTACAGCATCCTTAACGGTCAAGCCAGCCGGCCCTTTACTTATGACACAGGCGCACACTTGGCACTACTTTGTTGATGCACGTGCGGCTACTGCGCACACAATTCACAAACACAGAAAATAATTTTTTTTTTGGTTTGGACTGGAGTGTACTTTCGGGGGTTACAGCACCCTTAACGGTCAAGCCAGCCGGCCCTTTACTTATGACACAGGCGCACGCTTGGCACTACTTTGTTGATGCACGTGCGGCTACTGCGCACACAATTCACAAACACAGAAAATAATTTTTTTTTTGGTTTGGACTGGAGTGTACTTTGGGGGTTACAGCATCCTTTAACGGTCAAGCCAGCCGGCCCTTTACTTATGACACAGGCGCACGCTTGGCACTACTTTGTTGATGCACGTGCGGCTACTGCGCACACAATTCACAAACACAGAAAATAATTTTTTTTTTGGTTTGGACTGGAGTGTACTTTCGGGGGTTACAGCACCCTTTAACGGTCAAGCCAGCCGGCCTTTTACTTATGACACAGGCGCACGCTTGGCACTACTTTGTTGATGCACGTGCGGCTACAGCGCACACAATTCACAAACACAGAAAATAATTTTTTTTTTGGTTTGGACTGGAGTGTACTTTCGGGGGTTACAGTACCCTTAACGGTCAAGCCAGCCGGCCCTTTACTTATGACACAGGCGCACGCTTGGCACTACTTTGTTGATGCACGTGCGGCTACTGCGCACACAATTCACAAACACAGAAAATAATTTTTTTTTTGGTTTGGACTGGAGTGTACTTTGGGGGTTACAGCACCCTTTAATGGTCAAGCCAGCCGGCCCTTTACTTATGACACAGGCGCACGCTTGGCACTACTTTGTTGATGCACGTGCGGCTACTGCGCACACAATTCACAAACACAGAAAATAATTTTTTTTTTGGTTTGGACTGGAGTGTACTTTGGGGGTTACAGCACCCTTTAACGGTCAAGCCAGCCGGCCCTTTACTTATGACACAGGTGCACGCTTGGCACTACTTTGTTGATGCACGTGCGGCTACTGCGCACACAATTCACAAACACAGAAAATAATTTTTTTTTTGGTTTGGACTGGAGTGTACTTTTGGGGGTTACAGTACCCTTAACGGTCAAGCCAGCCGGCCCTTTACTTATGACACAGGCGCACGCTTGGCACTACTTTGTTGATGCACGTGCGGCTACTGCGCACACAATTCACAAACACAGAAATTAATTTTTTTTTTGGTTTGGACTGGAGTGTACTTTCGGGGGTTACAGCACCCTTAACGGTCAAGCCAGCCGGCCCTTTACTTATGACACAGGCGCACGCTTGGCACTACTTTGTTGATGCACGTGCGGCTACTGCGCACACAATTCACAAACACAGAAAATAATTTTTTTTTTGGTTTGGACTGGAGTGTACTTTGGGGGTTACAGCACCCTTTAACGGTCAAGCCAGCCGGCCCTTTACTTATGACACAGGCGCACACTTGGCACTACTTTGTTGATGCACGTGCGGCTACTGCGCACACAATTCACAAACACAGAAAATAATTTTTTTTTTGGTTTGGACTGGAGTGTACTTTCGGGGGTTACAGTACCCTTAACAGTCAAGCCAGCCGGCCCTTTACTTATGACACAGGCGCACGCTTAGCACTACTTTGTTGATGCACGTGCGGCTACTGCGCACACAATTCACAAACACAGAAAATAATTTTTTTTTTGGTTTGGACTGGAGTGTACTTTCGGGGGTTACAGCACCCTTAACGGTCAAGCCAGCCGGCCCTTTACTTATGACACAGGCGCACGCTTGGCACTACTTTGTTGATGCACGTGCGGCTACTGCGCACACAATTCACAAACACAGAAAATAATTTTTTTTTGGGTTTGGACTGGAGTGTACTTTGGGGGTTACAGCACCCTTTAACGGTCAAGCCAGCCGGCCCTTTACTTATGACACAGGCACACGCTTGGCACTACTTTGTTGATGCACGTGCGGCTACTGCGCACACAATTCACAAACACAGAAAATAATTTTTTTTTTGGTTTGGACTGGAGTGTACTTTCGGGGGTTACAGCACCCTTTAACGGTCAAGCCAGCCGGCCTTTTACTTATGACACAGGCGCACGCTTGGCACTACTTTGTTGATGCACGTGTGGCTACTGCGCACACAATTCACAAACACAGAAAATAATTTTTTTTTTGGTTTGGACTGGAGTGTACTTTTGGGGGTTACAGTACCCTTAACGGTCAAGCCAGCTGGCCCTTTACTTATGACACAGGCGCACGCTTGGCACTACTTTGTTGATGCACGTGCGGCTACTGCGCACACAATTCACAAACACAGAAAATAATTTTTTTTTTGGTTTGGACTGGAGTGTACTTTCGGGGGTTACAGCACCCTTAACGGTCAAGCCAGCCGGCCCTTTACTTATGATACAGGCGCACACTTGGCACTACTTTGTTGATGCACGTGCGGCTACTGCGCACACAATTCACAAACACAGAAAATAATTTTTTTTTTGGTTTGGACTGGAGTGTACTTTCGGGGGTTACAGCACCCTTAACGGTCAAGCCAGCCGGCCCTTTACTTATGACACAGGCGCACGCTTGGCACTACTTTGTTGATGCACGTGCGGCTACTGCGCACACAATTCACAAACACAGAAAATAATTTTTTTTTTGGTTTGGACTGGAGTGTACTTTCGGGGGTTACAGCACCCTTAACGGTCAAGCCAGCCGGCCCTTTACTTATGACACAGGCGCACGCTTGGCACTACTTTGTTGATGCACGTGCTGCTACTGCGCACACAATTCACAAACACAGAAAATATATTATTTTTTTAGCACTTGGGGGGAGCACCCCTGATGGACAGAGCACCCCCTGGACAACACTACAGCACCCCTTTAGGACTGGGACACTGCACAGGACTTTGGAGTGGACACAGCCCCTATGGAGAACTGACTGCACAACACAGTCCAGCCAGCCCGTATGGACTTTGAAGTAGTGGACACAGCCCCTATTAACAACAGCAGCACAGCTCAACACAGCCAGCCCCTATGGACTTTGAAGTAGTGGACAACAGCAGCACTACACTACACTACACTACACAGCACTAACTCCCACCCTCCCTCTTCACTGTCCACAGCCGAGTGAGAAAATGGCGCCGACGCGGGTACCTTATATAGGATCCAAAACCCGCGAGACTCGGAAGGCGGGATGATGACGTTTTGCCTCGATTTCAGATCCGAGTCAGGCGGGAAAAGTCGAGCCTGATTCGGATCGGACTCGGATCGGGGGGGCTCGGGGGGGTTCGGATTTCAGAAATCCGAACCCGCTCACCCCTAGTTTGAACACCGTTGCATGGGCATGCATAAATTAGCCACTGCGATACCAGACGCCGCCTTAGGTCTCATAGCACGTGCGGAAGTAAGCAATTTCTGAGTGAGGTCTGACTTGCATTAACTGTGCGTCTGTGTCCGATGTTACTCAATGTTAATGATTGTTTAGCTATGTTGTCAAAGTATACGGATGTGAGTAAGGGGAAGTGGGCGTCTTTATGTTAGGCTGCAATCGCAATGCGAATGCAAACATTTACATATCACCGCTGATATTAGCAACTGTGGTGCATGCGTAGAAGCAGAATAGTAATCCGTAGTGAATCAGGCACAATATTTGGTGTGACTACTCTTTGCCTTCAAAATTGCATCAATTCTTCTAGGTACACTTGCACATAGTCAGGGATTTTGTAGGATTATAGACAGGTGTATGATTAACCAATTATACCAAACAGGTGATAATGATCATCATTTTCATATGTACTGTAGGTTAAAACACAGTCATTAACTGAAACAGAAACAGCTGTGTAGGAGGCTTAAAACTGGGTGAGGAACAGCCAAACTCTGCTACAAAGGTGAAGTTGTGGAAGACAGTTTCATGTCACAGGTCATACATCATGGCAAGACTGCGCACAGCAATAAGACACAAGGTAGTTATACTGCAACAGCAAAGTCTCTCTCAGGCAAAGACTTAAAAACATACTGGGGTTTCAAGATGTGCTGTTCAAGCTCTTTTGAAGAAGCACAAAGAACCGGGCAACGTTGAGGACCGTAGATGCAGTGGTCAGCCAGGGAAACTTAGTGCCTCAGATGAAAAACACATCACGCTTACTTCACTTCGAAATCGGAAGATGTCCAGCAGTGCCATCAGCTCAAGACCGGCTGAAACCAGTGGGACCCAGGTACACCAGAAGTGGTCTTCATTGAAGAAATGCGGCCAAAGAGTCATACATTCGATGTGGAAACAAGGCCAAGCAACTCAGCTATAGGAACTGGGGTGCAGAAAAATGGCAGCAGGTGCTCTGGACTGATGAGTCAAAATGTGAAATATTTGGCTGTAACAAAAGGCAGTTTATTCGCAGAAGGGCTGGGGAACGGTACAATAATGAGTCTGCAGGCAACAGTGAAGCATGCTGGAGGTTCCTTGCAAGTTTGGGGCTGCATTTCAGCAAATGGAGTTGGGGATTTGGCCATGATTAATGGTGTCATCAATGCTGAGAAACACATGCAGGACAACGACCCCAAACATACAGCCAATGTCATTAAGAACTATCTTCAGCGTAAAGTAGAACAAGGAGTCCTGGAAGTGATGATATGGCCCCCACAGAGCACTGATCTCAATATCATCCACTCTATCTGGGATTACATGAATAAACAGAAGTATATGAGCAAGCCTACATCCAAAGAAGATCCGTGGTTAGTTCTCCAAGATGTTTGGAACAACTTCCCTGCCGAGTTCATTCAAAACCTGGTATTGTTTATTTGCACTCTGAATTTGAGGAAGGGACCAGCAAAGCCTGACTGCTTTCCCAATGCCATGATCTTCTGCTGATATGCAAAAAGCCCTATTTGTTTCTTGCATATGTCTGGCAGCTGGAAGAGGGGCCCCTTTAGGGTGCTCACCTCTGTTCCAGTCATTGACACTATGGAGGACAGGTCCTGGATTTGACATATGTGGAGTGGTGAGTCACAGCACAACAAGGAAGCCTAGAAGAAAGGGCAATGTGTGAGTACTGTCCCACCTCTCTGTCGACTACAACTCCCTATCAGTCTGACTCTCTACATGGGAAATTAATACAAGATTAAGTGGAAAATCAGCATTGCCACTGTTTTCACCTATTGGTACTTGTGTTCAAGGTGGAAAATTACACACCTGGCCCACTCTCGTCCATAAGAAAAGAGAGAAAGCGAAGGACAATACAGATACTAAATGTTCTTACGGGGTTAATTTGTCACCTTGACCCACTTGCTCTCTTACAACGATTCCCAACTAAAGTGTACCACAGGATATGATCTAAAACAAACAGGACCCTCAACTCACAGGCCTATTATAGTGAAATAACAAAGAAACAACATATGCACATGGTGTGTAACTTTATCTAACATTTAACACATATATTTACTTTGCACGCTCACAGTAGCCAAGAAAACCTCAAACAAACAATGTAAGAGTAAAACAAACTATGTAAAAGTAACCACAGAAAGAATATCAAGACTCTGTCACTTTAAGCCTTTTCTGCCTACTTAGAGCTCGCCAGCTCTTATCTCCTCTCAGGGCCTTATACCACTTAAGAAAAAAAAAATTTTGGCGGGAAAACAAGATTGTTTTTGGTAGGAAAATGGTGTTTTCGTAGGGAAAAAATGGGCCCATATGGTGTGGGTCTGGTAAGGCCTCCACATCCTAATAGGGGCTTCAGTGGCCATAGGCCTAATGTCTGAGGTTATAGAGGGCACGGGCTCAATACCTGGTACTTGCTGCCTCAGGATTAATGTCCGTATCTCTGGCAGTCTAGGGGCAAGCAGCTAGTGGCCAACTACAATGTCCGCAGGCCTAATGTCCGAATACTTGGTGGTCTAGGGGGACTTTGCAAATAAGTGACTGTAGCCAAAGACCGCATACAGGTACCAGAGGGAGAGGCTGCTTTGGGGAGCTCTGTATAAATTGTTTGCTTCCCAACACTGAAGGCCTCTCCAGTCCTCAGCTTCAACCTTGACTATCACTGACTGCCACTGTCCTCAATGACCAGCCACTGCTTCTGGGTCTTCTCTTGTTGCCTATGCAGACTTCTTCTGGCCTTTTCTTCTTCTTTGCAGGTCCTTCTTCTTGTTTCGCCGCCGTCTAACTGAACGCTCTGCTCCTGCTGCATCCACTATAAGTCTTCACAAGGAGGTGGAGCTAAGATGCAGCAAGCCATAATTGGCTCCCTGTGGAAGCTCCTGATTGGCTGACTGGCCCTGAGTCACAATTGGTTCAGAGTTTGTATCAAATTGAAAACAGCATGTGGCTATTGGTGGAGCTTGAATCTCCACCATGGTTGAAAATCCATCGACGTCCCTGATGTGGATTCAGCTCCAGACTACTGACCAATAGATTCCCAGATTTCACTCATCAACTTCAAGAACAGGTAAGTATCTTCAGCCGTACTTGACCACCTTGTCACAAATAACAGCCACAACAGGGTAACAGCTACACCGCCAACTCCAAGGCTCCCGGTTTGCTCTTCTGAATATACAGTACATCAGCCTAATTCTGCTCTCTGGTTCTGGCATCTATATTGTTCATTGCACCCATACAATTGTACTTACCTCTTCAGAGTCCCATGATGGCTGGTGTTGCAGACAGAAATCACCGGGAAAATGGTGCAGCTGCCATTTTTCTGGAAATTTGCACATGCGCAGTAGAGATGTCTCTGTAAACATAGCGCAGACAACATGATTTTGGAGACCTGCGCATGCACAGAAGACTCTGGCACAAAGCCAGAGTCTACTGTGCTGCTGGAGAGGAGAGGTTCTGCATGGAGGTTGCACACGGGTCCTCTCCTCTATTAAACCTCCCCTGATACTAGGATCATTGGAGTTGCACTATATACTGTGAGCTGTACTGTATAATGGGCCTGATTTAGAGATGGACGAAATGTCAATGTGACTGCTGCTGTTAATCCATCGCCACGTGTGCATAGTGCGGCTTTGATGCATGCGCAGTGGCAAAAAATTGCTCCACTGCATGCAATATCTGAATCAGACCCAATGTGGGCATAGGTGCTATATTATATGCTGGGTATTATGCTGTCATCTATTATAATATACTGGTTGTTAATATCTATAAATCCTGTGAATAAAATGATTCAGTAAAAACTATACTTCTGTAAACTATGTTCATTATCTGTTAGTTATGACGTAATCACTTATAATCAGTGAGCTCTGATGTCATTACTCTAGTGCTTATTAGGAAAAACTTCTAAATTATCATGAATAATGTGTACCATAATGTGAATTTACAGGTATTAGAAGTCTTCTTGAATTTCAGTGATCCATATAAAATTACTCAGCCTACAGCTGTGTACTTTCATGATCACATATACTCTCAGTGACTTCTAATACACTTATAATTTACAGACGATTGTGCATCATGCATTCAGCATGTACGAAATCCATTTGTAAATTATAAACAAATGAAATATTTTTAAATGATACATATATTATATATATATATATATATATATGATGTCATCACTAAAATTTGTGAATTAGCGATGTACCTCTTGTTATACAGTATGTAACCTTATATTTGGTAGGTAGTAATGACACGTGCCATGATTCATTTTGAAAGACATTGTATTGTGTTAATGAAGATCATGTGTAGATTTGAGAATTACCAACTGGTTAGTTTCATACTTGGGTAATTATAATATATTTATATTCTGCATTAGACGGTACAGCATTGCCATTATTTTCTGTCTTCAGTCTGTTTTTGGCTCCTGCCAGCGAAGTGCTGTGATTATGTCATGTGCATTGCAGAGAACAGGGATCTGGGAACAAGAACCAAGGTGCCGGATGGGTCTTCAGGAGTCACCAGACACATCTTCCAAACACTGAACTGGTCCTTAGCGAGCTGGGTGCATCTTAAGACATCCTGTGTGCAGGTCACATGTCCCCCCTCCTCTCGGCCTGGTGCTTAGTGCAGTGTCACTGATCGCACCACCCTTGGTACAGCCACGTAAAAAACATTTGCAAGATCACAGCTCAGATTTGCAGTGGATCCTTTTACTATACCACATAACTGATCTGAGGAAGGCAGATATGAGGAGAAATTAGTTTTTTTTTACTTTTCCACTAGACAGACTCCAGAAACTGTCACCAAGCCTCTCCAACCCTACTTTGCAGTTAAGATGGTCACAAATGAAAATGAAAGTGCAGTTTACAATGATCTCAGCAGGGGATTAATATTTGACCCCAAAAATCTAAGCCATAATAGAGCATACTTGCCTACCCTCCCAATTTGGCCGGAGCCTCCCGAAAATTGGGTGCCGCTTCCGCTCCCGGAAAGGTTGGTGGCTGTCGACCCCTCCAGAGCCCCCCCACCCGCGGCGGAATGGCTGATGACGCGATTCATGCTAATTTGCGTTGTCATGACCCTGCCCTCTTCTTCACAATGCCGGTAATCTCTGCATTGCATAGTAGGGCCAAAATAATGGAAACGCGTGAACACACCCTATGCTCCACCCGCAAATGCTGGGTAATATGTCCGGCCATGCCCCCTGCTATGCTGACCTGGCTGCTCCCTCCCCAAAGCGGCAGGCATATTGTCGGCAAGCATGTCATAGAGAGGATCACAGCACAGGAATTCATTACCACTAGGATGAGCAGAGGGTGTAGCTTTAGGCTATGCAGCTAATTCTGCTATCCCACATATCTGTGGACAAAAAAATGTACACAGCTTGAAAAGCACATTTCCAAGCTTTGCCCTGCAGCCAGATACAAGAAACTACTCTAACTGTAAAATCTCTTTTTACCTTTCTCTTTTACAACAAAATTCCTAACATCACAGAGCACAGCTCCAATTTACTGACTTACATGCTCTTACAAATGTGCTGTGTATTAGACAACATTCGGTTGCGTCTGTCTACACTACTATTGTCATTTGGTATGAAAATTTTGCATTGCCAGAAGAGATAAGTGGTTTGATTTGCTGAAAACTGAACACAGCCGAACTTTGGGGTTCTAAGTCAAACCTAGTCCCAAGTCGCATCACAGTGGGGTTCCAAGTAAAACTGAATCCTGACTCTGGTCTTCATGCCTAGTTCGGAACTTTGATCTAATAACGGGTCTTGCTAGTTTTAGATTGCATTTAAGTCCCTGCCTTGTGATTTCAGGTGCTGTGAGGTGATCAAAATTGACTGGAAATGACTGGAAATTAATGTTATTGATGTTAATAGTACTACAGGAACAAAAACAGGTCTAAGTTACATGATTTTAGCTGTTTTTATAAATATTTATAGAAATACAAAAACAAAGTTAAACCAAAACCCAAAGATGATTTAAAACCAAAACAAAACACGGGGGTCTGCATGCATCTCTAGTTGCGAGAGACTTATTCATAAATTTAGCAAAAAGTCCAAAGAACTAAAATCATATTCCAGGAATATAACATTAAGTTTCAGGGGTATGGCCCCTACATAAGCTATTAAGACTTACAGATAAGTCATTTCGCTTTTACCATATGAGCAATATACATCGACAGCTCTGAAATTAAATCATTTGATTATGATGTATTAAAACATCCATAAAATGAAAACACTGCAAAATACTCATAATAAACAATGATGAATAGAGAGGCTTAAACTATAGAAGCGGTTTAAAATTCAATCAACTTTCATTGGTTTGACAAACTAACATGTTCACAGTAAGATATTTTATGAACCCCAATTAAAACTTGTGGTTTGAAATTTCACATTCGCACTTCAAGTTCAGCCATTTGTAGTTTTTTGAACTTGCATTGGAGCTTTGTTTGTTGTATCCTTTGAACCCCCAATGCCATATCATCAAGCTGTGACATCACTTACATTGACAAACACCATTACACGTGGCATAGGGGAAATGGCCGGACAAATCCTAATAACCACAGAGAAGATTATTGGTAAACTAGTAGGGACAGTACTAAATTAGAACTGGCTTTCCAGCCCAATATTTGTTACACAATATCCTGGACCTCCAAATCTCTGTAATTTGATGTTCCTATATTATCACTTGGGGCTCTATTTACTAACATTATTTTTACTAAAATAAAGTGAAAAAGGGTGTTTTCACATCCTTTTCACGTTATTTTAGTTTAACATAAATATACTAAAGGGCAATTGGAGTAGAATTCTTAAAATTCTACTCAAAACCCCAATTATTACATGTTTTTAGTAAGTACTGTAGATCATATTTCCCATAATTGTAATGGGAAATGTGATCTGGCCAAAGTTACTAAAAATATATTGTGAAAATTACCAGGGGGAAGCCCTGTGATAATAATGCCACTTGGAGATTACGTTATCCAGGGTTTCCCCCCATTCCCCGACTCCTGCTCTGCTCTCCTCTAACAGGCAGAGCAGAGCTGGGAATCAGGTCCCAGTGATCAGCTGTGTGATCTAAACAGACCACAAGCTGATCACTGTATAAAAAACAAACGAACATCGGTGCTCGGTGATGACCTCCCGGACTCCGGTCAACTGGTCTCCCGGCACAGCACTGTGACCCTGGTCAGCTGCTGCACAGAACAGCTGACCAGGGTCACAGTGCAGGATGGGAAACCAGCTGACCGGAGCCCTGTAGGAGGACATCACGTGACAGTAAGAGGGGTGTCGCAAGGGTTGAGGGGGTTGAGGGAGGGGGGTGATCGCGGAGGGGAGTGCTAGGCGAGCTGGTCAGCGCAAGCGCGGAACCTTCTCAGTGTATTTTTTGCAAAAAATATAGTGATAAGGCTGCAGAGGGGATTCGCAGGGACACAGTTTTATTGCAAGCTCTGTCCCTGCAGGGGATTTTTGATAAATCCCTGTGATAATGCTTAAATTCACAATGCGAATTTAGGCAAAAATATCACACTACAATCTGCATTTCAAATGCGGATTGTAGTAAATAGATCCCCAAAAGAGCTATAACATTATTGATAGTTTATGTGTTCTCTTAGTTTACAGTATGTTTATGTTTTCTGAGGTCATAGCCTACACATAACTCATTCCTCACCTAAGTTCACTTTTAACACTATTTGTGCTCTTTCTTTTTTAGATATTGAGACAGGATGACCTCGTCTCGCCAGGCGATCACAGAATGACTTTTGATCCCACAGGATCTTGGGGTACTAGGGATTCCCTCTTATTGTCAGTAACCGCCTGTTACTAAATCCTCCAACTGTGCCATTGGTGTGTAACCTTGCTGCCACCACCAAGCTTCTTCACTGGCAATTGGAACTGCTTACTTCCACCCAGGCTCCTACAATGCCACCTGGAACCACTTCTTCCAGGCTCCTACTATCAGAACATGGAACCGCTTACATCTGGGTATGTGTGGGCACGTTGCTGCAACACTTCCTGGATGGTGTCAGCTAACTTCCTCTGGTCCCTCACCATGGACCAGTCTCTGCAGAGTAGCTTTGAGACACTGGACTCAATCCAGAACAGCGAGAATATGAAAAGCATTTTGCGCTATTCTGGTGGTCACAGGTCAAGTAGATGCATCATCTTAAAGGCAAGATGTTTATTGCTCAATGTCTTGAAAAAGACAATTCCTCCACAGCATAAAGGTAATCTTCAGAAGTACAGACCTCTTTGAGAGTCAGAGGATATCTACACACACAGGGCTCACGTGCCCTCTTTATATCCCATTCTTACACACAGTACCACAGGGGGTAAACCCACCATGTGTCCCTTAACCAATCAAACTATCTCACAGAATATAAATAAATACATCTTACATTTCAAAGGAGCTGACTAAATTCCTTCCCTTCCCTCCCTGGCCTACAGCCCAAGCCCCTTAAATAAACTCCATACCAAAACATGCACTTGCACTACCATAGGATACTAAAACTAGTGATCATCTCCCATTCCAGCCCCCATCCTTGAGGTTTACTGTAAATCACATCTTTTCTTAATCAATCATTCAGTTTCTCTATTTGTTGTAACCCTAAAGCTGGGTACACACGTAAAGATTTTCTGTCCAACTAGTTGTTTGGTTGGAATGAAAATCTGGTAAGGTATGAAAGCAAATGACAATCAGCAATTTGCTCCCAAACACCGGAAAATGGACAAAAACTGTTGTTTGAACAAATCGTATAGATCAAACATTTAACAAACTTGTCTGAACGACCATTTTCATCTGTTTTCTGGCGTTACCAGATATTCATTCCAACCAATCAACTAGTTGGACGGTTGGACAGAAAATCTTTAGGTGTGTACCCAGCTTAAGACAGGTCTCAGTATCAGCCTTGGTGACTTTCAGCAGTTGTAAGCCAGGCAAGCTTGTCAAACATAGAGAAATGGATCAGGCACCGACCTTTCCCCAGCCACAGCAGGATCTGCTTCAACTCCCTGTGCACATACAGCCTATGATTGCCCCAAGTGACCTCATTAAGCTATGGGCCCAAGGTGAAAACTCCTGGTGCGGTTAATAACAACCCGGCCCCTGCCAGTAAGCCACACCCCATAAGTGCTTATAGTGAGACTTCACCTAGCAGTCAGTATACAGGTAAATTGGTAAAAAACCATAATTACCTATGATGTCTATTAACTCTCTAGGAAACTTTATAGTGCTTAATTTATTGATCAGTGTTATTGTACCTCACAATGAAGGAACAAACATGTCACATTTCATCAAGAAGCGGTAATTTACCTGATTGTAAGATTTGCCATTGAAGTGGTGTTCTGTGAAAAATGTGTTAAAAATGTTTTTGTTTCAATAATATCTGTATTATGATTTTAGTTTAATCCATTTCGAATTAGCCTCTTTGAATGACATACCCAAAACCATGCGGGCTTTTGAGAAGGTGATTGGCATATTTACCTACCTAAAGTAGAAAATATTCTACTGTAGGTTTGTTAACAAATCATTTCCCATAAATCAGATCATTCTATAATATAATCCAGTTGAAGTGTAAAACCTGAGTAATCTTATCACCTTACAATAGTATATGTCAGAATGCAGAATGAGTCTGTTCTTCCCCCTACTCCTTAGTACCAGTCCATAATTCTGAGCAATTTGTACATCTCACCAGCGCCCATTTACCAAGTGTGATTGATTAGAGACTCTATTAATTAGTTTATTTGTCAGGATTTTTTTCCCCTCACTGTCTCCTCTCCTTTGCAAGCGCATATATTGGTCCTTGGGGAGATTATGGATTAGTGTTTTAGGATGAAAACTATAAACTCTTAAAAAGACATTTCTATCAGCAGGTTCTGAATAAACATCAGTATATAGTTTGGCACAGTGCTTGTTTACCAGAACATCGAAGAAAGTTACATTGATGTCACAGCCTGAAAAATTGCATGTGATTTATCGATAAAATGATTGTTCCCAGAATAAACACATTCCCGTAGGAGTTTATATCACCTCTTTGTTCAGCCTGTGATGCTCTTTGCAGTTTTGTTACTGAAGGACCTGTGGAGGTAATTTTTCTACTAGCACCAGCAGAGCATTGCGTATGTTACAGTAATTGTAGCCACAGGTATACACCATTCCAATTGTCAATCTGCTACTGCAAACTTCTTGCGCTTATGCATAAAAACAGTTCCTGACACTTCCTGCAATTACTTTTTTATTGAAACGAGAGGCTCCAATATGAGGATATTACAATGCCCTCATTTCCAGTACAGCCTAAATATTTGTAGTTTCATAGTTTCAATGATATACATATGTGACATCTAGCATATAATATTTTGTATTTGCTGTGTGTATATATTATAAAGGCACAGTCGTGCGCTTATATTAAGGCTGCATGTAAAAAAACGGAAATCTTCATAGAGATTTCCGGAGGGGGGGATGGTTTTTAAGGGGCTACACCTCAAAAGCTGTTGGAGGTACCGAGCTGAAATTTGGCACGACCAGGTAGAACTGTTGCTCGGTGCTGCATGCCAAATTTCAGGGCCTAACCATAAAAAATTAGGATTTGGGAGTAATCTAAAGCTCCAAATGTTACTTTTTTATGACATTCTCAATTAGAACCTCTTTTCTGCTGTTCTCTATGGGGGATTTTTGGGAAGGCATAACTCAGGGTAGGGGACGAATTTAGACAGGGTTTGTTTTATTAGGTAGCTATTGTGCCAGGGTACATGCTTTTGGGGTTCAGGTAAATTAGAAAGTTACAGTTTTTAAACTATTACCTCAAGAATGTGCCATTGAATAGATAGGAAATTTCACTGTGGCTTCACTTAAGTGCACAAAGATGGCCATCGTTTGCGGGCTTTAGCGGTGGTGGGCTCGGGGGAAAGAAGCGGACACTAGCTGCAGCGGGACCCAGGGGAAAGGCATGCGGGGGGTTGCGGGTGTTAGCTGCAGCCAGAACCCAGGGATGGTAGCGGGCCTTAGCGGCGGCGGTGCGGGCAGCAGTGCGGATGGCTGGGGGGCAGGCGTTAGGACCCAGTGGAGGTAGCAGCACACAGAATGCAGGCTTGGATCTGGAAGATCTGTGATACCTGCTTCTGTGTTTAAAATAAAAATGGCGTGGCCCCATCCCCCAAAAAGCAACCAGCACCAGGCTTTAGAGACCCAGTACTAGGTTGCGCTAAATACAGGGGACAAATGACGTAGGGGTCCCCAGTATTAAGCACAACCAGCACCAGGCTTTCCAGAACCAGTCCTGGTTGCCAAAATACGGAGGACAAATGACATAGGGGTCTCCCGTATTCAGCACAACCAGCACTGGGCTCTGAGCTAGCCCTGGTTCTGGAAATACAGGGGGAAAATGCATAGGGTCCCCCTGTATTTACCAGAACCAACACCAGACTTTTTCTATCAGGTGGTGATGCCACAGCCAGGGGATCCCTGGGGAGCTGGGGACCCCCCCAATAAAGGGGGTTCCCCTTTCCAGGGCACCCCAGGCCCAGGCTGATAGCTTGGGGCTATCCCCAGCACCCCTGGGTGGTGGGTGCTGATGTTGTGTGGTGCATATGAAAATATTAATATTGTCAGTAGTGCTACAGGTCCAAGCAGGCATCCCCACATACTGGCACTTGGAGAACCACAAGTACCAGCAGGCGGGGCATTAAGGGCCTGCTGGTACCTAGAGTACCCCTGCAAAAGAAATATTAAAATAAAAAAAACAGACAATTTTTTTTAAGTATTTTATTTTGCTGCATCTTCACTTGGGGGGTGTATCTAGGAGTCCGAGCACCCCTGGCAATGTACTTATAATGTCTCCTGAGCAAGTCACCCTTCTGTCTCTCCAGACAGCTCCTCTTCTGTCTTCCCAGCCATCATTCTTCTGTTTCCGCAGCCACTCTCTTCTGTTTACCACAGCTACCCCCCTTCTGTCTCCCCAGCTACCCCTCTTCTGTCTTCTCAACCACCAGCCTTCTGCCAATAGGCAGATATGCCCAGTGGCAGATTAAGGTCTACATGGGCCTGGAACAAAATATTATGAAGGGCCTATTGTGTGCCGCTGCAGGAGGTGTGACTAGTGATGGGAGGAATGTGATCAGTGCTAGGCAGTGTAGGGGGGCTTGTGAAACCCTCCACTCAGGGCCATCCCTGAACATATTGGTGCCGTAGGTAAGATTTTAGCTGGTGCCCTCCCGCCACTTCTTCCCCAGAAATAGGTGCCTCTAAAAGAAGTAGTGTTGCATATCACACGGTGTGCTTTCCTGTTCCCCCTCAACACCCCACATTTTGTGTTTGCATTCCACAAATCCCACGCTGTCTGCACCCCTGTTCCCTCTTACTCAACCTATAATGTGTGCTCCCATTTTCCCTACATATCCCACACAGTGCGCTCCTGTTTACCCTCCACATCCCACTCTGTGTGCATCACTGTTTTCCCTCCACATCCCACACTGTGTGCTCCCTTGTTTCCCCTCCACATACCATGCTGTGTCCTCCTGTTTCCCAACATTCCACACTGTTTGCTCCCCTGTTCCCCTACATCCCACACTGTGTGCTCCCCTGTTCCCCTACATCCCATACTGTGTGCTCCCCTGTTCCCCTACATCCCATACTGTGTGCTCCCCTGTTCCCCTACATCCCACACTGTGTGCTCCCCTGTTCCCCTACATCCCACACTGTGTGCTCCCCTGTTCCCCTACATCCCATACTGTGTGCTCCCCTGTTCCCCTACATCCCATACTGTGTGCTCCTCTGCTCTATGTCATTTTTACCCTGTATTTAAACACAACCAGGACTGGCTGTTAAAAACCCGGTGCTGGTTGTGTTTTGGGGGGGGCACCTTTATTTATTTTACACATTAAATTTTTAGATGGATCTCAGTGCTGCGTTCATGCATCTGTGACTTATTGATTTTATTTTCTCAAGTGCATGCGCACTACCAGTGAGCCCTCTGTCACCCACTGATGCCCCCTTTGCACTGCACCGCTGCTACTGCTCTGCACCACTGCTGCTGCTGCTGCTACCCCACACGCCTACAGCCGTCTCGCACTCTGCACCTCCCAAACCACCTCCTGTATGCTGAAGTTTCATAGACAAAAACCTTACGGTTTCACATGTCCCATTACGGCTGCTTAGTCATGATCTGAAAATTCACAAAACCTATTGAATTTCTGCCACTCAAACTCCAAAAAGCAATGATATTACGATCATTAAGGCTGACGCCTTAATGGACGTGTTCCTTGCCTAATACAGATATGGTATGCCATCACACCCTGTGGTTAACTGCAGATTCAGCACTCTCACAGAGTGAGATTGCTGTCACTCACAAAATGATGGAGCTGCTAATTAACAGAATTGTGTGCTCATTGGAATACACACATGCAGTCTATGCAACTGAGGTCTGAGCAGTTATGTGGCACACACATCCCACTCAGTGCCCACAATCTTCCCATTCAGTCACCACAAAAATTTCCCTGAGTTCCAATATCTTTCTCAATCCATACATCCATCTCATTCATTATACACATTCAGCTTCCCAATTGCTAAAACTATCATACTCTGTCTATGCATATATTCCAGAGAGGGGTCATGGTGTTTAAGAGGCTACACCTCAATAGCTATTGGATGTACTGAGCTGAAATTTGGCATGGGCTGGTAGAACTGTCGCTCGGTGCTGCATGCCAAATTTCAGAAATGAGGATTTGGGAGTAATGTAAATTTTAAACTGTCAGTTTTTTTGGCCACTTTCAGTTAGGACCACTTTTCTGCTGTATCCTATGGGGGATTTTTGGGAAGGCATAAGTCAGGGTAGGGGACAAATTTAGATTTGGATTTTGTTTTTTTAGGTAACTCTTGTTCCAGTGTAGGTGCTTTTGGGGTTCGCATAATTGAGAATGTTACACTTTTTAAACTAATACCTCATAAATGCCCCATTATATATATATAGGTAGCTTCAACTTGTTGCACAGCCTCAGTAGGTGGCCTCCAGCAGGGAGTGTATTGTGGCTTCACTTGGGTGCACAAAGATGGCTGTCCTTTGCAGGCATTAGCGGTGGCTGGGATCCGGCAAAGGTAGCAGGTGTTAGCGGCTGCGGGGACCCAACTTAGGTCCTGTCGTTAGCGGGCATTAGTGGCAGTGGCGGGACCTGGCGGTGGTGCGGGAATGGGACACGGTGGTGGTGTGGGCGTTGGTGGCGAGATCCAGCAGTGGTGCTGTGTTGGCGGCAGGCCTGGATCCAAGAGGATCCAGTCCCTGCCAACCATTCTGCAGAGTTCGGCTGCAGTGCCCATTAAAAAAATGGCACCTCAGCCATTCACGGCTCAGGACATCATCGCCCTGCCCTCTTGGCTGGCTTATATAAGCCAGCATGAGGCAGCGGCATGGCAGTCCACCAGCAGAGGGAGCAGTGAAGAGCTCCCAAAGAAAGAAGATGCTGGAAGTCCTAGTGGGCGGTGGCCATGTAAAAGAGCTCAAAGGCTGCTGCCCACTAAGTGAAGAGGACACCGGAAGCCCTGGGGAGGTGGGAGCCACGCAAAAGAGCTAAGTGGCTACTACCCCCCAGGTGAAGACACCAGAACCCCTTGCGTGTTGGTGTCCACTGGGCAAAGACAACGGAAGTCCTGTGCCACGGCACCTCTGTAAAAGAGCTAATTGGCTGCTGCCCACCAGGTGAAACTGTCAGAAGCCCTGGTGGGTTGGTGACACTGGGCAAAAATGATGGAAGCCCTGGTGGGCTGGCATACGCCAGGTGAAGATGACGAAAGTCCTGGTGGGTTGGCTCCCACCAAGCGAAGACACCTGGAAGACCTGGGGTGGTGGCGGCCCCGTAAAAGAGCTCAAACACTGCCACCCCCAGATGAAGATGCAGTAAAATAAACTTTTAAAATACAAACATTCCTCCCTTAATGACCAAGTTCCATCCCTACGACTTGGTAGTTAAACAAATTGGTCATTAAGTGAAGATGTATAGTGGCCGGGAAACAGCAGGACCTATGCTTGTAAGTGCCACACCTCCTCCTCGAGCGTGCCGCATCTCTGTCCTTTCCTTCATGGGAGGCAGGGTCTCCTTTGTGTCCCATGCCGCAGCCACGCCCCCTTCTCACAGCAGGATCCGTCTTATTATGTAATTTGAATTCTGCAAAGTGCAATTCAAGCTACACTTTGATGGTTGGAGCGCGGTCATAAATCCAATCAGTTGCTAAACAGGTAGGCCTTTAAATGAGGAACATCAGTATTAAAGTTTATTGTGTTTATTTTAATATTTTCTTTACAGGTGGACTACAGGTGCCAGCGGGCCCTTAATGCCCTGCATGATGGTAATTGTGGTTCTTCACATACCAGTATGCAGGGGGGAGTTTTTCTGGGACCTGTGGTTCACCTGCAAAAGGACAAAATATTTTTACACTATACTTTACACAATCAACCTGGCACCCACTGCCCACGGGTGCCGGGGATAGCCCAGAGCTATCAACCTAGGCCTGGGGTGCCCAGGAGAGAGGGACCCCAACTCCCCAGGGATATCCAGCCTGGGCAGGCTAGCGGTCAGGGGTAATGCTTTGGCTGGGGGACTCAGTAAGTGTTTTCCTGGCTATGGCATTATCCCCCTGCTAGAAAGGGTCCAGTGCTGGTTATAGCAAATACAGGGGACCCATACGCTTATTGTCCCCTGTATTTCCAAAACCAGTTCTGGCTCAGCTAAGCCCAGTGCTGGTTTTGCTAAATACAGGGAACCCCTGTGTCATATGTCCCCTGTATTTTGACAATCAGGACTAGCTCTGAAAAGCCCGGTGCTGGTAGTGCTAAATACAGGGGACTCCTATGTTGTTTGTTCCCTGTATTTTCACAACCATTACTGGCTGTGTAAAGCCTGGGGTTGTGCTTTAGAAGATGACCACTTTACACAATCAACCTGGCACCCACCATCCAGGGGTGCTGAGGATAGACCCGGGCTATTAGCCTAGGCCTGGGGTGCCCTGGAGAGGGGGACATGTTTATTGGAGGGGTCCCCAGCTTCCCAGGGATCCCCAGCCTGGGCTGACTAGCTGTCAGGGGTAATGCTTTGGCTGGGGGACCCGGTTAAAGGGATCCCCTGGCTGCGGCATTATCCCTGCTAGAAAGATCTCAGTGCTGGTTATAGATAATACAGTAGACCCCTACTCTTTTTGTCCCCTTTATTTCCAAAACCATGACTTGCTCTGAAAATCCCAGTGCTGGTTGTGCTAATTGCAGGGGACCCCTACACTTTTTGTCCTCTGCATTTTCACATCCGGGACCAGTAGTGAAAAGCCAGGGGCTGGTTGTGCTTTTGGGGGGGGGGGCAATGTCCTTTTTTTATTTTTTATTTAAACATATTCAATTTTTAACAACAGATGCATGGATGGATCTCACTGATACTTCCATGCATCTGTCATATGAATTTTTTTTCTCAGATGCATGCCCAGAGCCAGTGAGCCCCTCTGTCACCCATTGATGCCTCTGTGCTCTGCCCTGCTGCTGCCACTGCCCCGAACCCCTGCCACTGCCCCTCACACCTGCAGCCCGCCCCCGCAGCCATCTCTCCCTCTGCACCCCCAAAACACCTCCTGTGTGCTGTTCCCTCCTCCACTCGTGCTAGTGTACCATTTTGTTGCCCTTCACCCCTGCAGGTGTGCCGGTTTGCTCCTCCAAATCCTGATGGTTAATAAATTATAAAAAAGCAATGAAATTCCATAGACAAAAAACCTTACGATTTCACATGTCCCATTAATGCTTGTGAGACATGATCTGAAATTTCACAAAACTACTGAATTTCTGCCACTCAAACTAAAAAAAGTAATGAAATTATGATCATTAAGGTTGACGCCTTAATGGATGTGTTCTTTCCGCAATACAGATATGGTATGCCATCACACCCTGTGGTTAACTGCAGATTTAGCACTCTCACAAAATGGTGGAGCTGCTAATTCACAGAATTGTGTGCTCATTGGAATACACACATGCAGTCTATGCTACTGAGGTCTGAGCAGTTAAGTGGCACTCACATTCCACTCAGTGCCCACAAACTACCCGTTCAGTCACCACAACAATCCTTTGGGTTCCAGCATCCTTCTCACTCCATACATCCATGGCATTTATAATTCACATTCAGCTCCCTAATTGCTAAAACTATCATACTGTGTCTATGCATGTACACTTTCTTCCTCTATACGCCTCCATGCTGCTGTATCTTCCCCAATTCCTACTGCTGTGTGGTTTCCCAACTGTGCTAGTCTGTATTCCCTCATCTGCACCAATCTGTCTTTCCCCAAATAGCAGCTACTCTTTCTCCGACTTGTTGTACCTCCAGACGATATTTTAGCAAATCCTATAAAGAGAAGAGCACTCATAGTGTAATATGTACAGCTGACTTAGCCCACAGTGCAAAATTACTGTGTATATTTAATAAAAAAAAAAAAAGAAGCTTTTAACAGGATTTTCTTGTATTAGGATAACACTTTTCAATCTTACAAATCCAGGCGTTCCCTTAGGAACGCCTGCCATTTGTGGGCGGCCCTGCTGACATAATTCGTGATGTCAGTACTGGACTTCCTGCTCTATTAGAGCGGGAAGTCTACCTGTGCTTGCGGAAGCCGAGACCCTCCCGCAGGTTCTCGCCGCAAGCCCGATGGTCGCTATAATCGCGACCATCGCCCGGCCGCTCGCACAAGCTGTGGGTGGTCACCCACAACTGTGCAATCGGCCTAGAGGCCGGAAAAAAAAGAGGTACGCCCTGATTCAGAGCAGGCGCACGCAAACAGCATACGATTTTGAATCAGGCCCTAATTTTGCACCAACTCTGAACTAGCAGTCTTCGGTTCTTAGCCAATACTTTTCAGTCTTGGGTCCTCATTCTATATCCTATACTTTTAATGTGACACATAATGGGGATAATGCAAATTTGAATATGAGCTGTTTTCATTGCATATCACACTATGCAAGCTGAGTAAATGCTTCATGCAAGTACCAGTAAGAGTCTTAGAGGTGAAACTGGGTTGAGACTGTGGACCTCATTCAGAGTCAGTCGTTGCGGCCGCACGGTCGTACGCCACCGATGTTCGCTAAACTGCGCATGCGTAAAGTTCGCAATGCGCGTGCGCAAACTAGCTGCTACGATCAGAAATTTCTCTCTCCTTGAACACAGCCAGGTCGGTAGTTTGAGTGACAGAATGAGGCGTTTGTGGGTGGTAACAGGGGAAGGTGCTTGAAAACGGGGGAGTGGAGATCCGAACACAGGCGTGCCTAATTATGCAAACGGCGTTTTATGGGAGTGCATAATTAACAAAGTAGTGTTATGGCACACGTGACATGGGTGGTTTGTACACTGACCTGATCGTAGTGCTTAAGAGAGGGTATGGTCAACCTTAAGGTCTACGACCAGTTCCGATGGTTGCCGATGGTCTCGATTAATCCTTACATGGCCAGAGATGACGTGTAATGCGTACGAGAAGGGGGCGTATTTTTTGTCTTACTGTCGCATCCTCCCCTTGGTCGGCCAGCTAACGATCCGATCTTAAGGACGCAACTTGCGAGTACATCATTTGCATATCCGGCCCCTTTTCCCTTACGACCGTGCGGCCGCAACGACCGACTCTGAATGAGGTCCTGTGTGCTCTCACATAGGAATAGTTCAGTAAGAGCATGAACACACCAATACGGCCCATGTACTTCCACATGTAGGAGCCATATGCAGTTGTCTAATGCGTTAGGATCATAGTTTCCGCCTCTCTGACACTTCGGCCCACTTCTAGCTTTCCAAACGCCTCTTGAGAGTGGAAGGTAGTTGCATATGTGCACTAGGACGACAAATCTAGATGCGCTGGTTATTAATATTGTCATTTATTTATATGGCGCCACAAGTGTTCTGCAGCGCCTTACAAAGTACATAAACAAATAAGTGAACAAGAAACCAGTGACTTACAGTACATTACAATGCAGGACAAGGACATGGAAAACAAAACCTCTGGCGCTTCTCATATCAACTATATGTACAAATCATAAATCACAAAATAAGTGAAATAAAAAGATTTAATATGTAAATGAACAATAATTCATATATAGCATAAAACTGGTAAATACCGGTACAAACAAACAACATATAACATGAGACAGTGCAATACTAATATGATAGAGTATACCAGATACGCCTCTGAGCGTTTTACTCTGTATACCTTGATAAAATGTTGCTATAAATCATATGCTAGTGATCATCTTCAAATGAATAGACTCATCTGGGGTCTAATTCGCTTCCAATGATACTTAATCGTCAGTAACAAAAAGGAACGGTCTCACCGTTCTGGACTGAGTCCGGTGATGGTTCCGTTGATGGAGGTAGTTTGCCGGCAAACTTTAGGGACCAATGACGCACTGCAAGCGTTTCTTCTCCCCCTCTCTCACGATCATCTACGCGTTTCACCTATGTAAATAGGCTTCCTCAGGATGGTGAGTATATGATGCCTCCATCTCTTTTATACCTTCAAATCCGGTCACGTGTGAGCTGTTTCACCTTCCGGACTCGTGACTTCCGCTTCCGGTCATGGGTATGCGGATGTCGTCAAGGACATAGTTTATACACATTACTGCATAAGCGAACACTCAAAATAGGCTGCTATGTGTACAGTAAGTAACAAAGGTGCCCTTGTGGGGAGTAAGGAGTAGATGAATGTATAAGGAAGGAGAAGCACATGAGGGAAGAGGGCCCTGCTCCTGAGAGCTTACATTCTAAAGGGAGCATACAAACAGGCGTGGTGCAGATGGGGTAAACAGTGAGAAAGGAGCATGTAGCAGCAGGTTAGGATGAAAGCTGGATGGCTTTGATGAAGAAGTGGGTCTTGAGAGCCTGTTTAAAGATTTGTAGAGAGGTGGACAGTCTGAAAGGGAGAGGGAGAGAGTTCCAAAGGTAGGGAGCACCACAGGCAAAATCTTGGAGGAGGGAGTGGGAGGAAGTAATCAGTTGGCAGAAAAGGCGGCATTCATTTTTTGAGTGAAGTGGGCAGGTGGGACTGTGAAGGGAGAGGAGGTCAGAGATGTAATTGGGAGAAGATAGAAGAAGGCTTTGTGAAGAACCTTGATTTGGGTTCTGAAGGAGAAGGGCTTGTAGGAGAGTGGTGGCAGATGACGAATGTTTAGAGAGCAGAACAGCATTATTGAAGATAGAATGGAGAAAGGTGGAAGTCAGGGAGGCCAGATAGGAAGAGGTTACAGTAGTCCAATCGAAAGATGACCAATGAGTGTATGAGGGTTTTAGCAGCATCCTGGGTGAGAAAGGGTCTGATCCTGAAAATATTTTTGAGATGGAAATGGCAGGACTACAAGAGGTTCTGAATGTGTGATTTGAAGGAGAGGGAGGTCCAGGATCACTCCAAGACAGCGCACTTTGGGGCAAGAGGAGATTGTTATGCCTTTAACTGATAACCTCATTTTCCACAATTTCATTATGCGGGAGGTTGGGAAGATGATCAGCTCAGTCTTAGACATGTTAAGTTTAAGAAAGCGTTGGGACATCCAGGTAGAGATAGCAGAGAGGCAGTTGGAGATACAAGTGAGGAGAGATGGGGAGAGGTCAGGGGAGGAAAGGTAGATCTGAGTATCATCTGCATAGAGATAATATTGGAGGTCAAAGAGCTTATGAGTTCACCTAAACAGGATGTATAAAGAAAGAACTGGAGAGGTCCAAGAACAGAACCTTGGGGAACACTTAAGGTGGCCATACACCTACGCGATTTCTGTCCATTTGTATGATTTTCGACGAGCTGTACAATCAATCCTGTAGAAATCGTGCAATTTTTATCCCCGTATACAATCCGATGCGCGCTCCCGCAGCTCCTAAATTTGATCGTATGATCAGATGTGCAGCACATCTTCTCCGTCGTATTCGTATGCTCTGCTTGCCATGTTTTTGAGCATGCAATGCATCGTGTGGGCGACCGGCCGTGCCCTGTCACTTGAGTGACAAGTTCCTGTTTACGCCACTGCAGACAGCACCCAAGCGGAGAGGATCAACAACGTGAGCAGCAGACACAATTGTGCAGGTATTGTATAGTATTTGCAGGCCACTTGTTTCCCATATACAAAGACCACTGGCCACCAATGTTTAGCATATGCATAGTTGGCATTAGTTTGAGCCCTGCACACACTGACCACCTCTGTTTACCCTTCAGTGCCCAACATTTTTGCCCAACAATGCCCATCTATTCCCCAGCAATGCCCACCATCTAGATATTGTTTACCCAGCAATGCCCACCCATTTTTGCCCAGCAATGCCCATTTATTCCCCAGCAATGCCCACCATCTAGATAATGTTTACCCAGCAATGCCCACCCATTTGCCCAGCAATGCCAATTTATTCCCCAGCAATGCCCACCATCTAGCTATTGTTTACCCAACAATGCCCACCCATTTTTGCCCAGCAATGCCCATCTATTCCTCAGCAATGGCCACCGTCTAGCTATTGTTTACCCAACAATGCCCACCTCTGTTTGCCCATTAATGCCCATTGACCACCGTCCACATATGTTTTTGAACCAATGCCCATCGGCCACTCCACCCTCCCCCCAACGTGTTTTATAAATGTAATCATGGAAAGCACATTGTGATACGGAATTGGATTGATCCATCACCCCATAGACAATTATATGCATCTGAAAGAAATTACACTACAACTTTATTAATAACAAATCAAGAATTTCAACAAAAGTGTTCAATACACCATTTTGGGGGCCCCATTTACACATTTCAATGGCCACAGCCCATGTTTTGTTGACCCTCTGGACGGCAAATGAAGGGTGTTAGTGGTGAGCCTCTCATAGAATGCCGTCTTCTAAAAGGAGCCACCGTCGTAAGAACGGCCGTTCTTCCCCACATCTACAAACAGGAACTCGTAGTTTGCGTTAACCACAGCCATCAGAACAACACTGAATTAGCCCTTATAGTTATAGTAGTAGGACCCAGTGTTGGCAGGTGGGATAGTCCTAATATGCTTGCCGTCGATAGCTCCTCCACAGTTTGGGAACTACCAACGGCTCTCAAACTCATCCCCAATGGCTATCCACTCTCCCGTGCTTGTAGGGAACTGTGAAAAAAATAGAAAACTTAATGGAAAAATTAAATTATAACAAATGTTCTCTAATTACAGACTTCAGAGATCCCCAGCAACCAAGACCTACACAGTGAAGAAAAGAGTGTTGCGACTCCAAACCCCACCCCAACAAAAAGAGGAAAAACAAAAATAAAGAAACCACCTCCTCCTTCCAAACAACTGCCCCCCCCCAACCCCTGAAATCTGGGACGCAAACACCAAAGCTCATTCAGCACCATGCGTAACATGGATTGGGTAACTTGGTGATACTTTTTACATTTTATTGTCATGTGTTTAGGAGCCAAAAAGAGACATGTTGACCTATTTTTGTACTGTGATAAGGAAGTTTCATACTCCCTGGTAAGTATGGTGTTACTTTTTACATTTTAGCCATCTTTATATCTAAATATATTTGCTTTTCACATAAGTATTTCAGTTTCACATAAGTATTATTTTTGAATCTATTGTTTCACATAACTAGCAAACTAGTGAAACTTATAATAAAACATTTTTCTGGTTTGACAATAAATAAAGTGTGGTGTGTGTGTTATCTTACCTTACAATAAGGGGACTGCAGCACATTCACGATAGCACATTCACAATAGCCTTGCACGTCTCGGGATAATGTGTCCCAAAGCTTGAGCCGAGATGCGGGTCCCAAACTTTAGGTCCTCAAAGGAACGTCCCATAGCCAGGTACCTCAGCGTAGCCACGAACCTCTCCTCGGCCATGATGGCCATCTGAAATTTGGTGTCCTGCTTCCGGATATAGGGGGTCACCAGACGCAGCAATTCCTGAAAGGTGGTGTCATCCATCCGCGGGAAGTTTCGGTAGTTGTCAGGATTGTTCTCCCTCATCTCCATCAGCATGGGCATATAGGATTGACTCTCCCTCTCCAGCAGCCAATCCTTTGTCCAGCAGGACCTCATCCTCCTCCTATGCTGGGCCCTCTCCCTCTCCTCACTCAGCTTGACCATAGCATAGGATAGCAATGCTCTATAAGAGCAGGGATCCATCACCACAAAAAAACAGAAAACAGACCCACCACAGTAAATAGAGCAAGAAGCACTTTGTAAAGCTAGGCAATACAATGCAATGCACAGTAGCTAGCAATGTGGAGCGTTCAGCAGGGTAAAAACCAAGCCTCACTAATCACAGAGCAAACAGGAGTGCACAGAGCTGAAGAGGCAGGTTTTTTTATACCCCCAGTGAAGCCCAGCCCTCTATTTAATTTGGGACCAATCTATCGCATGATCGCATGTTTTTGGTGAGGCATACGATCAACTGTTTACATCTGTCATATAGTGATGCATGTTTTGTACGACTACTCTAATGAAAATCGTTTGTAAAAAAACACAAATTTGTGCGGTCACGATAGCTGGGGAATCGTAATGAAATCGTATGATAAATCTGATCTTATGCTGGTCGTGTAGGTGAATGGCCAGCATTACTGTAAGTGGAAGTGTGTGTGTGGGGGGGGGGTGAAAGGAGTCATGAGAGAAGAGAGAGAAGGAACGGTCAGATACATAGGAGGACAGCTATGAGAAGGCAGTATCACGTAGACCAAGGGAGTAAAGGATTTGCAGGAGAAAAGGGTGGTTCACAGTGTCAAAAGCAGTACAGAGGTCAAGAAGAGTGAGCAGAGAGTAGTGGCCCTTGGATTTGGCAGCAAGGAGGTCATTTCTGACTTTCGTGAGAGCAGCTTCAGTAGAGTGGAGAGAATGGAAGCCAGACCGAAATTAGTCGAGGTGGGAGTGGGAGGAAAGAAAGGCAGTAAGGCAGTTGTAAACAATACACTCAAGGAGTTTGGAGGCAAAAGGGAAGAGAGAGAGAAAGGTCTGTAGTTGTAGAGAGTGTTAGGATCAAGGGTAGGTTTATCAAGAATGGGGAGGCAAGGACATGTTTGAATGCAGAAGGGAAAGTGCTACATGAGAGGGATAGAATGAGAAGGTGGGCAAGATGGGAGCAGGCAGAAGGTGAGAGGTAGCAGAGGAGATGAGAAGGGAAAAGGTCAAGGGGGAGGTGGATGAGGGCCATGACGTCCTCTCCAGATACATGGGAGAAGGATGTCAGAGTTGGTAAGATGGATGAGGAGGGGTATTTTGGCCATGGAGGGGGTGGAGTACTGAGGGTCTGGTGGGATATGATGTCCTAATGTATGGAGTCAATTTAGATGTAAAGTAGATGGCAAAGTCAAGGGCTAAGAGTGAGGAGGGAGTGGGCAGAGAAGGCAGTTGAATGTGGCAAAGAGACACTGGGAGGTTGAGGACTGGGAGGAGATGAAGAAAGAGTTATGATTGTTTGGAGAGGGAAAGGGCAACACTTTAGGTTGAGAGCATAAATTTCAAATGGAGGAAGTCTGCCTTAGAGCATGATTTCCTCCACTGTTACTCAGCGATTTGTGAACACTTTACCAGGTATCTGGTGCATTTTGAATGCCAGGGTTGACTTGTGGATCTGTGAAGGTGAGTAAAGATTGCCGGAGCAACAGAGTCAAGGGCAGAAGTAAGGGAAGCATTGTATACAGACGTGGCTTGTTCATGGCAGGAGAAAGGGGAGACAAGTGAGTAAAGCAGGGAGGAAAAAGAAACGTTGTTGATAGCTTCAATATTACGCTTAGTAATGGTAGCCTTAGGTGGCAGAGGAGAAGAAGGAGAGAGGGATAAGTTAAAAGAGAGAAGGTTATGGTCAGAGAGGGGAAATAAGGAATTGGAGTCATCAGAAATATCACAACGGTGAGTGAAGACCAGATCAAGCGAGTGCCCACTGACATGGGAGGATGAAGACGTCAATTGGAAGAGACCAAATGAAGATATGAGGGTAAGGAGTTTAGAGGCAGGGAATTCTGTGGTGATATCAATTGGTATACTAAAGTCACCTAGGATAATGGAGGGAAGATCTGAAGAGAGAAAGTGAGGGAGCCAGGAAGCAAAGTTGTCAAGGAATTTGGAGGGAGGGCCAGGGGTACAGTAAATGACAGCTACTCGAAGGTGTACTGGTTGAAAAAGGTGTATAGCACAAACCTCAAATGTGGATAATGTAAGGGATAGTTCATAGGGTATGAATTGTTGGGGTCCCTCTATCCCCCAGTTACTCCAACCATTTCATAACCAGAGGAAATAGCTTCAGGTGAAGTGATATCAGAGGAAGAAATCCAGGTTTCAGTAATGGCTAGAAGATGCATGGAGTTGGAGATGAAAAGGTCATGGGTGGGGACCAATTTATTACAGCCTAATCCGGCATCTCGGAGGGCACAGGATAGACAGAGTTTTTGGGAGAGATGTGAATGAGATTATCAGGGTTGCTGTAGCATGGAGGTGAGATTAATTTGGGGAACCGAGATGAATACAGTGTAGCGATGGTCTGGGCACCTGAGCTAGAAAGAGAATCTGTAGTAGGTGGTCAGGGAAGGAGTTTAATGAGACATGCCAGGGAGAGGGGGATAGGAGGGATTAGCGGCGGGGTTGTAGGACCATTGTGAGGTACAGTAGTAGAGGATGATAGAGAAATGTTGGGTACACACGGAACGATCATTAGCGAGAACTATATCATTGAACGATCTCCATTTAAAAATCCTGGTGTGCTGGATGAACGATATTGTTCATCCACACACCAAAAAAACACCAACAACCCTCGATCAACGATCAAGGGTCCCTATGGAGAGATAACAATATCGTCCAGGTTGGCCTGCATGCATGGACAATGGTCAATATTGTTATCGTCCAATGGGAGCGCACATTGTTGATCGTTCATTGCAAACACATGTAATGATATGAACGATATATCATTGAACGATAATCGTTGAAATATATTGTTCTGTGTGTATGCACCTTAAAAAGAGAGGAGGGAGGAGCAGGGCAGGCAGAGATGGGGAGAGAAGCGAAGGAGGAGGAGAAGACAAGTGGGGGAAGGAAAAAGGTGGAAGCAAGGGGCAGGACAGAGGATTAGGTAGACACTGAGTGAAGGGGGAAGTTGAAGAAAGTATGGTCGGTGTGGATCAAGCAAATAGGGGGAGGAAAACTGGTAGTAGGAATGCGGTATGAATGTAAGACTAAGGGCCTGATTCAGAGCCGCTCGTAAGCGGCCGCTCGTTCGCTCCGAGCGATGTTTGCCTAACTGCGCATGTGTACGGATCGTTATACGCATGCGCGAACCAGTCAGTGCGGTCGAAATTCATGTGCTCGCAAAATAGCGAATGCCTGATAATTTGAGTGACAGAAAGAGGCGTATGTGGGTGGTAACAGGGGAAGGTGCTTGAAAACGTGGAGTGGAGATCCGATCGCAGGCGTGCTTAAAGGTCAAAACGGGCGTTTTAATGGTGTGCATAATTAAAACAGCAGCGTCATTAAGCACGTCACTGGGTTATTTTATAGCCAGAACTGCTCGCAAAATTGTGGTAGCCAAAACCAACCACAAGAATAGCGAGCAGCTCATACCCTGGTCGATGTACTCGATTAATCTAATAAATAGCGGACATGAAGTAGGATGCGAGCGGCCAGGGGACGTAATTTCCCAAAAAACGACCGCAAGTTTTGTTCGCTCGTTCAGACCTAGAGGCGTGAACAGACCGCAAAGAGCGAACGGTTCATTTGAATAGCCACCCCTTTTTTTTGAACGAACGACCGCAAATAGCGACCGGCTCTGAATCAGGTTCTAAGTGCAGGAGATTTTCAGAAATGCAAGTGAAAGTACAGTGTTGGTAAATGTCAGGGGTGTATCTATAACGGGTGCAGGGTGTGCAGGGAACATGGGCAGCTGGGTCCAGGGGGGCCCCACACAGCACACCCTGCACCCATAATAGTCACTTTAAAATGACTGGAAAATGGCGCGCGACGGCCATTTTCCCATCGTTTGCGCATGCGCAGTAGAGGCCACCCGGTGACCTGTGCATTCATTATAGACTGGGCACACTCTAGTGCCCAGAGTCTATAACTCCGGCGCTGGCTGCACACAGCTCGGGTAGAGAGGTGGAGACTGCACACGGGCCCCTTCCTCTCTAGAAACGCCCCTAGTAAATGTGTATGCACCACAACAAAAGTGTATTGTTGTGTGGAATAAAAGTGGAGATTAATGGTATTTATCAAAGCTGGAAGAGAGTGAAAATTGTGAGAGAAAGTACTAACAAATCAGCTTCTAATTTACATTTTACAGGCTGTGTTTAAAAAATGATAGGAGCTGATTGGTTGGTAATTTATTTTTTACAATTTTATCTCTCTCCCAGATTTGATAAATTTAATACCCTCCTTTATGGGTTCAGAAATTGAATATTAAAGTGTACTAAAAATATTGGGTCGAACCTAGGATTTTGGTGTGAAAGGGTTTTTTGTTAGTAGACAGAGGATGTGAGGCTAGAGAAAGGAGCTATGGTAAAAAGCCTATATTTCAAAGTGTAATAGGGGTATTCAATATTCAGTTTTTGCGATGTTTTCGCACCGATGACGTCATTTTCGCAGGTTTTGGTTTTACACCGTATTCAATTTCAAAGACTTTTCGCAGGTTCGAAAAGTCATTGAAAAAAAACAGGCATAGCTTTTCACCACTGAATAGGTAGCGAAAAAAAGTGCAGAATTGCGGTTTAGGGGTGCAGGCTTAAAAAAATTAGCCTGCACCCCTGGGATTGACATTTTAAAAATAACTGTTTCAAAAAAAGTTTTAAAAAAAAATAGGGACACCCCAAAAAATTAATTAAAAAATTGGGGTGAAAAAAAAAAAGTGTTTAACAATAGGGAAATAGGTTCAGGGCTATTCTGCAAGTATGCGGCAGGTGTATTCTAGAATAGATTATTAGCGGCAGGTGCATAGTTGCAGAATTTTTTAAAACTTACTTTAGGGACATAAAAATATGCTAGTACCCATTTTCATGTACCCCAAATTTGATGGTTTGATGGGACCACTTAAAAAAAAAAAAAACAAACCTAAGTGCTCTTCTGCAACACTTCTTCAATGTTGGGAAAAAAACACCTGCTGCGGCTATTTAAATCCCCGACTTTCATTTGCAGGCTAAAACGGGGGTACCCATAGTGGGGGGGTCCTACAATTTATTCCAGATAAATTTAGGTTTTTTTTCGAAAATCTCACTGTGCAGGTTCCCGTTTTCGTAGGTTTTATATTGAATACGGGGATAAAGCGGGGGCGCGCCCGTTACTTTATCCCAGGAAAATCTCCGATGTGGAGCGAAAAGTCCAGCACGGACTTTTTGCTCCCATATTGAATACCCCTCTAAGAGGCAAACTGACATTGGCACAGATACAGTATGCATTGAGATATTTGTGAAAACCAGCAAGTCAGCACATGTTAACTTCAAGCAGTAACCAAACAGGGAGTTCAGTGTTGATTGTCCTGGTTATGCTGACAACAGGTGTTTGTAGTGAAGATATTTTGAACTCTCAGTTGTTGATCTTAAATTGTCTTTATATTATTTTAGTTTTTTAGACATCTTGCAGTGTTCATCTAGCTCACTTCACAAATGACCAGTACCATAGAAAACTGAGAACTTTTAAATGCAATTTAATATTAGTTATACAAAGAGATCCAAAGTACATATGTAATACCCCTACAGGTCTCAGGTGATATAATACGATGACTTGGCCTTTTACCTATCAAAGAGTCTTCTTTCAGTTCACTTCTCCCACACGATATTGTAAATCCTGGGCTGAACTTGCAGAGAGGTAAGGAGGATAACCCAATAGGAAGAGAGTGACAACATTAATTTCAAAACACTTCTCGTTTATTCAGGAGGAGGATTCCTGAGATTAATCTAAAAGTTTTCAAAAGGTTATAACCATACACCAACAGTATGCAATATTGGTAAACAATGAACATACAGCCTGAGTATACACTTCTGATACGAACCCAAAGATTATGCTACAGAAATACTATTCCAACATGTTACCTGCACACATAAATTGGAAGAACACCTGTAACTGATATGCAACAAAATTGTTTGTTTTCTCTGCACAACCTATTCACAAGAACTCAGCAAGTTGCATTATGACTCAAGATACAAATAACTGCACAGTAAACATCTAATCACATTTCCCAACCCATTGTTCTCCTCAGTGCTGTAGAGGTGGTGCACATGAAAGGAAAAGCTGTAAATGTTTGGTCTCTTTGACACTGTGGCTGGGTGATTGTAAGCACTAGATGGTAGAACTATTTGGGAGTACTCCACTATGCTTCGGGTTAGAGTCCACTCATGAGATTTACAATGTTACTGTTGTATATTTATTAGCACATCCAAGGTACAGTATGGTGACTTGAGGAATCCCTGACACAATGCAGACTGTGGCAGGGTATATACTTGTCATGCGGCTTGTGAAATACTGGTTGGTAAAGACAGGTTATATACAGGGAACAGCCTCTTGTACTGCCCTTTACTTTCCAGACAAATGTCTCTCACAGTCTCTATATGCAGCAGTTATTAGCACTTACAGTAACTGTGGCACTGGCTGATGACTCACTAGTCATAGATATATCTAGTTGTTCAGGTTGAAATACACTGTAAGGAGGTCCATGAGGTCTGAGATAGTTCAACAAGTAGTGCCTGTGAATAGTGTGCAGTACTAAAAGTTCAGAACTCACCACACACAGCTTCCAAGGCAGTAACAGCTCAGCTCCCTCTTCTAGGACTGCTGATGACTGAGTGTAGCTTGTATCAGCACTGCCAACAGGGTAATGTCTAAATCCCCTTCATGGAGAGGACCCTGACATCATCAGCCAGTGTCCAGCATCATTACCTGCCATCCAAGTGGGCATAGAGGGGGAATATAACCATGTGGCGAGCGAAGCGAGCCACCATGCCCGAAGCGTGGCGAGCGCAGCGAGCCCGTGAGGGGACAACAAACTTGTTTAAGTAGGGATAAAGTACTTCTATAGCTGGCTCTCATGGGCAGGAACTGCACTTCCACCCTCACTCACATCACTTCCAGGCCCCTAGCACGAAGGGGAAATAAGCTCAGCCCTGCCAACAGGTCTCTGGCTCTAGGATTCTGATTGCTGCTGCTGAGTAGAGGTTTGCAGCTCCTAACACTGCTGCCCATGGGATGCTCTCCCAACTTCTCTCTCTCTCTCCTCTCTCTCTCTCTCCCATCTCCAGTGTCTGGCACGGTGCAGTCCAGCTGGCTCTCACTCCCAGCTCCCAGTCACAGCCTGTACAGGGGTCCTAGATGCAGTTCTTTTCCCTTCTCTGGGTACTAGCTGCCTCTCTCTGCTATCTGCAGTTCCCTCTTACTTTCATTTTCAGGACACATGGGATCTCAACCCCTCCTTCTTCTTCTGGCTTTACACACACACTGTCCAATCATCATCCACCACTATGAGATTAGGCAGAGTCTCCCTTTTATTTCCTGACTGCATTAACTCCTTCAAGTCCTGTGCAGTGGTCAGAGTATCATAGTATAGCAGAACAATGCAATGTATTACACAACTTGGCATTTTCTCTAAAACATAAATCATACTTAAACATATACAGTATATTAACAAGTCCCTTTCTCAGGTCTGATAGGCATACTAGAAGTAAGAAATGGTAAAGTAGCAGCACTATAACAGCTTTTAAACAGTGCACCAATTCATTAGTCACATGACGTTAAAAACCACAGCATTTTAATAGACCCATAATTGGTATTCATACATATGACAAAAAAATCAATAAAAAATAAAAGAAATGAGCAGGCAATGTGCAATCAATTAAGATGTCCAAACCCTCACATAAAAACAATGTATATTAGAAGGTTGAATATAAAAATCATGTAGGCTTGTTCCTATATAGCACACGACCCAATAAACCAAATTGAAGCAATGATGGGATGATTAATTCCGTGGGGGCATAGTCCGCATGAACTGGATATTATGAACACCGCTGGAGGATAAATATCACCAAGAAAATATACGATGTGACATCCAATGAATGGGTAGGTCCTCACCATAAATGCGATGATAAAGTAGCAGAGCCTCATCCACTGATCCGGAAACGTTCCAATGACACAGATGATCCCAAGTGAAAAGGCAATGAGATTGGGTCCAGTGCTGGTCCAAGCGATTCCAACAATGTGGGGTTCTGGAGAGTGGGTAGGTGGTTGCCTAACGCGTTTCGTTGCTGTCCTGTGCAGCTTACAAACCTACATGACTTTTATATTCAACCTTCTAATATACATTGTTTTATGTGAGGTTATGGACATCTTAATTGATTGCACATTGCCTGCTCATTTCTTTTATTTATTGATTTTTTTTTATTGATTTTTTTGTCATATGTACTATGAATACCCATTATGGGTCTATTAAAATGCTGTGGTTTTTAAAGTCATGTGACTAATGAATTGGTGCATTGTTTAAAAGCTTTTATAGCGCTGCTACTTTACGATTTCTTAATTCTATTGTATTGGAGGTGACCACTCCTGTTACTTAGCAGCTGCCTTAGATTAACAACCCTATCAGTGCCTGAATCTATACCCATTGGTATTACCTTTTTCACTGATAGGCATACTCCATGGCTAACTATAGGTGGGGTACCACACATAAAATATATTGCCTATAAAATTATTGTCTATAATAGATCTGATGCCAATTTAATGACAATTAAATTATAGTATATGGGCAGATTCTGTATATCAACCTCAAGAGAAAAATGGAGAAGTTACCCATAGCAACCAATCAGCTTCTAGCTGTGGAGTTTACAGTCCATATTGTCTAACACACCGACACACATGGGGCAATTTCATCATAAGCCGGTTTACCTAGCAATATGTTTTTTGGACTATGTTAAAACACCTAAGCGCAACCACATGAACACTCATAGTGAATATACTGTATAGTAGAAAAGGATAGGCAACCTCCAGCTGCTGTGAAAGCTACTTTGCGAAATAATATCAAACATTGTATTGGTTGCTATGGGTTACAGCATATTTTTCCAGTGCAACAGTTTTGATAAATGCCCCTAATGTGTATTATGAACAACAAGACAGATTTCTAGTTATGTTTTTATATTTTACCCACACCTGCCAAAGGTGTTCTGCTGCCAGGGGTGAGACTGGAAATTGTAGCACTCTTATCACTTACACAGCAAACTTGCATATTTCTGTACAGTGTAAAAGTCACATGTATTGTTTTTCTCATGCTGTAGCCACCTTTGACAGCTGGCATTCTTTATAGCACACCTTTAACACATTGCTTATGTACTGTATGTGGCTATGTACTACTGCTTCTCCTTTTGTGATTTACCTCTGTATGCTCTTGCTAGTTTAATACTAATGTTTGGTACTTATGCTATATACTAATGTTTGGTACTTATGCTATATACTAATGTTTGGTACTTATGCTATACACTAATGTTTGGTACTTATGCTATATACTAATGTTTGGTACTTATGCTATACACTAATGTTTGGTACTTATGCTATATACTAATGTTTGGTACTTATGCTATACACTAATGTTTTGTACTTATGCTATATTCTATTGTTTGGTACTTATGCTATGTACTAATGCTTTGGTCTCCGATTGTGTATGGTATTTATGCTATCATACTTTGTTACTGTTTTCTATGTATACCTTGTGTGGCACTTCATACACTTTATGGTGTCTTATAAATAAAAAATAAATAATAATAGTATGTAATAGTCGTGATTAGTACGGAGCAGACCTATGGAGTTTTGTTGATACTGGAATATACCACTTACAGTACCTAGAAGGATCTTGCTCCATGGGGTCAATCCAATTAGGTGAAAAGGGGGTTCGCAGCCCGAACAGAAAGTTGCGAGTCCGCAGATATCAAAACTGCATAAAGTCACAGTTGCCAGGAACTTGCACCTAATTGGATTGGCCCTCATGTTTGAAACATGTCGGTAAAATTTGTGTCAAACTATAACCCCCTGGGTCCCTAGGCAACGTATTAGTTTGGGTCCCTTCACCACTCTATTTGTATAAAAAAAACACAGGTTATGATACTCTAGACCTCTCAGTGCCTAGGTTGCCTAATGGATGATCCGGTTATGGGTAAAACATATTGTCCATTGTATTGAGAAGCACCTACTGTACCTCCTAGGTATTGTTTTTAAAGTTTAGAACAAACAGCACATTGGACAGACTTTTCAGTGATTTCATGTACATTAGCTAGCTCAGTAATACGCCTTTCACACTACAAGCAATAACCCGGGTTATTGCACGTGAGCGCGGAGCAACCCAGGTTGCTGTGCAGTGTGAAAGGGCCAAGTTGAAATAAGCCGAGTCAAGTGACCCGGAATTTCAACCCTGGTAATGAGCAGAGTTGAACACTGGTTCAACCTGGCTCGAGATGCAGTGTGAATGGGTAACCTGGGTCGATGCCCCCTGGGTCCCATTCACTGCAAAGGAAGAGCCAGCGCTTGAAGATGATCTCATCTCAAATATTAGCACTATACTGGTGTAGATATAACCCCACTGGTTAGTTTCATAGCACTTCCAAATATTACTATACTGGTGTAGATATAACCCCACTGGTTAGTTTCATAGCACTTCCAAATATTATCCTTGGAAACGTCTGTCACTAGCATTTAATAATAATTAGTGCTTCAGTATAATTATTGGCTATTTAACTAGACTAAAAGCCAACATTAATCTATTAGCCATGCACATAGAAAGCATTGTATAATACTTTTTTAATAAAAAATGATACTGTAGCTTATAGTGTAATACAAATGACAGTTCGAATTGTATGAACCCTTTTGATAAATAAGTGAAAACAAACATCTACAGAACAAATTCACATTTCATGTATAATCTTTTATTTTTCCTCGAAATGTACTTGGTTGTCTCACTTAAGACACATTTAAATTCTTATAGTATTCTTAGAATATGTGATTGATACATACATTTATTTAAATCATGTGTGCTAATTGTCCCAGCTATTCAATAACCCTTCTAAATTTTAATCATTATTCCGTACTAGATTATACACTCTACATGATATGCAATTTCAATTATACTAGTATATTATCTAAATTAAATAGGCTTCAACTTTCATAATATGGATAAAAGTATTTCATTCACAACCAATGCTCATTAGATGCAATTATCTGTATGAAGGGATGGTATTTACTTTGATGGAAAACTATTTGGTTGAGCTATTTATTTATTTATTTTTATTTTAAAGCACCAGTGCAATCCCACATTTCTATCTTATTACTCTGCAATCTCTTAAACTGGGAAAATGGGCAAAGAGAAAAATAATGTAACATATACTTTAGATGGGTTTTAGTTCTGTTTTATTTAACAATTTTCCATGTTTTAATGAGTTCTATTTTCTACTGAAACAATCTATTATACTATTAATGCTTGAGAAAAAGGTTGTGCTACATTATAACATTACTCAAATCACGTCACATACCTTGCAACTAAGTCGATAACACACTCAGAAGGGCTTGTGTTATTGCCCGGGAAGGGACATTTTCATTTGCCATCAAATAACCCACTAATAAACATAAACAACTCAAACTATGCAGCCATTCTACCCATGATTTTGTACAGAGGGCCTGATTCAGACCCGGTTGCAAGTGCTGAGCGCTCGCAACCGGGTCGATGGTGGCCCAGAGCACATGCGCAAGACGGAGTCGGCTCCGTCGTGCGCATGGCCGAGACCCGGATAGCGACGGGCAACCCGTCGCTCCGGGTCTCGCACCAAAGGGGGCATGCTGTCAATGTTGAGTGACAGCACGCCCCCTTTGATGGGCGGGCCGGGGGGGTGGCTGCCCAGACGGAGGCATTCACATGAGAACGCCTACCGTCTGGGGGCGGCCCCACTGACATCACATCACAAGTGATGTCAGTGGGAGAGCTTTTGGCTCTGTTTGAGCCGGAAGCTCTCTGGGGCTTGCGGCCACGAGACCCTATCACAAGGGTCTCGTCACAAGCCCGATGGTCGCGATGGTCTTGACCATCGCGACCATCATCCTGGCCGCTCGCATTTGCTGTGGGCGGCAACCCACAGCAATGCGAGCGGCCAGGAGGCCGCTCTATAAAAAAAAAAAAGACGCCCTGATTCAGAGCGAGCGCTCTGTCAGAGCGTCCGGCTCTGAATCAGGGCCAGAGTCCTTACAGCCCCACTACCAGCTGGGGATGCAATATGTTATGGGGCAGGGCAGGGCAGGGCAGGGGCACATTACCATGGCAGCGAAGGTCTTGGCGTTCTTGACCCTGCCTCCATCTTGCGCAGAAACAAAACAGTGAAAAGGAAAAGAGTTGAGAGGGGAAAAAAACTAATGCAAAACTGGCAGTACTTCTCTATCCTGAAAAAAGATAGAAAGCTGCTAGCCAACAGCTGCCTATAAGCAAACAGCAACACACCCCTCTAACAACAATTGGCTTTTAAAGTTGTCAATTAAAACATCAAGAGCAAAATTAAAGCAGAAATAACCAAAAAAAAGTCTTAAAGGGCACCGAGCTTGAAATCACTTGGAGGTTTAATTATGCTCAGCCAGATCCCTGGTAGCGCTTCAATTATTGTATAGACTTTCTTTTGATTTCTATTTTTATTCCAGCATCTTTTCTACAGTGTTGCCTTTTCCCTATATATGTTTGCTCCATGCTCCCTTACTTACATTTACTCATATTTCTTGTTTTTTGGTTCCGATGCTTTAATAAACACTTTTCATTGCAAATTGTGGTATCAGTACCTACGCTTTCCTAAAATGTTTCCCAACCTTCTATGGGCTATTCTGACAGACCATGATCAGAGCCAGTGCTCTCGGCCATGCCTCCTTCATGTGATCTCATGCAGATGGGGCAGGGCCACAATCGCCAGTAATTACAGCACTGCTCGGAGCATTCTCAGGATGCTCTGGGGGGCTGTAAGGGCAGCTGTGTGCATGCCTGAAGCATCCTAAGGATACTGCAGGTGGCACTGCTACAGAAACTCTGGCTGCAGGGTGCCATTTAAGGAACCCTGGCTGCTAGCCAGATGCGGGGGCCTTGGGTGAGCAGCGGTGCCGCCCACAGAGCTCTGCGGTCTGTGAGGCCGCACCACTTGTACACCCTTATTTACAGCCTTGATCAGAGCCCCATGTCATTTTGGCTCCACCTAATCACCATAGACCTGTGAACCAAGGCATTACGTCTGTGAGGGGGCGGGGCCTAACAATGCGAAATACGTGGTCCTCACACCCATCAAATCCTGCTGCTTCATCCTATGTGTAAGTGTGATACGTAATATATACAGAAATGTGTGTCAGTCTGTGCTATATATGTGTGTATTGCAACCCCTCTAAATTGTCCTGTCTCGGAAAAGGTGGAACTTACTTAGGAGACTGAGGAAATTGTTGTATTATTGACTGGCATATTTGAGTGGAGGTGACTCTGGGAGTCGGAAAGATCATAAGCTTTGTTCTGGACATGTTTAGCTACTGTATAAGTAGCCTTAAAACTTGTGGAGATATTAGATAGACAGTTGTATACATAAGAAGGTGAGAGATCAGGTTAAGATAGGTATATTTTAGTGTCATCAGTGTAGAGGTGGTACTGGAGGCTGGATGAGTGAATTGGCTCCCCAGAAGAAGAGGTGACCAGTGAGAAAAGTGAAGGGTCAAGAACAGACAATGAGAGCCCCAACAGATAGTTGGAGTGAATGGGATTAGGTGCCACAGGTAGAGACCTAAACTAGTAAAAAACTGTGTCAAAATGGGCAATTGACAAAAAGGGTGTGAAGCAGTAGGGGGATAAACATCAGGTGGATGAGAACAAATAGATCACTTATCATTTTGGTGAGTATAGTCTTAGCGGAATTTTGGGGGTTGGAGGTGTAGCGTATGTACAGACTTGTTTTCAAGTTTACACAGAGACCTGGGGTGGGATGCATGACGCATCGCATTCAGTATGCGATTCATCCCACCGCTCTTCGCATGCATACCGGCGTTGCTAACACCGGTATGCATTTAGGAAAGCGCAATGGACCGCTCTCTCGGTAATAGCAGCCATTTTGCAATTTGATTGACTTCTGGGTCTATGACCCAAAAGCCCTCTGGCGTCCTTCTGTGCATGCACAAAAGGACGCACACACACGGGATCCAATTGGATCCCTCTCACAGCACTTTGCGGAGAGAAGCCCGTAGGCTTCTACAGTGTAACGGCATCAGGAAGATGGAATTACCCACTGCAACCAAGTCCCGGAGTGCATCACATTAGGGGCTTGGTGCATATGAGAAATGCAGTCAAACACGCATTTTCTGGGTTTGACCGCATTTCTACCCTTGCTGCATCCTGCCCCAGGAGTTGTGTGATATAAAACTTTACTAAACTTACAGTAAAATCATGAATACCAGCATGTATATAAACAGTGCAAAACAGCATAGAAACTGAAATGGAATAAAATATAGTATTGAGGACCTACTGTAACCTATTGAGGTTACATAACAATTCCCTCATACCAAAATAGGCAGTCAGTTACAAATCCAGTCGCTGTGGTGGATTTCATGCCCACAGGGGCTAATGTCTTTCTGCAGCCGGTACAGCTAAGTCCGTTGCCATGGAAACAGATGTGTTTTTGTCCCTGTACTTGTTGCAGTATTTTGGGGTCAAACAGATTTTCCACACAGCAACACCTGCAGCAGCTTCATTCCAATTGGCAAACTGTGCAATTGTAACTGATCAACATGTCTCTGCTGCAACACACCAGGACTTATTTCCACGAGGCGGTACACCTGTCAAACCATAATGAAGGGTCCTAAGGCAAGCTCAGGGAGGACCCTTGCAGTGCATCACCTTTGAGACAGTCTGTTTCTGGTTTTCATGGTTTGACCCACACATAGGGCCTCATTCAGAGGCGGTCGGAGTATGCAAGCGGTCGCTCAGAAACTGGGCGGCCGCTTGCATCCTGACCGGCCGCCTCTGTTTCGGTCGTTAGGCTGTGGGTTAACACCCACAGCTCTAATGACCGCTTGGGTGATGGTCGCGATGGTCATTGACCATCGCGACCATCGGGGCTTACGACGAGACCCTAGGGTAGGGTCTCACTTGTCGTAAGCCCCGGAGAGCTTCTGGCTCTGTTTGGGCTGCGACCCCCCCAGCCCGCCTTCCAAATGGGGCGAGCTGTCAATCAACATCGACATCTCGCCCCCTTTGGAAAGAGACCCGCTACGACCGACGCTGTCGGTCGTAGCGGGTCTCACGCATGCGCACGAAGGAGCCGGCTCCCTCGTGCGCATGCGCACTAGACAAACATCGAGGCGGCCGTGCGGTCGTAGACCGTACGGCCGCCCCTGAATACAGCCCATAATGTCTGGATTGTGGCCTTGCACTGGTTACCTGCTTGTTCAGTTAACGATTTTGAACTAAGCCAGATTTGGTTTAGGCTAGTCCAGCCTTATTCTCAAGTTCCTTGCAAGGAATAACATTGCTGATATAAAAGTTTGTTGTGGAGACCACCCAAGTACATTTTGAGAAAGAATGACAGTTGAAATACATCGGTGAAAAAGAGGGAAACTGTTACCCCACTGGACCTTTTGAAGGACATCACTTATTCAAGTGGAAGATGATCAACCCGAGACTTACCATCCATCATTTCATGCCTGAAAGTGTGCCTCATTTATTGTCCATTGCAATATGCAGTAACCTTGATTTGTGGTGGTTTTATTTATGGTGTTTCATTGTGTCCATAATAAAAACATTTTTAAAATGATGCTATGAATAGCTATTTTGTATGATTCTTTTGGAGGTATTAATGATCTACTGCAATATATAATATATTATAAAAGCAAATAGAAAATCACAAAAGTTTCTAACAACCTTGAATGTATTGATGATATACTCCAATATATAATATATTGAGAAAGCAAGTGAAGGCACTCACAAGCAAGTTTATAACAACCTTATACGTAAGTAAAAATGTTTAATGATATTACTCACCTATGACAAGTCTACATATACAGTAAGAGGCATTTTCATATATTTGAGGTAACTGGAGACTTGAAAAGGAGACATCAGTGGGACATTTTTGAAGAGATTTTCATCAAAAGGACCAGTTAATAATATTTATATTCCCATTCTTTTACCCTGACAGGAAGGCGCTAGTTCTATTGTTTGTCTTTATTATCTATTGTTTGTTTTTATTATCTTAATTATCTATTTCGGTGGGTGATCACCACAAGTGAATTTAGGTGCACCCTGAATTAGAGCACAGGAGATATGTATATTCTTTATTTGCACAGCAGAACCAAATGGCTTGCTTATTGCTCTAAACTGGCCCTGTCATATCATTGTCTGAGTCTGATATGCCTTTTCTAGCAGAAATGTATTCTGTACGTTAGGAGTACTTTTCCTTTGATTGTCTGACACTGCCAAGGATCAACAGACCCTTTGAATGTGTCCTTTCTTGCCACAGGTTGTACGGAATGCAATTTTGAACTTGCATTTCCATGGCGTATGGTCCCCACTACCACAGCGAAAACAGACAGTCAGCGAGGTTCTATTTGCCTGCTGCTTAGTCAGTACTGCTGCCATTTTGTTTTATTTGAATTGGTAAGGGATCGGTAAGGGATGCCGGCGGTCAGGATCCCGGCGGTCAGAATCCCGACGCTGGCATCCTGACAGGGATAGGATACCGACACTTGTCGGTCAGTATCCTAACTCACTCTCTCTGGTTCCTAAACTTAACCTTCCCCCCTAGTGCCTAAACCTAACCTCCCCCCAAACCCTGCCAGGTGTCAGGATTCCAGCGCCGGCATTCTTACCGCCGGAATCCCCACGGACGGGATATTGGCCACATCTCATACCTCCATCTGTAGTTTTGGGGAATCTTTGGCCGCAGTTTCCATGGGCACTGCTACTTGAACTACTTGCTGAAATGTGAGATCTGCCTCATTCGGCTGCCATTTCTGGACACTTTCATTCATAATCAGACATAAGGCATCATTTAGCCCGGTTGCGAACTGACAATGCTCTGTCAATCTTTTCAGTTCTGCCTCATTCGCTGCAATGGATTAATGAAATGACTATTTATCTGGCTTCTCAGGGTCTAACAGACTGCGGAGGAGCCCATAACCATTTCCCCCTATGACGCTCATCAAGACTGTCACTTGGTTTCCTTCAGCGACATCATTTGCCACAAAGTACTGTTCCAGACTTTCAATGCAGAGCATCCAGTCGTCAACTCCGAGATCGAACTCATCCAGTTTCCCAACATGTGCCATGCACTGCATGCCTCCTCTGCTCCATTGTGCCTGTCCACAAGTGGAGAAGTGCCTGGGACCTTTAAAATCCTCATTGTCAATGGTAGTGTACTGTATGTGCACATACACACTTGCCTTCAAGCTGACATAGGGCTTGATTCAGTACGGATCGCAACTGCGATTGCAATAGTGATTACGCACACAGTCTCACTGCGATGATATACTAATCTTCTGCTGCCACTATTATGCGTCGTAGCACAACATAAGGATGCCCACCTTACCTTAAACACATCCGTTTAACCATTGGTAACATTGAGTATCATAGCAACCTCACGCACATTTGCACATGCTCTAACCTTACTAAGGAATCGCTAACCTCGTTGCACGCAGCTGCGTATGGCATTGCAGTGGCCAATTTATGCACGCCCCTGCAATGGCGTTCAAACGCACTGGCACGTCTGCATTTTGCAGACCACCCCCCCGTCACCATCCCCAAATGGTACTTCCAGTCAATCACTCTGCGATGTGTCTGCGTAGTAACTGCGATAGCAGTCTTGATCACAGTGGAGTGTTCACGCACGTGCTCTGCGATGCATATGCAACGGCAGAACACAATTATCGGCCGATTGTGTGCGTAATCGCAGTTGTGATCCTTGCTGAATTAGGCCCATAAAGGCCAGGAGCTGTGTGATTCACATGGCAAAAGACATTACAAAACTGAAAGTAAAAGAATGAATACCAACATATATAAACAATGCAAAATAGTGGCTAACGGTGATCAACACAGAAACTGCTGTACAATGAAAAGAAAATATAGTATTGAGGACCTAACTTCAGTACATAACAGGGGGCAGAAGTCTGATTGCAGAGAGTCAGAGGACAGAAAGTGAGATTTGCAGTTGTAAAAAAGTTGCTCAATATTTTGAGGGCAAATAAGCCAGTTGTTGGCAATAGAAGAAATAGAGGCTGGGTAAATAGTTTCTCTAGTATTATTTATATTAAGTCACCCAGTGGTTTAATTATTCCTTTACTCTGACTTATCAAATTACCTAGAAATAAATACACAGACAACTGTATTGCGATTAAATAGGTCACAGCCAAATTTATTGAATTATAAATTGTATTTACGAAGGGTGGCAAGAAAAAGCAGTGCAAACCTCGGCCACAGCCAATATAAGTATATTTAAATAAATGGGGTGGCACCCACCCAGCACAAACCGAATTTGGGGAGTACCACTCCCCCTTAATTTGGCATAGCATTAGTCCTGCCCTAAGATGGAAACCATGTCCTCCCCTGAGGCAGAGACAATCCAGCCACTCTCAAAGGGGAAGTGCCAGTCAACTGTTCTTTCAAGAGGCCGCCGAGGAGCACTGCTTTCCGCCAAAGCCTGGTTCAAAGAACCACAGCTCGCCACCCAAAAGTGACCTCCTACCCTAAACAGCCAAGGCAAAAACGCACTGCTACCCTTGAAAAAATCTGACTGTCCCCTAACCAGATGCACACTTGATACTGACAAAACCCCACTGTCCCGCACTGACTCCAGGAAGTATCAGATTGCAGGCTCCCCCCCAACTTCACAACTTAACTAGATGCGATAAAATTAAGATTTGGCCAATACCTGTAATAACCACACCCTTAAGAGAAGCAACCATACCCACAAGAAGCACGAACAAATTATACCCATAATAGAGAAATTAAATAGAGACTACAACCAACCAAATCCTACTCTATGTTCCAAAACCGAGACCCCTTAACCTTAACCCAAGCAGCACGAACTAATCATACTCAATAAAAGAGAGAAAAATAGTAGCAGCTACCCTCAGCCCTTTGCTTTTCTATGTGCCAAACCAATGACTCCTAAAGGGACCTACTCCCAACCCTGCATCATCTAGGGGGTCCAATAAGCCGCAGCAACCAGTCCGCCCTTACAGCTATATCACCACAACCAACCTGTAGCACATGCAAATTCCTAGAAGCCAACAAGAGCCTCCTGGTCCAGAAAGTAGAATAGGGCCCCACAAAACCTAACCCGACATGACTCACCTAGTAAATTGAAATAAAACCATATATAATTTAATAAATCAATGTAAACACAATATACATAATAAATACTAACAATATGAACTAATGTAATAAATTACTAACATACAATTTAACCTAGCCAGGGGACGGGGAAACACATTGTGGGTGACCCATATAAAGGTGAAAACCACAAAGCCTCTGTGAGGGCAAAATTGGAAAAAACTTAATTCACCCATAGCGGCAGGTAGCATAAGGCCTTGGGTTTCCCAAAAAGCTTGCAGGAAGCGCATATAACTAGCAAAACAAGGCGCATTGCAACTAGATTCTAAAAGGCTGCTTATGTAAGAACAACCGAACTTGCAATGGAAAATGTGAAAGAACCCACAGTCGCTTCGCCAGATGTCGTTTCTAAAGGACTAATTGCATACCATATGCAACCATTAGCAAAACTATGCAACAGTTGACCAAACCAAACACCCTTCAAGGCTGACGGACATTAGCAAAGCAGAGACACCGTTAAAGAGGGGAGTTCAACGAGCACATCTTCTGTAGGGTCATATATGTGGAGAGGGGGCAACATTGGAGATGAATCCGTTGCAAGCAGTCCCAAACCCGAAGCTAAGGGAGGGGTACATTGGAATACCAAAATGGAGGGGGGGTGCCCAATGAGGATATAGCAGTGGGGGCATGATGGTTATAGGCTGCCCCCCTGTCCCTTGAAACCAAAGGGACAGCATGAGAGCCACGGGCATTTACTACAAAAACCCACAGAGTTAAGCAGCAGGCTGTTTCCATGTGGTGGCCGGGCAGCTGAGGGAGAATATCTGTGGGACGAGGAACATCTGTGGCTGAAGGAGGAGGGGGAGGGGGTAACTGAAAAATCCAGGAGTTGCAAGGAGAAATAAAACCAAAATGTAAGAGGCAAAATATAAAAGAGTGGTTAGGAGAGAAAAGTGACAGGCGGGGAAACATACAGAGAAATACTGTAGGTGGAGGAATGAGAAGTGACAGCTGACAGAGAAAAAAATGAGGCTGCCAGGAGGCTCACAGGGAATGAACAGGAGGGAAAAGGGAGGCACCTATGAGGAAAATGTGAAGTAAAAAAGGAACAGAATAGTAAGAAAAGAGTATAAAGGGATGGAAGAAAGACAACAATTGGTTAAGTAATGGAAAACTCAGCAATACTCAACCAGCCTGTATTGACTGAAAAAGAGGAAGATGGAAGCTCTTACGGGGCCTACGACTAGCGTTCAGTCCTTCAGGTCGCCTAGGTGCCCGCACTGAAGGTCATTCACTAAACGTCATTCAGTGCAGGAGACCGACCTATCTGCGAACATGTGGTACCTGATGATCGTTGTCAGGTTGATGAGCACGTTTCACAGAAGGTCGGCGTCGGCAAGGACCCAGCATTCACGCGCATCGCTGTTCCTTGCCGGCTATCCATTAGATGACTTTCTGAACAATCCGACCAAAACCTCCTGGTGGATATGCCCCTTTACTGTATATTTATAGACTGCCTAACAACCTCTCCAACTCACACCTAATAGGCTAACTAACCCTGTCTTTCAAAACTTCTAATCTAAAACAAACCACCCCTTATTAACCCCTAACCGTCTGTCTATCGATCCATTCCATAAAAAAATGAGTGCTTTTATCTCCTCACACTTAATTAAGTATTCGTCTCTTAAGTGTGTGTTTAAAGCAGACCCTCCAACATGACTCCTTCCATCCGGTACAAAATGCTCTGCGCTTGGATTGCAGCCACCTGTGGTGAAACACCTGCCTCATCTATTAACTAGTTCAACACAGGTGTCTGCAATCATTAATTAGGTGGTCCTGGAGCAGAGCATTTTGTACTGGGTGGAAGGGGTCATGTTGGAGGGTAGGTTAAAGGAGAATAGAAACGTGTGAATGGAGAGGGACAGGTTGGAGAGGTAAGCTACTGTAGTGATGGGCATGAAGTGGAGGATGGGAGTGAGGAAGGTATGATAGAATTACAAAGACATGCAATTGCATTGAAATGCATTGTGCCAAAGTATTATATTATATTATATAAAATAACATTATATTATATTATCGTGCTACATATTTAAAATGTATAGCATATTTTGACAACATGAACATTTGTTTTAGTTCAGGAGTTTTGTTTTGTTTGCAATAAGATATTTTGTTGGAAAATTACATTTATTTTGATTTATATCAACTGGTATCTCTTCCATATGTTATTTTTGTTTTCTCTCATAGTTAATGACTAGGCCAACATATTTAAAATGTTAAACTTTGGGTAATAAGGTATATTAGTGTGCATCTCTTTGTTTTAGACCATGTACCAATAGAATTTCATTAATGTTTTTTTAACACTAGTAAAAAACCCATTTCAAATGCAAACGCATTTGTGACTAAATATTTTTCCAAGTGTTTAAAGTGCAATAAATACTTACTGCCACAATGCAGGTGGCTAAAATAATATGCGTTCTGAAAACTGGAATGCAAATGGAACACTAGCAAATGTTAGTAACTGCAATCACTGGTATGATGACATTAGAAACAATGATTTTCAATGATTTATATGTAAACTGTGGCTGATGTAACTTGTCTCAACATAATGCTGAATTGAGTGGTCCACTGGCCCTACCCATTTCAGTGGGTGAGTTGGCAGTGAAGAATTTTGTAAAGCGCTCTGCTTTCCACCACTGCCAGCCTCCCCAGTCCTCCGCTTCCCTGTTTGACTCTCAAAGAGAGCCGTTACACTCATTGTGCAGCCACTGAGTCCGGAGCTTCTCCAGTTGTACCCACAGTCTTCTCGCTTGATCTCGGTATCTTCTGGCACTTCCTAGCACCTCCTGGACCCCTTTGTCATCTTCAGATGTCCTCTGCTATCGCTCATCGCCGCCAGACTTACTGGAAATCTCCCTCTAATTTAAGATGCCACGAGAGGGCAGAGCATTGACATGCTTAGTTATTATTGACTTGCTGCCATGGCTCAGGAATGGCTAGCCAGCCATGATACATCATTGGATTGTGAGCATTGCCAAGTTCAATATACCATCCTTATTTAGCTCTATTTGGCTCCTCAATGCTGAACACGGTAATGGACTTGATGGACAACTGCGGCTTGATGTGAATCTCTATCTGGATCGATCCTTGGACATCCCCCTTTATCTCCGGAACAAAGTAAATACATCCTGAGAACTCTGATGAGCACCTCTGGCCTAGAGCTATGGAGAGGCATGCCTCTACACATGTGAGGAACACTATGTAAATTATATTGGGATGTTCGCAAATTGCAAATTTACAATCTTAGCCAAAAATTTATAGAAAAGTGTACATTCCTACTAGAGATGAGCGGTGTCAGTTTACTTGAAACCTGAGTCCCGACTTGGTTATTTCTGTCAGGCTCGGATCCGAAAACAGGGCAAAATATAATCTTCCCAGAGTTGGGCCTTGCGTGTTGTGGATTGCACATAAAGTCCCTCCCTCATGTTTGGGCACCATTTCACTCAGGATATCTGACGGAGAGGGTGTGGACAGGGCTCTGTGATTGGTTTAGCAGCTAAAAATTAACAAACTTAGGGGCTCTGTCTCATTTTGGACTGCTCAGTCTACCTTAAAGCCACTAAAGGCAGGGACAGAACACTAAGGGGGCGATTCAAATGTTTTTTAGGGTGTGATAATTAATGAGCGCCCAGTTTGCTATTCAATTGTTCTGGGCGCTCATTAAATATCGCCCTCTTTGCCGCCTATGAGACGAGGTTTAGCATGTAAAATGGGTAAACCCGTCTAAAATTCTGGTTAGCGCGCCCTATCCAGGAGGTTTCACACACAATTCTGCTCGCATCCTCCAGAGTGCATGCAGAAATGCCGTGCCGGCGGCTATCGCGCCCTGACAGAGCAACAATTGAATTGCTCTGTCGGGCATTTTAAAAAAAATGCCGCCAGCAGAACATTTGAATCGCCCCCCTGTGTCATTTTAAAAAAAAAACACCATAAGGGAGCAATGAGCCTGATTCAGAGCTGAACGCTCAGACCAGAGCGCTCGCTCTGAATCAGTGCCCTCCTACCTGAAAATGGAGCGGCCTCCTGGCCTCTCGCATAGCTGTGGGTAACTACCCACAGCATATGCAAGCGGCCAAAAAGATGGTCGCGATGGTCTTTGACCATCGCGACCATCGGGCTTGCTACAAGACCCTGCGGTATGGTCTCGCTGCCGCAAGCCCAGGAGTGATTTTGGCTCTATCAGAGCCAAAATCGCTCCCACTGACATCATTACTGATGTCAGTGGGGCCGGCTTTAGACGGTAGGCGTTCCCATGGGAACGCCTCCGTCTGGCAGCCACGCCTCCGGCATGCCCACCAAAGGGGGCGTGCTGTCAGTCACCATCGACAGCAGGCCCCCTTTGGTGCGAGACTCGGAGCGACGGCTTGGCTGTCGCAGTCCGGGTCTTGCGCATGCGCACGACGGAGCTTCCTCCGTCATGCGCATGCCCATTCGGCAAACATCGACCTGCTTGCGAGCGTCCTTTGCTCGCGAGCGGGTCTGAATGACCCCCAATGTGTTCTTAATGGGGCACTGTGTAATTTAAAAAACACCATGAGGAGCACTGTGTTTAATTTATTTTTAAAAAAGGCATTTAAGAGCAGTGTGTTGTGTGATCGATTGTCATTTGTTAAAAGAAAAGGAAAAAAATATTTTTTGTTCTAAAACTTGTGTGTGTTCAGGGCCAAGCTGTGGCACTGTGTTAAAAAATAACGTTTAGTAGGTGTTGTGCCACTGTTAATATCAGCTCTGTGAGTCGCAGTGTGAAGTTGTCATTTGTTACAAAAAGAAAAAAATATATATTTTCTAAAACTTGTGTGTGTTCAGGATCAGGGAGTGGCACTTTATCAAACAATAATGTTCAGTTGGTGCTGTGACACCACATTAATAATATAAGCGTTATAATTCACAGTGTGAAGTTGTCATTTGTTAAAAACAAATAAAAAAATTTTAAAACTCATTTGTGTTTAGGGCCAGTCAGTGGCACTGACACTACCAAGTAAGCAGCATAAGGCACAGCTTACCTCGGTAACTAATGGGGGGCATCCATTAGACGATTTTAGCAGGCGATTGAACGATAACGATATCGTTATTGTTCAATCGTTTAAAAATCGTTTACAAATCATTTGAAAATCGTTCAGTATTTGTTTCAAACGATGTTACGATGCGTGCTCCCGCTGATCGTTTGAGCGTCTCCTCCATCGAGTGAACATGCAGGTCAATTTCACTTGATCGCTTTAAAATCGCTTGCAGATCGCTTACACATCGTTTACACATCGTTCATGGTGAATGATCAAACGATGGACTCCCTGACAATACTCCCTGACACTCCCACACCTCCATTTTGTGGATTCAGCCCTGACGGAGCTTGTGAGAGGCTGCATTATTTGGAGGACCACGCGGATCAGAATAGAAGCTCGGTAAGTATTTAATTGTAAAATTTATAAACCACTGACCACCAATGTAGCACTCCCTGAGGACTGGCACTGGGAAAGAGTACAAGAGGCAGCACACAATAGGGGTGTGGCACTTGGAGCGTGCTGCATCAAGGGACTTGGGGGGAGGTGCATTTTTAAAGAGCTCCCTGGGGGTTGCCCCTCCGGCGCTAACCACTAGAGTGCACAGCGCATCAGCCTAGTGCTGATGCACTGTGTCTCTGTCCCGGCCGGCTCCACTGAGAATGCGCGGGATCTCGCCAGTATCTCAAGATCACCGCGTGCAGCCCTAGAGCTGGCAGCAGCCCCAGAAGGGACAGCGATGTCCCTGTTGTGGGGATAGGCTAGCACCAGGCTGTAGCTGTCCATAACGACAGCTACAGCCAGACGAATGGTCATGCGGTATGACCGTTCACACATAGCCCTTATGCTCGGCGCTGCTATCTTGTTGCTATCTTGTAGATAGCAGCGCCGATAATGACAGGGGCGCATAGCACCCCTATCATTTACCGTCCAGACCCCCGATCATACATTGGGGAGAAGCGGTATCAGCGCACATAACGTGCGCTGATACTGCTTTTGGGATTCATACATCAACCCCATTATATTCCAATTTAAAACAGATTATTAAAAAAGGGTATGTGAGGTGTATTTTAGATACTAAATTACTCTGTCCTGCACATACACATTTCAGGGGGGGGAATAGTGGGGTCCTGCAGCATATAGTAGAGGGGCAGCACATGATGTGTGACAGATTAGGGCAGACTGCGGGGACCATGCAAGTGTATACTAGGAGTTCTGCACATGCACATTTCAGGGGGGGGTAATGGGTTCCTGGATCAGTTAATAAATGAACAGTATAAAATGAGATTACCTAAAAATACTCAGCCTTCAAAACCATAAATATGGCTCAACAGGTCTCCGGCTTTATGCGACCTAAAGTTTGCGCAGAGATGAGGGTGCCAAACTTTAAGTCAGCAAGGGATCTGCCAGTCGCCTGGAGCCGCAGGGTAGCAATCAGCCTCTCCTCAGGGGGTATGGCCCTTCGCATCCTCGTATCCTGCCTCTCGATATAGGGTGTCACCAAACTCAATAACTCCCGGAAGGTGATGTCATCCATCCTCAGATAGTTTCGGAAGTCATCAGGGTTGTTCTCATGAAGTCCCATCAGCAGTGGCATGTGCGACAGAGTATCCCTCTGCAGCAACCACTCCCTGGTCCAGCATGAGTGCACCCTTCTCCATCTCTCAGACCTCTCCCTATCAGCTAAAAGCATGACTCCAGCATATGCTGTCATCACACGATAGTGATAAGAAGGATCCATGAGGAAGAGAAATAAGTACAGTTTGTTTAAGGACAAGCCAAAAACAAACCACAGCAAATGAGCAACGCAACAGCGTTCAGCAGGTATAAACCAAACCAAACTAGCCACAGAGCATAAATGCAATGAGCAAACTGTCCGCCACCTATTTATTCCCTCATTATAGCCACGCCCAACCCTCAAGAATAATATCTGCCCACTATAGCTGAAAGCTGTCAATCACAGTTTGAAACTACATCGTTTATCGTTAGATAGTTTGCAAATCGTTCAGAGTGTAAGATCAATTTTCAAGGGAAAATTCAAGGGAAAATCGTTTAGAGGTTAGACAGGGCTAAAATCGTCTAGTGGATGCCCCCTATTACATACAGCTGTAACTACCATAGGTGCAAAGGGTGTAGCTGCTATGGGGCCCAGAGCTTAGGGGGGCCCATCTTCCTTGTCAAAGTTACATGTGTTATATAAATTTTTCACCATTGGGTGGTACATAGAGGCCCTTACAAAACATTTGCTATGGGGCCTTAAAATACAAGTTACGCCCCTGCTAACATACATTTGAAATGATAAAAATGGCTGATTTGTGCATTTTTTAAAAAAAATTATAAAAAGCAAACTTTTATTGTTTATTTTAAATGCAAATGAATAAAACTAAAAAGTTGAAAAAAAGGTAATTTTGGGTAATTTGAGGCAAATTTAAATAAAAAAAATTAACAAATGATAAAAAGCAATAATGTTTCATTGAAATAAATACTTCAAACAAATTTGGGGTGCATAACAAAATTAAAACAAACCCTTGATTTTGGAATAATTTTAGCCCATTTTGTTTTCTTTGTTCTTCGTTTTGTTTTCACCCCAATCATGACATATATTATTCACACTAATTGGACAATTATTAGACTAATTAAGCTAATTGGAAACTTCCAATTGCCTAATTAGTCATTAGGGTGGGTGTCCAAAGGGTTCTGAAGCAAGTCTCAACATTTTTTACTTAAAGGGATTGTCCCTGACTCTGGAGCTGCTCTGGAGCTATGAGACATAAACCATGTTAACTCCTTGAAATTACTGAGGCTGAAATTCTCATGCCTAATTTATACCCCTTTTACACCGGAGCTAAAACCCAGGTTATTGCAGGGTTAACCCGAGCAACTCCTTGGTGTAAAAAGGGTGAGGGTTGAATCGCCGGGTCGAGTGTCCCGGCAATCCAACCCAGGTAAATAGCAGGATTTAACACGGGCAAAGCCCGTGAAACCCTGCTGTGTGTACGGCGCACTCTGGGTCTTGATGACCTGGAGTGAGCCGCATGCCGGCCGATTGGTCCGGCTTCAGTGGCGCTTGGAGATGACGTCATCTCCAAGTGTCCACTTTCACCCCGGGAAAGCCGGGTCTATGCAGACCCGACTGCGGTGTGAGCGGCGCCGACTCGGGAATATCCCGAGTTGGCGCCTGCTAAATTTCGGGTCTGATCCGGATAGGAACCCTGTTCCAACTCCGGGTCAGACCTGGAATTTTGGTGGAAAAGAGGTATAAATTGCAAAAACTTTGTGCCTGCGGGAAAAACCTTGCCTCGCAATATTTTTGAACAATTTGCGGGCAATTGAATATGCTCCTTAGTGCTCAATTTTTGTGATTTTATCATAGTTTATACTGTATATAAAAATGAGAGCAAAACAACTATTAGCTTGCCAAGCGTTTTTAAGCTGCAACTGGTTGTATGGTGAGTGTGAGGTTCTGAATTTGTTGTGGACCCGGGGTGGTGATAGGAGCAGACACAGAAGCAGACAAATGAAAAAGTGGAGTTTTTAATAAGTGATTTAGAAGACATGGGAATGGCAAATAAAAAGTCCAGGTATAGCACTACAGTGCACTTGATAACTGTAGTGAGGGTTAATGGGAAATGTCCAGTTAGTGACAGGCAGGAACAGTCCAGTAAACAAATATGATGAGCTATGACAGAATGCAGCTGTAACTGAATGCAGGAATGATGAGCTTTGACGAGTGCAGGCTGAGGTAATGAAGTTCAGCTGGGAGTGAAGGGAGGCAAGGTGCAGGGAACAGCAGGTTCAGGTACTCAGGCAGGTGAAAAGGTAAGTGGAGGGTGCAGGGTAAATCCAGCAGGTTGGAGCAGGCAAGGTTCAGGCTAGTAGCGTAAACAGACAGGCAGGAAGGTAAGGCACAGGTACTCTCTCTCAGGTGCAACTGAGAAACACGTTGCACTGGCCAAGGAAGGAGGGCTCTGGACCTTCCTAAATACTCAGTGCCGCGCTGTGACTGGCTGGAATGAGCACATGACCTACCAGGATTGAACAGCCGGATTCACATGGCCGCAGGCAAGATGGCGGTGCCCATACCAAAGGAACGTAAACACCGCCAGACCTCACCAGGCCTAGTGACAATGTACCCGCACAGAACCATGTGCAGCCAATGCCCCTCGAAAAACACCAGCATCACTGCCAGAGACCCCCCGCCATAACGACCTCACAGGTAATACCCAGTGACTACCATGCCGAGAAACCCTGGCCGTGACAGTGGGAGAGTCTTGAATGCTCCCCTCCCCCCAATATATAAGTCTATGCAGTCACCTGTTTCTCAAGGGTGCTGGGAGGGGCAGATATAATGTACCTACCTAAGTCTTGTCAGGATTCAGCCTGGGATCTGCAGTTACTTACAGCAGCGCTGGCTTCCCCTGAAGCCCGCAAACGCAGTCAGATGGCAGGTGTGGCGGTAGGTGACATGCTGAGTATTCTCCCCGGGGGCCCAAGTGACTTCCACACAATCCTCCATATCGGAGTTCCTGCGGGGGTGGTCATGAGCGCAGCAATGTTGTCTGTATCACCTGTCCGGTCTCTTATCCAATAGTAGCCTTGCTACTCAGTTGACTCTCTCCTCCAATGGACAGCTACCTAAAGGTATAAAGCAAGACTCCAGGAAGCAGGGAGTGGCCTGAACAACTTTGTTACTACCAGTGACTGCTTGCTGTTGCTATATTCCAGGCCTCACGCTGTGTTCACTTCCAGTGACCTTCTCCAGTGAAGTCTACAGTGTTATGTTCTTATTATATCTCTAGTATAAACCTGCGTTCTAATTTCCAGAGATACCAACAGTGCAGATCTACTTATTCATCTTCAGTGACTTATTTCAGCGCTAGACTGTGTATGCATCTCCAGTGACATATTCCTGCAATTTCCTGTATATTATTCCAGCATGATCTTCAGTGTTATTGTCAGTACTATTCTCTAGTGACACTCACCAGTGTTATCCTTCTGTGCTGTTCTACTGTGATGTTCACGGTGATATTCTTCAGTAGTTCCAATATCTGTCTCTACCGATAATCTCCGATTACATTTCACATTGAATACTTCACATAGGAACCTATTCATCATATGATAAATGGCACTGTAACCATGCAGAAATGCTAGTTTCTGCATATTTAGGTTACCGGGCTATTCATCATCAGGGGTCCGATAGGACCCCCTGATATTCAGCAAACTCCAAAAAACTGAAAGTTTTGGAGTTTGCTTCCGAGAAACAAGTGCCATCTTCAGATGGTGTTCGCTCTCGTAGCTCCGCTCCTTCCTATGGAAAGGAGGATCCCTCTGCCACCTCCTCACTACCTTCCCGGCGGCTTTGCGCTTGCGTGACCTGAGGTCATGCATGCGTAGCTGCGCTGACGGGGAGGAGGTAAGTAATGGAGCTACTTCTGTAGCTGCGATACTGACGAGGGGACAGCTGCTTTTTGGAGCAGCTGTCCCCTCACTGGAGCAATGATGAATTGCTGCGGTGCAATCTATCCCCCGCTGCGAGTTGGATACATAAGTATCCCTTGCAGCGATTTCAAAACATTGGAGGCCATATGGCCACCGATGTTGAATAGGCTCCATAATCTTAATGTTAGTCCCTAGCCACTGTCACTCCCTGCCAGTTGCTAATTCTAGGGTCCCTGACTAGGGGGCAGCGACCTGCTAGTTGGGTGCAGTGATGACCATATCCCACTTGGAGGCGTCACTGGTGAAAACCACCAACCAGATAGACTCCACACCCCTGGTCAGGTCTCGCCAACACCCGGAATTAGCTGAGGAGGAGATCAAATACATTTCCTCCTTGTTAACTGCTGCCTCCCTGCCTAGTCCCTCCGGCTCCCAGTCTTTGGACCGGAAACATCTAGGGCCAGGTCCTGACAGGTCTTCCTTGGGGTCTTGCGCTAGTAATAATGAATAGGTGGACTGGGCAATGGGTTATTCTGCACCGTATTGCTACTTTCCAGATAAATATTTACCTATTGATCCACAGGGCTGCACACCTCCAAGTCTGCACATGCAGAACTGGTTTTTGTATATGTTGCACCAAAGTGTGGGGCCCGCACTGTCACATCCATATACAGTGCATCCGGACAGTATTCACAACGCTTCACTTTTTCCACATATTGTTAGGTTACAGCCTTATTCCATAAGGGAATAAAGTCATTTTTGTCCTCAAAATTCTACACCAATACCCCATAATAACAACGTGTAAAAAGTTTTTTTTCGATTTTTGCTAATTTTATTTAAAAAAACCCCTAAGAAATCACATGTACATAAGTATTCACAACCTTTGCACCTTTGCTCAATACCTTGTTGATGCACCTTTGGCAGCAATTACAGCCTCAAGTCTTTTTGAATATGATGCCACAAGCTTGGCACACCTATCTTTGGGCAGTTTCGTCCATTCCTCTTTGCGCACCTCTCAAGCTCCATCAGGTTGGATGAGAAGCTTTGGTGCAAAAACATTTTCAGATCTCTCCAGAGATGTTCAATCGGATTCAAGTCTGGGCTCTGGCTGGGCCACTCAAGGACATTCACAGAGTTGTCCTGAAGCCACTCCTTTGATATCATGGCTGTGTGCTTACGGTCGTTGTCCTGCTGAAAGATGAACCATTGCCCCAGTCTGAGGTCAAGAGCGCTCTGGAGCAGGTTTTCATCCAGGATGTCTCTGTACATTGCTGCATTCATCTTTTCCTCTATCCTGACTAGTCTTCCAGTTCCTGCCGCTGAAAAACATCCCCACAGCATGACCATAGGGGGCAGCGACCTGCTAGTTGGGGGCAGTGATGACCATATCCCACTTGGAGGCGTCACTGGTGAAAACCACCAACCAGATAGACTCCACACCCCTGGTCAGGTCTCGCCAACACCCGGAATTAGCTGAGGAGGAGATCAAATACATTTCCTCCTTGTTAACTGCTGCCTCCCTGCCTAGTCCCTCCGGCTCCCAGTCTTTGGACTGGAAACCTCTAGGGCCAGGTCCTGACAGGTCTTCCTTGGGGTCTTGCGTTAGTAATAATGAATAGGTGGACTGGGCAATGGGTTATTCTGCACCGTATTGCTACTTTCCAGACAAATATTTACCTATTGATCCACAGGGCTGCACACCTCCAAGCACACCTCCAAGTCTGCACATGCAGAACTGGTTTTTGTATATGTTGCACCAAAGTGTGGGGCCCGCACTGTCATATATAGTGCATCCAGAAAGTAATCACAACACCTCACTGTGTGCTTAGGGTCGTTGTATTGTCCAATCAACTGAATTTACCACAGGTGGACTCCAATTTAGCTGTAGGAACATCTCAAGTATGATCAGTGGAGTCAGGATGCACCTGAGCTCAATTTTAAGCTTCATGGCAAAGGCCGCGAATACTTATGTACATGTGATTTCTTTTTTTTTTTTTTAGTAAATTTGCAAAGTCTCAAAAAAAACTTTTTACACGTTGTCATTATGGGGTATAGGGCCTGATTCAGAGCCACTCGTAAGCGGCCGCTCGTTCGTTCTGACCGATGTTCGCACATCAGCGCATGCGTTCGGATTGTAATACGCATGCGCGAACCAGTCAGTGCGGACGAAAATCGTTTGTTCGCTATATAGCGAATGCCTGCTATTTTGAGTGACAGAAGGAGGCGTATGTGGGTGGTAACAGGGGAAGGTGCTTGAAAACGGGGTTGTGGAATTAGATCGCAGGCGTGCTTAAAGGTCAAAACGGGCGTTTTAAGGGAGTGCATAATTAATACAGCAGCATCATTGACCACGTCACTTGGCTTTTTTTTACCCCGAACTGCTCGCAAAATAGCGGTTGAAAAAACCAGCCACAAGAATAGCGAGCAGTTCATACGCTGTTCAATGTGCTCGATTAATCTAATAAATAGCGGACATGACGTAGGATGCGAGCGGCCAGGGGGCGTATTTTTCAAAATTACAACCGCAAGTTTTGCTCGCTCGTTCAGACTTAGAGGCGTGAACAGACCGCAATTAGCGAACGGTTCATTTGAATAGCCACCCCTTGTTTTAGAACGAACGACCGCAAATAGCGAGCGGCTCTGAATCAGGCCCATTGTGTGTAGAATTTTGAGGACAAAAATTAATTTATTCTATTTTGGAATAAGGCTGTAACATAACAAAATGTGGAAAAAGTGAAGTGTTGTAAATACTTTCCGCATGCACTGTAGGCTGTGCATGCAGCATTGGTTTTTGCCAAGGCTTGGTGTACTGCCAATTGGGGCCCAAGAAAAAAAATTGGAACCTGCAGAATAAAAACAATCACAAAATGATCGCTGCCATTAAAAGAACAGGGCAGGTTTCTTTTGTTAATGCTCTTTCTTACTTAGTATTTCAGAAAAATCATCATGCAAAATCTCACTACAACTAATAGAGAAGAGCCTATTTTCTGCCTGTAATGAATTACAATGTGACGATATGACAAGTGATTTTACTTCAAATTATCATACTCTTGCTGATGGCAATGTAATGAACAATTATTAAAGAATTTAAAGTGGCACACAAATTACAAGTGACAATGTTATTTAACTATTTAACTATTAAGTCTAAAGCATTTTTTATGTGTTTGCCTTTTATTGTTTTGAAAGGTCATTTATGCCTCTAATGAATGTCACAGGCCTTCAAAATGATGGTCCACAAAATTCAAAGCAAAGAATAATAAGATGTAGATTTTTTTCCCCAAGGTTAATAATTTAATAATAAAATACTAAATTAACAGATTGTTCATTTTATTTGGGCCCAATATGACCAGTCATCCTCATTAAATTAAATGGCCCGGTGTTAGTGTAGTCTATTTGAATTATTTCCACCCTAAACATTTGCAAAGCAAAACAATTATAAGGAATATAATTGCTATTAGATAAAATGTTTAGACAACACTATATATAAAAACAATAAATATGCTATAAACAAGATTGTGTTAAAAATGACCTGGAATAGAGTGAATTGTACATATATATATTTTTCAATAGTACAATCTTCTTCCTCTTCTTCATTTTTCAATGTTTAACTTTAATGATAATATTTTTTTTTACTTTTATTACTTTGAATCAACTAGAAACAAACCTATGTTTCCCATGATAAACAATACAGCTGATGTAGTGAATGATACATGATAAGCCAGTTTTAGGTCAATATTGAAACATTAGGCTTAAGGCCAAGACATCATTCCCTTTGCCTCGGGGCAGGCTTACAGTTTACTGAATGATCTTCCTGAAAGCCTTGGTTTAAGTGCAGCACTCTTTCTTGTTTTCTGACAGTGGTTTGAGAATTGCCTCAATCCTAATGGCATCTTGGCAATTTAAAATGTAATTTTACATCTTTATTATGTATGTGCATCATCTTGGATAAAATATACAATTCAGAAATATATATATATATATATATATATATATATATATAGACATATATATCTACACACACACATATATATATATATATATATATATGTGTAATATATATATATATATATATATATATATATTCCATGAGACCAGAAGCACACACTAATATATAGTTACCAAACGGAGTGCTCAGCACATAAAGGGTTGCTTATAAGGACAAATGAGGGCCGGCAACATCCTATTGTCGAATGCAAAAAGAAGACGTATTTAATCCATTATAGATAGTAAAAAACATCATCCAGCAGTATAATGCATATCCATTTAGCTGGACCCGGGTTACTGGTGCCAATTAGGACCTTGATAAGAAAAGGCTCCAATAATTTCTTGTGTAAATGCATGTATTGATAACCTTGGTAGCTTTATCCAAGTTTCTTCTTTATTTTTCAGCCCCAGAAAGTACCCACATATTGTGGTGATGGTCCGTCTCTCCGTTCCCCAGGAGTGTAGAGGTATATGGACAAATGAGAGCCGGCAACATCCTATTGTCGAATGCAAAAAGAAGACGTATTTAATCCATTATAAATAGTAAAAAACATCATCCAGCAGTATAATGCATATCCATTTAAAGATCAGGGCATGTGGGGAGATCAGCGATAGTTCAAAAAAATCGGCATAATGAACAAGTCATAAAGTCCATGTAATGGCATAAATATACTCATCATGAGTCCATCCCCAAACATGTAGTGCCCGACAGCTGTTTCGGTGTTAGAATGACACCTTCATCATGAGCAGCAATAGTGAATCCCAAAACCCACAATAAATACCTGCAGAAATCGCAATTAAGTGTACACACCTGTGCTGTAAACTCGTGGCAGACGCTGGATCCCCCGAGCCGTAGAGACCGGAAGGCTCAACACACGCTCCAGAGTGCACGCTACACGTGTATAGTATACACAGAGGGACGCTCCAAAGTGGAACTAGTCATCGGTTGCCAGGGCAACAAACAACGCCAGTCAGGGAGCCAGTAATGGAAGTGATGCTCTGGGAACAGAGCTAGTCACCCGTAGTCATGGCAACCAGACGCGTGTAATCTAGAACTAACGAGCAATATCAAAGTGTCTGGCAGAATCTGAACACTCGTTGCTCTGGCAACAATACATAATAAACAAAGGGAAGGAACGTTATCTCAACAACATCATTGAAGTGTGAGCACATAATTGCGACACGCAGGTACAGAACATATAAACAAACAATTGCACATACAGAAGTTATATAACCTTGGAGGAGATAAGCAACATATATATATATATATACATATCGTAAACATATATCAAGAGATATAGCAATTTAGTATAGCATCCGAGGATCACATCACAAAAAACAGCCCAAATTTAAAGCCTCATTAAGCCCATTAGGTGTAACAGAATTTAAACGATTAATCCACATAGATTCACGTTGCAAAAGTAGTTTATCACGGTCCCCACCTCTTCTAAGAGGGGGAACATGATCTATAGGGAGAAACCGAAAGTCCCTCATTGTATGTCTCAATAAGACAAAGTGTCTAGCAACTGGAGGCGTGTTGGAATCCACCTGTATCAAAGCCTTTTTAATAGATGAGTGATGGAGAGCGATCCTTTCCTTAAGATGTCTAATGGTCTTGCCCACATAAAGGAGTTGACAAGGGCATACAATCAAGTAGATCACATATCGGCTATCACAGTCCTGGTGAAATTTGATATCATACTTGATCTTAGTGAGAGGATTAACAAAGGAAGTGCCAATATTGAGAAACTGGCAATTAATGCAACCCTGACATCTAAAAACACAGTTTTTAAGAAGTAACCATGCCCTTTTACTCTTCACATTAGGACCCAAGTCCGATTTCGCAACAATATCTTTAATGTTGCTACTCCGTTTGTAACTAAAAAGTGGTGCTGTTTGACAAAATTGTCCAATATTTTCATCACATTGTAAAATATGCCAATGTTTAAGAACAGCTTGACGGATATGCTTGGATGCTATTGAGTAAGTAGATGTGAAGACTAAACGGTCTAGTTTTTGGCTGCATTCCTTTTTAACAAGTGCTTGAGTCTGGGTAAAATTAAGACAGTATGAAATTGCATCTTGTATCTCTTCAGCTGGGTATCCTCTGTTAATAAACCTATCGCCCATCTCTCGAAGTGCTTCAGATAATTCTGTATCATCAGAGGTGATCCGTACAACATGCAATAGCTGCGACAGCGGTAGGCCTTGCTTGAGGGGTGCAGGATGAAAGCTATTAGCTTGTAATAAGGTGTTTTTATCCGTAGATTTCCTTAAGAGCTTGGTGGATAAACTTCCATCATTCTTGTATACACAAACATCTAAATAGTTGATAGTTGATAGTACTCACACTATATGCCAAAGTAAACCTAATGGTGGTGTTTAAAGAATTAAGTTCATCAATAAATTGGGTAAGAGCATCAGCTCCTCCTGTCCACACCATAAAAAGGTCATCTATGTAGGGTACATAGAAATTAATAAATTGGGCGAAAACAGTATTCCCCATGATATGCTGTTTTTTGTACATGTACATGAATAAATTCGCATAGGATGGGGCCATATTGGACCCCATCGCTGTGCCTGTTAGTTGTAAGAAAAAAGAATTCTCAAAAATAAAATAATTTTTACGTAACACTATCTCAGTAAGTAATAGTAAGTATTCCACATTAGGACCCTTATAGTGTGAACTGTGGGAGAGGAGGCTCCGTAAAGCATTCAACCCATCTACATGGCTAATGTTAGTGTAGAGACTGGTTATGTCAAGAGTAACGAGTAGGCTGGATTCAGGTACAGATTCAATAGTCTTTAATTTATTGATAAAGTCAGAGGTGTCTTTTAGATAATAATATGTATTTTGTACAACTGGCTGTAACCAAAAATCAATGAACTGGGAAATTGGTTGACACAGAGACCCACAAGAGGATATTATTGGCCTACCGGGAGGGTTGTGTAGAGTTTTGTGAACTTTAGGTAAAGTGTAGATCACAGGAATTCTGGGATGAGATTGTGTTAGAAATAAGGAGGTAGATTCATCTATATAGTTGTTAGATAGACCTAAGGAGATCACACCATCAATTTCTTTTTTGTAGACATAAGTCGGGTCATATGTTAGAAGTTTGTAACAACTGTTGTCTGCAAGTTGTCTTTGGATCTCAGACACATAGTCAGATCTGTTCAATAGGACAATGCCCCCCCCCTTTGTCAGAGGGGCAAATCACAATATCAGAGTTATCCCTTAATGCTCTAACTGCAAGATTTTCTTCTCTAGACATATTAGAATAGGAGATCCTCTGTTTTTCCATAAAAGGAACATTATCTCGTTTAACTAACTTAAAAGTCTCAATAGATGGATTGAGACCAGGTGGATCAAATGTGTTTTTGGGTTTAAACTTAACATTTTCCACCGCAGTGGAAGAATATCTGACAAAAAAATCTTTTAATTTTAATAAACAATGAAAACGATATAACTCAACTTCAAAATCAAATGTACTTTGTCTGAAAGTCCTAACAAAGGACAAGCCCTTCGAAAGAACAGACAACTCATGATCAGTAGTTGTATAGGTGGATAAGTTGAAAATTACAACCTCCTCCTTCCCCTTTGGTTCTGAGCTTTTTTTGTGATATCTTGACCCTCCCCTTCTACAGGGCCTCTTTTTGAACCTTTGTATTTGGACCTCGTCCCGCCCTCCTTTAAAAAAGATGACGATGAGGGCTGGGGATTTGTTTGATCCGAATCACTGGCTGACGTATGGGTGTCAATTTCTGAATAAGACCTCTCAATTCTAGTTTTCCTAAACCTATTATTGTTCCTAAATCCAGATTTAGAATCATTTCCCTGAAGCCAGCCATAAACTCGCATATCTTTATAATCCTCCTTGACACGTTTATATTTGTTCTTTTTAAACACAAGTAAATCTGAATAAAATTGATCAATACAGGTCTCGATTTTAGATAACCAATCAATAGAGGAATCCATCCTCAAAATATCTAAACCTGTGCTTTCACATGCTACAATATCTTTATCTAGTGATACAATGTCAGCGTTCACCTGTTCAATCACAAGAATCATCAACTGGAAAGAGCAATCATTTAATATCTGACACCATTGTTTGCAAAAGGTAGTGTTAGATCTACCAATAGTAGGCTGATTGCGAATTCTGAAACCCCTTGGTATTAACTTTTCTTTATAGTATTGGGATAATGTTAAACCATGTAGGTTAAGTTCCACTTTTCTTTTTCTCAGTTTCAACAAATCTGAGAAAACTTCAGAGGGGCTATCTACATCAAAAGCCAAAGATTCCATATCTGCAAACAATATGCGTGAAATGTCTTTGTTATCAAATCTCTTAATCCTGGTCAATTCGTCTGACACGGTCACAGTAGTCTCTATTTTATATGACAACAGTCAGTACAAAAAAATAAAGTTCATAAAAAATAAAAAAGTAGAAAAAGGAAAAAAAAGAAAAAATATAAAAATTAAACAAGCAGATAATGGTGCTCACTAGCATAAAAAGGTTGCATATTCCATGAGACCAGAAGCACACACTAATATATAGTTACCAAACGGAGTGCTCAGCACATAAAGGGTTGCTTATAAGGACAAATGAGAGCCGGCAACATCCTATTGTCGAATGCAAAAAGAAGAGATCTGAGGATCACATCACAAAAAACAGCCCAAATTTAAAGGCTTTAAATTTGGGCTGTTTTTTGTGATGTGATCCTCGGATGCTATACTAAATTGCTATATCTCTATATATATGTTTACGATATGTATATATATATATATGTTGCTTATCTCCTCCAAGGTTATATAACTTCTGTATGTGCAATTGTTTGTTTATATGTTCTGTACCTGCATGTCGCAATTATGTGCTCACACTTCAATGATGTTGTTGAGATAACGTTCCTTCCCTTTGTTTATTATGTATTGTTGCCAGAGCAACGAGTGTTCAGATTCTGCCAGACACTTTGATATTGCTCGTTAGTTCTAGATTACACGCGTCTGGTTGCCATGACTACGGGTGACTAGCTCTGTTCCCAGAGCGTCACTTCCATTACTGGCTCCCTGACTGGCGTTGTTTGTTGCCCTGGCAACCGATGACTAGTTCCGTTTTGGAGCGTCCCTCTGTGTATACTATACACGTGTAGCATGCGCTCTGGAGCGTGTGTTGAGACTTCCGGTCTCTATGGCTCGGGGGATCCAGCGTCTGCCACGAGTTTACAGCACAGGTGTGTACACTTAATTGCGATTTCTGCAGGTATTTATTGTGGGTTTTGGGATTCACTATTGCTGCTCATGATGAAGGTGTCATTCTAACACCGAAACAGCTGTCGGGCACTACATGTTTGGGGATGGACTCATGATGAGTATATTTATGCCATTACATGGACTTTATGACTTGTTCATTATGCCGATTTTTTTGAACTATCGCTGATCTCCCCACATGCCCTGACCTTTAAATGGATATGCATTATACTGCTGGATGATGTCTTTTACTATTTATAATGGATTAAATACGTCTTCTTTTCGCATTCGACAATAGGATGTTGCCGGCTCTCATTTGTCCATATACCTCTACACTCCTGGGGAACGGAGAGACGGACCATCACCACAATATGTGGGTACTTTCTGGGGCTGAAAAATAAAGAAGAAACTTGGATAAAGCTACCAAGGTTATCAATACATGCATTTACACAAGAAATTATTGGAGCCTCTTCTTATCAAGGTCCTAATTGGCACCAGTAACCCGGGTCCAGCTCTATGTCATCCACCAACAAGATTTACAGATAAGCTTTAAAGAATTATCTTTTGGTACGCACATTATTATTTGAGCACGGGCACCATTATTCATTAATTTATCACACTATTTGGCGCTTGTCCTTTCCACCCCATTTTCCAGATATATATATATATATACACATATACACACACACTATATATATATCTACTGTATATATTACGTAAGCAATTTCAGGGGCTTAATGCTATAATTATTATTTTGAAACCCAATTTGGACAAATACAGTCGCATATTTCAGATCATAGTTATAGAATATTCACTGATAAACAACTATTGCAATTTCAGACAGACTAGAGCTACCACTTAATAGAGCCTCCTCCTCATCCTCTCATGTCCCATTTACTTACGTAGATTGAACACTACTTACAGGCAGGCTAGCACAAGCAGTGTGCTCATACAGTTATGTAGCAGTCTGTCTGAACAGTGATTAGAAAAAGATAAAGTAAAAAAATAGAATGAAGAAAGGAGGCAGTAAGTGGGATATGTTTACTAAAGATAGATTTTAATAGATTTTTATCGATTTAAGGGCCTGATTCAGCACGGATCGCATGGCTGCGTTTGCATGCACCCGCTATGTGCGAAAATATGCAATCACCCGGCAACCACAGCACTATACCAAGATGCCCATCACTGTATAAAGCCGCCCTTTTCCCATCCGCAAGTCAGCAAAAACATCGGTAACACTGAGTAACATCGGAACCATTCGCACAGATGTGGTTGACCTGACCCTATCTTACAAACTGCTAAACTTCCTGTCCCCATCTAGACCCTGTTGCCAGCGTATACAATCGCAGGGGCTTAATTATGCACGCCCATGTAATGGTGTTCAAACGCACAGGCACGCCTGCGCTCCTTCGACCACCCCCCTCTCCACCCCCAAATGGTCACCTCATGTCAATCACTATGCAATTGTACTGCGTGCTCACTGTGATCACTTCCCGATCGCAGTGGCCGTTTCGCGCACGCGCACTGCGATGCATGCGAAGAGCACAAACATCGAATGGCTTCGTGCAAACGCAGCCGTGCGATCCAAGCTGAATCAGGCCCTAAAATTGCTAACAATTGACCAACATCGATGTGTTTTTGTATCTAAATCACACATATACTAAAGCTGGGTACACACAAGACGATTTTTAGAGCGATTTACAAGATTTTGACAACCTGACAATGCGGCTGATGACACCATGCAGAGGGATGCAGCAGGGGCCGACATTTTGGGCGGTCAGGCACCAGATCATCCAGTGTGTACCAGCTGCCCAATATGTCAGCCTGTCGGCTGAGGGTTCGCCATTCGCGTCACTGGGTCCACACGTTGTTTAGTGTGTGCCCAGCTTAATACTTACAAAAATAAATTAAAAATTGTCTTTTAGTAAATGTGTCATTTAGCTCCAGAAACAAAACATCATTTTTTTTATATTAATCAATTTTAAATCAATTAAAATTGACCTTTAGTACTGTAAATATACCCCAGTGTCCCAGTTCCCCCTACAGACTCTCAATTCATATAAGCTAGCTGTGTAGACAATTCTGGAATCTGCATGAGAGTTGGCAGTTTACACAGAGAAATTATTACTATTAGGCAATACTGGCAACTACGCTTATTTTGTGTTTATTCAATTATTTTATACTTATTTTCTATTTTCAGGATTTTGTTGTTCAAGTGAAAGAGCAGGAAAGATCTTGCTTGCTACAAATGCGTTCTCCCATACCTTCCATCATAGCCAGTGTTGGTAACACAGATTTTAAACTGTTAATTAGCATCTTCCCCAAATACCCCAAGAGTCAGTGGAGTATCGCCTTGCAAGTGTCACAGTTGGCTTGAGCCCTGTGCACTGTTCCTGTATTCAAAGAAATAAAATTATGCTGCAAAAAGACTTCTTAGTGGAAAGTAAAAAATTAGGAATGAGATAGTAAAAAAATTATTGAATAAATTAGGTTATAAAGTGAAGGTGGACGTGTAATGCATGAATGCTGTTAAATATGAATTTGCAAGAGAAGAAAAATGATATCCGTTTTGACATATCATAATGCAAAAGTATTTCCTAAGAATGGACTATCGATGTAGTTTTCCGAATAGGTGCCTAATGCTGTAAATAGAAATGGTTGCATGATAATGAAGGGTAGGCTTTATGTATTACAAATAAATGATATAAGGAGACTAGCTGTTGCACGCGGCTTTGCCCACAACGAAATCGCTTCTTAGTAAAAAAAAACCTTAAACAGTCTGCGCATCTACCGATACTGAACCCTCTCAAGGTAACATGATCTATGTGTGAATCAATAGGCATAGAAATGTAAAAAAGACTAATTGATAAGGGTATCACAACAATACTATATGATTGCCAGTATACAAATCTTACCTGGTTTGTTCACAGCAAAAAATAAGATTGTCAGGATATGAAGAAATATATATTTTATTAACCATAAAAATAAAAAAAGCAAAAAACATATCATATCACATATTATAAAAAATTATGATCAATAAGGACCTCTATTTAATCAATAATTCACAGATAATACTGAAGTGAAATATTTGCAGATCTCTTAGATATCAAGAAATAGAATAAAAAAATAAAATAAAAATCACTCTCTGAAATAAAGTCTAGTCAATGCGGATACATCTGTTGAAATGTATCAAAGAGTACTTTCCAGCTGGATACATATAAATCAAACCAACAAAGTGGTGAATGTAGTTTGTTACAAATGCATTGTAGACTTCTTTGTAGATGAAGTAAAAAGTATTGATATCCAACACAGACTTTAGTTCCTATAAGAAGGATGTATGGTTACTCACAGAGCCTTTAGTGATCCAGAACAGGTGTGCCCGTGTAAATCAATTGTACTCACATTCCCAGCAACTGTATTTCTTTTAAGGCGACCAGTGGCTGGGTAATTCAGATTGCTGTATATCACAATGTCCTTTTAGCCCCGAAACATTGTTCGGGTGCTAATTGACCCCCGTGATCGGCAAAAAATGTGGATTTTTCGCCGATTATCCCCGATTTTCGACAATGTTTTTTTTCACTCTACCCTATTATTTTGGTCGAAATAATAGGATACTTCAACCGAAAACAAATAGGTGTCGTGATAAGCTCACGGACCTATGTATACAAAGATTATCTTGAGATAACAATGCGCTTCAATATAGGATGCAGCTAGAACAAAAAATAGAGGTCACAAAACTCTATAATTCAAAGACATAAACAAAAACAATAAAGTCCCAGCGCTTCCTTCTAGGTCAATGTAAAATGTTATTCCCTCCTGTAGGTCCTTTAGAATAAAAGTACTGTATAGATGATTCTTCTTCCTTGTTCCACAATAGTTGCCACCAGGCATATATTTCGGATGTATATAAAAGAGAAAAAAAAATTCCACATATAGTGAAGTACAATCTATTTATTTGAAAAACAATTTTAAAACATATTATCCTCCAGCACTTAGGGGTTTGGGTAACGTACCAGATGGAGAGGTGTATATGTACACCGGCAAACACAAGTGAGTCAAGAAGCAATCCCGGACAAAGCCCCTGTCTTCACGATCCCTGATGTAGACAATCCACTCCTCACATCTGCATCTGTTCCTTCCCCATAAACACCAACGCGTTTCAACAATTCAAGTCTTTATCAAGGTGTGCTGGTATGGTGGTTATCCCACCCTAATATACCCCACCTTACCCTCTCATTGGTTAACAACAGGAAGTGGGAAAAACTTTGTGCATTTCATACATAAACATTATTCTCTTTCATAAGCACCTTCTACTTTCATATATAATATCAATTTTATTCAAAGTCCTCTGAAATAATGCTTCTATAATCCATATAATATCCATTTGGAACGCATGTATGACTTCCGGGTATAGTCACCTGACTTATCACATGACTCACGAGATGCTGCTTACTTCCTATTGTCTGTTCTATTGAGACACAGCAATTACTTCCGGGTGCGGTCACCCGACGCACCACGTGACCGGATCCATACTATCATATATTTACTAATGCGGCTAATGTTCACCGGCCGCCTTTCCTTATAGTCTATCATCCGGGGTATATAGGTCATCACCTTTAACACACCCCTGGAGTCTCCTTCCAGTCTATTAATTCCGTCACCTCTATATAAGTGACATCTCGTATTGTCACGTGATCCGGAGACATGCGGGTCATTTCAAAGCAAAAAATGGCTCCCGCTGGAACGCAAAGCGTATATTGTAGGAACAATAACTATAGGATGCAAAATACTATAGGACTTGGTGAAAATGCCCACTGATATCCGTTTTGAAACAAAAGTGCAAAGTGCTTATAACTTACATTAGTAATGAGACATTCATATTGTTATGGATCCAATATAAGATATAAATAAATAAAATATAATATACAAAAATGGAACTACACAGATAATATTAAGACTTCATAAAATACATTTAAAATTCATAAAAATTCATATGTTAAAAATATATAACTATAAGAACCACTTAATTTCGAAATCATTATTCAGGCCACTGGGTATTAGGGTTTTTAGCTCATATATCAGCTTCATTTCTGTTTTAGCTAAAGCATTATCTATGCCCCTTTGTCTCCAGTTGGGTTTCACTAATTTAATCCCCATTACATTCTTTATTCCTGAAGTAGATTTCTGATGATATTCTCTAAAATGATTAGAGAGGGAGTGTTTCTCAAAACCTTTTTTAATATTCCTTAAATGTTCACTCCACCTCTCTTTTAACTGTCTAGAAGTGCGTCCAACATATTGCAAACCGCATGTGCATTCAATTAAATACACACAATTTCTACTATTGCACGTTATAAAATCATCTATTTCATATGATGTATTCGTCTTAGTAGATGTAAACTGTAGAACTTTGCTCTCTTGTTTCAAATGGTTCTGACACATTAAACAAAGACCACATCTAAAAAACCCTTGGGTTTTAATCCTCTCTGGCCTTATAACTGGTATGGCACTTTTAACCAATTTCGTTCTCAGATTGGGTGCTCTTCTATAAACAAATTTTGGACATTTAGGTAAAATTGTTTTCATAACAGAATCCTGTTTTAATATATACCAATGTTTCTTTATTATATCCTCTACCTGTTTATATTGGTTATTAAAGGTGGTGATAAACGGGAGTGAAAACTCACCAGTTTGTTCACTCTTAGTTTTCTCCATGAGTAGTTGTTTCCTATCTATCTTTATCATTTCTTCCATATGTGGATTAATCTCTTTTTCTGAATAACCTTTACATAAAAATTTCTGTTTTAGTTCTTCAGCCTGTTCTTTGAAAACGGTGATATCTGTGCAATTTCTCCTTATATGTCTCATTTGTCCTTTAGGTATATTCTTTAACCATGGTTTGTAATGATTACTTTGTATATCTATATATGAGTTACTATCCGTAATCTTACAATAGTTTTTAGTTTGTATAGTATTTCCTTCTATATAAATAACCAGGTCTAAAAAATGTATTTCCTTTTTACTAGAATTGAAGGTTAGTTGAATATTTACATTATTACTATTCAAACTATTGCAAAATTCTTTCAAATCCTCCTCTCCACCTTCCCAAATAAAAAAGATATCATCTATGAACCGGTACCATTTTTTTATGTTTCCCAGAAATAAATTATTTGTCCATATAACGTTTTCTTTCCAATACCCCATAAAGAGGTTTGCATATGCGGGTGCAAATTTGGTACCCATTGCGGTTCCTCTTTGTTGGAGATAAAATTTATCATTGCACCAGAAAAAATTATTTTTTAAAATAAATAAAATACCTTCTCCAATAAAATCTCTCTTCTCTTGTGATGTTCCATTTTTAATCAAAAAATATTCTACTGCTTCCTTTCCTTGGGAGTGATCTATTATCGTGTATAATGAGTTCACATCTGCCGTAACTAAAATATTATTTTCTTGCCAAGAAATATTTTCAATTTTATTTAATAGGTCTGCAGTATCCTTTAAATATGATTTAAGTTTCACAACTTCTGGTTGTAACTGAAAGTCCAAATACCCAGTGGCCTGAATAATGATTTCAAAATTAAGTGGTTCTTATAGTTATATATTTTTAACATATGAATTTTTATGAATTTTTACGAATTTTAAATGTATTTTATGAAGTCTTAATATTATCCGTGTAGTTCCATTTTTGTATATTATATTTTATTTATTTATATCTTATATTGGATCCATAACAATATGAATGTCTCATTACTAATGTAAGTTATAAGCACTTTGCACTTTTGTTTCAAAACGGATATCAGTGGGCATTTGCACCAAGTCCTATAGTATTTTGCATCCTATAGTTATTGTTCCTACAATATACGCTTTGCGTTCCAGCGGGAGCCATTTTTTGCTTTGAAATGACCCGCATGTCTCCGGATCACGTGACAATACGAGATGTCACTTATATAGAGGTGACGGAATTAATAGACTGGAAGGAGACTCCAGGGGTGTGTTAAAGGTGATGACCTATATACCCCGGATGATAGACTATAAGGAAAGGCGGCCGGTGAACATTAGCCGCATTAGTAAATATATGATAGTATGGATCCGGTCACGTGGTGCGTCGGAAGTAATTGCTGTGTCTCAATAGAACAGACAATAGGAAGTAAGCAGCATCTCGTGAGTCATGTGATAAGTCAGGTGACTATACCCGGAAGTCATACATGCGTTCCAAATGGATATTATATGGATTATAGAAGCATTATTTCAGAGGACTTTGAATAAAATTGATATTATATATGAAAGTAGAAGGTGCTTATGAAAGAGAATAATGTTTATGTATGAAATGCACAAAGTTTTTCCCACTTCCTGTTGTTAACCAATGAGAGGGTAAGGTGGGGTATATTAGGGTGGGATAACCACCATACCAGCACACCTTGATAAAGACTTGAATTGTTGAAACGCGTTGGTGTTTATGGGGAAGGAACAGATGCAGATGTGAGGAGTGGATTGTCTACATCAGGGATCGTGAAGACAGGGGCTTTGTCCGGGATTGCTTCTTGACTCACTTGTGTTTGCCGGTGTACATATACACCTCTCCATCTGGTACGTTACCCAAACCCCTAAGTGCTGGAGGATAATATGTTTTAAAATTGTTTTTCAAATAAATAGATTGTACTTCACTATATGTGGAAATTTTTTTTCTCTTTTATATACATCCGAAATATATGCCTGGTGGCAACTATTGTGGAACAAGGAAAAAGAATCATCTATACAGTACTTTTATTCTAAAGGACCTACAGGAGGGAATAACATTTTACATTGACCTAGAAGGAAGCGCTGGGACTTTATTGTTTTTGTTTATGTCACGGACTTATGTGTTTTCACCTTTTTTAAAGGTGAAAAAACGGCAATTATTCTGGATTCTTTTTCGGGACACATCAGGTCCCGAAAAAAAAACACTGATAAATGCTGGCATCAGGCTGACTTTGGGGCTAATTGGATAGCCCCGGGCGAGGTAATTAGCCACAGTAATTTACCGCGGCTAATTGGATACCACCCCGTGTATCATTCACACCTTATCCTCTTGTTTTAGTGTTTGTTGTGTGAGTCAATTTTAACAATGTTCTAAACTGATAAAATGTGAGCTCTCACAAGCAGGGCCTTCTTCCCTTATGTGCTTTTCCTTCCCTCACTCATACGATCATTACTCAAAACTCTCCACAAGGGCACTTAACACTTGGTAGCTGACGCCATGCTGCTTTTTTGAGTGTTATGATCGCTGCAGCAATGTTTATAAACTATGTTCTTATTCTCTATTGTCTTGTACTGTCAGTCGCTGTTTTTCGAGTTTGCTCATTTGTTAATGTAACTTTGTGAGGAGCTGCGGAACCCTTGTGGCGCCATATAAATAAAGGATAATAATAATAATAATAATAATAATAATAAAGGTTATATTTTATGTAACATAAAATTCTATCTGGCTATAAGAGTGCTCCCCAATAGAGTCTTGTTGGTCATATAGACATACTTTTCCTCAAACTATAAAATAAACTACTCAAAGTTGGAGGCCCTGCCCTTACACATGACAACAGACACCACATCACTGCTGGCCCGAAATATTAGTTTCACCTGGTGTACAAAAAAAAATTGGTATTTAGTAGGGGTGAGCGGGTTCGGATTTCTGAAATCCGAATCCCCCCGATCCGAGGCCGATCCGAGTCAGGCGGGAAAAGTCGAGCCTGACTCGGATCGGCCTGAAATCGAGGCAAAATGTCATCATCCCGCCTTCCGGGTATCGCGGGTTTTAGATTCTATATAAGGTACCCGCGTCGGCACCATTTTCTCACTCGGCTGTGGACAGTGAAGAGGGAGGGTGGGAGTTAGGGCTGGCTGGGCTGTGTGGTGTAGTGTAGTGCAGTGTAGTGTTGTGCTGTGCTGTGCTGTGCTGCTGTTGTCTATAGGGGCTGTGTCCACTCCTCCAAAAGTCCATAGGGGCTGGCTGTGTTGTGCTGTGCTGCTTTTGTCCATAGGGGCTGTGTCCACTCCCCCAAAGTCCATAGGGGCTGGCTGTGTTGTGCTGTGCTGCTGTTGTCCATAGGGGCTGTGTCCACTCCTCCAAAGTCCATAGGGGCTGGCTGTGTTGTGCCGTGCTGCTGTTGTCCATAGGGGCTGTGTCCACTCCTCCAAAGTCCATAGGGGCTGGCTGGGCTGTGTTGTGCAGTGTCTCAGTCCTAAAGGGGTGCTGTAGTGTTGTACAGGGGGTGCTCTGTCCTTCAGGGGTGCTCCTCCCAAGTGCAAAAAAAAAAATGCTCTGTGTTTGTGAATTGTGTGCGCAGTAGCCGCACGTGCATCAACAAAGTAGCGACAAGAAAAGGGTCGGCTGGCTCGTCCGTTAAATGGTGCTGTAACCCCCAAAGTGCACTAAAAATAATATTTTTATTTTCTTCTGTGTTTGTGAATTGTGTGTGCAGTAGCCACACGTGAATCAACAAAGTAGCGCCAAGCGTGCGCCTGTGTCATAAGTAAAGGGCCGGCTGGCTTGACTGTTAAAGGGTGCTGTAACCCCCAAAGTGCACTCCAAACAAAATAAAAAGTTATTTTCTGTGTTTGTGAATTGTGTGCGCAGTAGCCACACGTGAATCAACAAAGTAGCGCCAAGCGTGCGCCTGTGTCATAAGTAAAGGGCCGGCTGCCTTGACTGTTAAAGGGTGCTGTAACCCCCAAAGTGCACTCCAAACAAAATAAAAAGTTATTTTCTGTGTTTGTGAATTGTGTGCACTGTGGCCGCACGGTTATCAACAAAGTAGCGCCAAGTGTGCACCTGTGTCATATGTAAAGGCCCGGCTGGCTTGACCGTTAAAGGGTGCTGTAACCCCCAAAGTGCACTTCAAACAAAATAAAAAAATATTTTATGTGTTTGTGAATTGTGTGCACTGTGGCTGCACATGCATCAACAATGGAGCAGCGCCAAGCGTGCGCCTGTGTCCCATAAGTCTGTTAAAGGGTGGTGTAACCCCCAAAGTGCACTCCACAAAAAATAAACAATTCTTTTTTCTCTGTGTTTGTGTGCAAAATGTATGCGCAGTTGCAGCACATGCATCAACACAGCAGCAGCGCCAAGCATGCGCCTGTGTCATAAGTCAAGGGCCGGTTTGGACATCTGGTCCGGACTGAAGGACGTGCCAACAATTTCTGACATGTCTCCTGTCACTGCATATGATACTGTCACCACTGACAGAATGGTGGAGGAATTATTTTCTGTGTTTGTGAATTGTGTGCACTGTGGCTGCATGTGCATCAACAAAGGAGCAGCACCAAGCGTGCGCCTGTGTCATAAGTGAAGGGCCGGCTGGCTTGTCCGTTAAAGGGTGCTGTAACACCCAAAGTGCACTCCAAAAAAAATAAAAAATTCTTTTTTTTTTCTGTCTTTGTGAATTGTGTGGGCTGTAGCCGCACCTGCATCCTCAAAGCAGCAGCGCCAAGCGTGCATCTGTCTGTTAAAGGGTGGTGTAACCCTCAAAGTGCGCTCCACAAAAAATAAAAAATTCTTCTTTTTTTCCCTTTCTTTGTGAATTGTGTGGGCTGTAGCCGCACCTGCATCCTCAAAGCAGCAGCGACAAGCGTGTGTCTGTCTGTTAAAGGATTACATCAGTGACAGCATCCAAGTAGGCATGTCAGACAGTCCGTACCTGTACTGGGAGGAAAAAGAGGCAATTTGGAGGCCTCTGTACAAACAGGCTCTATTTTACCTGAGTTGCCCCCCCTCCAGTGTGTACTCCGAAAGAGTGTTTAGTGCAACCAGGAACCTTGTCAGCGAAAGGCGTAGGAGGTTGCTTCCACAAAATGTGGAGAAGATGATGTTCATAAAAATGAATTATCAACTCTTCCAGGGAGACCAGCCACCAGAACGTACAGAGGGACCTGTGGTGGTGGATTCCAGCGGGGACGAATTAACACTCTGAGGTTGAGGATGTACACAACACTGAAGAGGGTGAGGAATCGGTGAATGAGGAGGATGAGGACGACATCTTGCCTCTGTAGAGCCAGTTTGTGCAGGGACAGATTAATTGCCAGCTTGTTTTGAGGGGACCCGAACGAAACAATCATTTCAGCCACAGTCGTGTGGCTGACCCTGGCGCTGAAATGATTGGTTTGCTAAAGTGTGCATGTCCTCTTTATACACCATAAGGGTGGGTGGGAGGGCACAAGGACAATTCCATCTTGCACCTCTTTTTTTACTTTGCATTATGTACTGTTTGGGGCCTAGTTTTTCAAACTGCCATCCTGTCTGCCACTGCAGTGTTACTCCTAGATGGGCCACGTGTTTGTGCCGCCCACTCGTGTCGCTTAGCATAGTCATCCAGCTACCTCGGTGCAACCTTTTGGACATAAAAACACTATTGTGAGGTGTGAGGTGTTCAGAATAGACTGGAAATGAGTGGAAATTAAGGTTATTGAGGTTAATAAAAGCATAGGAGCAGAAAAACCAACACATTCTGTGATTTTAGCTTTTTTTATGCTTTTTTAAAAAAAAAATACAGATCCATAACACAAAACCCAGAACCCAAAACACGGAAGGGTGGTTTTGGCAAAACCAATCCAGATCCAAAACACGAAGAAAGACCAAGATCCAAAACCAAAACACGAAAAGTGGCCGGTGCACACCCCTAGTATTTAGGTTTCTTTATCACAGTCACATATGGGTCTCAGTATAAGGAGAATTTCCCTACTCCCTACACAGTTGCGTCTGACCTTCAGGCATAGCAGAAGCAGATAATTTTGTGGTTCTGGCGAATGGTCGTGGTGAAAATGAATGTGCTGCCTAGGATCCTTTATTATATGCAAACCATACTGGTGCATAGTCGTACTGCGACATTACGATGGATGCAGAAGGAGATATGTCATTTTAGCTGGTTGGCTAAACCTCCCAGACTCAAAATTTCCATTTGTCTAGAAGTCCTCTGAGTGGCAGCAGAGGTCTTCCTTATTTACATAAATATTATTATCAGATGAGCCATGCTCTAACCTGGTTTTCCCCTTAACTAGTTTACCCTGAGTACAGATAGAAACAGATCATGCTAAGTTGTCCTCATTGATCTCTTTCCACCCACCAATTTGTTTGGGGCATGGGGACCAGGTTTCTAAGCCTGCTACTAATCTTACCCACTTTATTTGGCTCCTCTACACTTGTCTTTTTGGCCTCACCTCCCATATTTCCCCTCTTTCCCCTCTCTGGGATAATCCAGACTTCCCTCCAGGCTCCTCAGCTGCTCAGTCACATTCCTGGCGCCAGCTTCTAGTTCATCCTAGATTGAGGGTATGTCTTGGTGTTCCTCAGATTCTCTGTCTCAGAAATACCACTTTTCTCAGCCTACATTTTTTTAATATTTGCAATTACGGTCTTATCTAGACTCATTGCCTAGACCTTCCCTCTTTAGACGCTTAATATCCTTTGAGAGCTTATATTATTACTCTCCCATGAGACAGGGTACTATCTCCATTTTATATACAGTTACATGCTCCGGTCCTCTGGTCCAGACACTCTTCTTCCACATGAATGTCACTGGGAGAGGCATTTGCCCCACGCACCCCTCTCCCCTCATGGGAGAGATTGCATGGGGAATCATAAGGCAAAAAGCTCAGTTGTCTATTTCTTTCTTGATATTGGAAAATGCGTATAAAATGTATACTAGGTGGTATGTGGTGCCCTCCAGACTACATAAAATCTATACATTATCCCCTCGTTTATGCTGGCGAGGTTGTGGCCAGATAGGGGGCTTTATCCACATTTGGTGAAGGTGCCCTACGTTTTGTTAATATGGAAAGAATCACCCACACTTTGCATGATACCCTGGACAAATTCGAGAGTGTTTGGAATTTTTGGTTTATTTATACTACTATCTCTCCACCCAGGTTGTAAAGGGCTTTGATGTAGCTTCAGCTTAGGTCCTACCTCAATTTCCATATGCCTCACTACAACATATTTTGGTCGGTGGTCCTTTCTTCTTCTTTATTTGTCAATATATTGTTAAAAATGTGTCGAATGCAATGTGTAAACTTCTGTTGTTGGATTGTGCCATTTGGGACATGAGTCCTGATTTATATTGTATTTGGATGTTTGATGATTGTCTTTTTTTCTACACATGGCTGTATTCGATGATTTACAATAAAAAATATTCATTAAAAAAAATAATAATAATTGCTGACCTCCTGGGACTTTCACGCCAAACTGTCTCACAGGGGAAGATGTATGGAGCTCTGGGAAGTGATAAAGTGGAGAGTGATAAATGACCAACCACTCAGCTCCTAACTGTCATGTTACAGGCTGTGTTTCAAAAATGACAGTTGGGAACCGATTGGTTGGTCGTTTATCACTCTCCACTTTATCAATTCCCAGAGCTTCATACATCTGCCCCACAGTCAGTTTATAGAGAAATAAAAAAAAAATCATTCTGTGAGCCGTACTGTAGTTCTGTGGGCAATAACCTTTTAATGAGAGAGGTCGGAGGAGAATGTTCAGTATGGTTCAAGCTGTGAATAAGACAACAGAACACAAATAACCATGTGTTACTACAGTGTTATACAGAAGAGCAGGGCCGCCATCAGGGAGAGACTGCCGTGACTGGAGTCCCGGGCCCTGACAGAGAAGGGGGCCCGATCCCAGCTCCTAAGGTGTCACAGTCCTGGCTCTGTCACTCCTGTGCACACCCCGCTCCCTCCGCCCGAAGGGACTTCCTCCGCTGACTCCTGTATGACACCCCTGGGAGATACATGTGCAGTGCACAGGAGAGGAGGAGTGAGAGCCGGGCTGCGTTGGAGAAACACATGCTCGCTGAGTCGGGATGTACAGCCTGACTCACTAGTAGAGAGCATAGGGACCCGCTCAGTGGGTGATGATATAGCACCCCCAGTGCCCCTGCTGCTGTTGGCATCTTCCACTTGAGGACCTGCACTGTATGCCCTGCACTAGAAGTGGTCATTACTGCAATGCAAAGGTATTCAGTAGTGGTGTTACTAGTGCCTCTATACACTGTACAGTTATGTTAATGGTGCCTCTATACATTGTATGTTGGCTTTGGGTGCTGGCTGGGGAGACAGAAGGGGTGCTGGCTGGGTGAGACAGAAGGGGTGCTGGCTGGGGAGACAATTTTTTTTATGTAGTGATACAGTAGGGGCCCTGCCTATTTTATCAGTCCCGGGCCCCACAATTTCTGATGACAGCCCTGCAGTAGAGCATCTCACATCAAACATTGGATGGGTTACAGTAAAAGAAGATCACATTGGGTTCAACTCATATTAGCTAAAAACAGTAAACTGAATAGGTGAAGATTGGAAAGACATTGTCTGGTCTGAGGAATCTCAATTTCTGCTGTAGGAATATTTTATTGCCAAATATGAGGCCCTTTAATACAAATTTTGCATTTTTTAAATGCCACAGCTTCCCTGAATACTGTTGCTGATTATGTGCATCTGACTTCCAGTCCTTTGTACTGCTGTACATTTTAAATATTGTATAGGGCACAGATGCACAACAGTCAAAATTATTTTATTTATAGAAAACTCCTAGACACCCAACAAAACAAAATCTAATTTTTGTAGGTTAAGCACAGTGCCAAAACTAAGCTGGAAGCTAGGGGCCATTAGTCCACTGTCCCAGAAGAGCAGAGTGAGGGCTGAGAGAAGGTGGCCTGGCATTAGACCACTGTCCCAGAAGAGCAGAGTGAGGGCTGAGGGAAGGTGGACTGGCATTAGCCCACTGTCCCAGAAGAGCAGAGTGAGGGCTGAGAGAATGTGGCCTGGCATTAGACCACTGTCCCAGAAGAGCAGAGTGAGGGCTGAGGGAAGGTGGACTGGCATTAGTCCACTGTCCCAGAAGAGCAGAGTGAGGGCTGAGAGAACGTGGCCTGGCATTGGACCACTGTCCCAGAAGAGCAGAGTGAGGGCTGAGAGAATGTGGCCTGGCATTAGACCACTGTCCCAAAAGAGCAGAGTGAGGGCTGAGGGAAGGTGGACTGGCATTAGTCTACTATCCCAGAAGAGCAGAGTGAGGGCTGAGAGAATGTGGCCTGGCATTAGACCACTGTCCCAGAAAAGCAGAGTGAGGGCTGAGGGAAGGTGGACTGGCATTAGTCCACTGTCCCAGAAAAGCAGAGTGAGGGCTGAGGGAAAATGGACTGGCATTAGTCTACAATCCCAGAAGAGCAGAGTGAGGGCTGAGAGAAGGTGGACTGCCATTAGTCCACTGTCCCAGAAGAGCAGAGTGAGGGCTGAGGGAAGATGGACTGGCATTAGTCTACAATCCCAGAAGAGCAGAGTGAGGGCTGAGGGAAGGTGGACTGCCATTAGTCCACTGTCCCAGAAAAGCAGAGTGAGGGCTGAGAGAATGTGGCCTGGCATTAGTGTGCCCTTTTGCCTTGAGGCCCAGCCATGCTATATTCAGCCCCAGGTCAGGTACATTGATCAGCGTATTATTTCACTTCCATTGTAGCATCCCCATCTAGCCAGTATGTCTATGTTGCAGCATACAATTTGATCAGGGTGCCACAGTGGTCATTTGGCTACTCAAAGCAATTTATGGTTGTGTAGCAAAAACCGAAGCCACCACACTTGCTGCTCTTTTGGGCCATGCTGTGTTGCTGTTTATTACTGAATCCCACGGTTCAGAAACATAAATACATACATCTGTGTCTGTTACAAAGCGCTCTTTTATGTGAAAGCAACTTACAGTACCCTTAGTTACAGTGCTCCTTAAAAAAAATGATCTTATGCTTACAACATATTATTTACTTTCCAAATGTCAAGAGATTCCTATAATCATTGGGATGAAATATTAACTTAATGACTTCTCTTCCCAAACCTTTGTTCAGAGGGTACAAAAGAAAATCAGCCTTTTTTCCTGGCAGTGAAAGTACATTTTCCCTTTAGTACATTTGAAGTTATGTAACAGTTTCTCAAACACTGTACTTATGTTTTCAAACTCTTGCTTATATCTGCCATGATAACTGGTAATTATTGTGATTTCAAAATCACTTGCTTCCCGTTTTTTTATATTACAGTGGTTGACAAGCTGTAATACTGTACAAGGTAAAAAATGTCTTCATCAACAGAATGCATAGATGTGTATCAGGTTAACACATGGGAGTTACTTGAAATTAAGTAATATCATTTTATTGCAGGATCAAAAATATGTAATAAGGAAATCTAACAGCTCTATTTTTTTTTTATTTTTTTTTACTGACAAACCACTAAGGATCAAAATGAATTTAAAGAGAATCGATTTAATGTATTAGCTTGTTTATGGTTTATCTTATCTGGGTTTTCATCTGTATTTTTTACTTAAGGTTTTTTGTGTCTTTGCATTGCCCTTGGATATGATACAGAACAGCCTGTGCATAGTTTGGTATCCATACATAGAGCTAAATGAAATATACAAGGCCTGATTCAGAGGTGGACGTGGTGTCTATGCTGCGCGCAGCTGGCTGATGTTTACAGTTTGTGCATGCGTCCGAGTCACACTGCGCATCTTTCCAGATGGTTACCGAATTTGGACGTAAGAGCCCAAGATTTCAGTGTGCATTCCTGGAAGGTAACAAGGGGGTGGCTAGGCAGCTGCAGGCGTGTCATGGGCATGATGCTGATAGTGACTATGGCTATAGACATAGTAGCGCTGATACAGGACGCCATGTTCAGATAGAGAAATTGCACATGCATAGGGCTGGAACAAGGCATCTCAGTATGAACAGAATCGGTTTTGTTAGGTTGTGGTGCAGAAACTTAACACGTTGATAATACCATTTTTGAAAGCTTGGACTCAATTCCTTTTCTATTTATTTTCTGGTTGTGATAATTAGAGATGAGCGGGTTCGGAATTCTGAAATCCGAACCCCCCGAGCCCCTCCGATCCGAGTCGTATCCGAGTCAGGCTCGACTTTTCCCGCCTGACTCGGAACTGAAATCGAGGCAAAACATCATCATCCCACCTTCTCGCGGGTTTTGGATTCTATGAAAGGTCCCCGCGTCGGCGCCATTTCTCACTCCGGCTGTGGACAGTGAAGAGGGAGGGTGAGAGCTAGGGCTGGCTGGGCTGTGTTGTGCTGCTGTTGTCCATAGGGGCTGTGACCACTCAGTCCATAGGGGCTGACTGGGCTGTGTTGTGCTGCTGTTGTCCATAGGGGCTGGCTGGGCTGTGTTGTGCTGCTGTCATAGGGGCTGGCTGGGCTGTGTTGTGCAGTCAGTTATCCATAGGGGCTGTGTCCACTCCAAAGTCGAAAGGGGCTGGCTGGACTGTATTGTGCAGTGTCCCATAAAGGCTGTAGTCCTAAAGGGGTGCTGTAGTGTTGTCCAGGGGGTGATCTGTGCATCAGAGGTGCTCCCCCAAAGTGCACTCCAAAAAAATAAAAAAAAATTTCTCTGTTTGTGAACTGTGTGCGCAGTAGCCGCACGTGTATCAGCAAAGTAATGCCAAGCGTGCGCCTGTGTCATAAGTAAAGGGCCAGCTGCCTTGACTGTTAAAGGGTGTTGTAACCCCCAAAGTGCACTCCAAACAAAATAAAAAAATATTTTCTGTGTTTGTGAATTGTGTGCACTGTGGCCGCACGTGCATCAACAACGTAGTGCCAAGCGTGCGCCTGTGTCATAAGTAAAGGGCCGGCTGGCTTGTCTGTTAAAGGGTGGTGTAACCCCCAGTACACTCCAAACAAAATAAAAAATAATTTTCTATGTTTGTGAATTGTGTGCACTGTGGCTGCACGTGCATCAACAAAGGAGCAGCGCCAAGCGTGCACCTGTGTCCCATAAGTAAAGGGACGGCTGGCTTGTCCGTTAAAGGGTGGAGTAACCCCCAAAGTGCACTCCACAAAAAAATAAACAATTAATTTTTTCTGTGTTTGTGTGCGAAATGTATGCGCAGTAGCCGCACGTGCATCAACACAGCTGCAGCGCCAAGCGTGCGCCTGTGTCATAAGTCAAGGGCCGGTTTGGACATCTGGTCCGGACTGAAGGACGTGCCAACAATGTCAATTTCTGACATGTCTACTATCACTGCATATGATACTGTCACCACTGACAGAATGGTGGAGGAATTATTTTCTGTGTTTGTGAATTGTGTGCACTGTGGCTGCACGTGCATCAACAAAGGAGCAGCGCCAAGCATGCGCCTGTGTCCCATAAGTAAAGGGCCGGCTGGCTTGTCCGTTAAAGGGTGCTGTAACTCCCAAAGTGCACTCCAAACAAAATAAAAAAATATTTTCTGTGTTTGTGAATTGTGTGCACTGTGGGCCTGATTCAGAGCCGGCGCTCTGACCAGAGCGCTCGCTGTGAATCAGGGCCCTCCTACTTCAACTTGGAGCGGCCTCTTGGACGCTTGCATAGCTGTGGGTTACCACCCACAGCTTATGCGAGCGTCCATGATGATGGTCGCGATGGTCAAGACCATCGCGACCATCGGGCTTGTGACGAGACCCTGCTGTAGGGTCTCGCTGCCGCAAGCCCTGGACGGATTTTGGCTCTATCAGAGCCCAAATCACTCCCACTGACATCACTACTGATGTCAGTGGGGCCGGACCCAGATGGTAGGCATTGGGAATGCCTTCATCTGGAAGCCACGCCCCTGGCACGCCCACCAAAGGGGGCATGCTGTCAGTCACCATCGACAGCACTTTGGTGCGAGACCCCGAGTGACGGCTACCCCGTAGCTCGCCGGGTCTCGCGCATGCGCACGACGGAGCTCCCTCCGTTGTGCGCATGCGCATTAGGGCACCATCGACCTGCTTGCGAGTGTCCTGCGCTCGCGAGCGGGTCTGAATTAGGCCCTGTGGCCGCACGTGCATCAACAAAATAGCGCCAAGCGTGCACCTGTGTCATAAGTAAAGGGCCGGCTGGCTCGTCTGTTAAAGGGTGGTGTAACCCCCAAAGTGCACGCCAAACAAAATAAAAAATAATTTTCAGTGTTTGTGAATTGTGTGCACTGTGGCTGCATGTGCATCAACAAAGGAGCAGCGCCAAGCGTGCGCCTGTGTCCCATAAGTCTGTTAAAGGGTGGTGTAACCCCCAAAGTGCACTCCTCAAAAAAATAAACAATTCTTTTTTTTCTGTGTTTGTGTGCGAAATGTATGCACAGTAGTTGCATGTGCATCAACACAGCAGCAGCGCCAAGTGTGCGCCTGTGTCATAAGTCAAGGGCCGGTTTGGACATCTGGTCCGGACTGAAGGACGTGCCAACAATGTCAATTTCTGACATGTCTACTATCACTGCATATGATACTGTCACCACTGACAGTATCGTGCATCAACAAAGGAGCAGCGCCAAGCATGCGCCTGTGTCATAAGTAAAGGGCCGGATGGCTTGTCCGTTAAAGGGTGGTGTAACCCTCAAAGTGCGCTCCACAAAGAATAAAAAATTCTTCTTATTTTTTCTGTCTTTGTGAATTGTGTGGTCTGTTGCCGCACCTGCATCCTCAAAGCAGCAGTGACAAGTGTGCATCTGTCTGTTAAAGGGTGGTGTAACCCTCAAAGTGCGCTCCACAAAAATAAAACATTTTCTTATGTGTTTGTGAATTGTGTGCACTGTACGTGCATCAACAAAGGAGCAGCGCCAAGCATGCGCCTGTGTCCTATAAGTCTGTTAAAGGGTGGTGTAACTCCCAAAGTGCACTCCACAAAAAATAAATAATTCTTATTTTTCTGTGTTTGTGTGTGAAATGTATGCGCAGTAGATGCACATGCACCAACACAGCAGCAGCGCCAAGCGTGCGCCTGTGTCATAAGTCAAGGGCCGGTTTGGACATCTGGTCCGGACTGAAGGACGTGCCAGCAATTTTTGACATGTCTACTGTCACTGCATATGATACTGTCACCATTGACAGAATGGTGGAGGATTACATCGGTGACAGCATCCAAGTAGGCATGTCAGACAGTCCGTACCTGTACTGGAATGAAAATGAGGCAATTTGGAGGCCCCTGTACAAACTGGCTCTATTTTACCTGAGTTGCCCCCCCTCCAGTGTGTACTCCGAAAGAGTGTTTAGTGCAACCAGGAACCTTGTCAGCGAAAGGCGTAGGAGGTTGCTTCCACAAAATGTGGAGAAGATGATGTTCATAAAAATAAATTATCAACTCTTCCAGGGAGACCAGCCTCCAGAACGTACAGAGGGACCTGTGGTGGTGGATTCCAGCGGGGACGAATTAATACTCTGTGAGGATGAGGATGTACACAACACTGAAGAGGGTGAGGAATCAGTGGATGAGGAGGATGAGGACGACATCTTGCCTCCGTAGAGCCAGTTTGTGCAGGGACAGATTAATTGCCAGCTTGTTTTTTGGGGTTCCCAAACGAAACAATCATTTCAGCCACAGTCGTGTGGCAGACCCTGGTGCTGAAATGATTGATTTGTTAAAGTGTGCATGTCCTGTTTATATAACATAAGGGTGGATGGGAGGGCCCAAGGACAATTCCATCTTGCACCTCTTTTTTTACTTTGCATTATGTACTGTTTGGGGCCTAGTTTTTCAAACTGCCATCCTGTCTGCCACTGCAGTGTCACTCCTAGATAGGCCACATGTTTGTGCCGCCCACTCGTGTCGCTTAGCATAGTCATCCAGCTACCTCGGTGCAACCTTTTGGACATAAAAGCACTATTGTGAGGTTTGAGGTGTTAATAATAGACTGGAAATGAGTGGAAATTAAGGTTATTGAGGTTAATAATAGCATAGGAGCAGAAAAACCCACAAATTCTGTGATTTTAGCTGTTTTTATGCTTTTTTTAAAAAAAATACAGATCCAAAACACAAAACCCAGAACCCAAAACACGGAAGGGTGGTTTTGGCAAAACCAATCCAGATCCAGGACACGAAGAAAGATCCAGATCCAAAACGAAAACACAAAACACGAAAAGTGGCCGGTGCACACCCCTAGTGATAATATAGACTGGCTTAAAGAAGAACTCATATTACATTTTTTGATTTAATCCCTTTCTGCCAGTAGAATAAAGACTGGCTTAAAGAAGAACTCAAAGGGACATCTGTCTCAAAGCTTGATGTGAGATAAAATTGTGAGATATATATCACCAAACAGTCAGCTTCTAACTTACGTTTTATAGGCTGTGTTTAAGAAATGATAGTTTGGAGCTGATTGGTTGGTGATATATATTTCACAACAAATGAGTGTTTGTTGTGGTAATAGGGTTGTACAGTCAATTTAAGTTCTCTTCAATTTGAATATTCCTCATGATCTGAGGACTGGTGCTTATTACATGAACTAGGAGGAAAGAAACAGCTGCAGTTAAACTAATTGAAAGGAGAAGTTTTCTTAATTATATTGTACACCCAGAATATACATTTTTAGTGATCAGGGCCCCTCTGTGCCCTAGGAGAATAACATGACCTGTGTCAAAGAGACTTCACTTTTGGAGCATCGGCACCTTTTCTGCATTTGGAGATTGGAAACCACACTACTTTAATTCTAACACTGCACTGGCTGCATCATCTGTTTGCATCAATAAGAGTCAGTTCCGCATGACAGAGATAAGTACTCTCAAATGTGGGTACATAATATAGCGATCCCATCAGGACATACTGTTTTGTTGTTGTTTTTTTGAATAGTATGACCACGTAAACTAGATAAAATAAATAGTTGTGAGGCAGCTTATTTTGTTAATAGACAGACTAACGTATTTTGTGAATTCAGCTGACTTGTCACAAATGAGAAGACAACAATAAGTCAGAGCCGTAACTAGACTTTTTGGTGCTCTAGGCCAAAAAAGCATTGGCGCCAGTGGCGTCCCTCCCTGCTGTGTCACCCAGTGCGGGGAGGGATGCTGAAAAGGGGGTGTGACCTCGTGAACAGGAGTGTGGCCATGTGGGAAGGGGGCGTGGCCTAGCGGCCAAACTCCAGTGGACCCGTCACCGTGCTTATTACTGGGGGGCAGTGGGGGTGCCAGAGGTGCAGACTGCCCTGTGTGCAGTGCCGGCCAGCTCCCTCGCAGTGTCAGGAGCAGAGTGCTTCACTTAAATATACAGTGCAGCACCCGGCGCTCTTGTCACTGAGGAGGAGTCTGCACCTTGGTGTCACCCCTCAGTGGGTGACACCTGGGTGTGGCCTGCACCCTCCTTTTGATGCCACTGATGGGTGCCCCCCCATCTGAAGAGGTACCGTTCCCTTTGTACCACTGTTATCCAGATGTCACTGCCAAATACAGTTTGAATCCAATGGCTGCGGTGATATTACACAATAATTATGGAGAGATGATGGGTTAGAGTCCTGGGTATGACAGTATTTTGAAATGCATATGTTAAATAAAGGAGGATGTGACTGGAGGTGCTTGGGGAGGTGCCCAGGTGTGGAGGTGTAGTCGACCAGGGAGGAAATAGAGACAGTCAGGGGATGCCGGAATAAAATAAGAGAAAGGTACAAGTGAGAATGATTATAAACAGAAAATGTAATGGCCCGAACAGCGCCGCTTGTCCTGCGGTGCCCTGTGCCATGGCACATATTACACCCCTGCTAAACGTGATTGGGAAATGGCATCATTGGGATCCAGTTTGAGTCAAAATAAACAGAGGTTTTAAAAAAGCATTAATTTGCTCCACAGTGGTCCTTGTACAATGTGTTAATTCGCTATAAAGGTTACTAATAGAAAACCCTTCTGGCCTGAAAGCTGCTCTGAAGGGGTTTAATGAACATCAGCTTGTTCCCAGCAGGAAGCAAGATAATGGGAATTACAGTGACATACGGTATTGAACATTGCGTTATAACTATTTTCACTAACATCAACATGGAAGGGTTTACATAGGCAACCAGAGGACCGGCTTACAGGTGGTATCTAAGCAACACTTACTGATTATAACATGAAGATTTGTGGGTTACATCCAAGCTCTGTCATTTGCTCTTTCTTGCAAAGTTGAGTGATTTCTGAGATTTTTCCAGATCATTATATACTATATGCAGGGGCAAATGTATGTGGGCACATCTGTATATCCCCCAGACTTCCAAACTTGCTTCAATGCTCTAGAGTGCCAGGGATTTGGATTGTAGAATGGTGCCCACATCCGGAAAAAAAATATTAAGCTCAGGTCACTTTTGAAAAATCCTTTGCGAAGCGGGCATCAAGATGGGAAGAGACACCCATGTATGCGAGGGGAAGTTACAAATGAATCCCTGTTTGTATAGCCCCCTGATCCCTGACAAGTGCTGTCCATACTATAGCAGTGAAAGGGTGACCTTGATGGAAGTTGCCAGCATGTCAGGTGGAAGGTCCCTGGGTATCAGTATAGTTATAAGTGGCAGAGTCCCTGAATATTCCTTACACCTCGTACCAACCCAAATGGGAGACTCCTAACTTGGGGGTCATCCCATCGCACAGGTATCCTCTCTCCTTCCATTACACTGCATTCACCTTCTTCTGGCTGACCCAACCGTCATCCCAACGTCCAAGGACTTTGCGAGTTGCGACTAATAATTATCCCAATTTACAAGGACCTTCAATCTGACTCGCTGGCAACAGTCTTCATTGTAACTCTTTCACTCCAGGACTCTCACTTATGCACAAGCAAGAAAGAAGAAAGAGAGACTTGCAAACGGTTGCCTAGTGATGGCCTCCATCATCATTATTTGCAATTTGTACCTGCCCTTGACAAACCACGTATATTATGGATTTATTTATCAGACGAATAAAAATCTGTATCCCGTTCTGCATCTGATCACAGTTGTCGGGACACACCTTTACTTCACTTAACCTATTTTAAATTTAGAGATGAACGGTTTTATTTTGCTGTTAAACGCTGCAATCTTGGAGTTTGTGTGTGTGTGTGTGTGTGTGGGGGGGGGTTGTTTATTGTTTAGCAGTGTATAAAGATATTAGTATTAACTATTAAGGGCCTGATTCAGACTCGCTTGCTAGATGCTTTCGCACGCAGCCATCAGCTGCCAAAGTATGCAAATCCCGCGATCGCATGGCAAGGCATTAGCACGCCCACTATGTCTTTGCGTGCGATCGTGGTGTGTATTTAGATGCCAACCAGTCTGTCTTAAGATGCTCACTTTCCCTTAGTGATAAACGTCATCGCCAGGAAGTGTATGCAACAATCGGTAACGGACGGGTCTGAATCAGGCCCTAAATTTCTATAGCCAACAACACAATTTTCCTCCTAAATCAGGTTTCATAAATGTCTCCCACTGAGTTTACTGAGCAAAACAAAACCAATATATTATGTGTGTGTAATGTAACTACTGTAAACAGACATTTGCAGACCAGTCATCATCACTCAGAATACAATGTTCTGCTTCTGTTTTTTGCCCGCAGAATTTTCAGTTTCAGGGACATGTGCTGAAATAATGAACTGGTTGGCGAAAATAATAATTACTCCAGCAGAGATTTCAGCAATTGTAATATAAGTGGGAAAAGTGTAGCAGAACATTATGAAACGGGTCATGTTATTTGTTTTTGATGTTACAGGATAGGCCAATCTCATGCACAGCATACCTTGTCGAAAATGTCAAGTGAAAATTATCTTGCACTATGCAAATGTAACAGAGGGAACATGACTCTAAAGAACAACTTAATTTAACTGTCGGAACACAGTGCTCCTAGGTAAATCCTCTGTGTGACAGAAAAAGCACATTGTATTATGAAGTGTTGAACACAGCAGATTAGTATGAGTCCTAGCAGTTAAATAACGCTCAATAAAAAATTGTACTTATCATCCCTAAATACATTATGGCACCATGGCTGAGCAGTGGTTAGTATTACTTACTGACAATACTGAGGTCATGAGTTAAATTATTGGCCTGTGTGGAGTTTGTATATTCTTCCTGTGTCTGCGTCAATAAACTCTAGTTTTTTACCCAATGTGTGTGTGTGTGTGTTTGTGTACTGTACGTACTTGTGTATACTATTAACTCTAACGGGGTTGAAGAATTACTTATATTCTCTGTACAACACTGCATACATTGGTGGCATAGATATATGATAGTAATAGTAATACCTCTCAGCACATCAGATACATGAATTACTGTAGGTCAGAGTTATGTAATGATGGGCGTGTGATTATGTCACAATGAGGATACAGCCCTGAAGAGATATATACACAAAAAGAAATACAAGTGCACAACTCCAAATTAACTGATTATATATAAATAAATACATTTTTGCAGTAAATAGAGGTTTTTGGCATAATCTTGGCCAAGGTTATGGGCCTACCCACCACATCCGGGTAACCTCTGTAGGGAAGGTCCCTAACGTACATCTGCTGGTGTGTACGGGTGACCTGCTGATTACTCGTACACATTCTGCAGAGACTCGGTGGTGATTGACAGCTCAACTGGGCAGGCGATTTAAATGCCCGCCTAGTTGAGCTGTCAAGCCTGGCACATCGGGCAGATGATTGGTAAGTGTGTTTACACTTACCAATGGTCAGATAGGTTGGCGGGTAGTCAACATAGTGTGTATCCAGACAATCTAATTTTGTACTGCAGAAATACTAGCTGTGCCAGGGCTTGGGGTGGGGCACCTAATGTGCCCCATCTCCCCAATGGGGGCACCCTTGTTTGAAAGAGAAGAATCCCCTCTATCAGTGTGCCCCTTTAATGTTTATTTACAACATCATCATGGCAGAAATGTTTACCCCATAACTTTGTAAGTTGTGTGCCCCCTAGCATATCAGTAAATGAGTCCTAAATAGATTGCATCTCCAGGGCCTGTGTTACATGTACAGTATGTGTACACACAATTATTATACAAAACGTCTGCTTTTGTGCCCACAATCTGCACTTCAAGGCATATTGTAAATTGTGAATTACTCCAAATTTTGCTTTGTGTTACATTACATGCGCAGTAAATTAAAGCGCTTTTTTTTACAACCAAGAGTAAGACTTACCGCCAACTTTAAATGAATCTTTTAATAATTAAAATTTACAATGTAATGTTTCCTCCAAAGACAGCTGACACGTATTGTTGAGCCATTACCCATACAGTGGTTTTAAAACAAGAGCATTCGACATATATTGGTTTCTCAGAATACTGTTCTTTAAGTGTTCTTAAAGATAGAGATGAAAACAAATAAACAGCCTTTGATCTACAGTTCTGAAGTAGTACAGAGAAATCAATTATGATACAACTGAACTTGAGATGTGAAGCACTCGGCTCCTACATTACGACTTAGATAAACCTTGATGTGGTGGACAGAGCGACTGTCCTCTATTTGCTGAAAGTAAATTAAGGTCTTTGCAAAGTATTATACACAAAGCACACTGTGTCAATACAGTTTTACAGATAAATGAATCAAAGTGATTATTAAGTTTGCTGAATGGTTTATATAGTTTGTATTGTTGAAACGTAGTGCATATATAAATGTAAAAAATATTATGTATTGACCACATTTTAGCTAATTTTTTTTAAACTATGGGGGGTATTCAATTTGGCTGCGAAGCGGGCATCAAGATGGGAAGAGACACCCATGTATGCGAGGGGAAGTTACAAATGAATCCCTGTTTGTATAGCCCCCTGATCCCTGACAAGTGCTGTCCATACTATAGCAGTGAAAGGGTGACCTTGATGGAAGTTGCCAGCATGTCAGATGGAAGGTCCCTGGGTATCAGTATAGTTATAAGTGGCAGAGTCCCTGAATATTCCTTACACCTCGTACCAACCCAAATGGGAGACTCCTAACTTGGGGGTCATCCCATCGCACATATATAAATGTAAAAAATATTATGTATTGACCACATTTTAGCTATGGGGGGTATTCAATTTGGCTGCGAAAATGTTTCAGTTATGCCCGTAATCAATTACAAAGACTTTTCGCCGACGCGAAAAGTCTTTGTTACAAAACGGCGATAACTTTTCACCATGTTTTACATGGCGAAAAAAAGGGCAGAATTTGGGAGTGTCCTATAAAAGTAATCTGTGTAAAAAAAAAAAAAATCCTCAGGACACCCCAAAAAAAGGCCTTGAATTTTGGGGTTAAAAAAAAAAATAGAGAACAAACTTCTAACCTAGCATAATTGATTCCTAAGGGGTTCCCAAGTATGCGGCAGGAGTTTTAAACGATGCGGGTGGTAGCAGCAGGTGCATTTTTGAAGAATTTTTAAAAATCATTTTAGGGACTTAAAAAATATGCTTGCACCCCTTTTCATGTACCCAAAATTTGATGGCCATAGTTACTTAAAGAAAAAAAAAAGATAAATGCTCTTCTTCACCTGTTCTTCACAGGAGCATTTATGCACCTGCCGCGGCTATTTGAAAACCCTTCTGCAGGCAAAACAGGGGTACCCATAGTGATCCCCCATGTCTGGAATTCTTTAGGGGGGGGTCCCAGGATGATTTCCCGAAAATTCTCTGCACTTTTCCATACTGGGATAAAGCGGGCACGCGCCCGATACTTTATCCCAGAAAAATCAGCGAAGATGGCGAAAAGTCCGAACTCTGATTTTTCGCCATCAAATTGAATACCCCCCTATATGTGCAACCTTCAAGCATTTAGGCTTCAACAAGTGACCAACACTTCTACAAAAAAATTAATGATGAGCAGGTCCAACAAACATGTTTGGGCATAGCGGTGCATCATTGTTAACTAGGGAGGGACAGCGGTTTCCGATGGTTCACTACCATCAATGTTTATCTCTCGATGGTATTGATTTCACCATTCAATAGTGGATTTCTGATGGTAGCCGCCATCGAATAGTTTGGAAGCGATGGCCAGTTCAGCTGTTTAACATCAGGATTGGTTTGTTACCATTGCATCAAAAGTTTTAATGACGGATGCCCAGTCATCATTTTATGGTGGGCTTCTGATTTCCATCCAACTTGTGAATACTGCCATGTCTTCTCGGGGGCCAGACTACACCACCCTGGTAGGCTGCCTTCCTCCTTTCAGCACGCCTGAAGATTAGGAATAATATTAAAATATAAGTATGTTTTGGTCATTTTGCAGATCGTTATTAAGAAAAGCAGTAAATGCTTTCTGTGTTTATAAAGGCTGAAAGGCAATTAAAACATAACATACACTATGGAGCAAGCTAACATACATTAATTAGGACCTGATGTCCTGTTGTGTCTATGTTAAAAATAGGTTAATTAGAGTAATACCTCCCTTCTCCATTACACATATGTACATACAGGTGTGCTGAGATTTGGGGGGGGGTGTTGGCTACTGATTACCCAGGCTTAATGGAGGGGCCCGGGTCATCTGCTGAGGGGGACAAATGTCACGGTAGCATGCATAGTATTTTTTTAAAAACATTTTAAGGAGTACCTGTGCCCTTCCCAGCTTTCTTCAGCCCTGCATAGATACAGATGTGTCCTCCTGCATCTGGCTTCAATACGCCAAGCAGCGCGGCTTTCCTGGCGTGAAGGTCCCGTACTTCAGACTGTGGTGATCAATTTGATATGTAACACTTGTATCTCTGTGTGCACCTAAGTCTGTATATGAACCACTACGGAATTTGGAATGAAGAAAGCTGTGGCCAGTACATTGTAGGACTTTGAATACAGATTCAGAGACTCAGTTGCACACAGATATATAAATGTTGCATATCAAATTAAATCAGCACAGTCTGCTGGTGCGTTCTGGTCACATCACATTGCGACTTATACGCATTTTTAGTGACAAAAGACGCCTGGCGCTAGTAGAGTCTAACGGGACCTGGCACACTTAAAGGGACTTTTTAGCGTGCCTGCAGCAAATATGTATAAGAACACATCTGTACTTCCCATATTTATAGGACAGTTTTCTAACAGGACATATGCAAGTCAAAAAGCTATTAGTGTAGGCAGAGTTGCCATAATGGACATACGTATTCAGAAATATTGCAGCTATTACATGTATAGTATGCAGCTCAGTGATACATAGCATATTTTATTATGTGGAGCTATTTGCCATTTGGATCTACTTCTTTTTATATTAGTTTTAAACACCCTTTTATGTTCATTAATGGCGCATTTAGAAAGCCTGCCCTTTAACGATATACATTAAAATCGAACCAGAATGAGGGCAGCCAAAGGGCTCTAAAATATTCCTTGTAGATTCAGACAAATAAATGTACCATACTATAATATTCATGCATTAGTTTTATAGCTATATTACATTACTTGAGAAAAGAAGATTAGTCTAAAAGATATTGGTCTCTTAGCAGCATCACTGATAAGTTCTATGTGAAGACACCGCTACATCTGTGATTACCATTTACTGCCATTTCAAATATTAAATTTATACTTTTTATGTGCTATTGAGTGTGATATAAGTCATATTATAAAAAGAGAGGTCATATGTTATATGACTTTAACATCAGATCACAATACTTATAATGATCTGGAAGATCAAGTATCCGATTAAGCCTCTCTAACAATGAGGGGAGGTTATAACAAATACCTTCTGGAGTTTAGTTGGTACAAAATACCACCTACAGATGTGCCCAGCTATTTTGTTGCTCCATACGCTATGTAGTGGTGTATGGAGTCGTATCATAACGTACTGAAGCGCTGGAAAAGTTGGAGAGTGTAGTACAAGTTTTCTGTCCACCAGATGTCGCTTTTAATAAACTGCACAGCGCATGCGTAAAAAAATACAATGCAATGTCTGTATTACTGCCCACTCATCGGCTGACTGAAGCTGTCATTCGGTATGCTATAGTTGTCATTGATCAAGAGCTGTAATTGAGTGTGTACGAGTCCTGAGGACTCTTTTGAAAAACAAATTATACATAGCTTATGTGCTGTGTGCACAAGAAAGTGGTGTGCGGAGCTCCATACACCATGTAGCGCCCTGTTAGTTGCACTATGCTGTCTCATAGTACTGCGCATGCCCAGTGGAGCCAGTCGGTAGTGACACACAGTGCATCAGCACTAGGCTGATGCATTGTGTGCTCAAGAAAGTGGTGTGCGGCGCTCATACACTGTACTGTACTGTAGTGATTTCACGACCAGAAACAAGTAGTGGGGTCTCTGGTTTACAAACAGACTGTGTGCTTTATGCTGCACACTTGCGGCAAAGTCAGCGCTGTCCCAGCTGCGGCGCTCATACACTGTACTGTACTGTAGTGATTTCATGACTTAGTTACTGTAGTGATTTCATGTCTTAGAAACTAGTAGTGGGGTCTGAGTGGAAGTACAAACTGACTGTACGTTTTAAGCTGCACACTTGTGGCACTGTCAGCACGTTGGCGCTGTGGCGGCTGCATGCCCAGTGGAGCCAGTCGGGAGTGAGACACAGTGCATCAGCACTAGGCTGATGCACTGTGTGCTCAAGAAAGTGGTGTGCAGCACTCCATATGCCATGTAGCATCACACTATGCTGTGGCATATGGAGTCTCAGAGTAATGCTCATGCCCAGTGGAACCAGTCGGGAGTGACACACAGTACATCAGCTCTAGAAAGCACAGAAAGTGGTGTGTGGCGTCATCATTAGTGCTTCCTGCTTCTCCTCAGCAAGGAGCTTGTACAACATGTCGCTACTCAACACATAGCCGGAAGTGCCGGTTGCTGCGGCACTGCAGAAAGTGGTGTGCAGCGCAGAAACTGGAGTCTGGTGCTCACATACTGTAGTGATGTCATGTCTTAGAAACTAGTTGTGTGGTCTTAGTGAAAGTGGTGTCTCTGAATTACAAACTGACTGTGCATTTCATGCTGCACACTGGCGGCACTGGTGGCGCTGACAGCACTGTCCCTGCTGCGGCAGCTGCACATGGGATCTTGCGATGCTTGAGAGATCCTGCGCATGCCCAGTGGAGCTTGTGCAACTTGTCGTTACTCGACACATAGCCAGAAGTGTTGGTCGCTGCGGCACTACAGAAAGTTGTGTGCGCACAGTGATTTCATATCCTGCGCATGCGTGTGCTCCAATGCATTAATATCCAGCATCATGCGCCCTGCGTGCAGCTATTACAGTACTGTATGTTTTTGAAAATAGCTGTGAGGCAGCATCCATATTCCTGGAGGGAGTTGTAGATCATCCTTGAGTGGAGGGATCAGCCACTACTCAGAAATGCTGAGAAATGCAGGGCATTTATAAATGCCCAAAAGTAGGCCAGGATAGATCAATTTGGTCGCTACAGCGCCAGTTTAGTGACCTGGTGAAGAGGGATGCCCCACGGCTTCAGAGGCTCAGACAGCGCCTTGTGCGTAGTAAGTACAGTATTACTGTACAGTTACAGTAATTAAGTTTAGGCAATCAGGGTGTGTGGAATAAGTTAGACACCAGATATTAGACAGTCAATAGGTTGACAGGGACAAAAGGTTGACAGGGACACTAAAGGTTGACATGTAAGAAAGTCGACAAGCAGAAATAGTTGACAGAGTCTACTTTTCTACACAGAAATGATCAACACAAAAAAGGTCTAACTTAACGTGTCTATCTAAACATTGTCAACCTTTTTACTATCTTTAGTCCGGAATCCAACATGGGGTGTGGATTAAGAGATAGACAGTAAAAAGGTCAACAATGTCTAGATAGATCTTAGACAGTCAATAGGTCAGCAGGGACAAAAGGTGGACACACTAAAGGTCGACATGTACGAACGTTGACAAGCTCAAATGGTCAACAAGGTCTACAGTTCTAAACAGATATGGTCGACACAGAAATGGTCGACACGTCTAACATATCGTGTCTATCTAAATATTGTCAACCATTTTACTATTTATAGTCCGGAACACAACATTAGGTGTGGATTAAGAGGCATACAGTAAAAAGGTCAATGGCTTTTTCAACAACTGTGTCACTGTTGCCAATGTGTTACAGTATATATTTGTTCTTGTGGGGAGCCTACTGTATGTGTGTTTTTTGCACACCACTTTGTACAATCCTGTGGTGACCGACACTTTCCTAGTGGCACAGCACTTCTCCTAGCTGCCTAGCAGATGGGGCATGGTGTCCTAGTAATGGTCACCATTCCTCGCCTTTTCAGGACACAAGTACTGTAATTGCAAGGGCAGGCCTTGAGCTGACTGCTTAAATGGCTAACAAAGTGTCCTTTATTATGTTAATGAAAGGCTCTTGCTTGCTTTAGGAGAAGGTACATGATGCACTGTGTCTCACTCCCGGGCCACTCCACTGGGGATGAGACACAGTGCATCCTGCAAGCATCATCATGCAGCCTCCGGAACCGGCAGCCATCACAGCAGGGACAGTGCCGACAGTGCCGCAAGTGTGCAGCATAAAAGGCACAGTCAGTTTTTAATCCAGAGACACGTCTTTCTGGGTTGAGATTTGTTGACATTTGTAGTTCAGTGATGGTTTTATGCAATACTGTTCAGGCCACCCTACTAGTTCCTAAGACATGTCATCGCTATGTGAATGCCACACACCACTTTGCACAATGCTGCAGTGACCAACACTTTCCCCGCAGCACAGCAGTTCTAGCCACCTAGCGGATGGGGGATGGTGTCATAGCAATGGTCACCTCACCAGTCCTCGCCTTTTCAGGACACAAGTACTGTATTTGCAAGGGCAGACCTTGAGCTGACTGCTTAAATGGCTAACAAAGTATCCTTTATTATGTTAATGAAAGGCTCTTGCTTGCATTGGGGGAAGAGACCTGATGCACTGTGTCTCACTCCCGGCCGACTCCACTGGGCATGCGCATTACTATGAGACTCCATACGCCACAGCATAGCGTGACTAGCAGGGTGCTACATGGCATATGGAGCACCACTTTCTTGAGCACACTATGGCCCTGATTCAGACCCACTCACGAGTGGCTGTCCGCTCGCAAGTGGGTCGATGGTCTGCACTGCGCATGCGCGCGACGGAGGGAGCTCCGTCGTGCGCATGCACGAGACACGACGAGCGAAGGACTTTCCTTCAGAGTGTCCGGCTCTGAATCAGGGCCAATGCATCAGCCTAGTGCATGCACTGTGTGTCACTCTCGACTGGCTCCACAGGGCATGTGCTGATGTGCTGATGTGCTGACAGTGCCATAAGTGTGCATCTTAAAACACACAGTCAGTTTGTAATCCAGAGACCCCTCTTTCACTCAGACCCCACTACTAGTTTCTAAGACATGAAACCACTACAGTACAGTACACTGTATGAGCGGCAGGCAGTACAGGGAGTAGGGAGAGGGCAATGGTAGATAGCAGTTGGGGCAGTGTTTATGGTTACCTCCTTCCACCTGCTGGGAGCCCCCAGCCGAGTCACTGTTGTCCACATGCAGCTCCCTCCTGTCCCATTATTATTATTAATAGTAGTACTGTATTTATTAAAGAAAAAAACACACACACACACACACACATACATTTGCCCCCACAGGGAATAAGAACAAACAGCAGGCTTAGGATATAAACAATAGCATTAAATGAACAGTAAACACATAGGGTGAAGCAGGTGAGAACAAGCAATGGGGTACAGTGAGACTGATGCCTACACATGTAATAGCAACCCAGCAGCAGAGTAGTATAGTAAATTGTAAATGGGACAGAGAGTCCAGACATAGAGCAGGCCAATCTAGCAGTGATAAAAACATCCCATTGGAGGTTCTGGGCAAATAATGTCCACATGTAGAATACAATGGGGGCCAAATAGAAGGAGGGGGGTAGGTCAAGTGAAAAAGAAAGGGACAACACACTGAGAAAATGAAGGTCTCCCCCCAGGGCCGGATTAAGGTCTGTGGGGGCCCATGGACAACAAACATGTGGGGCCCCCTATCAATAAAAGTTGAAAATATATATATATATAATACACACACACGCATATATCTATTTTAACACACATATACAGTCAGGTGCATAAATATTGGGACATTGACTGAATTTTCATATTTTGGCCTCTATTCACCACCACAATGGCTTTGAAATGTAACAAACAAGAATTGCTTTAACTGCAGACTTTTAGATTTAATTTGAGGGTAATTACATCCAAATCAGGTGAACGGTGTAGGAATTACAACGGTTTCTATATGTGCCTCCCACTTTTTAAGGGACCAAAAGTAATGGGACTATCAACTCAAAAGCTATTTCATGGACAGGTGTGGTCTATTCCCTCATTATTTCATTATCAATTAAACAGGTAAAAGGTCTGGAGTTGATTCTAGGTGTGACATTTGCATTTGGAATCAGTTGCTGTCGACTCTCAATATGAGATCCAAAGAGCTGTCACTATCAGTGAAGCAAGCCGTCATTAGGCTGTAAAATCAAAACAAACCCATCAGAGAGATAGCAAAAACATTAGGTGTGGCCAAATCAACTGTTTGGAACATTCTTAAAAAGAAAGAACGCACCAGAGAGCTCAGCAACACCAAAAGACCCAGAAGACCACGGAAAACAACTGTGGTGGATGATAGAAGAATTATTTCCCTGGTGAAGCAAAACCCCTTCACAACAGTTGGCCAACTCAAGGAGTAAAGCTGGCCACACACTAGACCAACTTACAGCCAACTTGTTGATTGGTTGGAATGAAAATCTGGTAATGTATGGGAGTAAATGATGATCAGCAATTTGCTCCTAAATGCCAGAAAACAGATGAAAATGGTCGTCAGACAAGTTTGTTAAATGTTTGATCTAAACAATTTGTTCAAACAACAGTTTTTGTTCATTTTCCGGCATTTGGGAGCAAATTGCTGATTGTCATTTGCTTTCATGCCTTACCAGATTTTCATTCCAACCAATCAACAAGTTGGCTGGTTGGATGTAAGTTGGTCTAGTGTGTGGCCAGCTTTAGGTGTATATGTGTCAAAGTCAACAATCAAGAGAAGACTTCACAAGAGTGAATATAGAGGGTTCACCACAAGATGTAAACCATTGGTGAGCCACAAAAACGGGAAGACCAGGTTAGAGTTTGCCAAACAACATCTAAAAAAGCCATTACAGTTCTGGAACAACATCCTATGGACAGATGAGACAAAGATCAACTTGTACCAGAGTGATGGGAGGAGAAGAGTATGGAGAAGGAAAGGAACTGCTCATGATCCAAAACATACCACCTCATCAGTGAAGCATGGTGGTGGTAGTGTCATGGTGTGGGCATGTATGGCTGCCAATGGAACTGGTTCCCTTGTATTTATTGATGATGTGACTGCTGACAAAAGCAGCAGAATGAATTCTGAAGTGTTTCGGGCCATATTATATGCTCATATTCAGTCAAATGCTTCAGAACTCATTGGACGGCACTTCACAGTGCAGATGGACAATGACCCGAAGCATACTGCAAAAGCAACCAAAGAGTTTTTTAAGGCTAAAAAGTGGAATGTTATGTAATGGCCAAGTCAATCCCCTGACCTGAATCCGATTGAGCATGCATTTCACTTGATGAAGACAAAACTGAAGGGAAAATGCCCCAAGAACAAGCAGGAACTGAAGACATTTGCAGTAGAGGCCTGGCAGAGCATCACCAGGGATGAAGCCCAGCGTCTGGTGATGTCTATCCGTTCCAGACTTCAGGCTGTAATTGCCTGCAAAGGATTTGCAACAAAGTATTAAAAAGTGAAAGTTAGATTTAGGATTGTTTAGTTTGTCCCATTACTTTTGGCCCCTTAAAAAGTGGGAGGCACATATAGAAACCGTTGTAATTCCTACACCGTTCACCTGATTTGGATGTAATTACCCTCAAATTAAATCTGAAAGTCTGCAGTTAAAGCACATCTTGTTTGTTTCATTTCAAAGCCATTGTGGTGGTGAATAGAGGCCAAAATATGAAAATTCTGTCAATGTCCCAATATTTATGCACCTGACTGTATGTGTATATGTATATATATATATATATATATATATATTTTATTTAACACACATACTGTATATACTCAGACACTCCCCTCATTCACCAATTACTTCCCTCCTCTGTCATGCACCAACGGCACCCCAACACCCCAGCAGCACCCAATCACCCTCTTACACTCTTCACCAATACACAGTCCAGACACAACCCTCATCATTCACTATCAGCACCCCTGCAGCACCCACCGTCATATACTACTAATACATCTGCTGCACCCAGAAAACCCCTTATTCACTACCAACACCATAGCAGCACCCAGACAGACCCCTTTATTTACTATCATCACCCCAACAGCACTTAGATATTCCCCCATACACTACCAACACCCAGACACTCTTCTCATACACTACCATCACCCAGGCATCTCCTCCTATGCTACCAGCACCTAGGAGCCTCTCCTACACTACCAACACCCAGGCACCCCCCTCCTACACTGCCATCACCCAGGCACCCCCTACTACACTACCAACACCCAGACACCCCCCTCCTACACTAAAAACACACAGAAACCCCCCTCCTACACTAAAAACACAGACACTCCCCTACTACACTACCAGCACCAAGACACCCCCCTCCTACACTAATAACACGCAGACACCCCCCTACTACACTACCAGCACCTGACACCCCCCTACTATAATATCAACATCCAGACACCCCCATACTGCACTAGTAGCACCCAGACACCCCTCCTACACTACCAGCACCCAGGCACCCCCCCAACCTTCCGGCTGCAGTGTGCTGCTCGTGCTTGCTCCATGGTGCTCACTGACCAGAGCAAAGGAAGCAGGTCCCGGGTCCCGGCCGCCATCTGTGTGGGTGGAGAAGAAAGGAGCCGATAAAGGAAGTAGGAACATGCGTTTCCGATCAGTTTGAAAAAGGGGCACAGCCAAATCACGGGAGGAGCGGGGCCTAATTATGGGCCGTGGCACCGTAAAAAGATTTTAAAAAATGGTTTATTATGGGGATGTGGCCGGGGGCAGTGTGTGGGGGCCCTGGGATGACCGCCCCTGTCGCCCTGCCCTTAATCCTGCCCTGTCTCCCCCCACCCCCCCAGCTGCTGTAGAAAAGGGGAGTAGCAGTCAGATTTACCTCACCATGACCAGCATTGCCGCAAGGAAAGAGCAGGAGCAGGCTCCGGAGTGCACCTCCATGGAGAGAATCTAGGAGCCCAGTGCTCATGGAGACAGGTCCAGCGCAGGGGCAGGGGCAAGCCATCATGGTTGGGGACCACCTCTGCAGCTAATGCCATGGGCACCCCAGCAGATTCAGATAAGTGCAGAGATGGGAACGCCAGCGTTAGAGCCATGGAGCCTCCCAGTCCTGGCAGGGGAACTAACAGCCCCAGCAGGAGACTACAAATGTTAATCAGAGCAGGGGCAGGATTGAGACTCCAACGGGTCACTGCATAATCTTCTGGAGACTGAGCAGGCTGGCGGTCTTTGAGGAAGGAAGGCTGTGATAGGTGGCATTTGGATCAGATGCTGCTGGCAGTGATTGGCTGAGGAGATTCTGCCTGCAGCTATTGGTTAAGGAGACGCCGCTGACTTGTTGAGAAAACGCCGTCGCCAGCGATTGGCTGCTGCTCACAGCGTGTCCTGTGGGACCCGAGGACTTTTAAAAACTGGGTCCTCAACTTCCTGCACAGCGTAAAAACGCGCTATAGTATGTATTTTGCGAACACTGACTGTAGCTCTCTCCTAACCAGCTCCACTGGACATGCACCAGAGATCCCAAGTGCAGCCCCCGGAGCCGGCAGCCACCACAGCGCTGACGTGCTGATAGTGCTGCAAGTGTGCAGCTTAAATCGCACAGTCTATTTGTAATCCAGAGACCCCTCTTTCACTCTGACCCCACTACTAGTTTCTAAGACATGAAATCACTGTAGTATCTAAGTCATGTAATCACTACAGTACAGTAGAGTGTATGAGCACCGTAGCTGGGATGACGCCAACAGCTGGGATGATGCAAGTGTGCAGCTTAAATTGCACAGTCAGTTTCGCTACCCAGACCATACTACAGTAGTTTATCTGCAATACTCTACTCTCCAGTATGTGAAGTAGGAAGGCTCGTTCATTCGCCTTAGGTGCACAGCCAAAAAGGGGTGTAACCTTGAAGCAAGGGGGGATGGCCTCACATCAGATCCCTGTTTACAGCAAGCTGGGAGCATGCCCCAAGCTGCTGGGCAGCCCCCAGGCTCACCCTGCAATTGTTAGATGCCATGTATATACACACAATATTTATTCACCTGCTGCTCTGCTGTACACCACAGCAGCAAGAGAATGCTACCAACCCCCCATCAAGAGACGCTGTGGCTCATAGGAGGGACAGTGCTCGAAATCCAGGACTGTTCCACCAAAAGCACGATGGTACGGGGGTATGCAATAAGGTAGTATTCACTATGAATGCAGAGCTATGAGCTTGGTAACTGATAGTTAAAAGAACAGGAATGTTTTTTCCCAGATAGAGGATTTCTAAGGGTGAAAATCCCCTCCAAAGTTAGGCAAGCTGGAATGACTTCCCCTCTCACTCAGAGATGCCTGCACTTTATTGCAGGGTCACTAGAGGTAGACATGGAACTGTAAGTCTAATGATGGGTACACACTGGCAGAGATATTGGCAGATTACTTGATCGGCCAATATATCGGGTGTCTGTTGGCCAGTGTGTACCAGTGATTTGTCTGTGAATGACATCATTCACAGAAATATCGCATCAGCTCTGTTGCACAGCCGATGCCCAATATATCCACCCGTACACTTGCAGCAGAGGTGGCGGGGATGGGAGTGCGACATGCCCCCTTCAGCGGGACCCATGGAAGCACTGCTGCATGACATCTGCCTGTGTGTACAGACAACCCGCCGACCGACCCATTAAACAGAAACCGCCGACACTGACATCACATCACACAGGTGAGGAGGGGAATGTTGAATGTGTTACAACACGGGTGAGGGAGAAAAATGTATTACTGTAGATGTGGGTGAGAATAATGAAAGGTGAGTGAGGATAATGTTTTACTGCAGAGGTGGGGGAGTGGATTGTGTTATTACACATGTGACGGAAGGTAACGTCTTACTATTGCAGTGAGGGAAGGGATGCATTACTATTGAGCTATAGATATAAAGGATTAATGTGTTACTGGAGTGGTGAGATGGAAATGGAAACATTAAATATCTAAGGTCTACCCAGGTGAAACCGGATACATCAGCTAGTTTCCTATAAGTGGTATATGAAAGTCATTCCTAAGCCTATGGCCACTGTATTGTGTATTCTAAGATCCCTCATGGATTTACCCCTTACTCATTGGCAATAGGCACTGGTATAGCTCCAACTGAGCTGTTTATGTCTAATGGTATAGGACTGATATCTGGAATCTGAAATACCTGTGATACAGTATATACTTTTTATTTGTATTTTGACTCACATCAAAGAAAATTGTAGCAAAACTACAAAATGTTTCTACAGGAGGAATTTGTTGAACATTAAAAATAAACATTTATATTGTGTGAAAGAACATTCTTATGAACTAATCAATAAAGAGAGCAATAAATAAATTGTGGAAACCTTGCCGCCTACTTGGAGTAACTCAACTCTGTCTCTTCAGCTCAATTATTTAGAGCTTCAGATTCCGATATCGAGGAGCAGAGTTCACTGATCAACATGAAAATGTATAGATAGATATTATGCCATAAAAGTAGACTTGCATACATTCTGCTCACGTGATGTTAAAAAAGTGTTTGTGCATTTTTCATTTGCTAGGCAGTACGCCTCTAGGGTATTTTTGTAGGACTTGGTAAAATAAAACTTTGATTATAAATTAAATACAATTTAAACGTCTATTTTTACTTGCATTTTAAATGCAATCACTCCCTCCCAAAGTGTTTTTTTTTTTTGCACAAGTGTACATTAAAGTATAAACAATGTACTGCGTGTCATCCAGACTGTGCCGATTTTTGGCTGGGGCTGCCCAGTAGTTCACAGAGTCCTGGGTAAGCCCCCAGCATTACTAGAAATGGGGGCGTGAAACGCCCCCAAAATGTCATGCACCAGGGTGCATTGCCTCACAGACATAAGGCCGTGCCCCCTTTTGAGAGCACATCTTTTTTGGTTAAAAATGTGTCTTAATCGCAAACAAATGCATCAAACTGCTTCAGGAGACTGCACTGATTAATTTGGTATGTAACACTGATATATCTGTGTGCGACTGAGTCTGAGTCTGTATACAAAATGCTACAATGCAGTGGCTGCGACTTTTTTCCATGCCAAGTTCTGTTGTACTTATATACAGATTCGGTCGCGCACAGATATACAAGTGTCACATATCAAATTAAACAGTGCAGTGCGGTTTGTCACATTCGTTAGTGATTAAGACATATTTTCAGGCAAAAGAGACACAGCGCAAGTCAAGTTGCATGGGACCTGCCGGCTCACTCGCGACAGAGGTCTCGTGCCACTCGGCAAATTGAGGCTAGGTGTATGATGACACATCTTACTGTAATTACTGAGAAATAAAGCACCAACCAATCAGCTTCTAATTGCCCTTTTACAAGCTGTGTTTGAAAAATGACAATTAGGAGCTGATTGGTTGGTACTTTATCTCTCTCAACTTGATCTCTCTCCAAGCTTTGATAAAGGTACTACTTGGTTTTTTGGCCCCAGCAGCTGCACCACACAATAGTAAAAACCCCAAAGAAGACATTTATTTCTGGTTTAAAAAAAAAAAAAAAAGTCAAACCTTTTAATAAAACTGCATGGTAAAGGTAACAGTCACTCTATCTCATTGAACGTTCACTTCGTGGGGTGGCAGTTAGAAGTTCAAGTACAGTAGCTTTATGCCTGTCATTGTGTAAATCAATCATGCATCAGTCTGTACGTGTGATAATCTTTAAAAAACATGACCTCTAATTATGATGGGAACAGTTACTGCCGAAAAACATAAAATTGCCAACATGCCATACATCACACACAGTGGCAAGAAAGAGCTCAGACCATGACTTATTTGTGAGTTGTGGCTCTGTTACTGCTCTTTTAAATGAATGCCCTAGAATGCTTATTGCAAAAGCCAGGGCCAAGCACAGCGAGGCATCTTCTGTATCCTTGCAGGAGTCTAGATGTGCCATTTCTAAAACATCCAATCATTGCACAAGGCTGAAGAACTAATTGTGTGTTCACAAACTCCTGAGGAGAGTCTAGGGGTGTCCAAGATTACTATGTGTGAGTCTGACCTTTCCACCATTTCTGAACCCTCTGCAAATGCGAGGATGAGTAGTAGTAAAAGTAATGTTGATGATGCTTTAGACATAGAAATTGAGGATGCTATTGTGGAAGTTGCAAATGTGCAACAGTATGAGGGGGACCATTGTTTATCTGACACTGATGAGGATATTGGTGAATATGTTGGACAAGAACAAGTTGATAACATTCAGGAGGATGATGTTGTTTGTGTTAAAGTAAGTCGGCCACCAGTGGCAGCACTTCTTGCCAGTGCTAAGAAGCATATTGTCATGCTTGGGGAAAAGACCAAAAAAGCCACCTCTTCCATGTGGAAATATTTTTACCCAAATCCAGACATTTGTCAAGGCATCTGTAGAATTTGTAGTTCCAAAGTAAATAGAGGTAGGAATGTTAACCATATCGGCACCTCCTCCTTGTTACATCATTCGCAGCAAGTTCATTCAAGTGGTTTATCAAAATCTGGAAAATCATATATAATAACAAGCAGTCCAGCGTCAGCTACTAGTAGCATGGCTAGATCACAGTACATGCAATCTCCACCGCCAACACTTTTATCATCAATTTCCTGAGTAATCAGAAGTAGTCTTCCTGCATCCAATTTGTAAAGGCAAACTGACTCCTCCCCTACCTAGCATTCCCAAGAAGAATCCTTTTGGCACTATGGCTCCAGCTGCTTGGGACTAATTCTTCATTACAGAAAGAGAGCAAGAAGACTAGAATTTTCAAACAACAATTGACTCTAAAACAATAATTTGCAAGTATGAGAGCTGTCATCCTGTTGCACAACAGATGACCAAAGTCATGACGGCTATACTAGTAATAGATTTACATCCAAAATCCACTATCCATCAGGGATGTGCAGTCAGGGCAGAGCCTCTCCTGTATTACTCCCTGTTATCCTCCAGAGTTTTATATAAAAAACATGTTTTATACATGTGTCTCACCAGCCATTTACCTCACCGCACGTAATGGGATGTAGTTAACAGAGTGGACTAAATGCCACCGGTCTATACCCCAAGACCGGCAAGGGACAGAAGATGGGTGTCGAAATACTGACATCTATCTTCATCCTGATGCCAGAGTGCCGAAGGATGCCGGACTGATCGAGGTGAGTCCAGCTGTCCCTAGAACTTAGCCGGATGGGGGTAGGTTTAGGCAACCCCGGGCGGATTTAGGATTAGGCACCCCCCAGGGAGGTTTAGGGTTATGCTAGGGGAAGGGGGGGTTAGGGTTAGATGCCACTGGGGGGAGGTTAGGGTTAGGCACCACCCTGGGAGTTTAGGGTTAGGGGGGGAGAGGGGAGGGTTAGGTGACTTATCTGCCGCTGACGGGATTTACTCCTGTCATGCTTACACTGTTGGGATTTGAACAGCCGCCGGCATTTCAGTCCCATTCCCACGTAACTGCTATCCATTCATCTGGTTTTAGAGAATTAGTTGATGTCATGTGTTCCCACTACCAAATTCAATCTCAATTCTATTTTACCAGATAAGCAATTTCTCACCTGTACCTGGACGTTAAAAAGAAGCTATTCTCTCCCTAGAAAATGCTATTCACTTAGCTACAGATATACATTCAGTACTGGTCAAACTAAAGATACTCTCTGTATCACTGGCTTCACTAAGAAGCATACTGGTGTCAATCTGCTGAAAAAATTCAGGGATGTGATTTCAGAATGGCTTACCGTGCATTCTATAAGAGTTACAACTTGGTGATTTTACCATGTTTTGCATACACAATAAACGTGGAGGTTCAGAATTTCTTAAAAAATGACTGGTACATGCAGGAGATGCTTGTTGTGGCCCATAACATTTATGGACATTTTCAGCATTCAGAAACCACATCTAGAACATTGCAGCAGTTAAAGAAAAGTACAAATTGCCATGCCACCAACTGGAGAAAAAGGTAGTAAGTACTGTAGGTGTAATTCCACCCTTTCTATGCTTCAGAGACTAAACTAACACCAACATGCCATCAAGAAGTACACATCAAGCCATGAGATAGGGAGAGATCGGACATGTTACCTTACTGCTGCATACTGTAGAATACTCTCAGTTTTATGTAAACACAAACCATTTGAAATTGTAACCTATGAAGTGAGTTTAGACACTGTCAGCTTGAAACAGGTTGTGCCCTAAATACAACAGGAACTAGAGTAGCTGAAGGAGAAGATGAAACAAAGTGATTCCACTAAGTATGTTGAAATTGTAGCCCAAGTTTATTCGCTTCACCAGGGTCAAAGAGTTTGCAACATTTTGCAATTAGATCACTAAATTTTAGCAACCATGCTTGATTCTAGGTTTAAATCATATGTAATGTTTTTATTTCCAACTGACTAAGATCTCAAGAGATGCAAATAGCTACCTGCAAGCAAGTTGTCAGCTCAAGTAGCACATTAAACAACAAAGTGTCCTGCTTCAATGTCTCCTGCACATACTATTGCCAGGAAAAAACTGACCTTTTTCCGAAAGACCCAGTGATGATAATGTATCAGCTCAGCGCACCAGAGTGAAACATGACATTTGGTCAAACTTAAAAGAAATGGCCACATACAGTATATTGACCCCTCTATTGTGACTCAATCTGATACAGTAAGCATCAATAGAATGGTGGCGGATTACTTTAATAATAATGTAAAAATTAGCATCTCACACAGTCCCTTTGAATACTGGGAGGAATAATAGGCAATTTGGAGCCCCTTGTACAAACTTGCTGTGGTGTACTTAAGCTGCCCACCCTCCAGTGTGTAGTCGAAATTAGTTTTATCAGTGGCGGAAACCTTGTGAAAGATCAGCATAGTAGGCTGCTTCCAAAAAATGTGGAAAAACTGATGTTTAGCAAAATTAACTACAAAGTCAAAGATGATTACATTTGCTGCCAATTACAAACAGGCCAGGGACGTGCAGTCAGGGTAGGCCAAGGCTCCCCTGTCATACTCTTTGCCTTATCATAATCCCTGTCATGCTCCAGAGTTTTGATATAAAAACTGTGTTTTTATACAAGTGTGCCTCCCCAGCCATTGACCTCATCGCACGTCACTGAAACAGAATGTAATGATGGATTCCATTGGGGATAAGAAAATATTATGTGATGATGACATTAACAACATTGATGAGGGTGATTACATCTTTAACATTGAAGATGTTTAACAGGTAACCTTAAGCCCATTGGTAGCTTGATGTAACCGAACGACTGAACGATTCATTTTGTAGGAGCCGAAACAAACCAAGCACTTCAGCCCTCAGAGTGGCAGACCATGTTGCTGAAGTGCTTGGTTTGTTAAACTGTGCATGTCCTTTCTAATATACAACATAAGGGTGGATGGAAACACCCAAGGTCATTTCATCATGCAGCACTTCTCATTATGCTATATTGGTGTAAAGACTACAAGTCTGTTACTCTATCTCCATTTACCTATACTGGCCTGAGGCCTGTGATTTGCTAGTTGGAGAAGTTTGTTATTATTATATTTTCTATTAGCCTATTACTTTGGCTTGAATCACATGTATTGTACTAAGGCCTTTGATTTGCTATTTGGATTCAGTTTGCATTTGAATACTCACATTTATAAGCTTGGTTTTTAATAGTTTGTTCCATGTTTACAATCTACTTTTTCTTATAGTAAATCATGCTTTACCTTCCATGAAATACTCCACCTCCTATCACCTGTACTGGCATTGGGCCTGTGATTTGCTTTTTGGAGTAAGCTTAATGTTGATCTAGTTTTCTGCAAACATTTACTCCTGCAGCTATCACCTCTGCTGGCCTAAGGCCTGTTGATAATTGAAGACATTCTATAGAGTCGTATAGTTTCTGCCATCCTGTTTGCCTCTGCTGTGCCACTAGGATTAATAGATTTTCTATAATCTTTTATTTAAACCACCATGGTTTTGTGCCATTGCTCTGTCACTGCAGCCTTTGACCAATAATGGTGAAAACAATATTGTGAGTTTTGAGGTGGTCAAAATTGACTGTAAATGCAGGTTATTTATGTTGATAATACTTCAGGAACAAATACAGGTTCAAATTACAGTACATGATTTTAGCTGTTTGTATAAATTTTTAAACACAAAATGAAAAGCAAAACATTTAAAAGTGGTTTTGCCAAAATCAAAGCAAAACCACGATGATGATTTAGAACCAAAACACAGGGCTCTACGCACATCTCTAATTTGTATCCTTTGCATTGAAACATGATTTGGGGCTCATCTACAGTAAAATGTAAGTCAATTTTATAACAGGCCCCTCCCAGGGAGCAGTACATGCCCCAATCTTCATTGTGCAAGTGACATTAGTATTGCTTTCACAATTTCCCTGAATAAAAGATTTCCTCAACGTTACCTTTAAAATAAAGTTTGAAGCTTTGAAGACGTGTGCAAGTGTCGGATGTAGTGAAGTAGTGCAGACATTTAAAGAGTGGAGATGTGGTTGGGAAATGTTTTAGACATGTTTTAGAAATAAAAATAATGAGGTTAGCAGACTGGATGATAGATCAACCTAGGGATGGCCATCAGTGGAGTGTCCGTCGATGGGTCCATCGGTGATTACCATAGATGGCACAAAAACTATCTATGGGGAACCATCGATGATTTGCACCCCTCGATGGTCACCACTGGTGGGGGCACAGCAAGCTGTGGACCAAAATGGGGGTGGGGCTTAGTGGACAATGGGGGTGGGGCTAATCTCCATCCTGTAAAAAAAAAAACATCAGCTCCCGCTTGTCCATCAATGGCGGAGAACCATTCGCTCTCAGCCCTCGATGGCAAAACCATCGACCATATCACAGTTAACTACCGATGATAGGCCATCCCTATCTCAGCCAGTGCACAGGAAGGTGGATTTGAATAATATAGAAATAACCCTGAGCAAAACCTTAAATTTGGGTCATGATGAAAATTATACTTTTTAGGAATAATAGTCATAAATCCTTTACAGTCTCCGGAAATAATTGTTGGATCAATGTCATAGGTGTTTTACACAATACTTCACAATTCTGTCAGTATGCCAAAAAAGAAGAAATTGTCTCTTGTTTCCTCTTCACACCGACTTGCAATAACCCCTTGTTCCTCAAAAGATAAAAGAGGACAAATACAGGTCGCCAATAGTGTGATAAGGTTTTATTCAAGATAAAATTGTATATAAAACAACAGAGAGGCTGCGTACCATAAAACCAGGTGTATACAAACACCATCAAGCGTATAATGTATAACTTCTGGAAAGGGTACCTCCTGGGATCAAGAATCTACCTCCTCCTTCCTGGTTAGCCTGGTTACCTCCTCCCTGGTTCACCAACGTGTTTCTGCTTATTAAAAGCCTTTGTCAAGGTGTATTGAACAAGACTGACTGTTATCTTTAAATACCCCTCCCTCTTCTTTGATTGGTTTATTATTCTGGAGAGGGTAAACACAATTAAAACTGTAGTGTTCTCACATAAACTTTATAGACAACTATTCCCTTTTAATATTACTTACTTCAACTTTAATTATTAATATAATCGTAGATCCAAATAAACTCTTTTGTTTTTACTTATGCGTGCCACTCCATATTATGTGTGGAACGCAAATTGTTTCCGGTTCCCGATCAAGGGTTAAATTACATTTCTACCTTAGCACATTTCTGGCAGTCACAAACTTTCAGTACAGATTCGGCACGTCCACTGATGGCTCCCCACCCCTCCACTGGGTCTAAATCACTAATTTTGCTCCGTTCCACGTAGCAAAAAGGGTGATCCGCATCTCCTTCCGGTGGCGGAAGTGATGTATTAATGCGTTCCACCCAGCTCTCGCTGTGTAATGCATATTAGCCATGGAGTCCGGAGTCCCTCTACTTCCGATATCACCCGGCGGATGTGGTCAGGGTGAATTCATGCGTTCCACCTGTTGTAAATGGTGGAACGCATTTAAACTATAATCAAAGAGGAAATTTTCACTTATAGGTCTGCTTAAATGGTTCCTCGGATTATGGAATCTGGATTGCTAACATTTTCTTCAAACGTTGCTTATTCTTATCATATATACATATGGTACATAAATATATAAATATGAATAGGATAAATATGATAAAAATAGATAAAAATTATCCCTGTTGGCTAGAATGCATAAAAACCTAAAAATATGGTATATAAAACCACATAAGAACATCAGATGGAAATATCAGATAAAAATGACAAAATTCATAGAAAGTCATAAAAAGTCATAAAAACCATTTCAATTCAAAGTCCATATTCATTCCGTTGGGGTGTAAAGTGCCCAGTTCGTAGATCCTTTTCATTTCCATTTTTTCCAAATTGCCATCTATTTTTTTCTTTCTCCAATTTTTCTCTATTATTTGGATTCCCATCACTCTATGGATACCTTTAATTGAATTGTTATGATGCTCTTTGAAATGTAGAGAAAGGGAGTGTTTTTCAAAACCTTTCTTGATGTTTCTGACATGTTCAGACCACCTCTCTTTCAAAGTTCTTGAGGTTCGGCCCACATACTGAAGTCCACATTTGCATTCTATCAAATAAATGCAATTAACATTGTTACATGTGATGAATTGTGTGACGTCATGTTTGGCTCCAGTGGTTTTAGATGTATAGTATTCTAGCTTGCTTGGTTGGTCTACATGGTTTTTGCACATTAGGCACATGCCGCACCGATAGAATGCTTTAGATTTGATTCTATTATTTCTTTTGATAGGGACCGCACTTTTCACCAATCTATTTCTTAAATTAGGGGCCTTCTTATATATAAAAGTGGGTTTATCAGGGATAAAAGGATTAATAATAGGGTCTTTCTGTATTAGGTACCAATATTTACGTATCATTTTCTCTATTAATTTGTATTGACCATTAAACGTGGTGATAAACGATATCACTAACTTATCGTCATTCTTATTTTTACTTATATCTTTTGGTTGCAATAACATTTCTCTATCTGTCTCTCTCATTTCATTAAATGGGTCTCTAATTCTTTGTTTGAGTACCCTTTTACTAAAAATTTCTTTTTAAGAGCTTTTGCTTGTTCATTAAAAACTTCATAAAAAGTGCCCTTATGCACAAATTTTTCTGGCACAAGGGCACTTTTTATGAACATATTAGGGGTACAGCGATGGGTACCTGATTTGCACCGTCATACGCAAATCTGTTCATGGGGTTTTGGGAGGAACATTTTATCTGGACTAACAATGCTTTTAAAAATCATATTAGAATGTGGTACAGATTTATTGATGATATTATTTTTATATGGGTTGGTAGCGAAGAAGAGCTTGGAAAATGTTGTGATTCTTTGAATACAAATAATTTTAATATCCAGTTAATTTTTAACCAGAGTAAAACTGATATTAATTTTTTAGATTTGAATATATACATTAAAGACCACTGTATATATACCAGAAACTATACGAAACCTACTGACAGTAACACCTACATTAGTATGTCAAGTAATCATCATCCCACATGGTTAAGAAATATACCAAAAGGACAAATACGTAGAGTCAGACAAAATTGTACAGAAGTCGAAGTTTTTAATGATCAAGCAAAAGCTCTTAAAAATAAATTTTTTGTAAAAGGGTACTCAAACAAAGAATTAGAGACCCCATTTAATGAAATGAGAGAGACAGATAGAGAAATGTTATTGAAACCAAAAGATATAAGTAAAAATAAGAATGACGATAAGTTAGTGATACCGTTTATCACCACGTTTAATGGTCAATACAAATTAATAGAGAAAATGATACATAAATATTGGTACCTATTACAGAAATACCCTATTCTTAATCCCTTTATCCCTGATAAACCCACTTTTATATATAAGAAGGCCCCTAATTTAAGAAATAGATTGGTGAAAAGTGCGGTCCCTATCAAAAGAAATAATAGAATCAAATCTAAAGGATTCTATCGGTGCGGCATGTGCCTAATGTGCAAAAACCATGTAGACCAACCAAGCAAGCTAGAATACTATACATCTAAAACCACTGGAGTCAAACATGATGTCACACAATTCATCACATGTAACAGTGTTAATTGCATTTATTTGATAGAATGCAAATGTGGACTTCAGTATGTGGGCCGAACCTCAAGAACTTTGAAAGAGAGGTGGTCTGAACATATCAGAAACATCAAGAAAGGTTTTGAAAAACACTCCCTTTCTCTACATTTCAAAGAGCATCATAACAATTCAATTAAAGGTATCCATAGAGTGATGGGAATCCAAATAATAGAGAAAAATTGCAGAAAGAAAAAAATAGATTGCAATTTGGAAAGAATGGAAATGAAAAGGATCTATGAACTGGGCACTTTACACCCCAACGGAATGAATATGGACTTTGAATTGAAATGGTTTTTATGACTTTTTATGACTTTCTATGAATTTTGTCATTTTTATCTGATATTTCCATCTGATGTTCTTATGTGGTTTTATATACCATATTTGTAGGTTTTTATGCATTCTAGCCAACAGGGATAATTTTTATCTATTTTTATCATATTTATCCTATTCATATTTATATATTTATGTACCATATGTATATATGATAAGAATAAGCAACGTTTGAAGAAAATGTTAGCAATCCAGATTCCATAATCTGAGGAACCATTTAAGCAGACCTATAAGTGAAAATTTCCTCTTTGATTATAGTTTAAATGCGTTCCACCATTTACAACAGGTGGAACGCATGAATTCACCCTGACCACATCCGCCGGGTGATATCGGAAGTAGAGGGACTCTGGACTCCATGGCTAATATGCATTACACAGTGCGAGCTGGGTGGAACGCATTAATACATCACTTCCGCCACCGGAAGGAGATGCGGATCACCCTGTTTGCTACGTGGAATGGAGCAAAATTAGTGATTTAGACCCAGTGGAGGGGTGGGGAGCCATCAGTGGACGCGCCGAATCTGTAATGAAAGATTGTGACTGCCATAAATGTGCTAAGGTAGAAATGTGATTTAACCCTTGATCGGGAACCAGAAACAATTTGCGTTCCACACATAATACGGAGTGGCATGCATAAGTAAAAACAAAAGAGTTTATTTGGATCTACGATTTTATTAATAATTAAAGTTGACGTAAGTAATATTAAAAGGGAATAGTTGTCTATAAAGTTTATGTGAGAACACTAGAGTTTTAATTGTGTTTACCCTCTCCAGAATAATAAACCAATCAAAGAAGAGGGAGGGGTATTTAAAGATAACAGTCAGTCTAGTTCAATACACCTTGACAAAGGATTTTGATAAGCAGAAACGTGTTGGTGAACCAGGGAGGAGGTAACCAGGCTAACCAGGAAGGAGGAGGTAGATTCTTGATCCCAGGAGTTACCCTTTCCAGAAGTTATACATTATACGCTTGATGGTGTTTGTATACACCTGGTTTTATGGTACGCAGCCTCTCTGTTGTTTTATATACAATTTTATCTTGAATAAAACCTTATCACACTATTGGCGACCTGTATTAGTCCCCTTTTATCTTTTGAGGAACAAGCGGTTATTAAAAGTCGGTGTGAAGAGGAAACAAGAGACAATTTCTTCTTTTTTGGCAGACTGACATAATTGTGAAGTATTGTGTAAAACACCTATGACATTGATCCAACAATTATTTCTGGAGACTGTAAAGGATTTATGACTATTATTCCTAAAAAGTATAATTTTCATTATGACCCCAATTTAAGGTTTTGCTCAGGGTTATTTCTATATTATTCAATTCCTTATCAGGTGTTTGCTATTGGGTGTACACCTAACCCTTTGTAACAGCTCCTAATTTGTGATGCGCACTAATTGTTATCCCAATCTCACAGGAAGGTGGATCACTGGGCTGGGGAACACCCTCCACTTCTCCTCCAACCCTGGCCAACGCGCAGGAGAAAGGTTCCTGAGACCAGGGCTCTCCATCCATGCAGCCTCCCTCCTCCTCCTCTCTGCAAGAGCACAGTAAAGAGTAAGTGAGACACCGGGGCGTACTCAGGGAGCTGCTTACCAGCTATGATAGGGCCTGTCCGCCCCTGAGGCCACAAGTAATCACCTGGAAGACGCAATACATATGAAATAGAGTAAGCAGTACAGCCTTTAATGACTTTAGCACAACAGGTATGTTATTGTAAAAACGTTATATTTTTTGCTAATTATTGAACTTTTTTCAGATCATTTAATTATTACATTTAGAAAGAATGCTAATGTATTTTAATAAGAATAAACTTTAGAACATTTGTAAATAAGTATAAAGCTTTATAAAGTGTACATATTGTAGTGTTTGGAAGCTATAAATGCATTTTTAAGTCCTTTCAAAGGATATATGTTACTGTAGAAAAGATCTTTCATGCGCAGCGCAGCAAACAAATGCAGAGAGATTGATTAGTTAGGAACTTACAAACCTGCATACCAAATGAGATATTTCTCCTGGCTTCTCTGTGATCAAAACCAGACCTGCAGCATAAATCTTCTTTAATTAATACAGTATAAGGAACAAATTATACAGAGGGTTTTATTGGTTTTCTCTAATCTCTGCTTGATGCGAGGGATAGATCACCATTTGCCATATGTTTCCTTACGGCAGAATATTTATAATTTCCGCAGGTTCCACTTGCATACTTTGAGCAGGATCCGATTCATTTGAGCGGCATAGCTGTTATCGATTGCTGAAAGGAATGCAAATATAGCGTGCCTAATGGTTGTGGATATCTTTTGCCATGATCACATCTTAAGGAGTTGATAATGAAATGGTCTATTCATTCTTTTCACAGATTTATAAAATACTTTTCGGCTGATGTCAGCCACACTTACCAGACAGTTAACAAACATAACTTATCTAAAATAATGACATAGGGCCTCAATGAGAGTTACTATTGAGATTTTTTCAGCTGAGGATGAGCGAAAATATGCTAATGGAAAAACGGGTGGAACTTCGGGTACTGATACTGAGACATCCACTGGAGCCATCGCAGCCGTACACAACTGCCTACACATACCCAGCATAGGACACAGATCAGGCAAACATCGACTCCTCTGGGTAAATTTACTAAAGTGAGAGTTTTCAGAAGTGGAGATGTTGCCCATAGCAACCAATCATATTCTACTTAACATTTAACTAGCAGCTTCTAGAAGATAATAGCTAGAATCTGATTGGTTGCTATGGGTAACATCTCCACTTCTAAAAACTCTCACTTCAGTAAATTTGCCCCCTTGAGGGAGTCTATGGTCACTGAGATGCCGTAGCCCTGTTTCCTGCATACAGGATCGCAGATGCAGGATGTGACATACCCCCGAAAATGGTGGAGACGCGACTGCGTTTTTAGCCAACACTCCCCATTGCCTCCTCCAAACAATGCCTGTCTGTCCATCACACTGCAAATAAAGAATCACCAGTAATTTTACCTTCACACATGCTCAGTGCGACTCAGACACGTGAAGTGGCAAAAAATTGCTCCGTTGAATAATCTGAATCAGGCCCATGGACAAGTATTGGTAGGAAAAAGGGTCAGCTTTATTTATGTATTTAAATTAGTTTCATAAAAATGGGATAGTATGGTGGTGAAAGAAAGTACAGCCATAATCTCAAAATCCCCAAAACCCACCAACTAGGGAGGGACGGCAAGATGTCAAGTGGTTGCAACTTGCCTAACGGGCCCCATCCATCTGTGATGGATTGCCGCGATCCCGCGATGCTGCAACCCGGCATCGCGGGATCGCAGAAATCCAACATGTTGGATTTTGCCAATTTGCCGATCGCAATCAAAAATTGATCGTGATCGTCAAATCGCCGACATTTAACATGGCAAATGTCTGCGATCCGGTGACGGATCACAGAACATCTACGGTGGGCGATCGGAAATTCCCGATCGCATCCCTGCATCTGCAGATGTATGGTGACTTTCATCTGACACGAAAAGACACCCCTAACTCAACCCATGACAAGACTAACCAATGAGTTTACAGAACTAAACTACTGGCAAAACATTAACCCTGTCTTCCCAGTGTTAGCTGACTGACCCTTAGGAGGTTATTCATCAAAGCCTGTAGAGAGAAAAAATGATGCACCTCTGTAGCGGCAAGCATTAATTTGTGTTACTTTTTACCTTCAAATGCATCCTATTCCCAAAGTGATGCAAATAAGAGGTACTAGCAATAAAGTTATATACCTTGCGCCCACCAATGAGTCCATTTTTTTTGGCAGCAAATTTGTATGCATAGGGTAACCCAGTCCCTAAAGTATACAACAGAAAGAGTTAACTACAAACTGCGCCTGTAAGGAAAGAGGCTAGTGACGCTGGTCTCTTAATAAATTGTGAGTGATGTAAACAAAATATGGTTATATACACTTTTACTTTTTACTTCAAGGTTGTCACAAAGAACAAAAACAAACACATTTTAAAAAGAACAATGGACTATGCCTAACAAGGAATATTCTAGGGAAAATCCAAAAGTTATGTCCACAGATGCAGTATTAGTATAAAGGAAGGGGGGGGGGACAGAAAAAACATTGACAATACATAAAACGCTCTACAAAAATATATCTTGTGTGAAAAAATAATAATATATATTGTCTTGGATGGTATTTTAGCGTGTAGCGTACCAAACCTCTAAAATCAAAAGTATCTGTAATATTGGATATTACATATGTAAAGTCTTGATATATGTCGCTGGTATTATATGAGAGGGGTACCCCTACGGATGTGAGCGGGGGAACTGTAAGGAGTGCAAACAGTAATGAGACTCCGTACTATGCTGCCCACCCAGGGGACAAACAGCGTGTAACCTATTTCTATGTGTCGGCCGCTGCCTGTCTCACTAGGATGCAGCTGTAGCCTGGGGAGGGGATGTTCCTACCTTTAAATCCCTATAGGGGACTCTCCGCCAGGCACCCCCTCCTCTAACAGAGTCTTGCCTGCTGTTTCTTCTCCCTCCGTCCCAGCATCCGCTTCACTCCGCGTTCCTGTCCTCTCTGCCCACGCTGGTGTTCACTGTAGCCTTCGATGCTTCTCCTTAATGTGCTTCCGGGTCCCATGATGTCAGTCACATGCCTGCATCTTTGCCGACTGTCGGGGGTAAGAAGGAGACTCCAAACATATTTCACGGATTAACCCAGAATGTTCTATGTAAAAATTGTAAGAGACTGTTGTCGGTATGCTGCTCCTACTTATATCAGCAGCTTCTGCTGATTAAAATGATATGCGGCATGCCTATATTCTGTGTGCGACTGCTTGTGTACCTCCATGAGGAATACTATGTTACAGTGTCCGCAGCTGTATTTTATTTTTGTACACACGTCTTTATATACTGTATATGCACAGACACACACACACCTTTATATACACACAGACACACGCACATCTTTATATATACACACAGACACACACATACATGATTTATCAACAAGTGATATTCTTATTACTCGTTACTAATCCTAAATGGTGCTCCAACCAATCAGCTCCTGACATTTTTCAAACACATGACAGTTAGGAGTTTAATGGTTGGAGCACCATTTAAGATTAGTAACGACATGACACCCCCCCATTTCTTGTCACTCTGGGAACATTCCTTTCCATTCCATATGCATCTTAATGCCCACAGTAGTAGTGCCCCTCTTGCAATGCCCACTGTAGTAGTGCCCCTTATACAATGTCCCCAGTAGCAGTGTCCCATGTAGTTGTGCCCCATTAGTACCCCTTATACAGTTCCCCAGTAGTGGTCCCCCTTTGCAGTGCCCCCAATAGTGATACAGTGCCGCTATACAGTACAGTGCCCCCGGCAAGTAGTGCCCCTTACATATATAACACTACAAACATACACACACAAATCACTTACCTGAATCCACGTTCCTGTCACGCCCGCCGCTGTCTGCTCCTCCGTCCACTTGCTCGGTACTATGGGAGAGACGTCTCTCCTATCACCCACTGCAGGAGCCGAAAGGTGGAGCTCATGAGTGAGCTCCAGCTCGGCTCGGCAGTGGGTGCAGCAGCCGAGAGTGCTGAAACACACACCACCGATGGGCAGCAGCAGCCGCGAGCAATCTCCTATGCCTGAGGGGGGGAGCCAGGGTTGTACTGGCCCACAGGGGAACAGGGGAAATCCCCGGTGGGCCCCACTGCCTGAGGGCCCACCTCCCTCCTTTAGGTGTCTGGTTCCAGACATCCAGTCATACATTGTTACTCTAATAGATGGTCAGCTACCTGGTGGAGTAGTACCACTGATCAACATGGGTAGTTGGTTCCTTTCTATAGGAACTACACCAAGATTTGACTATTGGTTAGCTAAGCATCTGTGGTGGCTGGCCACACCTCTTAAGCATGGGCCCCTACCACTGCATTCCCCCGGTGGGCCCTTCATGACCCAGTCCGCTACTGGGGAGAGCGATCACACTTATCGCGCCCCCTGGCTTTGCGCCGGGCTGAGGGCTCACAGTGCCCCCTCCCCAGTACGCAGCGCCGCTACAGTGTGCTAAAGTGTGATTTTTTTTTCATCTCAAGGGGGCGTGGCCATGCCTCCTGCGATTAGGCCATGCCTCCTCTTTACCTGGGCCCGGCGGCGCTCTCTATGGCACGCAGAGCAGGAACCCTGGCTGACCTGCCCTGGTTACACCACTGGGGCAATGGTAGCATGCTGCACCCTGCAATGGTGCACTCATAGGTATGCACCGGCATCATGGCATGCCAACACAGTACGTCCCAGGAGATAAATAAACCAGTACTGGGTAAGGGATGCGCGATATGGGTCCCACAACGCAATTTATATATAACTATATGTGTGTCTCTAAAGTGCTTTAACGTCATGACAACAAAAATTTGCACCCTTGGCGGGTAATTGGATTGACCCCATAGTCAGAGCATGTGTGGTAACCTCACTTAGATTAATCAGTGAGTGCGCAGGTAAGTATACAGTGTGAATGGTGAATGGTGGCCTTACCTTCGACTGCCTTTCTCTCAACGGTTGCTTCACTTGGTTACTACTTGTAATGTGGTTAGCACTTACAGTATTACAGCAAGACACTTTACACCATCTACATGGTTTCTTTTTATTCACAACTGAAACTTTTGCATTCAAATCGATTAGAGTACTAACAATGACAATTATTTGCAGGTGTTATATATCCTATACTTTAAGACATTTACATATAGAGTAAATACACCTAACAAGGGCCCTCATTCAGACCCGGACGCAAGTGACCGTTTGTACGTTCGGCGTACGTAAAAAAATATTTAAATTCAAGCACACGCTCGTATTTTCGCACGCAGACAAACATCCTCCCCAAACTCAAGCGACCCCTCCTCTAACTAACGAGCGTGCCAAATAGCGAGCGTACATCCCCGAAGTGGCTTGAAGGGAACGCACGCACTAGTACTACCCGGAAGTTGGACTGTCAGATTTCGATTAACTGCTCGTTTATTCTGCCTACCTCCCTCAATCGTATCATGCCAATCAATATATCAATTCGCTAAATTGGGTTTTTTTTTTTTAACACAATGCAATAAACTTTATTCATGTCCGTGTTTGTGTTTACACGCAGAATATGTACGGCTTAAACATTCGCTTTTAATTGTCAAAATACATGTTAGCCTCAATTAAATAATTGTTCTATTTGTTTTTCAGCCCGCATATTTCCCGGAGTTCATTTCTTTATTTAAATTTGCTTACGCATGTCACTGCATCAAGCCTATCATAAGTCTCAAGAGATTTCAGGCCCTGTCGAACACATGACTCATACACTAACCAATAGAATTGGTCCTGTTAATTACCCAAATACATTAGCCAATCATAAAATTTTGGTGCACTTTATCAAAAATGATTTTTAAGAAAAACACCATTGCCATCATGAGAGCCTCCGCATTCACCAGGCGCGAGCTGCTGGTGCTTACGGAGGTAATGGATAGGCGGATCACCAGCCAGCCTCCACCCATCACCAACCGCGAGAAGCGTTCCGCATATGCGGAGGTACGGGCCCGCCTGCGCTCCTTCGGCTCACGCCGCCAGATCGGGCAGCTGGAGCGCAGGTGGTCGGACCTGCAACGGTGGACGCCCCGCTTGCTGGCATGCTTTCGCATGCAGATCGCAGAAAGTAAGTTTTACGGATTGTGGTTTTCATGTTTGTCTTTGTGGCCCTAACTGCGTGTGCATGTTTTCCATGTATTTCATATTTATTCATTGTCCTCATATCTGCATGGCCATGTTTTCCATGTATTTCATATTTATTCATTGTCCTCATATCTGCATGGCCATGTTTTTCCTGTATTTCATATTTATTCATTGTCCTCATATCTGCATGGCCATGTTTTCCCTGTATTTCATATTTATTCATTGTCCTCATATCTGCATGGCCATGTTTTCCCTGTATTTCATATTTATTCATTGTACTCATATCTGCATGGCCATGTTTTCCCGGTATTTCATATTTATTCATTGTACTCATATCTGCATGTTTCTTTTTTAGGGGGGGGATTCGAAAATGTTTTTTTGCGCGGATTTGTGTTGAAACTAACCACAATTTGTTTCACATCTTTTAGGGGCCCAGCGAAGACTACGTCGTCATCGTCCGGCCAGACGGCGCTCACGGCCACTCTCCCCAACCCCCAGCCAACACTCCAACAACAGTAATTCCCCTATTCCCCACTCCTCCCCAGCCTTCCTAGACCCTCAGGCTGAAATTTCGGGCCTCCTTCCCCTCCGTCCCAATTCCCCCTCTCCTCCAACCACCCCTCTTAGAATTACCCCCTCCCCGGAGTCGGTCATTACCCCGTCCCGATCTTTGGGGAATGGAGGCACCTCCGAGGAGGACGATGGAGGGCCTTCCGGAGCTGGCGTTGGATCTTCCGGTATGTTTTTCTTTGCGGTTTTTTATTATCGACACAAACTGTATGTAATCATGTGTGGTTCCTTTTTTTGGGGATTTTGGCTACACTTTTGGGGATTTGGGCGATTGCCTTTACCTGTTACTGCTGATTTCAACATACACATATCACACCTGTCGGAATTTGTACATTGGCCTTGTATTTTTGGCCTACACCATTTTAGTTTGATGTGTTTTAATGCTGTATTTTTTTTTTTTTCTGGTGTTTGGTTTTGGCTTGTTTTTTAATGTGGTTTCAGTATTGTTGTATTAATCCCCACACTTTTCTCACCCACAGAGGAACAGAGGCTTCGGGCAGAATTATCCGCCTGTGTGGCCCGGATGCGCCACAATATAATCGGGGTGCTGGTGGTCCTTGACCATATGTCGGTCCTCCTTAGGGATTAGTTTTTTTTTTTTTTGGCCCATTATCAAAATAAAGTGTTATTTTCGAAGTAACGTTCTGGCTCATTCATTTTTTCAAAATCACAGATTGTTTACCCTGACATGTTCCTGCAAGGATTTCCATTTTTTGACACTAAGATTGTGTGTTGTATTTTTATGTAAAACAGCCACAAGAAACACCTAACAGTAACAATCTCATTTCCCTTTTTTGGTGTAGTCACAATTAGATATTTCTACATTTTACAGGTTCCTAGTTGGTGTGCAAGCTGCTTAGGCCAATCTTACGAAGCCAAATGATTGTACAGGCTTCCTTTGGGTGTTGGTTTGGACCCTGAAAACAGATTACATTTTAGCTCAACTGGCGTCAGTACTGGATTACCCCTTAGTCAAATGTAACGTGTGTGAACCTGGTTACACTTGCTTGTAACCTTCCAAAAAAGGTACAACATTTCACTCTCAAAACATTTATTCACAACATAACTGAAAAATCAAAGTGGTCACTCACAAACAAAACACACAGTGATAATCACAAATACAACACATACCAACAAAACCAAATAAAAAAACAACAAATCAAGAACTGGTTGACGAAGGACCATGCCAACATGATTCCACAAATATGGCGTTGCAATATGGGTTCCAGAATATATCCCCAAAATGTCCACATACAGGTTTTGTAAGGGTAGCAGGAAGTAGTCATCGTTGGAGTGCCAAAGATTATGTGAAAAAACAGAAGATGGAGAAAATAAAAAAAAATAATTAGATGTTCTCAAACAAACCAGACCACATTAGGTATAAACACTGTTGTTTTGTCAATAATTACCTAAAAAATCTGGCCACCACATCATCGCGTATGGCCCCCCCACATACTGACCTCCGACCAACCTCGGGGGGGCCATCCTCAGGTAAGGCATCCTCTGGCTGCATTGGGACACCACTCCTTATGGCGATGTTGTGAAATATCCCACACAGGACCACAATTTTCGAAACCAGATCCGGCAAATACATGAGCTCGCCACCAGAGCAGTGGAGGCATCTGATACGGCGCTCCACCACTTGCCTGGTGGCTGTAAGTGCTGAATTATACTCACTTTGTGGCCCTGGTGTGGGAGCCAAATAAGGAGTGAGCAGCCAGGGCGTGCAAGGGTAGCCACTGTCTCCTGTGAAAAAGAATAGTCAACATCAGGCTCACTCTGTATGAAGCTTAACATTGTTATGTACTAAAGGTCTCCACTTACCCAGAAGCCACGCATCACCAGCTTGTAGGATGGTTAATTTGTGCCATATCCCTGATTGCCGGATGACGAAGGAGTCATGTGCACTTCCTGGTAATTTTTCATTCAGGGACAGGATCTGGAGGGAGGCATCACATACCACCATTACATTAAGGGAGTGATAGTGTTTCCGGTTTCTAAATATTGCCTCCAGCCGTGCTGGAGGCTGAAGTGGTATGTGAGTACCATCCACAACCCCTATGATGTGTGGGAAGCCAGCTATTTGGTAAAAATTGGCCTTGGCCACACTAAGGGCACCCATATCCAAAGGCATTTGAATAAAATGATGGAGGTGCTTGAAAAGTGCCTCCATCACTGCCCTCAGGATCCTGGAAAAGGAGGATTGTGAGATGCCTGCCACTATTCCCACCGTTGTTTGGAACGATCCTGAGGCACAGAAATGTAACACCGCCATAAATTGCGTAAGTGGTGGTATTGCTGTAGGACTGTCAATTTGCCGCTCAAGATCACTCTCTATTAATGAGAGAGTGTCTATGATGATTTTTGGAGGAAGACGGTAGCGTCTTAAAACCTCATCATCGGGCATTCCAAAAAGGGTGACACGTGTTCAAAATATCTGGGGCCTTGCACGCCTACGATGCCTATGCCTGGGACGAGATTGAGGCTGGTCGGCTTCCGGTAGCAGGGCCAGAGCAATCCGACCCATATCAACCTGAAATGGCAAGATTGGAATGTCAGGCTTTTTGCCCCACACAAAAATAAACATTTTTACTTAGCTTGAAGATACCATCCATTGATGCTTACATGCCGGGGTATTGTCATGATATGTTGAAACTGGAAATAATCACAACATAAATATACATCATTTTATGCTGGCCATGTCTGTTTCAAAAATTTAAGCAAGACAAAACATAAAAGGGGACACACACACATTTGGGCAAAGAGCAAAACGACGTTGCGCACACCACGTCAAATTGAGGCCAAATGTAAGCAACAAATGCTACCGAGAAAACACAAACAATTTTAAGGGATGAATAAGCATTTCACAAAGCGCTAATTAGTTTGCAAATACAAGTCACAATAGTAAGTAGTAAAAATGCGCTAATTAGTTTGCAAATACAAGTCACAATAGTAAGTAGTAAAAATGCGCTAATTAGTTCGCAAATACAAGTCACAATAGTAAGTAGTAAAAATGCGCTAATTAGTTCGCAAATACAAGTCACAATAGTAAGTAGTAAAAATGCGCTAATTAGTTCACAAATACAAGTCACAATAGTAAGTAGTAAAAATGCGCAAATTAGTTCGCAAATACAAGTTAGAAAAACGCACATAAAAACTAAAACCAAAAAAAAAAACTTCGGATTTTGAAAATCAAAGGTTACATGTGTAAGGCCAACCAAAGTTGCGTAAAGACAAACAAGAACATTTACAAAACAATTTAACAAATGAACTTACCAAGAGATAATATATAAGAATCCGGATCAAAAGGTCTTTGGGGCAGAGCCAAAATAAAACCTAAGAGAGATGAAATGACGCCAAAACAAATTTAGAAAAATCATAAACAGAAGGAGACACAAATTGAACCAAAGTTTTACTTCCCAAAACTTACCCAAACTGGAAACCGCCAAAAAAAGGAGAAACTAAAAAAAGCGAACGGAACTAAAAAAACGAAGATATCCAAAAAAAACCTTCCAAACACGAAAACTCCTACACCAGCCAACAATCAACTCCAACCAACGTAACCTCCAACATTCAAAAAACGCCACCTCGACTCGAGACGCACCAAGCCATAAATAGTGTTTAGTTTCCCGCACAAATTAAGGAGGGATCATAGGAACGCACAATCAATGATGCGGACGAAAAATAAGGTCGCATGTATAAATACGTCACGAGCCAAAACAAACATTCTGGTGTATTTCTTGTTTGGAGCTCAGACATGGCTACAGACCAGGGAAACAATGGACAACAGTCTGGCGGTAAGTATTTTAGGCATTTTGACTCAATGATTAATTAGAAACATAATATTGTGCAAGTTGTGAAGTTGACAATTGTCCAAAATTACACTAATAGGTGAGGAGGATGACATGGAAGAGGCTGCTGGGCCCAGTATTCCGGGCAAAGCTGCCAAAAAGAAAAGGCAGCCACAATTCACAAGAAAGGAGATGGAGGTTTTGATTCAGAAGTGTGTGGACATCCTGCCACAGGCAGACAGGAATATGAGTGCAAGCCAGAAGTGGAGAATGTGGGAAGAGGTAGCCGTGGATGCAGAGGCGTCACTAGGGTTGGTGTCACCCGGTGCTGTAACTCATGGTGACACCCCCCCTCCACAAAAAAAAAAAAATCAGGACCAAGGTGCACAGCTTGGCACTATTTCCCCCCTTTACCAGTCCACTACTCACACTGCAGTGCTCCTGCATAGAATGTAGGAGTGCACTCACCAGAATTTCAATCAAATAGGTATCAAAAATCTTTTATTCCATCATCAAAAAAGTGTTCACCAACGTTTCGGTCCTCTCAGGACCTTTGTATACACACACACACACACACACACACACAGCAGTGGGGGTGCAGCACTCCATGCTCTTACATAGAACACAACTCTAGCATTAGATTTGCAACGTTTCAGGCAGTCATCAGGCTAAGAAACACAAAATAACACTATAACAATAGAAAACTACCATTCACCACATGTATGCCGAAGCCTGGACCACTCACGCGGAGCGGCCGCGCCCGATCAGTAACAGGTTTCAACCCTTCACCGTAACATCAAACAACTTAAACAACATGATAGCAGCAAAACAATTACATATTATAAAAAAAGTATCACTATACTGCCATTGTATCTAATGTGCATATAGTCAAATATATATATAATTATAAATGAACTATCACAGTAATGTCATAACACGTAATAATTATCTATATATCAGGAAGGATAATTAAATTATACTGTAAACATCACTAAAGCGAGAGATGCATTATATCCTCTTATAGTCAATCACATATAATACAATGTGCTATCTATATTTCATATCATATGGTATGAAACCACGGTTTCCCCAGACTGCATGCCCCCCCCTTCTGTGTCCAGCCAGCCAGCCTTCTGTGTCCCCAGACAGCATGCCCCCCCTTCTGTATCCAGCCAGCCAGCCTTCTGTGTCCCCAGACAGCATGCCCCCCCTTCTGTATCCAGCCAGCCAGTCCCCATTCTGTGTCGCCAGACAGCATGCCCCCCTTCTGTGTCCCAAGGCAGCATGCCCCCCCTTCTGTGTCCCCTGCCAGCCTGTCTCCCCTTCTGTGACTTCTGCCGGATTTCCCCCCATTCTGTGTCCCCAGACAGCATGCCCCCCTTCTGTGTCCCCAGGCAGCATGCCCCCCCTTCTGTGTCCCCTGCCAGCCTGCCTCCCCTTCTGTGTCTTCTGCTGGCTTTCCCCCCATTCTGTGTCCCCAGACAGCATGCCTCCACTTCTGTGTGCCCATGCAGCATGCCTCCCCTTCTGTATCCCTTGCCAGCCTGCCTCTCCTTCTGTGTCTTCTGCCAGCTTGCCCCCCATTCTGTGTCCCCAGACAGCCTGCCCCCCATTCTGTGTCCCCAGACAGCCTGCCCCCCATTCTGTGTCCCCAGACAGCATGCCTCCCCTTCTGTGTGCCCATGCAGCATGCCTCCCCTTCTGTGTGCCCATGCAGCATGCCTCCCCTTCTGTGTGCCCATGCAGCATACCTCCCCTTCTGTGTGCCCATACAGCATGCCTCCCCTTCGGTGTTCCCATGCAGCATGCCTCCCCTTCTGTGTCCCCTGCCAGCCTGCCTCCCCTACTGTGTCCCCTGCCAGCCTGCCCCCCCTTCTGTCTCCAGCCCAGCCCTCTCACTTCACTTACCTTCTTGACGACTTCAGCCTTCCAGTGGCGGCGGACTGTGGCAGCGGGCTGCTCTCTTCCAGCAGCGGTGGACGGGCAGTGGGCTCCTCTTTTTCACCAGCGGTGGCGCAGTGTGACGCCTTGGCATCATGCGCCGCGCGCTTTCTTTAAAAGCAAAGATAACTTTAAAGCAGGGCGGCAGGGGCGGGGCAGCAGCCGGGGAAGTGGGTGGGCAGTGGGCGGATCCCCTGCCCAGAACTGTGGCTGCAGAGGGGATCAGTAATTAAGGGCTTTGATTTAAAGCAGCTGTGTGGCAGCGGCGGGGGGTGCGGGCATGAGCGTGCGGCTTTTGGTGTCACCTCCTTGGAGGGTGACACCCGGTGCGGCCCGCACCCCCCGCACCCCCCTTGTGACGCCACTGCGTGGTTGTCAATAGGGCGGTAGGGTGGGTGTCAAACGGCGGTAAGTAAACACTTGCCCCCCCTAAAACCAAAACCCATTTTAAACAAAAGGATAATGGTTCCAATTTCATCCCACAGATGGGCTGACTTCAAATATCGCCTGAAGCAAAAACTGGCGGACAGGGCTAGGCATGCAAGGGGGACAGGTGGGGGTCCCACCCCTGTGTCATTGGAGTTGACTGATTTAGAAGAGCTGGCACAGGGGTGTGTGCAGCCTGTGGAGTGTCCAACATGGATACGGACATGCCAGACTTTGCGGCTCCTCATGTTGTCCCAGGTAAATGTTGTGATGTCACCAACTCTGAAATGTTATTGTGTCAATATGTAGATTCTAATGTGAGTCCTTTCTCATTTTTCCAACAGAGACACAGGCGGATGAGTCTGCTCCAGAGGGGAGCCTTGGCCGCAGAATTTCTGCTGGCTCTGCAGGGGAGGAACCAGTACATCCGGCTGAGGACCCTGCAGAAGCCAGTCCAGGGCAATCCCCCTCGCAGGCAGTGTCCCTCCTCACAGAACTCAATTTTAAATCGGATTTCCATACGGAGATTCTGCAGAGGATGGACGCCAGTCTGGTACGGGTGGCTGAGGCCCTGGAGCAAAATGCTGCGGCCAACGTGACCATTGGTCAGGCCCTGGCGGAAAATACCATGGCCAACATCCGCATCGCCACTGCCCTGGAGCAGCTCGTTCGCCAGCACATGGTGGAGCCGACCTCCCTTCCTGCTGGAACATCAGGATCCTCCACCTCTGGCACAACATCAGCCAATCCTCCAAATGTGCCTAGCCCTGTGCCTAGTCCAGAGGCCACAACATCTGCCTCTGGACAGGCCAGCTCGATGAAATCCCGGACCCAGTCTGGCGCCCTCCCTCCCCCAGCCAAACGGCCGAAAAAACGGTGACACCATTGGCTACTTTTCCCACACTCCTTCTGTGCTTGCCTCATATTCCTTTCTGGCCAAAACTTCCCTCTCCTTTCTTGTGAATTGTTTTTAAATTTTGCATTTACGATTACCCAAAAATTATTGTTTGCACAATTAATAAATATTGTGGAATGAACACTGGCAAAAATGTTTTAGTTAAATATGTGCATTTATTTTTTGTGGGATACCAATAAATTTTCAACAAATGTACGACTTTGTATTCTGACATTATTGTAAAAATGGGTTACATTTAATCCGGGCCCACAAGCCAACAACGTTCAACCTAAAAAATTACACATTGGAAAAAAAGGGCTTGTTAAGGAACATTGAAAACATTACCTAAGGAGGAAAAATCACCTTGCAAACAAAAAATGAGGCACCAAACCTAAACATGATGACATTATTGTTACAATAGTCCAAAAAGAACACATTGCGGCCAAAATACACCCCCACAAATGTACGCTAATTGATTGTGTAATCCAGACATTAGCAGCTATGTTTTCCACCTGCTTTCGGTTTTGTACTATCCAAAAAAACTGCTTTCCAAACACATACCAAGCCGGTTTTCAATCCAACACTAATTGATTTTCTGACAAGCCGTGATTAATCGATGCTACATCGTAGAGTGCCGGGACGGAGGAGAAGGCCATCGCCACTGTGGTCGAGTTATCCAGACCCTAAGCTGTGCGAGCATTTTGAAGGGAAAGAGGATCATCCAGTGACGTATGAGTTGGTACGAACACATCTGACATTCGCATTTGGTAATGTATGTACGCCCAAAAAACGCCTCGCCACGCCTGCGTTTTTCCATCTCCTCCCCCGTCAACAACCAAAAACGCCCTGTTCTGTCAATCACATTTGGCATGTCACTTCCTGTACGCTATTTGATGAACGAGACAAAAAAAGCTCGCAATCTGCCGTACGCACATGCGCAGTGTAACACCGACGCATGCGCAGTTAGGCAACATCGGAACGCAACGAGCGTACTGCTGTTAACGAGCGGCTCTGAATCAGGGCCAAGGTTTGGTATTTTATTTTGCTGGAACCGCCTCTTCTTTCGATATTAATAGCTGCGAAAAAATGCTTAATACAATGCAATATACGGTTCAAAACATAACCTGAATACTTGACCCCTAAAAATAGTGAATAACCCTGAACAGCTGTTCAATAATTAGTCAATAGTTTGCTTAAGTCCGCAAATGGCTGGCCAGCTAACTCTGGGCCTGATTCAGACCCGGACGCTATTTGCGGACGCTCGTTCTTAAAAAGGGGCGGGATATTTAAATTGAGCGCTCGCTCTTTGCGGTGTGTTGATGCCTCTATGTCTGAGCAAGCATTTGTAAAGACGCCCCTTTGCCGTTCGCATCACACGTCATCTCCGGTATTTATTAGATTAATCGGGAACATCGAAAGGCATCTGAACTGCTCGCAGTGCTTGTGGTAGGATTTTCTTCCCGCTATCACTGCGAGCAGTTCAGGCTAAAAGACAACCAAGTGATGTGGTCGATGACGCTCCTTTACTAATTATGCACTCCCATTAAACGCCCTTTTGACAGTTAGGCACGCCTGCTTTCGTATCTCCACTCCCCCGTTTTCAAGCACCTTTCCCTGTTACCACCCACAAACGGTACATACTGTCAATCAAATTAGCAGCCCCTCGCTGTTTTACGAGCGCACGCTTTCCGACCGCAATGACTGTTTTGCGCATGACTATTGGTGGGAAATTTAAATAGCCATAACAATGGGAGGGGCTAGCTAGGGAGTATAAACAGCAGGCATCCTTTAACCTCTGTGTACATTCTGCTCTGCTACTAGATGAGGCTAGGTGTATTCCTGCTGAATCCTGTACATTGCTACTGTGCTCTTTGTATTTGGCTTGCCTTATACAAAGTTTATTCTACCTGCAAGCGTGTGCGACCTACCTGCATTCTATCCTGTTCTGGAATTCCGTACTGATGCGTCCCTATCAGTATAAAGTGTTGGTCGCTGAAGCTGGGGTCCGGGAGATTAGGAAGAGGGCCCAGCGAAGAAGGACGAGAGCATGCTGGACCAAGGAGTGGCTGCTACAAAGGGATACCCACTCTCACATGTCCCTGCTGATGGAGATCAAGGAGAACAACCCGGACGACTATCGGAACTACCTGCGCATGGATGACGCCAGCTTCCAAGAATTGCTGCATCTGGTGACCCCCCACATCAAGAGACAGGACACAAGGTGGCGGAGGGCAATCCCTGCTGAAGACAGACTGGTGGCTACCCTAAGGTACCTGGCTACAGGAAGGTCACTGGAAGACCTGAAGTTTGAGACACTCATCTCACCTCAGTCCTTGGGCGTCATCATTCCGGAGACCTGCAAAGCTATCGTAAAAGTGCTACAGTACCATTATTGCAAGGTAAATAAAAAAAAAACACCACACTTTGTTTTCTTGTGTAAAGAAAAATTATTTTTTTATTTTTTTATAAAACAAAGAAAAAAATATCCTTCATTTAGTACAATGTGCACTGACCTGCAGGCAACTGAAAGTGTGCACTAAACTGTGTGCAAAATACTTTGTTTATAACAACTTTACAAAAGAACATTATCACCAAATTTTATGAATCCCAATAGGTAGCCGGCTGTATGTGATAGGGTGGGTCAGACGCCAGTTTGAACAGGCCAATCCACACATGGCACAAGTACACATTGTGGCCCCGGCTTCCAGCAATGTGTACTTGTGCCATGTGCGTAGTGACCTTGTCCAAATGGTGTCATCACCACCCTATCCCATGCAGCAAGCACCTATTAGAATTCATAAAATTTGGTGACATTAAAAGCAAGACAAAAAACAACCAAATTAAATAGCATCAAATTTTATGAATCCCAGTAGGTAGCTGGCTGTATGTGATAGGATGGGTCAGACACCAGTTTGAACAGGCCAAAACACATATGGCACAAGTACACATTGTGGCCCCGGCTTCCAGCAATGTGTACTTGTGCCATGTGCGTAGTGACCTTGTCCAAATGGTGTCATCACCACCCTATCCCATGCAGCAAGCACCTATTAGAATTCATAAAATTTGGTGATATTAAAAGCAAGACAAATTTTACATCTCTGTATATTGGGGCGACTCATCTGCTGCATCCAGCAGAGCATTATACAAGGTGGTGCTGGTGCTTGGTGTTCTTGGTGGGGGAGTAATATCTAACTGGGCAGGGGTGGGAGGACATACCTATTTGGGGCAGGGGAAAATAACATTGGATCTGCAATGTATGTAGAATTTGAGATATTTTTGTTCATACAGCAACTCAAGAGGTCGTAGTTTAACCTTAAAAAATTTCTTTGGATATCTGTATCCAGATTTCTCAATGTGCTGTTCACATGAGCTGTGAAATCATTTATTGCATCTGGGGGCTTCTGCAACAGCCGTTCTGCGTTTTGTAAAAAATGGTCCTCACGCTCTGTAAAATTCTCCTTTCTGCCTTGTTTTTTTTTCTTTTTTTGGGGTTGTTGAGAAGATGAGGGTCCAGGTGGAAGTTGAGTTTCCACTTGTGTGCTATTCTCCGGATCACTGTCACCACCGAGCAGACTGAGGTCCGGTGTGGATGTTAAATCAGGGTCTTGGGTGGGAGTCTATATAGGGAAAAAAGATATAAAAAATATTATAGTCATGTTTTAACATCTTTTTTACTATTTTTACAGTTTCCTAACACCGTGGAGGAGTGGACCAGCATCGCGGAAGATTTTGAACAACGTTGGAATTTCCCTAACTGCGGAGGAGCCATCGATGGGAAACACATCCGCATCAACCCACCTGCCAACACCGGATCATATTACTACAACTACAAAGGATTCTTCAGCATCGTTCTCATGGCAGTGGTGAATGCCAACTACGAATTTCTGTTTGTGGATGACGTCAAGAATGGACGTGCTTCGGATGGTGGGTCCTTCAAAAAGACGGCTTTCTACCAGAGACTCGCCAACAAAACCCTCAACCTGCCCTCACTTGACCAGACAAAGCACGGCCTAAATTACGTTTTCGTTGCAGACGAGGCTTTTGCATTACATGAACATGTGATGAAGCCATTTGCACACAGGGGCCTGACCAGAGAGAAAAGGATATACAACTACCGTCTATCCCGGGCACGGCGCATTGTGGAAAATGCATTTGGAATAATGAGCAACCGCTTCCACATTTTCCATACCACCATCAATCTACATGGGGAGATAGACTGGGTCGTGATGGCGTGCTGCACAACTTTCTGCAAAGAAAATCTACTCAACGAGGACCAGTCCCAGCTAGACCAGAAGATGTAGGATCCCTGGAGGACATTGAACATTTGACATCTGTGTCTGCACCACCAACTACAACAACATCCACCGCACGTGCCAAAGAAGTGAGGGAGGAGTACATGACCTATTTCAATGGACCAGGTGCTGTACCATGGCAGGAGGACTGTCTGTGCACTACTGACTAAATTGGACATTTGGGATTTAACAACAAAAACATTAAGGATTTTGGTTTAAACTGTGTCACTACTTACCAAGACTTCTGCAACCTCCTCATCTCCCGCACGCTCAGACATCAAGATGATTGATTCCCTTTGAGGCTCTTGTTCACTGATGAATGACATCATTTGGTAGTACCACAGCGCAGGAGTATATATTTCATCTGTAGCCGCTCCTGATTTTTTGGAGTCATCCACCTTTTTTTTTTCTTTGATGTACACTGTCCTGAGATTTTGAATCTTTTGCCGTACAGTTTTCAGGTCTGCATCAGATATGTATGTTTTCGTATACACCAACAGTTCCTCGAGTGCGGCCAACTTGTGCGACTTATTGTGGTACTTCCGAGAACTGATCTTCCACAGACAGTCTTTCGAGTGCAGGATTTCAATGAATCCTGTAACGAATTCACGTTCAGAATCCATGGACATTATCTATGAATAAGAAAAAAAAGGACATTTAAATATTTGTGTATATAGTTTTGTTAAATGTAATGTTGTTATAATGTTTTCATATTTTCTTTTTTACAGGTTTTTAAAGGTTTGTTATGGTATTCTAATCATGTTTTCTTTTACAGGAATGTTATGTGTTTATTGCTTGGTAATATAATGTTTTTCTGGTGGAACTACAGATCCCAGGATGCCCTAAAAACAGTTTCAAAGGTGGGTGGCAGGTCATCCTGGGATCTGTAGTTCCACAACAGCTGGAGACCGAAAGGTAGAAGACCCCCAGCTTTAAATAATGTGTGTTTTTAAATGTAAGGTATGGTGATTTTTTTGTAAAATATGTGTTAATTTATTTATTTTTTTGATGTATTACACACATTGGTGGGCAGTGGGAGCTTAATGCATGACCCAGCCACCGCCCGCCTCAATACGGCGGGCGGTAGCTGGGTCATGCATTTATTAACTGGGGGCACACATTGGTGGGCAGTGGGAGCTTAATGCATGACCCAACCACGGCCCTCCTCAATACGGCGGGCGGTGGCTGGGTCATGCATTTATTACCTGGGGGCACACATTGGTGGGCAGTGGGAGCTTAATGCATGACCCAGCCACCGCCCGCCTCAATACGGCGGGCGGTGGCTGGGTCATGCATTTATTACCTGGGGGCACACATTGGTGGGCAGTGGGGAGCACATATTGGTGGTCAGTGTGGTTGTATTAAACTGTACCAATACTCACCAAAACTTGTCCAAAAAAACACTTCAGTTTGCAGGCTCCCAAAGTGCGACTGTCTTGCTCCATACACGATGCTGCACAAGATGGCGATGGGGCGTGTCCAGGCTTCTGTCAATCAAATTCCGCATTGTGTGATGAATCGTACCATTCATCGTGAGGAAAAAAACCCTCACGATCGGCTTCCATCGTGTTCATGGTTGGCTAATCTGCCCTACAGCACGGCAGATCAGAAGATGCGATATACGACGAGCGTGGACGCGCATCGGCATCGTGCTCGTGAGTATAAACTCACGATTTGTACTTTTTTTACCCTATTCGTCGTCACGATTCGTCGAAATCGGCCAAATCGTGTAAAATGTAGCTATATGTGTGGGCACCTTAATGTGGGATAATTTTATGTGCTTTTGTGTTACAGACCTCTCTGGCAGCGTTTACAGGTGATGAGGGGTATCTCTTTGGGAGTCTCCGGCACACCTCCTTTCTTTGAGTCAGCCTCTGACACCTCCTGTCTCCCACAGCCCGCCTTCGCTTCACTCTGGCTCGGCCCCTTTTCCCAGCAGGCTCCGGATGTCGTGTCTCACAGTCGGGTGGGGAAGACTTGACTAGCAGACTGGCTGTCCCAGCTTCTGCGGCTCCCGTCGACGACCTCCACAGGGCTGTTCCGGTAAGCGCGCAGACCTGCGCTATCCTAAATTAACTCAGGACTCTTCTAACTGTCGGCTGTGCAGTCCTATTTAACGCCTCCGTCTGGGTCCTTGACATGCGCCGGCTCTTCTACCCGCCGAGCGTGCGTGCTATACAGTCATTGGCCATAACATGCAGGAGGGAAAACTGGGCTCCCCTGTAAAGTATGGTGAAGGAATCCCAGCCTCGTGCCCCTTCCATTACAAATAGTCTATTGCAGGGATTAGTCCACAATCTCAAGAGGGGCGAACGGAGAAAGTTTGGCTAATGTAATATAAGGCAGATAAATGCCAGTGTCCAGTATGTATAAACCATACCAAATAAAACCCTGGGTCACTATGCATAACTAGGCATATAGTAGCTACATACATTTTTTAATATAACCCAGGCATGTTACTCCAAAACCGGGTACCCTTCAGTGATACTCCCAAAAACTGGGGGTATGCATGCACAGGATCTGTTCTGTGCATGTGCAGAAAGGGCCCTGCGTTCTCTCTTGCAGATTCCCAAAGCCGTAGCATGATTGACACATTGGGGGCGTGGCTGGCCAGTGTTCCTTTCTTGTCGCTTTGGTGGGATTGTGCATTGTGCCGCTCAAGTTTTGTTCCTGAATTCACCCGTTTGTGCTTAGAAGGTGGGAGAGGGCCCTGAGGGAGGTCCTGCCCCCGAGCTCCTCCATGCAGTTGCTTACTGAGATGACAGGTCAAGCTGCTAGGGAGTAGGGATGGCCATCAACCATCGATGATTAGAATTCATTGATGGTTGTCTGTCAATGTCAAATAGTTTTACCATCGGTGACATAGAACCAGATGGTTTCCTGCCATCTATGATAGCCGTGGCCCCGATGGTTTTTTTCCCCTCGCACAGTGCAACAGTGATGCACTGTGTGTAAGAGACGAGGCTGTGCCGGGCTGCTCACTGACAGATCCTGTCATGTCAGTTGTAGAGCGAGGTGTGTCATTGGCACCCCAGCACATACAGTGTATCTGGGACTCAGGATGCTGGTGGTTCGCTCCCGTCTATAGCTGACATGCAGGCTCAACTGTCAGTCAGCAGCCCTGCACCATCCCCAGCTCCGGCTCTTACACACACAGTATGCTGGGAGACAAGATGCCAAGAATCCTCCTGCACACCGCCCCCGTGTCAGAAGATGAATGGAGCTGCTCTGCAGCCACACATGCGCATAGGAAACTGCCCAGCTGGAGGGGCAGTCTCTTCTGCGCATACGTGAATTTTCGATGGTCTGAACCATCGATGGTACAGAACCACACAGATTGTTACCATTGATGGTTCATGCCACCATTGCCATCGATGACAACCATCGATGGCATCCACACCAATGGCTATCCCTACTAAGGAGCTGCAAGTACGGAAGCCTCGGCCTTCAGAAAATAAAAGTATTTGCTGCATAACATGTTTTGCGTCTTTCCTGCTCTGGAAGAGGAGGCGCCATCCTGTGTGAGGAGCAGCTTAACACTGGGGACAGCAAAAAAAAAGTCTCATAAATGACAGGTGCCCGGCTTTCTGCCCTCCCTCCCCCAGCCCGCCACTCCCAACCCTACTGCACTTACACGCAGCCAGCTGAAACATAAGCTTGCATTACTGCTGTCCAAATACAAGTGGAAGAGAACAACATACTACAGGAGACAGGAGAAAAATCCATGTGTCTGGATAACCAACCAATCATCTCCTGTCATTTTTCAAACACAGCCTGTAAAATGACAGTTAGGAGCTGATTGTTTGGTACTTTATCTCTCTCCAAGCTTTGATAAAACTCCCTAAACTTCTGGTTGAAGCTACAGCACCAAAAAAGTTGAAAAAAGCACAGGAAGAGATCTGAATGGATGCTGGAGTTTCACTCAAATAATGTTTAATATCAATTGCATAACGATATACCTATACGGCTAGTATAAACAAATATACACATAAAAAACCCACAATAAACCATACAATAAAATATTAACCAAATGCCATCTTATAATTATGTCCTAGGATGCAAACTTCTATACATTCTCTGAAGAATTACTTAATTATCTATAGCAGTAAAAACCCAGTAGTAATAATATATGGATCCAGAGAACTAGATGTAGTGAATCCATTGGGACACATAGGCATTTACTAAATAAATTAGTAAATGCTCTCAGTGCAGGAATCACAATGCTGTAACCGTATATGCCCACAAACTGATTGTCGCTTTAAATCTTGTGACTATCTCGCTGGCATACCGCCAGCTCCAACATATGACAGGCAACAAATATCCTACAGTATGATCCAGCAGTAGAAATTAGCAGCAATTTGATATATGATAAATAAGCAAGCCTTGCAATAAATGTTAGGCATAACACTCTCAAATCCGTGGAAACGATGATACACAAGTCTGTCTTATGTCTCTGAATATTGCTTGACTCTAATTACTAATGCTGGGCATACACTCTACAATTATCTGTCAGATATCTGTCTAATCTGTCTGGTGGGAAGGAAAATCTGCTCCGTTTTCTAGAGTTTGGGAGCAAATTTCTATTGTTATTTGCTCCCATACATTACCAGGTTTTCATTCCAACCAGCCAGATTGGACAGATATCTGACAGATAATTGCATAGTGGCAGAGCCGTAACTAGACTTTTTGGTGCCCTGTGCCAGAAAGAGCATTGGCGCCCCCCCTATTTTTCAAATGGGGACAAAACACACCCGAAAAAGGGGCATGGCATCATGGAGAAGGGCTAGGGAAGAGATAGGAGAGGCCAGGAGATGCTGGGGATAAAATAAGAGGAAGCTACAAGTGAGAAGGATTATAAACAGAAAATTGACAGGCCCAAACAACGCCCCCCTGCCCTGTGGTGCCCTGTGCGGTGGCACAGGTCGCACTACCCTAGTTACGGCCCTGCATAGTGTATGCCCATGTATCTGGAATGGAATCCAAACGGATGCACCTCACAGTGCATTTAGTGCAAATCCTCAAGCGACCCTCCAGCTGTTGTTGAACTACACATCCCAGCATGCCTTGTAATAGTTTTAGCATGGCTAAATAGCAAAACTGTGGAAGGGCATGCTGGGATGTGTAGTTCTACAACAGCTGGAGGGGCTGCTTATTGCTCACAAAAATTCTAAACTGCAGTATTCCCAAATAAGTAGCCCGTTTATTACAGACTGGCTTACACTTACCACTCAGATAAAAGTGCTTAAGATGTAAGAATTAAAATTTTTTGGTAAAGGGCTTTCTCTGCTGCTGATCAGTTGCTTATACACACGCAATTCTCCAATTGTTGCGTTCTGCGCATGCATCGCAGTGGCGTGAACAAGCTACTGCGAGCGGTACTGCGATCGCAGAGTCTACGCAGACCCATGGCAGAGTGATTGACAGGAAGTGCTATTTGTGGGTGGTGACGGAGGCATGCATACATTTGCCATTGCAGTACCATACGCAGCCTAAGGCCTCATAACATGTGCTGAAGTAAGAAATTCCTGAGTGAGGTCTGACCTGCCTTAACTGCGCGTCTGTGTCCGATGTTACTCGATGTTACCGATTGTTTTGCTACTGAATGTTGCCAAAGTGTACAGATGTTAGTAAGGGGAAGTGGGCGTCCTTATGTTAGGCTGCATTCGCAATGCAAATGCAAACATTTGCATATCACCGCTGATATTAGCAACTATTTTGCGTGCGTATAAGCAGAATAGCGATCTGTAATGAAACAGGCCCCTAGATAGATCTCCTATCACCCATGTTTTCAGTGTACAGTAGCAGCTAGCTAGAACACATCATACTCTGCACCAGAACCCTTGGGAAATTGTTACATAGTCAAACTGATTGATTAATTTCTTACTATTTTACATAAATTGTCATACTCCACTTTTGGTACATTCTGCTTTAAACAATGACATTAAAAATTAGTAACCCTTTCATTGCTATGCCTTTTGAAAACTAAAACAGTGTTTAAAAATGAACTGCTGCTATAGAGAATGGTTTATCATTACAGATGAGCGGGTCCAGTTCTGTGAGACCGTACCCACCCGAACTTGGCGATCTGGGCTGAGATCTGAGTCCGGCTCAGGTTTTCCTGCCTAACTCAGATCCCAAAATGAGGCAAAACATCATTATCCTGCTGTCGGTTTCTCGTGGGTTTTGAATTGTAAATAAGTCCCTCCCCGCGGTGATCGGCGCAATTTGCGTGCTGAGTCCCAGGCTACCAGGGCTGTGCTTCGTCCAAGGGGGGCTGTGTTGTCCAATACAGGGGTGTGCTGTGCTGGGCTGTGTTGTGTTGTCCAATACAGGGGTGTGCTGGGCTGGGCTGTGTTGTCCAATACAGGGGTGTGCTGTGCTGGGCTGTGTTGTGTTGTCCAGTACAGGGGTGTGCAGTCCTGGGCTGTGTTGTCAAATACAGGGGTGTGCTGTGCTGGGCTGTGTTGTACAATACAGGGGTGTGCTGTACTGGGCTGTGTTGTCCAATACAGGGGTGTGCTGTGCTGGGCTGTGTTGTGTTGTCCAATACAGGGATGTGCTGTGCTGGGCTGTGTTGTCCAATACAGAGGTGTGCTGTGCTGGGTTGTGTTGTCCAATAGAGGGATGTGCAGTACTGGGCTGTGTTGTCCAATACAGGGGTATGTTGTGCTGGGCTGTGTTGTGTTGTCCAATACAGGGATGTGCAGTACTGGGCTGTGTTGTCCAATACAGGGGTGTGTTGTGCTGGGCTGTGTTGTGTTGTCCAATACAGGGGTGTGCAGTACTGGGCTGTGTTGTCCAATACAGAGGTGTGCTGTGCTGGGCTGTGTTGTCCAATACAGGGGTGTGCTGTGCTGGGCTGTGTTGTCCAATACAGGGGTGTGCTGTGCTGGGCTGTGTTGTCCAATACAGGGATGTGCTGTGCTGGGCTATGTTGTTCAATCCAGGCAGGTGTGTTTTGTTCTGTCAAGGGGGCTGTGTTATTTATCATTGCTTTGCTAATCCAGGGGTGTGCCATCCACTGTGCTGTCCGTCCACAGGCAGTAAAAAAAAAAAAAGTAGCTAAAAGTTTTTTAAAATTATTTAAACAATAAGTTAAAAAAAGTTAGAAATATTTTTTTTGTACTGTACCCCACACTGTGACGCTGTATGCCGTACCCCCCCCCCACACCCCAGTGTATCCAAAACACTGTGATGCTGCTGGCCATATTGTGAGTGATGCTGTAGGTTCATCATTTTGCAGTGTATAATTTGTAAAGTATTGTGAGTGACGCTGTTAGTCAGTAATACCGCTGTGTAATATTATTCATATAAGTATTCTGAGTTGTGACAGTGTTGGTCAGTAATGCCGCAGTGTAATATATTCATAGAAAAAATATTGTGACACTATAAGTGGAAACGCAGTGTAATATTCAACACATATTGTGACACTATAAGTGGAAATGGAGTGTAATATTCAACACATATTGTGACACTGTAAGTGGAAACGCAGTGTAATATTCACAATTTTGCAATTTAATAACAATACTAGCAATAAAAAATTTTTACTTTTCACTTCTTTATTCAATCGTGAATAAATGATTAGCCTACACGCCGACTACAAGACCACAACAAAGTGCTAAATAACATGCGTAATACATAAAACATAATGACATCACAAATGCCCCGGCTGAGATTCACATAAACATATTTTCAAATGGTGAAATTAGAGGATACGGTTTAAAAAAATGGAATAAAGCAGCTAAAACTGCACTCTCTGATATAGTGTCCCTGAATTCCAGGGAGTTAGAGCAGCAACTCCATGCAGCATTATTCCAGAGTGCATCTGCTCCTCCTGTAGCCCAGGTCAGAAGATGTGTAGGGGGTGTGGTGATATGGACTGAAATGGAGCTCACACCCACTGAAATGGACAATGAATCCCCAATCTAACAGGGAGCGCAGCTGTAATTTATACACAACACAGGATGGGGTGACGATATAGGTTTGGGTGCTGGTATAATCTGGGGTGATGGTATAGGCTGGGGTAATGATATAAACTGGGGTTATAGGCTGGGGTGATGATATAAACTGGGGTGACAATATAAAATTAAATTAAAATGGGGTTACAGGCTGGGGTGACTATACAGGCTTGGGTGATGGTATAGGCTGTGGTAACGATATAAACTAGGGTTATAGGCTGCAGTGACGCCTGGGCATAAGACCAGAAAAGCCACGTCTTGGGTGTGGAATTATTTTAACCCAAATCCTGACAACCATCTAAGCACCTCCTCCCTGTTATGTCATTGCAGTGAGTTCATGCAATTTAATGAATTTATTTAACCAAATTATTATAATTTGTAAATTAATAACAAGCAGTCCAGTATCAGATACAAGCAGTTTGGACTAGCACATGCAACCTCCACCAACAACGCTCTCATCATCAACCTCCTCCTTAAAGATTGGAGGTAGTCCTTCCAAAATATTGTTTTGTGGGGGCCCAAACAAACCAGGACTTCAGCCACAAAAGTGTCAGTCCTTGTCGCTAAAGTGCTTGGTTTGTTAAACTGTGCATGTCCTTTTTAATATCCCACATAAGAGTGGGTGGGAGGGCCCCAGGACAATTCCATCTTGCACCTCTTTTATTGTTATTGGTATTGCTAACTGACATTTTTATAGTGTAATAAACTGCCATCCTATCTGCCACTGCTGTGTGGCAATGTTTCATAGATGACCTATATTTTTTAAACTGCCGTGCATTTGTGCCACTGCTCTGTTGCTTACTTTAGCCAGCCAGCTCACTGCAGCCTTTGGCCTATATTGGTGAAATATAGTGAAATCAATATTGTGAGCTGTGAGGTGGTTAAAATTGCCTAGAAATGCCTGAAAATGATTGTTATTAAGGTTAATAATACTGTAGGAAGAAAATCAGGCCCAAATTATGTGGTTTTAGCTGTTTTTATCATTTTCTGATAAAAATACAGATTCAAAACCAAAACAGCCAAGGCAGTTTTGCAAAACCAAATCCAGATCCAAAACTTCGAAGGAGATACAGATCCAAAACCAACGTGAAAACCAAAACATGAAGGTTGGCGCACATCCATATTTATCATTGCTTGTAAATTCATTTGCGTCAGGCAATGTTGACTCTAGGTGCCAAATTGTCACCAACAGTTGCTCAACTCCGAATCTGGTCCGAAACCACATACCTGTTAGAAGTTTCTATAAAAAAAAAGAAAATACTGTGGGGTAAATTTACTAAAGTGAGAGTTTTTGTAGTGGAGATGTTGCCCATAGCAACCAATCAGATTCTACTTAATATTCATCTAGCACCTTCTATAATAGCTAGAATCTAATTGGTTGCTATGGCAACATCTCCACTTCTAAAAACTCTCACTTTAGTAAATTTACCCCTGTGTGTTTGATGTAGAACTATATTATTAGATCCATTAGGAATAATTCCTTAGATCATAACCCAGAATGTACAGTAGCATTCCTTCACAGATGCTGAATTGTGTGTATTTGTGTTGCTGCTTACAGGGAATTACATATGTTTATTTCTTACATACAGTATGCTAATACATTTTGCAAGCTTTACAAATACTACTGATTTTATAGAGCATGTAAGTTAACTGCTATTATATTACAGCAACATTGTGCATGCCAAAATTTATTTTGAAGACTAAAGAGAAAGTAGAACTAACTTTTTGCTATTGATTTAGTTTGAAAACGTACATGATTAATAATGTTTTACTGAGATGAGAGAGACGGAGAGTGAGTGGGAGATAGGCAGGGGGAACAGTGTGAGAGAGGGATGGAAAGAAATGGAGAGAATGATAGAGATAGGGAGAGAGAGGGTGGGAGATAGAGAGAAATACATAGGGAGATAGGGGTCTATTCATTATGGTAATTATCGGGGTCTGAACAGACCCCGATAATTAACATGCTAACTTCGACTCGAGCGCCAGAGCAATTCATTACTGCGCTTCACTGCTCCTTTCTGGTGCGCCTACGGGTCACGCATGCGCACAAAATTTTCGGCGCCCAGCAGAAAAAGCTGGACAGGGGCGGAGGCGGGTTGCGAGCTACAAGCAGGAGCAAACACCATCTGAAGATGGTGAATGTTCCCGCAGTCAAGCTCCGAAAATATTGTATTTTCAGAGCTTGATGAATCCTGTCCCCATACTAGTATATGGGGACAGCGGGCCATTCCGGCAGAGGAAGGAAAGCTGGAGATATCTGTCATATCTCCTACTTTACCCTCTTGACGAAGGGCCTAATAACTTATTTCTACAATTGCCGGTGAAAATTTAAATTTTCACCTGTTTTTGTAGAAATTAAGTGATGATGAATAGAGCCCGTAGAGAGAATTCAATGAGCAATAGATATAGATATAGAGAGTGTGCATTCCGACAGTGAAGATCCCGCCTGCGGTAGGTAAGTATAGTAGAACTAGGGATGTGCGCCGGACCATTATTGCCGGGTTTGGATTTGGATTTGGTTCTAATTCGTCGTCCGGCTTTGGATTTGGATTTGCCAAACTGCGGTGACTGGCTTTGGATTTGGATTTGGATTTTTTGCCAAAATTGGCAAAAAAATAAAAAATGACATAAATTGGGCTTTTTTTTCTTCCTAGAGTGTTATTTACCTAAATAACATTAATTTCCAGTCATTTACAGTCAATTTAGACTACCTCACAGCTTAAATTGTTTTCACCATTATTGGCTAAGGGTTGCAGTGAGCTGACTGGTTACCAAGCGTCAGAGCAGCGGCGCAGTGGCACAGACACCACAGTTTAAAGCACATCTATGAAACTATGCCACACAGCAGTGGCAGAAATGAAAGGTAGTGCTAGATGGAATTGTCCTTGGGCCCTCCCACCCACCCTTTATGTTGGATCTTAAAAAGGACATGCACACTTTAACAAACCAAGCATTTCAGCGACAGGTACTGCCACTTTGTAGCTGAAGTGCTTGGTTTGTTTGGGCCCCCACAAAAAAATCTTCAAATCTACTAAAGGCAACAGGTCTACAGTGGCATGATGTCACCATCATTGCCATCCTCACCCTCATCAGTGTGTACATCATCCGATTCCTCACACAATATCAGTTCATCCCCGCTGGAATCCACCATTACAGAAGTATCTGTACTGTGACGTGATTGGCGGGAAAGGTTTTCCTCGTGAAATTTCCAGTTCATTTTAATGAACATCATTTTTTCTACATTTTGTGGAAGTACCCTCCTTCGTCGTTCGCTCACAAGGTTCCCGGCTGTACTGAAAACTCTCTCCGAGTACACACTGGGGTGGGCAGCTTAAGTAATGCAAAGCCAGTTTATACAAGGGTCTCCAAATTGCCTTTTTTTTCTTCCAATATTCGAAGGGACTCTGTGACATGTCTACGTGTATGGTGTCCTGAAAATAATCCTCCACCATTCTTTGGATGGTAATCGTATTAGATGGAGTTACGGTAGAGGTGTCACTGGTGTTGGGCAAATCTTTTAGACCCGACCAAATGTTGACTTGACTTATCTGCATCACCACTGGGTCTTTTGGAAAAGGTGCATTTTTTTCTGGCTGCTGCTGGAGAAACCGAAGGAGGAGACGTCATCGTAGTGCCATGTGTCACTTCAGCTGCCAACTTGCTCACCAGGAGCGCTTTGGATCTTTTAAGATCTGGGTCAGTTGTAAAGAAAGACACAGCATATGACTTGAACCTAGGATCAAGAATGGTTGCTAAAATATAATGATCAGATTTCAAGATCTTGGCCACCCGTGGATCCTGGCGAAGCGAACAAAGGACTTGATCTATCAGTCCAGCATACTTTGCGGAATCACTTTGTTTAATCTCATCCTTCAATTTCTCCAGCTGCTTTTCCAAAAGCGAAATCAGGGGAATCACCTTACTCAAGCTAGCAGTGTCAGCACTCACTTCACAAGTGGCAACTTCAAATGGTTTGAGCACCTTGCACAAGACAGAAAGTACTCTCCACTGTGCTGGGGTAAGGTACATTGTCCCTCCTCTCCAAATGTCATGGCTTGTCATATAGCTATGGATGGCTTTTTGCTGCTCCTCCATCCGCTGAAGCATATACAGGGTTGAGTTCCACCTCGTTACCACTTCTTGCTTCAGTTGATGGCAGGGCAAATTAAACTGCTCTTGCAGGTTCTGCAATCTCCTGCATGCTGTTGCTGAATGCTGAAAATGTCCCGAAATTTTTCTGGCCACGGACAGCATCTCCTGCGCGCCCCTGTCGTTTTTTAAAAAACCCTGCACCACTAAGTTTACTGTGTGAGCAAAACAGGGGATGTGTTGGAATTCACCCAGCTGTAATGCTTTCACTATATTTGTAACATTGTCAGAAATCACAAATCCTGAGGAGAGTCCAAGTGGGGTAAGCCATGTTTCTATGACATCTCTTAGTTTTTCTAAGAGGTTGTCAGCGGTATGCCTCTTATTGAATCCGGTGATGCACAGAGTTGCCTGCCTCTGAATGAGCTGGTGTTGTTTGTTAGATACTGCTGCTGCTGAAGGCGATTCACCCACCCAGTGGGCCGTCACAGTCATGTAATCTTTAGTTTGTCCACATATCTGTGGTTAAGTGGACAGTGGGTACAATAGCATTTTGCAGGCCAATAATTAGGTTCTGTTTAACGTCCTGGTACAGCCGAGGAATGGCTTTTCGGGTAAAATGAAACCGGGATGGAATTTGGTACCAGGGACACATGACCTCAATTAGCTGTGTAAATCCCACTGCATTAATTGCGGATATTGGACGCAGATCTAATATTAGCATAGCTGTCATGGCGTCAGTGATCCACTGTGCGACAGGGTGAGAGCTGTCATACTTGCTTCCCCTGGCAAGAGATTCTTTAACAGTCAATTTTTTTTTTGGTATACTACTAGTAGTCTTCTTGGTCCACTTCTGGGATGAAGATCCACCAGCAGCAGCAGCAGCAGCAGGCCTAGCGCTCAAAGATTCAGTTTCTTCTGAGGTGTCCTGGAAATTGGAGGAGTCACCGTGACTTAGCATTAACAAATTGGAAGTTGTACTACCACTGATCATTCCTGAGGATATTGAGGAGGAAGGTGTTGTCGGCGGAGATTGCAGGTGCTGGGATTTAGTAGAGAGAAGGCATCTAGCTAATGCTGGACTGCTTGTTGTTATTTTTTTTGCAGTAGTTTCTGTTATCAAACACCTGTCATGAGCTCGCTGCAGATGACATAATAGCGTAGAGGTTCCTAGATGCTTAACGTCCCTACCTCTACTAACTGTGGTCTCACAGAGGCTACAAATGGTTTGACAAATGTTGTCAGGGTTTGGGTAAAAGTAATTCCACACAAAAGATGTGGATTTGTTGGTTCTATGCCCAGGCATGGCAATGGCCTTCTTATCTTGGCCAAGAGCTGCTTCCACTGGTGCCTGACTTATACAAATGATATCCTCATCCTCAATATCCTCATTAGTGCCAGCATCAGCTGCACATATATTCCTCTCATCCTCTTGCAATTCCACGGTGGCATCCTCAATTTCTATGTCCTCTGCAATACTGCTCATCCCCACAACTACAGATGGAAAAGAAACTGTGGAGGGCGGCTTCTCTGAAAGGTCAGGCTTACACATAACAATGCCACTCATGGACCCACTTAGACTCTCCTCAGGGATTTCTGACATTTGTGTTTCAAAAAACACAGTTTGTTCTACTGCCTTATTGGTTTTAAATTTTTTCACACTTCTATAGTCTGATTGAAAAGGTCTTTTATCATCATGAGAGGCACAAGATGCCTCACTGACAGTTGCAGAACCACCACTCAGAAATAAAGGGCAAAGCATGAGTCTTTCCTTGCCGCTACGTGTGGTGAATGGTATGTTGCCAATTTTCTGTTTCTCTGCAATAGTAGTAGTCTTTAGAGGTTTTTTTTTTGTCTTTACCCCTGTGAAATCTAAATTTTTTGATTTCAGGTTCCCTAAGTTTTTAAAGCCTCTACGCCCTTGAGCATCAGCTTTAGATGAAAGTGATGGACTCCTAGCCGCTGCAATGCTAGCATTTGCTTGTTGTTTCTGCTCTCCTCTCGGTTCATTCTCATGAGCCATATTACTTTATGACTATGAACTGGAGTCACGGAGCTGGTATACACACGGTGGGCTATGCCCTTTCACGGAGCTTGTATAATACTCACTGGGTTTATGCCCTGTCACGGAGCTTGTATACACTCAGTGGGCTAAGCCCAGTCACGGAGCTTGTATAATACTCAGTGGGCTTATGCCCTGTCACGGAGCTTGTATAATAGACACAGTGGGCTATGCCCTTTCACGGAGCTTGTATAATACACTCAGTGGGCTTATGCCCTGTCACGGAGCTTGTATACACTCAGTGGACTTATGCCCTGTCACAGAGCTTGTATATTACACTCAGTGGGCTATGCCCTGTCACGGAGCTTGTATAATACACTCAGTGGGCTTATGCCCTGTCACGGAGCTTGTATAATACACTCAGTGGGCTATGCCCTGTCACGGAGCTTGTATAATAGACATAGTGGGCTATGCCCTTTCACGGAGCTTGTAAAATGCACTCAGTGGGCTATGCCCTGTCACGGAGCTTGTATACACTCAGTGGGCTTATGCCCTGTCACAGAGCTTGTATAATACACTCAGTGGGCTTATGCCCTGTCACGGAGCTTGTATAATACTCAGTGGGCTTATGCCCTGTCACGGATCTTGTATACACTCAGTGGGCTTATGCCCTTTCACGGAGCTTGTATAATACACTCAGTGGGCTATGCCCTGTCACGGAGCTTGTATACACTCAGTGGGCTTATGCCCTTTCACGGAGCTTGTATAATACACTCAGTGGGCTATGCCCTGTCACGGAGCTTGTATAATACTCAGTGGGCTTATGCCCTGTCATGGAGCTTGTATAATACACTCAGTGGGCTGTGCCCTGTCACGGAGCTTGTATACACACAGTGGGCTATGCCCTTTCACGGAGCTTGTATAATACACTCAGTGGGCTATGCCCTGTCACGGAGCTTGTATAATACTCAGTGGGCTTATGCCCTGTCATGGAGCTTGTATAATACACTCAGTGGGCTGTGCCCTGTCACGGAGCTTGTATACACACAGTGGGCTATGCCCTTTCACGGAGCTTGTATAATAGACACAGTGGGCTATGCCCTGTCACGGAGCTTGTATAATACTCAGTGGGCTTATGCCCTGTCACGGAGCTTGTATAATACACGCAGTGGGCTTATGCCCTGTCACAGAGCTTGTACAATAGACACAGTGGGCTATGCCCTGTCACGGAGGTTGTATAATACTCAGTGGGCTTATGCCCTGTCATGGAGCTTGTATACACTCAGTGGGCTTATGCCCTTTCACGGAGCTTGTATAATACACTCAGTGGGCTTTGCCCTGTCACGGAGCTTGTATAATACTCAGTGGGCTATGCTCTGTCACGGAGCTTGTATACACTCAGTGGGCTAAGCCCAGTCACGGAGCTTGTATAATACACTCAGTGGGCTATGCCCTGTCACGGAGCTTGTATAATACAGTACACATACACACAGTGGGCTTATTATGCCCAGTCACGGAGCACACACAAAGGGCTTATGCCCAGTAAAGTCACAGAGGTTAAGCGAGAATCCGACGCCGGATGGATGACGTTCGGCCTCGAGGTGGAATCCGAGTCAGGCGGGAACACCCGAACTTGTGTTCGGGTGGACTCGGATTCCACCTGTTCGGAGCGGTTCGGATTCCTCAGAATCCGAACCGCTCATCACTAAGTAGAACTAACCCTAACCCCTACCCTAACCCTCCTCGGTGCCTAAACCTAACCTCCCCCCCTAGTGCATAAACCTAACCTCCCCCTCCCCGCACCTTAACCCTCCCTATCGGTGACTAACCCTAACCTCCTCCCTAGTGCCTAAACCTTCCCCCTTAGTGTCTAACCCTACCTCTGTCCCTAGTGCCTAACCCTAACCCCTAAACCTAATCCTCCCATAACCCCCGATAATTACCTTTGTGATGCCGGCTGTCAAGATACCGGTGCCAGGACCTGGGTTACCCCTTTACACTGCAACGCGACCCGGGTAGCTCAATCCAGGGTTTTTTTAAAGATCATTTCAGACTAAGCAAAATCCCTGGTACAAATGCAATATTCCGGGATTTTGCTACTAGCTCCAATAACCTTGGTTTTTGCACGTGAACGCGTAGCAAACCGGGTTATTGGGCAGTGTGAAAAGTCAGGTTTGAAATAAGCCAGGTCGAGTGACCCGGCATTTCAACCCTGATCACGAGAAGGGTTGAACACGTCTTCAATCCCTGCTCGTGATGCAGTGTGAATGGGAATCTAGTGGAAAAGAATTTTAGTCTCCTAGCATCCCCTCACAAAACATTCTAATATCCCTTTCAGACAGAAGCCGGGGCTTCGACCCTGCTTTTACCCGAGTTATTGAACACGGGTTGAACCCAGGTAACAGCTTCTATACAGGGCCGAAACTAGGATTTTTGTCACCATGAGCAAGACAGTAATTTGGCGCCCCCCATAGTAATGCCCCCTGCAGCAGTGCCCCTAGAGTAATGCCCCCTTCAGCAGTGCACCTGTAGTAATGTCCCCTAAGGTAATGCCCCTGTAGTAGTGCCCATATAGTAATGCTCCCATAGTAATGCCTATGTAGTAGTGCCCATATAGTAATGTACCTATTGTAATGCCCTGTAGTAGTTCCCATATAGTAATGCCCCTGTAGTAGTGCCCATATGGTATTGCCCCCATAATAATGCCCCTGTAGTAATGCTCATATGGTAATACCCCCATAGTAATGCCCTTGTAGTAGTGCCCATATGGTAATGCCCTCATAGTAATGCCCCTGTAGTGCCGCTTACACACACACACACAAAAATACCTTAAACCCCGCTCCTACGTCCGCCGCCGTCTGGTCCGCCTGGCTGCTCCTCGGAACTATGGGAGAGACGTCATGATGTCTCTCCCATAGTACCCGTGGGGAGAGCTGGAAGCTGGAGTTCAGGAGAGAACTCCAGCCTCCGGCTACAACTGCAATGCAGGGAAGGAGCCGGGCGCCCGCTGTTAATAAAATCTCAGCGGGCGTCCGATTTGAAGCCCCCCTGTGGCGCCGGGCTGAAGGACACTGGCGGTGGGTGCAATGGCGCACCCGGTGCACGTGCACCTCCAGCCCCCCTAGTTGTGGCCCTGGCCTATACAACCTTCACATTGCACCTTGGTCACGGGTTATTCCCGGGTCGACCCTTTTCACACTGAACCCGTGTCAGCCCTGCAAAACAGTGTGTTTCATAAGAAATTAATTTTTTATAGGCACACAAATATGAGGTAATGGAAAGCGCTTCACAGCCACCAATCAGCTAATTTTAGGCATGGATCAAATGACCAGGGTCACACCATTCACACCGCAGGCTACCCGGGTCAGTCCAGAGAATAAAACTGGTTGTGACCCTCTCACACAGAGAAAGGAACCGGGTTGACCCAGCTTGCTCCAGCAAAGTCCGAGAGCAAATCTCTGTCTGAAAAGGATATAAGAAAAAGTGCCACAGATAATAGTAGCTTTCTGTTTTGAAAGAGTGTAAATTTTATTTTAAAAAATAGGAAATTCAATTACGTTTACATTTGAACTGTTGATTATAAAGGTCATAATATTTAGTTATTGTATTATTTCGGAACAATTTTTAGTGTCACTAGCCTCCCGGGGGAAGGGCTACCTGGATTGCAGTTACAGTATGTGCTCAGTACCCTCTTCCCCTCTGCTTTAGTGATATTTCAGAGAAAACGCTATTGCCTACAAAATGGCTACAAAATCGCTTTTAACGGCACAGAAAGCTCTCCATTTACTGCAGTAACTTCTGCAATCTGTTCCAGAATGAGAGACAGATAAAAGTACAGGGCTATTCATTAGGCTGATAATGCTGATAACATGACAAAGTTGAAAAGAAAAGTCATTTCTCATTTCAATGCGGCTTTACCTAAGTATATGGGACTTCCAAGATCAGGGACATTTATTACATCCAGAATAATGAGATTCATTGGCGTTAAAACAAGCTTAATTGTTTGCAGTCACATCTAATGCCAAGACAGAGATCTCGCTTGGAATGAGTGGAGATGGAAAGACTGCACCGCACTGCAGGTGCTCTAGTACTCAATTCATTTTTGGTATCAATACCACACCTACTAATTACTTTGGGGAGACCTGTCATTCAGTTAGATGATACTCATCATTGAGCTCGTTTTTACTTTATTACAGGGTATGACCTCCAGCTTTTTAATTCAGTTATGCAGATGCATTTCTCAATGAATTTAATTAGAAGATTAAAATTGCTCTATATTTAATTTATTTTCTTTTTTTTGTAGGAGGGCAGATTATTATGATTAATACATAGTTGCTCTAGAAAACAAATAACAATATATATTTATTTTAAATTAGTCTTCATGACAAATTTCATGTTTATAATAGCTGATGCTGTCCCAGAGTATAATATATTTGATTGTGATAATTGTTTAAAGGAATAGTACAAACAAAGATAAATACAGTAGGGGGAATAATCCATTCATACTGTATGAGTGGCACAAGCAGCTTCTTGCAAAGCTTGTCAGTTGTAAAGTCCACTATACGGAATGGGTACGAGATGCCGGCACTCTGGATCCCGGCGGTCAGCATGCCAAAGCTGGCATCCCCACAGGGTTAGGATTAGGGATGTGCACCGACCCGCCGTGTGTTGGTTTTGGATCTGTATCTCCTTCAAGGTTTTGTATCTGGAGTTGGTTTTGCAAAACCACCCTCAAGTGTTCTGGTTTTGGATCTGGATTTTTTAGAAAAAAAAAATAGATAAAAAGTTTTAAAAACAGCTAAAATCATGTAATTTATGCAATCCAAAACCCGAAATTCGGATTTAAAATCCAAATTCCGAGCTGCAAAAAGATCAGAACCGCGACCCGGATTTACCCGGATCTCCTCAGGAGATCAGAACCGCGACTAAGATTTACCTGGATTCATGAAATTCGGGTGGATTCGGATTCCTGGAAAACTGAACAGCACATCTCTAGTTAGGATACCAACACCTGTTGGTCGGTAGCCTAACCTTCCCCCTCTCCCTACCCCTAACTCTAACCCTCCAATGCCTGAACCTAACCTTTCCCCCTAGTGCCTAAACCTAACCTCCCCCTCCCTGCAGTCTAAACCTTACCCTCCCCCCTTAGTAGAAAGCCTCCCCCTTAGTATGTAGCGCTATCAGTGGCGTAACTAGGGCAGGGCGAGCGGGGTACGTGCCCTGGGTGCCATGGCAAGCCCTGCAGAGGGGGGCGCCGCCGGCCAGGACATCGTACCCGCACGCCCTCCCCCGCACCACCATTGTGTCCTGAGTTTTTTTTTTAACGAGCAGGCAAGTGGCCTGCTGTTGGCTTGGCTGCCTGGTGGGGGAGCTGCAGTGGAGGCTCGCAGCCCCTCCTAGGCAGCCTTCCTACAGATCTATCCTCCCCTCCTCCTGATCTGCCGGAGTCCTGGACTAGAGCCAGAGCTGCCGTCTGCGCCGGGTGAGGAGTGATTCTTCCCTCCCCGGCGCTCTCCATCTACGCTGCTCGCTCTCACTAACTACCGGTAAGGTCTTGGGAGAAGGGGGGGGGGTGGCTAATGGATCAACTGCTGCTGGGGGTAGGGGGGAGGCTGTATTGGATGGCTAAACTGCCGCTGGAGGGGAGGGGGGTGTTCATTTTTTATGTGGGGGGCTGCTGGCTGCATTTGTCTGTGTCTCTGTATAAGCGGTGTGTGTGTAAGTGTATCTGTTTAAGCTTTATGTGTGTGTCTGTATGTAAGTGTCTCTGTATAGGGTGTGTGTGTAAGTGTCTCTGTATAGTCTGTGTGTGTGTGTAAGTGTCTCTGTATAGGCTGTGTGTGTAAGTGTCTCTGTATAGGCTGTGTGTGTGTGTGTGTGTAAGTGTCTCTGTATAGGCTGTGTGTGTCTGTGTAACTGTCTGTATAGGGTGTGTGTGTGTAAGTGTCTCTGTATAGGCTGTGTGTGTGTGTAAGTGTCTCTGTATAGGCTGTGTGTGTGTGTAAGTGTCTCTGTATAGGCTCTGTGTGTGTGTGTCTGTGTAACTGTCTGTATAGGGTGTGTGTGTGTAAGTGTCTCTGTATAGGCTGTGTGTGTGTGTGTAAGTGTCTCTGTATAGGCTGTGTGTGTGTGTAAGTGTCTCTGTATAGGCTGTGTGTGTGTGTAAGTGTCTCTGTATAGGCGTTGTGTGTGTGTATGTGTGTAAGTGTCTCTGTATAGGCTTTATGTGTGTGTCTGTATGTGTCTCTGTATAAGCTTTATGTGTGTGTCTGTATGTAAGTGTCTCTGTATAGGCTGTGTGTGTAATTGTCTCTGTATTGGTTGTGTGTGTAAGTATCTCTGTATAGGTTGTGTGTGTAAGTGTCTCTGTATAGGCGTTGTGTGTGTGTGTTTCTGTATAGGCTGTGTGTGTAAGTGTCTCTGTATAGGCTTTGTGTGTGTAAGTGTCTCTGTATATGCTTTGTGTGTGTGTGTATATGTGTCATGGTGTATGTGTATATTTGTCAGTGTGTGTGTGTGTGTATATGTGTCAGTGTTTGTGTGTATGCAGTGTTCACAAAATACGCGTTGCAGACGATGAAGGACTCCGTTTCTTAAATGAACGGGTCCTGTAGGAACGCGCTGTGTGCCTGTCGCCGCAGCAGCCGGGCCAATTACATCCTCAGCAGCTACTCCACCAATCACCATGGGCGGCAGCGTCTTCTCCTCCAATCGGCATCAGAGTCTCCACCTCCCGGTCACGTGACGCTGCCAGGCTTTCTCTACTCAAGCTCTCTGCAGCACAGAATCCTGCCTCCTGTTACCTGACACTCTGTACGCATACTGCGGGCAGCACTGACATGCGACACTGGCTGGCATGTGAAACTGTGCGGCCCCTGGCTAGGTGACTCCGGATCCCCCCTTCTCCTCCTGGGCCGATCCTCAGACCCCAGCTGTGTCCAATATTGTCTGCCGAGTTCATGGGCCCCAAGAACAGGCTGCTGGGTGCTTATGAGCTTGAAGTCTTCCCCGAGCTGCAAGTGTGTGTGGTGGGAGCTTTTTGTGTGGTGCCAGGGTGCTCCCCCTGTGAGCCTTCTTTGCGATGCCACTATGTGTTGGGACCCTACTATTTGGAAACAGGGTGCTGCCAGTGTAGTACCAGTCTGTGGTGGGACCCTTCTGTGCAGTGCCAGGGTTGTGCCATTGTGTTTTGGGACCCTTCTGTGTAGTACCAGTGTGTGGTGGGAGAGGACCCTTCTGTGCAGTGCCATAGTGGTGCCAATGTGTTTTGGGACCCTTCGATTTGGTGCCAGTATGTGGTAGGGCCCTTCTGTCTGGTGCCAGGGTTCTGCCAGTGTTTGCTGGGATCCTACTGTGTAGTGCTAGTGTTTGCTGAAACATGTTTGTGCAGTGCCAGGGTGCTTTCAATGTGTGGTGGGACCCTTCTGTCTAATGGCAGTGAAATGCAGTAACCCCCTCCTTGTCCCCCAGTACTGCATCAGCTGCTATTTACCCTTGCACCAACCCTACCCCCAGCCCTGCCTGCCCCTTGTCTCCTCCCTGCCCCCCAAGCACTGTCGCAACTGCTGTTTGCACCTACACCCTCCCTACCCCTAGCATTACCTGCCCTTACTTCCCTCTACCCTCAGCGCTACCCCATCTTCTCCCTGCCTTTACCCCCCCAGCTCTATCCCAACTGCTACTTGCCCTTAACCCCCTCTACCCCAACTGCTACCTGCCCCCAGCTATGTCGCGACTGCTGCCTGCCCTCACCCCCCATTAATATGTGATGGGACCCAGAAACAGTGGAGTAGGACCCCAATTTTCTAAAATGAGGGGTCCCCGGGAACCACAAATGTTTACGCTCAGCGCGATCACTGGTATGTATATGTGTGTGTGTGTGATATATATATATGTGTCAGAGTGTGTGTATATGTCAGTGTGTGTCAGTATGTATATGTGTGTGTGTAATTATATGTGTCAATGTGTGTGTATATGTCAATGTGTGTCAGTATGTGTATATTAACAGTGTGTGTATGTGTTAGTGTGTATCTATGGTAGTGTGTGTATGTCTGTGTGTATCTATGGCAGTGTGTGTATATGTGTCAGTGTGTGTGTATATGTCTGTGTGTGAGTGTGTTGAGAGACAACGCGGGGGGGATGTGATGGTGTGCTGAGAGTTGATGCAGGGGGGAGATGATGGTCTGCTGAGAGATGACACAGGGGGGGAGGCGATGGTGTGGCTAAGAAAAGATGACACGGAGGGAGATGATGGTTTGGCTGAGATGATGCAGTGAGATGATGGTGTGGCTGAGAGACGCATAGGGAAGGAGTCTGGTTGAACTGCTATCGTATGATGATGACCTTGTTAATATTCCTACACAAACAGGTATCTTACGGACAATGTGACCTACATGAATATTGAATACCGACTGAAGACGCCGTCGTCCCAGGGAGGATGTATTTCTTCAGAGGTTCCACAGTGTGAGAAACTACCATACAGGTAAGGTGCGTATGGAATAGAAAGGAATGTTCCCAGACTGACAAGAAATTGGTGGAGTGTCATGTTGGCCCGCCCCATTTTCAATAGCCACGCCCCTTTCGTCATTTGACCACGCCCATTTTTGCAGCGCGCCGAGGGCGCGCTAAACTTAAGCATAAAGATATTTTTTATTTAAATATGCAAATACAATTCTTTATATTAGATAGCTGAATAAGTAGTAATCACAATAAAAAGGGGAACAATATTCCAAGAGCAATATAAAAAAGTAGAATACCTAAAAATTTAAAAACATGAATAAATAGATGTAGCTGGAGGGTATATAGATATATACCAAGACACATGCAAATTTTTTATAGTCCAAAAAAAATCCAATTTAGTATAACATTTCCAGTGTTATCCACCTGACAGTTCAACAATTTGTCTTAAGCAATTGCAAGCTGTTTCAAAGAGTTATATGCAAATGGGTTACCATGCATGGGTGCCGTGTAAATCCTCTGAGCCCTGTGGGCTAGACAGTCCCAAATTATTCCACACTGTGGTAGATGACAGTACCTTAATTCCTTTTTGGCAATCAGCGGGAAGGTGCAGTGGGAAATCCTGTGGAGCCGTGAAGGTAAATAGATGGATCTCTGTTAATATGAGAGTCTCCCGTTGATAAAGCTCTGTGTCCCCGTAAAGGAGTGCTGACTCCAATAGAGTATATAAGTCCTGGGGCACAAGCGAGAGGCAGGTGCGGGGCGGTTATCAGCAGCTGCAGTCTGCGGATAGTATCGCCCTAATAGAAGGTGAAAGTGCAGCCTCTCGAATGTGTAGACCGCCGATCTCCTGTATAATGAGCCGAATGCCTCAGGGCTCCGTCGGGTGGCTGCCCGACTGGCACGGACCACTAGGTTTGCAATGCACAGGATCCTAAGATGTGAAACAGCTGATGTGGTGGATTTATTGCAGTGGTGTCCTCCAGATAATAATGCTTAACACGTATCCCTGTAGTTCACAGCTTCGTCAGAGGCAGAGTGAGAAGCTGTCTCCAGACGTCCTTTTTAAAGGTGCCTAATTGTTTAATTACTAATTGGAAATGTCTGGAGAACACTTCTATCATCATGTCATTGTTTTTTTCTTTCTTTCACTGTGACTATTTTACCCACATAGTTTAAAGATACAAAGTGACATCAGTATAAACAATTAAGTTATCAGCTACATTGTTACATAAAGAGGAAAAAGAAGAAGAAGAAACAGTTAGAGACATAAAAAAAAAATAAAAATAAAAATCCCTAGATTACAAAGTGTACCATAAAAGAACATACTAATTTATTTAGTTATAACAGTATTTAAAACTAGTTTGGATGTAAATAAGTACCTGTATTAAAATTGCAAAATCCCTTAGTGATATCATCCTTGATGTTATTTATATTTCAACAGTCGAAAACTGAGCTTAGGATCTATTAATTTATAATATAATTTACTTGTACATTTTTAATGTTGATATAGTGTAACAAGTCATATATTCAAACAAGTGCTTCGTGACCGAATAACTTGGTCATGAGACTTAATATCAGAACTAGAAAAAAGTAAATGGACTGGGAGTGTTAGGAGCAGTTAATAAAAGGAAAGGGTACAAAGAACAACCCACTAACATAAATGATAACCCAGGCATAATTGCCCTATAGGACTATCCAGAGGGGGCCACTAAGCGCGAAAGGGGATAGTAGGACCGCACAGTCCCTAAGAGTCCCTAACATCACCCTGTGTCTCCCACCTACGTACACAGTAATCAACTGATTATGAAAATGAGAGGAAAAAGGAAATGGCTTTGCTAAAAATTACGAAAAAATCAGAGTAGTACACACAATCAATATCTGATACACATTCTAAATAAATAGGAGTAGGGCAAGGAAAGTTATAGGGGATAATGGGACACATTTGTCCCTAAGGTCCCACATCCCTAATGCACATCTCTCATTTATAAGACACAATTTAATTCTACAGCTTCATTTAAACCTTCAGGGGAAATGGTATTGAGCTTAAACATCCAATAAAGTTCTTGTTGGCATAGACGGCGATACATGATCTCCACTATCAGTGATTTTTATATGTTCTAGACCCATAATTCTTAGACTATCCTATTTGCTGTTATAACATTCTAAAAAATGTCTAGAAACGCTATGGTTCATTTTGCAATTTATGACATTTCGTCTATGCTCCAAAAACCTCCTTTTCAGAGGTCTAGTAGTGCGACCAACATAATAGAGCGGACAATTACAGAACAATAGATATATTACGAAATCACTATCACAGTTCATAAACTGTTTTATATTCATTTTGGTCTCTTTAGAAGGGACTGTAAAGCTATTGCGTACACTATGAACATGTTTGCAAGTAGTGCACTGGTTCTTCCCACACTTGAAAAACCCTTCTGGCCTGTTTGCTAACCATTGTTCTTTTTTGGCTGGTTGGCTTATAGGTATGTTCTTTAAAAAACTCGGTACCAACAGGTTTTTTAGATTTTTATTTTTCCTATAAATTACTGTTGGTGTATTAGGAATATTGGCCCTCATTCAGAGCCGTTCGCTATTTGCGGTCGTTCGTTCAAAAACAAGGGGTGGCTATTCAAATGATCCGTTCGCAAATTGCAGTCTGTTCACACCTCTAAGTCTGAACGAGCGAGCAAAACATACGCTCGTTTATTTGTTAAAAACGCCCCCTGGCCGCTCGCACCATACGTCATGTCCGCTATTTATTAGATTAATCGAGTACATCGAGCAGCGTATGAACTGCTCGCTATTCTTGTGGCTGGTGTTTGCTACCACAAATTTGCGAGCAGTTCTGGCTATAAAATAACCCAGTGACGTGGTCAATGACGCTGCTGTATTAATTATGCACACCCATAATACGCCCGTTTTGACCTTTAAGCGCTCCTGCGTTCGGATCTCCACTCCCCATTTTCAAGCACCTTCCCCTGTTACCACCCACATACGCCTCATTCTGTCACTCAAAATAGCAGGCACTCGCTATATAGCGTACAAACGATTTTTGGCCGCACTGACTGGTTCGCGCATGCGTACTAAAAACCGTACGCATGCGCAGATGTGCAAACATCGCTCGGAACGAGCGTACTGCCGCTAACGAGCGGCTCTGAATGAGGGCCATTGTTTCTAAGGATGGGATCACACTTTAGGATAGCATAATTCTGTAAGATGATATTCTTAATCTCTGATGATTTACATTTATATTTGGAGATGTATAAAAGAGCTTCCTCTTCTATCCCACCTATAACCCCTTCTCCCTTCCTTCTTTCTTTACGTAGCATATCTAATTGTGTCAAACCTTTTGTGTCCTGTATTGCCTTTTTCAGTAGTGATTTTGGATATGATCTCTCTCTGAAGTGACGGATCATATTTTCTGCTTGTTTATTAAAAGTATCTTGGTTTGAACAATTCCCCCTTAGACTCAATAGCTGCCCTTTTGGAATTTTTAGGTATTCTACTTTTTTATATTCCTCCCCCCTTAGTGTCTAACCTTCCTCATAGTGCCTAATCCCTAACACTAAGCCACCCCCTAACCTCGCTACTTACCTTCGGGTTTCCGGGAGTCGGGATCCCGGCACCTAGATTCTGACAGGTGTCGGTTTGCCAGCGCTGGCATTCTGACTGCCGGAATCCCCAAGGTTGGGATATTGAGTTCCTCCCACACTATGAACCCTTTGTATGCATGGTAAATATGTCAAGATGCATGGAGGAAGATGGTAAATAAAAGCTTCATAGCTCTTTTTCCGTTTAGAGCCTTTTCAAAATTGAGAAAGCTCTATTGGAAACATGGTTAATGCTCAAATTGTGGGACTAGCTACTGTAATTGATGTTGTTAATATTATTGACAAACTAGCGACCCGCCCCGGCTTTGCACTGAACAATTGCATCTTGCCAAAGCCTCCCGCATCTCATAACAACCTATGCCGTGTCATCACAGACCCCTGCATCTCTCCACAATGCCCTGCTTCTCACTCCTGCCCTCTGCATCTCACCACAACCCCCACTGCTGCTGTCCTGAAGCTGGCTGGGCCTGGCCACTGACATGTGCTGGGAAGGAGAAGGATCATGGATGAGAGATTTGTATTGCAGCTACTGTAAGCATTATCAGCAGCATGTCCACAAGGCTGGGGGAGTTGTGCATATTTCTACAGACTCCATGCGCACCCTGCCCCAGCTGCCGAACATGGCGGTAAACAATGTCCACTTTTCACAATGTACCCTGTATTTCCTGGGATTCCTGTTGAGTTTGCATGCCATGGTGCGCTGACTTCCATGGGAGGTGCCTCCTGTTCACTGAGGACATGTGGCTGAGTGGGAATATCATGCTGGAGAGGGAGCTCTTCGCAGTGGAGGAGTGGTGGTCGGATTCCACCTGCAGGTTCAGCGTAGGGATGGACATTAATGGTTAATGGTTACTAACCATCAACTTTTTTGTTCTGATGGTAATGTTTTTACCATTTGATGGTGTTGGTCTGATGTTTGCCACCATCGAATGGAAATCATTTGATGGTTGTTGTTTTTGAAAAAAAAACTGATAGCTGTGCCTCTCTTGGCTCCTTCCTGGCTTCTGTGCTTCATCAGGGCATCTTCCTGGGTTCGTTGGAGGCTCTCTCTCACTCTCTGTCTGCCTCAGACATGACCCTGCTCAGTCCCTGACTTCCTTCCCTCTTTTGGCTGTTGCTAAGCAACAGGGCACATTGCTATCTCTGAGGGCGCATTTCTATGTCTGATTGGCTCTCACTGTCTCAGAGACAGCAGCAGTCATTTACTCACACAGCACCACCCTGGCCAGCTCCTACACAGCAACTTTGTGCAACATTTTTTTCTGTGACTTGCTTCACTAAAATCCTCACTGCTTGGTTCCCTTATATCACTGATAAATGGTTCATACTGTACACCAAAACCTTCCCCCACCAATGCTGTATAGAATAGTGAAAATCCCATCAAAATCTGTCCAGTGGTTCAAGAGATTAGCCTGAATGAACAGACAGCCCCCTAAACCAGGGATTTATATATATATATATATATATATATATATATATATATATATGGAAAAAAGTACTTACCCATCTTTTTCTGAGGGCACCTGGTTATTGTTACAGCTTCAGGCTCAGGTGAGATGAGTGCCGGATCTTTTTCGCTATATATATATATAAAAAAAAAGGAAACCCAGCACTCACCATGTTTAAACACTCACAATGATGTATATATATTTTTATATAAGGAAAAAGTGGTAACGGCGCTTAGTCTGTATTCAGTCAGATTAATGTTTTATTAATCCTTGACAGATGCACTCCCCAAATCTCAAGGGTGGCTGCTTCTTCTCCCAAAGACTGTTGTTTCGACAGCATATAATCCTATAAAATAAATATATAATAGATACTGATACTGCACATATTAATTCATGTGGTGTCAACAGTTTGTGTCATACAACGGCATAAGTTTACTAGTATAATCTCTTTTCTGGAAGCCAAATGTGGATAATAAAGTAGGCCTAGCAATTCGTGTAAGATTTGTCTGTAATATTCCAAGTTTAAAGGAAATAGCCTTTCAGCTCAGCCATCAAGTCCACTGATGTTCTCTTTTATTTAATGCTTAATACTAGAGATGTGCGCCGACCCCCGTGTTTTGGTTTTGCATCTGGATCTCCCCTGGTTTTGGATCTGGATTAGTTTTTCCAAAACCTCACCTCCGTGTTTTGTTTTCGTGTTTTGGTTTTGGATCTGTATTTTTTCTTAAAAAACTCAAAAAACAGCTAAAATCACATAAAATGGGTCTTTTTTGTTCCTACAGTATTAATAACCTCAATAACACTTATTTCCACTCGTTTCCAGTAAATTTTGACCACCTCGCAATATTAATTTTGTTATCTAGTTAAAGGGCCAAAAGGTTGGATCCAGCTTACTGTCTCAAAACTGATTGATATCATTATTAATAGAGTTGAAGACTGTGCAAAGATGATGGTTGGGATACCCTTGAGGATTGAAGAATTGATAGTTGATAGTTGGTGCAGCCCCTGGCTGTTAAATTGATAATAAATTAATTAAAAAACAAATCATTGGGTGCAGCCCCTGGCTGAATAATTAATAAAAAGCAATTTATTGGTACAGCCCCTGGCTGTTAAATTGATAATAAATTAATTAAAAAACAGTTCATTGGGTGCAGCCCCTGGCTGAATAATTAATAAAATTAAATTCTTTGGTATAGTCCCTGGCTGTAAAATTGATAATAAATTAATTTAAAAATAAATCATTGGTTCCTAAACCAACCATAACATTATGAAATCAATGAAACTAGATCAGAGCGCCAAAAAGTGCCACAAAGTGTAAAAGACAGTGTATATGTTTAAAGTGCAAGTGCTAAAGTGCATAAAAAATGACCTAAATAAAGGAATAGTATAGTACCGACCAATGAGTAAGCATAAAACAATACGGTTTATTTATAAAAGTATAAAGGTAGGGACATATATAGTATACAGACTGCGTAATGACAAATAACAAATAACTAAATCAGACAATAAAATAATAAAAGAAGCATGGATAGGAACATAAAAAATATGAGTTTTAAAAACAATAAATGTCTTATCTTATTTCAAGGAGAAGTATAGCAATGTAGTAAGGCTCCCAACACGTTTCGTTTCCTGTTAGACTTCTTCAAGAAGTCCTTGAAGAAGTCTAACAGGAGACGAAATATGTTGGAAGCCTTACTACATTGTCATACTTCTCCTTGAAATAGTCTGAAACACTTTGCGCAATCGCTCTGTTTCACCTCTTTCTTAAGTTTCTCAAGCTGTTTTTGCAAAAGTCTGATGAGGGGAATGACCTGACTCTAGCTGGCAGTGTCTGAACTAACTTCATGTGTGGCAAGTTCAAAGGGTTTGAGAACCTTGCACAACTCGGAAATTATTTTCCATTGCGCTTGAGTAAGGTGCATTTCCCCTCCAGGGCCTATGTCATAGGCCGTTGTATAGCCCTGGATGGCCTTTTGCTGTTACTCCATCTGCTGAAGCATATAGAGGGTAGAATTCCACCGAGTTACTACCTCTTGCTTCAGCTGATGGCAGGACAAATATAACAGTACCTGCTGGTCATGCAATCTTCGACAAGTGGTTGCCGAATGTCTAAAATGTCCGGATATTTTGCGGGCCACCGAAAGCATCTTCTGCACGACCGTGTCAGTTTTTAAAAAACGTTGCATCACCAAAATAATTGTGTGAGCAAGACAAGGGATGTGTTGGAATTCGCCCACATGTAATGCTTTCACAGTATTGGTAGCATTGTCCGAAATCACAAATCCCAAGGAGAGCAATGATTTCCCTGAGTTTTTCTAAGAAGTTCTCAGTGGTATGCCTCTTAGTGAAACCAGTTATACAAAGAGTAGCCTGCCTCTGTATCAGCTTTCTTTTGGTAGATGTTGTTGCTGCTGTTGTAGGAAATACACCTACCCAGTGGGCTGTCACAGTCATGTAATCCTTAGTTTCCCCTGTCCCACTTGTCCACATATCAGTGGTCAAGTGGACAGTGGGTACAATGGCATTTCTGAGAACATTAATAAGGTTTTTTTTAATGTCCTTGTACAGACGTGGAATTGCTGGTCTAGCGAAGAGGAATCTAGAAGGGATCTGGTAGCGAGGAAACAGGACCTTAATTAACTGTTGAAAACCCACTGCAGTAATGGCGGATACTGGACGCACATCTAATACCAGCATAGCTGTTATGGCGTCAGTAATCTGCTGTGCAAATGGGTGATTGCTGTCATACTTGTTTGCCCTTGCAACTGATTGTTTAACAGTTAATTGCTTTTTGGAAGATACGCTACAAGTAGTCTTCCTCCTGGTCCCCTTCTGGGATGAAGATCCACTAACAGCAACAGCAGCAGCAACAGGCGTAGTCATCAAGGATCCTTCTGAGGAATCACGGATAGGAGAGGAGTCAATCATGCTTCGAATACCAACACTGGATGCAGCAGGACTACTGCCGATGATGAATGAGGATGTTGATGATGCAGGTGTTGGTGTTGGAGATCGAAGGTGCTTGGATCTCATAGAGAGGGATCAGGTAGGTGACACTGGACTTGTTACGTTTTGAGTTTTGGAACTTGGCGACAAACACTTTGATATTTGATGAATGCGCTCCAAATTGACATAACAAGGAGGATGTTCCTAGGTGGCTTAGGTCCCTCCCTCTACTCACTCTTGCTTGGCAATGGTCACATATGGCTTGACAACTGTTGTCCGGATCGGGGTGGAAATAATTCCACATGTGAGAAGTGGATTTTTTTGTCTTTAGTCCCGGCATGACAACAATGGGCTCTGGAATTTTCAATCCATGGACAACAGCTGTTGCCTTACTTGCACAAATGACATCCTCGGCATCAACATCTTCATCATCAACATCCTCATCATCCTTAGCACCTTCAACTACCAAAATATCCTCCTCCCTGTGCAATTCCACAGAAGCATCCTCGATGACTACGTGTGCAAGATGTTGACTGCCCTTCCCCACATTTACAGAGGGCACACAAATGTTGGAACTTGTAGGATCCTCCAGTACACTAGTATTTAGGTCTGACTCACACATGGCAACCGCGGACACACTTGCACTCTCCTCGGGGATTTCTGATGTTGATTTCTCAGGGCACAGTTGTTTTTTCCGAAGGGCTATCAGAATCAGAACCAGCAGTCTTCCTAAAGAAAGACCAAGGCCTTATCCTTTCCTTGCCACTTCATGTAATGAATGGCATATTGCCAATTTTTTGTTTATCTAAAGGCACAATTCCTTTAAATTTTTTTTCTTAACAGTAAAAGTAGCTTTACCATATCAGTGGCGTGACTTAAGCCCTGGGGCATGGGCCTTCATAGAGGACGAGGAAGTTGACGGCCTTGCACTGCTGGCGGCAGTGGTTCTTGGCTTTGCTCTCCTGTCATGTGACAACCCTTCGCATTTTCTGCAGTCTTGAAGCAGTGTCACAAGCACCAATAGTGTAGCCAAGGTGCAGTTAAAAATTCACACACATGCATTCGTGCGCACACAGGAAAAAATTTGACAAAAAAAGACAATTTTATTAAAAAAAAATTCCACCCCAGAAATTGGGCCCAGAGCACAGATTGATGACGACTGGAGTCGGGCAGCAGTAGGTTGTGTTGCAGACTAGCTATATCTTGTGCGGCTAAGCCTAACACACACAGACACACAGACAATTATTAGACAAAAAAAGACAATTTATTTTTTATTTTTTTTCAGCTCCAGAACTTGGGCCCAGAGCACAGATTGATGAGGACTGGAGTCGGGCAGCACTAAGTTGCAACTTGCTGTATTTTGTGCGGCTAAGCCTAACACGCACGCACACACAGAAAATATATTGACAATATATATTTTTTTTTTTTTGGAGTCCAGAACTTGGGCCCAGATGGACGTAGCAGACAGCACAGCACCAGCCCAGATGGATCAGCACCAGCCCAGATGGACGCAGCAGACAGCACAGCACCAGCCCAGATGGATCAGCAACAGCCCAGATGGACACAGCAGACAGCAGCACCAGCCCAGAATGGATCAGCACCAGCTCAGGACACCGCAGCCAGCACAACACCTCTCCTGAGCCCTACACTACTCTCCCTGTTCAGTTTCCACAGCCGGAGTGAAATGGCGCCCGTCGCATCCCTTATATTTAGAGACGAAAGCTTGCAAGGCGCAAGATTTTCTCTCTATGGTTTTTCCTCGATTTGAGAGATCAAGAGTCAGGCGGGACCACCCAAGCCAGCTTGGATCCTACTCGGATCTACAAAATTCGTTTGGGTTCGGATCTCTGAGATCCGAACCCGCTCATCTCTACTTAATACCCAATTAATTATTTCTGCTTGCAGCTCTCTCCTGACTAAAGTCATGGTCAGCATTAGGGGCATAATGCTCCATAACTTATGTCCCATCCCCCCAAAGTTTACTATGTGGCTTTGTGATGCTGATCCATCTTCCATAGCCCCCCACTCTCTTCTTCCTGAACTGAAACCCTAACAGGGCTGCATTGTGCATATACCTGCTCCTGCCACATGCTGTGAAGAACAGTGTGGAATCTCAGTAGAAGAGCAGACATTGCCAAACGGCTTTCCATTCTGGGCCCACTGCACCCCTTTCAGCATATACAACCCCCCCTGGTTTCTCTTTATAGCAGGTTTCCTTGCCTTGCAAATGTGCTGTAATCATTACCGGCACTCCACTGTAACAGGTAAGCAAAATGCCCAGGTGCCCTACTAAAGGTTAATGAATAACCTTATACAGACAACAGAAAAGGGTACAATGGCGGCACTCATGGGTCCTTTAAGAGAAGAATCACTCTGACAAGCTGTGTCAATCCTTGTTCAATGTTTCGGCCACATAGACCTATATCAAGAACAAAAATCTACATTGAAAGATGCTGTTTCCCATGTGTCACCCTGGAAGCTGTAAGTGTGACATCATCAGCATGCATCCATCGCTGTGTGGCTGATCACAGCACTCCCAGTGGTCATGTTAGGAACAGCTGAAAATCTAATACAGGTTCATGAGGCAAAGTGAGCAGCGCCTGTAGTGTATAGATTCAAGAAGTGAGGGTGCAGGAAAGACATTGTGATGTCCAACACCATACAGGGAATGGAAAGGAAAATGTAAAGAGATGGGAAAGGGGAATAAGAACAAATAGAAAAAAATGTGGTGTACAGTATGGAGAACATGCAAACTCCACACCTAAAAGAGAAAATTTTAAAAATCATAAAAAACACCAGAGACATCCCTTACATGAAATTAATAAAGTACATGCTTCCAGAGGTAATGAGTTGATGATAGAATACATCACACTTAGATAGTATACAGTGGCGGTTCTAGGTGCGGGCTAACAGGGCCGTCGCCCGGAGCGCCGACACCTAGAGGGCACCACTGAGTCCCCCCCACCGAAAAAAAAACCAGAAGGGAAAAAAAAATAAAAATGCGCCGGTCCAACCCCCCCCCAGCCGCCGCCACCGGGAGGCTGCATTTGCCGGGCGCCCGCTGATATTTATCAGCAGGCACCCAGCTCCCTCCCTGCAGCGGCAGCCGAAAGCCGGAGCTCACTCCTGAGCTCCGGCTTCCGGCAGATAGAGAGTACTATGGGAGGGACGTCATGATGTCATGACGTCTCCCCATAGATCCGAGGAGCCGCCGTCGGATCAGAAGGCAGCAGAAGCAGGAGCAGGAGCGCGGCTAAAGGTAAGTATTGTGGGGTTTTTTGTTTTTCTTACAGTCGGAAGCACCAGCACTGGGGGACAACTATAGGGGGCATTACTACCAGGGGGCACAACTACAGGGGGCATTATTTCTGGGGACATTACTACAGTGGGCACTACTATAGGGGGCATTACTAATGGGGGCAGTACTACTGGGGAGCATTACTAATGGGGGCAGTACTACTGGGGAGCATTACTAATGGGGGCAGTACTACTGGGGAGCATTACTAATGGGGGCAGTACTACTGGGGAGCATTACTAATGGGGGCATTACTAATGGGGGGATTACTACTGGGGAGCATTGCTACTAGGGAGCATTACTAATGGGGGCAGTACTACTGGGGAGCATTACTAATGGGGGCATTACTAATGGGGGCATTACTAATGGGGGGATTACTACTGGGGAGCATTACTACTGAGGGCAGTACTACTGGGGAGCATTACTAATGGGGGCAGTATTACTGGGGAGTATTACTAATGGGGGCAGTACTACTGGGGAGCATTACTAATGGGGGATTACTAATGGGGGGCATTACTACTGAGGGAACTACAATAAGAGACATTACTACTGGCATTACTACTGTGGGCACTACTATAGGGGGCATTACTACTGTGGGCACTACTATAGGGGGCATTACTAATTGGGGAATTACTACTGTGGAGCTTTACTACTGGGGGAGCTACTATAGGTGGCATTACCACTGGGGGTACTACTAATGGGGGCACTGCATGGGGGGCACCACTACTGGGGCCATTGTGTAAGGGGCAACACTGCTGTGGGCATTGTATAAGGGGCACTACTATTGTGGGCATTGTATTAGGGGCACTACTACTGTGGGCCTTGTGTATAAGATACACACATTTTGGCATTATGTAAAAGGGGCACCACTGTGTATCATAACATAAGGGACTACTGTGTGGTGTAATTTGAATTGGGGATAATGTATTATAAAGGTAATTACTGTGTGTGGCACAATGTATTATACAGGTTATTACTGCATATAGCAAAATGTATTATAAAGGGCATTACTGCGTGTGGCATAGTGTGTTATAAAGGGCATTACTGTGTGTGGCATCGTGTGTTATACAGGGCATCACTGCATGTGGCATAATGTTTTATAAAGGCCATTACTGCGTGTGGCATAATGTTATGTTATCTAAAAAAAGTTATTTCTTTTTTTTTTGGGGGGGGGGGGGGGTGGGCGCAACTGGGAACTTTCGCCCTGAGCTCCACAATGTCTAAAACCGGCCCTAATAGTATTCTTGCCAAGTCAGGTGAACATATTCCAAAAAGTTACTCCTAATTTTCTTCAGAAAAATTCAATAAGATCTGCAAATCACAAAGTAGATAATTTCAGAGTAAAGGTAACGATTTTTTGAACGATTTAACTATAATGACGTCGTTATCGTTAAATCGTTGAAAAAATCGTTCGGTTTCTGAGTTATAACGGTGAACAATTATCGTTCATGCGCGTTCCCGTTTGTAGTTTGTAGTTCATTCTGACTGACCAACTGAACGATTTTCATTAAGGGAAGCAACATTTTTCGTTCATCGTTGAAAAAAATCGGTCATTTACCCTTCAAAAAATTGTTCACTTTTTCAAAGGAAAAACTGAACGAAAATCGTTAACGAAAATCGTTCACTAGCAAAATCGTTACATGTGTATGCAGCTTAACTCTTGGTCATAGGGCCTGATTCAGATTTGGGAATAGAGTGAGATATCTCTCTCAACTGTGAACTTGAACAAACCAAAGGGGTGTAAATACATAAAAAAATTTGCATGTGGGGTAAATACTGGCTGCTTTTGCATGTAGCTCACAAATACTACACAGCTTTATTATTACTCTACAATTTAGATGTCAGTTTGGAAACACTCCTCCCAAATCTAAATCTCTGCACATTTGAAATCTGCCCCAACTGCAGTGCAGCATGGTTTGACCAAGATGATGAATTGAGAGAGATATCTCACTCTATTCCCAAGTCTGAATCAGGTCCATATAATGTGCTGTGCACCCATAAAAGACAACACCCATGTCGCCATCTTTCGTGTGTCAACCTGTATTACAGGACCCAATCTATTTAGGAGGTTACCCATCCTATTACTGATAGGGCCCAGCACTGCTTGACTGCCAAGGTCGGCCGGGATTGGGCATAGCCATAGTGTGGTATGACTGTAAGTTGCATACATATAATTGTATACAGTATATATAATGTGTGTGTATGTACTGTATATATATATTTTTTGTATTATTATTTAATTTTTTTTTACACCAGCAGCCATTTGATTTTGATTCACCTGCTTTAGGGGTTCAGAGCGTCTCCTGGCAGTGGTGTTCATATATTCTAGTGGTGACAGCTGATTACGACTGAAGATGATTTTAGAAATCATTGTGTCTGGAAGAAGCCAATTCATTAGAGGGACAAAGGAACCACATCGCTGTCTTGTCCATAGAGTTTCATCAGGACCCCGGCTAACATTACACTATCGGCCACAACTCTACTTTACCCCTCTGATGTTCTACTACTTACCACAAATTAAAAATATCTATTTATTGCAATACATTTGTAAGAAAGCCTTGAATTTTATTTTTCTGAGTAAACCCCGGACGAACATCTTGGTGGACTTCACCTTTGATCTACCAATTTCTAGAGGCATTTTGGTTATTTTGGTCTTGTAGGTTATAACCCTTAAAAACATCTTCACTTAGGACACTGGATTTTTTCTTGAGCTAACCCGAACTCAGTAAATTAACTGATGTGCAGTAAAACAAACCTTTCACATCAATTAATTAGCTGAGTCCAGGTTCATTCTAAAATCTCAGTGCTAAATTTGGGTGCAGACAGAGCAGCAATGAAAATTACATATATAATTATTTGCATATACTGTACATCAGATACAAATCAGTCATTGTGAAAACTATAGTCTACAAAGAACAGTACTTTGATCTTTTTATGTTAATTCATTTTTATATGCTCATATCGACTATGAAACTTCTTTTCCATTTTTTGTACTATTGATGGAACAAAGTGAACTTTCTCAAGAGAGTGAGTGTTATTAAAAGCACTTCACCCTGCATTGCTGTGGCTATCAATTATAGCCTTCATTTACACTATACAGAGCTGATGGCTTATTAGAGGTTCAAGAGGTTTTCATATAATGAGATGTTAATTGAGTACACCTGTAGTTGGTGAAAGTTTTCATGGACAATTAAGTCAATCATTTTACCAGCAAAAGCCTTTAGATTTCCCAAGGCTTTGCATGTACTAAAGAAAAATAAAATTTAAATTATTGTATAATTTTGGGAGCAATTTACCTTCAGCACTTGTTTAGATATTAATGCAAAAAATATATACCTTAGGGAATCCAACTAATCATATTGTGCACATAAACGTACTAAACGCCTTAATACAAAACATCACATTAATGCAGATATATTCTCATTTCTGAGCAGCAGCGACACAGCAAGACTCGACTGTATTTTTGCAACACTATTCATTGTGGGAATACAATCTGCATTCATACCACAAAATACATAATCTGTTATAAGATTTTAATGAACTGTAAATAAATAAGTATTTTGCTATTATCAGCAGGGAAAATCATTTTATGACAAACAGAAAGGAGCAAAAACGACAATAATATTTGACATTTCTATATTAAATTACTTAATTACGTACTAAGGGCCTGATTCAGCTTTAATGGCTATTGCGATCGCAGCTGCTATTACACATGCAGTTCATCTGTGATAGTATGCTGATTCATTGCAATCGCTATGCCGCCACAGCATAACATAAGGACGCCCATTTTACCTTACACACATCCATAATGTTTAGCAAGACTGCGAAAACATCGGTATAATCCAAGTATCATCGTAGCCTCACGCACACTTGCACAAGCTCTGACCTTACTCAGAAATTGCTAACTTTAGCGCACGCTATCAGGCCTCAGGCTGTGTACGGCACTGCATAATTTATTCACGCCCATGCAGCGGCATTCAAACGCACTGGCACCTGGCACACCTACGTTTTCCCAACCATCCCCCCCCCCTTTACCACCCACAAACGGCACTTCCTGTCAATAACTCTCGTTCCCGATCACAGTGGAGTGTTCGTGCACGCGCACTGCAATGAATACAATGTATCGGCCGATTGCGTGCATATTAGCAACCACAATCCAAGCTGAATCAGGCCCTAAATGACCACATTTGTGGTGTGGTGGTCTTCATGAATCCTTACCCAGAATGTTTAAGCAAAGTGTAGCTCATTGCTAAACATGGGGAACTGATGCCAGACATTGAGTGTGGTCTGCTATGGGGGTGAGAGCGAGGGTGATCTGTGCCAGGACCATACCAAGGGCACAAGGCTGAGGGGGTGGCATAGTTGCTGCACGGTATTGCTCCAGCTTGTGGGGTGTTTGGAGGGGAACCTTGCACCTAGCTTCCTGTTCATGGCCTCCTCCTCTGTGACATCATTACGTTCCGAGCGATTGGTGTGACAGGCCAGCCTAGGGTGCAGAAATGCTGCCTCATTTACACCTGTTGAATAAAAATAACCACATTATTGAGTGTGGTAAGAAAACTGACCTCAGATATAGCCTCATCCATTGGCAAATTGCAACATGTATTCCTGTCTTGCTTGCCTGGCCAATCTACTTTCAAAGAAACAAGCCAACTTACATCAATGCTAACACAAATAGAGCACTGTAGAATGAATAACGGCTAATGGCGCTGGATATTATATTATACAAGATATCTTGACAATCTTAGATGTGGGAATTAAATGACATAAGAAGTAACATAGCAGTCTTTTGGCCAGTAATAACAGGGTATCAGAACAGTCTTTGCTAACTGAGCAGAAGATATACCTCCTAGCTGCTGAAGAATATATTATTGTAATATCTCTGTAGAAGCCGTATAGAAGGTATCAGCCATCTCTAGTTCTTTTATAACTGATCAATCAATCAAACTGGTATACATATATACCTGCAACCGCTGTCCAGCAACCCTGCCACCGTCTTTGCTCGTCACATCCTTTCACCCCCACTATGCTCTGTCCCAACCTACCACGTGCACCGCCCCATCCCATCCAGCACCCTTGCACAGCTATGTATGCTACCTCATCCCACACTCCCATACATATCCCATCCTGCCATTCCTAATCTGTGGCCCTAAGGCTGCCTCATCTCGCTCGCAGTTTGAGCCCCATTGGAGAGGCAATGGTTAATTACTGATGAGATTGTGATTGAACATTGAAACATTACATTTCTACTATCCTGCTGGTTGACTTTGTTTATGTACCTGAGTGCCATACCACTTGTATTTTATATATATATATATATATATATATATATATATTATATATATATATATATATTATAATTCAGTTGAGCTACACAATGTGAATGTATAGGTCGATATTTGTTGATGCGTAAAATTGTGTGTGCTGCATTCCATTTAGCACAGTAAGGTGATGGAGTTCTTTCCTTCAGGGGTCTAAAGGCTTTGTTCTTGGTGGGCTACATGCAGGGGCTGGCTTGCAACTTTTAGCCTGGAGGAGCAACTGCAATGAAGTGGCCCAGCTTTTCTATCAGCCCTCCCTGATTGCCTCCTCCTCCATAGCTGTCTTTCACTGCCAGGTTCTTCCATATAACACTGAGCCCCTTGCAGCACACACTGACCACACAGCAGTCACTGACCCCTGTCTCTATATGGCCTCTCTCAGCTCTCCGCTACCCCAATGTGTCTATTCATGGCCTCCCTCAGCTCCTCACACCCCCCTGTCTCTCCATGTCCTCCCTTAGCTCGTACCCTGTGTCTCTCCATGGCCTCCCTAAGCTCCCCCCAATCCCAGTGTCTGTCCATGGTCTCAGTTCCCCCACCCCCCTATGTATCTCCATGACCCTCAGCTTCCACCCTGTGTCTCTCTATCATGGCCTCCCTCAGTTCCCTCCCCTACCCATGTCTGTCAGCAGCCACACCTTCCTCTCCTACCCTGGCTCGGTCAATGCTGCCTCTGCTGAGCACCTGATTGCAGTGGCAGTGGCTCCTCCTATGTCCTTCTGTTGCAGTACTCGAATGTCAGGGTGCCACACACACGCCGCAAACAGAACAAAAATAACTTTATCGTGCTGGGTCCTGTGTCCCGGCGACCCGTTCCATTCATGCCTGCCGCTGTGCCTGCTGATTACTCCAGCAGAGAGGGAAACAAACAAGTGGCCGTGGAGCATTTTTTTCTCTGCCTCCGGCAGCTGTGTCATGCAGAGCACAGCTGCAGGCGGCCATGGACATCAAAATTGCACCAGCCCATGGTGCAGATGGCACCCTGTCCCCTACCCCGGCTACATTATCCAGTTACCAGTGGCATCACAAGGGGGGTGCAGTCCGCACCCGGGTGTCACCCTCTGAGGGGCGACACCAAGGTGCAGACTTCCCCTCACTGACTGGAGCCGGGTGCTACACTGTAGCATTAAGTGCAGCACTCGGCGCCTGTCACTGAGGGAGCCGGCCGGCACTCCACACAGTGACCTCCTACACCCCCCCTTCCCCCCCAAGTAATAGGCACGGGGGTTCAGGACGCGTGGCCACACCCTTTTTTCAGTAGCGCAAGGCTGCGCTGCGCGCACATTGTCCCTGCCCGTGCCGGGTGACACCACAGGGAGGGACGCCACTGCCAGTTACAATTTTGGCTTGGTGTCAGTGGGATTTGTGAGTGTAGAATGTGAGTGTATAAAGAGAACATGTTAAGTTATATGTGACTGTGTAGAGGGAGATAATTAGCAGAACAGCTTACAGAGGTTCTGCAATATGATAAGGTGAATTTTCATTGAATGCTTGGAAGTTTGGAGAAAAGAAGAAAGTCATGTTATATGGAAGGGCATTCCACAGTGTGGGTTCAGCCCAAAAAAAGTCCTGTAAACCTTGAATGAACCATGGCAAAGGTGACATCTTTATAACATGGCACTTTCCCAAAGACAGGCAACATATTTTGTAATAGCAAATATTATAATAACTGGAAAAAAAATCCACCTCATTTAATTTTGAAAAAGCAGCAAGACTTGCACAGATACATTTTCAGTGTGATGACTCACAAATCCTAAATTTGTCTCATAGTTATTTTGCTTATTTGAAGAACCAAGAAGTTTTTTTTTAAAGTGAACATGGAACAATTTAGTAAATATACATAAGTATATTTGCTACATTTTCTTTACCATTTAAATTGCTCTTTGATGTGTTGCTTTTTGCTTTTTTTGCTGTCTTTTAAGTGAACGCTTTCTTTGAGCTGATTCAACTTGACTACTGGGAAGCAGTAGCTCGAAATAGGCATTAAACAGGATATTTAAACAGCAGGCCTTATGTAATTGGGACATTTCTTGGTTAATGAAACTGAACGCAAAACATGGTTAAACTCTTTTCCTTTTTTTAAGTAGGCAGATTGCACTCATTTAGCTGGAAAATGTTAAATAATCCATATGTTCTCATCATTGACTGTAGCAATGTTATCTATTGCATATGTCCACAATACTTGCTACATCTGTAATAAATATTGCTAAGTGATATAATTAATAAAACAAAAAATTTTTTTTTATGTTTTCTGTTCCATAAAAACAGTACCCCAGTTAAATGTACACGTATTTCTTTTCTTTTCTTTAGGGAACAGAAAAACAGATTGAAAACTCCATGAAATTTCAGAAATTATATTCTATGACCTCAAACATATATTTTTTTTAAAAATGCACATCAAAGCTATTTTTTGCCAATATTTCCTCCCTGTATTATTTTAGAATGTACCTGTGCTATACCAGTATCTTTTTTCTTTGCAATTTTATTTCATTTTTTTGTAGAATCCTGGAATTTTTCCAAGCCTTTGGTCAAGCTATAGGAAGCCAGAGAAAGACACATTAAAAAGTGCATGCTGCATTATAAACGCCACAACTCAAGAACAAAAGAGCAATGCATATGTGTCCAGCATTGTTGATTTTGTTGGAGAATGTCTATTCATCAAATGCAGTAATGTTAAAAAAATGTGTTGGGTGCAGTAAACACACTATTTTTTCATATCTAGAAATTCACATTTGTTTGTTTTTATATTTCAACATTTGTAGTCAAAGTCTAATCAAGCCAGCAATCTGCTAGATACATTTGCTAAAATGGGTTTACAGAATTTGGCTTTCCATTGTGCTGTCTTTAGATGTCTTTTTAGTCTTTCCTTACCTCTATAATCAGTACCACAGGGCTCTAAGGGATAAAGTTCCATTATAGAAGATTAACACGGTCCAGTGAGTTTGTTGTTGAATCATATGGTCCTGTGATGAGAATATATTCTCTAAATAATGTGCAGTTCACCCAAAAAAAATTCTACTAAAATAATCCCTTTATAAAGCAATATCCAGGAATTTAGTGAAAAAGATAAATATTTTCTGCTGTACTTGAGAATAATATTTCATACTGCAGATGGTAGGATTGGCCTGAGACCATAAATGAAAGTGTATCTAGCTCTATGATTCCCTTATTGTTTCTTTCTCTGGAACATGCATAATTTTTTTTTCTTTTTTAAATGAACAGCATGAAAAATACAATTTTATATATTCAGGGACTTTTGTTTTAGAGGTAATAAATGAATGACTTAGGAGTCCCTCCAGAAAAAAAAATGGAAGGAAGTTGATTATATGCATATTCAGAATAATATATTAGTATCTGCTTTATTTGAATAAATGTAATTTTACAAATTTATAATATTAATTAGCATCAAACATGGTTAGTTTATTTTACACTTAAAAATCCTGTGGTGGGACATAATGAGTTGTGTGCCACATTGGGCCATTATCAATTTTTTTTAACCTCTATGTTACTCAAGCTTTTCTAATCCCTGTGCTGAGCCCCAACATCAATAGCAACAATGGTCATAATAACAGAAAAAAACACTAAAAAACTGCTTTGTTCATAGCAGAAAGCATTTTTCTAAAATGAAATGAAGTTTAAAAAAATAACCTAAATCTATTTTAAAACATTAAAAAAATTTTCCGCATTAGTCAAAATAAAATCCTAAATCTAAGCTTCATTTCCATTACGCATGTGTACATTCGCGTACATTGGCAATTTAACGCTTACTTTTTTGGGCCAGTGCCACCAGGGTAGCTGCCTTGGCAATAAATCATTATTTTTCTGCAATAAAACCAGTGTTGTGATAATAAACAGAGTTAGGGTGAAATATAACTAACCAATATAGTAACTACTGTATAAGAGTTTTAAAAATGGAACATATTCAAATTAAGCTACACTTATTAGTGAGGTACCTCCCCTAACTTATTTACTAACAGTTATTTACAGCGCACACATATTTTAGAGATGTGCGCCGATCCCTATATTTTGGTTTTGGATCTGTATCTCCTCTTGTTTTGGATCAGGATTGGTTTTGCAAAACCACCCTTGCGTGTTTTGTTTTTAATTTTGGTTTTGGATCTGTATTTTTTCTAAAAAAAAAGTCATAAAAACGGCTAAAATCACATAATTTGGTCCTGTTTTTGTCCCTACAGTATTATTAACCTCAATAACATTTATTTCCAGTCATTTTCAATCAATTTTGACCACCTCACAATATTGATCTTATAATCTAGTTTAGGGCCAAAAGGTTGCATCCAGCTAGCTGGCTGACTAAGCTAAGCAACAGCAGTGGGCGGCACTAACATGTGGCAGTTCAGCTTCCACCATGGATACAGTGTGTTTTACAGTGTGGGTTGGATATACCAATAGTGCACTTACTGTGACAGGCAGTGCGGGGTGCTGGCGGTGTCCTCAATGCAAGAGTGCCAGTGGTGTCCTCAATGCGGAAGTGCCGGCGGTCCTGGCAGAGTGGGGGTCCTAGCAGTTTCCTGAGTGCATATTGCCGGCAGTGTCGGCAGAGCGAGGGTGCCAGCGGTGTCCTCAGTGCGGGAGTGCTGACAGTGTCGGCTGTGCGGCGATGCCCTGGTTGTGGGAGTAGCAGCAGTGCGGGGTCACTGACGGTGTCCTTAATATGTGGGGCAGTAGTGCGGGGTTGCTGGCAGTGCAGGGTGCTGGCGGTGTCCTCAATGCGAGAGTGCCAGTGGTGTCCTCAATGCGGCAGTGTCAGCGGTGTTGGCAGTGTGGCGGTGTTGGCAGAGTGGGGGTCCTGGCAGTGCCCTGAGTGCATAGTGCCGGCAGTGTCGGCAAAGCAGGGGTGCCAGTGGTGTCCTCAGTGCATGTGTGCTGACAGTGTCGGCAGTGCAGGGGCTCCGGTCGTATCCTCAATGTTGGAGTGTCGGCATTGTGGGGTTGCTGACGGTGTCCTCAGTACGTGGGGAGTGCGGGGGTGCTAGCAGTGTCCTCAGTATAGGGTGTTGGCAAAGCGGGGGTGTCAGCGGTGTCCTCAGTACACATGTGCTGACAGTGTCGGCAGTGCAGGGGTGCCGATGGTATCCTCAGTGTGGAAGTGTTGGCAGTGTGGGGTTGCTGTACATGGTCCTCAGTACATGCGGAGTGTGGGGGTGCTGGCAGTGTCCTCGGTGCAGGGTGTCGGTAAAGCGGGGGTGCCAGCGGTGTCCTCAGTACACGTGTGCTGACATTGTTGGCAGTGCAGGGGTGCCGGTGGTGTCGGCAGTGTGGGAGTGCCAACAGTGTCGGCAGTGTGGGGTCACTGACGGTGTCCTCAGTATGTGGGGCAGCAGTGCAGGGTGCCGGCAGTGTCGGCAGAGCGGGGGTGCCAGCGGTGTCCTCAATGCAGGGTGCCAGCAGTGTCAGCAGCGGGGGTGTCAGTAGAAGGGGATACTGACAGTGGGGGTCGGCAGCAGGGGGTGCCGGCGGTGCCGGCAGCAGGGGATGGGCGGGAGGTATCTTCCTAACTTCCTCCTGTGCCCATATCCAATGGGCTTAACGCTGATTGGCTGACAGATGGCTCTCAGCCAATAAGCGTTAAGTTTGCTCGATGCAAAACCTCGAGATCCGACAGCGGGATCGCGAGGTTTTGCCTCGAAAAGGGATCCGGGCGGGGCAGGCAGGGAGATCCGAGGTGTGTCTCGGATCCCCTTGGATCCCCATAATTCGGGTGGCTCATCTAACATATTTTGCAGCTATTTTCAGAAAATATTTATCCATTACCATCAATCCCTGCCCAATGGAGCTAACAATCTAATTTAATCTAATCTAATTAGGCAGCTCGCAGGGTCTGATGAGTGGGTTTTTTTTTCCCTCCAGCCCGCTCGCAAAGCTTGTGCTAGCGGCCTGGAGTCAGTCGCGATTATCGCAACCATCGGGCTTGCAACGAGACCCTGTGGTAGGGTCTCAGCTCCCGCAAGGTCAGGTGGACTTCCATTCTCTAATTGAGCAGGAAGTCCACTACTGACATCACTAGTGATGTCAGTAGGGCCGCCCACAAACGCCAGGCGTTCCTAAGGGAATGCATGCATTTGTGCAGCCACCCCCCTCCCCGCCTACAAAACTCGGCGAGCAGTCACTCACCATCGACAGCTGCCCCGTCTTGTAGCGAAACCTGTAGCAATGGAGCTGCCGTCACTGGATTGGTATCACGCATGCTCAGAGGGTCGCATGCTCACGCCAGATACAGCGCATGCGCAGTGGGAGACCATCGACCCGCTTGCGAGCGCTATGCGCTTGCGAGCAGGTCTGAATTAGACCCTATATTCCCTGTCACATGTATACATATTTTTTATCAGAATGCGGCGCTTATCATTTTTATTGTTTTTTTAATAACTTGCAGGTGGCCAACGTAATGGAGTCCCTATTTTTAATGACCATTCCCAGAAATTCTATTCTATTTACCTAAATTCATTCATGGCAAGTTACGGTTCAACTCAACCAGTTTTCAAAAATCAAGTTCTTTTGTGTAGCAGAAACGGAAAAAAAACTGTGCCCCCTTTGGTAAAGCATAAAATATCTCTAAAAAAGTGCACCCTCTACCCCTTTATCCTTTTAAAAATAAAAAAAATATCGAAATTATATTTATTAAAAAAAAATATTTTAATAATCTTAAATAATCTCTAAAGGGGATAAAATCAGATACTATCAATTGTTAATTCAGTTGATTGAGGAAAGGGACTGCACAAATTCCACCATCAGCACAGACCAGACAATAAATGACTAACATTGGCAGAATATTGTTTCAGTGCAATTTTTTATTTTCTTCCATTGGTAAAGCTTATTCTGTCAGTATTTGAAGGGGAAGTTTCACAACTGTTTCATAAATAACATTTCCATCAAAACAGATTTTTTTTTATTTTATTGTTAATAGATTTCCTCTTTCCATGCGAGTGAGCTTTGGTGACAGATTGCTGAATTATTACGCTCATTATTGCTGACATGAGGTTGTTGTGAACATGATGACATATTTTTTATCTGACATATTTCCTTTTATAACTGTATGAATGACTGAAGAGTTTGTGTAAGCATTTCTTTGCAATACACAAACATTGACCCTCTTTCAAAAATGACAATAAAAAAGGGCCCGTTTTCCACTTGATAGGCCTGATGCTGAGTTATATTGGATGTAATTTATAGTAAAAAAAAATGGTATTTACAGATGAGCGCATACCCCCATGTTTTGGTTTAGGTTCTGAACCACCTCTGTGATTTGGTTATGGCAAAACCACCCTCAAGTGTTTTTGTTTGGTTTCAGATCTCTTTAAAAAATGATAAAAACATCTGAAATCATTTAACTTGGACCTGTTTTTGTTCCTATAGTATTATTAACATCATTAACATTCAATTTTGACCACCTAACAGCACCTGAATCATGAGGAAAAGACTTAAATACAATTGAAAATACGCAAGATCCATTTTTTAGGTCTGAGTTCCGAACTTGGTGAGAAGACCCGAGTCGGGATTCGGTTCTACTCAGAAACTGAAAGTGATCAGAGCCAGGACTTGGTTCTACTCAGACACTCAAAGTGATCCGAGCCGGGACTCGGTTCGACTTGGAGTCCCAAAGTCTGGATGTGTTCAGTTTTCAGCAAAATCGAACCGCTCATCTCTAATTTGCACGCATATGCTGAGGTGCATGCATAGCAAGATATGTTGCCCATGCACTGCAGAACTGCACTGATGGCACAGTACTACTTCTTACCTCGTCAGTGATGGAGACAACCTGCATCACTTCAGAGGCTTAGGTCCCATGTCTTTAACCTTTTGTATTGCTTAAGAAAAACACATAAAATATTAGGTTTCAGTAAACATTACAAAATCTTCTCCAATACAGCAGGTACAGTGTGTCATAGCACAAAAGTATAATAAATGCACTAGCAATAAAGAAAGCACATATTAGCTTCACAGATGAACTTACAAACAGCTAATCAGAAGTGGTTAGTTATTTAGCACTGGTGGCATCTTCATTACTGGCTTGTATTTCTATAGGCATACTGTATATACTATAACCTCTTTTTTGGTCTCAATATGTTTATAGTAATTCAAGCACGCCCTCTTTGTACTATAGATCAAAAGGAGGAAACCAGCACTTGGAGCTTTTACCTGAGATTTGAGGTAAAGTATTTTGTAAATATCAAAAAAATACAAAATAAAAATGTATGCTTAAAAAGGAAAAAGATGTGGATCGCTATGAACAATAAAATCCCATTTATTCTATATAGATAATAAAACATGGAATGTAAAAAGCATGTACAATAGTAGCGTATGTCACTCTAATATCTTATGATGTAATAAATAGGGATGAGCGGGTTCGGATTTCTGAAATCCGAACCCCCTGAGCCCCCCCGATCCGAGCCAGATCCGAGTCAGGCTCAGGTTTTCCCACCTGACTCGGATCTGAAATCGAGGCAAAACGTCATCATCCCGCTGTAGGATTCTCGCGGGTTTTGGATGCAATAAAAGGCCCCCGCATTGGCACCATTTTTCACTCCGGTTGTGGACAGTGAAACGGGAGGGTGGGAGTTGTGCTGCTGTTGTCATCCATAGGGGCTGTGTCCACTCCAAAGTCCATAGGGGCTGGCTGGGCTGTGTTGTGCAGTCTGTTGTCCATAGGGGCTGTGTCCACTCCAAATTCCATAGGAGCTGGCTAGGCTGTGTTGTGCAGTGTCCCATAAAGGCTGTAGTCCTAAAGGGGTGCTGTAGTGTTGTCCAGGGGGTGCTCTGTCCATCAGGGGTGCTACCCCCAAGTGCAAAAAAAGAAGGGTGGTGTAACCCCCAAAGTGCGCTCCAAAAATATATATATATTTTTCTGTGTTTGTGACTTGTGTGCGCAGTAGCCGCACGTGCATCAACAAAGTAGCACCAAGCGTGCGCCTGTGTCATAAGTAAAGGGCCGGCTAGCTCGTCTGTTGAAGGGTGGTGCAACCCCCAAAGGGCGCTCCAAAAAAAAAATCTTTTTCTGTGTTTGTGACTTGTGTGTGCTGTAGCCGCAGGTGCATCTACAAAGTAGCGCCAAGCGTGCGCCCAGTAGCGGCTCCAGGCACGGGCAAGCCGGTCCATCGCCCGGAGCGCCACTGTATCTGGAGGGCGCAGGAAACCCTCTCCACCCGCCCGGAGGTAGAAGAAATATTTAAGCGCAGGGGGAGGGAGCGGAGGAGGGAAGGGGCGGCAACTTCATATGGCGCTGGGCGCAGCACAGCCTAGCGCCGGCCCTGCGTGCGCCTGTGCCATAAGTGACGGGCCGGCTGGCTCGTCTGTTGAAGGGTGGTGTAACCCCCAAAGTGCGCTCCAAAAAAAATGTAAAAAATCTTTTTCTGTGTTTGTGACTTGTGTGTGCTGTAGCCGCACGTGCATCAACAACGTTGCACCAAGCGTGCGCCTGTGTCATAAGTAAAGGGCCGGCTGGCTCATCTGTTGAAGGGTGGTGTAACCCCCAAAGTGCGCTCCAAAAAAAATTTCAAAAATCTTTTTCTGTGTTTGTGACTTGTCTGTGCTGTAGCCGCACGTGCATCAACAAAGTAGCACCAAGCAAGCGCCTGTGTCATAAGTAAAGGTCCGGCTGGCTCGTCTGTTGAAGGGTGGTGTAACCCCCAAAGTGCGCTCCAAAAAATATATAAATTTTTCTGTGTTTGTGTCTTGTGTGTACTGTAGCCGCACGTGCATCTACAAAGTAGCACCAAACATGCGCCTGTGTCATAAAGGGCCAGCTGGCTCGTCTGTTGAAGGGTGGTGTAACCCCCAAAGTGCGCTCCAAAAAAAAATAATAAAAACTTTTTCTGTGTTTGTGTGAGCCTTAGCCGCACATGCATCAATATCACATAAATGGAGGACAAAAATTTGGCCGATAAAAATAAAATAGGGAAAGGTCAAGAACCACTTCCTCCTAGTGCTGATGCTGCTGCCACTAGTCATGACATAGACGATGAAATGCCATCAACGTTATCTGCAAAGGCCGATGCCCAACGTCATAGTAGAGGACATATAACATCCCAAATGGCAAAGTTCAGGAAAATGACCTTAAAAAATACATTTCAATCATCTGAGGAGAAACGTAAACTTGCCAATATGCCATTTATGACACGGAGTGGCAAGGAATGGCTAAGGTCCGCCCCTATGTTCATGACTAGTGGTTCAGCTTCACATGACAATGGAAGCCCTCCTCCTGCTACAATAATCAAATGAGCTAAGCTGGCAAAAGCACATCAAAGAACTGTGCTTTCTAATTCTAAGAAGATATAACAAATCCCCATGGAGAGTCCAAGTGTGGCGACATTGCAATGCCTAACCTTCCCAACACTGGACGGGAAGAGGTGGCTCCTTCCACCATTTGCACGCCCTCTGCAAATGCTGGAAGGAGCACCCACAGTCCACTTGCTGATATTCAAATTGAACATGTCACTGTTGAAGTACAACAGGATGAGGATATTGGTGAAACTGGCGCTGAGGAGCACAAATGCCATTGGAGTTGGTGCATACTGATGTGTGTGGACCAATGGAGGTTGATTCCATGAATGGCAGGCATTACTTCATGACACTCATAGATAACACTAGAAGGATGACACATGTTTATTTCATTAAGAAACAAAAGTGAAGTAACAAAAAAGATCAAAATGTACAAGAATTTAGTTGAAACCAAACAGGTCAGAAGCTGAAAGTTCTACGATCTGACAATGGCGGAGAATATATGAATAGAGACTAGTTAAATAAGTATCTGAAAGAAAATGGCATACATACAGCATCAATTAACTACTGTATTTCCGATACACCAGAACAAAATGGTGTCACTGAAAGAGCAAATAGAACAATAGTTGAGAGGACTCAAGCTAAAAAAAAACATTGTGCAGAGTTGCACTATACAGCGAATGAACAATTCAGCACTTCAAATTGCATTTGCCAATCCTCTTCAGCATTTAACTGTCTTATTTCTATATCACTCATTTTAGAGGGAACCATAGAAAACAATGTTAAAAACAATAATGGACACCCAAAAGTGTTGCAACAACAATGTACTGTCACTTAGGGGTTATATCTGTCATTACTTAGCACTAACTCTCTATCACCACTATACAGATTGTAGTTCACTGCAATTTACCTTACCAGCAGAAAGTCTGCTTTGCTGGTTTTCTCCTAGGTTCTGGCAGATTAGCTTGTAACAGTAAATTGCAGAGTGGTTTGATCCAGGGGGATCAAGCAAAACCTCTCTGGCTTCACTGGTCCCCATTGCTGTGAATAGCTAATGCCATACTGAGATGACATTAGCTAGATGCACTAATCTAGGCTAAATTAACTGTGGAAACCATCCACATAGAGCATACTTATCAACTATCCCAGAATGTCAGGGAGAGTCCGAAATTACATTGGGCTTCTCTGGACTCCTGAAAGAGTAGGTCAGACTCCCCCATGCCACACACTTCCTGAGTGAAATGGGCAACCTGGGCTCAGAAGGAGTGATTCACATTGAATTGCATCATTGTGGTCCTGCCACATGCTGTACAATGATGCAAGTTGAAGCTTTGATCAGAAGGGATGATATGATACCACTGCACACCACACCCTCCCTCCCCCCAATCTCCAAAATTGCCGTCCCCTACAATGCTCTCCCAGAGGGAGCTCTTCAAAAGTTGTCAAGTATGCCACAGAGACCTACAGTACGAGGAAGGTGAAAAGGGGTGCAAAATACCTTTCCTTACCACTGCAGAGATCTCAGATTTGTACGGCATTAACTGCTCTTTAAATTGAGAAAAGTGAAATAGTCAGAACTTTGGGTTGTCTCTGTTTCATAAATATACCCCTTAGTCCAAAGTCCTGCATTTAGCTATAATAATTTCATAAAGCAACATCTCAGCTAATTTACCAACCTATATTGAACTGCAAAAGAAAATCGCAACAAATCTACAACAAATTAATTACCAGGTTATTGTGCTCCCAACTCTATACAGTACCTACTGTATATTCAGCCCATTATTTCACAGTGACATCACAGGTTCCTTGTGAATCTATAGCCTGCATTTCCATGATTATTGCCTTAATCACCCAAAGTAGGCTACCTGTAAGTAGCAGGCTCATGTTGTGCAGTTGTTATTGTCAATTGTAATGGCTTTTATTTTGCAGCAACGTTTGTACCTACCGTAATTGAATACACATATTTATACTTGATCAAATACTTTTGTTATATGTGAAATAGACATAAAAAATGGTACAGTATGTCAAGTTGACCAGAATAACAAAAAAATATAATAATCAAACCTATTATGTTGGACTGAAGAGTTCTGCAATTTTCCTTGTTATTATTACACAAAAGCAAATAGTGCATTTGTAGCATATGAATGGAAAGTTTTGTTGAAAGCAGAACCTATATTCCTAATGTGGCCAAATAGAATCCAACATTGTATAGAATATTAAAATAGGCAATGTTAGTATGAACTGGCATGTCATGACAACCGAATATTAGCCACTAGCAGCTCATACACTGAAGTAAAGACAACAGTGTAGAAGGTGGGATAAAGGCCGGGATGTACTAAGGTTGCGGTGACCATTCCGCCAGTCACCACAACCTTACTAATCGCATATGTATGTACAGGAAAAAGAAAAAGGAAAGTACTCTCTTTTTGTGGGGCACTCTAACTTACCTGTTAAATATAAAACTTAGCTTTTAATGGTGTACCACTAAAAATATGCGTCTGCAAATCATTAAACACATAATATCAACAAAACATCTGTACATAGACAACATAGAACATAGAATTCACATCACACATTAAATCTGGCCAAAATGTAATCCAATAGATAAAAAGCTGACCGACTTGAATCAGAGAAATCATAAGTATCAAATCTCTTAGTTCCTGATTCTGGTGAATCACAACGTGATGGTCATGATACCATAAAGTCAGACAGGTGGCGAAAAATATGAATAAAATAGAAATTATGTGATGTTTGGAAAAATAATTTTCCTTATGCTAATAGCGTTGGTGACTACCAATATAGTCCTGTTTATTCTGGTTAGTACATTGTTATATATCTGAAAACTGAATCCAAGATAGGAAATATTAAAGCATCAAATCAATGTATGCTTAGGTACATATATTAATCTTAGTCTCCATATGTAAATATATGTAGATAAATCTCAGAATAACAGGCAAGTTGAGCAGCAACAATTGTGACAGTATCAAAAATACACTTGTATAGAAAACTTATATAGCTTCTGAATCAATTGTCACATGTAACCTCCTAAGTGTATATATTAATACATAATTGTTAAGTCATCCACATAATGTAAACAATGCTTTCAGCGGTATTAAGCCTCATCAGGCAAACGTACCAAAATATGCAGTAATGATTTCAAGTTTCACAACTTAAGATAAATAAGAGAAATAGTCTCTCCACTAGTGTATGGCAGAAATGGCTGCTGCAGGGTGTCTTACTCATGCACAGAACACCCTGTGAGCGGATCCCTCCCTATACGTGGGGATAGAAAGATAGGTCATAGGCATCTGCTGTTACACAGAAACACTAGGGTAGGTGAATCTGGTGAACGCCAGTGCAGATACACCTCCCTGTGTCCATTAATGAGAGTGCCTTAGCAGAGTAAGTAAAGAGTAGAATAAAGAAAATAAGTGTGGAGAGTAGGGTAATTCCCCAGGGTGCTGCTTCTCACAGTGTGTGTATTACACAGTGGAATGTGAGTGAGCAGTCCCGGGAGTTCCCTATCACACTGAAGAGTGCAGGGAGGAGGGAATATGTGTGGAGGGCTATCCCTACCGTGCCCTGATGAGAATAAACCAGCGCAGGGACAGAGAAGGGGAGCGCTCCTGACCTCTTCCCTGAAATACCTGTGAGGTGAGGTGATGTGCTGCTAGTGGTGGTCATTCAAAATGAGGGTCCCCCCAGTGCACCAGGAATGTCCCGTGGTCACCCCGACATGTGTTTCGCCGGAGGCTTTCTCAATGGGTGGCCTACAGAGACTAGCGTTGTTTCCGGGTATATCCCGGTGGCGGCCAATGAGATTGCAGCATTGAGGATTGGCATCTCATAGGGCCAATCAGCGGGGTTTGTAAGTCCATCCTCTAGGGAGTGAACATTATGATGGACGTATGTATGGGCCAATCAGTGTAGTTTTATCCTGTATTGCCAGGAGAAGATCGTAGATGATTAGCATATATAAACAAAGAGGACCGATTCTTTGGTATTGCTTGCAGGGATGCTGCAGTAAGGAAAGATTCTATTTATTGAGAGAAGGAGTTACATATATATGTGTAAGATAATATAAACCTCATATCTAGTGTAATGCAAGAATTATTGACATGAACATTTTTGTTGAGGATAATTATATTGTTTGCTGATTAATTAAATAAAATTATATTAAAGCTAAAGATACTTTCTCAATATGCAAGGCATAGATGCTTTCAATGAATTCATATTGGAAATGCTTGAATTTATCCTCTTTAGGAAATACTTTACATTTGATGATAGATTCTATTTGCAGATCCGAGGAACAGCGATAGGCGCGGCCTGTGAGCCCACCTATGCCAACCTGTTCCTCGGATGGTGGGAGAGGGAATCTGTCTTCATAGAAGAGAATGAGAACGTTACCAATAACGTTACGATGTGGCTACATTATATAGATGACATTTTTATAATATGGCAAGGTTCGGAAGAAGAGCTCCATTCATTTATTTCAATTTTGAATAATAATAAACTAAATTTGAGACTAACCTATACCCAGAGTAAGACATCAGTCAATTTCCTTGATCTCAAACTTATTATTAACCAGCAAGGCAACATTACAACAGAGCTTTTTAGAAAAGAAACAGTGACAAATAGCGTATTGCATCATGACAGTTCCTATGACAGTTCCCATTTCCCCCCAATGATTAGAAACATACCCAAAGGAGAATTTATGCGTCTAAGACGAAACTGCTCTGAAGAGGATATTTACATGAAAAAGAGCAAAGAACTCACTCAAAGACTCCTCAAGAGAGGTTACAATAGAAAATCCATCAAGAATACCAGATTCCTGGTTTCCAAAATGAAAAGAGAAGATCTTATCTTTCCTGCCAACCAGAAAAATCCTGATTCCAACAAAATTAGTTTTGTGGGGGATTTTTGCAAGCAGTGGAAAAGACTACAGAACATCATCCAAAGATATTGGCACATTCTTCTCATGTATGAAGATCTCAAAAAAGCATTAGAGACAAAACCTGCTTTCAGCTGGTGTAGATCCAGCAATTTGAGAGATACTCTGGTACAAAGTCATTTTAACAAAGATCCCCAAAAAATCTCTAAAATCAAGGGAACATACCCATGCGGCAATTGTAAAGCCTGCGGATACATAATAAAGAAAGATACAATCAATGACAGATACGGTAGACCCTTTGAGATCAGACAATTCATTAATTGCAATGCAATGGGGGTGATATATTGCCTCGAATGTCCCTGCAATCTAAGATATGTAGGGATGACATCCCAAACCTTAAAACAGAGAATTCTGGAACACGTAGGCAATGTAAGGAATGCAATAACTGACACACAGAAGATGAAAAAACTCACCTCCGTTGCTAGACATTTTTTATAAACACACAAAGGATCCTCCCAAGATCTTAAAACTTTTGGATGAGAGCACATTAGACTAGGTATTAGAGGAGGTCATCTGAATAAAATACTATTACAAAAAGAATGGATTTTCATGTTGTCACCCCTCACGGACTCAATGAAGGAAAGAATTATAGTGTTTTCCTGTAAAATTACATTTATCTTATCATTTTTACTTGTTTTAAACGCTTCATTTGGCAATATAACATATTATCTTCGTTCTCAGATACATTTCTCTACCACAAATTATCACCACTCACCTCTAACTCATGATTATAAATATGCACATATAATCACACGCACAAATAAAAAAATTTGGATCAAATATGCACGCATGGACATGTACGTATATGTAAATATATATATATATATATATATATATACATTGCTATTACAATGTATCATCACTTATTAATCTTTGTATGCACACTTTCCACTCACACACTTGTCGAAGCTGGATAATTGGCTGAGACAGGATCGGTCTAAAATTAAATCTGCACAACCCAATTTTGCGAATGGCAATGAGACGCCATTTTGCGACTGGCCGCCCAGCGCCATTTTAGTGAATCTCGCCCATTATAAGTACATACGGTGATGCTAGTATTTAGCGTTGTGTGATTCCCACGCAATAGAAAGAAGTTATAAGTCCTCACCATATAAATACAGACAGTCACTAAAACATATAAAATGATTAACCCTGCAAAACACGTACCATGGTGTACTCCACAAACACGTAGTAGCACAATGCTAACTAGCGTCTTTTCCCAAAACCCCAATACTTACACACTGCACACTTACATAAAAGGTTCCATAGCATTAAAGTGTAATATTCAAGCTTTATTCAGTATTATTAATGTTGTGAAATAAATGTAATTTGATATCTAAGGTTTAGTACATGGTAAGCAGACCGTGTTTGGTGTTGCACTGATCCACTATGTCTTTGCAGATTTCCGGTACCATCGGTGAGAAGATCGAAACATGTGTCTGCAAACTATGGACTATAGAGAGTTAAACATTAAAATGTACTCTATAATGTAGCCAGCTTAGATGTATTATGCAGTGGGAAACAGACACAAAGAGCTGTTGGAGGCTGGATTGTGTCCATTCGAATTGACCTATGAACTATACTGTATGAGAAGAACCAGGAAGAAGAACCAATGGAATCATGCCAAACTGTTCTATTGTATTGCCTATCTCTGTAAGAGTATATATGTGGGCTCTCTAAACCTGGATGCCAGTCTGCTTGCTATGCTGTTGACGGAGGTTTCTATTTTGATGCCGGTATCTGGGTCCAGAGCGCATGCGCATGTAACAACTGTACCTTGGGTCTGTATGATTTATTTGCAGTAATTGTATTTAGATCACAGCATGTAACCATCTGTTTTTTTATATTGAATAATAACCTTTTGTGCTTTGGAACCACACTCATAGTCTGAAAGCATTTATTTCCTGTGCGACTCATAACGCTAAATAGCGACAATTTTAGAAAGTATAGACAGGCAGGAATCAATAGTTGGGGCTTGCAGTGAAATCACGCTACCGGTCACTTGGTAACACTTAGTCAGCGATCTCTCAGCAAAAGGGTGGAGGCGCCATAGCAGGAGAACGCATTGTGCCTTCGAAAATCTGTTACCACTTTGTTGCTGAGAGTCCGCTACCCATTATTGTGGCTTAAGGAGCGCTGATTAAGAATCCAGGGACAAGGGAGGAAAAAGTTTGTTTTCCTTCATGGATAGATTTTTTTTATGTTAAAAAGGGGAAGTCGCACAATAGCGTAAGGGTAAAAATACGTTTTGTGTAGTAGTCGCATTATTGTGTATGCGACTAGTCGCACAATAGCGTATACGTATTTCCTGTATTGCTGCCATGTGTTTTAAACAAAACCGTTGAGATTGCATTGATAGATAGCATTGTTGTAAATATCTTGATCAGTGTTGCCATAGTCTGGGAAAAACATGTATTTTTCTGCGCAGGAAAAGGGTGTGTAACAGTGAATTTGTTGGTAGGGGTAACAAGTTCCCTAGTTAAGGGTATCGTAGGACCCTTAAGTGCTAGGCGCCTGGTGTCGGCCTAGTGGCTCAGTAGTAGATACCGCAGTCTATACACATAAGCAGGTGTAGTTGATGTCTTTGTTGTAGTTTCGGCTCTCAGTGTGATTACAGTATTCATTAATCAGTTAGGGTTATTTGAGCATTGTAATTGAACCGCACAGTTGTGGCTAAATTGTGATTGTGAACTGAGTAGAGGGTGGACGAAATCACTGAAAAGGTTAGGTGTTATTGGAATGCCTACATGTTAGCAGTTGAAAGGTAGTCAAAAAGGGATTAGGTGCATGGAAGCAGCCTGGTTATTCTTCCATAGGTGTGTGGGCGCATCCTGTTAATATCATCCACAGGTAAAGTGAAAGTATCTTGACTTTCTTTCACCAGTCTAAATCTCTATTGAAAAACTTATGGGAATACCCAGAATGGGAGCCAAGCAAACGTTAGAGATGTTAGTTGATGTACTGCTGTTGGAAGCGCCGCTTGGATCAGCACGGCATATTATGCAAACTAAGTACGGTGCTTATGCAACTAGGTACTGTGATGTATGGTTTAAAATGACAATGAAGAGTGTTAGACCTTTCCCCAGAATTGGCAGCTTTGATAAGGAGGCATTGAACAATGTCTGAGATAGCATCTGTATGGTGCGCTCTCTAATGAAAAAGGTAAAATATAACGAGTATTTAAAGTTGTGGCAGCATGAGGTGGATGCGTGGTTTAAAGGTGTGCACGCGACGCAAACTAGCGTCGCGAACATGTGACAGGAGAGTGCACATGCAGTGCTAAACTGCGGTGCATGTATGTGCCGCCAAATAACGCGCACGTGCAGCAAGGTAGCATTGTGGAAGGTATTGTCAGTGGTTCACGCGCACCACCACCGCCCTATGCGGATGGGGTGCAGGTACAGTCGTTGTAAAAATCCATAAAAATGTAACAAGTAAGTTGTACCCTCTCTTGAGTAATCACAAAGAAAATTTTATAATGCAGATGGTGAACCTGTTGTTATGTCTGCCATTTCCCATGCTGTACACATGTTAGATGTTCCATCACAACAAGCACAGGTGGTGGTCCCATCTTCATCAGTGATAGTACAGGAGGTATTTACATCCACTGCACCCATAAAGGAAGTTGTTAACCACATACGTAGGAGTAATAGACTCAATCTCCAGCCAGGTAACAAGGTCAAAAGTAGCAGTGCGGCCAGTCTGCATCCCATCCGTACAATAACTGTTCTGAATGGGAATGTGGATGTGAACGGTGTAATGCCCACAAGGGAGGTAGCAATGCATTTCTTTGGACAAGAGCGGTGCTAAATTCCATAATGAATGATTTCCCTGATCCTAAAAAGGATTTAGCCAAATGCCAAAGATTTTTGAAAAATTTGGGTAGTGCTCACGAGCCAACCAATAAAGATTGGCGAGTGGTGTTAAGGGCTTGTCTTTCACACAATACCAACGTGAAAAAGTTTATCACGGATTACGTATTGGATGGAGATGGTCCCTTAACAGACAAAAGTAACCAAGGTAACGCATAATAACTCAATTGGGTGTATATTTTCCAGTAGTAGTTAACTGGATTAAAATTTTCACCATAAAACAAAAAGAGAGTGAATCTGCAGAGGATTATTGTACCCGAGCCCTGCAGGCTATCACCCACTACACTGGGATAGAGGATATTAAAGATAGCACTCATCACAGGGGAATGATCATCACGGTACTTATGGATGGTCTAAAAGACAATCTAAAGACCCGAGTTCAGACCTCACTACCTGGCTGGAGAGGAGTTACTGTAGACACACTCATAGAATCCGCTATTGAACATGATAAAAACATCCTCAAAAAGAGAGAGACCCAGAGCGAGAAGCTAATGGTTGTTAGTATTCAAGTTCTAGAATGAATGACTGTAACATCACAGCCACCAGACAAACATGCACCTGCACAACTACACATCCTCACCAATCCTGCACCACCGCAAACACAACCCTACCCCACTTATCACACACAGCTACAAAACCCATACTATCCACAGCCGCCATATTACCCTCAAAATCCTTATCCACACCCACAATCGTTCCCTACCGCTCAACCCACACAGCAACCCTTTCACCTTTCACCCACCCCACTCATGAAGGTGCATTAACTGCAACCAAGTTGGACATATAAGTAGGAACTGTAAGGTGAAGAATGTTGGACCCCCTAACCAGGGAGCACCTGGATATCCACATAAGGGATATACACAGAGTACAGGAAATTTCCAGCAGTCACTAGCTCTAATTGTGGCCTTAAATGCTGTATTGGAGAGTGAGAGTCAATGCTAGGGGTCAGGTCATACCTGTAGTCTACAGATAGTCAGGTTAACGGGAAGTACTAGGGAAGAACCGGTAATGATGGCTGATGTAGCTGGTACTAAATATCTTTTTCTTGTAGACACAGGGGTGACCAGATCAGTGATAAAATCTCCAGCTAATTTACAGGTGACCAGCGAGACAGTACCAGCAGTGGGTGTAACGGTAAAGTGCAACATTATCCTTTAACCAAATCCACAGAGGTCACTATCGGGCCATTGCATACCAGGCATTCTTTCCTCCTGGCAGCAGCGGCTCCTACTAACCTACTGGGAAGGGATTTGTTATGTAAGATGGGATGTGTCATATATTGTACCCCTGATGGTATATTTATAGATATCCCAGAGAGAGTTGCGCACAAGGTGAGGGATATGTTGGACACTCCACAAAGGATAATGTATCACTCTACCGGTTCAGGTAAAAATTAATTACAGATAGATCAAATGTTATTCCAAATTCCAGATTCACTTTGGACCAAGGATGGACAGGACAATGGATTAATGGCAAATGTAGCTCCCGTAATGGTAAATCTAAAAAGCAGTAGGAAAGCTCCAAAAATTCCCCAGTACCCAATAAAACAGGAGGTAGAGTGAAGGGTTTATCCCATAATTGAGCGATTATTACAGCAGGGAATTTTAGTCCATACAGCAAGTGTAGCCAACAGTCCCATCTTTCCTGTGAAGAAGAGTGGTGGGAGTGGTTATAGGCTGGTACAAGACCTTAGAGGGGTTAATAAGGTAGTAGAGAGCCAATTTCCCTGTAGTGCCAAATCCAGCTGTCATTCTTATGCAGATCCCACCAAATGCAACCCGTTTTACTCTCATTGACCACTGTTCTGCTTTCTTCTCTGTACCTCTTCATCCTGACTGTCAGTACCTAGTTGCTTTTACATACGGGTGTACAATACACATGAACACGATTCCCCCAGGGTTTCATAGACAGCCCCAGTATCTTCTCCCAGGCCTTACACGACTGTTTACAATCTTTTCAACCTGCCAATGGATCTGTTCTAATACAATATGTGGACGATTTATTGTTATGTTCTGATTCATTTATGTCATGTTTAAATGATACTAAACTTTTATTGCTTCATCTCTCGCAAACAGGACACAAGGTTGCTAAGGACAAACTACAGCCATGCCAGTCCAGGGTTAAATACTTGGGATATTGCCTAACCCAGGGGTTACGACATCTGACAAATGACAGAATCCAAGCCATACAGACCATGACACTGCCACAGAATCAACAGCAAATTCGTACCTTCTTGGGAATGTGTGGATACTGCAGAATGTGGATCCCAGGTTTTTCTATTTTGGCTTTGCCATTACATGACTTAGGTCCTCATTCAGAGTCGGTCGTAAGCGGCCACTCAGTCGCACGCCTAACAACCGCAAAACTGAAAAAGGAAGCGATCGCACGGCCGGTCGGTCGCAACCAAAGTGACGCCCATACGTGAACAATGCACCTCCTCTAGCTAGCGAGTGATAGCAGCTAGCGATCGCATCAATCGTTGGCAGTCGCTGTATGTTAATTTTCTACTGATGGTTGCGGTGGTTAATTTTCTACTGATGGTTTTAACAAAAAAAACGCAGAGAATAAGCCATCCCCATGACATATATTTATTCTTATTATTCTATAATGCAAACGCAACTGAATCAATTACAAGCAAATTAGCAGTGTTATTAGCAACAACAAATGATTATTACTGCTTGCATTGTGTGGCATAAAATAGAAACATCAACATAACATCAGTCACATTCGATAGTATCGATTGTAATCTGGTGCTTGAGAGAGCACATACCCAACCTCAAGCTGTATGATCAGCCAGGCCTCTAACCTGCTCTCAGAGTGACGTTTTACTACTTCCGGCCTTCTATGTTGGTCGTAGCAGGAAATTTTTGTATGCCCCTAAAACGCCCTGAAAACGGTGAGGAACGCCTGCGTTTTTAGACCACCAGCCCCGTCAACACCCACAAACGGCCTTTCATGTCAATCAACTCTCAGAAGCCACTTCCTGCTCGTAAGCCGTACGATCGACAGCATTTTGGATCGCAAGGTCTCGTATGCACATGCGCACAACTAACCGTATGCATGCATGGTTTGGAAACATCGGATGCGCACGACCGAGCGGCCGCTTATGACCAACTCTGTATGAGGTCCTTAGTCTCTTCCTCAAAGCCCGATCATGTCATACACACAGAGAAATCAGAGCAGGCTTTCCTTAATCTTAAGGATAGTCTGACAAGAGCACCTGCATTGGGAATACCTGATTATGAAAAACCTTTTGATTTGTATTGTACGGAAGCTGATGGTTGTGCAGCAGGTGTCCTCACACAAAAACATTGTGATGCCAGTAGGCCCGTAGCATACTACAGTGCACAATTGGACACTGTGGCAAGATCACTCCCAACGTGTTTAAGAAGTGTAGCAGCAACTGCTCTATTAGTCAGTAAGAGTGAGGATGTGGTACTAGGCCATGATATGATTGTCTATACTCCCCACGCTGTATCTGCTTTGCTAAACTCTGCCCAAACCAGACATGTCTCCTCAGCTAGATTCACGAAATGGGAACTAGCCTTAATAGCACCTGCAAACATCACCATCAAAAGGTGCAGTACGTTAAATCCAGCTACGTATTTACCATATGTGCAACATGATGCACAAAGGGTTGAGAGAGGTGAGTCGCTGGCGAAAGGTGAGTTCTGCAGGTATATTGATGCACATGATTGTATGGAATATCTGAATCAAACCTTTGCTGCAAGACTTGACATACGGGATACACCTTTAGAAAATGTAGATGTGACATTTTACACGGATGGGAGTTGTCATAGACAAACTGACACTGGAGAGTTATGTACAGGTTATGCTGTGGTAAATGACGAGGTCGTTATAGAGACCGAACCTTTAGGCCCACCACACTCGGCCCAAGTGGCGGAACTGGTGGCATTAAAAAGAGGGCGTGTGAATTAGTGGAAGGTAAATTTGTTAATATCTACACTGACTCTAGGTACGCCTATGGGGTAGTACCTGATTTCGGCGCTCTATGGCGGCTCAGAAAATTTATGACAGCAGCAGGCACACCAATTGCACATTACAGACATATATAAAAAGGACTATTGACAGCAATCCAATTGCTTAAGACAGTGGCGGTAATTAAGTGTAAAGCCCATACATGTGAGGATGATCCGGTGTCACTGGGCAACAACAGGGCAGACGAAGCTGCAAAATGGGCAGTAGGGTTAAAAATGAATGTACCAACTGAACAAATGATGACTTTTCAAACGATTGATATGCTGAAATAATTTGAGATGCAAAATTTGTGTTCCATTCAGGAAAAGGCAGTCTGGAGGTCCAAGGGATGTGGGCAAGAGTCTTCTGGACTCTGGAGAGATGGACAAGGTAAGCCAGTGGCTCCCAAGGCATACGACCCAAGCCTGGCTGAGGCAGCGCGTGGTCTGACTCACTTGGGAAAGCAAGGTATGTGCAAATTGGTGAGAGGATACTGGTGCGCACCAGGTTTTTCTTCTCAAGTGGAAAAGAGAGCAATGTCCTGTCTGACCTGCTTGAGGAAAAACATTAGGAAAACGATCCCTACTGAGCCATCCCACATTCCACCAACTGACGGACCTTTTCAGGTAATACAAATTGATTTCATCCAATTACCACCCTGCAGGAATCTCAAGTATGTATTAGTGTGCACTGATGTGTTTTTTAATTGGGTTGAGGCCTACCCAGCTGCCACTAATACTGCTGTGTTCACTGCCAAGAAAATTGTTCAGGAGTTTGTATACAGATACGGTATCCCTAAAATTATTGAGAGTGATAGGGGTACTCATTTCACAGGTGATCTTTTCCAAAATATGAGTAAGCTGATGGGTATTAATAGTAGACTTCATACCCCCTACCGACCGCAAGCCAGTGCCAAGGTGGAGAGGATGAACGGGACTATTAAAAACAAATTAAGTTAAATCATGGCGGAAACTGGACTGGGTTTCCCAGAAGCACTACCACTTGTCCTTAATAGTATCAGGACAACTCCTAGACCCCCTCTCAATCTATCCCCCTTTGAAATACTGTTTGGTAGACAACCTCATTTGATTATAAGTCCACAGGAAGATTTGAAAGGTAACAACGAGGTAACTATAAGGTATCTTATAACAATGAGTAAACAGTTAAAACAGCAACAGCAGAAACTGAAATTATTGTCACATGATATGCCTGAAACAAACTGTCATGATGTTGAACCTGGAGAATTTGTTATGATCAGAAATTTCTTGCATTCAGGTTGTTTGACTGATCGGTGGGAAGGTCCGTACCAGGTGTTGCTGATGAGTACAACTTCATTGAAGGTGGTGGGGAGAGATACCTGGGTCTATTCCACTCACTGTAAGAAGGTCAACCAACCGGTGGAGAAACAAGGTGGAATCGAGGCAGATAACGTAGACCTGTCAATTGCGAGTCTGTTCCGGGAAGGTTAAAGGTTACAGTGAGATACCTGAGCTAAAGAAATTTGTAGATCAGTGTTTACAGCAATGGATTGGTCTGCTGTGGTTATCTTTGTGTTTTCTCCCAGAGTCCTCATTATCTTGGGTTGTTTCGGGATCTCCGGTTTCTGTGACTGAGGACAGAGGACGGAGAGGGGAACTGATGGTGATATCAATGGAGTGGAGTTGGGAGAAGGAGCAATACAGTGACAAGGGCAGTATCTGACCAAACCCAGTACAGTAATTGTTAAGAGATCTGCTATTCTGGATACTCGGAGACAGTGTGAAGGTCTATCGTCTGAGGATTATTGTATGTGTGAGTTCTGTGGGTCCATAGTCAACGAGAGATGCATCCAACAATGCCAAACTAAGTATAACCAGTATTGGGGAGGGTATCCTTTAGAGGATTATCACACCATGGTGGGCAACATTTTGAACCAAACTGACTGTTGGGTGTGCTCTCACGTGCCCCAAGGACAGCATAATGTAGGATTAGTGCCATTCCCATTAAATGTCTCTGAAATTTTAGAATTACAAAAAGGGAAGACACTGGATGGAACATTTCTTAACACTAAACCACCCCATTTTAAACTCCACCAGTACCAGGTAGATAAAACACTTTTATGTTTAAACATCACCAAATCCAATCTTATTACAAAGAGCTGATCGTGAGCCTATGAATTATGAACTGTTACGCACAATTAGGTCAGGTGGAAGACACTTCCAGTATAAATATACACTAAGTAACACCAAAGAAATGGTTGGCTGAATACCAGAAGGGTACTGTACCAGGAAGATACAACCAAAAACGTGTATTAGCCAGATGGGAGAACCTGAGATAGGATCATTCGTGAGGGAAATGTGTACCATTCCTTATATTCTCCCCGATGATGTATATTTTATATGTGGAAGGAAAGCGTATAAGTGGCTCTCTCTGAGTTCTGAAGGTTTGTGTAACTTGGGAAGAGTAGTTCCAGAAGTTATGACCCTTACACATGATGAAATGCTTGGTATTTATAAAAACACACCATCACCATATCTTCACACACAGTATGAACACAGAGACAAAAGAAATATGATATCTGGTGACATGCATAAAGCCACACAGTTAATTAGTGAGACAACTGGCTTTCAAGTTTTGGTAGCATTGGATCCCACCAGGATCACTTGGGGTACACTAAATTTTAGATATATCCAAGATCTTGCTAAATTAATAGATATCACCGAGATGTATGATGACATTCAGGTATACAGGTAGGGAGTTGCAAGCTTACAAAACAGAACTCGTGCAACATAGACTAGTGTTAAATTATTTAACAGCTGTCACTGGAGGGTATTGCGCAACTTTGGCCACCCAATTTGGAATAAAGTGTTGCACTTACATTACAAATGATAGCAGAGATTCCAAGGAGGTAATAGACTGGAAGATGGATGAAAATCTGCAGCTGAAATGGGAATTTCGTCAAGAACCGTAATGCTTCAGTGGCTGAAGTAGAGGAAAAAGGTAGAGGAATGGGTTTCTTGTTTGAACCCAGTGAAATCGTTCTCAGGTCTAGGAGAGTGGGTCCAGGAAATGATTGTGAGCATAGGTAAACTCCTGATCTTCATACTGGTGGTCATCATAGTAATTGGCTTATGTGTCAGGTGTGTTCCTACTGTGTTGAAATGTGGAAAATGTAAAGATAAGGTGAACCGGAAGAATGAAATTATGATGGTGGTCTGTAGTAACAATATGAATACTGAGGTAAATGAAGGACTGCATTACAACCTTGAACTGTCGAAGCCGGATAATTGGCATGGACATGTACGTATATGTATATATTAGGGGTGAGCGGGTTCGGATTTCTGAAATCCGAACCCCCCCGAGCCCCCCCAATCCGAGTCAGATCCGAGTCAGGCTCGACTTTTCCCGCCTGACTCGGATCTGAAATCGAGGCAAAACGTCATCATCCCGCCTTCCGAGTCTCGCGGGTTTTGGATCCTATATAAGGTACCCGCGTCGGCGCCATTTTCTCACTCGGCTGTGGACAGTGAAGAGGGAGGGTGGGAGTTAGGGCTGGCTGGGCTGTGTAGTGTAGTGTAGTGCAGAGTAGTATTGTGCTGTGCTGCGCTGTGCTGCTGTTGTCCACTACTTCAAAGTCCATAGGGGCTGGCTGTGTTGTGCTGTGCTGCTGTTGTTAATAGGGGCTGTGTCCACTACTTCAAAGTCCATAGGGGCTGCCTGGACTGTGTTGTGCAGTCAGTTCTCCATAGGGGCTGTGTCCACTCCAAAGTCATGTGCAGTGTCCCAGTCCTAAAGGGGTGCTGTAGTGTTGTCCAGGGGGTGCTCTGTCCATCAGGGGTGCTCCCCCCAAGTGCTAAAAAAATAATATTTTTTCTGTGTTTGTGAATTGTGTGCGCAGTAGCCGCACGTGCATCAACAAAGTAGTGGCAAGCGTGCGCCTGTGTCATAAGTAAAGGGCCGGCTGGCTTGACCGTTAAAGGGTGCTGTAACCCCCAAAGTACACTCCAGTCCAAACCAAAAAAAAAAATATTTTCTGTGTTTGTGAATTGTGTGCGCAATAGCCGCACGTGCATCAACAAAGTAGTGCCAAGCGTGCGCCTGTGTCATAAGTAAAGGGCCGGCTGGCTTGACCGTTAAAGGGTGCTGTAACCCCCAAAGTACACTCCAAACCAAATAACAAAATATTTTTTCTGTGTTTGTGAATTGTGTGCGCTGTAGCTGCACGTGCATCAACAAAGTAGTGCCAAGAATGCGCCTGTATCATAAGTAAAGGGCCGGCTGGCTTGACCGTTAAAGGGTGCTGTAACCCCCAAAGTACACTCCAGTCCAAACCAAAAAAAAATATATTTTCTGTGTTTGTGAATTGTGTGCGCAGTAGCCGCACGTGCATCAACAAAGTAGTGCCAAGCGTGCGCCTGTGTCATAAGTAAAGGGCCGGCTTGCTTGACCATTAAAGGGTGCTGTAACCCCCAAAGTACACTCCAGTCCAAACCAAAAAAATATATATTTTCTGTGTTTGTGAATTGTGTGCGCAGTAGCCGCACGTGCATCAACAAAGTAGTGCCAAGCGTGCGCCTGTGTCATAAGTAAAGGGCCGGCTGGCTTGACCGTTAAAGGGTGCTGTAACTCCCAAAGTACACTCCAGTCCAAACCAAAAAAAAAAATATTTTCTGTGTTTGTGAATTGTGTGCGCAATAGCCGCACGTGCATCAACAAAGTAGTGCCAAGCGTGCGCCTGTGTCATAAGTAAAGGGCCTGCTGGCTTGACCATTAAAGGGTGCTGTAAACCCCAAAGTACACTCCAAACCAAATAACAAAATATTTTTTCTGTGTTTGTGAATTGTGTGCGCAATAGCCGCACGTGCATCAACAAAGTAGTGCCAAGTGTGCGCCTGTGTCATAAGTAAAGGGCCGGCTGGCTTGACCGTTAAAGGGTGCTGTAACCCCCAAAGTACACTCCAGTCCAAACCAAAAAAATATATATTTTCTGTGTTTGTGAATTGTGTGCGCAGTAGCCGCACGTGCATCAACAAAGTAGTGCCAAGAATGCGCCTGTATCATAAATAAAGGGCCGGCTGGCTTGACCGTTAAAGGGTGCTGTAACCCCCAAAGTACACTCCAGTCCAAACCAAAAAAAAAATATTTTCTGTGTTTGTGAATTGTGTGCGCAGTAGCCGCACGTGCATCAACAAAGTAGTGCCAAGCGTGCGCCTGTGTCATAAGTAAAGGGCCGGCTGGCTTGACCGTTAAAGGGTGCTGTAACCCCCAAAGTACACTCCAGTCCAAACCAAAAAAAAAAATATTTTCTGTGTTTGTGAATTGTGTGCGCAATAGCCGCACGTGCATCAACAAAGTAGTGCCAAGCGTGCGCCTGTGTCATAAGTAAAGGGCCGGCTGGCTTGACCGTTAAAGGGTGCTGTAACCCCCAAAGTACACTCCAAACCAAATAACAAAATATTTTTTCTGTGTTTGTGAATTGTGTGCGCAGTAGCCGCACGTGCATCAACAAAATAGTGCCAAGCGTGCGCCTGTGTCATAAGTAAAGGGCCGGCTGGCTTGACCATTAAAGGGTGCTGTAACCCCCAAAGTACACTCCAGTCCAAACCAAAAAAAAAAATATTTTCTGTGTTTGTGAATTGTGTGCGCAGTAGCCGCACGTGCATCAACAAAGTAGTTGCAAGCGTGCGCCTGTGTCATAAGTAAAGGGCCGGCTGGCTTGACCGTTAAAGGGTGCTGTAACCCCCAAAGTAAACTCCAGTCCAAACCAAAAAAATATATATTTTCTGTGTTTGTGAATTGTGTGCGCTGTAGCTGCACGTGCATCAACAAAGTAGTGCCAAGAATGCGCCTGTATCATAAGTAAAGGGCTGGCTGGCTTGACCGTTAAAGGGTGCTGTAACCCCCAAAGTACACTCCAGTCCAAACCAAAAAAAAAAATATTTTCTGTGTTTGTGAATTGTGTGCGCAGTAGCCGCACGTGCATCAACAAAGTAGTGCCAAGCGTGCGTCTGTGTCATAAGTAAAGGGCCGGCTTGCTTGACCATTAAATGGTGCTGTAACCCCCAAAGTACACTCCAGTCCAAACCAAAAAAATATATATTTTCTGTGTTTGTGAATTGTGTGCGCAGTAGCCGCACGTGCATCAACAAAGTTGTGCCAAGCGTGCGCCTGTGTCATAAGTAAAGGGCCGGGTGGCTTGACCGTTAAAGGGTGCTGTAACCCACAAAGTGCACTACTCTCCAGCAAAAATAAAAAAATATTTTCTGTGTTTAGCCTCACGTATATATCAAATCGATATAACATAAATGGAGGACCAAACTTTCTCCGATAAAAATAAAATAGAGAAAGATCAAGAACCACTTCTTCCTAGTGCTGAAGCTGCTGCCACTAGTCATGACATAGACGATAACATGCCATCAACGTCGTCTGCCAAGGCCGATGCCCAATGTCATAGTAGAGGGCACATACAATCCCAAATGACAAAGTTCAGGAAAATGACCTTGAAAAAAACATTTAAATCATCTGAAGAGAAACGTAAACTTGCCAATATGCCATTTACGACACGGAGTGGCAAGGAACGGCTAAGGTCGATCCCTAGTATGTTCATGACTAGTGGTTAAGCTTCACATGACGATGGAAGCCCTCCTCCCACTAAAAAAATCAAAAGAGTTAAGCTAGCAAAAGCACAGCGAAGAACTGTGCTTTCTAAGAAGATATCACAAATCCCCAAGGAGAGTCCAAGTGTGGTGGTGGTTGCGATGCCTGACCTTCCCAGCACTGGACGGGAAGAGGTGGCTCTTTCCACCATTTGCACACCCCCTGCAAGTGCTGAAAGGAGCACCCACAGTCCACTTGCTGATATGCAAATTGAAGATGTCACTGTTGAAGTACAACAGGATGAGGATACTGGTGTAGCTGGCGCTGAGGAGGAAGTTGGCGAGGAGGATTCTGATGATGATGTGGTTTGCTTAAATCAGGCTCCGGGGGAGACAGTTGTTGTCCATGGGATGAAAAAGCCCATCACGGTCATGCCTGGGCAGAAGACCAAACATTCCACCTCTTTGGTCTGGCAATATTTCTATCCAAATCCGGACAACAACTGTCTTGCCATATGTACCATATGTAAAGGTGGAATAAGTAGGGGTAGGGATGTTAACCACCTAGGAACATCCTCCCTTATACGGCACCTGCAGCGTGTTCATAATAAGTTACTGTCAAGTTCAGAAACTTTGGCTAAGACCGTAAGCAGTCCAGGGACACCTAAATCCCGTTGTCCTGTTGTATCCAAGCGCCTGCAAACCACACTGTCAACTCCCTCCTCGTCAATTTCCTCCTTAGTCAGGATCGGAAGTAGTCCTGCAGGCCATGTCACTGGCATGACTGACTCTCCTATCCGGGATTCCTCCGGAGGATCCTGCATTGCTACGCCTCCTGCTGCCGCTGCTGCTGTTGCTGCTGCTGGGAGTCGTTCATCATCCCAGAGAGGAAGTAGGAACACCACTACTTTTACTAAACAATTGACCCTCCAACAGTCCTTAGCGAGGAGGATGAAGTACGACAGCAGTCATCCTGAAGCAAAACGTATAACTGAGGCCTTGACTGCTATGTTGGTGGTAGACGTGCGTCCGGTATCCGCCATTAGTGCAGTGGGATTTAGACAATTGATGGAGGTAGTGTGTCCCCGGTTCCAAATCCCATCTAGATTCCACTTCACTAGGCAGGCGATACCGAGACTGTACAGAAACGTCAGAAAAAGTGTCCTCAGTGTCCTGAAAAATGCCATTGTACCCAATGTCCACTTAACCACGGATATGTGGACAAGTGGAACAGGGCAGACTAAGGACTATATGACTGTGACAGCCCACTGGGTAGATGTATCACCTTACGCAGCAACAGCAGCAGCGTCACCAGTAGCAGCATCTCAGAAATGCCAGCTCGTTCCAAGGCAGGCTACGCTGTGTATCACCGGTTTCAGTAAGAGGCACACCGCCGACAACCTCTTAGAGAAACTGAGGGAAATCATCGCCCAGTGGCTTACCCCACTTAGACTCTCCTGGGGATTTGTGATATCTGACAACGCCACCAATATTGTGCGGGCATTACATCTGGGCAAATTCCAGCACGTCCCATGTTTTGCTCACACAATAAACTTGGTGGTGCAGAATTTTCTGAAAAGCGACAGGGGCGTGCAGGAGATGCTTTGGGTGGCCCGAAAAATTTCTGGCCACTTTCACCATTCAGCGACTGCGTGCCGAAGACTGGAGCGCCAGCAAACACTCTTGAACCTGCCCCGCCATCACCTGAAGCAAGAGGTTGTGACGTGGTGGAACTCAACCCTCTATATGCTTCAGAGGATGGAGGAACAGCAAAAGGCCATACAAGCCTATACATCCACCTATGACATAGGCAAAAGAGGGGGTATGCACCTGACTCAAGCGCAGTGGAGAATGATTTCCGTGTTGTGCAAGGTTCTCCAGCCCTTCGAACTTGCCACACGTGAAGTCAGTTCAGACACTGCCAGCTTGAGTCAGGTCATTCCCCTCATCAGGCTTTTGCAGAAGCAGCTGGAGAAAGTGAAGGAGGAGCTAAGACGGAGCGATTCCGCTCGGCATGTGGGACTTGTGGATGAAGCCCTTCATTCGCTTTGCCAGGATTCCAGGGTGGTCAATCTGTTGAAATCAGACCAATACATTTTGGCCACCGTGCTCGATCCTAGGTTTAAAGCCTATGTGGTGTCTCTCTTTCCGGCCGACACAAGCCTGCAGAGGTGCAAAGACCTGCTGGTGAAAACACTGTCAGCTGAAGCGGAACGTGACACGTCAACAGCTCCTTCTTCATTTTCTCCCGCAACTGGGGCTGCCAGGAAAAAACTTAGCTATCCTAAGCAACCCGCTGGCAGTGATGCGGGGCAAGCAGGACCAAGTTTGGACATCTGGTCCGGACTGAAGGACCTGGCAACAATTTCTGACATGTCTACTATCACTGCATATGATACTGTCACCATTGACAGAATGGTGGAGGATTACATCGGTGACAGCATCCAAGTAGGCATGTCAGACAGTCCATACCTGTACTGGCAGGAAAAAGAGGCAATTTGGAGGCCCCTGTACAAACTGGCTCTATTTTACCTGAGTTGCCCCCCCTCCAGTGTGTACTCCGAAAGAGTGTTTAGTGCAGCCGGGAACCTTGTCAGCGAAAGGCGTAGGAGGTTGCTTCCACAGAATGTGGAGAAGATGGTGTTCATCAAAATGAATTATCAGCTCTTCCAGGGAGACCAGCCTCCAGAACGTACAGAGGGACCTGTGGTGGTGGATTCCAGTGGGGACGAGTTAATACTCTGTGGGGATGAGGATGTACACACTGAAGAGGGTGAGGAATCGGTGGATGAGGATTACATCTTGCCTCCGTAGAGCCAGTTTGTGCAGGGACAGATTAATTGCCAGCTTGTTTTGTGGGGGCCCAAACGAACCAATCATTTCAGCCACAGTTGTGTGGCAGACCCTGGCGCTGAAATGATTGGTTTGTTAATGTGTGCATGTCCTGTTTATACAACATAAGGGTGGGTGGGAGGGCCCAAGTACAATTCCATCTTGCACCGCTTTTTTTTCTTTGCATTATGTACAGTTTGGGGCCTAGTTTTTCAAACTGCCATCCTGTCTGCCACTGCAGTATCACGCCTAGATGGGTCATGTGTTTGTGCCGCCCACTCGTGTCGCTTAGCATAGTCATCCAGCTACCTCGGTGCAACCTTTTGGACATAAAAACACTATTGTGAGGTGTGAGGTGTTCAAAATAGACTGGAAATGAGTGGAAATTAAGGTCATTGAGGTTAATAATAGTATAGGAGCAGAAAAACCTACAAATTCTGTGATTTTAGCTGTTTTTATGCTTTTTTTAAAAAAAATACAGATCCAAAACACAAAACCCAGAACCAAAAACTCGGAAGGGTGGTTTTGGCAAAACCAATCCAGATCCAAAACACGAAGAAAGATCCAGATCCAAAACCAAAACACGAAAAGTGGCCGGTGCACACCCCTAGTATATATATATATATATATATATATATATACATTACTATTACAATATATAATCACTTACTAATCTTTGTACTCACACTTTCCACTCACACACTTGTTGAAGTCGGATAATTGGCTGAGGCAGGATCGGTTTAAAACTAAATCTGCACAACGCCATTTTGCAAATGGCAACGAGACGCCATGTTGCGACTGGCCACCCAGCGCCATTTTAGTGAATCTCGCCCATTATAAGTACATACGGCAATGCTAGTATTTAGCGTTGTGCGATTCCCACGCAATAGAAAGACGTTAAAAGTCCTCACCATATAAATACAGACAGTCACTAAAACGTATAAAATGATTAACCCTGCAAAACACGTACCATGGTGTACTCCACAAACACGTAGTCGCACAATGCTAACTAGCGTCTTTTCACAAAACCCCAATGCTTACACACTGCACACTTATATAAAAGGTTCCCCAGCATTAAAGTGTAATATTCAAGGTTTATTCTGTATTATTAATGTTGTGAAATAAATGTAATTTGATATATAAGGTTTAGTTCATGGTTAGCAGACCGTGTTTGGTGTTGCACTGATCCACTGTGTCTTTGCAGATTTCCGGTACCATCGGTGAGAAGATCGCAACATGTGTAGCAAACTATGGACTATAGAGAGTTAAACATTAAAATGTACTCTGTAATGTAGCCAGCTTAGATGTAATATGCAGTGGGAAATGGACACAAAGAGCTGTTGGAGGCTGGATTGTGTCCATTTGAATTGACCTATGAATTATACTGTAACAGAAGAACCAGGAAGAAGAACCAATGGAATCATGCCTAACTGTTCTATTGTATTGCCTATCTCTGTAAGAGTATATATGTGGGCTCTCTAAACCTGGATGCCAGTCTGCTTGCTTTGCTGTTGACGGAGGTTTCTATTTTGATGCCGGTATCTGGGTCCAGAGCGCGTGTGCATGTAACAACTGTACCTTGGGTCTGTATGATTTATTTGCAGTAATTGTATTTAGATCACAGCGTGTAACCATCTGTTTTTATTATATTGAATAATAACTTTTTGTGCTTTGGAACCACACTCAAAGTCTGAAAGCATTTATTTCTTGTGCGACTCATAACGCTAAATAGTGACAATTTTAGAAGGTATAGATAGGCAGGAATTAATAGTTGGGGGCTTGCAGTGAAATCATGCTACCGGTCACTTGGTAACACTCGGTCAGTGATCTCTCAGCAAAAGGGTGGAGGTGCCATAGCAGGAGAACGCATTGTGCTTTCGAAAATCTGCTACCACTTTGTTGCTGAGAGTCCGCTACCCGTTATTGTGGCTTAAGGAGTGCTGATTAGGGAGGAAAAAGTTTGTTTTCCTTCATTGATAGATTTTTTTATGTTAAAAAGGGGAAGTCGCACAATAGCGTAAGGGTTATAATATGTTTTCTGTAGTAGTCGCATTATTGTGTATGCGACTAGTCGCACAATAGCGTATACGTATTTCCTGTATTGCTGCCATGTGTTTTAAACAAAGCCGTTGAGATTGCATTGATAGATAGCATTGTTGTAAATATCTTGATCAGTGTTGCCATAGTCTGGGAAAAACGTGTATTTTTCTGTGCAGGAAAAGGGTGTGTAACAGTGAATTTGTTGGTAGGGGTAACAGGTTCCCTAGTTAAGGGTATCGTAGGACCCTTGAGTGCTAGGCGCCTGGTGTCAGCCTAGTGGCTCAGTAGTAGATACCGCAGTCTATACACATAAGCAGGTGTAGTTGATGTCTTTGTTGTAGTTTCGGCTCTCAGTGTGATTACAGTATTCATTAATCAGTTAGGGTTATTTGAGCATTGTAATTGAACCGCACAGTTGTGGCTAAATTGTGATTGTGAACTGAGTTTTAGAAGGTATAGACATGCAGGAATCGATACACTTTACACACATTTATTATTGTTATATAATTCCACAAGAAACATTTCCTTTCAATATACACCTTTGGATCCTGTTTTATATGAGGATATGAATGAAGTTTATCACCCACAATCATCACAATATATTTCCCTGTTCTCATGGATATTAATACACATGGATCATACTCACATATACGTTTATTATTAACAATACTGTTAGTTTTTGACACTTCTTTACATGTTTATGATTTCTCTGCACCACATGTCACATTAACATATAATCGTATGTTTCTATTCACTTTTATAAATACTCATTTAAATTTCATTCTTTTTCTTATTTTATTATTTATCATTTTTTATTAATTTCTATTATTCAACTATTATTAATACTTTTCAATTATCCTTATTCCCATTTCTTCATCACCACGAATTATGTTCTAATTTATGTTTATGCTTTAATATAATTTTAATTAATTAATCAGCAAACAATATAATTATCCTCAACAAAAATGTTCATGTCAATAACTCTTGCATTACACTAGATATGAGGTTTATATTCTCTTACACATATATATTTAACTCCTTCTCTCAATAAATAGAATCTTTCCTTACTGCAGCATCCCTGCAAGCAATACCTTAGAATCGGTCCTCTTTGTTTATATATGCTAATCATCTACGATCTTCTCCTGGTAATACAGGATAAAACTACACTGATTGGCCCATACATACGTCCATCATAATGTTCACTCCCTAGTGGACGGATTTACAAACCCCGCTGATTGGCCCTATGAGATGCCAATCCTCAATGCTGCAATCTCATTGGCCGCCACCGGGATATACCCGGAAACAGCGCTAGTCTCTGTAGGCCGCCAATTGAGAAACACGCATCTGGGCGACCACGGGACATCCCTGGTGCACTGGGGGGACCCCCGTTTTGAATGATCACCACTAGCAGCACATCATCTCACCTCACAGGTATGTCTGGGAAGAGTGCAGGAGCGCTCCCCTTCTCTGTCCCTGCGCTGGTTTATTCTCATCAGGGCACGGTAGGGATAGCCCTCCACATGTATTCCCTACTCCCTGCACTCTTCAGTGTGATAGGGAACTCCCGGGACCACTCACTCACAGTCCACTGTGTAATACACACACTGTGAGAAGCAGCACCCTGGGGAATTACCCTACTCTCCACACTTATTTTCTTTATTCTACTCTTTACTTACTCTGCTAAGGCACTCTCATTTACGGACACAGGGAGGTGTATCTGCACTGGCGTTCACCAGATTCACCTACCCTAGTGTTTCTGTGTAACAGCAGATGCCTATGACCTATCTTTCTATCCCCACGTATAGGGAGGGATCCGCTCACAGGGTGTTCTGTGCATGAGTAAGACACCCTGCAGCAGCCATTTGTGCCATACATTAGTGGAGAGACTATTTCTCTTATTTATCTTAAGTTGTGAAACTTGAAATCATTACTGCATATTTTGGTACGTTTGCCTGATGAGGCTTAATACCGCTGAAAGCATTGTTTACATTATGTGGATGACTTAACAATTATGTATTAATATATACACTTAGGAGGTTACATGTGACAATTGATTCAGAAGCCATATAAGTTCTCTATACGTGTATTTTTGATACTGTCACAATTGTTGCTGCTCAACTTGCCTGTTATTCTGAGATTTATCTACATATATCTACATATGGAGACTAAGATTAATATATGTACCTAAGCATACACTGATTTGATGCTTTAATATTTCCAATCTTGGATTCAGTTTTCAGATATATAACAATGTACTAACCAGAATAAACAGGACTATATTGGTAGTCACCAACGCTATTAGCATAAGGAAAATTATTTTTCCAAACATCACATAATTTCTATTTTATTCATATTTTTCGCCATCTGTCTGACTTTATGGTATCATGACCATCACGTTGTGATTCACCAGAATCAGGAACTAAGAGATATGATACTTATGATTTCTCTGATTCAAGTCGGTCAGCTTTTTATCTATTGGATTACATTTTGGCCAGATTTAATGTGTGATGTGAATTCTTTGTTCTATGTTGTCTATGTACAGATGTTTTGTTGATATTATGTGTTTAATGATTTGCAGACACATGTTTTTAGTGGTACACCATTAAAAGCTAAGTTTTATATTTAACAGGTAATTTAGAGTGCCCCACAAAAAGAGAGTACTTTCCTTTTTCTTTTTCCTGTACATGCACTATATAACTCTCAAGGGTGCACCTCCTTTAATAGATTATGATATATTTTTCTCATTATGTTATATAATTTGGAACATACCTACCTTCAAACCGTTTTTTGAGTGTTCATCACCAGTGCTCAGGATATCCCCTACCCCTTTTCCCTAGTTTCTTCAGCATCTAATCGCATATCTACTAACATATGCGATTAGTATCGCAAAGGACAGCTCTTGCTGGTCACCTGTGCAGGAAGCACCGGGCTCCTCCTCCTCCTCCCTGCACCCGGAAGAAGATTAGGTGGAGGAAAAAAGGGAGGACCCAGGAGGAGTGCGGGCCAGCGACCATGGAGAGTAGGTGAGTGCAGGCCAGCACTTGGCGACGGCGGAGTCGCGAGGCATCGGCGAAGCGTCGGGAGTGGGGTGCGGTAAGAAGCCCATAGGCTTCTATAGGGTAACGCCAGGTTTTTCTGATAAAAGTGCAGCCGGGGCTTAGTACATATGGAAATCGGTAACAACACCTAAAACCGTGTTTTTACCGCATTTTTCCTTTAGTACATCCCGGCCTAAGTCTGGAGATCTGTAATGCTGGGCATACACTGTCCAATTATTGGCCAGATCAGGGCTATAATTGGACAGTGTATGTCACAACTCATCAGTAATTATAGGTCTGTCGGATATGCAGATTCGTCCAGTATGTCGAATATATCTGATAATTGGTTGGCCGCAGCTGGTAGTGTATGTAGTGCCACGGCTAACCGCCCATCATTCTCCCTGTTCCTTTACAGGGGAGGGACGGAAAAATGTTTCCTCCTGAGGGGAGCAGCACAGATATTGAGGCCAAACACTTCACAGTGGGCGATATGTATTAAGCATCACATCCTTGATGCGGTACATCCCGCCTGTCTTCAGGTACATACTGTGGTTAATTACCATGGTATGATAAGAGCTGTCCGTTGTCAGCTGAAGACGGCGTTACCCACTGTAACGAAGCAACGGAAAGCACTTAGTACTTGTATATATGAGGTATGCAGTAAAATCACAAAAAAATGCATGTTCGGGGGGTTTACCGCATCTTCCCCTTTAGTACATTCTGCCCAATGTATGGCCACAATATCTAATGGTTTAGCTTGACAGATAAAATATCTGTCGGTCTGACAGACATTTTGGGCCAAATGTAATAAGAGTGTATAGAAAATGTCCCATTTTGAAAAAAAACTCGACCAATTTAATAGAAAATGGATAAGAACAGCGCTAGATATATCCAATAAATATTCCTATGTATATATGTTGATAACACAGATAGTATCTAATGAAAATAGAAATAAAGTGCTTGTAACAATGATGGTAATACAATAATCTCTTGAGTGGAAACAATGAGTGTTCTATATGGCTAGATTAAAGTAGAAATATCATTTATTTCTTAAATTTAAAAATATATATGTACATTTGCTGATGTGCACATAAAAATTACATATACAACAAGATAAACACACAAATGACAGTAAAAAGATGCAATAAGGGGTCTCTTTATGTCAAGCGACAAACTCAATCCAATGGACAAATGTTTCTAATTCCATAGAGAATCTCTGTATAATAGCAGCAATCTCTGTCCAAATGACAATAGCAAGTATAATACCAACAGTCACTGGCCTATAGGTGTATATCCGGAATATTGTCCAGCTAATGAATTAGTTACCAGACTCAGTAGAGGCGTCCACAGCCTAAGATGTATGCAGAATTCCTGCAGTGGCGTGCTGATGATGTGAATGGAGGATGGAAGATAAAAGAAATTATGCCGGTCCGGAGATAAATCCAAAAGGTTCCAAGTACTGTATATGGTATGGTGGGGGATCTAAACACGTTTCGCTGTGGTAGAACCCACAGCTTCCTCAGTAGCATATGTCCCCATGTCCAGTGGAGGGTTTTTTATACCCTTACATAATTGAGAATCATGGACAGCGTTATCCAATTAAGAAAGCAATTAATCAAGCCATATAAAAAACTACCATATATCACACATACAATAATTCATATCATTGGGTACACCTTATAAATATTAAGATTTCATAAATATGCATAAATCCCCAAAAGATACCTGTATCTACGGAACACAGTATCCGATCATGTGGTTTTAGTGCAGATCATGTGACCCAAAGTGACCTGTAAGCGCTCTGTAGCGGGTCACATGTTATAAACAGAGACCGCTGAATTCAGCGGGACTGTGTAAGGGCGTATAACACGCGGCGGGTCACGTGGTGTAAATACAAAACACGTGATCCCGTCTGACTCATTTGGAGAATGACGTTTAACTGGGAGTGTTTCCTCAGATCACATGGTATAGAAAATGATCATGTGGTCGCTGTATAATAACGATCACTTTGGAATAACATTTAACTAGCGGTGTTTCCCCGATCACATGATATAAACAATTAACATGTGATCGCTATGTAGTGGGTATAAATTAGTTGTAATATTAACCTAAAGAGTTCTTATAACCCAAATATATGATATTTGATGGGGACACATAAGTATTGGTTATAATAAATATATATTCGTGACTTAAATAATCTATTAGTCTAATACACCAAAGTCAGAAATACAATCAGTAATAAGAGTATATGTACATCTCTCTCTCTTGTCTTTGTATGAATTATTAAATCATTAGCATGTTATCAACAGCTGAAGTTTATAAATGTTCTGGGATATATAATGTATAATGTATTCCAAACACAAATCTTGTACTTGATGGATAGCAATCCCCCAAAAAATATATATTAGAATAAAATAAGAAAAAATGTATGTTAATATATAAAGCAAATCAGTACAAAATGTATTAAATATAGCTTAAGAAAAACAAAAAATTAAAATTAAGAATAAAAATAAAAATAAATAAAAAATAAATATAAAAATAAATAAAAATGAATATAAATAAATAAACATAAAAATAATGTAAACATGGAAAGTATGAGATGCCTTTATAATACATATATCATGGGACTAGTCCTAATGTTGAGAAAACAACAATAACCATTACTGATCCTAGGAGAAAAATGTGAAAACTCACAGGAGAATCTTGTTAGGAGAATACATACACGAAATGTAATCCCGGTACCAGGAAAGTAGGTGATGGGGACCCTATCTACACAACATCCCACCCACCAAGGTTACATTTTCGTGTTCAGTTCAATGCACTCGTTGAGGCCGTCTGTATGCAAGGAGTTAAGTCTGATCATCCAGAAGACCTCCTGCCAGCAGAGAGTTTTAAACCTGTCACCACCCCTTTGGGTAGATGTAATGTGTTCTAAACCTTTAATATTCAGTGATTGTGAATCACTGTTATGTACTTTTGAATAATGAAAAGATAAACTATGTGTAGTTACTCTATTCATAATATTCTGACGATGCTCCATAAACCGTCTATTTAGGGGTCTTGTGGTATGACCCACATAATATAATCCACATCCACATGTGATTAAATAAATCACATATGAGGATTCACAATTTATGAAATTGTTGATTGTATATAGACTATTTGTATCCTTAAGAGTTATAGTACTTGTTTTTTTAGCTGTATAAGAGTGCATGGTACACCTAGTTTTGTCACAACAGTGAAAACCTTGTGTCCTATAAGGTAACCACTGTTCTGAATTATTTATTGTTGTGTCAATGATTCTTGGATTTGATCTCAGGTGACTCGATGCCAAGATGGATTTTAGAGATTTATTTTTTTCTATAAATTATTAATGGTTTTGGGGGCAGAATATTTCTCAAAAGATTATCTTGCTGAAGAATACAGTAATTTCTCTGAATGATGTCTCTAATCTATTTGTGACAGAAACTGTATTTACAAATATATGCAATATTATTATCTTTAGCATTGGATTGTTTTTCAATATTTTTTGTGCTGATATTTTTTGTCACAAACAGACTGGAACTACTCATATTCAATGTTTCGTGTAGAGCTTTCTTCAAAATATATTCAGGATAGCCCCTTTCTCTAAAGGATAGCAGCATCTTATTTGCTTGTATGTGAAAACTCTCTAGAGATGAACAATTTCTACGCAATCTCATCAATTGTCCTTTTGGAATATTCACTTTCCACGGATAATGATGAGCACTATTGAAATGTAGATAGGATTGAGTATCTACTGTTTTGGTATAATTGCAAGAATGTATGGTGCGGTCTCTCGCCTCTAGAGTCACATCGAGGAAGTCTATGTGACTAGGATTGTACTGATAAGTGAATGTTAAATTAAAAGAATTGTGATTAAGTGCAGAAACTAAACGTGAAGCAGAGGATAGATCCCCATCCCAAATAAAAAATAGATGTAATGTCAATGTAATGGCCATAGAAGACCAGGCTCGCACCAAACTTGATCCCCCACACATGGTGGTGCTCAAAGGCTCCCATGTATAGGTTTGCATAGCTTGGCGCAAACCTGGTCCCCATGGCTGTCCCCATGACTTGGAGATAAAAAGTGTTGAGAAACAGAAAATAATTGTGCGTTAAAATAAAAGAAATACAGTCCGAAATAAAAATCCTATATTCCTGTTGAAGATCTAAATCTTGCGATAAACGGGATGAGATACACTGTACACCAAGTGTGTGAGGAATATTGGTATAGAGTGAAGTTACATCCATCATAAGGAAGGCATAGGTTGATTTCCACTCTATAGATTAAATTTGTTGTAAAAAATGAGTGGTGTCTTTTATGTGGGATCTTAAAACAGGAACATAGGGTTGAAGAAAAGTGTCAACATAATGAGAAATATTGGAAGTGAGGGAATTGATACCAGAGATAATGGGACGCCCGGGTGGGGAAGAGAGGGGTTTGTGAATTTTGGGTAAATGATAGTAGAGTGGAATAATCGGATGGGGGTTGTATAGAAAGTGCCAGATCTCCCTTGTTATGACTCCAGAGGCAAGAGCCCCATCTAGTAAAGATTTAAGTTCAAGAAGGAAGGAGGGGGTGGGATCCGAAGGTAGGACACAATAAAAAGATAAGTCATCCAATTGATTAGATTAGATTAGATTATACAATACAAATAAAAATAATCAGAGAACTGCCCATTCTAATTTCCCCACAAGTGTATACACACATAAGTACTATACTAATGATAAATATTTACATACTAAGTCAAATTCTCAATGTATTCATAGAAATGCCATAGAGTTGAAATCCAGGGCTCAGAATAATTCAATAAGAACTGAGTCTCTGAAACATTTGGACATCGGAACTAAACCTAAAACTAGATCCTTCAATCAAGAACGTCCGATGAGACAAAGTATCGTCTCAGAGGATTTTCAGGACGAACATCCATTGCCCAATCATTGGGAAAGAGATCACAAATTCCGTCATTATATTCCAAATTACAAACGACAAAGAGACAGAAGCCCAGAGGCAGAAGGGGAGGTTCCCACGCCAACAAGAAAAAATCTAAAAAGATTTTAAATTCTCCAAAGACTGATCAGCAGGGAGCAAATGAGAGTCATATTGATACCCTAGCATGCAATGTCTTTAATTTATCATCTAAGAAATTAGATCATGATCAAATGTCCCTACTTAAGAAGGGACTTAAGTTTTCTCCTACAGTAGATCCCAATATTTTCGACTTATTTGAGGATCTCAACAAATTTGTTCGTAATTTATGTAGGCAAAGATATTTTGCCAATAAACATCTGAAGAAGAATGAGGATGATTCAATCCCAATTCTCTTGGATCATACTGACTGTCTGCCCCTCTCTATACTTGAAGATCTTTGGGAAGAAGGTAAAACCTCTCCCACCAAATCATGTACAACCATAAAAACTTTTGATATAAATACACAGGATCTGCATAGTAAATTGAAACTTAAATCAGAATTCTTTCCTATTTCTGCAAAAAGTAACACAGTTGAATCTTTTTCTAAGATCACTTTGGAGGATTTCAAATCTTTATGTCATCAAGTGAAAAAAGAGAGGCCTGCCTCTAATCTAACTAGAAAAGAAAATAGATCACTTAACCTATTAACAAAAGATACCCCCATCATTATCAAGGAGGCAGACAAGGGGGGTGGTTTGGTGGTCCAGGATAGGATGGATTATATAAGAGAGGCATCCAATCAGTTGGATGGCTTATCTTTTTATTGTGTTCTATCTTCGGATCCCACCCCCTCCTTCCTTCTTAAACATAAATATTTATTAGATGGGGCTCTTGCCTCTGGAGTCATAACGAGGGAGATCTGGCGCTTTCTATACAACCCCCATCCGATTATTCCAATCTATCATTTACCCAAAATTCAAAAATCCCTCTCTTCACCACCCAGGCGTCCCATTATCTCTGGTATCAATTCCCTCACTATCCAATCTTTCTCATTATTTTGACACTTTTCTTCAACCCTATGTTCCTGTTTTAATATCCCATATAAAAGACACCACTCATTTTTTACAACAAATTGAATCTATAGAGTGGAAATCAACCTATGCCTTCCTTGCGATGGATGTAACTTCACTCTATACCAATATTCCTCACACACTTGGTGTACAGTGTATCTCATCCCGTTTATCGCAAGATTTAGATCTTCAACAGGAACATAGAATTTTATTTCGGACTGTATTTCTTTTATTTTAACACACAATTATTTTCTACAACAAATCAAAGAGATTTGGGATTCTCAACACTTTTTATCTCCAAGTCATGGGGACGGCCATGGGGACCAGGTTTGCGCCGAGCTACGCAAACCTATGCATGGGAGCCTTTGAGGACCACCATGTGTGGGGGAGCAAGTTCGGTGCGAGCCTGGTCTTCTATGGCCGTTACATTGACTATCTATTTTTTATTTGGGATGGGGATCTATCCTCTGCTTCATGTTTTGTTTCTGCACTTAATCACAATTCTTTTAATTTAACGTTCAATTATCAGTACAATCCTAATCACATAGACTTCCTCGATGTGACTCTAGAGGCAAGAGACTGCACCATACATTCTTGCAATTATACCAAAACAGTAGATACTCAATCCTATCTCCATTTCAATAGTGCTCATAATAATTGATGAGATTGCGTAGAAATTGTTCATCTCTAGAGAGTTTTCACATACAAGCAAATAAGATGCTGCTATCCTTTAGAAAAAGGGGCTATCCTGAATATATTTTGAAGAAAGCTCTACACGAAACATTGAATATGAGTAGATCCAGTCTATTTGTGAAAAAAATATCAGCACAAAAAATATTGAAAAACAATCCAATGCTAAAGATAATAATATTGCATATATTTGTAAATACAGTTCCTGTCACAAACAGATTAGAGACATCATTCAGAGAAATTACCGTATTCTTCAGCAAGATAATCTTTTGAGAAATATTCTGCTCCCAAAATCATTGATAATTTATAGAAAAAATAAATCTCTAAAATCCATCTTGGCACCGAGTCACCTGAGATCAAATCCAAGAATCATTAATATAATAATAAATAATTCAGAACAGTGGTTACATTATAGGACACAAGGTTTTCACCGTTGTGGCAAAACTAGGTGTACCATGCACTCTTATACAGCTAAAAAAACAAGTACTATAACTCTTAAGGATACAAATAGTCTATATACAATCAACAATTTCATAAATTGTGACTCCTCATATGTGATTTATTTAATCACATGTGGATGTGGATTATATTATGTGGGTCGTACCACAAGACCCCTAAAGAGACGATTTATGGAGCATCGTTGGAATATTATGAATAGAGTAACTACACATAGTTTATCTCTTCATTATTCAAAAGTACATAACAGTAATCCACAATCACTGAATATTATAGGTTTAGAACACATTACATCTACCCTACTCAAAGGGGTGGTGACAGGTTTAAAACTCTCTGCTGGCAGGAGGTCTTCTGGATGTTCAGACTTAACTCCTTGCATCCAGATGGCCTCAACGAGTTAATTGAACTGAACACGATCATGTAACCTTGGTGGGTGGAATGTTGGGTAGATAGGGTCCCCATCACCTACTTTCCTGGTACCGGGATTACATTTAGTGTATGTATTCTCCTAACAAGATTCTCCTGTGAGTTTTCACATTTTTCTCCTAGGAGCAGTAATGGTTATAGTTGTTTTCTCAACATTAGGACTAGTCCCATGATATACTGTATGTATTATAATGACATCTCATACTTTCAATGTTTACAACATTTTTATGTTTATTTATTTTTATATTAATTTTTATTTATTTTTATATTAATATTTTATTTATTTTTATTTTTATTCTTAATTTTAATTTTTTGTTTTTCTTAAGCTATATTTAATACATTTTGTACTGATTTGGTTTATATATTAACATACATTTTTTCTTATTTTATTCTAATATATTTTTTTTTCAGGATTGCAATCCATCAAGTACAAGATTTGTGTTTGGAATACATTATACATTATATATCCCAGAACATTTATAAACTTCAGCTGTTGATAGCATGCTAATGATTTAATAATTCATACAAAGACAAGAGAGAGAGAGAGATGTACATATACTCTTATTACTTAAGTCACGAATATATATTTATTATATCCAAAACTTATGTGTCCCCATCAAATATCATATATTTGGGTTATAAGAACTCTTTAGGTTAATATTACAACTAATTTATACCCACTACATAGCGATCACATGTTAATTGTTTATATCATGTGATCGGGGGAAACACCTCTGGTTAAATGTTATTCCAAAGTGATCGTTATTATACAGCGATCACATGATCGTTTTCTATACCATGTGATCGGAGGAAACACTCCCAGTTAAACGTCATTCTCCAAACGAGTCAGATGGGATCACCTGTTTTGTATTTACACCACGTGACCCGCCGTGTGTTATATGGCCTTACACAGTCCCGCTGAATTCTGCGGTCTCTGTTTATAACATGTGACCCACTACGGAGCCCTTACAGGCCACTTTGGGTCACATGATCTGCACTAAAACCACATGATCGGATACTGTGTTCCGTAGATACAGGTATCTTTTGGGATTTATGCATATTTATGAAATCTTAATATTTATAAGGTGTACCCAATGATATGAATTATTGTTTGTGTGATATATGGTAGTTTTTTATATGGCTTGATTAATTGTTTTCTTAATTGGATAACAGCTGTCCATGATTCTCAATTATGTAAGGGTATAAAAAGCCTTCCACTGGACATGGGGACATATGCTACTGAGGAAGCTGTGGGTTCTACCACAGCGAAATGCGTTTAGCTCCCCCACCATATCATATACAGTATTTGGAACCTTTTGGATTTATCTCCGGACCGGCATAATTTCTTCTATCTTCCAGCCTCCATTCGTATCGTCAGCATGCCAGTGCAGGAATTCTGCATACACCTTAGGCTGTGGACGCCTCTACTGAGTCTGGTAACTAATTCATTAGCTGGACAATATTACAGATATACACCTATAGGCCAGTGACTGTTGGTATTATACTTGCTATTGTCATTTGGACCGAGATTGCTGTTATTATACAGAGATTCTCTATGGAATTAGAAACATTTGTCCTTTGGACTGAGTTTGTCGCTTGACATCAAGAGACCCCTTATTGCATCTTTTTACTGTCATTTGTGTATTTATCTTGTTGTATATGTCATTTTTATGTGCACATCAGCAAATGTACATATATATTTTTAAATTTAAGGAACAAATGATATTTCTACTTTAATCTAGCCATATAGAACACTCATTGTTTCTACTCGAGAGATTATTGTATTACCATTATTGTTACAAGCACTTTATTTCTATTTTCATTAGATACTATCTGTGTTCAGGGCCGCCATCAGGGGGGGACTGCTGGGACTGGAGTCCCGGGCCCGGACACTTGGGGGGCCCGGTCCTATCACACTGTAAAAGTGAGTGCCGGCTGCCCTCCTGCTCTGCCTACCTACACTGCGGTGGCACACACATCCCTTTGGAAAAAAGTTACAGACCCTGCCGGGACCCGCTCCTTCCACCATGCTGCGGCCACCCAGCACTACCCCCAGGGGCTGCCTGGCTGCTGGGCCAGGGAACAAGCTGCCGCCAGCAGTCTGCAGACGGATGCTGCACACACGTGCAGCCCTGCCTTGAGCCAGCATTAGCATCTGCCGGGAGATGCTGAGTCAGAGAGGAGACTGAGCACTGAGACTGAGAGAGCCGATGAGTCATCAGGAAGCTCCGCCCCCACTCCAGTCATTGCAGTGTGTTCAGGGACCCCGAGCAGTGTCAGGCATGAATCATGATGACAGCAGCACAGCAGAGGAGCCAACTGCCAGGGAGCAGGACTGGCCAGAGTTGTTATAGGTAAGTGTTGGAGGTGGGGCACAGTGTAGGTGAGATGAGGTAAGTGGGGCACAGTTTGGGTTAGAGGAGGGGGCTCAGTGTAGGTGACATGAGGTAAGGGGGCACAGTGTGGGTTAGAGGAGGGGGCACAGTGTAGGTGAGATGAGGTAAGGGGGACACAGTGTGGGTTAGAGGAGGGGGAACAGTGTAGGTGAGATGAGGTAAGGGGGACACAGTGTGGGTGACATGAGGGAAGGGGGAGCACAGTGTGGGTGACATGAGGGGGCACAGTATGGGTGAGATGAGGGAAAAGTGAGCACAGTGTGGGTGAGATGAGGGAAGGGGGAGCACAGTGTGGGTGATATGAGGGAATGGGGAGCAGAGTGTGGGTGACATGAGGGGGCACAGTGTGGGTGAGATGAGGGACGAGTGAGCACAGTGTGGGTGACATGAGGGGGCACAGTGTGGGTGAGATGTGGGAAGGGGGAACATGGAGTAGGTGACATGAGGTCACAGTGTAGGTGAGATGAGGGAAGGGGGAGCACAGTGTGGGTGACATGGGGGGGCAAAGTGTGGGTGAGATGAGGGACGAGTGAGCACAGTGTGGGTGACATGAGGGGGCACAGTGTGGGTGACATGAGGGAAGGGGGAGCACAGTGTGGGTGACATGAGGGACAGAGGAGCACTGTGCGGGATGTGGAGCACAGTGGGATACAGAGAAGGGGAGACAGAACATATAGGGGGAAGCACATACAGCTATAGGAAGGGACAAGACAATATATTTTATGATGGCATATATTTTATAACGGCTTCTTTGCTGTTCAAGCTAAGTCTGCCGGGAGTCAAATAGACAGAAAAGTCAAGATACCGCCCAAAGTCAAGTGAGGATCCAGCGCTTGGCAAGTTGAGGAGTGGCGCTGACCCTTGCAGGGAAGGGCTGGCACAGAGGGTACCCCGCTGTGCCCGCCAAGGTCGGCAGAGCAGGTAAGGTCCCAGTGGGACAACGCTTCCCCGTTACCACCCTAGACCACCAGGGTGTCGGGCTTTATTCCCCGGGCACACAGGGGCACATAACAAAGCCAGGGCCAGTTGTTTGTGTTCGCTTCCAGTTACCAGCTAGTCCCTCACTATCCCCCCCCCCCTTCTGCAGCACAATAGAGTGAGTCAAGTCACTTCCCATTCAGCTGCTCAGGGCCTTCCTCCCACTCCACCTCCTACATATATATGCCGCAATAAAGTTTTTTTTGTGAGCCGGAACAGCGTGATGTCAAGGGGAGGGGGGGGGTTTGAAACAGGGCTAGGGGTGCCCTGCCTATTTTGTCAGTCCCGGGCCCCACAGTTTTTGATGGCAGCCCTGTCTGTGTTATCAACATATATACGCAGGAATATTTATTGGATATATCTAGGGCTGTTCTTATCCATTTTCTTTTTAGTTTATGTTAGGAGTTGACTACTCCATTTGAACCAGCTGCTTGGTTGACAGCGCCTATTGAGTTTCCCTTTCCCCCTTATTCCCCATTTATAGTATATTGTATCGACCAATGTAATAGTGTGAGAGCTTACTGCTAAACTTTCACATTTTCTAAACTCTTACCTTATTATATTTGGCCCTTTATCTCACAGTGTATGCCTGGCATAATGAAGATTTTTTGCTCACTCAGGGACAAATACAATTTACTCAATAATAAAATATTCTTTACTATTCAATGTTGCTGTCAAACCATGCCATAGGCCAGGGGAGGGAACATGTGGCACTCTAGCTGCTGTAGGACTACACATACTAGCATGCCTTGCTACAGTAGCATGACCTAACAGCAAAACTGTGGCAAGGCATGTGTAGTTCCACAGCAGTTGGGGTGCTGCACATTGCTTGCTAGCATAAGCAAACCCAAATAGAACTAGATGACACTTTAATGTGCCAGAGAAATTATATGTTTTCCAAACGGGATGTAGTGATCAGACCTGCGGACGTCATGCCACCGGTCTGAATCCCGACGCTGAAAGTCTGACAAGGGACTTAAGATAGATGTCGAAATACCGATGCTGGAATCCAGAAGGACGCCAGCCCAAATGAGGTAAGTCCGGGGCGCCCTTAGTTATTGGCCGTGGCGGGGAGTGTTAGGCAGTGGCGGTTTCTACATAGGGGCTGCGGGACTGCAGCCCCCAGCAAAAATCCACCACTGTGAGTCCCCAGTGAGCTTCGGTCCTGTAGACCGCACTGGATCCGTAACCCCCCTCACCAGCGTTAGTGCAATCACCTCATCTTTAGCAGGGTAGACACAGCAGGGAGCAGGGGATAGTCTCCCCGTGTAGGTCTGCCCTGCTGCATGTGTTGGCAGTGTAGTAGCTCCCTATTGGAAGCCTGACCTGCCAATCTCACACAGGGCTTGCAGTCTCAGGGGGGGAAACTCCTCCCCCTGTGGGACTGCCAGTCTGGAGTGTTATGAGCACAGTAAGAGCTTCCTTCTCTCAAGTAAGGAGGATTACAGTGTGCTTACATCTCAGTGAATGACAATTCCTTCTGTCTCCTTTTACCACATGTGCACCGACGACAGCCTGCGCAGGACGAATAGGAAAATTTTGCTCTATATTGATAATTTGCAAATAATGCTATATACTGAAACACTTGTGTGTGAGACAAATTGCCATGCATAGAAAGTGTATTTGTTAGTTGAATGTAAGGTACTTATTTATCAGTTAGTAAACGAGAAGCAAGTATTGTAATATATTACTGTGATGACTATAGTATGCATTCATGAGTGTTTGAAGACAATTCTAGTTAGTATGTAATGGTTATTGAATGATTCGTGCATGTCCAAACTTATTCACTACCAGTGTGACAAAGTGCTCCTGCACAATAAAACTAACTTCATTTTCAAAGTGTGTGATTACTGTGCTGGGTTCTGGGGGGGTCTCTTGTCTCTCTGCTGTGATAGGAGGAGCCTGAAAGAGGAACTGCACTGATCCACGCCCAAGCAGGTTCCACAAGAAAACCAGGTACGATCCACTCAGTGACATCCCACCAAATATTGGGGGTGTTACACTCTTACCTTTCTTATTTCACATTTCACTTTTCTCATTATAGCGATGCCCTGGGGTGGCCGATTTAGGGGTGTCCTGCACTCTGGATTTGAACATTAGTATGTTATGGACCTACCCTACAGAGGTTACCTGGATATGGTGGGTAGGCCCATAACCTTAGCCATGATTATGCTAAAAACCTCTATTGATTGCAACATTTTATAGCATTATGTATTTATATATAATCAGTAATTTGGAATTGTGTACCTGAGATCTGTCTGTCTCTGTGCCTGCAATAAGTCTCAACAGGTAGCACCTCCCGTTATATATACTCAGGGTGTGCAGTCCAGGAATCTTTCCTATACACTCCTTTTAATATGCTTATTGCACACCTGAAGGAAAGGAGCCTTGTTGCACGCCTTCAGCCTGGACTAGCACCTCTCCCTTATTGCTTTAAAAGCATTGAGCCTGGTATCGTATATGCACACTAGTAATAGGCACAATTTTAGGTAAGTCCTACAAGTTATATATGCAACTTTTGGTAAATTTGTGGGGCGTGGGTCCCCTGGATTGCTTCGGTTGGTCTGCTTCAGGGCATCGCATTATAACACATTCTTTCTTTTTTGCACAATTTTAACACTTTACTGTTTGTTTTTATTATATTTGTATTTTCACCTTTCTATGCAGCCATAGCTGCTCTTACCTTTCTTACTTCACATTTCACTTTTCTCATTATAGTGATGCCCTGGGGTGGCTCAGCTGCAACGATTTAGGGGTGTCCTGTGCTCTGGATTTGAACCCTAGTATGTTAGGGACCTACCCTACAGAGGTTACCTGGATATGGTGGGTAGGCCCATAACCTTGGCCATGATTATGCTAAAAACCTCTATTGATTGCAAAATTTTATTGCATTATGTATTTATATATAATCAGTAATTTGGAGTTGTGCACCTTTGATTTGTCTGTTTCTGAAAATCATGCTAAGACCAGATCTATAGGGTCTCATTGTAGAGTTGAATGCAATCTCTACCAAAAACATAGGCGTAAATTGCATCCAGGAAAATGACGTAATTTGCTTAATATGAAGAGTCGCAGGTATCTTACGATAACTGTATCAGTGCGTATTAACTAATAACATTAGTAGCGAAATATGTTATTAGCGTATTAGCGTATCTTATGTAGAGATGAGCGGTTTGGTTTTACAATAAACTGAACGTAATCGAACTTGGGGTTTCTGAGGAGAACCTAGGCCTGGTTTAGGGCTTCCCGCCAAACTCAGGAAGACCTGTTGCATCATATACAGCGAGTTTGTGCAAATTATTTATCAAATTCTGAAAAACTCATGTAAAATAATAACAAGCAGTCCAGCATCAGCTACCAGCAGCGTGGATAGATCCCAGCACATGCAAACTCCACCTCCAAAACCTTCATCATCAACATCTTCATTAATCAGAGGTAGTCGTCCTGCACCCAATTTGCAAAGGCAAACTGACTCCTCTCCTTCCCAAGAAGAATCCTTGCACACTAGGGCTCCTGTTGCTGGAGGTGAATCCTCATTTCAGAAGGGCACTAAGAAGACTAGCATTTTCAAACAACAATAGTCTGTGAAACAAAAATTTGCAAAAGGAACCAGGTATGACAGCTGCCATCCTGTTACACATGCTAGCATTAGATCTGTATCCGCTATCCACCATCCATGCATCTGGTTTTAGACAATTAGTTGAGGTCATGTGTTCCTTCTACCAAATTCCATCTCAACTCCTATTTACTAGAAGAACAATTGTTCATTTGCACCAGGATGTGAAACAAAAGTTATTCCTTGCCTAAAATATGCCACTGTATTGACTATCCACTTAATTACAGTTATGTTGACAAGCAGTACTGATTAAACTAAAGATTATATAACTGTGACAGACCACAGTGTGTATATTACTCTTAGCAGCAGCAGTATCTAATACACAACACCAGCTCATTCTCAGTCAGGCTTCTCTCTGTATCACCAGCTTCACTAAGAGGCATACAGGAGTCAGTCTGTTGGAAAAATTCAGTAATGTGATAACAAAATGGCTTGTCCTGCTAAGACTCTCCTCAGGATTTGTCATATCTGATAATGCAAGTAACATTCTGCAAGCATTAGTCCAGGTGATTTTGAACATGTACTACGTTTTGCACACACAATAAACTTGGACATGCTGACTGTGGCTTGTAAAATTTCTGGCCATATTTGGCATTCAACAACCACATGTAGAAGATTTCAGTGGCTGCAACAACAATATAATTTGCCATGCCACCAACTGACGCAAGAGGTAGTAAACAGGTGCAATTTCACCCTTTATACACTTCAACGACTAGAGGAACAGCAAAAAGGCATCCAAACATACATATCAAACCATGAAATAGAGAGAGTATGTTACCTTTGTCCAGCACAGTGGAGAATACTCTTAGTTTATGCAAGCTACTGAAACATTTGAAGTTGTAACCGATGAAGTGAGTTCAGACACTGCCAACCTGAGTCAAGTTATACCCTTAATTAAGCAGCTAGAGAAGCTGAAGGATGAAATTAAATGACCCAATTCCGCTAAGTATGATACACTTTACTGTAGATCAAATTGTTTTTTTGCTTTGACAGGAAGGGTCTGAAACATCTTGCTATTGGATCAGTATGTTTTGTCAACCATGCTTGATCCTACTGTAGGTTTAAGTTGTACAGTGCATCTGGAAAGTATTCACAAAGCTTTACTTTTTCAAAATTTTGTTTTGTTACAGCCTTATTCTAAAATGGAATAAATTATTTCTTGTCCTCAAAATTCTACACACAATACCCCATAATGACAAAGTGTAAAAAGTGTTTTGGAGATTGGAGTCCACCTGTGGTAAATTCAGTTGATTGGATATGGTTTTGAAAGGCATACACCTGTCTATATAAGGTCCCACACTTGACAGTGCATGTCAGAGCACAAACCAAGCATGAAGTCCAAGGAATTGTCTGTAGACATCCGAGACAGGATTGTCTTGAGGCACAAATCTGGAGAAGGGTACAGAAAAATATCTGCTGCTTTGAAGGTCCCAATGAACACAGTGGCCTCCATCATATGTAAATGTAAGAAGTTCAGAACCACCAGGACTCTTCCTAGAGTTGGCCGTCCGTCTAAACTGAGCAATCTGGGACAGAAGGGCCCTAGTCAGGGAGGTGACCAAGAGCCCGATGGTCACTCTGTCAGAGCTACAGTATTTCTCTGTGGAGAGAGGACAACCTTCCAGAAGGACAACCATCTCTGCAGCAATCCACCAATCAGGCCTGTATATTAGAGTGGCCAGACAGAAGCCACTCCTTAGTAAAAAACACATGGCAGCCCACCTGGAGTTTGCCAAAATGCACCTGAAGGACTCTCTGGTCTGATGAGACAAAGATTGAACTCTTTGGCATGAATGCCAGGTGTTATGTTTGGAGCAAACCAGGCACCGCTCATCACCAGGCCAATACCATCCCTACAGTGAAGCATGGTGGTGGCAGCATCATGCTGTGGGGATGTTTTTCAGTGGCTGGGACTGGAAGACTAGTCAGGATAGAGGGAAAGATGAATGCAGTAATGTACTGAGAAATCCTTGATGAAAACCTGCTCCAGAGCGCTCTTGACCTCAGACTGGGCGACAGTTCATCTTTCAGCAGGGCAACAACCCTAAGCACAGTCAAGATATCAAAGGAGTGGCTTCAGGACAACTCTATGAATGTCCTTGAGTGGCCCAGCCAGAGTCCAAACTTGAATCCAATTGAACATCTCTGGAGAGATCTGAAAATGGCTGTGCACTGATGCTTCCCATCCAACTTGATGGAGCTTGAGAGGTGCTGCAAAAAAGAATGGGTGAAACTGCTCAAAGATTTGAGGCTGTAACTGCTGCCAAAGGTGCATCAACAAAGTATCAAGCAAAGGTTGTGAATACTTATGTACGTGTGATTTCTTAGTTTTTTTTTATTAAATTTGCAAAAATCGCAAAAAAACTTTTTACACGTTGTCATTATGGGGTATTGTATGTAGAATTTGGAGGACAAAAATGAATCTATTCCATTTTGGAATAAGGCTGTAACATAACAAAATGTGGAAAAAGTGAAGCGTTGTTATTACTTTCCTGATGCCCTGTATGTAATGTATTTCTTTCCATCTGACACAGATATTAAGAAATGTAAAGAGCTCCTTGCAAGCAAATTGTGATCTCAAATGGCACATGATACGACAATGTCTCCTGCATCAGTTTCTCCTGTAAATGCTGCTGCTAGGAAATAAACTGACCTCGTCCATGTTACCCACTGGTGATGAACATGAGTCAAATCAGTGCATCATAGTGAAACAGTATGACATCTGGTCAGGCTTAAAAGAATTACCCACAATTGTTACCATCTCTACTGTGACTCGTTCTGATACAGTAAGCATCAATACAATTACTTTAATGACAATATACAAATTACAGCATGTCACACAGTCCTTTTCAATACAGTGAGGAAAAAAGGCATTTGTGAGCCTCTTGTACAAACTAGCTTTGGTTTACTTAAGCTGTCCATCCTCCAGTGTTTACTCAGAAAGAAAGATTGGCACAGCCGGTAACCTTGTGAGTGATCAGCATAAGAGGCTACTTTCAAACAATTTGAAAAAACTGATGTTCATCAAAATTAACTACAAATTGTATGAGGAAGACCTTTTCATATCAATAACTGTACAACAAACAGACTTCTGTAATAGTGTATTCCAGTGTGGATGAGCTAATATTGTGTGATGATGATATTAACAGTGATTAGGGTGATGATGAGGATTGATAATGACATCTTCCAACTGTGACGATGGTTAGCAACACTGTTAGCCACCTTAAACCCATTGATAGCTTGGTTTAACAAAACTATGAAGATGTATTCTTTTGTACAGTCACAAATAAACCAAGCACTTCAGCCACAAAAGTAGCAGTCATTATCATTGAAGTAATTGGTTTTGTAAACTGTTCATGTCATTTTTAATATAAGTTTAGGTGGAGGAACCAAGGACAATTTCATCGTACACCACTTTTTATCATGGGCTTTGGCAAAATTTCTGTGTTTGACAGGCAACATATACAGTATTACAGTACTTTACTAGGACATTCATGTTCTTCTGTATGTTGCAAGACCATCCATCACCAGCTTCTTATCCAGGCATATAGACCTCGTTACCAGAAACTTCTCCACAGATACTACAGAGTAATATCATACTCCTTAGGCAGCATACTGTATATATCTGTACTTTACTGGGGAATTCATATTCTTTTGTATCTTGCAAGACCATCCATCACCAGCCTCTCATCATCAAATCATATAAGCTTCAAATCATATCATCAAATCCTATAATCATTATAATTATCAACTTTGACTAGGCTGTGACTATGCCTTGAATGGATTCAGTTTCCTTTCCATTTTCAAAATTTCATTGGGATTTTAGAAGCTTGTTTTAGAATAATTTCTTCCATGTCTCCGAATTACTTTTCTTTTACAGTCATTATTGTTAGTAATCAATTAATCAATCAAACAATAAATTGATACTTTACCTGGCTTCCACTACTTTAATACTTGAACCCGATTTACTTGTACTGGCCTCAGACCTGTGATTTGTTGCTTGGATTCAGTTTGCAATTGCATCAGAAAACGCATATTTGGAAACTTGCTTTTTAATAGTTTGTTCCATGTCACTGATTTACTTCTCTTACTACTCTACAAGTAGTCAATAAATCATCAGCCAATCAATAAATGATTTACCTGGCTTCCACTACATAAATATTCTACCTCCATTTACCTGTACTGGCCTCTGATCTAGTTATTGATTAATGAAAACATTCTATAGGATCATATAGTTTATTAAACTGCCATCCTGTCTGCCACTGCAGTGCCACTATGTTTCATAGATGTGCTATATTCTTTTAAACTGCCATGTGTTTTTTCCACTGCTCTGTCATTTAGTTTAGCCAGCCAGCTCGCTATAGCTTTTGGCCAATATTAGGGAAAACAATATTGTTAGCTGTGAGGTGTTTGAAAGTAACTGGAAATTATGTTAAATAATACTGTAGGAACAAACAGGACCACATTACATTAATTTAACTGTTGTTTATACATTTTTAAAGAAATCCAAAATGTAACCATTTGCCAAAACCAAAACACAACAATGATTTAGAACCAAAAACAAAACACAAAAAAATGCACATCTCTAATCTTATGTTGGCAGCGCATTATTTTAATCTATTACAGATGGGATTCACCATAGTCTGACCTCAGACAATGGGAAAACTCCACTGTCTAACTAAAAGTAATAGGTCGCTTGTTATTCATTCATGTTAAGGTTCAGTAAAGAGCAAGTCATCATTTGTTAAGGATTTGTTATTTTTCAAAGCTGAGGATGCCTACATGAACAGAGGAGGACCACCCAGACCACAGCATTTAATGGAGCAATACATTGGAGACCAGAGTTTGTGTGGCATTTATGGGGATGTGGTTCCCAGCAGCGGAATCCCAATCATCGAGAGAACTCTGGTGCCGGAATCCTGACATGACTGGGGATACCGATGTCGGAATCCTGGCAGTCGGCATCCTGATCGTAAGGAGACCGGGGCAAGGTAAGTATTAGCCACAGGTGTGGGTGGGTGGTTAGGTTTAGGCACCCTGAAGGGACTTAGGGTTAGGCTGCAGGAGGGGGGATGTTAGGGTTAGGCTCCAGACAGGGGGTTAGGTTCAGGCACCATCGGGGGGAGGTTAGGGTTAGGCACTAATGGGGGAGGGTTAGGCACTAAGGGGGAAGGGTTAGGTTTAGGCACTTACCAGGAGGGTTAGGGAGCGGGGAAGTGAGGGTTAGTATGAGGGTACAAAAAAGAATGGTTAGGGGGCAAATAGGACAGGGGAACATTACTCACTGTTCCCCTGTTGGGATTCCAACCTTCAGGATGCCGCTGTCAGTGTACTGACAGCCAGCATCTCCTCCATCGGTATTTGATTATGGGCCTATAGACTTGCAGCCTTTTACAGATTACGGACAAGTAAGACAAATCAATGTGCTAATCTAGAAGAGGAGAAGCCGATATGGCATAGAAGGTAGTCTATGAAGAGACCTTCTCAGCTAACTCTTCACAGAACTGCATGAATTTAACAAGGACTTGAGACATTTGCTCCAACTTTTAATTGTAAGCCATTATAATCCCTTCCTATCAAGAAGCATCTCTCAGACATGAAGTACTGTATATTGTACTCTGACTGATCATTTATAAAGCATTGCGTGTCCTGCTGTTGATAACACACTGATGCTTTCCCATTGCTTTCTTTGTATTACTAACTATATCACCAAAGCAAACATGACCAGTATCAATCACTGTAGACATCTAGGCACACACTGGATGGAAAGGTCTGATAAATCAGACTGAAATAGATTAGTAAGCAGTGCTCCACATTGTGGGGAAAGAGATATTGTTCTAACTCAATGATGAAAAAAAAGCTCTAAAAACGTGAATGTAAAAATAGAGTTTACTGTATACTAAGCCGGATGCATCTCAAGATACAACCAGCTCTGCAACAGTAGCACATGCTCTGGGTTTACGTCAGGCAACCAGGTCATATGCAGAAGTAAATATTTTTAACATTTATTTTTGATAAATAACATATTTTTAATAAACATGCACTATTGGGTATGATTCAAATATAACATCCTCAATAACACTGTAGATGTAATCTTCCTTGTTATGTACAATGGGTAGTAGTAAAAACATGGTTCTAAAATCTGCCTACAAATTCACGTTATAGGAGGAGCAGGGGCGTATCTGTAATGGGTGCAGGGTGTGCGGGGCACTCGGGCCACTGGGTCCAGGGGGGCCCCACACCGCCCACCCTGCACCCATAGTATTACTTACCTCTCTGGAGTCCCACGTTGGTGCCGGTGTGGCGCTATAGAAATGACTGGAAAATGGCCGCTGCGGCCATTTTCCCGTCATTTGTGCATGCGCAGTACAGGGAAAATGGCCACTGTGGCCATTTTCCTCGTGACCTGCGCATGACTCTGGGCACACTGTAGTGCCCAGAGTCTATAACCTCGGCGCTGGCCGCGCACAGATCAGTGTGCTGCCAGCTGCCGGACAGAGAGGAGGGGGCCCGTGTTGGAGACTGCACACATGGGCCCCCTCCTCTCTAGAAATGCCCCTGAGGAGGATGATCAATTATGAAACTACCATCAGTTTCAGAGATCAATCCTAAATCAGCCAATCAGAAGTGTTTAGCTAGTGATGTGACATCATCATCATCACTCATCAGCATGTATGTATACCAGAGCTCAAGCACCCGCAACCAATACAGCTACTGACAGGCGTACATTCGTATCTACATCTTCCTGCAGATCTGCCTCATTCGCAATTATACAAGCATGCCTTTACTAATCTCACTCATCTGCCCCTTCCCTCTCCAGTCCTGCCACTCCAAGAGAATGGAGGATGAAGGGTCAGATCTTTATATAAACATATTTGCTTCTAATTTCTCTCCTGCCAGCTATAGATTTATGTAAATTCAGCTTAAGTAGATGAAGTTGACATTTAATCACATTTAATACTTGCCAAAGAGGAAACCTATCAGATAACACTTTATCACTAAATATAAAAATAAAACATTAAAAATAAATAATGTATTTAGTGTACCAATGCCCTTGGACTATGGGGTCTTTATAAATGTGGTGAAGATTGAGCAACTGTCATTTCTATAATGCAAACATCCAACAGTACTGTATCAGTGGAGTGATTTAATTATAAAAGTAAAAATGAAAATGAAAATGAAAATGCGTCAAACTTACATTGTAACGTCACATAAAACCAAGTTTGCAATGCAAAAATATACACGTTTTGAAGTGAATATAAACTAAATAAAAACATTAAAATTTCCTGCACAAAGTTTTAAATAAGCAAAATTTACTTTGCAAAAATGGTCGAAACGCGTCAGTGATAGATTGGGAGTGGTGCAGGTAACACCTTTATGTGAGTCAAAGGGAATTTTTGTGAATGTACATTCCTGGAATTCCATCTGAATTTGCATGTCAACACATTTCTTGCTGTGTTGGTCAGAAGGACTTCTATTACCACAGTAGGGGATTCTTTTATATTTATGTTTTACTATATTAATATGCTAATGTTTCAATATATGTTTAACACGTTTTATAGAAAGGTAACATGCCAGGAATGATTTCTTGTCCTTTTCATTTATCTAAGATATTTATGATGGAACAACCTATAAAAATGGATTATAAGGGAGCCCTAATATTCAGCGAGTGAGCTGAAGTTGGGGGCAATCATGAAAGTGTCACAGTAGTGTATAAGTTTCACAGTGGTGTATAAGCTGTCATTTATCTTATTCAAGTGCGGAACGGGGAGGGGAGTTTACCCATAGATTTCAAAAGTCATAAACTGGGATGTGTCAATTAGCACTAGCTAGATGTGGCTTCAACCTATAACAGCCTTCTTTCCCATAGAGCACAATAAAGTTAACTGGTATTTGGTTGCTACAGTACTTAATTCATGGAGCTTACAGTATATCAGATCTGAAGTTGGCGCAAGATACATTAGTGACACTGTAGCAGACTGAGATGTTCTGCAGTGTGTTTCTTAGAAAAAGAAAAAATAAGGTAAGAATTTGTAGGTAGGTGCACTAGGTTTCAAAAAAATATATTAAAATATAACTTTTATTATTATATACTTAAAAAAAATCAGCAAAAATATAACTTTTATTATTATATACTTAAAATCAGCAAAAATATCTCTTTTATTATTATATACTTAAAATCAGCAAAAATATAAAAAAAACATATACTTTAACTGTGCCATAGACTGATTCCTGAATGAATTTCCCAATCATGTTTGGGCACAGAAGGTGCCAAGTGATGGCCCTGTGTTTGGAGATGCCTTGAAGATGAATGATTGCACCGTTGTGCCTGATTGTTGTGTACATCTCACCCACAACCAGGGGCATATCTATAATGGCTGCAGGGTGTCCGGGGAACACAGGCCCCTGGGTCCAGGGGTGCCCCGCACCGCACACCCTGCACCCATAATATTACTTACCTCTCCGGAGTCCCACGTTGGCGCGGGGGTCCGGCACTTTAAAACGACTGGAAAATGGCTGCGGCACCCATTTTTCCATCGTTTGCGCATGCGCAGTACAGGGAAAATGGCCACCACATCCATTTTCCCAGTGACCTGTGCATACATTATAGACTCTGGGCACACTCTAGTGACCAGCGTCTATAACTCCGGTGCTGGCCACGCACAGCTCAGTGCACTGCCGGCCGCCGGGCGGAAAGAAGGGGGCCCGTGTCGGAGACTGCACATGGGCCCCCTCCTCTCTGGAAATGCCCCTGCCCACAACATAGGTGTGGATGGTGCTATTTATGATAAACCTCGTGATTAACCTTATTTGCCAATATTTATCAATAAGAATTTGCCAGCACCGGCAATGGAAGAGGTGAATTGTGTAACAGAATGCAGCTCATTGTCGGCTGCTGATGGTAAATGTGTTGACAATTTAGAGTAAAGTACAAACTACCAAAATATAATAATATAGCAAAAAAAAAAGCGACGTCTATAAAATCCAGTGAAGACGATAAATCCTATCTCACTGTTTTATATTTACCTGTATTTAAGAGCTCCCCATTGTTGCCAGTCTATTGCTAGCAACATACCCTGTGGTAGTCTTATCAGCTTCTTCCTAACCATCCTCTGATCATTATATAATTTTCCTATACCTCCAAACAGCTCACTTATTTAGTTATATGTCACTGTAACTCTAGTCTATTTCAAGTGGCTTCATCTTCATGGACGGATCCTTGATCGTTGCGAGATGGGTAGGGGGGCAAGTTCATTTGCTAGCTTGTTCACTTGTTTTATTTGCTTATTGACATCTTGTCGTCATGCAATATGTTTTGGTGTCCATTTTGCTTAGTTAACTCCTCTTTTTCATTTTCAAAAAATGGCAATACTGAAGGATTATATTTTGAATATATATAAGATCTTTTGGAACAATAAGAGATCATTGTTGGCGAATCAATACAGTGTGTGATTATCATCAGGTAAATTTCAAGAGACCCTTCCCCTTCCCCAAATTGCTAATTCGCACTTGTGTACAGGTAACCCACTTGGTTTACTGAACGCAGCAGAACACTTCTCTCAGTGCAAAAGCGTGATTATCGATCCAGCCGAAATATCATATTGCCTGTATCGCATTGGAAATCAGACCAAAATAGTACAGTAAATATAAATATCCCGATATATGTTTGCTGTCAAACTTGTTTGCCAATGCAAAGGATTTTGTGACAGTTAATTGTTGGTTGAACTTCTTGAACTACTAAAAGTAGTCTTCTCCCGGGTCCCCTTCTGGGATGAAGATCCACTCATAGCAACAGCAGCAGCAGGCGTAATACTCAAGGATCCTTCTAAGGAACAACAGATAGGAGAGGAGTCAGTCCTTATTATATTCAATGCAGGACTACTTCCAATCACAAATGAGGATGTTGATGATGAGGCAGGTATTGGTGTTGGAGATTGCAGGCGCTTGGATCCAGATAGAAGGGAGCAACTAGGTGACACTGGACTGATTGTTGTTTGGTTTTTTGTCCCCAAAGTTTCTATACCCTGTCCAATTTGATGAATGCGCTGCAAGTGATGTAACAGGGAGGATCTTCCAAGATTGTTAAGGTCCTTACCTCTACTCACTGTTACATGGCAATGGTTACAAATGGCTTGGCAAAGGTTTCGGGTGGTAATGATTCCACACATGAGATGTGGATTTTTTGGTCTTTTGCCTAGGCATGCCAACAATGGGATTTTCCCACCATGGGCAACAACTGTTGCCTGATTTACAGTTTTTGCACAAAATTCTCGGCATCAACATCCTCATCATCATCCTTGTTTTTGTTATCGCCAACTACTGTACATAAATATCCCCTCATCCTTCTCGTGCAATTCCACAGAAGCATCCTCGATTTCTACATCAGCATGTTGACTTGTGCTGCTCATCCCCACATTTGCAGAGGGCACACAAATGGTGGAAGTAGGATCCTCTTCAAGTACAGTATTAGAAAGGTCAGGCTCACACATGGCAACCGGACACACTTAGAATCTCCTCGGGGATCTGTGACTTTTCGGAGAAAATTTTATTTTTTTTCGTATCTCTTCTACAAGCAGAAGGGCTTAAATCATCACAACTAGAAACACCAGTCATAAATAAAGGCCAAGGCCTTATCCTTGGCATATTGCCAACTTTTTGTTTCTCTAAAGCTGACTTAGGGCCTGATTCAGACCCACTCGCGAGCGGCTGTCCGCTCGCAAGTGGGTCGATGTTATGCACTGAGCATGCGCACGACGGAGGGAGCTCCGTCGTGCGCATGCGCCAGACGCGACGAGCGAAGGAAAGTCCTTCGCTCGTTGTGTCCGATCAAAGGGGGCGTGCTGTCAATGTTGATTGACAGCACGCCCCCTTTGGTGGGCATGCCGGGGGCGTGCCTCCCTGACGGGGGCGTTCCCACGGGAACGCCTCCCGTCAGAAGCCGGCCCACTGACATCACTAGTGATGTCAGTGGGAGTGATTTTGGCTCTGATAGAGCCAAAATCACTCCGGAGCTTGCGGTTGAAAACCTCAACCGCAGGCTCCGGCTCGCAATTTCGATGGTCGCGATGGTCTCGACCATCGCGGCCATCACAAAGCACGCTCGTATAGCCTGTGGGTGGTGACCCACAGCTATACGAGCGTCCAGGAGGACGCTCCATGAAAATGGAGCCCGGCCCTCATTCAGAGCGTGCGCTCTGCTCAGAGCGTACGGCTCTGAATGAGGGCCTTAGCTTTAGATTTTTCTTTCTTTAACAGGGTAAAAGTAGATTTATTTAGCCTGACTTTTTGGCCTGATTTAAGCCCTGGTACATTGACCTTCATAGATGATGTCGATGGCCTTGCCTCATCATCATCATGACTGCTGCCAGGCAGCCACAAGACTGGTATGTGGATCCTGCTCTCCTGTCATGTGACTGTCCTTCATTCTCACTGCGGTCTTACATCAGTGTCACCAAGCAATTATAGCACAGCTAACACACACAACCAACCACACACACAAAAAATTGTTTTTATTTTTCCACTGGTGGTATGGCTAACACACACACAAATGTTTTATTTTTTTTTCACACTGGTGGTGTGTCTAACATGCACAAACAAAAAAATGTTTAATTTTTTTCACTGGTGGTGTGGCTAACAGCCACATGCACAAACAAAAAATTGTTTTTATTTTTTCACTGGTGGTGTTGCTAACATGCACACACAAAAATGTTTTATTTTTTGCTGATGGTGTGGCTGACACACTCAAAAAATTGTAATGTAAAAAAAACAAAAACAAACAATTTGTGTGTGCGTGTTAGCCTGCCATACCACCAGTGTGAACAGAAATTTTTTTTTTTGTGTGTGCGTGTTAGCCTGCCACACCATCAGTGTGAAAATAAAACCAATTTTTTGTGTGTGTGTGTTAGCCACACCACGAGTGTGAAAATAAAAACAATTTTTTGTGTGCGTATGTTGAACACACCACCAGTGTGAAAATAAAAACAATTTTTGTGTGTGCGTGTTAGCCACACCACCAGTGTGAAAATAAAAACAATTTTTGTGTGTGCGTGTTAGCCACACCACCAGTGAAAAACTAAAAACAATTTATTAACAGGCACACGCACACACAAACATTTTTTTTTATTTTTTCACTGGTGGTGTAGCTAACATGCACACACAAAAAAATGTTTTTATTTTTTTTTAGACGGGGTGAAAAAGAGCACCCCTAATGGACAGAGCACCCCCTGGACAACAAAGCAGAACAGCCAGCCAGCCCCTATGGACAACAGCCACCCAGCCCCTATGGACTACAGCCTGTCAGCCCCTATGGACAGGACAACAGCCAGCCAGCCCCTATGGATAACAGCCAGCCAGCCCCTATGGACAGGACAACTTCAATTAAGCACAACAGCAGTGCAGCACAACCTCACAATGCACAACAGCAGCGCTGCACAGCTACCAGCTCTCTCCCTCTTCACTCTCCACAGCCGGAATGAAAAATGGTGGCGATCGCGGGACCTTTATAGAATCCAAAACCCGCGAGAATCCGACAGCGGGATGATGACCTCGTTTTGAGATCCAAGTCAGGCGGGGAAATCTGAGCTGACTCGGATCCCCTAATTTCGGGTGGGTGCGGATCTCTGAGATCTGAACCCGCTCATCTCTAAAATGAAGGGATGATGAATAGATCCTATAGTCTGCAGGGAGGTCCGTCCTCCAGCCTGATGTGCTACCGCAGATGTGACTGGCTGACTGCAGCCATCTTAGTGCTGTGTAGAATAACATAGTGGGAGTCAGAAGTCTCTTACTTAGCTGCCACCTGAGAGACCCGATTATTTACTGATTTAAAGCTTTTTCCAGTATCCTGAACCACTACCTGCAAGCAGAATACACTTGCTGGTGAGTTGTATAGGACCCGCTCAAGCTTTGCTTCATTACTAGTGTGCATGTAACAGTGAGCACGGCTGTACCTGCTATATCTACTGTATCAATATACCAATACCACTGGTTAAGTTACTGGGCTGTTCATAGTGTGAGCCATTAGCTGGTGTGCGCCTACATAACTCTGCATACACATAATTTCCAACACTGTTGAGCAGTCAATTTAGCTATTTATTTTTTATGTATTGGGTTGTTGCATACAAAGGAGGGGAAAGAGACCAATCCAGTGATTCTCTAGTAGATTATTTTTCCCCTGTGCTTGAATGAATATAAAATTATCTTTTTGTTTTAATACACAGTAGTTTATGGTTTCTCAATCTTCTAAGCACCAAGCACATCATTGGGGAGGTTTTCAAATTATAGTTTAGTAAGACAGACAATAGCTTATTTTATATCAGAAATATACATGTTAACTATTATCTGTAGGACTGATATTGAGAACTCAGACACAAAGGGGTATATTTACTGAAGTGCAGGTTTTATAAGTGGAGACGTTGCCCATAGCAACAATCACAGTCTAGCTATTATCTTTTAGAAAGTGCTAGATAAATGATAAGTAGAATCTGATTGGTTGATATGGATGACAACTCCACTTCTAGAAACCCGCACTTTAATAACTATACCCCTAATAGTGAATAGCTATATATGAGATAAGGTCTAAGATGTTGGGAGGAACAGTAGGGTGCACTTATTGAATCAAGCTACTGTATATTTTTTTTTCGCCAGCGCTGGGGCTTCTGCCTATTTACAGTACTATAGAGTTATTAATAGACCCTACTGGAGCGACAAAGAATGGGCAGGCCTATATAAGAAGGATTACAATATAAGGATGGCTATAGGTGGGGCAGGCCACCGAAAGAAATGTTTTATTTATTTGCTGAATCATTTTTTATTCCTATTTTGTTTATACCTTTGTGTGCATTTTTTTCCATGAAAGTGGAACTGGAAGCCCTAAGTTTGCACTTGTGTACACAGGCAAATCTGTACATTGTAAATAGGAGATCTTACTTTTTGCCACTTAATAAATAGACATGTAGGGCAGGAAAGGGAAAAAAGACTAATATTAATATTACTTTGTGTAAAACATGGAGTACGCTACACTGCAGACTCCATGTTAGTTCCTATAGTGAGGCAGACCACGGAGGTCATCCTTGTATGACAGGAGTGACATAAACCTCTGGTCTGTCACTGGGCACGGTTTGCAATGCAAAATGGGTTTAGCAGTCCTCTGTTAGAAGGGTGTGGTTAGAGTCTGGTTAGAGTCTGTGATTTAGCCAATTAGCACAGGTTATGGGGGGGTGGAGTTTGAGCTGGAGATTTATGGGTAATTTAGACTCCATTCTCCCTCTTATGGTGAAGTACTGTCAGATTATTGCTCTGTATTACGGTTGCCAGACTTAATATAATTGTTTTATTTGTGCTTTATATTGTTATAATACCTCCCCCTTTATGCATTGCTAGCTTCTATCTTTCACTCCTTACACTTATCTTCTCTACCACTTTTCTTGCCTTCCCCTTTTTCCTTCCATTTCCCTTCTTTTCTCTATCCCACCCTCATGGATCGCCCCCGGCGTTCTGTGGGCATACCTGCCCGATACCTGATTGATGAGGTGGCCGCGGGAGTGGGATCACAGATCGCCGTGCGCGGCAGGCCCGCAGGCCGCGAACTAATGGCTGGCTGTCAGAAGGGGGGGCCAGGCTTCGCGTGGGGGCTCGCGCCAGCGCCACGCGCATCACCGCGTGTAGCTGGTTTGGCGTCTGGCCAGGGTGTGGACGGGCCGTCTGCATCCCTGGCCAAGAGGCACAACAGTAGGAAGGGAGCGGCGCCTTCCCCTCCTATGCATAGCGCGGTATCCATGGCGCACGCCGGACCTAGCGGCAGGAGTAAAAAACAGGGACCTGCTTCTCGGCGGGGAGCGGCCAATGTGCCTGCATCCACACCTGCGCGCGCTTCTAGGTGGGGGGGATCGCGGGCCACAGCGGTGCGCAGTCTATTAGGGCTGGGGTTATTGGGGACCGGAATGCTCAAAGCAGCGCCGGTGGCTGTCTTGCTAGGCGGGATGGAAGGGGACAAAATGTGCGCCATCTGCTGGACGAGGGGGTCATTACGTCCCCCTCTGACAGCAGTGAGTCCTTTTCCATCGATTGCGGGGTGTCTGAAAGGGACAGTACCCCGCCCTGTGCTGGACAGGGTGGGGGAAGGTGTGCCTGCACAAGGTTTTAGTCACGGGTCTTATGCAGAGGTGGTGCGCTGGTCCACAGCGCCCCTGGCAGGATCCGCAGCTGTATCCGCGGTGGATGCAGTGCTGCACAAAAGAGACTGTATCCACTCTGTGCGCATCACTGCTCTCTGCGCTAGCGCCCTTGTTGTCTCAGAACAGCACTCAGAACAGCACTCAGACGGCTTCGGGAGGGGGCGACGGAAGCGTTGCAGCGCTGGCGGATAAGCTTGTCGGCGCTTCGGATCCCCGGGCGCCCCCAGGAACGCATCAAGGTTTGGATAGTACGGGCATGGACGACCCCCTAGGCCAGGGGCAATCAATTTCTGTAGAAGACAACATTGTTTGTGTTCCAGCAGGAGAAAGCTTATTGGATTCGATGATGCAGCGTCAAGACAGAAGCGAAAGGCCCCTAGCCATGGTCGCAGAAGGTGCGGCTGGTCAGTCGGATGGTGAGTCTTCCATCGATCCTGATTGGATCGGTAGCTCCAGTAGTAGTCAGGCGCCATAGGTCAGAGCAGGGAACAAGTAGTCTTTCCTCCACCTCCTCTGATTCCTCAGAGGAGTCACGATGAGCTGGCAGGAAGAGGTCCAGGCGATATAGGCGCAAGCACCGTTCATCCAGCAGCAGCATGTCAGTGAATTCGGATTGTTCAGAGGGAGTCTTATGCTCTAATACAGCGGTGCTGTGTGGGGTTCGGCCCAGGATCCGGGACCGGATCAGGCGCGGCCGTTATGTCAACGTATTCGAGCTGACCAGACGGGAAAAAAGAACTTGAGTATCCGCGAAGAAAAAAGGCAGGTCGGCCCTTGACGTGTCATGTCCTATCATGTTTGGTTAGCAGCACGGTAGGGAAGTTATAGACTTCGGGACAAAAGACGTCGAGATTTTTGTGGACGTCACACATCCACAGCGCACGCAAATAGAGGCGGCACCCTTACAGAGGAGTTTCGGGGGGCAGTCAGCTGCACCAGGGGGAGGATCGGCGTGTGGGGCGGGTCCCAAGTTGGGGCATGGCAAGTGCTTTGCCTTCAACAATGGACAATGCGCATTGGGCGGGCGCTGTCGTTTTCGACACACCTGCATCCGTTGCGGTGGCCCCCACCCAATTAAGGATTGCTCAAAAGGTTCCAAAGGCCCTTCAGGGGGAAAAGGGGGTAGTGCCAGCCATGGCCCAAGTGCCCCCTCTACCAAGTAAGTCCACCATTCTAAACAGGGCCCCCACGCCTGTCAGGGTAGGGGCCATGGCTAGAGGTGTACCCGCTTCAGGACGTAGCCACGTTCTTGCGCAAAGGTTTTACGGTAGGGTTTAGGCTTCCGATAGTAGCTACGGTGCAAGGAGGTTCCGGACGCGACCTTCGTTCAGCTCGTGACATGCCGTTGATTTTACAAGGGAAGGTAAATAAAGAAATAGAGTTGGGGAGGATCCTTGGCCCTTTACCGGAAGTTCCAATTCCGGGTCTGGTTTTATCACCGGTTGGAGTGGTCCCCAAAAAAACCCAGGGAAACTTTCGTTTTATTCAGCACTTCTTGTACCCAAGGGGGCTGTCAGTTAACGATGCTATCCCCAATGAACTTTGTCACGTGGTCTATCAATCTTTTGATGACGCGCTTGACTTGGTTCGTTCTTTCGGGGAAGGGGCGCTGATGTGTAAAGTTGACATCGAATCCGCATTTAGGCTGCTTCCCCTGCACCCGCAGGTTTATCACTTAATGGGGTTCAAGATCAACAACGGTTTTTATTTTGATAAATGTCTGCCCTTGGGCTGCTCGATTTCGTGTGCTTATTTTGAGAAATTTAGTTCCTTCCTACACTGGTGCCTGTTTAGGGAGACGCGTGAACTGGGTATTGCACACTACCTAGATGACTTCTTGTTAGTGGGACCACGAGATTCTGTCAGGTGTGCGCAGTTGCTTGAAAACACGTTTAAGCTATTTTCCGATTTTGGGGTTCCCATCGCGGTAAATAAAACAGAGGAACCCACCTCAAGACTTTCCTTTTAAGGCATCAAAATCGATACGGTTGCAGGTTTTTGTCGTTTGCCGGTAGAAAAGGTGCAGCGATTGCAGGATGAAATAGTGTTGGCCCTGTCGGTGGGTAAGCTGACATTAAAGCAGACCCAGTTGCTGTTGGGTCTTTTCAACTTTGCATGTAGGGTCATTCCAGTCAGAAGGATTTTCTGCAGGAAGCTTGAAAGACTGACGCAAAAGGCTCGAAGCCCACATCATTTCCTGCGATTACCTAGCTAAATTCGGCGAGATCTAGTTATTTGGGATTCCTTTTTAACTAATTTTAATGGCATTCGCATTTGGCCAGCCCCCCTGGTATCAAACGTCACATTGCAGCTGTACACAGACGCGGCTGGGGCTTTGGGGTTTGGGGCAATGCTAGGAAAATATTAGTGCGCTGCTCCTTGGCCCTGCAGCTGGATAGCAGACAGTTTGACCAGGAACATGCTATTATTAGAGCTTTTCCCTATCATGGTTGCGATGGAGCTATGGGGGTGGCGATTGCAAGATAGGGCGATTATATTTTGGTGCGACAATATGGGGGTAGTGGACACGCTAAATAGACAGAAAGCGGCAGGTCTGCCCGCCATTAGACTAATTGCGCAAATTATATCGCGTTGCCTTCAATTTGATATCGATTTTCGCGCCAGGCATGTTCCAGGGACTAATAATGATGTTGCTGACGCGCTTTCGCGTTTTCAGTGGGCAAGGTTTAGGAGACTTGCCCCTTAGGCAAACATGGTGATTCATGTCCCGATTATGTGTGGCATGTGGTTCGTACAGTATGGAGGCCCTAGCATCCCGGTCCCTGACCCCTGGGACCTTCAGGGTTTACCTCTCGTCGTGGGAAAGGTGGAGCCGATTCCTATTGAGGGAGAGGCCATGAGGTAAGATCTAAATTTTGACCTTACTCGTACATCTATTTTTGGGGGCTGTGAGACATGGCCAGCATGCGTTTTTTCCTTGCCAGAGGGCATGGCGGAGGTGGCGGCGTGAGCTACGTCAAAAGACGGGCACACTTTGCCACTTTTCCGGATGTCTGGTAAGCAGGACGCAGTGGGCAGGGTGCAACGCAGCAAAACCCCCACATCTTTTGTTGGCCACAAAGGGGGAGGGTCACTGGGGGTGGTCCTCTAGTGGGTCGCCGGCAAGTTTCGGCGGCTTCATGGGAGGGCTGTACCTAGTGCCTTTCCCCATTTCATTTAATTTTTTGTTCGGTCAGGGGTAATGAAGGGTTGCATCTGCTTGCTGGGTCGACGCCTCAGGATTACGGTCCATCCAATCATTCATTGGCCCGAAAGGATCTATGATATGATGGGGCATGGCCGGCCGGCAGGCACTGTGCTGGTCCTGAGCTGGGCGTTGTTACCTTATGTAACGCCTGGCGTCAAGCTTTTGCTCATCCCGACTTCAGGACTAGCTACTCGCCTTAGGTGGGGGTCTTGAGGAATTTTTGTTTTATCACTGGTTTTTAACCTAGGCTCATGCCGGCCGGTGGAAGTTTTGTGTTTTTGCCTCAGGCCAAGTTGGGATCCCCCCATTTTTTCTGCCCAATCACCCTTCATGCTAGGTAATAGGCTTTTGATTAAATAGGCCTAGTGTTATTTCTGACATATCCCTTAGCTCTCAAAATTTTACATAATTTGTTTTTAACCATACCTGCAAAAATTTTATATTAATCTATCTATTTTTATTTTTTCCTGCCAGGATGTCGGCTTGATGACACTTTCATTTGGGTTGTAGGTCATTCCTACATATTTTGGTTGGCAAGGTCCAAGGTGCTTTTGTCTAATCGAGAGTTACCAGAGATGCCGCATATCCGGTGGATTGGGCACCGGGGTATGCGTTGGGCACAATTGCAGGAGGTCCTCAGGGACTCAGTGGCCAGGTTTGGGTACCCCCGTTTCCTGGTCATCCATTTGGGGGGGAATGACCTAACTGACAGGACATGCCTTGACTTGAGGATGACTATCAGGAGAGAGTTGATTGCGCTTGTGGAGGCTTGGCCTTTTTGCAGGATCGTATGGTCTGAAATTGTGGCCAGACTTGTCTGGAGAGGGGCTGAGAGCCCTAGGGCCATAGAGATGGCAAGAAGGAGGATTAATTCAGTGGTTGGTAGAGCCCTCGCTGCCAGCGGAGGGGCAGTAGCCAGGCATGATAATATCTTGGTGTCACAAAGGCAGCTATTTAGACCAGACGGGGTCCATTTATCTAGAGGAGGTTTAGAGATTTTTTCCTGAAACTTGTTTCTGTGTCTGAAAGAGTTTAGATGTTTAGTTCAGTAGCTGGAGGGTAGTTATGGTGGCGGTGGCGGACTTTGTCTTGTTGGGCCGGTCTTGTATGGCCTTATAGTTTTTGTGGAGTTTTTGATAGCTTTAGTTCATTCCTGGGGGGTTGCCTGTGCGGCTGGGGCGGACTTTAGGGCGTTGTCAGTACCACCGGTCCAGGTGGTACGGTCCCCCTCACTGGCACGGGGGCCCCCCAAGTTGCAATCCCCGCAGGGTCAGGCAGAAGGCCAACACCCTGCGAGTTGTAGGGAACGAGGGGGCAGTTGGTCCCGAGGTTTGATTGGGCGGGCTGTTCAGGCCCGCTAATTTGTTATTTTTCTTACATTATGTTTGTTATGTCGCTTTGCATAATAGGCCATCCAAGCCCCCACCACCATTTTTCTCCCTCACATTATTAGGTTTAAGAATTTAATAAATAAATAGGTTTGCTTAAATAGTTTCCCAAGTATTAATAAAAAGCTGACCCATTTCATCCAACGCAATGTCTCTGTCTTTATTTTAGTTAAGGCGTTGTGTGATTGTGTTGCATGAGCATGTGAGGTGATCTGACCTAGAGCGTTTATTAATTCCCTAACCAAAATGGTCACTGAACTTAGTACCGCCCATGAGCAGCGCCATTTTGTCTCTGTGTAAGAGCGATGAAGTGGTACACAGCTGTGTACCACTTATCTCCTGCGAGACATCCGATTTACCTACTCCAAAAGTGTACTGTAACCACATCCTACATACTGTACACTCACTGGCTGGTGAGCTGTATGATACCCCGCTCCGCTCCATCTACTGGTGTGTATCTGAGTGAGTATGTCACTCTGTACCCATCACTTCTTCAATAAACCACTTCACTGGTTAGGCAAATGGATTATTGGTAGTTTTAAGGCATCCACTGCTGAGTACAGTTACTCTGCCCCATCCTTAAGCCTGTACACACATCATTTTCCAACACTGCCCAATACATCAAGGGGTCACCGTGCTATAATTACGAAGCTGTTAGGCAGGTTGGCACTGGGATTCACTCACATTTAGGGTAAAGCACACCAGGCTACCATCTAATGTCTGTGCCACATTCATTTTTTAGTTCCAACCCGCTGAAAATCAGTAGCTTACAAAAGCTGCCGCTTGATAAATATAACCCACCAGGTCTGCAGAGCATGGGGAAGCTTATGTAACTAGAATTGCGATAATAATACATGAAAACATACTTGAAAATAAAATATTTATTATTATTTATTATAAAATGTAACAGTTCAAAAAACAAATATATGTTTTATATTTTAAATCTATCTTTAACTAAATATTTTCAGTTCCACTGCGCATTGTGAGCCGTGCACATGCAGATCCCTGGAAGCCGGCCCTGTAAAGCCGTAATTTAACCCTTTACAGCTCCGGACCATCTGCTTCAGCAAGATTTTGGGCCCGATTCATCACCGTTCACAACTGCCATTACGCACGCAACTGCCGATTGTTGCGTTCTGCGCCTGCGTAATAATCGCAGTGAGCAGAACGCTCACAAAAGTGACTATGCAGACCCATCGCAGAGGGGGGGGTTGGCGAAGCGCAGGTGTGCCAGTGAGATTGAACGCCGTTGCAGGGGCATGCATAAATTATCCACTGCGATGCCATACGCAGCTTGGGCTTTCACTGTGTGCGATGAGGTTAGCAATTCCTGAGTAATGTCAGAGCTTGTGCAAGTGTGTGTGAGGCTCTGATAGTACTCAATGGTACCGATGCTTTCACAGACTTGCAAAGTATTACGGATGTGTAAACGCTCTACATCTGCCTCCCCTCTCCTACAAGCCCTCCACTGGCTCCCCTTCCCTTTTAGAACCCAATTTAAGGTTCTCACACTCGCTCACAAAGCCCTCACCCAATCTTCCCCCATATACATCTCTGATCTCATCTCCATTCACGCTCCTCTCCGCCCTCTTCGTTCAACTAATGCACGCCGCCTTTCATGCCAGCTGATTACTTCCTCCCACTCCCGCCTCCAAGATTTTGCCCGCACTGCTCCCCACCTCTGGAACTCTCTCCCGCTTCCCATCAGACTCTCCACCTGTTTGCGATCCTTCAAACGGGCTCTAAAGACCCACTACTTCATCAAAGCCTTCCAGCTATCATTCTAACTCCCTGCTACATGCTCCTTCCTCCCCATATACCCCATCTGTGTCACCCCTGTTTGTCTTCCCCCACCTTTTTAGAATGTAAGCTCTCACGAGCAGGGCCATCTACCCTCTTGTGCTTCTCCTTACTATAGTGTCATTTACCTCATACTCACCACTAGGGCACATAACACTTGGTTGCTTATGCTCTGTTGCTTATCTGGTTGATATGGTCGCTAATGTAGCAATATATATTATCCATGTCCTGTATTGTATTGTTCTGTAAGTCACTTGTATACAATTTGTTTTTGTACTTTGTAAGGCGCTGCGGAACACTTGTGGCGCCATATAAATAAATGATAATAATAATAATAATAATGTGTGTAAGGTAAAGTGGGTGTCCTTACGTTAGGCTGCGGCAGCATTGTGATTGCAATCATTAGCATATTTTCGCAGTGAGACTGCGTGCATAATCGCAACTGCGAATGCACAAGCGATCCTTGCTGAATCAGGCCCTTTGATAGTAAATTGCACCAATGGGGGATTTTTTAGACGTTCAGCCTTATCGCCGCACTTTCATAAATAGACCCCTATGATAGAAGAAGATTGGGAAAATGAGAAGGAAACAGGGGGGAGCGGACAAGTGAGCTTACATTCAGGATACTGCAGAGACAGCCTCAACCAGGCAAAGATGTATTTTATGAAATCTGAATATTAAATATTTTACATTAAACAAAACACAGCAATAACTGTCTGACACCTCCCCTCCTATAACTCCTGACTGGTCCATTCCATAACATAGCGATTACTTTTGCTGCACATTAAATGCAATGTATACCCGGACATTGGGTGTGAACATACGGCCAAAGTACAGTAAGGCCATGGTGTGGGTATGTAGTCACAGATTGTGATTGCAATAGCTGCCGAACAGACGCGATTGCACCTGTCTGGAGGGGCCTGACTAGCGGCTTCTGAAACCTTGGTGTAAGTAGCACACCAATGATGTTGATGATGATGATGGATGCAGCCTGCATCTGATTGGGCGAAAACGTCACACCCATTTATGCACATACAAACAAAATTCTGCAGTACTGCTTAAAAAGTTTAAATACAAAGCAGTGAGCACTAGTTTTACACAAATAAAGTAGACTCCACATATGTTTATGAGTGAATACCAATGCCGGTAATATCAGTGCTGGCATCGCGGCCACCGGCATACTGACTGTTTTCCTCGGGATGCGATGCATCCCGCCGCTGTTCGCATGCATGAATGCGTTCATTACGCCGGTATGCATGAGAGAATGCGCAAAGGACAGCTCTCTCGGTAAGAGCATTCCTTTGCGAATGAGGGACTTACGGGTCTATGACTCAGAAGTCATTCCAGTGTCCTTCTACATCTGCGTAGATTGATGCACGCGCCGCAGGGGGTGCTGGGAGGGATAGGCTTCTATAGGGTAATGACATCTGAAAATGGCGTTACTCACCGCATCCAAGCCCCGGAGTGCATGGCATTCCAAGGCTTGGTGCATATGAGAAATTAGGTCAAACCCACATTTTTGAGGTTTGACCTCATTTCTCCCTTTGCTGCATCCCACCCAAGATCTCTATCTGCTTCCCTTAGCCATTCAGATGCTACAAGCCACTTGGGCATTTACTATCTGCACTGTGTGGTCATTAAATTAAATGTTCATGCATTGGGAGGAATTCAATTAGCTGCGATAAAGCAAAAATTTGTGCGTGTTAAGTTATCGCACATATTGTGCGATAATTTTACATTCCCGTTTTTGCGCAATCCAATTGCAAAAGTTGCAACATTCACGTGAAAATTCTTGCTGGTTTTACCCGCGCTAAGAATAGGTGAATATAGGAAAATCTGCCGGTACCCCCAAAAAAGGCAAAGTGCTTTAGGATGACAGTATAGAAGTGTATTAGTGGCCCTAATAAAAGTATTTGGGGATCTTAAATTGTGCCAAATGGCTGTTATATGCATATTTCTAAATCGGTCAAATAATGGTAGAAAGCAAGTGTTCTTTTTTGCTAAATAAATGTTCTTCTTAAATTGGGGGAACATAAAAATACCTATAAATATATTTTTGTGTCATTTGAAGACTCTTTTTTTTAAAAAAAAAACTTCAAAATACGCCTCTAACACCCACCTGCAATTTAAAAAACACCTATCCCATTCATACAGCTCCCCCATATACCTGTCCCACATACAATTACTGTAATTCATTTTCCTGCACCTTGCACTTTATTACCCCAAAATTTACATGTTATTATTGGCCAAAAGAAGTTAATTGAAAAATATTTTTTACCTAATTAGTCATTAAGGACGGTGTCCTAATGGTTCTAAACCAAGTGCTGACATTTTTACCTTAAAATAGGAATTTTCCTCAACTTATCACCTTCTCCAGGAGGTAGCGAGGACTAATTCGCCAATAATGCTGGCGAATTCACACCCGGGAAAACCACAGCTAATAGGATTGCATGATAAATAATTAGTCGCGCGATAAGCCGTGTTTCATAGTAAAGCTGCTTAACGCCGCTAATTGAATTCCTCTCACTGTGTACTGTTATTTTTTTGCTTTATTTCTGACAATGACACTGAAATCACGCCCTAGGTCGTATTCCAGCTACATGTGACCGTTCCGTTAAGGAGATGGAACTGCAGTTGCAAACTTGTGTATGCATCAATCTCTGTGATTGCATTTGCGTCCAACTCTGTATAAGGCCCACAGAACCCCCTGTAACTGGCAGCCATCATGTTTTTGACATTAGGTGTCTAATGCTCAATCTTCATATTGGAATGATAAAAGAATAACACAAAAAATATTGGGGTAGATGTATGAAGCCCAGAAACGGTATCAGCGCACGTTAAGTGCGCTGATACCGTTTCTCCCCGATGTATGATCGGGGGTCTGGGCGGTAAATGACAGGGGCGCTATGCGCCCCTGTCATTATCGGTGCTGCTATCTACAAGATAGCAGCGCCGACAGCCTGGGCTATGTACGAACGGTCAGATCGTCTGGCCGTTCGGCCGGCTGTAGCTGTCGTTATCGACAGCTACAGCCTGGCGTTAGCCTATACCCACAGCAGGGGCAGCGCTGTCCCTGCTGTGGCGGCTACCGGCTCCAGGGCTGCACGCGGGGATCTCGCGATACTTGCGAGATCCCGCGCATGCTCATTGGAGCCGTCCGGGCCTGACACACATCGCATCAGCACTAGGCTGATGCGATGTGGTCTGTAGCGGGTAGCGCCGGAGGGGGGAGTTAACGCTCCTCCTCTCCGGCCGGTGAGATGTTCACACATCTCACCGGTAGTGCTTCCTGCTTCGCCTCGGTAAAGAGGCGAAGCAGGAAGCGTTATAGCGGCACTTAACGTGCCACTATAATACATCTACCCCATTGTTTGTTATGCTTGAAATACGGTGACCAAAACAAACACTCCAAACAGGATAACCTACTTTCTGCTCAGGTGGTAAATGTTTGGTTTATGAAAGGCAATTTCCAATAAGTTTTCCAGTCACAAAAATGATCAGCATGGCCTGCTGGAGAAGGAGGGGGAAATGGTTACATAGAGCAGACCTCAGGCTATAATGAGGCTACAGATCCATCCCAATATATTTCACCACTACTTCCCTACAGATTGCAGAACAGACAGGGAGAAGAAAATGGCAGCTGTGTCCATTTATGTGTGTATAGTGGGAAGCCAAGGCAGAAAGTTTCCACATACATTATTTCACTTTATATTCTGATGTATGTAGAGCACAGGTTCTCAAACTCGTTCCTCAGGACCCCAAACGGTGCATGTTTCCCATGTCTCCTCACGGAATCACAAGGGAAATAATTAGCTTCACCTGTAAATCTTTTAAAATGTGTCAGTGAGTAATGAATACACCTGTGCACCTGCAAGGTGACCTGCAAAACGTGAACTGTGTGGGATCCTGAGGACCGAGTTTAAGAACCACTTATGTAGAGCAATCACATTGTATCAACATTGAGTATACTTTGCTTAATACAAAACCACAATGAATCCCAAAGATCTATTGTATGAATGATTTTATCTGCCAGGACTGAATATTGTATTATAGTATTGTATTAATCTTCATGGTGATGAATGATTATTCATTGGCATGCAGAGATGAAATGCCCTCAATGCAAAAACTAACACAGCAACATGTACATTAGCATAATTAAACATGCTAAGCAGGGCCCTTTTAATTTGAGAAACAGATGCTGTTGGACTGATTGATTAAAGACACTTAAGCTGATGAGCTGACAAGAGGGCAATGGCAGCTACTGATTAACTGATTGAATGATATTTGGTAAGAGGAAAAGCCTTGATTGTAGGATGTCTACTGACCGCTGGGAAATAAATCGGGGCCGCCCAGATAAGCACAAGGGGAGGCGACTGCATCACAAGAGCCAACATATATGACAGACTACCCAATTGTATGCACTACGTGCACTGGAAATGAAATGTACGGATAAATAGATAAGAATATGACAGACTACTACGGGCGCTGGGGATGAAATGTACGGATAAATAGATTAGAATAAGACAGAGTGAAGCCACCTGTTGCTAGCCCCGGCGTGTTCCTGGTCACTAGAATCAATGGTTCAACAATAAAGTGTGAAGCAATGATTTACTAACTAGTACACAAATGGAATGGAATGGAAGAAGATTTGCTCATCTCAGAGAGTCGGGAGAGCTATATGCAAATGTCAGTATTGCTAAACACAAACTAGCACCATACAACCCTCCAATAAACAATTATGCTTTACATAATATAAGTTTAGTGCACAATACAAAAACATGGCGATGCTGCATCTTATGGGAATGTTATGGTAGTGTCGTAGGGGTGACACTGAAGTGGTTGTGAACTCAGACAAGTAATTGCTCACATTTGCGGCCATACTATGACAGGCAATCTGTACCATGCTTGCCAACTCTCCCTGATTGTCAGGGAGACTCCATGAAATAGTAGCAATCTCTCTGACTCCCTGTAAAGTCCAGGAACCTCCCTGATTGCACCTTACCCCCATTATGTAGCTGGTCCAAGCTTCGATGGTTGTGTCTAAATTATATTGAGCGTTTCAGTCCTTGCACATGCAGTCACACGCTTGTACACCAGGGAAGAGCTTGTAGCTGTATTAGAATAACTCTGAAGAAGCAATACCGGCAAAAGAAGCACACACGGATGCTACGGCAACCTACTCTGAATCAGGCCCATAGTTGGGAACAATGTACTTGCATGCTGTAGCACTTAGATTAACCTTCACTTCATTCGTTCACTACAGACCAATGCCATTATTCCTCCTTCACCAACTCCAGATGCCATTGGCAGAATGCCAGATGGTGAAGCATAATTCGTCACTCCTCAGAACATTTGTCTAATGGCAGCGTACCATATGCCCCTGCATACCAATGTTTGTGCATGGTGATCTGAGACTTGTGTGCTGCTGCTGGGCCATGGGGACCCAATACATGAAGCTCCCAACGAGAAGTACTTGTGCTGACGTTGCTTCCAGAGACAAATTGGAACCAGGTAGCGAGTGTTGCAGCTGAGGACAGAGGATTGTATACATGCTTCAGCACTTCTCTGTGCCTGTGTGGCAAACTACTTTGTGGCTCAGCTGTTTAACTAACTGGCAGGTAGAAAGGTGGCATCCTGTGACAAGGTGACTGAGCTCTTCTACTGCTAACATGTAGCTAAGGAGATTACATGGCACTATGCCTCAGTTATGGCCTTGGTAGCATTTCTTGAGGCTGATATGGCCAAACACAACTAGAAGGGCTGTCCAGATACTAGAGATGAGCAGGTTCAGATTTCTGGGATCCGAACCCACCCAAACTTAGATGATCCAAGTCAGATCCGAGTCGGCTCAGGTTTTCCCGCCAGACTCAGATATCAAAACGAGGCACAACGTCATCATCCTGCTGTCGGATTCTTGCGGGTTTTGGATTGTATAAAAAGGTCCAGTGATCGTCGCCATTTTCATTCCCGCTGTGGAGAGTGAAGAGGAAGGAGGGAGGGGGCTGTGCTATACTATTGCTGACTGTGTTTAAGGGGCTGGCTACTGTTGTCACTTGTCAGGGGCTAGCTGCTGCATAGGGGCTGGCTGGCTGTTGTCACACTTGTCATAGGGGCTGGCTGGCTGGCTGTTGTCCACTCCATACTAGGGCCGGCTGCTGTTTTGGGCTGTGCTGTGCCTGTGTTACTCTATCTCTATACTAGGAGCTGTGCTGCAGACAGAAGAGGGGGGCTTCAGTGGCTCCTGTGTCACTGCAGTCCAAAAGGGCTGCTGCTGTGTTGTCCAGGGGGTGCTCTGTCCATCAGGGGTGCTCTTTACCCCCAGTGTGAAAAAAAGAAAGAAATTTTTTTTTCTGTGTGTGAGCTGCGCAGGGGTGCTGCCTGTGTTTATCAAGGGGCTGCTTCCTCGTTCAGGGGTGTTATCCCCCCAAGTGCCCCCCAAAAATTAATTGATCAATCACTGTGTTTTTGTGTGTGTGTGTGTGTGTGTGTGTGCGCGTTAGCCACATTTATCACCAGCAACGCAGCTGCACAGAGGTGCTGCCTGTGTCGTTTATCAAGAGGCTGGTGCCTCATTCGGGTGCTCTCGCTCCCAAGTGCCCCCCCAAAAAATAACAATTGATCCGTTTTTTTTCTGTGTGTGTGTGCGTTAGCCATGGCATCACAAACGCCTCTGCTGAGATTTGCATAAACATTTTTAAAGATGAAAATAGAGGATATGGTTTAACAAATGGAATAAAGCAGCTAAAACTGCGTTCTCTGATTATAGTGAACCTACTCCCTACCCATGGCCCCTCTACCTGAATTTCAGCGAGTCAGAGGGGCAACTCCATGCAACTGTATTCCAGAGTGCAGCTGCTCTTCCTGTAGCCCAGGTCAGAAGATGTGTAGGGGGTATGGTGATATGGACTAAAATGGAGCTCACATCCACTAAAGAGGACAATGAATCCCTAATCTAACATGGAGCGCAGCTGTAATTTATACACAACACAGGATGCAATGACGATAAAGGCTTGGGTGATGGTATAATCTGGGGTTATGTATACATCATCTACTTCACACAATATTAATTTGTCTCCGCTGGAAACCACTTCTGTAATTTTTGCACATTATACCCCTTTTACACCAGAGCTAAAACCCGGGTTATTGCAGGGTTAACCCGGGTTGCTCCTATGTGTAAAAAGGGCATGGGTTGGATTCCCGGGTCAAGTGACCCGGCAATCCAACCCAGGTAACTTGCAGGATTTTACACAGGAACAACCCGTGAAACCCTCCAGTGTAAACGTAAACCCTGGGTCATTCGACCTGGGTCCGGTTTACAGCATGGGGACTTCCGGGTTTCTTGGCGCTTGGAGATGATGTCATCTCCAAGCACCGGGAGAAGTGTTCCACCCAGTAGAAAAGGTCTGTCCTGGGTCTGACCCGTTTTTGAACTGTGTTCCAAATCTCAGGTCACATCCAGGATTTAGGTGTAAAAGCAGTATAATTGACAGTAAAGGTCTTTCTCGTAGAATTTGTAGTTCATTTTGATGGACATCATCTTTTCCACATTTTGGGGTACTAGTCTCAGGCCGATCATTGACAAAGTTCCCGGCTGTGCTGAAGACTCTTTCTGAGTACACACTGGAAGGTGGGCAGCTCAAGTAAAGCAAAGGCATTTTTGTGTAAGAGCCTCCAAATTGCCTCTTTTTCATGCCAGTAGTTCTCTTTCTCTTCAGATCTGTGTCCGTTGGGAAGAAAAAACAATGTCTTCATCCCCTCTGGGATGAAAATTCACTCCCAGCAGCAGGCATGGCGCTCAAGAATTCAGAAGAGAGGCACAACGTAAGACTTAAAGCTGAAATCTGAAATGTTGCATTTAATGCTCTGTTCCGCTTGTTCACATATCTGGTCTGGTTAAGTGGACAGTGGGAACAATCATTGCAGTTTGAAGGCCACTAACTAACTATGTTAGCTCTATGTCCCTGTGCAGGTTGGGAAATGCTTTAACGAAAGGTTTGCAAAGGATTATTTAACAGTCAATTGTTTTTGGAAACAGTCTTCCTGGTCCCCTTCTGGGATAAAAATATACTCCTAGCCGCAGAAGCAGGCACAGAATTCTCAAGAAAGACAGAAATGTAAGGCCTTAAAACAGGGGTAGCCAACCTCGGTCCTCGAGAGCTACTAACAGTTCACGTTTTCCAGACCACCTAGCTGGTGCACAGGTGTATTCATTACTCAGTAACACATTTGAAAACATCCACTGGTGGAGTTAATTACTACACTTGTGATTCTGTGAGGAGATCTGGAAAACATGCACTGTTGGTAGCTCTTGAGGACCAGGGTTGGCTACCCCTGCCTTAAATCATAGATCTTACACTTCTCCACATATCTGTGCTGGTTAAGTGGCACTTTGAGGCCACTAACCAACTACTGTATGTTTTTTTTTTTTTTAATGTCCCCTGTACAAGTTGGCAAATGTTCAATGTGGAAGCTTTGCAAAGGATTATTTTACAGCCAATAGTTTTGGAAAGCAGTCTTCCTGGTCCCCTTCTGGGATGAAAATCCACTCCTAGCAGCAGAAGTTGGCGCAGGATTCTCAAGAATGACACAATGTAAGACCTTAAGTGGTAAATTTAATTTACTAAAGTGAGAGTTTTTAGAAGTGATGTTGCTTGCCCATAGAAAATAATCAGATTCTAGCTATTATCTCCTAGAAAGTGCTAGGTAAATGATGATAAGTAGAATCTGATTGGTTGCAACATCACTTTTAAAACGCACTTGTAAAAACTCTCACTTTAGTAAATTAAATTTACTCCATAACATTTTTGTTCTGGTTAAGTGGCAGTTTTGGAGGCCACTAACTAACTATGTTTTTTAATGTCCCTGTACAGGTTGGGAAAAGCTTTTTAATGTGGAATGCACTACTAGAAGTCTTCCTTGTCCCGTTCTGGGATGAGAAAATCTATTCTGAGCAGCAGGCATGGTGCTCAAGGATTCTTCTGGGGCAAGGACTGATGTGAATGAGTAAAATATTTTTTTGTTAATGCCTCCTCCCCTCCCCTTCTCCCTCATAAATTTACTTTGGAATAAAATAATGAAAATAAATTTACTGCCAAACCCTTCCTGTGCCTGCCTTCAACTACAACTCCCTTAGGCCTCTATTTAATAATAATATAAACATTTGTTTCCTGATGTGCCATGTTGGAAGTTGAACTGCCACGTTTTTGTGCTGCCCACTGCTGCCGCATAGCTTAGTCAGCCAGTTAGCTTGGTGCAAATTTTGGGCCTAAACTGGATGAAAACAATATAGTGAGCTGTGAGGTGATCAAAATTGACTGGAAACGAGTGGAAATAAATGTTATTGAGGTTAATAATGCTGTAGGAACAAAAACAGGCCCATTTTATGTGATTTTAGCTGTTTTCATGATTTTTTAAGAAAAAAATCCAGATCCAAAACAAAACCCGAAAAACAAAACACAGAGGTAAGGTTTTGGCAAAACCAATCCAGGTCCAAAGCCAGCGGAGATCCAGATCCAAAACCAAAACACGGGGGTCGGCACACATTTCTACCAGATACTGTTGGCCAGGGGTGGATTGGGAACTAAAAGTGGTCCTGGAAAAATGTATTGAAGTGGCCTCACATGGGCGGCACTAAATCAACTGTAGACTGAACCAATACCAAAGTAGGCGGGATTAGTAAATCACTATACCTGGAGACATCAGTTTAGGCAAGGCTAAAGCAACAAGTAATGGTGGAGTTACACCAACAAAAGGCGGATCATGTCACAGTTGCCATACCTAACACACAAAAGGTCAGAAAGTATTATGCTGTACCACAGCTGTACTGTTACCAGTAAAACTCACCAAGCAATAGCAGATATTCGATTACTGGGGAATACTTAACAAAAAGTTGGAGTGGAGCTACAATAAGGACTTGGACACAAAACTAATTTTAATTGAAAAAAGGCTAGAAAGCATTGCTTAAAGCAGTGGTTCTCAAACTCAGGACCCCACACAGCACGTTTTCCAGGTCACACAGCAGGTGCACAGGTGTAGTCATTACTCACTGACACATTTTAAAAGATTCACAGGTGGTGCAAATTATATCACTTGTGATTCTGTGAGGACACATGGAAAACATGTACTGTTGGCGGTCCTGAGTACCGAGTTTGAGAGCCTGTGGTTTAAAGTATTAAACAGGTAATAAAAAGTAGGCAGGTAATTTTAGATTAAATAATAAAAATGGCAATACTTGTGTTTATGTACACTACTAGTAAATAAATATTAATGTTTAAGGATAGAAAGGGCCAGGGCCGGATTAAAGGGGGGGGGGCATGACAGGGGTGGTTGTTCCGGGACCCCCACACATAAAGGGCCCCCACACCCACCATGGGTTAGAGTGGGCCTGAACAGAACCAGTTCTGCCTCCTTGGTACCGTAGGGAGGCTCCATTTGCCGGGCTCCCGCTGAGCTTTTGCTCCATTTGCACAGCACCTGAGCTCCGGCTTCCAGATCCCGCAGTGCACTATGGGAGAGACGTCATGGCGTCTCTCCCATAGTTCCGAGGAGCGGCAGCCGGACGAACGCGGAAGCGGGGTTTAAGGTAAGTATTGTTTTTTGGGGTTTTATTTTCATATAAGCGGCTTCACTACAGGGGGTACTGCTACAGGGGCCACTGCTACGGGAAGCAATCGGGAAGCCGACTGCCTAAATACCGGCAGCCGGCTTCCCGACTGTCTTATCCCGCCATGGGTGAAATGCCGGGCATCTAGATGTAGACACCCGGCATTTCCCCGACGCGGGGAGACCGGCGCCCGGCATCACGATCGTAGTGATGCTGGGCGCCGCGAGCGGACAGCCGCGGGGGGGGGAGGGTTAGGTTTACGGCTCCCGGGGGGACTAAGGGTAGGCACCCCCCCCGGGAGGGTTAGGCTAGGGGGAGGGAGGGTTAGGTTTATGGCTCCCGGGGGGGACTTAGGGTTAGGCACCCCTCGGGGACTTAGGTTTAGGCAGCGGGGAAGGGGGTGGTTAGGGTTAGGCACATAGAGGGGGGATTAGGGTTAGGCACTTGGGGGGGAAGTTAGGGTTAGGCACCCCTAAGGAGGGTTAGGGGGGTTAGGTTAGAGGATACTTACCTATCCACGATCAGGATTTCCAGCAATGTCGGGCTTCCGCTGCTTCTAACTCTGCTCCTGTCGGGCTGCCGCTGACGGGAATCGAACTGCCGGGCATGCGGCCAGCGGTATATCATACCCATTCCACTGCTACAGGGGGCATTTGTTACAAGTCCAGTCCAGGACTTGTCTCCTGCCAGTATTCCTCTTGCTCCTGATCATGCTTCTTGGTTGCTGATTGCTAGGAGACCCAGACATCAGTGGATTTCACATGTTTCCTCCTAATGTTGCCTGATTGGCACCTGATCCTATTTGAACTTCCTGGACTGTCGCCGCCCTGTCGGCTATAGAGTTTTCATGTGGAACTTTTGGTTATGCAAGCTGCTTTCTGTGCATCCAGACTTCCAGCTATATTATCTACATGCTGTGTGTATTCTGCTCACCGGCTTTTAAGTGACCCAAGTACCCTGTGTCCAAGCAACGCTGTCTACAGAGCCCTGCAGGCTATACAGCTATCCTGCTTCTATAACACGGCTCAAGCATCGCTGTCTACAGAGCCTCCAGGTCATACAGCTATCCTGCTTCTATACCACGGTTCAAGCATCGCTGTCTACTAAGCCCTCCAGGCCATACAGCTATCCTGCTTCTATACCACAGTTCAAGCATCGCTGTCTACAGAGCCCTGCAGGCTATACAGCTATCCTGCTTCTATAACACGGTTCAAGCATCGCTGTCTACAGAGCATCCAGGCCATACAGCTATTCTGCTTCTATAACACGGTTCAAGCATCGCTGTCTGCTGAGCATTCCAGGCCATACAGCTATCCTGCTTCAACACCTCGTTTCAAGTACCGCTGTCTACTAGGCCCTCCTGGCCATACAGCAATCCTGCTTCTACACCAGGGTTCAAGCATCGCTGTCTGCTAGGCCCTCCAGGCCATACTGCAATCCTGTTTCTTCACCACGTTTCAAGCATTGTCGTCTACTAGACCTCCTGGACATTTAACAACTTTAGTTTGGACTGTAAACCTACAGTATATTCTATTGACTGTCCTATGGTTTCAGCTCCTTATTGCACCATTGACATGTTGTGTTTTCACTGGTCCATCATATCATTTATTTAGTAAACTGCCATGATTTAACTATACTTCTTGTTTGTTCTTCGATGGGGTGGGGGGATAAGTCCTATGAAGGAGACAGATTTATTTTAGAAGGAGTAGAATGCAGCACAGCATCAGAGAACTAATAGAACTGTCTATAAACAGTGCACACTGAATTGTACTCTTGGTAGTCCTGTCTGTGGCCATTTTAGATATAGTGGTCTGGTAGTCGCTGGCTGAAATGACTTTGACAATGCCCCAGTAAGTCCAACTTCCATCAAATACTGTAGTTCAAACATTTGCATCCCCATTCCCCATGCCTCAGTAGGAAAATCAAATGAAATCTCACCTAGAGCATGTCAGAAAGCTTATGGGAGAGCCATATAATACCAATTGGGGAAGATCCTGGGCCTAATGCAGAATGGAACGTATGCCTATTTGTGGAGTGTATCTTGGGTTGTTACTAACTGCACGTGGCTGGGTTTTAGTCAAATGTTATGGTGGTGTGAGTAACTAGCTGAGTCTATATAAAGAATAGGCGAGGCTTGCCAGGTCTCTTTCTCAGTTTGCAGATAAGTGTGTGTTTTTGAGTGCACACGTGGTTGGTAGCAGTAAGGCATCCATAACTTTATTGCAATTAAAACACAATATATAACAGCTTACACTAACTTAAAAATAAAGACAGGACACGGACTGCTTTGGTTAAATGGTCATAACTCGATTTTATTAAAGGTATGACCCTGAATTATACTTTAATTATTGAATTTAATTTCTTGGGAGGCAAAGAAGGATGCTACAAACAATCAGCTCCTGCCATATGATCTTAACCAGTATTAGGGAATGACTGATACGCCCCCCTGTGGCCATTGTGACCAATATTAGGGAGCGACTGAAATGCCCCCCCTGTGGTCATTGCAAGCTAAGCTGCGAAGGCTCACAACCCCTATAATATTGCATAGTACGAGCGTGTCCACAGAGACAGACGCCCAAAGTCCTCCCGCAGAGGTAGGCCATGCTACGACCATTTAAAGGATATGTACTCCACAACAAATATTCTTACACTTTATGTGGCCGCTGGATTGTAGCACCTTCTCGCCACTGCCAGGTTCCAAAGAACAGCAGCTTGCCACCCAAACCAAAACACTAGACCGCATCCAAACAGGAAAAAACATCACCCAAAAACACACCTAACCCCAAATCTGATAAATGCACCCCATCAGGGCGAAAAAATGGAGCCTGTTCTAAACGTAAACTTGGGTGCCGAACTACCAAACCACCTGACCTGGAGACAAAACTAGAAACAGCCTTGTTAATCTTCCTCCGAGCCTTATCCACAGCCAACAGGTCCCTCGAACCCCTCCATACATGGCGAGGGATAATTTCTGACCAAACCAAGCGCTCCTCCGGCCACCGGGACCGAAGGGCGCATAAATCAGCCTGCATCCGCAAGATCAGATCTATACCCTTAGACTGCCCCACATCATTGCCTCCGAGGTGAATCACCAGCCATGCCGGGCGCCCACAGCGCATCTCCTGCTGAAACAATAGTTCCAAAAGAGCTGGCCACCGCATGCCCCTGACTCCAAACCACCGAACCTGACGCCCCCCTAACAACAGGGATACCCTCTTTGCCATCGCATGCCTTTCAGCCCAATAAATAAACGAATGGCCCACAAGCCACACTTGCTCAGAAGACACGGACATAGCTGTAAAAGAGCAAAAAAGAACTAAAACGTCAGTAAAGGAACATTATATGAAGAGGATAGAGTGGTAACTTAGAAGGAGAATGTTAGTAACAATGCCCAGGCGAAGGAGAAAATCCAAAAAAACCTCCTTTTTTTGTGTTCCATGAGCCGTGTATGATAAGCCAATTGAATTACAGACCTTTTTTGGAGGAAAAATGTAAAAATCCTCTTCACACCCTCAATTTTTGAATGCTAGCCATTCAATAACTATCGGGGAAACTACGTTTCTGGGTGAGAAAAACACAACTGAAAGCTTATCACATCTAACATATGATTTATAGGCGGATGACCTCCATTCCCCAATCGCTTGAGTGGCAGATGGAGGCAACCCGCTAGCCGCTGCCCAAGTAGCTGCGCCCATACGGAAAGAATGAGGACCTCATTCAGAGTCGGTCGTTGTGGCCGCACGGTCTTAGGGGAAAGGGGCTGGATATGCAAATGATGCGATCACAAGTTGCGGGCCTAAGATGAGATCGTTTGCTGAACGACCGAGGGTAAGAAGCGGTTGTAAGACTAAAGCACGCCCCCTTCTCGTTCACAACACACGTCATCTCCTGGGATATAAGGATTAATCGCGACCATCGGGAACCATCAGAGCTGGTCGTAGAGCTTAAGGTTGACCATACCCTCTCTTAAGCACTACGATCAAGTCAGTGTACAAACCTCCCATGTCACGTGTGCCATGACACTACTTTGTTAATTATGCACTCCCATTAAACGCCGTTCACATAATTAGGCACGCCTGCATTTGGATCTCCACTCCCCCGTTTTCAAGCACCTTCCCCTGTTACCACCCACAAACTGTTCAATCTGTCACTCAAACTAACGACCTGGCTGTGTTCAAGGAGAGAGAAATTTCTGATCGTAACAGCTAGTTTGCGCACGCGCATTGCGAACTTTACGCATGCGCAGTTTAGCGAACATCGGCTGTGTACTACCATGCGGCCACAACGACCGACTCTGAATGAGGTCCTGAGTACCGTAATGCACAACATCGAAACCCAGCTGACCCAAACATCACTTAAACACAGCAGCAAACTGAAACTTAGTCAAAGGGGAGGAGTCAGCATGCAATAACCATTGCGAGCCAACTGACAGGCGCATATCCGCATATATCCCAGCCAAGCGCAAAGGGCAAATCTCAGAATTAATATGAGGCTTGATGGTAACCCAACACCCATGCCCTAACTGATCAGTTTTAGAACGGGGAATTTTGCACAGGATAGCCCCCATCTGGATCACCACATGCTTAAATAATAGCCCTGAATCAGCAGACCTTTTACTAGATGCCACAAGCTCACTGATCCGAAAAGCGCCAAAAAAAGCCAGCACAAACGCTAATTGGAACAAAAAGGATTAAAATTCGGAAGAAGTAGTCAACGAAACTACCCCTACCAGACGCTGCAGCAATGCCAGATCAATTGGCCGGCGAGAATCAGCTACCATGGCACTATCTCTAGCGCAACCCTTAAGGGCCTTAGACAGCACAAAAGCCTTTGTGGGATTATGAACGCCGTGAAGGCGAGAGAAAAAGGCAATACCCGCAAGGGCAGAAGCCATGAACGCCTTAGATCGACCCCTCTGATAATGGTCCCACACAAACTCAACTAAGCGCTGATCTACAGACTTACCCACAGCAGGATACCTAACCCGATAAGCCTCCCAGTTGCGCCAAGCTGCCTCATAAACCCGCAAGGTTGACGGAGCCAGGGACCTCTGGGCCAGGCCAATTAGTCCAGCTCGACAATCTGCCAGACAGAAGACGGACAAGTCATCCCAATCAGATTAGCCTCAGGGGCCAACATCCGAAAGCTATCAAATTGAAAGCGGGATAGTGAATCCGCTATCCCGTTTTCAATGCCCGGGACGTGCCGTGCCCTAAAGACAATATTTGCTTTCAAACATCTCAAAACTAAAAACCTTAACAGACGCAGCGCCATAGGAGAAGAAGAGCGCTGATTATAATAGCGTGCACCACGCCCAGGTTGTCACATCAAAAAATGATGCTCCGGTTAGACAACCTGTCAGCCCACAAATCGACAGCCACTATTATAGGAAAAAGTTCCAACAACAACAGGTTGTACTGCAAGCCGCGAGATATCCATGATGCAGGCCATGGGACGGCGCATAGTCCCCCTGAAAAAATGCCCCGAAGCAAGTTGAACCTGCAGCATCGGTGAACAACTGCAATTCAGCATTGTCGACCGGCTGCAATGGCCAAATAAACTCCAAATTGAAATCCAACAAAAACAATGCCCACACCCGGAGGTCATCCAGGATTTCCCTGGAAAGGCGGACACTAAAATGGGGGTTGGAGACCCCTGCAATGGCCCGCTCCAGTTTACAGCAAAACACCCTCCGCATCGGAAAGATCCGGCACGCAAAATTAAATGAACCTAGGACCGACTGGACATGGCGCAATTTAACCCGCTGAGAATCTAAGCAACATTGAATCTGACCTAGCAATCGCTGCACCTTATCGGCCAGCAACCGGCAGCACCCAGCAACTGTGTCCACTTCGATACCTAGGTAAGACAAGCAAGAGGTCAGACCCTCCGTCTTATCCGTGGCAACCGGCACGCCGAGCACCCGAAAAAGGGCCTGCGCAGAAAACAAAACATCCCTACAAACTGTGCTATCAGATGGGCTGACGAACAAAAAGTCGTCCAAATAATGTGCAATGCCTGCATGGCCAGTACCAGCCTGGATACACCAATGCAAGAATGTGCTAAACTTTTCAAAATAAGCACACAAGATAGCACAGCCCATGGGGAGACACCTGTCAACAAAAAATTGGCCATCTAACTTTAAATCCATACAACGTAGGGACTCGGGGTGTAACGGTAGCAGGCGGAAAGCAGATTCCACGTCCGACTTTGCCATCAAAGCCCCAGGACCAAAACCCTTAATCATCGCGAGCGCCTCATCAAACAACTGGTACTGAACCTGGCAAAGCGAGTGGGGGATCGCATCGTTCATAGAGCCCCCATGAGGGTATGACAAATGCTGGATCAAACAGAATTTACCCTGGACCTTTTTGGGCACGACTCCAAGAGGAGAAATGCATAGGCCCTGCAAAGGGGGGGAGGGAAAAAGCCCGGACATACGGCCCAAAGCCACTTCAGCAAAGACTTTCTGTCGTACCACATGGGGAAGCTCTCTGGCCGAATGCAAATTCCGGGAGGAGACTACATGCAAAGTGCCAGCAATGGGTAACCGGAAACCTAAACTAAAACCATCCAGCAAAAATTGTGAATCCTCCCGCAAAGGATACCAGCCCAACCATTTAGCTAACTCGTCTAGTGCCACCGGAGAATAAGCCTTACTTGTCAACTCCGGTAACATCAGACTTGTTCCCTGAACCACCCTTTGATCCTGACTTACAGTCTTTGGCGGGGCGACTGCCATTACAGATGCAGCAGGAGTGACGAAAAACGACACCCTGACCCCCGGGGACACCGAGAATCATTATAAGCAAAACACTTACCGAGCACGCTCACACCAGCTCGCGAAGGGAGGGAAGCCTTCCTATCCTGTGCCCCTTCCGCAGGCGCCTTAACCTCCTGAGTATCAGCTAACCAGACCTCAACGTCCTTACGGCCCAGGGGCATAACCAGCTGACCGTCCTGCTTCCTGCGAAACTGTTTGTTGTAATCTCTCCAAACAAAGCCCTTGGATTTGACAAAAATATCGTGCACCAATTGAATATACTTAATTACGTTACGGTGCTCCGTTGGGCGTGTTTCGAGGTAGCAGGCCGAAAAAAACAGTATACCGCTAAGCCAATGGTGAAAGCAAGAGTCCTCCCCGCCACCCACAGGTTTCTTAGCTTTGTCTAAAGCTTTCTTCATGTCATCAGTTAGAGAAAAAACATCCACAAACTTACCCTTGCGAATCTTGTCCCTAACTCGCTTACGCAAACCCCTGTCCACTGCCGTATTGGCACAGTGAACCATACAAGCATCCTCAACAGGCGCTACAATAGCAACTGGAGCTGACTGACGCTTAGCTGCTTTCCTAACCAAATGCTGCGCAACCAGTTTAGCTAATTTACGCGGGCGCGGCGGAGAACTAGATGAGGAGCTACTATTGCTAGACCCTGAAGATTCTGTATCAAACAGCAAAGGCAGGACAGCAGACTCACCACCCGCCAGTCCCGATATCCCGTCACCGAGAGCCTCAGGCACCGCGACATCAGGGGCAACGATCACGTCACCTGTAGCAGGACTGACCACATCGCTTCCACTCAAGATCCCAGCACCACTAGAAGCCATCACGGGAGCACTAGGCAAAACACTATGGCAAAACATGGATGATGTTAAATCACTGGACACCCCAGCGGGGGTACTATGAACTGTTGCTGGGGGAAACGCCGTGTCAGGAGGAGAAGGAGGTAAAGGGGAAGGGGTGGTGCAAGCCGCACTGTGAGAAGGCACTGGTGGGCGTGGGGCAGGGCCCTGTGGGGGAGCAAAAGGCTGTGGCCAAGATGGGGTGTGAGGCAAATAACCAGAAAAACCGGGCACAGGGTAATGAAGGAAAGGGTAAGGCTGGGCAAAAGAGGGGTGCCAGTAAGGAAAAGGGGCCCCTGCAGGAGGGTAAAAGGGGGAAGGAGAACCCTGGCCAGGAAAAGGAGGAAAAACAGATGATTGGAAAACAGTAGGATAAACTGGGGAGGACCATGCAGGGAGGGAAGGAGCAGTGGAGAAAGCAGGGAAAGCAGGATGGGCAGCTGAAAGGGGAAGGGGGGGAGGGAGGAAACAGGCTGGGGGTAAAGGCTGGAAGACAATGTAGGGGGGTGATAGAGTGAGGGAGCTGCCCCCACCAATAGAAAATGTGGGGTGCTGAGGGAAGGAACCCCCAGTGAAATTGACCCCCAAGGATATGGGGGCTGCCATGTGGTGCAATGGGGCTGGGCTGGGGGGCAAAATGGCGCCCGCGGGGAGGGGGGGCAGTGCTGGAAGCGCAGAAAACCGGACCCCCCGCAGCTTGATACAGCATTGCTGGGGGGCACCCGGCGGCGAGTGGCTGGGGCAGGCCTGAAGCAGTGGGAGCCACGGGAGGGAGTGCAGAGAAGGGGCTGCCCGTGGGCGTGGTGTCACTTACGGCATGCTGGGAGGATGCTGGAGCGAGCGGCGACCCCGCAGGAGACGGGGACCGCTTGCCCGGGTGTGGAGGGGAGCCGGAGAAAGGACGCGGGCAGGAAGCAGCGGGGGGCGTGGTCAAGCCCCAGGAGGTTGTAGCAGATGCCTCGGCTGTGCTCAGCAGTGAAGGTAAGCTGAGGCGGAGGCGGGCAGAGGAAGGAGTGGGGGCTGGGGAATCCATGAATCAACGGGGGGGAGGGGCGGAGCCCTTAGGTCGGGGCATGAAACCGGGGGACAACTGGGGGGAGGGAGAGATGGAAAAAAGCTGAGTGGAGAAGGGAAAGGGTTTGGAAATATAAAAAGGGGAGAAGCAAAGGGGAAAAAGAAGGGACACACAACAGGAGAAAACAACAGGCAGGGAGGATATAGCAGACAGGAGGATACAACAAGCAGGGAGAATTCCACAGACAGGGGGCGGGGTACAAGTATGAATGTCACCGGATACAGGTCCAGAGGATGGCACCCAGGGACAAACACCGTCCAGAAAAGGAAGTTTCTGGGCGTACACCAGCCTTATAAAGTCCATCAAGCCACTCCCACGAGCTCCCACATGGTCAGCGACCAACCAACCATGATAGACCCCCCCAAACTACTCTACCTAGCAACTGCTGACAAATTCCAAACAATTACAAAAAACTAAGGACTTATATAGATTTAAACTTAATCAGTTCTCATCTCTTCTAAACACAGCAAATGGGGCCAGTGGTGCTTGATCATATGTGATGTTGGGGGAGTGGTGATGTTTAGGAGTGCACCAGGGTCAGATTATAGGGAGGATGGACAGGGCGATCAGTACCTTGAGAGTTTGTGACTATACCTCTGGTTATCTCTCTGCTGGTTGCTACTTGTATTCTGACCTTGGCTCTGTTCATTACTACACTAAAGTTATTACCTTGCTGACTGACAATCCGTAACATTATTTGATAAGTCTCAGTCTACGGTTATTGAACCTTATAGTGTAATCATAGGTGTCAGAATGGGGGGTGACAAGGGGGTGCCCCAACCAAACATTTTAAAGGTGTCATTGTGGAGCGACAGCAACGGACAGTTAGGGGCTGTGCTTTACAGCAATAGGCTTCACAGTCCCTGCACTGCTCGGAGATGGAGGAAGTATAATGTGGGGTCTTCCAGTTAAAAGACTGCACATTACACCTCCTCCTCCTCTGTGCATGCAGGGGGTGTGCAACCTATTGCTATAAAGCACAGGCCCTGACTGTCCATGTCCTGGCCCATCAAGACCCGTGCCGGGCCCTGGTAAAAAGTGGGCATGACCTAATCATGGGAGGCGTGGCCACGCCCCATAGGTTAAAAAAAAAGTCCTTGCGGCGATGTGTGCTGGCTAGAGGGCCACAGTGAGCCCCCTCAGCCCGGCGCACAACCAGTGGGGAGCGCGATCAGTGTGATCGTTCCCCTCTACATGCATAGGAGACTGCTGTGGCTGCTTCTTAACAGCCACGAGCAGTCTCCCAGTGCAGCCCAGCACACAGCAGTATGTGCTGGGCTGCTGTGATGTAAGAGGGGGGGGAGCGGTGGTGGACTCGGGCCCCCGCCAGGCCCCTCCAGCAAGCCCAGGTCTGGGTAATTTGTGCCCACTCCCCCCCCTCTCGGCTCCCCTGTCCATGGCCACTGCTCTAGTCCCTGTCTCCTGCTGCTCCAGCCCTTATGCTTCCGCCACCCAGCAATAGGTAGTTTGGAAGGAGGGAGAGGGGGGGTTGTCACCAAAATTAAATTATATAATGCCCCCCAACATAAAATCGTTCTGATGCCACTGATTGTAATAGACAATTGGAACGAACCTAAGACCTTGTATTTTACTTTGTTTGCTAAAACCTTGGAACTAACCTGAGACCTTGTATTTTACTATGTCTGCTAAAACCTTTGCCAATTTTTGTGCAAGACTCTGAACTCTCCAGTCATCACTAAGTTCTGCAGAATTTTATTTAATAAATTAGTTTTTTCTAATCACAACCCTTACATCTCAGTTTGTTGCCAGTGCTACATATGTCTGTTGCTCCTTCCCTACTGCCATATATCTGGGCCTTTGACATTGGAGTATTTCCTGAACTTAATTTGGGATAAGTTCTATACCTAGTTCACATGAAAATGGGTCACAAAAATACACAGAATGACTTGTATTTAATGCGATGCTAGAATATAAATCTTTTCCCAAATCTTTGGAAAGCCCCGGCTTACCCAGGCTGGCCGGCTTACGAGGCCAGGAAACTGCGTCCATCGGCTGCAGTTCCTGGCCTTGCCACTTCCTGAAAATAGGGCGGGCACCCCCCCCCGTATACGGGAATGCCTGCCGCCCCCGCACCACCACTTAAATGCCTCTGCCTGCAGAGGCATCAAAGGGGCTGCATGTGATTATGAAGGACCCAAAGCCTGCCAGAACAGCAGATCTACTTGAGGATGTTTTTTGCCATTGTGTCCATAATCCACAGCTTGGCCGGGTTCACAGAAATGCAGAAATGCTTGTGTCTTCTTGTAGGACCATCATCTGCTGGCCCATCTACAAGGCTTTCGAGGTGTCCTTTAGAACCACAGGCGGCTTTGGTTTATTCAGAAAGGTCCCATAGGCAATGTAGCCCTCCTTCTGCCTAGGCACTCTGTGAGTTTCTGTAATTTTAAAATACAAATTATTTCTTAAAGCATATACAAACACAGTGATTTCACATCCAGGTCTATTTCAAAGTTTTAAGATTACATTTATACAATAAGAAATGTGAGGCTTAACAAGAGGTACATGGCAATGCTTGGTTCTGTTGCTGTCTTCTACAATATACATTTGTAAATATTCATATCTGGAGTTAAATTCCAGGCCAAGGTCATCTTATAAAGATGTTTAGGGGGGATTTATCCAACCTTGGTGATTAATAAATTTGGGATTGATAAAGTACCCACCATCAGCGGTGTCACAGCTTGGAGCGAACCTGGATCCGGAGTGGAGTCGGAAGGGGTTTGAAGGGTTGCTTTTTGGTACTGGAAGGCAGCCGGTCATCGGGGTGTAACTCATGAATGGGGAAGTAGTATCTGGAGATGTACGTAGGGCGAGGTCGGCTGTGGAGTTACCGGCAGAACTAGCGAACCGGAGTCAGTCGGGTGTACAGTAGATGGTGAGAGCCGGGAGCAGCTGGCGACCGGGAGCTAGACTGGAAGTAGGCTATGAGACAGAGGTGCTGGGAAGCACTGGTACTGGAACACACTGGTACTGTGGAATACAGAGGTAAGGGAGCACAGAGAACTAGCTCACAGCATTAGCTGTGATAGACGTTGCACTGGCAGCTAAAGAGCCTCTTGACAGCCCTTTAGTACCCCCAGATAGTGCAGGATTGGTTGCTAGCACTCCAGCCCAAGCTGCAAGCTGATTGGCCCAAGATGGACAATGTGACCCAGATCCAAGATGGCCGCACCCAGTGGTCATAGCGCGGAAGCACTGCCAGTCACATCCCCTCTCACCTGTCTCCAAATGGAAGCCTTCAGTCTGTAAAGACTCCCTGTGCCCAGCGCAGCTCTCCAGGACCCTGCACCCCCGCTGGACGCTCCGCCAGAGCGCCCGGAGCGGTAAGTACTGCGATCTGGGCAGCCCCCTCAGCTCTGATTGTGACAAGCGGACCATACATCAGTGCCACAATTCACCAATCAGCTATCACATGAGAATTGCCAATCTATTGGGGAATCAGTGAATTTCTGAATGTTAAAAGAAAATCCCCGATTTGCCGATACCAACATCAGGGGATCAGGGAATTGCCCCAATTCATCGCAAACTTTAATTAAAGCTATCCTTAGTGGCTCAAAAGTTGTAAAACCAAACAAAAATAAAAATACTGGTGAGTGTTAAAATAATGGACGTCACCTTAGAGCACTAGAGCCAATTGCTGGACCTGTAGAATCAGATGACAAAATGATAACTCTGGATTTGTTTGAATCATCACCACCCATAGCCTCAAGCCCAACCCAGGTCTTAGGTTGAAGACCCAGCTCCCACTCATGCAGCAGATCTGGCAGGCACCTTCATGCAAGGTATGGCTGCATTTGAAGAGAGGCACATTGGACCCATGGCCACACAAATCAGACATCTGTCCATTGTGTTTGTGGACATCTCTGAATTAGGCCCAAATTCATATCCAATATTACAGCATCTAATTTTATGCACCAACAACGGCTGCTCTGCTTCAAACCCTACAATACTTTTTTTAATAAACACACTTTTCCCTCTTGGAATATGTCATCTGTGTAATACTCAGAGAGTTCCACATATATCTCTTCAACCAAGTCTTCATACAAGAAAGCTGAGTCAAAATCCAACTGGTACAGCAATAAATCATACATGTCAGATAAAGCACTTACTAAACGCAGTAAACTGTACCTTTTCACAGGCGTGAAGATTTCATTGTAGTCAATCCCGGATTTCTGCGTATATCCTTTTGAGACAAAACAGGCTATGTAACAGGCAACTGTTCCATCTACATTTACCTTTTTACAGAAGACAGACTTGTTTTTAAGTGTCTCACTGTGATTCAACCTGTCAACAAGAGTCCATAAAACTGTTGCGATGTAAAGATGCAATTTCTCTGTCTTTTGCTGATTTCCATTCATGCAGTCTGCACAAGTGCAGCAGCTCATGATTGCTCCTAGTGCCCAGCATGTAGGCACAGAGAGGAGCACACTGCTCTCTAAGAAGATAGCTGTACCTTGACAGCATACTGTATACCTATCTTCCAGTTATAAGTTGCCATTCTGCAATCAATCCAAGGGTTGGCGGATCGCCTTTGGGGGTTGGCTGCATGCTGGCAGCATGATGGGTATTCCCTCCTGATGTTAAATATGGCATCATGTCTCCTTGACGATGGTAACACAATTGGCACTCTCTGCTGCTGAGGTAGGCCTGTGATAAAATAATAAGGAAAGCAGAGCGTGACAATATGGAAAAGCACATCTGTGACAGTAATGAGAAACAGAGCTCGGTCAGTAAGGAAGAGCACATCTGTGATAGTAATGAGAAACAGAGCTGGGACAGTAGGAAGAGCACATCTGTGATAGTAATGAGAAACAAAGCTCAGTCAGTAAGGAAGAGCACATCTGTGATAGTAATGAGAAGCAGAGCTGGGACAGTAGGAAGAGCACATCTGTGATAGTAAGGAGTAGCTGAGCTGGGACAGTAGGAAGAGCACATCTGTGATAGTAAGGAGAAGCAGAGCTGGGACAGTAGGAAGAGCACATCTGTGATAGTAAGGAGAAGCAGAGCTGGGACAGTAGGAAGAGAACATTGGTGTTAGTAAGGAGTAGCTGAGCTGGGACAGTAAGGAAGAGCACATCTGTGATAGTGAGGAGTAGCTGAGCCGGGACAGTAATGAACAGCACATCTTTGATAGTAATGAGAAACAGAGCTGGGACAGTAAGGAAGAGCACATCTGTGATAGTAAGGAGTAGCTAAGCCGGGACAGTAACAAAGAGCACATCTGTGATAGTAAGGAGAAGCAGAGCTGGGACAGTAAGGAAGAGCACATCTGTGATAGTAAGGAGTAGCTAAGCCGGGACAGTAACAAAGAGCACATCTGTGATAGTAAGGAGAAGCAGAGCTGGGACAGTAAGGAAGAGCACAACTGTGATAGTAAGGAGTAGCTGAGGCGGGACAGTAAGGAAGAGCACATATCTGTGATATTAAGGAGCAGAGCTGGGGCATTAAGCAACATACAGTATATGTATAAACCTATCTTTGTGTTTTACAGCTGTTTAGACCTTCAGTTGCATAGACTGCATGTGTGTATTCAAGTGAGCACACAAATCTGTGAATTAGCAGCTCCACCATTTTGTGAGTGACAGCAAGAGTCGTCAATCTATTGAAATCTGAAAAATATATTTTGGCCACCATTCTGGATCCTAGGTTTAAGTCCTCCCTTTTGAGTTTTTTTCCAAAAGACCAAAATCTAAAACTATGCAAAGAGCTGTTGGTCAAAAAATTGTCAGCTGCAGCCGCATGTGAAACACCTTCATCTCCTCCTTCAGTTTCAACAGCTGCCAGGAAAAAACTACATTTTCCTTACAGAATTCCTGCTGGTCATGCAGATCAGTCACCAAAAAATGACATCTAGTCCGGCCTGAGAGAACTGCCTACTAGTGACATGTCTTCTACCGTGACTATGTCAGGAAAAAGAGGCAATTTGAAGTCCCATACACAAACTGGCTTTGCATTACTTAAGTTGTCCACCCTCCAGTGTGTACTCCAAAAGAGTTTTCAGTGCAGCTGGCAACCTTGTCAGTGATCGGCGTAGGAAGTTACTTCCTCAAAATGTGGAAAATATGATGTTCATTAAAATTAATTACAAATTCCACTAGGAAGACCTTGAACAACAATTACATAAAAAAATGACAGAGGCGCCTATGGTGGAATCCAGCGGGGATGAATTGATATTGTGTGAAGAAGAGGATGTACACACTGATTTGGAGGACGAGGATGAGGGCAACTTGTAATGCAAAGCCAGTTTGTGTATGGGATTATTTTCTTTTCCATGTAGAAAGCACATTGGCAACTTGTTTTATGGGGGTCAAAACAAACCAATCATTTCAGCCACAATTGGCAGTCCTTGTCACTGAAATGATTGGTTTGTTAAACTGTCCTGTTGCATATACAACATAAGGGTAGGTGGGAGGGTCCAAGGACTATTCCATTTTACACCTTTTTCCATTCCATTACGTGCTGATTGGGGCATTGCTGCCTGACATTTTAAATTAATGTTATGGTTGGTTTAGGAATCAATGATTTTTTTAAATTAATTTATGACCAATATAAAAGCCAGGGGCTGCAACCAATGAATTGTTTTTTAATTAATTTATGATCAATTTAACAGCCAGGGGCTGCAACCAATGAATTGTTTTTTAATGAATTTATTATCAATTTAACAGCCAGGAGCTGCAACCAATGAATTGTTTTTTAATTAATTTATTATCAATTTTACACCTGGCTGTCACTGTCATTGGTGTAGCTGCGCAGGGGTGCTGTGCTCCTGTCTGTCGAGGGGCTTCTGCCCAAAATAATAAATCATTTTTTTATGTGCGTATCAGCCACACCTGTGATCGGCATAGCTGCGCAGGGGTGCTGTGCTGCTGTCTGGCAAGGGGCTGCATGGATATTGCAATGAAAACTTTGGTTTTTAAGTTATTGGGTTACAAAAATGTTTTTTTCGTTTTAGTCACGGCTAAACATAAGAGTCACCTTCTGGATGTGAATTGTCTCAATTGCATGGGGAAAACACAACCCTCAGATGAGATGGATCTCAGCCAGTGGACAACATTGAAATCACCATTAAAATGTCACAATGGAAGACTACAGTGTGGAAAATCTTTCTTCACAGTCAGGAGAGGCCTCAGAGAACATAAGAAAAGATGCTCTAGGTGCTGAACTTCAAGGGATTTCTCCATCATGTTCTGCAGTATGGAAAGGTTTCATTCATATGTTTTCTATAAAGCAGTTCAAAGTTACAGCCTTCAAAGTGTCTGGTAATTCCTGGCAAAGGTGGGTGTTATAGATAGCCAAAGATTATTACAAGCAAAGGATTAATCTGTCTGGGAATTCATGGATCGTATTTGGCCTGAATGCACTAAGACATCCAGTGATTCTGTCACTGTGTTCTGTAGCCCACTAGTTTATTCCTACCTGAATGGCAAAATGAAATATGGAATAGTAAGCACAGACAACATGGAGGCCTTTGTTATTCTGCTGCCTGCATGCCAACCAATACCTCCCAGACTACACCCACTGGGGGGACCAGGTCTTGATAATGACCATCCCCATCTGTTGCTAGGCCTTTTTTCAAACCATCCATGCTGGACTTACTGTCCAAAAAGGGTAAGCAGGGTACAGAAAGAGGAGCTAGATGTCCCCAATGACATTTTTTTCTTCTATCATAGATGATGTGGAGAGAATAAGAGCTTCAAATGTTTGACTTGGAACAGGGGCTCCCACCTATTTGGCTTCCGTCCATAGAACAGAGCTCTGTTCCTCAAGACCTGTCTATGCCTGAGCCGATAGGTAGTCTCTGTCTGTTGGTAAACACCCTTCAGGAGATGGCAACCCAGAATAACAACAACTATAATAAAGTGTCCACTGATAACCAGCCTGATCCCTTAACATCAACATACCCCATATGGCCAACTCATAACATGACACCCAGTTTGCAGCCTCCTCTTCCTTATGACACTAATTCAGTCGCCATGGTTGCTCCAGTACAAGACAGTGGGAACAATGGCAATTTGAAGGCCACTAACTAACTGTTTTTTTTAATGTCCCTTTACAGGTTGGGAAACAGAATAGATTTTATTTTGGAAAGCACGCTTCCTGGTCCCCTTCTGGGATGAAAAAAAAATGCCAGCAAGCAGGCATGGCGTAGCCGCACAACGTAATACTTAAACCTTAGGTCTGAAATTTTGCATTTGCTGCTCAGTTCTGCTTGTTCACAATATATCTCATATGGTTAAGTGGACAGTGGGAACAACGACAGTTTGAGATAACTATGTTTTTTTATATCCCTCTACAGGTTCGTAAATGCCAGTTTATAGAAGATTTGCAAAGCATTATTTAAGTAATTTGTTTATTTATTTTTGGAAAGTACACTTCCTGGTCCCCTTGTGAGCTGTGAGGTGGTCAAAATTGACTGGAAACTAGTGGAAATAAATGTTATTGAGGTTATTAATAATGTAGGAACAAAAAAAAGCCCATTTTATGTGATTTTAGCTGTTTTTTTTATTTTTTAAGAAAAAATCCAGTTCCAAAACCAAAACCTGAAAACAAAACACGGAGATGAGGTTTTAGCAAAACCAATCCAGATCCAAAACCAGGGGAGATCCAGATCCAAAACAAAAACACGGGGGTCGGCGCACATCTCTATTTTGTTATGTAGTATACTGGTTTTAGGAATTTACTAATGTATGCCACTTTTTTAAGTATTATTCTGTATAGTACACACAAATAAATATTAAACTTTTTAATTATACCATCTACTCTCATTCCTTATCTACACACTTTTTTTGCGCTGGAAGTATCTTCTTTTTACGCATTTCCACCACGACTGGATTGGTGAAACATAAGTCTACTCCTACTGCTGTCAGCCAATTATGCTGGGCAGCGCAGTATCACTACCACAGCGATAGTAAATCATGGCGATAGGAGGTTTTCTGTCACTACTAAGTGGAGATAGAAAACCAACCCAAGTGGCACTTATAATAAATAGTCCTGCAAATGTGCTATCCCGTTTTCCCCAGCCTAGATACCGTATTAATGTGGCGCTTGTTACCTCTGATTGCTCATGGCTGTTCTGACCCAGCATGCGTTGTTTCCCTCAGATATATCCAATCTGCATGTAATGTCTTGGGCCATTGTATATGCAATTGCTGTCAAAGGAGGAGAAAAAAAACATATACGACTATTACTAAATACAGAATATTTATTTTAGCTTGTGAACAGAAATCTGATTTCAATATGTAAATATGCAGTGCATGCTGTACCCTTCTTTGTGTCACTGCCCAGTGATAGCACCACTTACTAAAGAGGTCATCAGTATGGCAATTATTAGACCCCTTCTTGCAGTATATATATATATATATATATATATATATACATAAGCTTGATGTCTATACAACTTTCCAGTGCCATAATATAGGTTATCCTTTACAGAGAGGTTTGTGGGTCATATCACTGTTAGTAAAACCCTTATGGTTATAGTCAAGAGGCAGTTAGGTTACAGAAGAGCTAGTTGGAGGCAGGTAAGCAAATCTGCCCCAAGATGACTGGATTCCACCAGGGAGATGCTCAGGAGGGAGTTGAGTAGAAAGCCCAGTGAGGCCCCTTGTGCATCAGGCTGGGGACTGTGGGCCTGATTCAGACCCGCCCACGAGCGCTGAGCGCTTGCAAGCGGGTCGATGTTGGCCAAGTACGCATGTGCACGACAGAGGCGGCTCCGTAGTGCGCATGCGCGAGACCCGAATAACGACGGCCAAGCCGTCGTTATGTGTTTCGCACCAAAGGGGGCGTGCTGTCGATGGTGATCGACAGCACGCCCCCTTTGGTGGGCGTGCCGGGAGCGTGGCTGCCCTGATGGAGGCGTTCCCATGGAAACGCCTACCGTCTGGGGCCGGCCCCACTGATATTACTAGTGATGTCCGTGGGAGTGCTTTTGGCTCTGATATAGCCAAAAGCACACCAGGGCTTGCGGCAGCTGAGACCCTACCACAAGGGTCTTGTCTCAAGCCCGATGGTCGCGATCGTCTTGACCATCGCGACCATCATTTTGGCCGCTCTCTATAGCTGTGGGTGGTCACCCACAGCTATGCGAGTGGCCAGGAGGCCGCTCTTAAAAAAGATAAGGACGGCCCTGATTCAGAGCAAGCACTCTGTCAGAGCGTCCGGCTCTGAATCAGGGCCTGTGTAACAAAAGCTGATAGGCAGACCATCTGCCTATTTGTAGGGAGGGTTCAGTAAGTGACTTAGTGCCCTGAATAGTGGGTAAGCTGTTTGTTATTGTTGTTTATGTTTACTCTCTAAGGGGTCTATTCATGTAAATGTGCAGATCCCGTGTGATATATTCAGAGATGTGCCGTGTTTTGGCTTTGCCAGAACAACCCTCAAAAGTTTTAGTTTTGCCAAAACCACCCTCAAATGTTTTGGTACCTCTTTGGTTTTGGTTGTCTCTGAATAGATCTCTGCATTGCTGGCTAAAGACCTTTATTAGTAACCACAAACACTGCACCAATGCAGTATAATTCCCGTATATTACAGTATTATATAATGACTAGAGAATACAGAGGAACGATGACACCAGCAATGTTTATCCCTGTAGGAGTTGCCGCATCTGTCTAACATTGTAAATAATTTACAAACCAAATCACAGTAAATATAAGGGGTGTGGCCAGCCATTACAGAAAAGTGGCCAGCCATTAGAGAGGACATAGCCTGCAGACAACATGGATACATCAGTGCAGGGCCTGCTCATTGCTCAGTATTGAAGAGCAAGTAACTTTGCACCAGGACAACCATGTTGTAATGAAAGGGGTGGAAATACATTAATTTTTTTGCATGCTTGGTAAATACCGGCTGCTTTTGCATGTAGCCCACAAATGCTGGACAGCTTTATTTTTACACAGCAATTTAGATTTGAGTTAGGACATGCCCCTTCCAAATCTAAATCTCTCTGCCAGGGGCGGATTCATGGGAAGATTCCAAGTGGGCCAACTTTTTTTTGTATATGCGTTTCTTGTCTGTGGGTGTGCTGCATGGCCGGACCGTTAAGTGATAGAGTGAACTGTGAAGTGTAGGCTTACAAAAGTCAGTCAGCTCAGTAAGGATACTGGATTTCTACCTCTATACGCACCTACCTATACCTTCTAAAACCTGCCTATAAACCTCTAAAGTTGACGCTATTTGCGTACGCAGTCATACAGTAAAATAAAGACTTTAGACCTTGAACATGTGGTTCCAAAGGACAAAGTATTATTCAAGTAAAGTACAGTCAATTACACGCTGTGATCTAAGTACAATTTAGTGCAAAGAATTATACAGACCCAAGATACAGTCATACATACGCACGCGCTCTGGACCAGATGCCGGCATCAGCAAGAAACCTCCGTCAATCAGCAATCAGCAAGAAGACTACCCTTCCAGAAATAGACAACACAATAGAGAAGTTTGTTGCTGATCCCATTGGTTCCCCATCGTGGTGCGCATGTTACAGGGCATTTAACAGGTTGATTCAAATGGACACAGAACAGCCTGTAACAGCTTGCTGCCTCCGTTTCAAACCTCATGCAAATCTTGGCTGTTGGTTTTACAATGTACATTCTGGTGCTTTAAGTCTCTACGGTCCATAAGTTGTGAATGCATGTTGCGATCTCCACACCGATGATACCGGGAAGCTGTTGAGAGAGTGCAGATCAGTATAATACCAAACACGGCTTACTTATCACATATTAAACCTTAGATACCAAAATAGCCTTTATTTCACAGCATTTGTAATAAATGAATAAAATTTGGATCTTTTACTTAATAGCTACGGAACCTTTTGTGTAAGTGTGCATTATGTAAGTATTAGGGATATGGGTAAAGACGCTAGTTTGCTTCGTGCAGAAGCGTGCGCACTAAGCTAATGAAAAGCGTTCGCATGCTGGGCCTTATGCATTCGCTAATGTGCGACATTTTAACAGCGCAACTCTGTGTATTAATGTGTGTATGAGGTATGGAAAAAGATGCGATCGCTTAATGTTAATAATAGCATCACCATATGTACTTAAGTGTGAGTTTAGCTAAAATAGTGCTGAGCGGCCATTCGCAAAATGGAGTCTTGCCGATCTCATTTCCAAAATGGTGTCTTGCGGCCATTCGCAAGATGGCATAGTTTCGATCTTATTTTGAGCTGATCTTGTCTCAGGAAATTATCCAGCTTCTACAGTCCACCCTTTGATAGCGAACTACATGCTATCACCTTCTGATGTTAAAATTAAATTAGGCATACATTTATATATTATTTAATGTTATGGAATGCCATAAGGTGGTTCTTAGTCCATCAATAATGTGTCTCTGGGAGGGGACATAAAACTACCATTATACGCACAACGCAGATCTTGGAAGATCATGGGAATGATGTGGGGATGTATCAATCCTATAGAGGAAGTCTTGAGCGGGATCAGGGACTTACATTATTTGAGATGTTTAAAATAACATTTTAATAAATAATAAATTTCATGCATGTCTAAACATAATACATTATATGATGGTATTCCCAAGTTCAGGGTTGTAATGCAGTTCTATATTTACCTCAGTATTCATATTGTCATTACTGACCACCATCATAATTTTGTTCCTTTGTTTTACCTTATTCTTACATTTTCCACACTTCAGCACAATAGGAGCACACCGGACACATATGCCAATTACTATGATGATGACCAGTATAAGGATCAGGAAATTGCCTACGTTTGCGATCATTTCCTGGGCCCATTTCCCTAGGCCTGAGAACCATTTTATGGGGTTCAACCATGACACCCATTCCTCTACCTTTTCCTCTACTTCAGCCACTGAAGCATTATGGTTCTCCCGAAATTCCCATTTCAGCTGGAGAATTTCATACATCTTTCGATCTATTACCTCCTTGGGATCGCTGGTATCATTGGTGACATAGGTGCAACACTTCACTCCTAATTGGGTGGCCAAAGTTACGCAATATCCTCCAGTGACAGCGGTTAAATAATTTAACACTAGCCTGTGTTGCACCAGTTCTTTCTTGTACGCTTGCAATTTTCTACCTGTATACCTGAAGGTGTCATCATACATCTCGGTGATATTATCTATCAATTTAGCAAGATCCTGAATATATCTAAAATTTAGTGTACTCCGAGCAATCCTGGTGGGATCCAATGCTACTAAAACTTGAAAGCCAGTTGTCTCACTAATTAACTGAGTGGCTTTATGCAAGTCACCAAGTATCATATTTCTTTTGCCTCTGTGTTCATACTGTGTGTGAAGATATGGTGATGGTGTATTTTTATGAATACTGAGCATTTCAACATGTCTTCCCAGGTAACACAAACCTTCGGAACTCGGGGAGAGCCACTTATACGCTTTTCTTCAACATATAAAATATACATTATCGGGGAGAACATAAGGAATAGTATGCATCATTATCATTAAACACAGGACCTCATTCAGAGCCGGACGCTATTTGCGTTCGCTCATTCAGAAAAAGGGGCCGGATATTTAAATAGAGCGCTCGTTCTTTGCGGTCTGTTGACGCCTCTATGTCTGAGCGAGCAAACAAAATATGCGCTCGCTATTTTGTAAAGACGCCCCCTGGCCGTTCGCATCATACGTCATCTCCGCTATTTATTAGACTAGAGTACATCGAAAGGCGTCTGAACTGCTCGCAGTGCTTGTGGTTGGATTTTCCTACCGCAATCACGTGGCCGATGATGCTGCTTTGTTAATTATGCACTCCCATTAAACCCGTTTTGACCGTTTGGCACGCCTGCGTTCGGATCTCCACTTTTTTTGTTTTCAAACACCTTCCCCTGTTACCACCCACAAACGCCTCATCCTGTCACTCAAATTAGCAGGCACTCGCTATTTTGCGAACACACGATTTCCGACCGCACTGACTGGCTGGCGCATGCGCATTACGACCCATACGCATGCGCAGATGTGTGAACATCGCTCGGAGCGAACGAGCGGCCACTTACGAGCGGCTCTGAATCAGGCCCACATTTCCCTTACAAACAGTCCTATCTCAGGCTCTTCCATATGGTACATGCAAGTTTCTGGTTGTATTATCTTAGCACAATATCCATCTGGTACCTTACCAATAATTTCTTTGGTGGAACTCAATGTATACTGATACCTAAAATGTCTCCCATTAGATCTAATTGAGCGTAACAGATCATGATTTATAGACTCATTATCAGCTCTCAGTGAGGTCATCGTCTGATTATTCCCCAACACTTCCCAATTCCCTGGTTTATTGGGGTTGGTTATGTTCAGGCACAAAAGTGATCTATCTGCTTGGAATTGATATAATTTGAAATGAGGTGGTTTGGATGAGAGGAATTTTCCATCCAAGGTTTTCCCTTTTTGCATTTCTAAAATTTCCGTGATATTCAGCGGAAATGGTACCAACCCTACATTATGTTGACTCTGTGGCACATGTGAGCACACCCAACAATCAGTTTCATTTAAAACTTTGCCTACCATGCTATGATAATCCTCTAAAGGATACCCACCCCAGTACAGGTTATATTTAGGTTGGCACCGTTGGATACAGTTCTCATCAACTAGGGACCCACAAAACTCACAAATACAGGAATCTTCAGATGATAAACCTCCACACCGTTCCCGAGTATCCAAAATAACAGCTCTCTTAACAATTACAGTACTAAGATTGGTCAAACACTCCCTTGATTGGCATAGCACTCCTCCTCACTCCACTCCATCAGCGCTGCCATCAGCTCCCATCTCCTCTATCAGTCCCCCGACACAGAAACCGGACATTCCCGAACCGACCAGGATGGTGAACACTCTAGAAGAGAATATGAAAATGAACAAAGCAGGTCAGTCCATTGTCACGATAAAGACCTGCAAATTTCTTTTAGTTCAGGTATCTCACTATCACCTTTTCAATCCTCCCGGAACAAGCTTGCGATAGATAGGTCCACGTTGTCAGCCTTGTCTCCGCCTTGTTTCTCCACCGGTCGGTTGACCTTTTTGCAGTGAGTGGAATGGACCCAGGTATCTCTCTCAGCCACATTCAAAGATGTAGTACTTGTCAGCAGCACCAGGTACGGACCTTCCCACCGATCAGTTAAACAACCTGAATGCAAGAAATTTCTGATCATAACATATTCTCCTGGTTCAACATCATGACAGTTAGTTTCAGGCATATCATGGGACAACAATTTCAGTTTCTGCTGCTGTTTTAAATATTTACTCATTGATACAAGATACTTTACAGTCACCTCGTTGTTCCCCTTCAAGTCTTCCTGTGGACTTATAATCAAATGAGATTGTCTACCAAACAGTGTTTCAAAGGGGGACAGATTTGGAGGGGGTCTAGGAGTGGTCCTAATGCTATACAGGACCAACGGTAATGCTTCTGGGCATCCCAGTCCAGTCTCTGCCATGATTTTACTTAACTTATTTTTAATAGTCCCATTCATCCTCTCTACCTTGGCGCTGGCCTGTGGTCGGTAGGGGGTGTGAAGTCAACTATTGATACCCATCAGCTTACACATATTTTGAAACACATCACCTGTGAAAAGGGTACCTCTATCACTCTCAATAATTTTAGGGATACCATATCTGCATACAAACTCCTGTACTAATTTCTTGGCAGTAAACGCAGCAGTATTAGTGGCCGCTGGGTAGGCTTCAACCCAGTTGAAAAATACGTCATTGCACACTAATACATATTTGAGATTCCTGCAGGGTGGCAATTGGATTAAATCAATTTTTATCACCTGGAAAGGTCCATCAGTCAGTGGAATGTGGGATGGTTCGGTAGGGATCACTTTCCCTATGTTCTTCCTCAAGCAGGTCAGACAGGACATTGCTCTCTTTTCTGCTTGTGAAGAAAAACCCGGTGCGCACCAGTATGCTCTCACCAATTTGCACATACCTTGCTTTCCCAGATGAGTCAGACCGTGTGCTGCCTCAGCCAGGCTGGGGTAATATGCTTTGGGGGCTACTGGCTTACTTTGTCCGTCCCTCCAGAGCCCGGAGGACGCTTGCCCACATCCCTTGGACTTCCAGATGGACTTTTCCTGGATTGAACACAAATTTTGCATCTCAATTAGTTTCAGCATGTCAATTGTTTGGAAAGACATAATTTGTTTTGTTGGTAAAAACATTTTTAACCCTGCTGCCCATTTTGCAGCTTCATCAGCTCTGCTGTTGCCCAGTTACATCGGGTCACTCTCACATGTATGAACTTTGCACTTAATTACTGCCACCGTTTTGGGCAGTTGGATTGCTTTTAAAATATGTTTTATGTGTCTGGAATGTGCAACTGGTGTGCCTGCTGCTGTCATAAAATTTCTCAGACACCATAGAGTTCCAAAATCGTGCACGACTCCGAATGCGTACCTAGAGTCAGTGTAAATGTTAGCAGTTTTGCCTGCTGCCAGTTCACACACTATTCATAGTGCTACTAACTCTGCCACCTGGGCTGAGTGAGGAGGACCAAGAGGTTCAGCTTCTATGATGTCTGTGTCAATTACAACAGCATAACCTGTACATAATTCACCTGTGTCTGTTTGTCTATGACAACTCTCGTCCGTGTAAAATGTCAAACCCACATTCTCTAAAGGTGTGTCACGTATGTCAGGTCTAGCAGTAAAGGTCTGATTCAGATATTCCATACAATCGTGTGTATCATTATGTCCGCTGAACTCACTTCCCACCAGCAACTCGTCTCCTTCCACCCTTTGTACATCATGTTGTACATATGGTAAATACGTTGCTGGATTCAGTGTACTGCATCGTTTAACAGTGATGTTGGCCGGTGCAATTAGAGCTAGTTCCCATTTGATAAACTTAGCTGAAGAAACATGTCTGGTTTGGGCAGAGTTCAGCAGAGCATATACAGCGTGGGCAGTGTAGACAATCATATCATGGCCCAATACTACGTCCTCACTTTTACTCACCAATAGAGCCATTGCTGCTACACTTCTTAAACACGTTGGGAGTGATCTTGCCACAGTGTTCAATTGTGCACTGTAGTATGGTACGGGCCTACTGGCAACACCATGTTTTTGTGTGAGGACACCTGCAGCACAGCCATCGGCTTCCGTACAATACAAATCAAAAGGTTTTTCATAATCAGGTATTCCCAATGCAGGTGCTTTTGTCAGACTATCCTTAAGATTAAGGAAAGCCTGCTCTGATTCCTCTGTGTGTATGACATGATCGGGTTTTGAGGAAGAGACTAAGTCCTGTAAAGGCAAGGCCAAAATAGAAAAACCTGGGATCCACATTCTACAGTATCCACACATTCCCAAGAAGGCACAAATTTGCTGCTGGTTCTGCGGCAGTGTCATGTTCTGTATGGCCTGGAATCTGTCATTTGTGAAACGTCGTAACCCCTGGGTTAGGCAGTGTCCCAAATATTTTACTCTGGATTGGCATGGCTGTAGTTTGTCCTTAGCAACCTTGTGTCCTGTGTGCGAGAGGTGAAGCAATAAAAGTTTAGTATCATTTAAACATGACATAAACGAATCAGAACATAGCAATAAATCAATCATCTACATATTGAATTAGAACAGATCCATTTACAGGTTGGAAAGATTGTAAACAGTCGTGCAGGGCCTGGGAGAAGATGCTGGGGCTGTCTATGAAACCTTGGGGCAATTGTGTCCATGTGTATTGTACCCCCCTGTATGTAAAAGCGAATAGATACTGACAGTCTGGGTGAAGAGGTACAGAGAAGAAAGCAGAACAGAGGTCAATGACAGTAAAATGGGTTGCATTTGGTGGGATCTGCATAAGAATGACAGCTGGATTTGGCACTACGGGAAATTGGCTCTCTACTACCTTATTAATACCTCTAAGGTTTTGTACCAGCTTATAACCCCTCCCACCACTCTTCTTTACTGGAAAGATTGGACTATTGGTTACACTAGCTGTACGAACTAAAATTCCCTGTTGTAATAATTGCTCAATTATTGGATAAACCCCTAATTCTACCTCCTGTTTTAGTGGGTACTGGGGAATTTTTGGAGCTTGCCTACCGCCTTTTAAAGTTACCATTACAGGGCTTATGTTTGCCATTAATCCAGTGTCCTGTCCATCCTTGGTCCAAAGTGAATCTGGAATTTGGGATAACATTTGATCTACCTGAGATGGATTTTCATTTACACTGGTAGAGTGATACATTATACTTTGGGGAGTGTCCAGTATATCCCTCACCTCGTGCGCAACTTTCTCTGGGATATGTCAAAATACACCATCAGGGGTACAATATATGACACATCCCATCTTACATAACAAATCTCTACCCATTAAGTTAGTAGGAAGGAAGGAATGCCTGGTATACAGTGGCCCGATAGTAACCTCCGTGGATTTTGTTAAAGGATAATGTTGCACTTTACCCGTTACGCCCATTGCTGGTACTGTCTCATTGGTTACCTGTAAATTAACGGGAGATTTTATCACTGATCTGGTCGCCCCTGTGTCTACAAGAAAAGGATATTTAGTACCAGCTACATCAACCATCATGACTGGCTCTTCCCTAGTACCTCCTGTTAACTTGACTATCTGTAGACTACAGGTATGACCTGACCCCTAGCGTTGGCTCCCACTCTCCAATAAAGCATTAACAGCCACAATTGGAGCTGGTGCCTGTTGGACATTTGCTGGTCTCTGTACATATTACTTATGGGGCTATCCAGGTTTTCCCTGATTTGGGGGTCCTACCCTTTTTGCCGTACAGTCCCTACTTACATGTCCTGGCTGGTTACAATTGAAGCACGTTCATGGATTGGATGAAGAAAAAGGTTGTTGTGCAAGTTGAGCAGGAGGGGGAAGTGGCGGGTAGGGGTAAGGATATTGAGGGAAAGGATATGGTGGGGGATATGTAGTTTGTGGGTAGTATGGGACTTGTGGTTGTGTAGGATAAGTGGGATAGGGTTGTGTTTGCAGTGGTGTGGGACTAGTGAGGGCGTGTAACTGTTCAGGTGCAGGAGTGTGTGTGGGTGCAGGAGTGTCTCCTGGCTGTGATGTTACCGTCATTCCTTCCAGAGCTTGAATACTGACAGCCATTAGTTTCTCGCTCTGGGTCTCTCTCTTCTTTGAGATGTTTTTGTGGCGGATTCTATGAGGGTATCTATTGTGACTCCCCTCCAGCCAGGCTGTGAGGTCTGAACCTGGGTTTTTAGGTTCTCTTTAAGGCCATCCATGAGTATGGTGACATTCATTCCCCTGTGGTGAATGCTATCTTTAATATCCTCTAGCCCAGTGTACTGGGTGATAGCCTGCAGAGCCCAGTCGCAATAATCTTCTGCAGATTCACACTCCTTTTGCTTTATGGTGAAAATTTTGTTCCAGTTAACTACTACTGGAAAATATACACCCAATTGAGTTATAATACGCGTAATGTTACCTTGGTTTACTTGGTCTGTTAAGGGAACGTCACCATCCAATACACAATCCGTGATAAATTTTGTCACATCGATATTGCGTGGTAGACAGGACCTTAACACCACCCGCCCATCTTTACTGGTGGGCTCATGAGAACTACCCACATTTCTCAAAAATCTTTGACATTTGGCTAATTCCTTCTTGGGATCGGGGAAATCATTTATGATGGAATTTAGCTCTGCTCTTGTCCAAGGACAATGCATTACCACATCCCTTGTAGGTACAACTCCGTTCGCATCCGCATTCCCATTTGGAACAGTGATTGTCCGAATGGGATGCAGTCCGGCTGCAGTGCTACCTTTGACCTTATTACCTGGTTGGGGGTTTAGTCTGTTGCTGCAACGTATCGTATTAACAACTTCCTCCACGGGTGCAGAGGAGTTTAACACTTCCCGTGCTGTTACAGATGGAGATGGTGGCACCACTTGGGCTTGTCGTGGTATCGCATCTAACATGTGTACAGCATGGGAAACGGCAGACATAACAATAGGCTCATCATCCACATCATAAACATTTTCTTTATGGTTACTTAAGAAAGAGTACAAATTGCTTGTTACATTTTTATGAGTTTTGTTCAATAACTGTACCTGCATCCCCATCCACATAAGGTGGCGGTGGTGCGCGTGAACTACTGGCAATACCTTCCGCAACGCTACCTTGCCTAACGTGCATGCCATTTTGCGGCTCACACACATTGCAATCCAGCGCCGTGGGTGTATTTGCTGGCAATGCGTTCGCAACGCTAGTTTGCGTTGCTTGCACATTTTTAAGCCACGCATCCCCTTCATGCTGCCACAATTTTAAACATTCATAATATTTAACTTTTTTCTCTCGAGAACGCATCAGACTGATGTGACCCGGACATTATCCAATTCATCTTTATCAAAACTACCAATCCTGGGAAACGGTCTAGCACTCTTCATCGTTATTTTAAACCGTACGTCACAATACCTTATTGCATAAGTACCGTACTTAGTATGCATAATACGACGGCCCAATCCAAGCGGCGCTTCCATTAGCAGCACATCATTGTCTAACATTTCTATTGTTTGCGTGGCTCCTATCTTGGGACAACTACTACGTTTTTCAATTAAAATTTAAACTGGTGAAAGACAATTAAGATACTTTCACTTACATGCGGACGCCTTTGAAAAAGGGTGTATCCGCAAACCCTATGGAGGACTTCTAGACGCTTCCACTCACCTACGGAAGTAAAGGCCGCGTCTGCTCAGCAATCCCTTTTTGACTACCTTTCAACTGCTAGGGGGCAGCAAAGTACCCTTTGTTTTCCAGTTGATTTCGTCCACCCTCCCACCAGCTCACAATCACAATTTAACCAAAATTATGCAGTTCAATTATAGTGTTCAAATAAGCCTAACAGATCACACACATTGATTACTGAACGCTATAATCACGCTGGGAGCCGAACCCTAACAAAAATAACAACCCATACACCTGCCTTGTGTAAAGTAAACGGTATGCTGCTACTGAGTCACTAGGCCAACTCCTGCGCCTAGCACTTAAGGGTCCTACGATACCCTTATCATTTAGGTCCTGTGTTACACCCTAAACAAGTACTCACAGTTACACACTTTTTTCCTGCGCAGAAAAATACACGTTAACCCAGTTATTGGCAATAATTAAAAAATATAAACTCAACAGCTTTGTTCAAGCACATGGCAGCACTACCGGAAGTACGTATACGCTATTGTGCAACTAGTTGCATACACAATAATTCGACTACTACACAACCGTATGACCTAACGTTAACTGCGTACGCAAAAGTGCGTCTCTATAGCGCGCAAAAATGCGACTCAGCCACGAGCGCAATACTGCGACATCCTTTTTAGCGTGAAATTCTATCAACAAAGGAAAACAAACTTTTTCCTTTCTTGTCCCTGGATTCTAGTCAGCGTACCCTGACTCACACGATAACGGATAGCGATCTCTCATCACCGAGTGGTTGCAGGTAAAACTGCGTGTGGCCACTATCCACCCTTTGGTGAGATATCGATAACTGTAGGTATATCGTGTGAGTAGGTAAGTGACCTCACTATACAAGCCCCCAACTAAGGATACTGGATTTCCACCTCTATACGCACCTACCTATACCTCTAAAACCTGCCTATAAACCTCTAAAGTTGACGCTATTTGTGTACGCAGTCATACAGTAAAATAAAGACTTTAGACCTTGAACATGTGTTTCCAAAGCACAAAGTATTATTCAAGTAAAGTACAGACAGTTACACGCTGTGATCTAAGTACAATTTAGCGCAAAGAATTATACAGACCCAAGATATAGTCATACATACGCACGCACTCTGGACCAGATCCCGGCATCAGCAAGAAACCTCCGTCAATCAGCAATCAGCAAGAAGACTCCCAACTGGGGTCACAACACACACATTTATACCCTTCCAGAAATAGACAACACAATAGGGAAGTTTGTTGCTGATCCCATTGGTTCCCCATCGTGGTGCACATGTTACAGGGCATTTAACAGGTTGATTCAAATGGACACAGAACAGTCTGTAACAGCTTGCTGCCTCCGTTTCCCGCCTCATGCAAATCTTGCCTGTTGGTTTTACAATGTACATTCTGGTGCTTTAAGTCTCTACGGTCCATAAGTTGCGAATGCATGTTGAGATCTCCACACCAATGCGCACTAAGCTAATGAAAAGCGTTCGCATGCTGGGCCTTATGCATTCGCTAATGTGCAACATTTTAACAGTGCAACTCTGTGTATTAATGTGTGTATGAGGTATGGAAAAATATGCGATCGTTTAATGTTAATAATAGCATCGCCATATGTACTTAGGTGAGAGTTTAGCTAAAATGGCGCTGAGCGGCCATTCGCAAAATGGCATCTTGCCGATCTCATTTCCAAAATGGTGTCTTGCGGCCATTCGCAAGATGGCATCGTTTCGATCTTATTTTGAGCTGATCTTGTCTCAGCCAATTATCCAGCTTCGACATCAGCCAGCCAGGAAATTAAATTTGGAAATTACAAGGGGGGACAGGTCGTGTGCCGGAGGCGTGCCCAAAACGGGGCATGGCTTATTGGGAAAGGGGTTGACCCTATGGAAAATGGGGCGGAGCCTCGCAGCTTCCCCCGTTTTCGTCACTTTGTGGGCGTGCCCAGCACTCTCTGAGATGCTGGGCAGCCCCCAGGCAGTCCGCACACATGAGAACAGATGCTGTGTGCATGCGCACGGCATTTGTTCTCCTCCTGCACACCCGCTGCTCTGCTATGCACAGCAGCGGTTTGTGCTCTCCCCAACTTCCCCCCCACTGCGGCCCACGGGTGGGACAGTCCCAGAAAAACAGGACTGTCCCACTGGATGCGGGACAGTTGGGAGGTATGCTTGTATAAGAGTCCATTACACTGGCTCTGCCTTTTCAAGTGTGGAATTGAAGCTTACTTGTTTGCAACACCTCAGTCTCCCATTGGTCGTCTGGATCTTACCCGTTACACCTATGTAGGGATAATTGCAGAGTGTCGGATTCAGCACATTTATAGTGCAAAGCTGAAGGGACTTTGCAACATAGTTAGTGTGTTGGACGAAGCCAAAACAGCATTGCTGAGCAGAAAAGTCTTTGCTAGAACAGGTTTTTTTTTTTGTAAGGTCTATCCCAGCAGTGTCTATAAGTATGACTCCTGCAACACACGCCGAAAAATGCCCAAAATGTTATATACCACGTCGCAAATCTTACTAAATAGACACACATTTGTTTAATATTGGATAAAAGGACAAAGAACATGGCTAAAATCTCCCTTAACTAAATCACCAATGTACATTATTTTACGCTAAAAACATAGTTAATATTTCACCCTAATTCTTTTCTATGCAAAGTACAAACACAATACAATATATAAGAGGAAGTAATTCAGTACATCATTAGCTGCCTATTTGTATGAACCTTCTCATCTAAATAGATGGTTTGCTGTAGGTATCGATCACTATCAGAAGTATGTCACAATTTGTGACTAATCTTATATCATTACTCTCAACTGGGTAAGCCTTTACAAGTTATATTGTATTATTATTTGGGGGGGAGGAAGGCAGCCGAGACTTCAATTCACTGAAACACCCAACTCTTGGGAATGGGTTGGTGACAAGCTAAGAATGAGTCACAGAACTGTCTGGCAAAAAGATAACAATAAATGACAGTGAAATAGATTAGATTTAACACACACCTTTTCATGAAGTCTTGAGGGAGAAGAAAAGATTAATTCGGAAGACATTTTATGCCAACTAAACAAATTAAACTGTTATTTACGAGAGCCAAAATCATGCTTTATAAATTAAAAGGACGTATAATTGCATTTGTTAAAACAAATGCTGCAACTGTTTTAGAAAAATAAAGGCAACATCACCATTCTTAATCAATGGTCAATAAACAACAATTATAGTTGGCAGCACGGATGGTGTAATGGTTAGCATTACTGCCTCACAGCACTGAGGTCATGGATTGATTCCCATTATTCTGTGTGTTGTGTTTGTTTGTATATTGTCCCTGTGCTTGCGTGAGTTTCCTCCCACACTCCAAAAATATACAGGTAGGTTCATTGACTCCCGACAAAAATTAACCCTAGTGTGTATGTGTGTGAGCATGTGGTAGGGAAAATAGGGCCTGATTAAGACCGCTGATTCAGACCCGCGGGTCGATGTTTGGCCACTGCGCATGCGCACGCCGGAGTCGGCTCCGACGTGCACATGCGCGAGACACGGCTAGCGAAGGGCACTCCGTCACTCCGGGTCTCGCACACAAAAGGGGGTGGCTGTCGATGTTGATCGACAGCTCGCCCGGTTTTGGAGGCGGGCAGGGGGGGTGGCTGGCCAAATGGAGGCGTTCCCAACGGAACGCCTGCCATTTGGGGGCGGCCCCACTGACATCACAAGTGTTGTCAGTGGTGAGCTTCCGGCTTTATTAAGATCCAGGACCTCACTGGGGCTTGCGGGAACGACACCTTACCGCAAGGGTCTCGTCGCAAGCCCCGATGGTCGCGATGGTTGAGACCATCGCGACCATCACCTGGCTGCACGCAATAGCTGTAGGTGGTCACCCACAGCTATGCGAGCGGCCAGGAGGCCGCACAAAACAAAACAAAAAACGCCCTGATTCAGAGCGAGTACTCTTTCAGAGCGTCCGGCTCTGAATCAGGGACATAGATTGTAAGCTCCACTGGGGCAGGGACTGATGTGAATGGCCATATATTCTATGTAAAGTGCTGCGCAATAAATAACTGGTAATAAATAAATAGTGTTTAAAAAAATAAAGGACTGCAGCACAAATGCTATTTTTTAATGTAATGTCTCTATTTTGTGCTATTGCTCCCAGTTATATTCATAAGAATATAGACTTGTGTGTCAAGATGGCATTGATTGTCGGAGGTCCAAAATGTGCTCAATCTGATGGCAGAAGCTGGCCCGTACATGCTGAATGTGGATTAGCTACAGGTACATGTACCTTGCTTTGTGGCGATATGTAAAATGTGGATGTTGCATTGTAGGTTAAGGTTTTGAATGAGCTTTAAAGGATGGCGACTGCATTTGAGGGGAGGTCCAAGTTTAACCTGAAGATATACAACCCTTCCCTCTGCAAAACTACTTGACATACACATCTCTAGAGACTTATTTCCATACTTTTTTTGCATTGATGATACAACAACATTGAAATTAAACAGTATGGAGGTTCGTTTACATCACAATTTAAGATATAAATAAGGCTCCAAGATAGTAGTATTTTAGGAGAAAAAAATGAATAGTTTAATTGAGAGGAAGAGTGGGCAGCTCTATGAAGGTGGTTTTACTTTTACTATCAAGTATAGTCCAGGCTGAGGTCGCATCAAATAATATTTTGCACAAAAACATCTAGACAGAGGTACTTCTGAAAATCAAACATTCAACTACCGTGTTTCCCCGATAATTAGACCTACCCCGAAAATAAGACCTACCCTTAATTTTGAAACCCAGTCCAAATTAAGCCCTACCCCGAAAATAAGACCTACCTGAACTCATTTTCAGCTGGGAACACTGCAGAGACCAGCGTTCCCAGTCATGCAGTGCACGGGTGACGTCATGATGTCACCCGCGCGCTGAGGATCCTGTGCGGCCGCGCCTGCTGGATCATGTTAGATCCAGTCAGCGCGCAGGTGAGAGCGACATCCCGGACGGCGGCGAGTCAGGTAAGTGCACTGCAATAAGGGACACTGCTACAGGGGGGGACCTGCATAAGCGGCACTTCCACAAGGGGGCCTGCAAGGGGGGGCATGCATAAGCGGCACTTCCACAAGGGGGGGCATGCATAAGGGGCACTTCTGCAAGGGGGGGGCCTGCATAAGGGGCACTTCTGCAAGGGGGCCTGCAAGGGGGTGGCCTGCATATGGGGCACTTCTGCAAGGGGGGGGCCTGCATAAGGGCACTGCTGTCAAAATTAATATAAGACCTACCCCGAAAATAAGCCCTATGGTGTTTTTGTTAACAAAAAAAAAAATAAGACAGTGTCTTATTATCGGGGAAACACGGTAAGAAAGATAAATACAACTAATAATAATATAAATACTTTTACCACCTTAGTATATGCCGGCCATACACAGTGCGATAGGCACCGTGCAACACGATGGGGGATCTTACGTCCGACATATCAGGTGGTCCCCACACATCGATATGCCAGCTTTCCCCTCCTCCTCCCACATAGCGCTGCATGGGATCGCACGTCGCATCCCCTGATCAACTGAACCTGCAGTAAGATCAGGGTGTGCGATGTACGACTTCATGGGTGCGCGCTCGGTCCGACATCAGGCCCATACACGGTACGATATAGCAGCCAAACCGTGCCAATCATTCGGATCGGCTGCTTTATCGCACCTTGTATGGGGGCCTTAACTGGAGTGATCGATTCATTTTGTGATCGATTCATTTTGAATGTAGAAAGCAGTTCCAGCACCTAAACTTCAAATCATTGTTTCTTACAGTGGCAAAAGTAACATAAACTCACTCTTTGTGAAATTGTCTAATGCCTACTTACAATTTCCAGTGTGGTTATACAAGCAACTCCGAATGGGGAAGGCAGTCTAGATTTTGATAAGTATTCAATACCCAAGGTAATGGAAAGTATTGTTCACTCTAGGTCCGGCGCCAGGCAGGGGCATTATGGACATGCAGGGCTGCCCCCAAGTTCTCATGTGTCAGTAAATAGATGCCGGGCACATGTGCCCGGCATCCATTCACTGGCGGTGGCTACTGCACCACTATTTTTCCATCCCACGGGACACTGTGGCCCGCGTGTGGGGGCGGTACCCGGCAGGCTGTTTTAGCGAAAGGGGGCAGGGCGCATTTTGCCCTTTTGAAATCGGGCAGGGTGCAGCGGCCCGCTAAAACAGCCTAGTGGGAACACTAGGAAGGTATACTGATTTTCTGTTTGCTGCAATTTCCTTCAAAGAGATAAGCTTCAAACTGACCATTTATCTGTTGGTAAAGTGCTTTGGACAATCTCACATCCTTGTCCTAGGGTGACAGCAATTGCAATGATGTGCTCTGCAGGTCTTCTTACATTCTTTGTCCCAAGAAAGGATGAGAGAAATTCCAATATCAACAGGTGACCAGATTCTTGCTCTTTCCACACAGAAACCCCAGTTCACAATATGCCACAGTGCCCCCCACACAGGTGATGTAGCTACAGTATAAGTGAGGGTCATCCAGTGTGGGTGCCGCCAGGTGACCACCCCTGTTGTTAATCAGCACTACTAACGTTTACGCTCATGATTGCTATCCCACTACATGCCTGCATTACTGCTGATCTCCACTCTGCCTCTATCTATTCATTATTACATAATTATCACTTGGGATAATTATGTTTCTAAACTCGCTGCAAGTTTAAAAAACTGTTTGGAGGCATTCATCATACCTCATTAATTAAAGTATCACTTTTGAATAGCTGCTCTTTTTGTGGAGTCAGCTTTTTGGAAAACTGATACTTTTTCCCCCTACACCTGCCATGTACCTATGTAGTTTCCTTCCATTGCCATTCTCTATGCCCCCCATGCCCACAGATGTAGCTACCACCCCAGAGCTGCCGACATCTGTGCCCCCGCTAACCTCGCTGCCCTCTGTATTATCTGCATCCTTTCCCCGGTGTCCACCCTGGTGTCTTCTGTGCAATCTCTCCTCCCGCTGAATCCTTTCCCTGGTGTCTGCTCAATGTCCCTTCAGGGTCTTTTGTGTAATCTCTCCTCCCCCTGCATCCTTTCCCTGGTGTCCGGTATGCCCCCCCCTCCATCTCACCCCCCCTGCTGCTGTGTCCTGTCCCTGACAAACTTACACCAGTGTGCACTCTGTGTCCCCCCCAATGTCCTCCCGTGTCCTCTGTGTAATTTCTCCTCCCCCTGCACGCTTTCCCCAGTGTCCACGGTGCACAGTTTGTCCTCCCCCCATCTCCTACACCTGCTGCTGTGTCCCGTCCCCTGCATCCTTTCCCTGGTATGTGCTCTGTCCTCTCCTCTCCCCCACTGGTCCCTCTCACCTGTCTCCTGTTCCTACCTGGTGCATCGCCGTGGTGGCTGGATGGAAGAACATGACAGGACAGTTGGAGCAGGAGACAGTGTGGAGTCTTGGGGACTCGCAGGGCTGCGGTGCCCTGTAGCTTTCAGCTCCCGGAGCTCTGCAGATTAGGGTGGTTGAAAAGTGGGTCAAAAAGGAAATTTTTCCGCATCGATTGCGAGGGTCAAAAAAAATGTGTGGGACCACTTGAGATGATTGCCGCTTAGTTTTTCAAAATCGGATAATATCTTAGTTGGCCAACCGGCGCCTAAAGATTTCGGATTTATGCCCTACAGGCATGCCCGCAGAACACCACCACAAAACGCTCTGGCTTCACTTTTTTTCATACTGTTTGTTGCTAACTAGCAGAATACAATAGTTTTGACTCATTATACACGCCCAGTTCACCATATAGTAAGTGCACTCAACATAGCTGTATCATCTAAAATGCAGAAGTAGGGTATCTGTTGCCCTCTGCCTGCAGCTCTCAGCTTGTGGCGAACAAATACCTGCAACAACCCAGGACTCACCACGTGGAGGTGGCTGCAGCACGAGTCCCACCTGCCGTCCACCCTGTCACATTATAACGCGCTCAGCCAATCTCTGCTCACTGTTCTAGCGGCTCAAAGTCACAATCGGGAACATCTAGCTGTTCTGAAGTTTCAACTAAGTCTGATTCCGAATCAGAATATGTTACAACATCGACAGAGGACTTTCATAGGAAGAAGTCCCCCCCCATCCTGACCCTGAGCCTTCCTCATCGCCCGCAATTGCAGCTTACGGCTATAGGCCTTATCAATGCCACCAATCGCCATACGATGCTTCGATCTCTGGTCTTTTAGAAACATACGTTCCTTGGGATCGACCTTCTTTTCCTTTGGGCACTTATATTCTCCTTCACAACAACAAGTGCAAACATGAAACAGTAACCTTGCCTCTGTTTTGAACTTTTCAAGCCTACTATGGAAATTAGGCCCTCTCTTATTTTTAGCAGTGTCGAGCAACGCTCAATATTTCTTGTAGTACGTCTGAACGCATTTGTCTATGCTTTGCAGGGTGACAGTAGGTAATGATGCTTTAGTCCATACAGCTATAATTCTGTTAGGAACAGCCCTAGCGACCTCTGCAGTTGATGGGTTATGACATGTATCTAACAGAATGTTGAATGACATGGAATTGAAGAACTACTTTTTCATAGAGTCGGAAGAACAGTACCATCAAACTACTGAGGGGTCCCAAAAATAGGACAGTTAGGAGGTGGGGGAGGAGGGAGAGTTGTGTTCTTTCTAGTGGAATCAGCCGGAGCCTTATCGGAATCCATCCTAATTAGGGAAATTATTGGATGGTGTTCTGATGGTTGTCTCTTTCTTTAATTCCTCAGAGCTGCACTGGCCCTGGATCCTTCCTGGCTGCTGTGCATTTGCATCAGGGGCATCTTGTACTCATTGGAGGCTGTCTCTGGGAATCAGTCAGCCTCAGTAATAACTCTCCTCTCCTGGCTGCTGCTAGGCAACCAGACACATTGCTAGCTCTGATTGGCTCAATGATACAGTAATAACGAATCAGAGCACAGCCTGCCCCTCTCCCCTGCACTGCTGCAGATTTTCTTAGCACAGCCACAGCATGGTGAGCAGGGAAGCAGCAGGCAATTGGTAACCTTTTAATCCCACCGAGTCACCAGGGCCATCTCTTCCATTGGGCTTGTTGGTCAGTTGCCCAAGGGCCCGAAGCTTGTAGGGGCCCGCCAACCCGCCCCCCTGCAGCTAGGGCCAGTTGGTAAATTTGTGATATTTTTATAAGCCGGCCGCAGGTGCACTGTATTCTGATCTAACCTCCCCCACCCCATTCCCCGCCAGTGACGAGTACTCACCTCAGTCCCAGTTTCACTTCATCCGTCGGCTTCAGACCCGTCAGACAGAGTTTCTCTGCATGTGTGGGAGGTCTGATGGACATGCAGGAGGGTTTAATGTTATTGACAATTTACATTTTTTTCCTGTGAATGGGTGGGTAGAGGCCCCAGTGCATTGCTTTGCCCAGGGCCCACACTGCTGTTAAGACAACCCTGCGAGTCACTCACAGTGACTGCTGTTGGAGACAGGCTGGACAACAACAACACAGTATACCACAGTATGAGGTCTATTTACTAAGCTTTGTATAGAGATAAAGTGAACAGAGGTAAGGTAGCAGCTAATCAGCTCCTAACTGCCATGTCACAGGCTGTGTTTGGAAAATTACAGTTAGGAGCTGATTGGCTGGTACCTTATTTCCATTCACTTTATCTCCAACCAAGGCTTAGTAAATAGACCCCTATATCTCTATCAGCACTGCCAGAGCGCTTTGCGCTGGTGTTCTGCGGGCATACCTATAGGGTGTAAATCCGAAATCTGTAGGCGCTGGTTGGCCGACTAAGATATTATCCGATTTTGAAAAACGAAATGCCAATCATCTTCTCGACTGGTCCCACAAATTTTTTCGACCCTCGCAATTGATGCAGAATTTTTTTTTTTCAACCCACCCTACTGCAGATACAGTAGGGAAGGATCTGAACAGATCCCTCTGCTGGCTGCAGTGGCTGTAGTGCAAATCTTCACAGGCTGCCATGTAAATGGCAGCCAGGATTCCTCCCCCCAAAAAATGCTTTTTCTGAACTTGATGAATAGCCCTGACACTTAATTTATACAAAAGTATGTGAAAGTGATCATTTTCATCTGATTTTGTATAAATTAAGTGATGATGAATAGACCCCTTAGTATAGAAATCACTGTTTATTCCAATTCTTTAAAGAGCTGTTTTAACAAGTTGAAATGCTAAAACAATTACACTAACACCATGGTAAAAATCAATCGCTTCTAATTTTCTAATTGCAGATTACAAAGCTGTATTTATTGCGCTCCTGGCCTCGTTATTTGTACCTACTGCACCTGTTTCCCAGTTTTGTATCTGTATTCTTGACTTTTGCTGACTTACGAAAGAAAACATGCTAATAGGAAGATAGAGTACAGCTTCTTCCAGCAGGATTTCTTGGACATCATTTTTGCCCTGGCAACACATACCTAACAGTGGATTGGAAACCTGTTAGTTTTTCTGCCTGCCGCAATCAGTGTAGAAGATGTTCTGTTGAATCCATTTATTTGGCTGGGTCGGAAGCCACTGGGGAAAGCATTAATAAATGTTCAATTTTCTGAAGCTATTCCATTACTGATTAGGCATGATCACATCTGTGTTCTGTTTTCAGCTACAAACCTAATAAACCAAGAATAAAATCCTTTGAAATAAAGACACATTGCAATCATTGTCTCTAGCATAAGAAACGCAGGGCATGGCCAATGCCATAAGAGAACTGATCTTAAAATGTTCAATGAAGCAGTGTTTTCTGTCTGAGGGTGGTACATTTTCTACTGCAGTCACATTACAGCTTAAGGAATCCTACCCACTGGCGTTAGAATACATTGCTTAATTGGGCTTTCAATATTCGTGCAAAGCTGTTAATGTGTCTGACAATGTACCCATTCTTTCCAATGTCACCATACTCACTTGTGCTGGGAATGCAGTTGGGAAGCCGGCGGACCTAATCCTGACTGCAAGTTTCCCGACTGTCATATCCCGGCAAGGGTCTAAAGACAGGCGTCCATATGCTGACACCTGTCATTAGACATATGCCGGGAGCCCAACGCCCGGCATCCAGATCGAAGGGACGCCAGGCGCCGAGCGCGGATATCCCTGGGGGGGGAAGGGTTAGGTTTAGGGTTCCCGGGAGGGACTTAGGGTTAGGCACCCCCCCAGGAGCTTAGGTTTAGGCTAGGGGAAGGGGGTTAGCGTTAGGCACCCCAGGTAGGAGGTTAGGGTTAGGCACCCCCCCGGGGGACTTAGGTTTAGGCGGCGGGGGAGGGGGGGTTAGGTTTAGGCACTTAGAGGGGGGATTAGGGTTAGCCACTGGGGGGAAGGTTAGGGTTAGGCACCCCTAAGGGAGGGTTAGGGTTAGGGGGTAGAAATAGGTTAGGATATACTTACCTTTGATGATCGGGATTTCCTCCTCTGCTGGGATGCCGCTGTCGGGATTCCAACCGCCGGGCATGGGTCCCTGGTGCTGTTATCTGTTTTCAGATGTTTTCCATTCAGGTTGCATTCTTTAAAAAATTGCTCCCTTCACTGATTTTAATGCATGTTAAACACATTGAGGTCAAAGAAGTGACCTATAAAGACCTGTCAAATGCAAAAAAAATGCTAGTTAACAAATGCAGTATAAACAAGTGGTTTGTGTTTGACGCGTGTTCACAATTGCAATTCAACTAACCTTTTGAAAAGCTAATTAAATGCCTGTTGGCCCCTCCCCTCACATGCAATGGCGGGAATTACTCTTCTGGATCATGAGTGAGTGACTGGGGCTGTTTGCTCTGCATCGCCCATCACCTCATGCAGTTCTCTGGTGAATAAAATGTCCTTTCTTTCAAAATATTTCCTGAATTACAGGGGATCAAATTGGAACATGAAGTATTTATTTCTCTGTCATTTCTTGATACGTTATGTAATCCACAGGTTATTTTGTTTGCTTAAGCAGCTAAAGACAGTGCACTGGCTAAACACACTTTCAAGATGTAATAAAATGTTTGTTAAACTGTTTCTATAAGATAGAAAATCTGAGTCAACAAAGGGAAAGTGTTATAATATAATATATAATAGATATGAAATAAAAAGGAAAACGCTGATGGAAAGGTCAAGTATTTTGTTCATAGCATATATAATTAACAATCTTAATTATGTAGTAGTTAACTATCCTTTTGGTAAATAATATCTTGAATAGGAAACTGTAAAATTGTATAAAAGCAATTATTACTAAGTTTATAAACCTATAGATTGTAAGCTTGTGTGCAGGACCCTCTTGTTGAGTTATATGCATGATAATACCCAGGTGTAATACATGTGACCAGCTTCCCAAATACACCTACAGAACTGCATCTGGTTTTTACCTATATCAGCCCTTATTTCCCATAGAGCGGTTTTATCAGCTCTCTCAGCACTTATAGTGATATTAAGCACTTTAGTAATACTGAAAGCAGAGGAATGCCATGGCAACCAATATAAACAGTGTAAACAGTCTGGGGAGCACTGGGACACCTGAATCTCTCGCTGTTTCTATACCAGTCCCTGTTCTCAAATCTGAGAGTACCCCCTACACACACAGTCAGACCCCCATTGAGAAGTGCTCATCTGACCCTTATAGTGAGGTTAGGGAATGGAATGCTCTTATTAGTCTATCTCAATTAGAAATGTGCGGTTTGGGTCTCCAGAAATCCGAATCCATACGAATTTCAGGAGTCCAGATAAATTATCAACTCAGATAAATCCGAGTTGCAGTTCTGATCTTCTGAGAAGATCCAGGTAAATCCGAGTCAGATTTAAAAAAAAAAAATCCAGAGCCAAAAGCAAAACACTTCAGGGTGGTTTTGCAAAACCAAAATTAAAATCACGAAGATGAATCCAGATCCAAAATCAAAACCGGGGGATCAGAGCATGTCTCTAATCTCAAGGCAACAAGACTTCTTACGTGTGTAATGTTGTCTTCTATTTAATTTTAATTTCCCGCCAGGCCAGAGCAGGTAGACCACTGCTTCCCATCACGGCCATTAGACTGCACCTTATATCAGTCTTACTGTCCAAACATCAGTTGTAAGTAGGGATGACCGGGTTCGGTTCTCAGAGAACCAAACCCACCCGAATTTTGGGGATGCGGGGCGTTCCAAGCAAAGCTCGGATCTACCTACCTGCCCCGGATCCCTCTCCCGAGGCAAAACCTTGCGATCTGCTGTTGGATCTCGATGTCTTGCCTCGAGCGGCCATTTTGGAAAATCCCTTTGCCTTCAATGGGCAGAGCGCTGATTGGCTGACAGAGCCATCTGTCACGGCTCTCAGCCAATCAGCGTTAAGCACCTTGAATGCAGAGAAAAAACAACTAAAATAAGATAGCGCTGGTTCCCGCAGCCGGCACCCCCGCTGCCGACACACCTGCTGTCGGCACCCCCGCTGCCGACACACTAACTGTCTGCACCCCCACTGCTGACACTGACGGCAGCCCCGCTGCTGACACCACTGGCTCCCCCATGCTGCTTACACTGCCGGCACTCTGCATTGAGAACACCCCTGCAATGCTGACACAGTCAGCAAAACTGCACTGAGGACACCGCTGGCACCCCAGCTCTGCCAACACCACTGGTACCCTGCATTGAGGACACTGCCAGCACTCCCACACTGCCATTCCATGTACTGAGGACATCGTCAGCAACCCCCGCACTGCCAACACAGCCAGCAAACCTGCACTGAAGACCGCTGGCACCCCTGCATTGCCGACAAATACAGATTGGGCAGTGAGAATAGGCATGTTCTGGGGGCGACTAATGGTATTGAGCAAGGATATTCCATGCACGATGTCGATGTTTAGTAAATTTCTGTGTTGCATTGTTATTTTCTATGGAACGTACTTGTGAGTTGGTTTGGCCTAAGCCTATGTTGGTGAACAATATTGTGTGAGGTGGTCAAAATTGACTGGAAATGACTGGAAATAAATGTTATTGAGATTAATAATACTGTAGGGACAAAAAAGTACCAAATTATGTGGTTTTAGCTGTTTTTATCATTTTTTGGAAACAAAAACGGATCCAAAACCAAAACCGAAAAACAAAACACCAAGGAAAAAAATCCAAAACCAGATTCAGATCCAAAACCAAGGGAGATCCAGATCCAAAACCAAAACACGGGGGTCAGTGCGCATCTCTAGTTGTAAGATGGCGGAGCTGGCCGGAACTGATAGTGAAGTTCAGCAAGCCATCATGTCAGCAAGCCTGGCTTCAGAAGCTTGACACTGATTTCTCTCTCCTTATATAGATGCCTTGGTGTACTGTTGGAACAAATGCTTAGACAAGTATGTGGACACTGTGGAAAAATAATCTGTACCACGGCCATACTATTGATTATATGTATATGTACGAGTTGAAGTGAATTACTTCAACACGTTGAGGTAACTCACAATTTAATTGCGGATTTTAACTGAAAATAACAATGTTTATTGCATTGTGATAATGTAAATTATTACATGAATGTATAAACTTCCGCACGCCGGGACAGAGCTTGCGGTAAAGCTCTGTCCCAGCGAATCCCTCTCCCTACTTGCACTTGTGTCTATTCGCATTTGCGTTAGACAGTCTGTCACTGTGCATGCGCCATTATTGGAATGGCCATGCGCAGCATCACGGAGAGACAGTCACAGCAGCGGCGTTTCACTGCAGCTGATACATTGCACGCTGAACTTACAAGTTTGATCAGCGTTGGACCTCCTTCTCAGTGCAGCCTGTCAGCTTCTGTGTAACACAGATAACAACCTTTTCCCCACATAACTTTAGGTTCGTCAGCCCCATCAGAGACACAGGCAGCACTGGAGAGGATCCCTCTCATAACCCCCTTCAGGGACCCGGGCAGCTCCGAAGAGTTTCCCTCAGGATCAGTCAGTGATGGGGTAGCTTGCTTTAGTTGAGGGGTGCCCCCAGATGCCTTCACCGCCCAGGGGCCAGGGGATTACACTGATATCATAATCTGTTCTCCTCACCATTTACATTATTACATTATGTTTTAGCTACTGTTTTTCTACCACGGAGGTAAAGGGGAGGGGCAGAGGGAGCTGCAGAGCTGTCTCCCTGAAATAAAAAAAACAGCCTTATAGCAAAAGCACTATCTGAAGATAGCGTTATTATCACACTGACTCCCTCCGATATTTTTTTACAATTGTAGGTTAGTAAATCTGAGCGTATCACATTTGCCATTACAATTATGGGAAATATGATCTGTTTACTTAAAATATGTGATAATTAGGGCTTGGAGTAGAATTTTGTGAATTCCACTCCAATTGCCCTTTAGTAAATTAATATGACTCTAAAATAATGTGAAAAGGGTGTGAAAACACCCGTTTTCACAATATTTTAACAAAAATAATATTGATAAATAGGCCCGTAAGTGTGTTGTGGGCCTAGACAGTAGGGATATATTTACTAAAGTGCAGGTTTTTAGAAGTGGAGTTGTTGTCCATAGCAACCAATCAGATTTTACTTATCATTTATCTAGTACCTTCTAGAAAATAAAAGCTAGAATATAATTTTGTTGCTATGGGCAACAACTCCAGTTCTAAAACCCGCACTTTAGTAAATATACCTCTAGGAGAGAAAATAAATCTCTATAGCTGGCGCACTTAGTAAAAAAACCTTTTAATACAGATGTGTCCTGCTACATCTTTGCCCCCATACCACGCCTTGTTGGACAATGGTGCGCCTGGGGAATTTCTTAGGCCTGTTGCTGGGAGACAGAGACGCCATGCTGTCATCTCATGAAGTCCTCCCATTCGGCTGTACGTCATCTCTGCCGGGACTGGACTGGTTCTTCCTCCTTTTTTCTTTCCTGCTGATGCGTTGCTCGGAAGCTGGTGATAGCGTCTTACACGTGTTTCCGGTTCCATAGAGTTGGTATCTTTCATTGTGTTCTTCCAGCATCCCCAGCCCTGAGTCTATTGTGTCTTGTGTCGAGTAACATCCTGATGGCCCAGTCTGCACTGCAGCATCTGAGGCTCCAGCATTACATAGCGGCTGTCTCTGCTGTAGAGTGCTTCCAGCTACTGCAGTTGCCGCCTCACTTCCTGGCGGCATTATCCGCAGTGCAGCGTCTGAGTGGATTCAGCCTTAACATCACGGCTATCTCCACTGCGTCTCCAGTCATAACAGCTGCTGCACCACTTCCCGGCGGCATTAACCACAGTGCAGTGTCTCAGTGGACTCAGCCCTAATATCATGGCTATCTCTGCTGCTCTGCGTTTCCAGTCATCACAGTTGCCACACCACTTCCCGGTGGCATTAACAGCAGTGCAGCGTCTGAGTGGACTCAGCCTAAACATTGCGGCTATCTCCACTGCTCTGCATCTCCAGTCATCACAGTTGCTGCACCAATTCCCGGCGGTATTTACTGCAGTGCAGCATCTGAGTGGACAACCAAATCCTCATGATAATCTCCGCTGATCTGCATCGCTAGTCACCACAGTTGCCGAACCACTTCCCAGTGGCCTTATCTGCATTGTTGCATCTGAGTGGATCTAATCAACATCAACGTTATCTCTGCTGCTCTCCATCCCTGAATATCTTCGGCCATCAAGGCTGCTCTGTGACCATCAGGTAACCATCCTTGCCAAGTTTTCCAGCCCTCAAGGCTGCTCTGTGACCATCAGGTCATCATCCTTGCCAACTGTTTCCAGCCCTCAAGGCTGCTACATCACCACTAGGTCTCCAACTTTGTCAAACATCTCCAACCCTCAAGGCTGCTATGTGACCACCAGGTCTCCACCTTGTCAAACTTTTCCAACCTGGGCTACAACTGCATTATCCTTCGGTTGACCCCATCGCTCCAATATCTTTAGGACTATCATCTCCCTTCAAAGAGAATCTCTCTGGGATTCATTACACATATGCCATGTAGCGTGTCATGCTAGTGACGCCTTGCCATGCCACTGCTTGGCATTCTATATCACATCACGCTGCAGTAAGGCGCAACATAAGGTACTGAAGCGCTGGAAAAGCCAGAGCATGTAATTCAACATCCACCAGGTGTCACTTTTCCTAAACTGCCCAGCACATGTGCCAAATAGCCAAAGAAGCTTTTGTAGCACCATCTACTGATTGGCTGACTGGAACCTGTCATTCATTACACTATACAGTAGTACTGAACTGCATTTTGTCGTGAATGCAGGATTAAATAAATAGTTATCAGCGTTGGCCAGAAGATGCACACCCAATATTAAATAAAAACAGAGCAATTCAAGTTCAATATTCTTAAGGAACTCTGCTGAACTGAATAATTGCTCCAAACTTTCCACTACCTGTCATTTCTATGCTACTGTATACAACCCAGCTGCATTTTACTCTAAACCACTATAGACAATGTATTGTACACTTTACCTAGTGTAAAGTCGCACACTTAACATCACATACTGTAAACAACAGGTGTGACTGCTGATATGGCTGGTGAGTGTGAGCAAGTTGGTAAGGTGAAGGCCCTACAGAGCGGGCGCCTCGGGTTCGAGGACTAGAAAAGGACAATGTAATTTTGTAAATCAGTATTTATTTATTTATTTTTTTAATCTTCAATCCAGGATTAAATGAAGAATTAAATCATTTGGTGTGTGATTCTGTCATTTATAAAAATACATATCTGCATTGGATTGGCCAGAAGACCCAGTATTAAGTAAACACAGAGCAATTCAAGTTCAATATTCTTAAGGAACTCTGCTTAACTGAATACATTGCTCCAAACTTACCACCTGTCATTTCTATTCTACTGTATACCACCTAGCTGCATTTTACACTAAACCGATGTAGACATTGTATTGTACACATTATGGAGAGTCCTGTGTCTTGCTGTACTGTGTCCTGCTGTTCTGAGTCCTACTGTGTATACTCATTCCTGAAAATATGGCGGCTCTCTATAGACCATTTTGCAGGGGTGAGATACTCATCCTTCTGCGTTGGCGGGACAAGCCTCTTGCCAACAAAATTGAAATATGGTGGGCGTATACAAATGCCCGCCGTGATATATTGTACAAATATGGCTGGTCCCAGACAGTTGAGCGATTTAGTCCAGAGGGTTCCCTGGTGGCTGCAGAGTCTGAAGGCCCACCTTAGGCATAGTAAGTACAATAGTGTACATTATTACTGTACAATACATTATATAGCTATAGCGGCATACTGTTTGGCTTAATGTACTGTAAATTAAAGTTACAGTGTGGTGAGGTCAATGGCTGGGGATGCCCTGGCTAGTATCAGAGTCAGATATACATACATACAGTACTGTATTGTATAGTATACTGTTTATGATTTTTTTGTTATTTTTGACTATAAAAATTATTACAATAACACAAACTTGATATGAATAGTACAAATATGATATTTATATTGTTACAAATACAGTACTTCCTTGTATTATGCGAATCATGTTTAGACTCAGTACTCTGGAGTGTACTAGAGTATGACAAGCAAAGCTTTGCTTCCTCTGCCTACCCTGACAGCACTTCACTGGCAAATGAGCTCTGTGTCTGTGTCATACTGTAACATCTCATATGAACATGTAACATGAATAAAAGGCAGAACCGTGACATACACTGTAAGGTGAATAAGATGCACTACGGTGACATAATGTGACATAACGTTTATAAGCTACAGTACTGTGACATAACATGAATAAGGTTCACTACTGTGTGACGTAACATGAATAAAGGGCAGTACTGTGATGGAACATGAATAAGCTGCACTACTGTGACTTACAGCAAGATAACGTAACATGAATAAGCTGCACTACTGTGACTTACAGCAAGATAACGTAACATGAATAAAGCTGCACTACTATGACTTACAGCAAGATAACGTAACATGAATAAGCTGCACTACTGTGACTTACAGCAAGATAACGTAACATGAATAAGCTGCACTACTGTGACTTACAGCAAGATAACGTAACATGAATAAAGCTGCACTACTGTGACTTACAGCAAGATAACGTAACATGAATAAAGCTGCACTACTGTGACTTACAGCAAGATAACGTAACATGAATAAAGCTGCACTACTGTGACTTACAGCAAGATAACGTAACATGAATAAGCTGCACTACTGTGACTTACAGCAATGTAACGTAACATGAATAAAGCTGCACTACTGTGACTTACAGCAAGATAACGTAACATGAATAAGCTGCACTACTGTGACTTACAGCAAGATAACGTAACATGAATAAAGCTGCACTACTGTGACTTACAGCAAGGTAACGTAACATGAATAAAGCTGCACTACTGTGACTTACAGCAATGTAACGTAACATGAATAAAGCTGCACTACTGTGACTTACAGCAAGATAACGTAACATGAATAAGCTGCACTACTGTGACTTACAGCAATGTAACGTAACATGAATAAAGCTGCACTACTGTGACTTACAGCAAGATAACGTAACATGAATAAGCTGCACTACTGTGACTTACAGCAAGATAACGTAACATGAATAAGCTGCACTACTGTGACTTACAGCAAGGTAACGTAACATGAATAAAGCTGCACTACTGTGACTTACAGCAAGATAACGTAACGAATAAAGCTGCACTACTGTGACTTACAGCAATGTAACGTAACATGAATAAAGCTGCACTACTGTGACTTACAGCAAGATAACGTAACATGAATAAGCTGCACTACTGTGACTTACAGCAAGATAACGTAACATGAATAAGCTGCACTACTGTGACTTACAGCAAGGTAACGTAACATGAATAAAGCTGCACTACTGTGACTTACAGCAAGATAACGTAACGAATAAAGCTGCACTACTGTGACTTACAGCAATGTAACGTAACATGAATAAAGCTGCACTACTGTGACTTACAGCAAGATAACGTAACATGAATAAAGCTGCACTATTGTGACTTACAGCAAGATAACGTAACATGAATAAAGCTGCACTACTGTGACTTACAGCAAGGTAACGTAACATGAATAAAGCTGCACTACTGTGACTTACAGCAAGATAACGTAACGAATAAAGCTGCACTACTGTGACTTACAGCAATGTAACGTAACATGAATAAAGCTGCACTACTGTGACTTACAGCAAGATAACGTAACATGAATAAAGCTGCACTATTGTGACTTACAGCAAGATAAAGTAACATGAATAAAGCTGCACTACTGTGACTTACAGCAATGTAACGTAACATGAATAAAGCTGCACTACTGTGACTTACAGCAAGATAACGTAACATGAATAAAGCTGCACTACTGTGACTTACAGCAAGATAACGTAACATGAATAAAGCTGCACTATTGTGACTTACAGCAAGATAACGTAACATGAATAAAGCTGCACTACTGTGACTTACAGCAAGGTAACGTAACATGAATAAAGCTGCACTACTGTGACTTACAGCAAGATAACGTAACGAATAAAGCTGCACTACTGTGACTTACAGCAATGTAACGTAACATGAATAAAGCTGCACTACTGTGACTTACAGCAAGATAACGTAACATGAATAAAGCTGCACTATTGTGACTTACAGCAACATAAAGTAACATGAATAAAGCTGCACTACTGTGACTTACAGCAATGTAACGTAACATGAATAAAGCTGCACTACTGTGACTTACAGCAAGATAACGTAACATGAATAAGCTGCACTACTGTGACTTACAGCAAGATAACGTAACATGAATAAGCTGCACTACTGTGACTTACAGCAATGTAACGTAACATGAATAAAGCTGCACTACTGTGACTTACAGCAATGTAACGTAACATGAATAAAGCTGCACTACTGTGACTTACAGCAAGATAACGTAACATGAATAAAGCTGCACTATTGTGACTTACAGCAACATAAAGTAACATGAATAAAGCTGCACTACTGTGACTTACAGCAATGTAACGTAACATGAATAAAGCTGCACTACTGTGACTTACAGCAAGATAACGTAACATGAATAAAGCTGCACTACTGTGACTTACAGCAAGATAACGTAACATGAATAAAGCTGCACTATTGTGACTTACAGCAAGATAACGTAACATGAATAAAGCTGCACTACTGTGACTTACAGCAAGGTAACGTAACATGAATAAAGCTGCACTACTGTGACTTACAGCAAGATAACGTAACGAATAAAGCTGCACTACTGTGACTTACAGCAAGATAACGTAACATGAATAAAGCTGCACTATTGTGACTTACAGCAACATAAAGTAACATGAATAAAGCTGCACTACTGTGACTTACAGCAATGTAACGTAACATGAATAAAGCTGCACTACTGTGACTTACAGCAAGATAACGTAACATGAATAAAGCTGCACTACTGTGACTTACAGCAAGATAACGTAACATGAATAAAGCTGCACTATTGTGACTTACAGCAAGATAACGTAACATGAATAAAGCTGCACTACTGTGACTTACAGCAAGGTAACGTAACATGAATAAAGCTGCACTACTGTGACTTACAGCAAGATAACGTAACGAATAAAGCTGCACTACTGTGACTTACAGCAATGTAACGTAACATGAATAAAGCTGCACTACTGTGACTTACAGCAAGATAACGTAACATGAATAAAGCTGCACTATTGTGACTTACAGCAACATAAAGTAACATGAATAAAGCTGCACTACTGTGACTTACAGCAATGTAACGTAACATGAATAAAGCTGCACTACTGTGACTTACAGCAAGATAACGTAACATGAATAAGCTGCACTACTGTGACTTACAGCAAGATAACGTAACATGAATAAAGCTGCACTATTGTGACTTACAGCAAGATAACGTAACATGAATAAAGCTGCACTACTGTGACTTACAGCAATGTAACGTAACATGAATAAAGCTGCACTACTGTGACTTACAGCAAGATAACGTAACATGAATAAAGCTGCACTACTGTGACTTACAGCAAGATAACGTAACATGAATAAAGCTGCACTACTGTGACTTACAGCAAGATAACGTAACATGAATAAGCTGCACTACTGTGACTTACAGCAAGATAACGTAACATGAATAAGCTGCACTACTGTGACTTACAGCAATGTAACGTAACATGAATAAAGCTGCACTACTGTGACTTACAGCAACATAAAGTAACATGAATAAGCTGCACTACTGTGACTTACAGCAAGATAACGTAACGTGAATAAGCTGCACTACTGTGACTTACAGCAAGATAACGTAACATGAATAAGCTGCACTACTGTGACTTACAGCAAGATAACGTAACGTGAATAAGCTGCACTACTGTGACTTACAGCAAGATAACGTAACGTGAATAAGCTGCACTACTACTACTGCTGCCCCCTGCTTTTCCAGTGCTGCATCATCTGCCATGAAATCACATTGTGATTTACTACTGTACTTCTCTTCCTAAGAATGTCTATCTCCCTCCTGTACTCTTCCTTATTGAAAGCACAGATACTGTAGTGTACAGTATACAGTACTGTTTTTAAAATTTTCTATCACATGCCCCCCTTTACAGTACCTTTTCTGGCCATAAGGTTACTGTATGAAAAAAACTTTTCGTCTTCCAGGTTAATTGACAGTAATAATAATAATAATAATAATAATAATAATACTGTAATAATGGTCTTCCACACTGAAACTTGTCCAAAGCCTTATGCTGTTCATACATGGTTTCCTAATGTTCAGATGTCTTGTACGATTTCCCTTGAGATTCTTCCCTTGAACTTCTCTATACAATTTGTCAAATGGTGTACACGATTGTACATATGAGCATACGATACTGATGTGTCGTATCCGGATCTTACGCCAGCAAAACAGCATACGATGTGTATCACATCGTACATGATAGGTCGAAACCGCTTACTCATAAGATCTACGTCTTACCGCTTTCCCATAAGATCTACGATGCAGAATTACGACGGAGGGGACGCGCATCATCATCGTAATCATACAAATACCGTACACGATTGGTAGATACTATTGATCTAAATCGGCCATATCCTGAAAAAAATTGCACCGTGTATGGGCCGCATTACTCAAGTCAATGTGAAGTCTCATTAGAGTATAGTACAGTACTGTATATTTCTGCAAAGTCATCTTATTGCCTTTCACACTTCACTTTAGTTTATATTGTACTGTACTTCTGTTGTAAGCCACACTGGCCTACAATGTCTCAGCATTTTTGTATTCAGGTTTCCCAACCATACAGTATGTATTGAATACAGTACATACAGTATTTACAGTGACAAAATACCTGAAACACTGTAGACCCTCAGAAATGACAAAATCTATTTGTACTGTATTTTTGCATCATATTCACTTGCCACACAGTATTTTTAGTGTACAGTATCTGTGTTGTTATTGAGAGTTACAAATGGTGAAATTGCTTGCCCGGTGTTACTGTAGTCTTGTACTGTGTTTGTATTCAATTTTTCTACAGTATGTACAGTACAGTACTTTATATCAGTGTTACTTACGGTATAGAGTTATATTTCCCCTGTCCAGACACCTGGCCAACCACCCCACGGCAGGTTTCACAACATGATCCAGGGGAAGCTGGCCCCAACAGACTTCCCCCAGCCAGTTATTTTCCCTCCTGTATAGTACCTTGTTAAAACCCTTGATATATTTTAAAGTTTCTATCATGTACCCCATTTCCCTTCTCTGCTCCAAACTATACATGTTAAGATCTTTTAGTCTTTCTGGGTAAGTTTTGTGATGTAGGCCATGCACCATTTTAGTTGTCCGTCTTTGTACATCACATTCTGTAAAGTACAGTTTTATGTCCTTCAGGAGATATGGGACCTCATTCAGAGGTGGTCGGAGGATGCAAGCGGTCGCTCAGAAACTGGGCGGCTACTTGCATCCTGACCGCCCGCCTCTGTTGCGGTCGTTAGGCTGTGGGTTAACACCCACAGCTCTAACGACCGCTCGGGTGATGGTCGCGATGGTCAGAGACCATCGCGACCATCGGGGCTTACAATGAGACCCTAGGGTAGGGTCTCACTTGTCGTAAGCCTCGGAGAGCTTCTGGCTCTGTCAGAGCCGGAAGCTCTCAGTGGGGCCTCCCCCAAATGGCAGGCGTTCCCATGGGAACGCCTCCGTTTGGGCTGCCACCCCCCCGGCCTGCCTTCCAAACGGGGCGAGCTGTCAATCAACATCGACAGCTCGCCCCCTTTGGAAAGAGACCCGCTACGACCAGCGCTGTCGGTCGTAGCGGGTCTCACGCATGCGCACGAGGGAGCTGGCTCCCTCGTGCGCATGCGTACTGGCAAAACATCGAGGCGGCCGTGCGGTCGTAGACCGTACGGCCGCCTCTGAATAAGGTCCATGGTCTCCAAAACTGGACACAGTATTCCAGATGTGGCCGTACCAATGACCTACTGTACATACAGTATACAGTGGCATTATTACTGTACTTCTGTTTTCCTGCTACTGATTCCTCTTTCTATGCAACCAAGCATCTTACTTGCCTTTCTCATTGCTTTGTTGCATTGCTTCCCTGACTTTAAGTCACTTGAAGTCATTGTGTTGTACTATAAATTGGGGGCAAATTGCTTACAAGTACTGTACAGTAACTACTTGCAAATGGCCAAGATTCTTTCCTGTCATGTAATGGTATTCAATTGTCATTACAGTATGTACAGTGTTTTAGTATACAGTATTTGTTTGTGGTGTTATTTAGGGTTCCGGTAAAGAATTGTACAGTATGGGTTTATTTGTTACCAAACAGTTTTGAAGCAAAGTTACCATTCAGTGTTATTTTTCCACAGTTCCGACACCTGACCAACCCCTCTGGCAGGCCCACCGGAAGCAGGAGGAAGCCGGCAGCAGGGTCCCCCAGCCAGTAAGTACTCTCCGATTACTCACTTGCTCACCTTGCTTCCCAGTTTTATTGTGTACTGAGTTTATTTTTGTAAACTGTTCTTTTTTTTTTCAAAACCTGGTAATAATAATATTTATAATAGTAATGGTGGGGTTTATATATTTTATTTGTTTCTAAATTATTTTGAGGCAATCTTACATTAGTTATTATATATTCTAAGAGGACCAGATCTGCAGCACCTTCTGGAGGAGGAGGGCATTGATAGTGGTAATGATTACAACTGTTATGGACACACTAGTCTACTGTTACTGTAATTTTTAAATATATATAATATTTTTTTTTCTTATACACACAGATACCCTGGTCATTGACCTAGATGCTGGGGAGGAGGAGCAGGAGCATGTCAGCCCCAAAGCAGACAGTATTTCTGTACAGTACAGTACTTCTCTTGATTTTAAGAATGCCCCCCATACTATACACTAGAGAGCCCATTGTGTTTGTTTCTTTCCATGCTGGGCCAATGTGTTATTTTTTTTTTTAATGCGAGTAATAGAAACATAGAATTTGATGGCAGATACCGTACTGTACAGTAAGAACAGTGCTGTTTGTAGGGCCAGTTTCTAGGGTTGGATGAGCCAAGCAATCACACGGGGCGCCTGCAGCCATGGTGACTGTCTGCTGCAGACAGTATTCAATGCAGTCTGGGTGCCCACATTGTGTACTGTTAAAAGATGCCCCTCCAACAATGTCTGTCGCCTCAGAGGAGACACTTGTAAATGATGCTAGAGGAGGAGGTGGCCATTTTGGTAGAGACATTTCCTAGAAGCTAGAAAGGAGGCAGGCATGAGCAGCTGTCCCCAGAAGTGCCAGGACCAGTGACTCCCATGCGGGGGTCACCACAAGGGGGTACACAGTAATGTACAATAATGTACATTGCATTCAAAATGTACAGTATTTATATCCTTCAGGAGATATGGTCTCCAGAACTGGACACAGTATTCCAGATTTGGCCATACCAATAACCTACTGTACATACAGTATACAGCAGCATTTTTACTGTACTTGTTTTCCTGCTACTGATTCCTCTCCCTATGCAACCAAGCATCTTACTTGCCTTCTCATTGCTTTGTTGCATTGCTTCCCTGCCTTTAAGTCACTTGAAGTCATGTTGTACTGTAGAAATGTGGGCAAATTGCTTACAAGTACTGTCCAGTAACTACAGTAGTTTACCCCAGGCTCTGTGTACAATACAATGGCAATAGCGGGCTCAGCATGTGGTGGTATAGAATAGAAGTGAATGATGGTGGGGGGAGATGGTGAGCCACATAGTGAGCTCAGTGGGATTGAATAGTAAAGAGTGATGGTGGGGGGAGGTGACGAAGCATGCAGTGAGTTTCACACAGTACATGAACAACTGTAGACAGCCTCCCCACACCCACCCCCTGTGAGATTTGGAAAGAATGATTTGGGGGGAAGAAACTTTGGGTGCAGAGTAATTTAAAAGTTTTGAAACTGAAATGATCTCTCTTTATGAAAAACTTCCTGTGCATCTTTACAACAGGCTTGTTTACTGTACATCATGTAAGTAACCTAAAGTGTATCCACTGCAACCATGTAAGGACAATTTACTGTGCAGTACGGACAGCCCTGTAATGTGTACAATACAATGTCTGTAGCGGAAATGCCAGGTGGTGGCAAGTTGGGAGTAATATACTGTGGGCCTGATTCAGACCCGAGCGCTCGCAAGCGGGTCGATGTTGGCCAAGTGCGCATGCACACGAGGGAGCCAGCTCCGTCGTGCGCATGCGCGAGACCCACATAGCGAAGGGCAAGCCGTTGCTATGGGTCTCGCTACAAAGGGGGCATGCTGTCGGTGTTGCGGGACAGCACGCCCCCTTTGGTGGGTGTGCCGGGGGCGTTGCTGCCCAGACGGAGGCGCTCCCATGGGAACGCCTACCGTCTGAGGCCAGCCCCACTGACATCACAAATTATGTCAGTGGGAGTGCTTTTGGCTCTGAGAGAGCCAAAAGCACTCCAGGGTGTGTGTCTTCTGGCCAAGGCATATATGTATTTTTTAGAAATCACAGGACTCACACACCAAATGATTTAATCCTTTATGTAATCCTGTATTGTACATAAAAAAAAAAAAGATTTACAAAATGACATTGTCCCTTTCGGTGCCTTCAACCTAAACCGCCAGCTCTATAAGGCGCTCACCTTACCCACTCGCCCAAACACGCCAGCCATATGAGCAGCCATACCAGCTGGATGTCATAATATGAAAAAATGGAAAACACAGATATGTATTCATGTAAAACACAGGACTTACACACCAAATTATTTAATCCTTTATTTAAACCTGTATAGCAGATAAAAAAAAACAGATAAATAAAAAATATTGATTTACAAATGATTTTAAACGTTTCTGGGCCTCGAACCTGAAGCACCGACTCTGTAAGGTGCTCACCTTAACCACTCGCCCACACACACCAGCCGTATCAACAGTTACACCTGCTCTGTATGTGATGTTAAGTGTGCGACTTTACACCAGGTAAAGTGTACAGTATAATGTCAAAAGCGGTTTATAGTCTAATGAAGCTGGAAGTCATAATATGGAGATGAAGGGATGAGGAAAGTGCGGAGCAATGCAAAAAGTTGAGCAGAGTACTTTAAAAGTATTGAACCTGAAATGACCTCTCTTTATGAAACACTACCTATGCATTTTTAGGTCAGGCGTCCTTATACCATTTAGTGACAGTATACAGTACGGATGGTCCATAATGAGTATAATATAATGTCTATACCGGTTTAGTATTGACACAAAGTGCTCATTCAAGCACCTGGAGGAGTGACTGTTTACACTGCCTGAATGTGATTGGCCAACCTCTCCCGGATAATATATGAGACAACCAAGGGGATTTCTGGAAAATGCAAGAGAGACATGGGAGGGGCAATCCAGTCCTTATAAGATGGTTTTTGAGAATGTTCCTCAAATGCAGGAAAGAATATCTGCAGTGGTGCCGATGGTGAGAGCACACTTGGAACAGGCTAAATAGAAACTAAAAGCGTATACAACCATAATGCCCAATTACCTGGGGACAGAGTACATATTTTGGTTCCTATGTAGAAAGTACGTTTTTGGCCAACTGGAAAAGACCATTTAAAATCATAGAAAATGTGGTTGAGGTTAATTATAAAGTGTACCAGCACAGGAAAAGAAAGCTACTGTAGACCAGATCAACATGTAAATCTTATAATACCTTGGAAGGATAGAGTAGCACTGTCAGCCACCCTGGTCCCTATGGTAACCGCAGTAACTTTGGTACCCGAAGTAGCAATAGCCAAAACCCTCTCAACTATTAAACAACATGAGGCTTAATAAGTTATTGTGAGAAAGATTTGTTTTTTTAAATATCTGGTTAAGCAACAGTCATTAAACATGACATAATCACTGAACCATGGGGTAAGGTTAACTTAAAGCCCTATAGAATACCAAAAGCACTATAGGAATCGGTGTATAAAATATTAGAAAAATGGTGGGTTTAGATATTATTGAAGATTCACAAAGTGAGTAGTCAAGTGCCATTGAACTTATTCTGAAAACCGATGTGAGCATATGCTTCTTTAATGATTTCCGTAAATTGAATACTGTGTCTAAGAAGGTTGATGCCTACTCAATGCCTCGTGTGGATGAACTTATTAAAAGACTTGGAATAATTTGGTACTTAACATTCTAGACTTAACCAAAGGGTACTGGCAAGTGCCATTGCCAGGAAATACAAAAGAAAAGACAGATTTTTCTGCAAGGGAGGGTCTGCTCTAATACAAGACATTGCCATTTGGGTTACATTGGGCACCTGCCACTTTTCAGAGGATGATGGATACAATTCTAAGGCACCATATACAGTATGCTGTTGCTTACCTCATTTATAGTCCTGATTGGCAATCTCACTTACCAAGGCTTTAAGTAGGGTTGGACTCCATCCGTGAGGCAGTATTTACAGCCAACCCAAAACAGTGTTACTTAGGGATGGAAGAGGTGAAGAATTTTGGATACACCATAGGTAGAAGTTTGACAAAGCTCCAGTTTGAGGCAATACAAAATTGACCACGACCCTTTAAGAAGCAGGTGAGAGCTTCCTTGGGAATCACAGATGCAATGGATGTAGGGATTAGGGATGTGCAGGCTCGGTTCTACTCGGTTCCGTTCGGTTCTTTTTACCGGATCTTATTGGCTATCCAAAACTCGTGACAGCTGAAACCCAATAAGATCCGGTAAAAAGAACCGAACGGAACCGAGTAGAACCGAGCCTGCACATCCCTAGTAGGGATAGGTGCTGTTCCATCTCATAACAAAGAGGGTGAAGAGCGTCCTCTTATCTATCTAAGTAGAAAACTGAATATATATGAGAGAAATTATGCCACTGTAGAAAAAGAAACATTGGCAATTAAGTGGGCATTAGAAACACTCAGGTACTACCTTTTGGGGAAGCAATTAAGGTTGATTACTGATGATGTTCCTTTGAAATGGATTTCTGAGAACAAAGAGGGCAACAGGAGAATAACAAGATGGTTCTTGACATTGCAAAATTTTAAATTCACAGTAGAACTTAGGCCAGGAAGCCAACTGGCCAAGGAAGATGCCTTGTACTGTATGTTTTGTTTAGGAAACTACAAGTGTTCCGTCCTACAGGTTGAAACAGCAGGGGGGATATGTTACAGAAGTGCTGGGGAAGTTGTTGGTGGGAGATATGTATGCTCCATCTGCGCATGCACCATTTGCCAAAACTCACCGTTTGTATCCGTGAACAGAGACCGGTCAGATCCAGACTCTGGCCCAATGTGTGTGGGCTGCAATTCATTAATGATACCTATTTTAGAAATGTGTCATTGTATATGTGAATAGTTTAGCAGTCAATGATTTTAAGGTTTGGTGCAGATACTGTAAACCAAGTCCCATCATCATAGCGAAAAAAAAAAAAAAAATAGTTATAGTTATAAAAAAATAAAACATACAGCAACCATACTGCGCGAGTTATAAGGGAGTGGGGGAACATGACCTTGGATTATCCAAAACGGTTTTGCAAGTTTCACCCATCTCGCACAGATAGTTTACTGTGAGACAGTGTTCAAAAAGGTTGTGTTTTTCCCGTGCAAAGTAAAAATGCTTAGTTCAAAAGTAGAGCAACTTGTTAAATTAAATGTTTTAGCTAAATTAAACAAAACGCCCACCAAGTCTTTCCATATGCTCACTGCTAACCGAGGCTTATGCAGCAAAGTGTATGCCACGTGCACGTGTGTTTGAGTGGCACAATAGAATAAGGGGTCTATTTATCAAGGAGAAAAAAACATGTAGAAGTGTGGCAGTGGAGAAGTTGCCCATAGCAACCAATCAGCTTTGAAGTAGCATTTATCAAGTACAGTCTACAAAATAATAAGTAGGAGCTGATTGGTTGCTATGGGCAACTTCTCCACTGGTCCACTTCTCCACGCTTTTCACTGCTTGATAAATAGTGACAGTCATGAGGATGTTGAAGATGATGAACATCCTGAAAGACCTTGCATATCAAAAACGAATGAAAATGTGGAAAAAAAAAAATAATTGTTTGCATTGCCACTCAGCATTCAAATGATAGCAGAAATTGTAAACATCGACAAACAAACTGTTAAGCAAGTTTTGCATCAAGATCTTAACATAACAAAAGTTTGTGCTACGATGGTTCCAAGGTTTCTCACTGTCGAGCAGAAAGAAAATCAAAAACATATTTGTACAGGCATTTTGGAACAAATTCAGGCAGAATCAAATTTTTTAGATAAAGTTATTACCTGTTATTAAGCATGGATCTTCCAGTACTATCCTGAGACAAAACACTAGTCCATGCACTGGAAAACACCATCATCACCAAGAATGAAGAATGCACGTCAAAGCAAATCTAAATGCAGAGCTATGTTAATTGTTTTCTTTGAGATCAAGGGTGTTATTTTGGAAGACTGGGTACCAGAAGGCACAACAGTGAATCAACATTACTATTATTATTATTATTATTATTATTATTATTATCATTTATTTATATGGCGCCACAAGTATTCCGCAGCGCCTTACAAAGTACATAAACAAATAGATTGATATACAGTGACTTACAGTACAGTACAATACAATACATTACAGGACATGGATAATGTACATGGCTACATTCACGACCATAACACCCAGATAAGCAACAATGCAAAGCAATCAAGTGTTCAGTGCCCTGGTAGAGAGTAAGAAGTAAATGAAGGTATAGTAAGGAGATGCACAAGAGGGTAGAGGGCCCTGCTCATAGGAGCTTACATTCTAAGGGGGAGGGACAGACAAACAGGGATGACACAGATGGGGTAGGCAGGAATGAAGGAGTATGTAGCAGCAAGTTAAGATGAGAGCTGGAAGGCTTTGATGAAATAGTGGGTCTTGAGAGCCCGTTTGTAGGATTGTAGAGAGGTGGAGAGTCTGATGGGAAGCGGTAGAGAGTTTCAAAGGTGCGGAGCAGCACGGGCAAAATCTTGGAGGCGGGAGTGGGAGGAAGTAATCAGCTGGCATGAAAGGCGGCGTGCATTTGCTGAACGAAGAGGGCGGACAGGAGGGTGAAGGGAGATGAGATCAGAGATGTAAATGGTAGAGAAATTGCTGAGGGCTTTGTAAGTGAGCGTGAGAACCTTAAATTGGGTTCTAAAGGGGAAGGGGAGCCAGTGGAGGGCTTGTAGGAGAGGGGAGGCAGATGCAGAGCGTTTTGAGAGGAAGATGAGCCAAGCAGCAGCATTAAGGATAGACTGGAGAGGAGAGAGATGGGATTTGGGGAGGCCAGATAGAAGGTTACAGTAGTACAATGAGTGTATGAGGGTTTTAGTGGCATCCTGGGTGAGAAAGGGTCTAATCTTGGAAATATTTTTAAGATGAAAGCGACAGGACTGTGAGAGATTCTGGATATGTGGTTTGAAGGAGAGGGTGGAGTCCAGGATAACTCCAAGACAGCGCACTTTGTGGCTAGAGGAGATAGTTGTGCCATCAATTGATAAAGAAATGGTGGGAAGTGTGGTTATGTAGGGGGGAGGGAAGATGATTAGCTCAGTCTTAGACATATTAAGTTTAAGAAATCGCTGGGACATCCAGGAAGAAATGGCAGAGAGACAGTTGGAGACACGAGTGAGGAGAGAGGGAGAGAGGTCAGGGGATGAAAGGTAGATCTGAGTATCATCAGCATAGAGATGATATTGGAGGTCAAAAGAGCTGATGAGTTCACCTAGTGAGGATGTATAGAGTGAGAAAAGGAGAGGTCCAAGAACAGAACCTTGGGGAACACCCACTGTAAGAGGCTGTGGGGGAGAAGAGGAGTCATGAGAGGAGACAGAGAAGGATCGGTCAGAGAGGTAGGAGGATAGCCAGCAGAGGGCAGTGTCACGCAGACCAAGGGAGTGAAGGATTTGCAGAAGGAGAGGGTGGTCCACAGTGTCAAAAGCAGCAGAAAGGTCAAGGAGAACGAGCAGAGAGTAGTGGCCCTTGGATTTAGCAGCAAGGAGGTCATTGCTGACTTTTGTGAGGGCAGTTTCAGTGGAGTGGAGAGAATGGAAGCCAGACTGAAAAGGGTCAAGGAGGGAATGAGAGGAAAGAAAGGTGGTAAGGCGCTTGAAAACAGCACGCTCAAGGAGCTTGGAAGCAAAAGGGAGGAGAGAGATGGGACGGTAGTTGGAGAGAGTGTTGGAATCAAGGGTTGGTTTTTTTAGTATGGGGAGGCAAGGGCATTTTTAAATGCAGACAGGACAGTGCCTGATGATAGGGAGAGATGAAGGAGGTGGGCAAGATGGGAGCAGGCAGAAGGAGAGAGGTAGCGGAGGAGACGTGAAGGGATAGGGTCAAGGGGGGAGGTGGAAGGGGGGGAGGACTGGATGAGGGACATGACTTCCTCTCCAGATACAGGGTAGAAGAAAGTTAGAGTCGGTAAAATTGAAGGAGAGGGGTGATCTGGGAAGAGAGGAGGTGGATGGCAGGGGGACTGGTGGGATATGATGTCCTGACGTATGGAGTAAATTTTAGATGTAAAGTAGGTAGCAAAATCAAGGGCAGAGAGCAAGGAGGGGAGGCGAGGAGGGGGTGGGCGGAGGAGGGAGTTGAAGGTGGTGAAGAGACGTTGGGGATTTCAGGACTGAGAGGAGATAAGGTTCTTGAAGTATGACTGTTTAGAAAGGGAAAGGGCAGCACTGTATGATGAGAGCATTAATTTGAAATGGAGAAAATCAGCCTTAGACAGCCTTACTACAAAAATGTTCTAGCAACTTTGCAGGATAGAATCAGTAGAAAGAGACCTGAGTTGTGGAAATATGGTTTCATCCTCCATCAGGACAAAACACCAACCCACACAGCTGTCACAGTGAAGCAGTTTTTGGCAGAGAAACAGATTGCAGTGCTAGAACACACTCCATACTCGCCAGACCTAGCACCGTGTGACTTCTTTCTTTGCCCTAAAATCAAATCTGTACTCAAGGGAACCCATTTTGAATCAGTTACTGAGGTAAAGAAGAAAACAACGGAACTGTTGAGGCAACCGACAGATAATGAGCTACAGCACGGCTTTGACCAATGGAAAATAAGAATGCACCAGGGTGTGGGTGCAGAAGGGGTGTACATGGAAGGGAGTCAACATGTACTTAATATAATTAAACATAAATTAAAGCATCATCTTATTTAATAGCTAAAGATTGTACGTGTGAATGACATGCTGAGTGCCCAGAAAATGAAAACAAAAATAACGGTGTTAAAATAGATCAATTATCTATTTACAGAGGTGGTATCCATTATGTGCAGAATCCACAACCGATGGGATAGACTAATTAATCAATTTAATTTAATTAAATAATCAGCCTATCAAACCACCAGACACTAATGACATCACTGAGGCATGAGGCACTGTCCATATGGAATTAGGGCCACAATTATATCTGAATAGCAGGCTAGTACTGCAATGAAACAATCCAATCACCTTTTAAACAGATTTTGGGGTTTTTGATCTAAAATGTCTGTAATTATAGTATTAATATATAATGTAATTTATAGTATTAATATATAGTTAAGATAAAAAAAAGTAATTTTCCTTAACATTCCGTCTTTCAGTGACTAAAAACTATACAATGAAATCCCATAAGAAAGGAAATAATAGAGAAAACACGACTGTGGGATAAAGTGAACACACCGTGACCTGCTGGCTGTATACGGAGTCCGACTTTTCAGTCTCGAACCTTCCAGACCAATTCAGTGGCTCGAAACTTAGTTTAAAGAAAAAAAAATCAATAAGTAAGTGTGTCACGTTGCTAGCTGCGGTTTTAATATAATAAGAGGAAACTTCACATGCAGGGAGGGTCATGCCCTTAAAAATGTTTCAAAGAAGTCAAAGACTTCAAAATGTATCTGGCGTCTGGAGAGCTCTTTAAAGCCCATAGAATTTTTGGACAGAAATTATGGCCTTCTGCCTGTAGAGACACATTCACTTTCCAATTAGGACAGAAGGTATTATTTTCTAAATTAAATATCAATAATGCAAAATATAAAAGAACATGTAAAATACAAATATAGTAGTGAAAATCTTTCATAAATTACACGGTAATAAGTTACTGTACTTCTTTGTATTACTATTTCCCAAATGCCATAAAACCAAATATTGGGCTGTTTATCTCATAGTTTTTTCACATCAGGAAGCTCTTATAACTGAATACATTGATATCCAGGCTTGGGAGGCGAACCAATTAGGTTCAAGTGTAACTCTTTTTACAATCGTGCTAACGTTCCTCGGACTTTCTATCTCACACTGTGAAGTTTTTCTGCAATTCAGTTGTAATCTTTACTCTGTACCTATTGAGTGTCAAGCCGTGCACGTGTTCAGGAGTAATGCAGGGCCTACAAAAAAATTGCCACAAGTTTCTCATGTCATCTGCTATTATACTGCAGCAACCACCAATCACATAGGCTTTTTTTTAAATTTAATTTAATTGTTAATACATCATTGTTATATATTTAAAATTAAAATATATATTACCATATTATTATTTTATTATTATTGTTTATTTATAAGGTGCCACAAAAATCTACAGAGATGGTTTTGAAATAGGCTTAATACAAAGAAGTAGATGAACAGCAGGCAAAGAACTGGACATGGTAAAAGTACATTCATCATACTGTTCATAGGAGATAGGGAAAGTTGTAATAAATCTTCTACAGAGGAATTGTAGGGGTGTTTCTCATAGCAACCAATCAGATTCTATCTATCATTTTATAGAATGTGCTAGATAAATGATAGCTAGAAGCTGATTGGTTGCTATAAGCAACTTCTTCACTTGTCCTCTTTGGAAGGTTTCATACATCTCCCCCATAGTAACAAGTTTTGTAAAGAATATGCTGGATGGGGAGGGGTAGAGATGTAATGCTGTAGAGAAGAGTGTGGTGGGAGTTCCATGTGTAACTCCCCCTTTGGAGTGTGGGGCTACTTCCCCTTGTGACACATTCAGACAAGAAACACCAGAGGATGTGGACAAGCAGTGAAAGTTTGGGCCAGTAGTTGACAGTCTGGTGAGAATCATCAGATAGGGGCCAGGAGGATGAGGTAGTTCTATGTTCCCCCAGTGTTCTGGGGCACTGGCCGTGCAGCTACAATGCTGAGCTTAAAATTAGCACAGGTGTATACTAGGTATCCACCCTTGTAGGAAAGAGGTGCCATTAAAGTTTGGCAAATGAGGTTTCCATGTACAGCAGCCCCCAGCAGTCAGTGAAGGGAAGTCACTTATGGGAGAGTTTAGTGAAAGGCAAAGAAGAGCTGAAACACTAATTGCTTCATTTAACAATGATACTAAATACCGACTACATATTTTGCTTAATATCACAGTAATCCTAATGTATATGCTGCTGGTAATTAGAATGACTCACCTCTACAGTGAGTTTTAGCAGTGTCCCCTCTTCGTTGCTGTGTTGCTGAAAGTCTACCGCTGCCAATAACAAGCTAATGACTACCATCTGTACAAGCGCATCAGACTTTCACCCAAAGGGGACTCAGCAAAGCCTGGAGGGTTCGCTGAATATGGAAAGGCTTTTGCTGAGTCCCTATTGCCAGTGATGGGGACCAAGAGGTCCAGTCACAAACAGTGGTCAGCTAAGCTCTTTGTATTGTACAGCAGTTAAAGGGGTTCTCTTTTTATTGTATGATGGCTCTGTAATTTACACTCGGATGTTCTCTGTATTGTATAATGGTCACTAGGATGCTCTTTGTATTGTTGATTAGAATGTTCTCTGTATTGTATAGCAACTTATCTTCCAAATCTCTGCTCATGAACGTGTGGCTGGACAGGCAACTTGGGGTAAATGTACTAAAGGTCATTTTAATCCATTTTAATTGATTTCATATCAATATAAATGAATCAACATTGAGGATGTGTTTCAGTGGCTAAATAACACTTTTGGTAACACTTATAACCAATATAAAAAAAATGTCTGTTAGTTAGCCCCTGAAACACAACGATTGATGTTGATCAATTTAGATCAACTTTTTATTGATGAAAGTAGGTTAGAATAGACTTTAAAGTTACCCCCCTCAGTTCATGCTCAAGGCAAATGGGGACACATTCACCTGGCTGGATTTGCTGTTGGAGAAGCTGAAGGCCAAGCAGCCCAAATTACTGTTCTGGGGCTTCTTTTCTGTCCATGACTTAGTGACATCTGTGGTTCAGTGGAAAAAAGCTCCTGGGTTCTGTGTGATTATTGCTTTATTTTTATGTGAATACGTAACAATTGGGCTTTTTGAGGAGGTCATAACTTAGACTGCCTAAATGTAAACAATAAAAGGAATGACACATTCACTGTTAAAAAGTTTAAAATTAATCAAATACAGAAATAAAGGAAAAATAAGGCTGTGAGCTGCTTAATCTTTCCTTCACGCTGTATACACACCAAAGCTGTGCATTGGTGCTGCAAACTTGTCTTGTCATTGTGACCCCCCTCATGTATGCAAATGCTTCCCCCTTGGTATATGTGTATTTTTAGGGATCCCCTTCAAAATGTTTCTATGGTGACCACAATCACCCATCTTTCGGTTTATACAAATGATCTTACAGCTTGGCTATTGAGAGTTATAAATAAATTTGAGCAAATATGTAAGGATTGAAAAAATTCAAAAGATTATTACTTAGAACCTGTCCTGTGAGACTTGGCCTCATTTCAAAGCTATTTTTTATGTTTTTGTGCTTGATGTCAGTAAGTGAGGGATTATCTGTCTTTTCTGTGACATAATAAAAGTGTTATGACTGATGTGAAGTACAGGCGGAAGCATTTAAAAGAAGTAAATACAATTTAGCAGGAAAGGTCAAATTCAACCTGTAATTTTTTGTGGATTAATGTTGCAATCAAATACTCAACACCTCTGTATTGCATCTTACAGATATTGCATCTAGAGGATAAGCCTATGGTATCTGTAGTATGTTTTGCAAACACTGTGTTTTTGACCTCATGCAACATATTTATTTTGTGTTATGTAAGCATTTAGCATTCTATCGTGCTGCGTGCGTAAAATGCATTAAAATTAATGAGAATTAATTGGAATTTGCAAAGCAAAGAATTTATGAAGCAGTATGCTCTCAGTATAAATAATGTAATCCACAATTAACACAAATGCCAGGTTTGAAAAAGCTATGCTGATTTTCTTAAAATAATTATGACAGAAAAAAATTTAATTGTTGGTAAGAAATACATTAGAAGGTTTTTGTAATAGTAGTAGTTTTGTTAACTGACAAAAACTGTAATTTTACACCATATTTAGTAGAGATGTGCGGTTCGGTTTTCCTGAAAACTAACACACCCGAACTTAGAGGTTCCAATTCAAATTGAGTCTTGACTCGGGTTACTTTTGGGGTTCCGAATAGAATCGAATCCCTGTTTGGATCTGTTGTAAATTCGGAACTCGGATAGAGAATATTGGTTTTGTATCGCATGTAAACAGGTCCAAATTACATGATTTTAGCTGTTTTTATCAATTTGAAAGAAAGACAAAGCCAAAACCAAATCGAAACCAATACACTTGAGAGTGGTTTTACCAAAACCATAACATTTGAGGGTGTTTTTGCTAAAACCAAATCTAAAACACGGAGGTCAACACATATCTCTAATATTTAGGTGGTTCCTGGTGGCCGAGTGGTCAATTACCTGGTCCCAGCGGCGTCTCCAGCAGTGTGTTCTGGTTCCCAATGGTCATATGAACAGCACTTCCAATAGAGGTGTCTGATGGAGCATTGCCCCGGTGAGTATTATACTGCTATTTCTAACACTAATCGCTAATCCTAACTCTTCACCTAGTGCCTAACTATAAAGCCTCCACCCACCTAACCCTAACCCCTCCAACCGCAGCCTAACACTAACCCTCACCTGCCTGGCGGCACCTAATCCTAACCGCTCCACCCTCAGCCTAACACTAACCCCTCCATCCTCAGCCTAATCCCTCCACCCACACCCTAACTCTCCCCCTAGTTCCTAACCCCTCCACCCACAGCCTAACCCTCACCTGCCTGGCGTCACCTAACCTTAACCCCTCCATCCTCTGCCTAACCCCTCCACCCGCAGCCTACCCCTCACCCGCTTGGCGGCACCTTACCCTAACTATTGGCATTCTGAGAATGTAGACATTTCACATGGCAACATTTCATATGTTGACATTGTGCACATGCCGACATTCTGAGGATGTAGACATAGCGAATGTCGACATGTCGTACCATGTCGACATTGTAATGCCAACATTTTGGTGTCGACATTATTAGTGCTGACAAGATAACTGTCGATCATGTGACCGGATCCCCTTGTATGGGTCTGCTGTCCACATTGGTGTCAGTATAAAATACAGCTCACAGCACAGTACCAGAAAATCTTGCAACTTATAGCCATTTTGACCTGACCCAGGTTCCCCTGCGATGCAGGCTAATACCGAGTTCAGTTATTCCTGTACACTCATTTCTCAGTGGTTCTCATCGTATTCCGCAGCATGAGAAATCCTCTGACAGCGTCCGTCTGAGCGAGCCCTTACTTTGTAGATAGCTATCGTGCATTACTTGATTGATGTACAAATTGAATACCTCTAAGGAGTGTCGTACTGAGCCAAATGCATAGCTCTGATTTAATGTGATTTGGCAATTGACCTTCCAGAATCGCTTAACTCCTGGTTGTTTCTTTTTCTTTTTTAGGGGGGCAATAAATTGAATTATTGCTGAAAAGGTTGTTGTTTTTTAATTAAAGGGCACCAACAATTTCTATAATTTTATTTCCGTACTAATTCCCTACCATAAAAGTTGTGCCATACTGCTGATTGATAGTTTTTTAAATCATTTATGACCATAAGAGCTTGCAATCCAATGAGGTCATTACTGTGCAGGTTGATGAATTGATTTCTCTGCTGACTACTGGACACGTTTCTAATTGCTATGTGCTTCCTCTTTTCCCATTCTGCTTTCACAGGTGAAAGAAAAAGATTTCTGCTCTCATTCAAAGCTACTAGTCTATATACTGATTGTATAATGTACTAAGCAAGCACTAGGCTAAAATCATGACGAAACTACTATGTCTGTATTTTTTAAGGATCTGGGCAATTTAAGTAGAACTTTATGCAAGTAATATCTATTTCTAATGACATCTATTGGCAAATAGGCACAGAAAATCATTACACATTATGTGAACCGACTGCTACCAATGACAATTAGAACCCTAAAATTACAGGCATGTGCTGATATGGAGTTAATCCATCAGAGACAATCACAGTTGGATTAACAAAAATGTTATATGTATATATATATATATATATATATATATATATATATATATATATATATTAGTTGTAAGTGAAAGATTTTCTCCATATTTAAATTTTTGTTTTTTTAAAACGAATAGGCCATACAATTTTTTTTCACTCAATCATCTAACGTGGAAAATGAGTCTTCATTTTACACATTTATACTAGAGGTGTGCACTGACCCCTGTGTTTTGGTTTTGGATCTGGATCTCCCCTAGTTTTGGATCTCGATTGGTTTTGCCAAAACCTCATCTCCGTGTTTTGTTTTTCGGTTTTGTTTTTGGATCTGGATTTTTTCTTAAAAAATTATGAAAACAGCTAAAATCACATGAAATGGGCCTTTTTTGTTCCTACAGTATTATTAACCTCAATAACATTTATTTCTACTAGTTTCCAGTCAATTGTGACCACCTCACAGCTCACAATATTGATTTTTTTCATCTAGTTAAGGGCCAAAAGGTTGCATCTAGCTAGCTGGCTCAAAACTGAGTGATAAATAGAGTTGAGGACTGTGCAAAGATGATGGTTGGGGTACCCCTTGAGCATTGAAGAATTGATAGTTGATAGTTGGCGCAGCCATTGGCTGAAGTAAGAATAGTTGATACTTGATAATTGGTGCAACCCCTGGCTGAAGAATTGACAATTGGTGCAGCCCCTGGCTGAAGAATTGATAATTGGTGCAGCCCCTGGCTGAAGAATTGATAATTGGTGCAGCCACTGGATGAAGTAAGAAGAGTTGATACTTGATAATTGGTGCAGCCCCTGGCTGAAGAATTGATAATTGGTGCAGCACCTGGCTGAAGAATTGATCATTGGTGCAGCCCCTGGCTGAAGAATTGATAATTGGTGCAGCCCCTGGTTGAAGAATTGATAATTGGTGCAGACCCTGGCTGAAGAATTGATAATTGGTGCAGCCACTGGATGAAGTAAGAAGAGTTGATACTTGATAATTGGTGCATCCCCTGGCTGAAGAATTGATAATTGGTGCAGCACCTGGCTGAAGAATTGATAATTGGTGCAGACCCTTGCTGAAGAATTGATAATTGGTGCAGCACTTGGCTGAAGAATTGATAATTGGTGCAGACCCTTGCTGAAGAATTGATAATTGGTGCAGCCCCTGGCTGAAGAATTGATAATTGGTGCAGCCCCTGGCTGAAGAATTGATAGTTGGCGCAGCCCCTGGCTGAATAATTTATAATCGGTACAGCCCCTGACTGAAGAATTGATAGTTGGTGCAGCCACTGGCTGAGAATTGATAATTGGCACAGCCTTTGGCTGAAGAATTGATAGTTGGTACAGCCCCCGGCTGAAGAATTTATAATTGGCGCAGCCCCTGGCTGAAAAATTGATAATTGGTGCAGCCACTGGCTGAAGAATTGATAGTTGATAGTTAATTGTTGATGGAGCGGGCTGAGTAGTAGTGGAATACAGAGCTATGATTAGTCCTGCAACAGCCTTGAAGCCTGGAACTCTTGGCAAGTTGCGGCCATTATAGCCTTGAGGGCTGGTGAGCAGTGATGACAGGTGTCCTTTGGGCCGTGAAGCAGGATGCGGCCTTTGGGCCATGTAGCAGCCTTAAGGGCTGAGAACCCTTGGCTTAATGTCACTGTTGTGCGACTTGTGCTGTCGGGTTGACACAGCAAATGGTTCAGAATTTTATTTTAAAAAATGAAAGGGGAATGCAGGAGATGCTGTCTGTGGCCATTACAATTTCTGGACATTCATAAACCATAACATTAAAAATTTCAGGCAGCAATACCCCAACCAGCACATAATGGAAAGGAAAAAGGTGCAAGATGGGATTGTCCTTGGGCCCTCCAACCTACTCTTATGTTGTATATATGAAACAGGACATTCACAGTTTAACAAACCAATCACTTCAGTGATAGGGACTGCCACTTGTGGCTGAAATGATTGCTTTGTTTGGACCCCCCACAAAACAAGCTGCCAATGCGTAGTAGACATTGGTGGCAATGATCCCATACACAAATTGGCTTTACAATACATTAGATTAGACATCATCATCATCATCCCCATCAGTGTGTGCATCCTCCTCTTCTTCACATAATATGAATTCGTACCTGCTGGAATCCACCATTCCAGAGTCAGACACTTCTGTATTTTTTAGACTTAAGTGCTGGTAAAGGTCTACTTCGTGGAATTTGTAATTCATTTTTATGAACATCATCTTTTCCACATTTTGGGGAAGTAACCTCCTATGATGATCACTGACAAGGTTCCCAACTGCGCTGAAAACTCTTTCAGAGTATACACTGCAGGGTGGGCAACTTAAGTACAGAAAATCCAGTTTGTGTAAGGGACTCCAAATTGCCTCTTTTTCCTGCCAGTAGTGCAACGGACTGTCTGACATGCCTATTTGGATACTATCCCTAAAATAGTCATCCACCATTCTCTGAATGGTGACCATATCAGACATAGTCACTGTAGACATGTCACTCATTGTAGGCAGTTCTTTCAGACCCAACCAGATGTCATTAGATTTTGCTGACTGATCGGCATCACCACCAGCAGTGGGTCTCTGAGGAAAATGTAGTTTTTTCCTGGCAGCTGTAGAAACTGAAGGAGATGCTTCCGTGTCACATACCGCTTGAGCTGACAATTTTTTCACCACCAGCTCTTTGCATCCTTTCAGATTTATGACCATTGGAAAGAAATACACTAGGATCAAGTGTGGTCACCAAAATATAGTGATCTGATTTCAAGAGATTGACGACTTTTGGATCCTGGCGAAGCGAATAAAGGGCTTGATCTACAAGTCCCACATACTTAGGAGAATCACTCTGTTTCAGCTCCTCCTTTAGTTTCTCCAGCTGCTTTTGCAAAAGTCTGATTAGGGGAATGACCTGACTCAAGCTGGCAGTGTCTGAACTAACTTCACATGTGGCAAGTTCAAAGGGTTTGAGAGCCTTGCACAACACGTAAATTATTCTCCACTGTGCTTGACTAAGGTGCATTCCCACTCCTTTCCCTATGTCATAGGCCGTAGTGTAGACTTGGATGGCCTTTTTCTGCTCCTCCACTTGCTGAAACATATAGATGGTCGAATTCCGCCTAGTTACTACCTTTTGCTTTAGCTGATGGCAGGGCAAATTCAATAGTTTTTGCTGGTGCTGCCATTTTTGACACGCAGTTCTGAATGTCGAAAATGTCCAGAAATCTTTCGGGCTACTGAGAGCATCTCCTGTACGCCCCTGTCATTTTAAAAAAAAATGTTGCACCACCAGATTAATTGTTTGAGCAAAATATGGGATGTGATCGAATTTGCCCACATGTAATGCTCACACAATATTGCTGGCTTTGTCAGAAATCACAAATCCTGAGGAGAGTCCAAGTGGGGTAAGCCATTTTGCAATGATTTTCCTGAGTTTCTCTAAGAGGTTCTCAGTGGTATGCCTCTTACTGAAACCGGTGATACACAGAGTAGCCTGCCTCTGAATGAGCTGGCATTTGTTAGCTGCTTCTGCATTTTGCACTGTTGGAGGCAAAACACCTACCCAGTGGGCTGTCACAGTCATGTAATCTTTAGTTTGCCCTGTCCCACTTGTCCACGTAGCAATTCAGAGGACATTAATAAGATTTTTTTAATGCCCTTGTACAGATTGGGAATTGCTATTCTAGAGAAGTGGAATCTAGAAGGCACATTGTAGCAGGGACACAGGACCTCCATTAACTGGGTAAAACCCACTGCATTAATGGTGGACACTAGACTCACATCTAATACCAGCATAGCTGTTATGGCATCAGTTATCCACTGTGCAGCTGGGTGTTTACTGTCATACTTGTTCACCAATGCAAAGGACTGTGTGACAGTGAATTGTTTGGCTGAACTTCCTGAACTACTAAAAGTAGTCTTCTTCCTGGTCCCCTTCTGGGATGAAGATCCACTTATAGCAACATCAGCAGCAGCAGGTGAAACACTCAAGGGTCCTTCTGAGGAACAACACATAGGAGAGGAGTCAGTCCTTATGATATTGGATGCAGGACTACTTCCGATCATGAATGAGGATGTTGATGATGATGCAGGTGTTGGTGGTGGATATTGCAGGCCCTTGGATCCAGATAGAAGGGAGCAGCTTGGTGACACTGGACTGATTGTTGTTTTTTTGTCCCCAAAGTTTCTGATTTGATGAATGTGCTGCAAGTGACGTAACAGGGAGGAGGTTCCAAGATGGTTAAGGTCCTTACTTCTACTCACTTGGAAATGGTCACAAATGGCTTGGCAAAAGTTGTCCGGATTTGGGTGGAAATTGTTCCACACATGAGAAGTGGATTTTTTGGTCCTTTGCCCAGGCATGGCAACAATGGGATTTTTCCCACCATGGGCAACAACTATTGCCTGATTTACAGTTTTTACACAAACATCCTCTCCATCAACATCCTCATCATCATCAACATCCTCATCATCCTTGTTGTTATCGCCAACTAGATATATATCCTCCTTATCCTCCTCGTGCAATTCCACAGAAGTATCCTTGATTTCTACATCAGACTTAGAAGGCACACAAATGGTGGAAGGAGGATCCTCTTCAAGTACAGTATTAGAAAGGTCAGGCTCACACATGGCAACCGCGGAAACACTTGGACTCTCCTCAGGGATTTCTGATTTTTTCCGAGCACACTATTGGTTCCGGTGTCTTACTCGTCTTTACAATTATTTTTTTTTTGTACCTCTCCTACAAGCAGAGGGGCTTAAATTGACCATCAGTCATAAAAAATACAGGCCAATGCCTTATCATTTTCTTGCCACTTTGTGTAGTGAATGGCATATTGCCATTTTTTTGTTTCTCTAAAGCTCACTTAGCTTTAGCTTTTTTTTTCTTTATCAGGGTAAAAGTTGATTTTTTTTACATGGCCTGACTTAAGCCATGGTGCATCGGCCTTCATAGATGACGTTGGTAGCCTTGCATCATCATCATGACTGCTTCCGGCAGACTGGTATGTGGATCCTGCTCTCCTGTCGTGACTGTCCTCCATACACACTGTGGTCTTACAGCAGTGTCACCAAGCAATTATAGTGCAGCTCATATGTGGCTAATGCACACAACCAAAAAAATGTTTTTATTTTTTCACTGGTGGTGTCGCTAACATGCACACAAAAAATAGTTTTTATTTTTTCACTGGTGGTGTGGCAGGCTAACACGCACACACCAAAAAATTGTTTGTTTTTTCACACTGTGGGTGAACCCTTGAAAGAGGCAGCACACCCTTGACAGACAGCAGCACAGCACCCCTGCGCACCTATGCTGATGACAAGTGTGGCTAACACGCACACACAAAAATGTGTTTTTATTTTCACACTGGTGGTGTACACACAAAACATTGCTTTTATTTTTTCACTGGTGGTGTGGCAGGTTAAAACACACACACCAAAAATAGTTTTTATTTTCACACTGGTGGTGTACACACAAAAAATTGTTTTTATTTTTTCACTGGTGGCTGGCTAACACGCACACACCAAAAAATTGTTAGTTTTTTCACACTTGGGGTGAACCCCTGAAAGAGACAGCAGCCTCTTGACAGACAACAGCACAGCACCCCTTCGCACCTACGCTGATGACAGGTGTGGCTAACACACACAAGGAAAAATTGTTGGTTTTTTTTTCACACTGGAGTTGAACCCCTGAAAGAGGCAGCAGCCCCTTGACAGACAGCAGCACAGCACCCCTGCACACCTATGCTGATGACAGGTGTGGCTAACACGCAAACAAAAAAGAAATGTTTCTTTTTTTATCACACTGGGGGTGGGTGAAGAGCACCCCTGAAGGACAGAGCACCCCCTGGACAACACAGCAGAACAGCCAGCCTCTATCGACAACAGCCAGCCAGTCACTATGGACTACAGCCAGCCAACCAGCCAGCCCCTATGGACAGGACAACAGCCAGCCAGCCCCTATAGACAACAGCCAGCGAGCCCTTATGGACAGGACAACAGCCAGCCCCTATATGGACATTAAGCAGCCAGCCCCTGAGTGACAACAGTAGCCAGCCCCTATGCACAGCGTCAGCAACAGCACTGCACAGGTCCCAGCTCCCTCCCTCCTCACTCTCCACACAGAATGAAAAATGACGGCGATCGCGGTACCTTTATAGAATCCAAAACCCGCGAGAATCCGACAGCGGGATGATGACGTTTTGCCTTGTTTTCAGATCTGAGTCAGGCGGGAAAACCTGAGCCGACTCGGATCTGCCTCGAATCCCCAAAGTTCAGGTGGGTTCGGTTCTCAGGGAACCGAACCCGCTCATCCCTCATTTATACCTGTCCGTTTTGTCACAGGTATTTATAAAAATATTTTTATTGTAAGTCTGAAGCAAAGCATGCAAATATGTTTAAAAAAGATCACAAAGGCAAGGAAAAACATTTGTGCTCATTTCAATAGATCCCATCATTGGGAAAATACTTGTCGATGTCTATATACAATATTTGTATGTAGTTTGATAATAACCCTTTTTTTACTTTTATAGTATAAAATCAGTCACTAGTAATTCTATATTGTACTTTTATTTGCTTTCATTTAAAGAGCTGTTGCCTTTAAATGAAAGCACAGTGAGTCGGTCATTTTTGGACTGAAAAAATATGAATGATAATGCAGTCTATCAATGTTTCACGACTACCTTTAAAAAACGGGTCTATTTACATTATTTACACTGAGAAAAACCTGTGCTATTCTCAGTTTATCAAAAGGTTAACTGGAGAAATTCAGAGATTTCTCCAGTGCTCAGCAATTTAACACCTCTTATATCCATCTCGGTAATTCTCTATAGGGACAAAGACTTAGGGTAATTCATCGAGCAAAGAGAAGTTTGATGCTTCGGTCGCGGCGATATTGGCCCGGCAGCATAGACTTACCTGTTCACTGGCCAGTCATGGCCATTCTACAGATGCTTAGCCCAGGTCACACTAGGTCACACATGCACATAGCACAGCAAGTCCCGTTAAAAAATAGGAAAAACTAACATTTTTAAATAAAGCATTTTCCCTCTATCGCCCCCTGTTATCTCCATCCTGAGATCCCCATAGTACTTAAGATGGGAGTGAAATGCACCACTTATTTACTAACAGATTTAGACATACAATACTGTATTCTGAAGCTAAAGGGACTAATTCACAAGGTGCTACTAACATAAAACAAGCAAAATAATACAATACTTCCCTTGTTCCAGAAACTGGGTGTAGACAATGGTTCTTATTCTTCTTTTCCCGAAAATTCTCTTTTACACTTGGATCCTCGTCTTGGATTATGTGGGAGAAGGATATAAGAAAAAAAAACATATACATGTGTATTATAGTCTTAATTGAGGACTGAAGTTTCCACTATAAAGTTGTGTTTTGGGAAAGAATTCAATACTTTGAAGACTTAAATTTTCTCAAACTACTGTAGCACATAAATTGAACCACGATGCCTGTTTGCATTGATCTTGATGTCAATTTTACTTAATGAACTACAGTATTTGTTATCTAAGAATATTTCCCATATTGATAGAGCTAAGCAACACAATGTCACATTGTAATAGGCTTTATAAGGGGTGTTGCTATTAGGAATACCATTGCTATTGCTCTTCATGCTTTGATCACAGTGGTCATGCTCGTTTGTCTTCAAGCATCAATTTACAAAATTTGCAAGTGCTGTTCTGTATGAGCTTATATAAATTGAACATGGTTCGAACTTCACATTAATAATAACAACCTTGACATTGAAACATTAGCACATTTAATAATTATGAGCCTGATTCTGACGCAATTGTATTTGCGATTTCACTCGCTTCGCAATTGCGAATATACACTAATAACTAAAAAGAAGTTTACCTGAGCATAGGGACACCCACTGCTGCCTTCTTATATTCATCTGATGACATAAACATCGGAAACATCAATTCAGATTGGGCGCCCATTATCCACTACGCAAGTGTAGAACGACTGAACGATTACAACATCGCAATCGTTCATCATACTGTGCAGTGGATAATGTGCCTTCATTGAATGATATGTCGTTCAGTGTGGGCACCCTCCCTCATCTCCGAACATGCACAACCTGACGATCTTGTCAGGTTGGCCTGCATGTTCAGGCGATGACAGATGACAACAACGACTAGCGGGAGTGTGCATCGCTGGTCGTTGCCACCATAATTACTGGCATGTGTCCATTGTGAATTCAGCCAATATCACAGGGATTTACTACAAATCCCTTGCAGGGACAGAGCTTGCGATAAAGCTCTGTCCCAGCGAATCCTCTCCGCACACTTATCACAGTATTTTCGCAAAAAATTCCGCAGACAAGTGTCAATACATGTGCCAACTGGCCGCCTCTAAGCTCCCCCTGTCACTAAGCCCCACCCCCCGCGATCGTGACCCCCTCCCTTTATTACACTTACCTCCGGTGATCGATGCTCCTGTGAGCTGACATGCCATCCTGCACTGGGACCCGGTCAGGTGACGACCAGGCCCCAGTGCGAGATGGGAGACCAGCTGATCAGAGGCAGGACATCACCGGAGCCCCGATCACCAGTCCCTGGACTCAGGTAAGTTTTTTTTTTTTACTATTTTTTTTTACAGTATATCTGCGTGTGGTTTGTTTAGACTAGGGGTGTGCACCGGCCACTTTTCGTGTTTTGTGTTTTGGTTTTGGATCTGGATCTTTCTTCGTGTTTTGGATCTGGATTGGTTTTGCCAAAACCACCCTTCCGTGTTTTGGGTTCTGGGTTTTGTGTTTTGGATCTGTATTTTTTTGAAAAAAAGCATAAAAACAGCTAAAATCACAGAATTTGTAGGTTTTTCTGCTCCTATGCTATTATTAACCTCAATAACCTTAATTTCCACTCATTTCCAGTCTATTCTGAATACCTCACACCTCACAATAGTGTTTTTATGTCCAAAAGGTTGCACCGAGGTAGCTGGATGACTATGCTAAGCGACACGAGTGGGCGGCACAAACACGTGACCCATCTAGGCGTGAAACTGCAGTGGCAGTAGGATGGCATTGAAAAACTAGGCCCCAAACTGTACATAATGCAAAGAAAAAAAAGAGGTGCAAGATGGAATTGTCCTTGGGCCCTCCCACCCACCCTTATGTTGTATAAACAGGACATGCACACTTTAACAAACCAATCATTTCAGCGCCAGGGTCTGCCACACAACTGTGGCTGAAATGATTGGTTCGTTTGGGCCCCCACAAAACAAGCTGGCAATTAATCTGTCCCTGCACAAACTGGCTCTACGGAGGCAAGAAGTCGTCCTCATCCTCCTCATCCACAGATTCCTCACCCTCTTCAGTGTTATGTACATCCTCATCCTCACAGAGTATTAATTCGTCCCTGCTGGAACCACAGGTCCCTCTGTACATTCTGGAGGCTGGTCTCCCTGGAAGAGTTGATCATTCATTTTATGAACATCATCTTCTCCACATTTTGTGGAAGCAACCTCCTACGCCTTTCGCTAACAAGGTTCCCGGCTGCACTAAACACTCTTTCGGAGTACACACTGGAGGGGGGGCAACTCAGGTAAAATAGAGCCAGTTTGTACAGGGACCTCCAAATTGCTTCTTTTTCCTGCCAGTACAGGTACGGACTGTCTGACATGCCTACTTGGATGCTGTCACCGATGTAATCCTTTAACAGACAGACGCACGCTTGTCGCTGCTGCTTTGAGGATTCAAGTGCGGCTACAGCCCACACAATTCACAAAGACAGAAAAAAAAAAAGAATACTTTTATTGTTTGTGGAGCACACTTTGAGGGTTACACCACCCTCTAACAGACAGACGCACGCTTGTCGCTGCTGCTTTGAGGATGCAAGTGCGGCTACAGCCCACACAATTCACAAAGACAGAAAAAAGAAGAAGAATATTTTTATTCTTTGTGTAGCACACTTTGAGGGTGTCACCACCCTTTAACAGACAGACGCACGCTTGTCGCTGCTGCTTTAAGGATGCAGGTGCGGCTACAGCCCACACATTTCACAAAGACCGAAAAAAAAAGAACAATATTTTAATTGTTTGTGTAGCACACTTTGAGGGTGTCACCACCCTTTAACAGACAGACGCACGCTTGTCGCTGCTGCTTTGAGGATGCAAGTGCGGCTACATCGCACACAAGTCACAAACACATAAAAAAAATAGTTTTTTATTTTTTGGAGCACTTTGAGAGTTACACCACCCTTTAACAGACAGACGCACGCTTGTCGCTGCTGCTTTAAGGATGCAGGTGCGGCTACAGCCCACACATTTCACAAAGACCGAAAAAAAAGAACAATATTTTAATTGTTTGTGTAGAACACTTTGAGGGTGTCACCACCCTTTAACAGACAGACGCACGCTTGTCGCTGCTGCTTTAAGGATGCAGGTGCGGCTACAGCCCACACAATTCACATAGACAGATAAAAGAAGAAGAATATTTTTATTGTTTGTGTAGCACACTTTGAGGGTGTCACCACCCTTTAACAGACAGACGCACGCTTGTCGCTGCTGCTTTAAGGATGCAGGTGCGGCTACAGCCCACACATTTCACAAAGACCGAAAAAAAAAGAACAATATTTTAATTGTTTGTGTAGCACACTGTGAGGGTGTCACCACCCTTTAACAGACAGACGCACACTTGTCGCTGCTGCTTTAAGGATGCAGGTGCGGCTACAGCCCACACAATTCACAAAGACAGAAAAAAGAAGAATATTTTTATTGTTTGTGGAGCACACTTTGAGGGTTACACCACCCTCTAACAGACAGACGCACGCTTGTCGCTGCTGCTTTGAGGATGCAAGTGCGGCTACAGCCCACACAATTCACAAAGACAGAAAAAAGAAGAAGAATATTTTTATTCTTTGTGTAGCACACTTTGAGGGTGTCACCACCCTTTAACAGACAGACGCACGCTTGTCGCTGCTGCTTTAAGGATGCAGGTGCGGCTACAGCCCACACATTTCACAAAGACCGAAAAAAAAAGAACAATATTTTAATTGTTTGTGTAGCACACTTTGAGGGTGTCACCACCCTTTAACAGACAGACGCACGCTTGTCGCTGCTGCTTTGAGGATGCAAGTGCGGCTACATCGCACACAAGTCACAAACACATAAAAAAAATAGTTTTTTATTTTTTGGAGCACTTTGAGAGTTACACCACCCTTTAACAGACAGACGCACGCTTGTCGCTGCTGCTTTAAGGATGCAGGTGCGGCTACAGCCCACACATTTCACAAAGACCGAAAAAAAAGAACAATATTTTAATTGTTTGTGTAGAACACTTTGAGGGTGTCACCACCCTTTAACAGACAGACGCACGCTTGTCGCTGCTGCTTTAAGGATGCAGGTGCGGCTACAGCCCACACAATTCACATAGACAGATAAAAGAAGAAGAATATTTTTATTGTTTGTGTAGCACACTTTGAGGGTGTCACCACCCTTTAACAGACAGACGCACGCTTGTCGCTGCTGCTTTAAGGATGCAGGTGCGGCTACAGCCCACACATTTCACAAAGACCGAAAAAAAAAGAACAATATCTTAATTGTTTGTGTAGCACACTGTGAGGGTGTCACCACCCTTTAACAGACAGACGCACGCTTGTCGCTGCTGCTTTAAGGATGCAGGTGCGGCTACAGCCCACACAATTCACAAAGACAGAAAAAAGAAGAATATTTTTATTGTTTGTGTAGCACACTTTGAGGGTGTCACCACCCTTTAACAGACAGACGCACGCTTGTCGCTGCTGCTTTGAGGATGCAAGTGTGGCTACATCGCACACAAGTCACAAACACATTAAAAAAATTTTTTTGATTTTTTGGAGCACTTTGAGAGTTACAACACCCTTTAACAGACAGACGCACGCTTGTCGCTGCTGCTTTGCGGATGCAAGTGCGGCTACAGCCCACACAATTCACAAAGACAGAAAAAAAAAGAACAATATTTTAATTGTTTGTGTAGCACACTTTGAGGGTGTCACCACCCTTTAACAGACAGACGCACGCTTGTCGCTGCTGCTTTAAGGATGCAGGTGCGGCTACAGCCCACACATTTCACAAAGACAGAAAAAAAAAGAACAATATTTTAATTGTTTGTGTAGCACACTTTGAGGGTGTCACCACCCTTTAACAGACAGACGCACGCTTGTCGCTGCTGCTTTGAGGATGCAGGTGGAATCTAGACGGGATTTGGAACCGAGGACACACTACCTCCATCAATTGTCTAAATCCCACTGCACTAATGTCGGATACCGGACGCACGTCTAACACCAACATAGCAGTCAAGGCCTCAGTTATACATTTTGCTTCAGGATGACTGCTGTCGTACTTCATCCTCATCGCTAGAGACTGTTGGAGGGTCAATTGTTTAGTAAAAGTAGTGATGTTCCTACTTCCTCTCTGGGATGATGAACAACTCCCAGCAGCAGCAACAGCACTAGTAGGAAGTGGTTCTTGATCTTTCCCTATTTTATTTTTATCAGAGAAAGTTTGGTCCTCCATTTATGTTATATTGATATATATACGTGCGGCTAAAGCGCACACAAACACAGAAAATATTTTTTTATTTTTGCTGGAGAGTAGTGCACTTTGTGGGTTACACCACCCTTTAAGAAATGAGCCAGCTGGCTCTTTACTTATGGGACACAGGCGCACGCTTGGCGCTGCTCCTTTGTTGATGCACGTGCAGCCACAGTGCACACAAGTCACAAACACAGAAAATATATATTTTTTTGGTTTGGAGTGTACTTTGGGGGTTACAGAACCCTTTAACGGTCAAGCCAGCCGGCCCTTTACTTATGACACAGGCGCACGCTTGGCACTACTTTGTTGAGGCACGTGCGGCTACTGCGCACACAATTCACAAACACAGAAAATAATTTTTTTTTTGGTTTGGACTGGAGTGTACTTTCGGGGGTTACAGCACCCTTTAACGGTCAAGCCAGCCGGCCCTTTACTTATGACACAGGCGCACACTTGGCACTACTTTGTTCATGCACGTGCGGCTACTGCGCACACAATTCACAAACACAGAAAATAATTTTTTTTCGGTTTGGACTGGAGTGTACTTTGGGGGTTACAGCACCCTTTAACGGTCAAGCCAGCCGGCCCTTTACTTATGACACAGGCGCACGCTTGGCACTACTTTGTTGATGCACGTGCGGCTACTGCGCACACAATTCACAAACACAGAAAATAATTTTTTTTTTGGTTTGGACTGGAGTGTACTTTCGGGGGTTACAGCACCCTTTAACGGTCAAGCCAGCCGGCCCTTTACTTATGACACAGGCGCACGCTTGGCACTTCTTTGTTGATGCACGTGCGGCTACTGCGCACACAATTCACAAACACAGAAAATAAATTTTTTTTTGGTTTGGACTGGAGTGTACTTTGGGGGTTACAGCACCCTTTAACGGTCAAGCCAGCTGGCCCTTTACTTATGACACAGGCGCACGCTTGGCACTACTTTGTTGATGCACATGCGGCTACTGCGCACACAATTCACAAACACAGAAAATAATTTTTTTTTTGGTTTGGACTGGAGTGTACTTTGGGGGTTACAGCACCCTTTAACGGTCAAGCCAGCCGGCCCTTTACTTATGACACAGGCGCACGCTTGGCACTACTTTGTTGATGCACGTGCGGCTACTGCGCACACAATTCACAAACACAGAAAATAATTTTTTTTTTGGTTTGGACTGGAGTGTACTTTCGGGGGTAACAGCACCCTTAACGGTCAAGCCAGCCGGCCCTTTACTTATGACACAGGCGCACGCTTGGCACTACTTTGTTGATGCACGTGCGGCTACTGCGCACACAATTCACAAACACAGAAAATAATTTTTTTTTTGGTTTGGACTGGAGTGTACTTTCGGGGGTTACAGCACCCTTAACGGTCAAGCCAGCCGGCCCTTTACTTATGACACAGGCGCACGCTTGGCACTACTTTGTTGATGCACGTGCGGCTACTGCGCACACAATTCACAAACACAGAAAATAATTTTTTTTTTGGTTTGGACTGGAGTGTACTTTCGGGGGTTACAGCACCCTTAATGGTCAAGCCAGCCGGCCCTTTACTTATGACACAGGCGCACGCTTGGCACTACTTTGTTGATGCACGTGCGGCTACTGCGCACACAATTCACAAACACAGAAAATAATTTTTTTTTGGTTTGGACTGGAGTGTACTTTCGGGGGTTACAGCACCCTTTAACGGTCAAGCCAGCCGGCCCTTTACTTATGACACAGGCGCACGCTTGGCACTACTTTGTTGATGCACGTGCGGCTACTGCGCACACAATTCACAAACACAGAAAATATATTATTTTTTTAGCACTTGGGGGGAGCACCCCTGATGGACAGAGCACCCCCTGGACAACACTACAGCACCTCTTTAGGACTGGGACACTGCACAGGACTTTGGAGTGGACACAGCCCCTATGGAGAACACAGTCCAGCCAGCCCCTATGGACTTTGAAGTAGTGGACACAGCCCCTATTAACAACAGCAGCACAGCACAACACAGCCAGCCCCTATGGACTTTGAAGTAGTGGACAACAGCAGCACTACACTACACTACACTACACAGCCCTAACTCCCACCCTCCCTCTTCACTGTCCACAGCCGAGTGAGAAAATGGCGCCGACGTGGGTACCTTATATAGGATCCAAAACCCGCGAGACTCGGAAGGCGGAATGATGACGTTTTGCCTCGATTTCAGATCCGAGTCAGGCGGGAAAAGTCGAGCCTGATTCGGATCGGACTCGGATCGGGGGGGCTCGGGGGGGTTCGGATTTCAGAAATCCGAACCCGCTCACCCCTAGTTTAGACCACACAGCTGATCACTGGGGCCGGTTCTGGGCTCTGCTCTGCCCGTTAGTGCAGAGCAGGAGTCCGGTAACTGGGGAAGACCCTGGATAACGCCACCTCCAGGTGACGTTATTATCACAGGGCTTTCCCCGGTATTTTTTCACAATTTATTTTTAGTAACTTTGGCCAGATCACATTTCCCAATACAATGATAGGAAATGCGATCTGCTTACTAAAAATAAGTGATAATTAGGGCTTGGAGTAGAATTTTACGAATTCTACTCCAATTGCCCGTAGTAACTTTAGGTGATACTAAAATAATGTGAAAAGGGTGTAAAAACACTTTTTACTAAAATAAAGTGAAAACACTTTCACTTTATTTTAGTAAAAATAATGTTAATAGAGCCTTAATAGAGATCATGCATTGCATTAACAACTGCACCAATATACCTCATTAGTACCTCCACTAACATCACAATACATTAATAGCCCCCACGTTATAAAGTGCCACCACATACCATAAAATGAATACCCCCTCACCAACACAAACAATAATAAACCAACTCCTACCTAACAATAATAAACCACTGCCGCTCATTTTGTTCTAACACTGCCATGGTACAGTACAGTGGAAACATCATATTTTTCTGTGAAATAGTGAACGAAGTTCATAGTTTCATTTTTATCCACCAGCAGTAAGCACAATGTCCATGGTTTATCAATTACAGTTCTTCAACATTTTTCTCAAATTTAACTGTCATGTACTTGGCTCATTTAACTCTAAACCCTCCATTTATATCTCCTAGGCTTACGAATCTGATGGAACATTGGAAACCACAGACAAAACGTGTAAAAATTATATGTGGTGTTGAAACTCAGAAGGACCAGTAACGATGGAGATACTGATGGAACATGGGGCCTGACTTAGAGGTGGATGCAATGTTGATGTCGGACATAGTGTAGTGATTTTTTTGCTACTGCACATGTGCCAAAACCACCCTGCGTACGCACGGCGATGACTTAGAGATGGAGGACGCATAGTTATTCACAAAGAGAGTGACGTGTAGCAGGGGGTAACGTGGGGTGGCTCCGCGGTCTAGGGGCGGAGAGGGCCCATGTGCAGTATCCGTCCCGGGCCCCGTCCTCTCAGTCCTGTGGCTGGCAGCGCACTGAGCACAGTGCCGCACTGAAAGACTCTGGGCACTAGAGTGTGCCCAGAGTCTACACCGCAAGTGCAGGTCAATGGGAAAATGTCCGCAATAGCAATTTTCCTTGTGTTTTTCATATTGCACATGGAAAATGACTGCGGCACCGACGTGGGACTCTGAAGTGGCAAGTATAATATGGATGCAGGGTGTGCGTGCAGGCCCCCCTGCACCCATTATAAATACGTCCCTGGCGGTGTCTTAGGTGAGACAAACATTACATTCTAAGACAGCATAGGGTTGCTCATTTGTTCCATGTGCAACCGATGTGAGAACGATGTTTCGATATTTCCATTTTTGTACGCAAGCGGGGGGATGTGAGACGCTGGAGGTGGGGGTCTCTGCACACAAGGCATCAGCTAAGCCATTAGCATATTTTGGCAAGTCTGCTGCTTCCATCTCCAAATCAGACCCATGGTTACACCATACTAATGCAACCCACTCAATAATAAGATTACTATATGAGCCATGGTTTATAAAGTACACTGCAATCCATTGTCTATGTTGCAGCTGATCCATCACACAATTTATCCATCTGTACTTTTAGCTATGTTGTAAATCAGACATTTAAATGCCAGGAAAATGAGCACCTCATGGTGAGCGGTACAAACCACAATCTAGAAGAAAAAAAATCTGAATTGTTAAGGTTACTAAACAACAGATCTAAAACATTTATACTTGTAGAACTTTTTTCTTGATTTGCCTTTTGTATAATTTTAGAATATAGAGGGTTAAGTGTTTTGTAGCTTTCAGACAACAGCAAAAGACCAGCTGCAATTACAGGCTTAGACGCCATCCCATGTTCTCTCGAAATAGAGTAAGTGATAACAGTGTTTTTCAGTGTTTTTGTTTTATTTATTTATTTATTGTATCCCAGGGCCTTTGGTATAGTTGCTCACTGAATACAAATAGTCGAGCATTCCCTTCTTCTTGTTAAATCAGCCATCCTGAAGTGCCTAGTTTATAGGCAGTATATTATACTGTATATAATGATGAATTAACCTTAATTAAAATTATAATGGGGAATGGTACAGAATGTTAAACTATAGGCCGTGGCACAAGTAACTGCAGCTAGATTTATCAGCAGCACAAAAATAAACAATACATAAAAGAAAATACTGGTCTTTCTGGCTCTAACTGAGCAAAATGACTCCCCCTAAAAATGAGACAGTTGGCATGGATGTAAGGGAACCAAGGACATGATATTGGTAACAAAAAATACATACTATTTCTGATAGGAGACATTTCTATGCATCGATCAGCGGGCCTGATTCAGAGCCGGACGCAATAAGCGCTCGCTCGTTCAGAAAATGGGGGTGGCTATTCAAATGAACCATTCGCTCTTTGCGTTCTGTTGCCGCCTCCATGTCTGAACGAGCGAACAAAACATGCGGACGTTTATTTGATAAAAACGCCCCCTGGCCGCTCGCATCATACGTCATGTCCGCTATTTATTAGATTAATCGAGTACATCGATCAGCGTATGAACTGCTCGCTATTCTTGTGGCTGGTTTTTGCTACCACTATATTGCGAGCAGTTCTGACTATAAAACAACCAGGTGACGTGGTCAATGACGCAGCTGTATTAATTATGCACACCCATAAAACGCCCGTTTTGACTTTTAAGCACGCCTGCGTTCTTATCTCCACTCCCTGTTTTCAAGCACCTTCCCCTGTTACCACCCACATATGCCTCATCCTGTCACTCAAAATAGCAGGCATTCGCTATATAGCGAACAAACAATTTTCGGCCGCACTGACTGGTTCGCGCATGCACGCATGCGCAGATGGGCGAACATCGTTCGGAACGAGCGTACTGCCGCTTACGAGCGACTCTGAATCAGGCCCAGTGTCCCATAGTGTAACCAAAGTCAATATACTTTTAACTCAAAAACTAGAATTTACGTCTGGGGGGGGGCATGTTTTATTTACTGTTGTGCAGACGAGCCGAGATGCAAGGGTCCATAAGTGTGAGATACAGTACAGGCACTAGGCATATGCAATGTGTTAAGCTACTGGGAGATACAGGGTATATGCAGTACAGTATGTTAAAGTTAATTTTTACTTACAGCCAGTGACTCCAGTAAAATCAACCACAACCCCAAAGAGCTTCCCTCACCCCTGTAAGTCGCCCCCCGGTGAGTAGGTGGAATTAACTTCCCTCTGTGGATTCAAAAAAGCTCTGATTATAAACCAGACGTCTCGGGGGAAGAAATCTCCTCCCCCCTGGGAACTGCCATTACAGTGTGGTATTGGCAGAGAGACCTTTCTATGTAATGCCACTCCCATTCTTCCACTGGCAGGTGTACCCTGCTTCTTGAGCCTGCCGCCGATGCAGTCCCCTAGAAGCTGTGTCTATGCGCATGTGCACATGCTGGCGGCAGTCATGTGACTGGTGTGACATCACTGAATGGAGGTGCAGTGGCAGCCCCCCTCAGCCATAAAGGTAAGAGCCACTGCTGCTTACATCATACTCTAAATGAGGCCATTGTGCATAAATATAGACATTGAAATAAACAGACATATAAATGATGGAGAGATGTGTGGCACCTGGCACTGTTACATTTTCATCCCAACACTCCCAATTTAAGATATTGGACAAGTTTAGCCAGGAACCCACTACAACAAGCTATGATTCTCCCTATAACTGTCCTAGCTCCTTTACATATCCATCAGGGAATGTTACCTGCCCTCCCTGATGAGGTCTGAGCACTTATGTAAAAATAAATAGTAAGCAACCACAGGGACATAATATAACTTATAACTGGGACCATACCAAACTTTGATGGCATCAAGTGATCTGTTCTGGAGGACGCCACTCTGAATCCGAAGTGGGACTTCATTGAGCCTGCTTTAATACTGATTCTGCCACTGAAAATAAAGCTCCATATATTCCCCTAGTAAAAAGAAAATTTTCCCAATCCCTTCTCTTGTATCTGAATGGTAGACAGTTCCAACCATTTTCACTGGGTGTGGTATGTTAGGTCGACAGTTCTCATGTCAACATACATCAGGTCGACATGAGAATATCCACATGGTGGTAATGCCACATGCAGCATGATAATATGCTTATCATGTCGACAGTGACCAAGTTGATATTCATTATATCTACATGGGTGATATGACAACATGATAGAATGTCGACCTAATATCGCTGGTGGTCCAGCAGTTACTCACCTGGTCCCACCGATAGCAGTGTCTCCAGCATCACCTTCCAGGTCCCAGCAGCCATGTGACCAGCACTTCCAGTGGCAACATCTTAAGGAACGGCATTCCAGTGAGTATTGTACTCCTAACCCTAATATTTAGTGCCTAACCCTACCTAAGGAAGGTGACATGGTGCTTATCGACATGGTTGTATAGTGTATGTATATATATATATATATATATATATATATATATTAGGGATGAGCGGGTTCGGTTCTTAGAGAACCAAACCCACCCGAATTTTGGGGAACCGGGGCAATCGGAGCCAAGCTCAGATCTCCCTGCCTGCCCCGGATCCCTCACTTGAGGCAAAACCTTGCGATCCCGCTGTCGGGTCACGAGGTTTTGTATTGAGCGGGCTTAACGCTGATTGGCTGAGAGAGCCCTCTGTCACGGCTCTCAGCCAATCAGTGTTAAGCCCATTATGCATACAGTCAGGAGGCAAAATAAGATGGCGCCCGCTGCCTGACACCGCCGGCACCCCCCGCTGCCGACACTCCCACTGGCAGCATCCCCCGCTGCCGACAACACTGCTGCCGACACTGTTGGAACCCCTGCACTGCTGCCCCACATACTGAGGACACCGTCAGCGACCACCACACTGCCGATACTCCCACATTGAGGACACCACCAGCACCCCTGCACTGCCAACACTGTCAGCACACATGCACTGAAGACACCTTTTGGCCTTAACTAGATTAAAAAAATAATATTGTGAGGAGGTTAAAATTGATTGGAAATGATTGGAAATAAATGTTATTGAGGTTATTAATACTATAGGAACAAAGAAAGGCCCATTTTATGTGATTTTAGCTGTTTTGTTTATTTTTTAAGAAAAAATCCAGATCCAAAACCAAAACCCGAAAACAAAACACAGAGGTGAGGTTTTGGCAAATCCAATCCAGATCCAAAACCAGGGGAGATCCAGATCCAAAACACGGGAGTCGGCGCATATCCCTAATTAATAAATATAAATATATATATAAATATATATATAAATAAATATATATATATATATATATATATATATATATATATAGTATACATGTGTATTTCTATTGTATTCATAATTTTTATTTACTTCCCTCATGGGAATGAGGAGAACACTGTGAGCCCAACATTCAGGGGGTGGTGAGAACTGTACCCAGCTTGACAACAGAGGGTTCTAATATTAGACTGGGTGCCATAAAATTCACTGTCCTCAACCTCCTCCAATTAAAACAGGTAGGGCCAAAAGCATTACTCTGTGAGAAATCTATCACACCCTACCAGCCACAAACTCCTGAGAATGCAGTTGGCTAATGGATATTATTCTGTCCTTTTTGCACTGTTTGCTGTAGGGACATGAACACCTACATGTAAGGACACAGGAAGATTGTTTTACCCTAGCCCTGTACAACAACAGATGGAGGGACAGAACCCTGTCACAGAAATACAATAAGGTATATGTTTCTAATACCTTGCAGCACACTCCTGTCAAACCAATTAGGAGCGACTTGGGCCCTGGGAGCCGTTCACACAGCAAACTCGCACTGAAAATTTCATTTGCAATCCAATTCCAAACTCATATTTACATATTTATGTGCACACCCCCCTGAGCAGGTGGAAAGGTTGGTAAAATCTTTATTTTAAGGAAAAATTGTTGGGACATGGTGCAGACATGGCCAATAAATATATGTCAGTTTTTAGGTAAATTTCTCTAAAAAGCTCAATAAAGGGTTAAATGATGTGGGACAGGTATGTGGAGGTGAACATGATGTGGGACAGGTATGTGGAGGTGTAAATGATGTGGGACAGGTATGTGGAGGTATAAATGATGTGGGACAGGTATGTGGAGGTGAAAATGATGTGGGACAGGTATGTGGAGGTGTAAATGATGTGGGACAGGTATGTGGAGGTGTAAATGATGTAGGACAGGTATGTGGAGGTGTAAATGATGTGGGACAGGTATGTGGAGGTGTAAATGATGTGGGACAGGTATGTGATGGTGTAAATGATGTGGGACAGTTATGTGGAGGTGTAAATGATGTGGGACAGGTATGTGGAAATGTAAATGATGTGGGACAGGTATGTGGAGGTGTAAATGATTTGGGACAGGTATGTGGAGGTATACATGATGTGGGACAGGTATGTGGAGGTGTAAATTATATGGGGCAGGTATGTGGAGGTGTAAATGATGTGGGACAGGTATGCAGAGGTGTAAATGATGTGGGACAGGTATGTGGAGGTGTAAATTATATGGGGCAGGTATGTAAGAGATGTAAATGATATGGGACAGGTATGTAGAGGTGTAATGATGTGAGACAGGTATGTGGAGATGTAAATGATGTGGGACAGGCTTGTGGAGGTGTAAATGATGTGGGACAGGTATGTGGAGGTGTAAATGATGTGGGACAGGTATGTGGAGGTGTAAATGATGTGGGACAGGTATGTGGAGGTGTAAATGATGTGGGACAGGTATGTGATGGTGTAAATGATGTGGGACAGTTATGTGGAGGTGTAAATGATGTGGGACAGGTATGTGGAAATGTAAATGATGTGGGACAGGTATGTGGAGGTGTAAATGATTTGGGACAGGTATGTGGAGGTATACATGATGTGGGACAGGTATGTGGAGGTGTAAATTATATGGGGCAGGTATGTGGAGGTGTAAATGACGTGGGACAGGTATGCAGAGGTGTAAATGATGTGGGACAGGTATGTGGAGGTGTAAATTATATGGGGCAGGTATGTGGAGATGTAAATGATATGGGACAGGTATGTAGAGGTGTAATGATGTGAGACAGGTATGTGGAGATGTAAATGATGTGAGAGAGGTATTTGGGGGTGTAGATGATGTGAGACAGGTATGTGAAGGTGTAAATGATGTGGGACAGGTAGGTGGAGGTATAAATGATGTGGGATAGGTATGTGGAGGTGTAAATGATGTGGGACAGGTAAATGATGTGGGACAGGTATGTGGCGGTGTAAATGATGTGGGACAGGTATGTGGAGGTGTAAATGATATGGGACAGGTATGTGGAGATGTAAATGATGTGGGACAGGTATGTGGAGGTGTAAATGATGTGGGACAGGTATGTGGAGGTGTAAATTATGTGGGACAGGTATGTGGAGGTGTTGTATTAATGGGAGAGGAGTTTTTGAACTTGCAGATGAGAGGTAAAAGTATTTATTACAACTTTTAACAAACTTATATAAAAAAACACTGCAAAATCACTGTGCAAGCTTTTTTCTGTACGCTAAAATGTTGGAAAGGCTTTAATTTGACAAAAAACCACTTGCTTACTATAGTTTTTCAACCATCATTGAAAAAGTGGTCAAAAACAAATATTTGACACCTTTTAAGAACCTTCAGTACTTAACTTATGGCCACTAACAGTCTTCTATATGGTCCTGCTATCTCAGTTGCCAATTTGGGGGGAGTCCATGATGGTTTCCTCACTTTTTACTGCTCTCCTCCCGCTTTCCCTTTTTATACGAAATTTGAGCAACCTCACCGCTAGTAGCACTAATTGCTATTTCTATGTGGATTGTATGTTTCTTGGGAGTGCGCATTAGTGCGTAGTGTGCGAGTTTTATTAAACAAACTTGAATTAAACTCACACCTAATTGGATTGAGCCCACTGAGTTCTGTTTTATCACTCCCAATGCAACATGGTCATATACTGTAGGTGTAAGCCAGGCTCACCTTCTCTTGGCTGAATTCCTTCTTCCTGCAATAGTACTGTTACTGCTATGGCTGATCTGCTAGTGACAGTACCTTCATCCAAGTCCCTGAATATTACCATCAAATCACCATGGGTTGACTTGTGAAGAACCCCTATTTCCATAGAACTAAAGGGTAGTAAATTATATTTCAGTCACCAATAAATAGTCACAACAATGAATATGGATATTATTTATTACTTAGAATATGGGTAAAAGAAACGGTCTTTGACTGACTCGCAGTTCCTAAATCTAATATATCAGGTTTACAATAACGGACCTATTTACTTCCTGATAACATTAAACTATTCTAACCAATTGCCTCTCTTGTGATAGGGTTCCTATCCCTAATAGTAAGGGTCTGTTATGGGTCTATTCACCCTATTATATTTGTATTTAAATTACTCCCCTAAACCTACTCATAAACCTGGTCTCAACCATTCACCCACTCCACTCACTCATTAACAGTAAACATTAATTGGTACAATATACTGTATGTCCAGATTTTATTATACTTTCCATATATATCTACAGTATGTATCTGGGATATCCAGTCTGTAGAAGTAACAGTCAATTGCCCAATCGTTTAATATAGAAAGCATTGGTGCATATTTATTTGGATGCAAATACTGGTTAGTAGTAGATAATCTCTTATCCAGAAGTGGCAATTAGATTCTCTTTAACTCTGTAGTTTAAAAAACAGCTATCGCTTTGTTACGCCCCTGTAGTAGATTAGATAGGGCAATCCTTCTCTTAGAAATTCCAAATAATTGGCTAGTGGTTTCTTGTGTTCACTTTAGTGTATAATACAGAATTCAATTAATAAACTCATAAGAGTAAAGTCTCTGTACTAGTCTAATTAAAATGAGAATATTAGGTACTACGATGGAGGTGTTGTCCTGGTCCAAATACATAAGCATATATGACTAAAGTATATACACTAAAGTTCCTTTTGTTATTGTATGCATGAATCACTGAACCAGGTACTAACTTTGCAGGGGAATCTCAAATTAAAAATCTAACTCCACCACCAATAAAGCTACTCGCAGTCCTTTGCTATATAATAGTGTATGACCAGTCATTAGTAAATCCTGCTCGGAGTGTTCCTGCACTAGCTAAGTGTAAAAACTGTGGGTCAATGACAGGTAATTATTGACATTCTCCTGTAGACTATAACTTCTGCAACATATAATAGGATGGTGCTTAATGCTTATATACTCTCTGTATTCATTCAGTTGTATTCCCTTTTTACAGTTAAGGCTGTTGATACTGAAGAGGTGAAGACAGTTTGTCTGCTCACTGTGTATGTGTGTGTGTGTCTCAGTATATAACTATAGTCTCAGGGCTATATCTCTCAGAGAGTTATTGTCAATTGAGGTAATATTACTGGTTAAGTAGAAAAATCACTAATGTGCTTTTAAAGTAGGGTGTTACTGGTATTAGATGCTTTTGGAAGGCCTACTTGTTGGTCTATCAGAGTTCAATACAGTGGAGGTGTTGCTGAGAATTACTGTATTACTGTACACTCAGGGCCACCAAAACGTACTGTACGATGGTCTCAGGTTCTAGAGGAGGTGTGACCAAATATGACGGCATGGCCACATCCACTTGTTAAAACTTTAACTTACAGTTCTATGCTTCGTTGTGGTGTGCGACCAGAATGGGGTCCTTGGGCTAGCTCAGGCCCTCAAACAATTCTGGGCCTGGGTAATCAGTAACTTCTCTACCCCCTTCGCTGCGCCCCTAAGTACACTGTGGTGACAGTGACAGGTACCATTCTTCCCTCTACTTTGCACCCAGTCTCTCTGCGATTCCCAGTTGCTCTCAGGTAGCACGGTCAGGCACTCTCTGTATGACCCTCTCTATGCTGCTCTCAGCTAAGTCTGTGCTAAGGGGAAGCAGGACTCAGCTCCACTCCCCCTGCTCAATTGCCACTGCCCACCACTTCTCATTATCAGTCCGGCTACCTTCCATCACAGCTCTCCGCTGGCAGCTGCCGGGACCCTCCACTCTAGAGAGAGCATGAGTTCTGTCTCTCTGAACAAACTACCTCAGCTAAGGTTGACTTCCTCCTCTTTCAGCCGTTACCTCAGGCCAACCATCACCCTGCTTGCCTCATAGCTATATATAGTGCCTTCTCAATTGCATGGCAACATCCCTTCAAACTGATCAATACCAGTTGGACTTACATTAACCTCCTCATTGCTGACATTAGTACAAATGACAGTGAGGCTTACATAGGTATAGGTGAGCTCAGGGAGGACAGAAACCTCCCATGGAGCAGAAGGGCATGGTTCCCCTGCAAAAGGATTGCCCCTGTCCTGGCGACTCAGAAATGATAGATCCTGGAAAATAAGAAATCCTTATTACCGAGGGCTGGCCGCAAGGGATAATAAATATGCTCCATTCATACACATGGAAATACCTCATAAAAGCGTGCATTCGTTAATTAACACAAAACACCAACAATGAATATAGCACTTTTAGGAATGGGCTATACATTATACAGCGGTACAAAATAACAAGGGGTACAAGTACAGAAACAGTACCAGATTTGCTTCAATGCTGCAGAGACTTTTCTCCTAATTTAGCTGTCAAATCAGCAGTCCTGCTTCACAGTCACCCAGGCACATGGATCTTCAAGACTCATTTGAAACCAGAAGAAGAAGTAAGATGACTTGCTGATCCTCATAGACCCTTCAGTAGTACTTTGATTATTTAGTCCAGGGATGGGGAACCTCCTGCCCGGGGGCCGTATAAGGCCCCCGGAATCATTTGGTCTGGCCCTCAGAGCTTTTTTCTGCCATCCTCATCTGGCTAGCAGGATGCCTAGAATAGCACACTGCAGCCAGAATCTATGCAGCGTCCTTAGGACACTTCAGACTGTTACACCCCTGCCCTTACAGCTCCTCGGAGCATCCTCGGAATGCTCCGTTAGACCACGTGAAAGGGGCGTGGCCTCTGCGCCCGGCCCATGAATAATGTTATATATATCAAAATGGCCCTCGCCAGAAAAATGGTTCCCCACCCCTGATTTAGTCAGTCCAGCAGAAATCATAAAGTCTCATCAGTCCTGAACTTCAGCTCACGACCACCCAAAAGTATAAGTGAATATCCAGAGAATACAATAACAGGTTGTCTCTATATAGAGCCCAAATTCAACTCCTGCCATCAGGGACGTATCTACCCATTGGCCAGGATGGCACTCACCAGGGGCGCCGACCAAAGGGGGGGCGCCGTCCGGCAGTGCCACCAGTAGCCAAGGGGTGGACAAGTCCCCCGGCCCCACAAGTGTAGGGCAGACCGCAGTGATAGCGGTCTGCCCTACACCGTTTACAAACACACAGCCGCCATCGGCTGACACTAAGTGTAAAAAGCAGTGTATTCATAAAAAATATTGTGACACTGTAAGTGGAAAACTCAGTGTATTCGTAAAAAATATTGTCACACTGTAAGTGGAAACACAGTGTTTTCGTAAAAAATATTGTGACACTAAGTGGAAAACGCAGTGTATTCGTAAGAAATATTGTCACACTGTAAGTGGAAAACGCAGTGTATTCGTAAAATATATTGTCACACTGTAAGTGGAAACACAGTGTACTCGTCAAAAATATTGTGACACAAAGTGGAAAATGCAGTGTATTCGTAAGAAATATTTTTACACTGTGGTAGCGCATTGTGTTATACTTTTCTTAAAAAAATTCAACTTTCACTTCTTTCCTCAATCATGAATAAATGATTAGTCTACATGCCGATTACAAGACCACAACAAAGTGCTAAATAACGTGCATAATATATTAAACATAATGACATCACAAACGCCTCAGCTGAGATTCACATAAACATATTTTCAAAAGGTGATATTAGAGGATATGGTTTAAAAAATGGAATAAAGCAGCTAAAACTGCACTCTCTGATATAGTGTCCCTACTCCATACCCATGGCCCTTCTACCTGAATTTCAGTGAGTCAGAGGGGCAACTCTATGCAACCGTATTCCAGAGTGCAGCTGCTCCTCCTGTAGCCCAGGTCAGAAGATGTGTAGGGGGAGTGGTGTTATGGACTAAAAGGGAGCGCACATCCACTAAAGTGGACAATGAATCCCCAATCTAACAGGGAGTGCAGCAGAAATTTATACACAACACAGGATGGGATGACAAAATAGGCTTGGGTGATGGTATAATTTGGGATGATGGTATAGGCTGGGGTAACGATATAAACTGGGGTTATAGGCTGGGGTGATGCCTGGGCATAAGACCAGAAAAGACACATCTCGGATGTGGAATTATTTTAACCAAAATCCTGACAACAGTTGTGAAGGCATCTGTACCATTTGTAAAGCCAAAATTAGTAAAGATAGGGACCTTAAACATCTAGGAACCTCCACCCACGTCATTTGCAGTGATGTATATTATGATCATGTATTATGATCATCAATGATCTACATCATAATGTCCTCTGTCATTTTTGCACGTAATTGACGGTAAAGATCTTTCTCGTAGAATTTGTAGTACATTTTGATGGACATCATCTTTTCCACATTTTGGGAAATTAGCCTCAAAGGCCGATCACTGACAAGGTTCCCGGCTGTGCTGAAAACTCTTTCTGAATACACACTGGAGGGTGGGCAGCTCAAGTAAAGCAAAGCCAGTTTGTGCAAGGGCCTCCAAATTACATTTTTTTCCTGCCAAACTGACTGTCTGGCATGCCTATTTGGATGCTATTATTAAAATTTTTTAAATAGTCCTCAACCATTCTTTGAATGGTGACCGTATCAGATGTAGTCACGGTAGAGGTGTCATTAATTGTACGCAATTCTGACCTGACCAGATGTAAAAACAAAGTTAAAACTTGGTTGTGTTGACTCATCTACATCACCAGTGGGTGTTTTGAAAGTTTAGTTTTTTTCTCGGCAGATGCATTTGCTGGAGAAACTGAAGGAGAAGCCATCGCTGCATCACGTGCCACTTGAGCTGACAAATTGCTTATCAACAGCTTTTTGCATCTCTTCAGATCTGTGTCTGTTGGGAAGAAAGAAACAACATCTTCATCCCTTCTGGGATGAAAATCCACTCCCAGCAGCAGCAGGCATGGCACTCAAAGATTCTCAAGAAAGCCACAACGTAAGACTTAAAACTTAAATCTTGCATTTGCTCTGTTCCACTTGTCCACATATCTGTGCTGGTTAAGTGGACAGTGGGTACAATGGCAGGTTGGAGGCCACTAACTACTTGTTTTTTTTAATGTCCCTGTACAGGTTGGGAAATGTTTTTCAAGAATCTTTGAAAAGGATTATTTAACAGTCAATTGTTTTGGAAGGCACTCTTCCTGGTCCCCTTCTGGGATGAAAATCCACTCCCAGCAGGCATGGCGCTCAAGGATTCTTGTAGAACAAGGACTGATGTGAATGAGTAAAATATTTTTTGGAAATGCCTCCCCTTCTCCCTCATAAATTTACTTCAGAATCAAAAAATGTAATTAAATTTAATACTAATCAACCCTTCCTGTCTCTGCCTTTAACTACATACATACTCCAACTCCCTCAGGCCTCTTGATTAATAAAAACATTTGTTTCCTGATGTGCCATGTTGAAAGTTGAACTACCACGTGTTTGTGCCGCCCACTGCTGCCGCTTAGCTTAGTCAGCCAGCTAGCTTGGTGCAAATTTTGGGCCTAAACTGAATGAAAACAATATTGTGAGCTGTGAGGTGGTCAAGATTGACTGGAAACGAGTGGAAATTAATGTTATTGAGTTTAATAATACTGTAGAAACAAACAAAAGCCCAAATTATGTGATTTTAGCTGTTTTTATAATTTTTAGATAAAAAAACAGAACCAAAACTCAAAAACAAAACACACAAGGGGCGGTTTTGGCAAAACCAATCCAAATCCAAAACACGCACATCTCTACATCAAGTCAAAAGCAAACCAAAACAAAGAAGAGCATAATGTTGAACATTAAAGCAAAACAACATTATTATCAACATGTGTATGTAAAGGTAAATTGGAAGTAGATAAACACTTTGCAAATGCAAAATACTACTGTTTAATCCTGCACTGTCCTGAATAATTCAAAACCTATTAATTACATGGTACAACAGACTTCCTTTTCTACTCTTTAAATAATAATTAATTCATTTATAACAACATGCTTAACACACCTTAATGACTGAGTCAATCAATTTCACATACTGTATAAGTATGTACACTTTTATCAACAGGCAGTAAAACTGTCCAACCGGTGTGATACTGTGAAAGTCTCAGTGTTCACTGTTAAAATGTCCAAAATAATAAGCAGAAATCAGGCGACATTGAGGAGTTTTTGTCATTTGTTGGTAGTGTAACTGCACTTCTCAAGTAATAGGGAATAATATGGAAGCCTGGCAGGAACAGTTTCTTCTCTTGGGAATAAGATACTCCTGTATATTAAAATCTCAAACAACACAATTGCAACACATTTTTATTTGAAATTGTCCTCAACAAGCCCAGGAATATTGCACAGCCATTTACATAAATAACCATTTTATAAAATATATGAATCTCAGTATTTTATAACTATTCTGTGCATTCATTTCTGAGATCAAAATGGCCGCTCACATTTGTTACTGTGTTGTAAAATAGGTAGAAGAGAATCAGCGTATTCTGAAAGTCATGACCTTTCTCCCACTACACTATGGATATTGAACCTCTCTGCCTCAGCTTGAGCCTTACAGAGATTCAATTTGCCATCACTCTGCTTTGCGTACTTTACAACACAATTAGCATACACTTCAATGTTTGTGTTGTGTGTACTCTTGAGTCACGCCATATATGTGTACAGATTTAGTAAGCCTCCTTAACGTGATGATCCATCATTATTCTGTCTTAATCTTTCCTTAAGCGTGTTCCCTGCCATGTCCATGTAATGGGTAAAATTAATTATATTATTTCATTTGTTGTTTCATTGCTCATTGTGTTTAAATGACCTGTTTCCTTTGTTCTGATGTAGCATCATGATATTATATTCCGCTTGCCCTGTACTTGTTCTGCACATGGTTGTGACTTGCCTTGTTAAATCTTGGAAGCAAGTATCCTTTAAATTTTACTGTTTAGATGAATAATTAATCATTCTTATACTGTGGCAAATTAGCAGTACAAGAAAGAGTTTTTAGTCATTTTCTCATATTGACATATGATTTCAGGGTGCAATTAGTACATACATTTACACTTGTAAGGCCCCATGCAGTCTCGCATGCATATGCGTCAAAAAAGATGCATAGAAAAGTTGAACATAAAAAAGTGTACAGTACACTGTACTTGTACGCATAGGTTGAGCCTGATGCGAATCAAGATGCGGACAGCAGTAACATGTGAGCCCTGTTCCCGTCAGATACACATAAGATACACTTATACCCAGTTGCTCTGCGACTGCCCCATTTGTCAACAGTGAATATTTTTTCACCTTGACTCTTTTTTAAGTATCCATATTGTGTGACTGCAACACTAATAATATCACATCAATCCTAATAACAATTTATTCACTTTATTTGAATAACTTCATACAAAGTATTCTCGATACAAAAAGAAAATTGCAGCATTAACTATAGAAAAAAGTGGCAACTATTTTTTTTTTTTATTATTTAATTTTTAATTTATTTAAACATAAGGAAAATACATATAGCAATATATTTTAAAGTAATGGGATGTATTCCAAGTTTGGCCCATTGGTTACCAGATGAGAGTTCTCTGGTGGTGGATTCCGTACGGGTACGCCTGGACCATGTTTATGCAGCTTCTGTGGGTGAAAAAATGGTAAAATATAAGTGTGACAATATATTTTTAATTGATGAAAAACACACCCCAAATAAAAAGTTCATCCATCATTGTTGATAATTGGGTGTTGGACATCAGTTTTATATCTTACTTTAATTCACATTGTGATTCCATTAAATGGAATATAGACTTTTTAATTATGCATTCTTATTTTACATGCTCAAGCACAAAACCAACAATTGCATATAAGGAACAATTAAATATAGCTCTACTTTATATTATTGATATTTTATCTCTGTCCACTTTTTTTTTCCATCCACAGCTTAGTAAATAGACCCCAGAATACCAACCAATCAGCTTGTAACTGTCATTTTACAGGCTGTGTTTAAAAAATGACAGGTAGAAGCTGATTGGTTGGTACTTTATCTCTCTCCACTTTATCTCTCTCAAGCTGTTATAAATCCCCCCCACAGTCTCAGTACAGGAGACACTCAGGAGCATGTCCTTCCTCAATAGAGAATGGAGATGGAAGCCACTGTGACATGCCGTGCGTGAACAGTAGCAAAGTCAGCCTGGCCGGGCAGAGGTCGCACACTCTGGCTGTACAGGGTGGGGGGAGAGGGCAGAGTGCACTCCTCCAACCGGTTTACCTCAGGGGGCCCAATAATAACTCGACTGTAGGCTGCATACTAGATGTAGGTACACTTTTCAGCCAACAAGCTTGCAGCCTTCGATCAATGTTGCGCATAACAAAGATAACTGTGAGGTAGTCATTATACTATAGACTCTAAATTAATGAAAATCTACATAATAAAACTAAATGCTGATATAAATTACATAATATAAACCCAGAAAGAGAAATGCTGGGGAGGGAAGAGGAAAATGAAAAGTTAAGATAGAACAATAAAAAAACATAAACAACCCAGGCAACACATGGGCCATAAGCTAGTGTTATATATACTGTATTCTAATGTTTGAACAAAATTCAAAAGTTCATCTTTACTTTATATAAGTCAAGACCAAAAATGATCTACCATACAAACACCTCCTATTGCTCCAGTAAATAGATTGTGTGTTATTTTGTGTACATACATTGTCTTATGTCGTTTGTTTATGCTTATAATGATTGTAACTAGGGACTGCAGCTCCCACCCCAGTAAAATTCAACATCCAATGGGAGGTCACATCTCCTGGCCTAGCATGTGCCATTACTTCCAATTGGAAGTGCTCCCTGCTAATCACAGCCATAAAGGCAGTTCCAGGGGGAGATGTTTTCTGCCAGTCCAGACTGTGATAACAGAGAACGCTTTCCATGGGAAGACATTCCCATGCTACTACAGCAGCCCTTATCAGCTTTTAGGGCTTTAGCCGATGCAGTGTCTAGAAGTCGGCCAGTTTGTAAACTTGTGAGCATGAGCAGGATTGTGATCCTGCTCATGTACACAGTTACAGACCCCTCCGGCCAGACAAGAATGGAGCTGCCACTGCTTATAAGGTTTATTTAATGGCATGGTTATGGAACACTGCTTTCTCTTTGTATTACAGTATACATTATTTAATGTATGTGATCGTTATTCTATTTCACAAATGCTGATAGGACAAGTGCTATTAATAAGACTTCCAGTGTGGAACACAATCAGCATGATTACATCTTAAGTTAGGGGTCTATTTACTAAGCAGTGTTAGGAGACAGTGAAAAGTGATAAGATGCCAGCCAATCAGCTCCCAACTGTCATTTTTCAAACACAGCCTGTGAGATGGCAGTTAGGAGCGGATTGGCTGGCACCTTATCACTTTTCACTCTGTCTCCTAACACTGCTTAGTAAATAGACCCCTAAGTTGTCTATTGGTGCATCCCAAACTGGGACACATATAGCAGTTTTAAATAGGTGACTTTAATTTTTTAAATAAAACCATGGTAAAAAAGAAAGTGACAAGGCAGAAATATATGTATACTCTACACCTCCATGCATGTACTGTAACTATGGATTTTCCAGCTAACATTGTGAAATCTAGAATTGTACATGAACCTATTGTTGGAAACAGTTAGGGGATGAGTGATAAATTAGGTTACAAGCACTTTGTATAGAAAGGTTTTAAGTTAATGGAAAGTACTACAGCTGACATACATTCCAGCATCAGCTTTAAGGTGTCTGATGTATGGAAAGCAGTAGCTGGCTCTACGGATGTGTATCCTCTCGTAACATAATTCACAGTGAACTACTGTACTGTATGTCTCCTGAATTTTCAGCCGTCTGATTCAGCAAGGATCGCAAGTGCTAAAACGCACGCACCCAGCCTATTGTTGTCTTCTGCGTATGCATCGCAGTGACTATACACAGACCCATTGCAGAGTGATTGACAGGAAGTACCGCTTGGGGTTGGTGACGGGGGAGTGGTCAGAGAAACGCAGGCGTGCCAGTGCTCTTCAACGCCGTTACAGGGGCGTGCATAAATTAGCCACAGCGTTGGCATACATAGCATGAGCTCTAGCTGCGTCCAGGAAGTTTAGCAATTTCTGGGTAAGGTCTGACCTGCCTTAATGGTGCGCGAGGCTCCGATGGTACTCAATGGTGCCGATGTTTTCGCAGACTTGCAAGGTATTATGGATGTGAGTAAAGGGAAGTAGGCGTATTTATGTTGTGCTGCGGGATTGCAATCGCAGTCATTTGCATCATTTTGCAGCAGAACTGCGTAGGCGCATGCTGCCGCGATCGCATCAACGATCCTTGCTGAATCAGGCCCTGTATGTGTACCCTAGATTTTTCAGTTGACATTACATATCAAAAGAAATCAGAGCAGCTGTTAATATCTATAATACATCAGTGTGGATTACTAGAAAAACAAAAAGATAACGATCATAACTGGATAGTTACCAGAACACCTCATTAGGGTTTTGGTGTGAATTCTACAAGTGACTGTATTGGGGGGGATTCAGCACAATTCCTCTATGGCAAATACTGTCACTAGATGCTTTGTTGTTGGTCCTGGAAAACACTGTCATACAGTATGTCCCTTCACAATGTCCCAGAAATGTTCACCTGAGAGGATCTCCTGGATGGCCAAGGCATGAAATGTGCACCATCTTTCTTTGTGTAATGCCCTCACAATGCAGACTGAGGGCCTGATCCAGAGATGGACGCTTTTGCACAGGTGCTGCATCTTTGTACAGATCATCTGCATGAACATCAGTCATCTGAGTAACCTTCAAGCTAGTGTTTTCACGCTGCCGAGGCCAGTGAAGCTGCTTTGGAAGACGAAGACTGCAGCCTCAGGACACCTACAGAAAGGGGCTGACACCCTGGTTTTTTACAACATTGCCCTTTGCCACCCCTAGCGGTTGCAGACTGTCATTCACCTGACGACTGCAGCCACACTGAGCCAGGCGGCACAGGACTCAATCTGCACATGAGCTGTACAACAAATGTCGGATATGTACTTAAACCATCAGTTTTGCGTTTATCTCTGGATTTGGTCCTGTGCTGAGAGATCTGACTCAGGGCGGGATGCATCAAGGGGAAAAAATGCGGTTCGACCGCATTTTTCATATGCACCAAGCCTCAGAGTGCGATGCACTCTGGGACTTGGTTGCATTGGGTAATGCCATCTTCCTGATGGCATTACCCATAAAAGCCTGTGGACTTCTATCGGGAGTGAGCTGAGAGAGGGATCCAAATGGATCCCTCCCAGCACCACCCACGGAGCATGCGTCCTTCTGCGCATGTGCAGAAGGACACGGGAGGGGCTTCTAGGTCATAGACCTGCAAGTCCCTCCATTGCAAAGGGCATCTCTTCCCGACAGAGCGGTCGTTGCGTGGATCGTCATGCATATCGGCGTTACCAGCGCCGGCATGCATGCGATGACCGGTGGAATGCATCGCATCACAAGTACGATGCCCTCAATCAGCAATTCAATTGTTAATACAGCGGAACAAATTGGCTAGATACTGTACATATACAGTATATGTAAATGTCTCATTGTGTGTATAAATATATCACATAAGCACAGAATTTAGGACCATTTTTTTCCTTAATTGGACATACAATTAAATCCCCACTTGTGTAATAAGTTTATAGTGTTCCAACTTCCCCTTTAGACACTACAAACCAATCCCATTATCTACGATATACACCTATTAGGTCATTTATTTCTACTTTTCTCATTTTACTCAACTATTATTTTTGACTTTGAAAACGTCAGTCATTTACTGTAACTGCTTTTGTCACAGCCTGATTATGTTGCTTGATTAGTCATCTGTACATGTGTGATCCCTTACAGCTACACTAGGAGCCACTCTAGACATGGACATGACAATCTGAGCCCCAGGTGCTAAGACTTCAGTTAAATTTGTTTAATGCTGATCATCGGTGATACTTCTGACTTCAGATACTCTAAGGAACAAGCTTACCCACAAATGTCCAATCAAAACCATGAATTCTTTTTATATCAAGCCTGTGGCTGAAATACATTTTGGTGACTAATACTGCTATAACATGTTCATAAACTGCGATAAAAGGCCAAATAATTAAGTTTGGGTTTATTTTATATATTGATGAATTACATTCATCAAGCAAATCATAAAACCAGCTTCCTTCTAGCAGGGTCCCCTAATTTACTCATAGATTGTATCTCAGCTGAATACCTTCAGTGAAGTGCAATTCTCTCCATAGTTATAGAGGTCCAACATATCTTCTCTAATTGGAAGCCAGAGAGCTGAGGCGTCCAAACTTTTTTCTTGGAGTGCCATATTAAGATAATTACTTTGTACGGAGAGCTACAAATTATTTTCTCACAGTTTACCTCCACCAGCAATTAGATAAGGTTTATTTGCTGATAAAATCTTATTCCAAGGAACACTAAAATGAATACAAACATGTTGAAGTAAACATATATTTAATGACAACATTCTCTCTCAACCTTTCTGCTCTTTTTTGCAGTTGCCATCGTGCAGTTAGTGATCACAAAGTAAAAACAAAAACACAATTTACAGCTGCTAAATAAATTCAACATAAGCAGCAGTATGTTCACAAGTCTGATATTTTCAACCTTTTGTAAATCTATGCCACACTGAGCATGCTGTTACAATTGTCAAGCTAAAACTCATAATATACCACACATCTGTGCCTGATATTCATATGACACACAGTAATGCCCCCAATCTGTGATATGGCACATGGTGATGCCCCCATATAGGACATTATGCCTCAAAATAATGCCCTACAGTATAAGATAATATGACACACAGTAGTGCCCACAACTGATAAATACCCTTAATATGCCAGCCCCAGAATCCCCTTAGTCGTATCCCTTTAAATGAGCAGAGCCCCCTCAGTTATGCAATTCTATATGCCTCAACCCTCAGAGTCATCATGCCCTAAGGGGGGCTCCTCATGACCTTATTTGCCAGTCCATAGCCCCCCTCATGCCCTTTTATGCTAGCCTAGTGCACCCCTCATGTCCTTATATGCCAGCAGAGAGGTTAGTGGTAACATTTAAGAAGCACAGTCTATAAAATTATTAGAGATGTGCGCCGACCACCGTGTTTTGGTTTTGGAACTGGATCTCCCCTGATTTTGGATCTGGATTGGTTTTGCCAAAACCTCACCTCCGTGTTTTGTTTTCGGGTTTTGGTTTTGGATCTGGATTTTTTCTTAAAATATAAAAAAACAGCTAAAATCACATAAAATGGGCCTTTTTTTGTTCCTACAGTATTAATAACCTCAATAACATTTATTTCCACTCATTTCCAGTCAATTTTGACCACCTCACAGCTCACAATATTGATTTGTTCATCTTATTTAGGCCCAAAATTTGCACCAAGATAACTGGCTGACTAAGCTAAGCTGCAGCAGTGGGCGGCACAAACACATGGCAGTTCAACTTCAAACATGGCACATCAGGAAACACTTTTATTATTCAAGACAGGCCTGAGGTGTTGGAGTATGGATGTAGTTGAAGGTAGGGCAGGGAGAGGAAGGGCTGATTGGCGGTAAATTTAATTTCGTTTTTTGATTCAAAAGAAAATTAATGAGGGAGAAAGGGAGGGGAGGAGGCATTTACAAAAAAATGTGATACAGTACATTTACATCATTCCTTGCCACAGAAGAATCCTTGAGCATGGCTGCTGCTGCTGGGAGTTGATTTTCTCATCCCAGAAGGGGACCAGAAAGAGTGCTTTCCAAAAAATAAAAATAAACAATTGACTTAAATAATGCTTGCAAATCTTCTATAAAGGCATTTCCCAACCTGTACAGGGACAAAAAAAAAACATAGTTAGTTAGTGGCCTCAAAGTGCACTTAACCAACACAGATATGTGGACAAGTGTAAGATCTATGATTTAAGGGCAGGGGTAGCCAACCCTGGTCCTCGAGAGTTACCAACAGTGCATGTTTTCCAGGTCTCCTCACATAATCAAAACTATAATAATTAACTCCACCTGTGGATCTTTCTAAATGTTTTGGTGAGTAATGATGAATACATCTGTGCACCAGCTAGGTCATCTGGAAAATGTGAGCTCTCGAGTACTGAGGTTGTCTACCCCTGATTTAAGGCCTTATGTTGTGTCTTTCTTGAGAATCCTATGCCTACTTCTGCAGGTAGGAGTGGATTTTCATCCCAGAAGGAGACCATGAAGAGTGCTTCCAAAAAACAATTGACTTAAATAATCCTTCTGTTCTGTAAAGGCATTTTCCAACCTGTACAGGGACATTAAAAAAAAATAGATTTAGTTAGTGGCCTTCAAACTGCTGTTGTTCCCACTGTCCACTTAACCATATGAGATATGTGAACAAGCGGAACAGAGCAGCAAATGCAACATTTCAGATTTAAGGTTTAAGTCTTACGCTGTGTCTTTCTTGGGAATTCTTTCTTGAGCGCCATGCCTGCATGCTGGGAGTGGATTTTTTTCATCCCAGAAGGGGACCAGGAAGCGTGCTTTCCAAAAACAAATAAACAATTGACTTAAATAATCCTTTGCAAACTGTCTGTTCTGTAATGGAATTTCCCAACCTGTAGAGGGACATTAAAAAAAACAGAGTTAGTTAGTGGCCTTCAAATTGCCATTGTTCCCAATGTCCACTTCTTAGATATGTGAATATGTTACAATGTAGAAGGCCAAAAATTGGGTGGGCTACACATGGCTGATTGATCAACCATGGTGACTGGATTAGTTTCATAAGGGAGAGGAGGCTGCAAACCGGGTGTCATGTTATGAGTTGGCCATATGGGGTATGTTGCTGTTAAGGGATCAGGCTGGTTATCATCAGTGGACACATTATTAATTATAGTTGTTGTTATTTTGGGTTGCCATCTCCTGAAGGGTGTTTACCAACAGATAGAGACTACCTACCTATCAGCTCAGGCATAGACACTTCCTGAGGAACAGAGCTCTGTTCTCTCGCGGGAAGTCAAATAGGTGGGAGCCCCTGTTCCAACATCTGAAGCTCTTATCTCTCCACATCATCTATTATAGATGAAAAAAATGTCATCGGGGACATCTAGCTCCTCTTTCTGTACCCTGCTCACCCTTTTTAGACAGGAAGTCCAGGATGAATGGTTTGGAAGAAGAAGGCCTAGCAACAGATGGGAATGGTCATTATCAAGACCTGGTCCCCCCAGTGGGTATAGTCTGGGAGGTATTGATTGCATGCAGGCAGCAGAATAACAAAGGCCTCCATGTTGTCTACGCTTACTATTCCGTATTTCAGTTTGCGATTCAGGTAGGAATAAAGTCGGCTACAGAACACAGTGACAGATTCACTGGATGCCAAACACGATCCATGAAATCCCTGACAGATTCCGGACAGATGAATCCTTTGCTTGTAATAATCTTTGGTAATTCCTGGCAAAGGTGGGTGCTATAGCCAGACACTTTGAAGGCTGTAACTTTGAACTGATTAATAGATTACATGTGAATGAAACCTTTCCACACTGCAGAACATAATGGGGAAATCCCTTGAAGTTCAGCACCTAGAGCATCTTTTTTCATGTTCTCTGAGGCCTCTCCTGACTTTTGTTTAAGTTTTTGAATAGAACAGTTTTAGAATATAGGATGTCTACTCTATAATATAGGTTTGTAAATAAATATAGGCTTTAGTTTTTTAGAGCATATAACTTTATAAGCTGTTAGGATAACACTTCTGCTATGTTTAAGATAAAAAAAAACTTTTTGTAACCCAATAACTTAAAAAAAAAGTTTTCATTGCAATATTCATGCTACCCCTTGACAGATAGCAGCACAGCACCCCTGAGCACCTACGCCAATGACAGTGATAGCCAGGTGTGGCTGACACTCACACAAAAAAAATTTGACAAAAAAAGACAATATATTTTTTTATTTTTCAGCTCCAGAACTTGGGCCCAGAGCACAGATTAATCACGACTGGAGTCGGGCAACACTAGGTTGCAACTTGCGTTGCTGGCTGGATCTTGTGCGGTACTGCGGTTAAGTCTAACACGCACGCACACACACACAGAAAAATATAAAAGACACTTTGATTGATTTTTTTTAGTAATAATACAAAAATCCCCTCTAAAAATGGCGCCTCACCATATAAATTAGGGTAAACCACAAAAAAAAAGTCCTTACATCAATAATATTGCAGATATTTTCAGTTCTTTTAATGGGATAGTCTTTTCCATATACAGTCCAGATGTCTCAAGCAAATGGAGAAATGGAGTCCACTTGTTCAGAAGTATACTCTTCAGTCACTCAAAATAAACAAAAATACATAGTGTGATATTGTCACACAAAGAAATACAAGAATTTTATTAAGATATTAAACTCACATTTAAAAAGAATATAACAAGCATATCACCACAAAGTGGTATCAATCGGTGAATAATGGCTATATTTCATCCAAGTATTGTTACCCTCCCGATGGTACCAGGTAGGAGGTCCAAAGTCCCTGAAACTCGTCTCCTCCACAGGGTAGCAATTTAGAATGATTCCAGCAAGCTCACCACAATGTACACATAAGTTTTGTCACCACAGCTTAAAGCTTTTCGGACCTATAGTCCTTCCTCAGAAGCATGGTGACATATTAACAGGTAGCCATATATATACTAATCCTAATTACAAGATCCTCCCATCCATCTTAGCGCCATTTTGCGGCACATGCCGCGAGCGGAAATGACATCAACGGAGGCCGCCGGAAGTGACATCATCGGAAGCCGATGCACCCGGAAGTACACAATCGTGTGTTCCGTGACATCCTCTTAATTCGAAACCGGAACCGGAAGTGCATGGTTCGTTCCACCATGCGTTCCAAATAGGTCCCAGACCAGAAGTATATTATTCAGAGGTTATTTGTTCCATACAACATGAACAAAAAAATCTAATTTCAGCAGACAAATCCTCAGAAGGGTTAAAAGTGTAGAGTTCACATAAAAGTCCATATATAGCCATCGGAGGGGGGAAAAAAAGGAAAAATATAAAAACATTATATTAATAATACATTCTAAAATATAATTCAATGTACATAGAGACCGAAATGTAGGTAATTCATAAATACATAAAAAATCTTGTAAAACATCCTATAAAACCATTTCATTTCGAAGTCACCATTTAAACCATTAGGAGTCAAGGTTTTTAATCTATATATCCATTTCATTTCTGCCTTAGATAATCTAACTTCCAGGTCTTTGATCTTCCATGTTGGCATGATAGTCTGGATGCCCCAAAACATTTTTATATGACCTGGATTTTGTTTGTGAACATTTTTAAAGTGCATATTTTTTGAAAATTTTTTGAAAATATCTGCAATATTATTGATGTAAGGACATTTTTTTGTGGTTTACCCTAATTTATATGGTGAGGCGCCATTTTTTGAGGGGATTTTTATATTATTAGTTTCCGATATTTTAAGATTTGTGAAGAGTCTTTGTTTTCCCCTTATTGGTTGCATCATCTGGTGTGCGCAGTCGATATCTTCTTTTTGTTTTATTCTGATTTTTTTTAGCACAACTGGAGTCGGGCAGCACTAGGTTGCAACTTGCATTGCTGGTTGGATCTTGTGCGGTACTGCGGTTTAGCCTAACACGCACGCGCACACACACAGGAAAATATAAATGACACTTTTATTGATTTTTTTTTTTAGCATGACTGGAGTCGGGCAGCACTAGGTTGCAACTTGCATTGCTGGCTGGATCTTGTGTGGTACTGCAGTTAAGCCTAACACGCACGCACACACACAGAAAAATATAAAAGACACATTGATTTTTTTTTGACTATATACATTTTTTTTTTTAAGTCCAAAACTTGGGCCCAGGTGGACACAGCACCAGCTCAGATGTATCTCTACACCACCCCAGATGGCCACAGCTGACAGCAAAGCACCAGTCCAGAATGGATCAGCAGCACCAGCCCAGGATTCGGCAGACAGGACAGACAGCCCAGATGGATCAGCAACAGCCCAGATGGACACAACAGACAGCACAGTGACAGCACCAGCCCAGAATGGATCAGCAGACCAGGACACAGCAGACAGCACCAGCACCTCTCCCAGCCCTACACTACCCACCCTCCCTGTTCAGTCTCCACAGCCAGAGTGAAATGGTGTCCGTCGTGTGGTCCCTTATATACTTCATTGTTCATAGAGACGAAAGCTTGCAAACCGCGAAATTTCAGACTCTATAGTTTTGCCTTGGTTTGAGATTCGAGTCAGGCAGGAAAAATCGAGCCTGCTTTAATCCGACTCGAATCTGCTAAATTAGGGTGGGTTCGGATCTCTGAAATCCGAACCCGCTCATCTCTAAAAACTATAGACAGAAACTGATTGATTGCTATGGGCACCTTTTCCACTGGTTCTCTTCTCCACTCTTTACATTGCTATGATCAGTGAGCGATCCATAACAGGAAAACATACAAAAAGAATGATATGTATCAGGGTCATACTAAAAGAATAAGGGGCCCATGTGCCCATGTACAGTCTCCGTCCAGGGCCCCCCCTCCTCTCTCCCCAGCACACTGAGCGCAGCAGTAGACTCTGGGCACTAGTCTATGCTAGAGTCTACTGTGTATGCCCAGGTCACCGGGGAAATGGCACGGCAGCCATTGTCCTGGTGATTTCCCTACTGTGCATGTGCAAAATGCTAGGAAAATAATCGTGGCAGCCATTTTCCAGGAGATTTGTACAGCAATGCTTCAACTGATGTGGTACTCCGGAGAAATAAGTATTGAATAAATGGGTGCAAGGTGTGCGGTGTGGGTCCCCCTGTGCACCCATTATAGATATGCCCCTGAGTATAGAAGTTCAAGGGCTATCAGAGAGAGAAACAAGTACAGCCTAATGAGAGATGACCAATGGGCATGTTTGAAAGAAGAAAAACAGTAGGGAAAGGATTGTATGACTGTTACCACTGACATCACCCATGGTACAGAATGTAGAGCCAGAGGTCAGCCAGCATTTCTAGAATGGCAATGACTCATTGCTATAGCTCCAGCATCTTAGCAGCAGAATACAAGGACAAAGTTCTGTGACCATAGGGAGTTGCAGAGGCAATAAATAGCACTCTCAGCTTTACTAGTGGCAACTTCTCAGTTAATGTGCATCATCCTTCCTGCTTCTACTACTCTACAGATCCACCTTTCTTCTCATTATTGTGGCCACTGTGTGCAGGAAGCATGTGTGAGGACCACCGGAGCGAAGGTAAGGCCTGTGTGCTGCAGCAATAGGTTACATGGCCCCTACAGTGAGGTATAAAGTGATGTATACAGGTAGACACAGTCCGTTTTTCCCCTTCTGTCCGCCAACCACCATTTGCCACCAAACAGTAAATATATAAATAAATAAAAACTAGATAGAAAGAAATCCATCAAAAGGCATGTGATCCTGGTAAGGTATGCCAGTCCACATCTGACCGCTTCCCTTATCACTATGCAGTTCTGCTATATGGCATGCGGTTTAGGAGTTTGTAAGCTAATTGCAAATGGAGTATTCGATTTGTTGCAGTTTAAAAAGTGCATACAAAAACGCTGCTCAGTAGAATTCCCCCATGTGTTGATTTTTTTAGCGAATTCTCAACAATGGGTTTGCAAAATATGCTACATCCAGCAAGCTTTGTCTTCATTTATACACCAGGTTATAGAAATCACTTACATGGTGTTTAATTATGAGTTAGAAATAAAATATATTGAAAGTTTGTCAAGAACATGCTCAAGATCTCAATTACCTGTCACCCATATGAAATAATGAATTCTGCATATATACATACATACATACATGCATTCATACATACATACATTCATACATTCAATGAATGAAGCAAGAAAAAAAATGTTGATAGGTATACACAGACTATGACAACAAGGTGTGGAGTGGGCATAGGAGTCACTGACTGGTAAGGGTGGTTGTCTATAGTACATAGACTGGTGAGGAGGGGGTATGTAGGACAAAGACTAGTCAGTAGGGAGTATGTGGGACAAAGACTAGTGAGGAGGGGGTATGTGGGATATAGACTGGCAAGTAGAGGGTATGTGGGACTTAGACTAATGAGGAAGAAGGCATGTGGGACATAGACCCATGAGTAGGAAGTAGGAAGGCATGTGGGACAGAGACTGGTGAGTTGGAAGGCATGTGGGACAGAGACTGGTGAGTTGGAAGGCATGTGGGACAGGGACTGTTTAGTTGGAAGGCATGTGAGACATAGATTGGTGAGTTGGAAGGCATGTGGGACATAGATTGGTGAGTTGGAAGGCATGTGAGACATAGATTGGTGAGGAGATTGGCATGTGGGACATAATCTAATGTGGAGGAAGGCATGTGGGACATAGACTGGTGACTTGGAAGGCATGTGGGACATAGATTGGTGAGGACTGGGTTTATGGGACACAGGTTGTGAGGATGACATAGATCGGTGCAAGGAATGCATGTGGTATAAAGACTGGTGAGGACTGGGTGTATGGGACACCGGTTGTGAGGAGAGTAAATGTGGCACATAGACTGGTGAGGAGGAAGGCATGTGGAACGGGATGCATTTAAAATACAGATGGAGGGGATTCCGGCAGTAAGAATGCTGGCGCCGGAATCCCAACACCTGTCAGAATCCCTTGTGCTGGCATTCCGACCACCGGAATCCCTAAGGTTAATAGGGGGGTTAGGGGGAGGGTTAGCGTTAGGCACTAGGGGAGGGTTATGTTTAGGGTGCTAGGAGGAGGAGGTTAGGTTTAGACACTAGGGGGAAGGTTAGAGTTAGGCACCAAGGAGGGAGGATTGTGGTAGGGGAGAGGGAGAGTTAGCATATCAACCGACAAAGTGTCCGCATTCTAACCCTGTCGAGATGCTGGCATCAGGATTCTGACTGCCGGGATCCTGAATGCTGGCATCCCATACCCATCCCATGTAGGACATAGGGGTCTGGTTGGATGGAGACAAAGTGAACGGACAAAAAGGGACCAACCAACCAGCTCCTAACTTTTAATTTTCAAGCACAGCCTGTAATATGGCAGTTAGGAGCTGATTGGCTGGTACTTTATCTCCATTCATTTTATCTCCATCCAAGACTTAGAGGTCTATTTACTAAGCCTTGGATTGAGAAAAAGTGAATGGAGATAAGGTACCAACCAAGCAGCTCCTAGCTGTCATTTTTCAAATACAGCCTGTGACATGGCAGTTAGGAGCTGATTGGTTGGGACTTATCTCCATTCACTTTATCTCCATCCAAGGTTTTGTAAATAGACCTCCTAGTAAATAGACCCCATAGACTGTTGAGGAGGTGGTATGTAGGGCACAGACTAGGAGGAGAGAGAACCTAGGGTTCAGACTAGCGAGCTGGAAGGTGTGTGGGACATGGTAAGCATAGATTGTTGAGGAAGGAGGGGGTGTGTCACAAACTGAGTGTTGAGACTCTGGGGAATAGACTGGTGAAGAGGAAGGCATGCAAAACATAGACTGGTGATGAGGGGTTATATGGGGGAACTGACTGGTGAGGAGGGAGAATCTGAGATACAGACTAGTGAGTAGAAATGCATGTATCTATTTTGTTACAAGGAGAAGTTACTGATGAGCTGAGTTTTTGAGATTCACAATGCATACAGAAAACCTTGACTAGATTATTAGTGGGATTTATACAGTGCCAATCTACTCAGGAACTCACACCTCACTCTGTCATACTCTCTGCCAGCCTCCATATTTTCAAACAAACCTCAAGACTCCCATCTTCATATAAGGCCTATCAGTCCTCATAACTCTCTACTCAGTTCCTTTGACCACTCAACTCTGTACAGACTTCTCCTAGTCACCCTCCCCTTTAGACTGTAAGCTCTCACAGCAGGGCACTCTTCCTTGTTCTCTCCACGTACCATTATCCCTATCACCAGTGCACATTTGTTCCCCTGTCTCCATTTCTCCCACTGATTGAATCTGATTCTGTCTGTCCACCCACTAAGTGGATACAGACTCATTGAATGCTGTTTGTTTACTCCCACTACCCCCCTTTATGTGGATTATCATTGCTTGCTTTTACAAGCCATGGTGAGTCCCTGTATTCTACTCTCTACTCTGTTTTTGATTTTAGCATTATGTTTATGGTTATTCCATGTATTTGTGTAATATTCATGTAATTATGTTTTTCTCACTGTATGGAGCTGCAGACACCTTTTGAAGCATTATGAATTAAATATAAGAAATAATACTAATTTTGCCAGATGTGGAGAACTTCTTTAGGTGACCTTCCCACGTGCTGTGTAGTAATTACACATAAGTGAATTTTTTGGAGACATTTTAAACTTATAAAAGCAACAGTTCCATGAATATGGCAAAAAAAAAATTGTACAACCAAAAAGTTTCAGGAAACTGTTTAAAAAAATGAGCAAAGACCCAAACGGAATGTAGGAATTTATCCCCTGCCTCAGCGATCAGTAATTCCACTTTTCTCTATAATGATTAATACACCCCTTGGCATGGGTGGTATGAGTTCATACTTTGATCCAACTTTTCCTTATACTGTACTGTTCCAGCCTTAAGTGAGTTGCTGCCCAAGGCTCCTTGCTCATTGTTATTAATAAGCTTGCTCTTACTAGCTTTATTCAATGCTAATAAAAGCAAGTATAGAGATTGATTCTACTGTTCAGTGACTCCACAGCTATTGTGCCAAATAAAATATAACAATTTAAAAATGTTCTATTTTTTGTGTGTTAAAAAAATGTAAGGCTCTACTACAGATGACAGAAAAAATGCAGATCACAATATTATCCATTAAAGAATGAATTTAAAATGACTGCACATCGTTCTTTAACAAAAGTGAAGGTATATAGTGGTGTACTGTCCTTACTTGTGCTATCATAACAGTTGTCCCTATGTCTTTTACTGGTGGTGCAGAATTTATTACACCTTGCTGGCAGGATTGGACTGGCCCACAGGTTTACAGGGGGAATTCCTGGTGGGAACCACTGCCTGAAGGCCCCACCCTCTTCTGTAGGGGTCAGAAACTTGGTGGATTAGGATCATGGATGCAATTGGGTGCTTGGTTTGTTTCTATGGAAACTGCATCAAGATTAGCCTTCTTCCCCTTCAAAGTGGGTGGTCCTGACACACCCCTGCCCCCTCCTTTATAAACAGGCCATGTTCTTTGCATGTCCTCGCTAATGGTTGGCCAAGCCCCTTTGTGATGGCTGACCACACCCCCTCTTGGGCCCCTACCACTGCAATCCCTGGAGGGACCTTCATGCCCCAGTCTCACACTGCTTGCTGGTACAGATTATTATTTGTAACTAGCTTTTATGTCATAATCTAATTCCAGAAAAACTATTCCAAAGTGTGTAACAAGACTGTGCACATTATTCACCTAAACCTTAGCGCACCTTTCACTGCCGTAAACTCTGCTCTATCTGTTTATTCTCAAATACAATTTTAATCAAATCACCCAAAAAATATATAAAAAAAAGAACAAAAATAATTGCAGCAGAACCCTTACAAATACCCATTTCACTTAATCAGCCTAGATACAACAGATCAATAAATATTAAACAACTAATGTATTATAGAACATTTAAAGTTTATGCACAATCACTCAAAAGTTTATTAACTTCAGTACAAGAAATCCATTATTATAAAACAATAAATTACAGTAAAGATTAGAGATGATTTACAGTTAATTGTAATATAATACACAATCCATGTATAACTGTAAATTAAGTAACAAATAGCCACTATGAAAATGTGTCACCATGTATAAAAACAATGTTTATTGTTAAATGCTGTAATAAAAGGTTTCAGATATAATATAAATAATATTTTAATATGGACACAAGATGAAAAAAGAGAAACAAAATGCATTTAAATTGATTAAAGGCCAAGCATGATGCATTATTTTAATAAAATTCTAAAATGCATATTAACCACAAAACATTAATTTGTGTATATAATTTGCATTTAAATGCATTCAGAAATGCATTCAATCTGTTTTTTATTTAAACATTTCTGTGAAAAAATAGGAAGATGTTACATTGTTCAAGTCAAAGGCATGTGAAAACACATATAAAAGCACTTAAGTCCATCTTATTGTGTTTACAATGCATTCCTATTGAGATGAAGGTGTGTTTTCAATAGCATTGTCATATGTCAGACTGCTCAAAAAGATACATAAAAAGAACACACTGAAATCCAGCACAAGTTAAACATTGGTAAAGATGTACTGTGAATATGTATTGTCTCATTTGCTACTTTGATTTGTATTTTCACATATCTAAATTGCTTTAGAAATGTATTTATTTATCATTTATTACCAGTTATTTATATAGCGCACACATATTACACAGCGCTTTACAAAGAATATTTGGTCATTCACATCAGACCCTGCCCCAGTGGAGCTTACACTCTATGGGCCTGATTCAGACCAACTCGCGAGCGGCTGTCCGCTCGCAAGTGGGTCGATGCTCTGGACTGAGCATGCGCACGACGGAGGGAGCTCCGTCGTGCGCATGCGCCAGACGCGACGAGCGAAGGAAAGTCCTTCGCTCGTTGTGTCCGATCAAAGGGGGCGTGCTGTCAATGTTGATTGACAGCACGCCCCCTTTGGTAGGCTTGCCGGGGGCGTGCCTCCCTGACGGGGGCGTTCCCACGGGAACGCCTCCCGTCAAAAGCCGGCCCACTGACATCACTAGTGATGTCAGTGGGAGTGATTTTGGCTCTGATAGAGCCAAAATCACTCCGGAGCTTGCGGTTGAAAACCTCAACCGCAGGCTCCGGCTCGCAATTTCGATGGTCGCGATGGTCTCGACCATCGCGGCCATCAAAATGCACGCTCGTATAGCCTGTGGGTGGTGACCCACAGCTATACGAGCGTCCAGAAGGACGCTCCATTTTCATGGAGGCCGGCCCTCATTCAGAGCGTGCGCTCTGCTCAGAGCGTACGGCTCTGAATGAGGGCCTATATTCCCAATTACATGTGCACACACATACACACTAGGGTTAATTTGTGTTGGGAGCCAATTAACCTACCAGTATATTTTTGGAGTGTGGGAGGAAACCGGAGTACCCAGAGGAAACTCCACACATTTAGGGCCGTGGTGGGAATCAAACCCATGACCTCAGTGCTGTGAGGCAGTAATGCTAACCATTACACCGTCTGTGCTGTATGGTTTTTATGCTAGCATGTATCTACCCTTAGAGGCATAACTTAATTCCAATCAGGGAGGGGGTATGAATTACATTTTCTATAATGGCACACAGTAAAGACATCTGCCTCCGATGTGCACAGCAGGGAAACACCTCCTAACCCTTCTTGCTTACAGGATTTTTTTTTAACTCATTACTGTTCCACCAAAATATGGATGGTTGAGAGGTATGTTAAAACTCTTGAAATAATCAGTATAAAATGTATGTGAAGGAGCAAGGGTCCTGCTCATGCTGGCACCCCCACCAAAATACAACCCGACTCCCAAACCCCCCTTGCACACTACTGAGACCTCCCCATATGACAAATATATATATATATATATATATATATTAGGGATACAGTTAGTATCCCTGCAGACACGATGCCGGCGCTAATATTACCACCACCAGAATCCCGACGCCTCTCACAATACCGATGCTGGCATCATGACCACCGGGGTACCGAAGTTAAGCAGCAGGGTGGGGGGGAGGGTTAAGGTTAGTTTTAGAGGTAAAGCACTAGGGGGAGGGTTAGGGTTAGGCACTAAGGGGGAGGGTTAGGTTTAGGGAGCAGGGAGGGGCAGGTTAGGTTCAAGCACTAGGGTGGGGGTTAGGGGTAGGCACCAAACATGGTGGGTTAGGGCAGGGAGAGGGGGAGGGTTAGCATACCGAACAACAAGTGTCAGTATGCTAGCCCTGTCGAGATGCCAGTGTCAGAGTTCTAACAGCCGGGATCCCGACTGCCGGCATCCCATATCCAACTCATATAAATAAACTATTTTAAGAACCTGTAATGATTAAGGAAATACTTCTGATCGTAATGCATAGGGAGGGGTGTAGACATACCGTGGAATATGTCACACACAGCTGGGGAAGAAGTCAGAGGGGCAGAGGTACACAAGGGGAAGGGGTCAGTCACAATGAAGAAAATGTCAGAAGCACAGTTAGGGAAAGGGGCAGAGGAACACCTAGTAAATTATCAGGGACACAACACAGTGGGTAAAGGAGTCAGAGGCACACATGGGAAGGAAGGGCAGAAGCACAAATGGGTAAGGGGAAAAGGCACACAGAGGGACATCTGTGGAAGGGGGACAGTGGCACACCTGAGGGGAGGAGAGCTAAGGGCAATGACACATGCACAAATAAGGACGTAGAGGAGGTTCAGAATTTGGAGTGTATTTCCCACCGCCGGTATAAATGGTGCTGGCAGGTCTCCATGTCAAATCATAATCATCAGTGCTGGCACAGTAGGAATAAAATGGAACATGGGAGTTTCATGCCCTATCTAAGTCCTGCTGTGCCAATGCTGATAATTACTCTTTAAAAGGAGGGTGGCTGGCACAAATGATCCTGGCACCGGACTGCTTTTTTTTTCACAGGCAGACATCTTCCTGTGAATATGAAGAAGTCCACTGCCAAGTTTGGTGCAGACAGGCCCCTTTATGAATCTGGATCCTGAACCCCCCTAAAGGTGGTCCGGTCAGTTTATTTTATTTATTTAATATTAACATGAAATTCAGCTAACCATAATTTTTCATTTATGTTCACATTATTTTTATTTTTCTTCTTCTTTTAATTGTCTTTTACCACAAGGGTTCTATAATGCCGTACAAAGAGATGAATCTGACAACAGGATACATAATTACAGTGTGCAGATAGAATAATTATGTAGAAAAGACAGTTGATATGTGATATGATGAGCACAATGAAAGAAGAGAGCAGAGGAAGGCAAAGACCGCAAATTTAGGCAGAGGGGTGGTAAGCTTGAATGAACCAAAAGGAGTTTTAAGGGCACGCCTAAAGGCTGGAGGCTGGGTGAAAGTTGACCCGTTTGAGGGAGGGAATTCCAGAGGTAAGAAGCAGCCCAAAAGAAATCCTGAATGCAAATGTGGGAAGTGGTGATTAGGGATGATGTGAGGCAGCATTCATTAGCAGAGCAAAGAGGTCAGGAGGGACTGTGTGAGGAAATGAGGTTGGAGATGTAGGGAGGAGTAGGGATGTTGAGAACTTTATAGATGATAGAGATATGTTTGAATTAATTCTGAGTGGTATATTGAGCCAGTGGAATAACTGGTAGAGAGGGGCAGTAAAGGTTGAGAATTGAAAGAGGATAATGTGGCAAGCAGTTGAGGATAGAATGGAGAGGGGAAGACAGGAGATAGAAAGACCAGAGAGGAGCAGAATACAATAAAGAAGGCAGGAAATGATGAGGGCATGAATGAGTGTTTTAGTAGTACCAGGGTAAAGAAGAGCCTGATTCTGGAAATATTGCGGAGATGTATCTGGCAGGTTTGTGAAAGGGATGGGATAAGGTGGAGAAGGAAAGGGCAGAATCAAGGATGACACCTTGGCATTGAACTTGGTGAAAGGAGGAGAGTAAGATATTGTCAACAGAGAGGGAGGGAGTGGGAGTAGATGGGGCCTTGGCTGACAGACCAACGGTTATTTCAGTTTTAGAAATATAGAGATTCAGGCAGCATTCTGCCATCCAGGGTGAAATGGCTGACAAACAGTGGGTGCCATGGGTAAGGACAGAGGGGAAGAGGTCCAGGTAAAATAGGTAAATTTGGATATCGTCACCGTAGAGGTGGTAGCAAAGGCCAAGAGAAGAAATGTAGAGGGAGAAGAGAAGGGGACCAAGAACAGAAACTTTGGGGCCCCAATAGGAAGGGGAAGTGGAGGAGAGGTAGAGGTGGGTGTAGACATTGAAAAGGAGTGGTTTGATAAGTAGAAACCAAATCAGGAGGTTGCCGAGTCACAACACCAAATAGAGTGGAGGGTTTGGAGGACAAGTAGGTGGTTAATGGTGGCAAATGTCTGTGTGAGATCATGGAATATAAGAATAGACAACCATGCTTGGATGTGATGAATCCATCATAAGCACAGATAATAGAGGTCCCAATGTACTTATTGCTGATTGGCCGAAATATGGGTCTGACCTTTGTAAGTGGTTGACCTATCTCGTAAGTCATAGCACAATAAATTAATGAAAAATTATTTGAGTCAGGATTGTAAATGTTACAATTTTGCCAAATTAGTTTTTCCAAACAATGCTGGAGATTGAACTTGGCTTTGCATGGCATTCACGTTTGTCAGTTAGTGATTGTATCCTATTGGCTATAGCATGAAATCTTACATTAATGACTTCCGTTTTACATGCAGATAAAATCCATGTTCTGATGATTTCATTTTAATGGAGCTATAGCTTCACAATCCATAGTAGCAACTGTCATGTATCACATAATAACAACTGTTATGTTTATCAACAATCTTTGCCAAGCTTAGATAAAAATTGAGAAGCTGTGTATTTGTGCAAAACAAATCTAAGGATCTTACTTTTAGATTTCATTAAAAATTTAATTTTTAGAGATGGCAGAATTAAATATTTCTTTTTCTTAAACAGTTTGTAGAATTTCAGTCAAAAAAAGCACCTTTTATTTGGTTTTTTTTAACCAATGGGACTTGCTTGTTTCTTGAAAGTATAAGAGCCAGTGATATATCTGTGGTTTGGGCCTCTGCAATTGTAGTCATTTATTTGCCTTACTTCATTGCCTCATACCTGCCTGTTTAATTATAGACATGTATCTGCCTTATCCCTGTGTAATTGTAGTCATGCACTTGCCTTATCTCACTACCTCCTATCTCATAGTGAGTACTTGTGTAATTGTAGTCATGTATTTGCCTTATACCTCTACCTCCTATCTCATAGTGAGTACCTGTGTAATTGTAGTCATGTATTTGCCTTATCTCTCTACCTCCTATCTCATAGTGAGTACTTGTGTAATAGTAGTCATGTATTTGCCTTATCCCTCTACCTCCTATCTCATAGTGAGTACCTGTGTAATTGTAGTCATGCATTTGCCTTATCTCACTACCTCCTATCTCAGTGGTGAGTACCTGTGTAATTGTAGTCATGTATTTGCCTTATCTTACTACCTCCTATCTCATAGTGAGTACTTGTGTAATTGTAGTCATGTATTTGCCTTATCTAAATTACCTCCTATCTCATAGTGAGTACTTGTGTAATTGTAGTCATGTATTTGCCTTATCTCACTACCTCCTATCTCATAGTGAGTAATTGTGTAATTGTAGTCATGTATTTGCCTTATCCCTCTACCTCCGATCTCATAGTGAGTACCTGTGTAATTGTAGTCAAGTATTTGCCTTATCTCTCTAACTCCTATCTCATAGTGAGTACTTGTGTAATAGTAGTCATGTATTTGCCTTATCCCTCTACCTCCAATCTCAAAGTGAGTACCTGTGTAATTGTAGTCATGTATTTGCCTTATCTCACTACCTCCTATCTCAGTGGTGAGTACCTGTGTAATTGTAGTCATGTATTTGCCTTATCTCACTACCTCCTATCTCATAGTGAGTACTTGTGTAATTGTAGTCATGTATTTGCCTTATCTCACTACCTCCTATCTCATAGTGAGTACCTGTGTAATTGTAGTCATGTATTTGCCTTATCTCACTACCTCCGATCTCAGTGGTGAGTACCTGTGTAACTGCAGTCATGTATTTGCCTTATCTCACTACCTCCTATCTCATAGTGAGTACTTCTGTAATTGTAGTCATGTATTTGCCTTATCTCACTACCTCCTATCTCATTGAGAGTACTTGTGTAATTGTAGTCATGTATTTGCCTTATCTCACTACCTCCTATCTCATAGTGAGTACTGGT